>OY728119.1:1083576419-1085006038 GCA_963277665.1 Viscum album
GGGTATGAAAATAATAATTCATATAATACCAAAAGTGAAATAAAATGGGTTTAATTTGAAAATTTAGTTTATTTTAATAACATGGATGTTTCAAAACATTACATTTACTCGTAATTTAAAATTGGTCTAACAATAGAGTTGTTCCCTCTAAGAGGATTTGCATAAGGAATTTAGAATGGAACCTTTAAAACATGTATAACACTATCAAATAAAGTATATATATAAATTATATATTAATATTTACGGAAAATATAAATATTATGGATAAAAATTATATAAGAATAATAATGCTATTTGTTGAGGTAAAAGTAAAGAAATCATATTCCAAAAAATAGGGAGGTTTTAAGAGATCCTTTTCCATATGTTTTGAATGATTCTTCTCTTGAAATTAATTTTCCAAATAACAAACCATTATTAAATAATTAAATAATTCATAATATTTTATATTTATATATTATTTAAATTTTTTTATTTATATTTAAGGCCTTTTTTGTGAGATATAAATTTCAATGTTGTTGTTCATCGAGCATTCGTTTCATGGTTTCATGTTCACTTCAATTTAGTATAATTATTGAAGTTCTTATCAATAGGGCCAAAACTATATCATTGAATTTAAATGATATTCATGTAATTATATATATATTAATTTTCCCAAATACAAAAATATTTTATGATATATGGATGGATCGGTGAGAATAAAACATTAACATTGAATGGTTAGTTTGTTTGGGATGTTTTATTTACAATCCTGAACTACATTCATTTTATTTTATATTATGAATATATATTTTTTTAAATCATTACAAAGATTCAATATAATTATTATAATAAATTTTAACTATAATTATAGTATAACAACCATCCTTGAAGGTTTTTTTGAAAAAAAAACTCATTATCCACAGTGTTGGTAAATCGACATAATGTGGACAATGGTTTATTTCGTAGAATAAAATATTGGAAGAAGTTGACGGATGGAATAATTTTTTATCTCCATGTAATTAATTTATATATATGATACTAGCATAATTAATCCATAACAGATAACGGTGGTCAGGTGATGGTAGAATAATAATATAATTTAATAGAGGTAATGTGATAATATTACATATTAAATGATGCCTCCATTAAATACTCTTTAAGGAACATATAATTTGAATTTTATATAATAGTATCACTAGATATTTTGGGATATATTTGGGAATGTTTTTTTGAATAATATCAACATGATAAAATGTTTAGAAGGTGTCAAGAGATGGGTTTGTGTTTATAAGGAGGAGAGTGGGGATTTTGAATTTTATCTTAAAATTTATATTATTATGGACCAATAATATCAATAGTATTGATTATTGTTAATATATAAATTGATTAGTTCATTTAAGTTAAAACTAGTGGGTCTTTATAGCATCCATGTCTCAACAAACATTTCTAATTTATAATGTAATATAACATAATATTTCGTGTTTTGTTATTCCAAAAAAATCCATTTTGAAATTTTACAAAATAATCACCATAATAATTTTTCAATGTGTAGATTCAAAAAATGATATAAATTTTCTGAAAATAGTATTAAAAATATGAAAAATATAATTTTTAAATAAAATCCAAATTTATTGAGAAAAAAATATTTAATATTTAGATATATTTTTCGACCCAATAACAAATATAATAAGGTATCACAAATATATTATTATCATTATAATATAAAAAATTAATTTATCGAACTAATTTTTTAAAATAAAATTTCTTTTTAATAATTTTTTTTAATAAATTATACAAAAAAATATTTATTTAAAATGAATAAGAACACTTATGTTAAAAATTAAAAAACATTTATTTTCTTGTATAATAAATATTATTTATTTTCATTTTATAATATAATAGAAAATTATTTCACATTTACATAGGTGATGATAATTTTCTAACATCCATGTTTGTATTCATAATGTTCATATTACTATTCCAACTATCATATTTATAATAGTCATACTAGTTCTTTACATTATATAAATACATATCATTTGAATAATTATTCAATCATTTTGATCTTTTATCAAGTATTTAAATATATTAATTTCAAAAATGGATATTTCATTAATGATATTATTCATTATTAAAAGTTTTTTTTTGTGATTTTGTTTGTTTAAGGGTACCGAGCTGATCGCAAATTTTCTTTTCGTATTTTCGTATTTTCTATTTGTTTTCTAATTATTATAATTAAAATTTGAATTTCCATATTGTTTCTATTGATATATTGTTCAAATTAGAATAATTAAATGTCTATGGTTTCCCCATGTGGAATGTGAGAATTATATGCATTATATAATATTATATTAATAAATTCAACATAATTATATAATCAAGAGGGAATTTTAATTGATAAAACTATGGGTCATTAAATTTCCCCATTTAAGAGATTTCAACCATGAATTTATTTACATAATATAGTGTAATAATGTTAGGGTACTTCTCCTTGATCGCAACATTGGATCCCTTGTCTACTCAATGTACTTATGGTTTCCCAATATTACCTTATCTATGTTAGTTTTCTTGTTATGTAAAACCATATCTCTATGGTTGAATATCTTCACCAGTTATAGATCATAAGGAATGCCATTTTTATACTGTAAAAAAATTAAATAAATATGGGTGAACTGGTATGTATATTATGAAGAGGGAAATAGGGAATACATCATGTACTCAACAAATTGTTAGTGGTAGTTCTAGTAGATATTCTATAGTCCAGAACCGATCAATAATCGGAAAGGGGTTGTTGTACATGATGCATATACTTCCCTTCTTAATAAATATCTTGAATATTATCCATGAAGATATTTTGATTAATAACTTTTCTCTATCATCAAATTCTATGAATCATTCATAACTATCATAAAATATATTTTATTAAATATGACCAACCATGCTATGATTTTTAATTGTATAGAACTCATTGACCATTTCCTCAAACATTTGAGGTCTTAGCCACTTGTTATCCCCACCTTCATCCCAAACCGCATGTGTTATAGATCTCCTCCTATAAATGAATTTTAATGGGGTCATTTTGATACTAGATCATAAACTATTGTATTTTGAGAACAAGACTATAGAAAGGTTTTGGTCCCACCAATATTTTAATTCAATCAAATTTTCACCCAACATGTCTTATAGTTTCTAAATATTCTGTTAAGATATGAAATTTGTTTAGAGGTCATAAGACATTCTAAATTTCAATGTAGTACTTAGTTAAATAGTAATACATGTATCGAACTTATTAGTAAATCATGAATCCTTATCTAAAAAATACATAATGGAATCCCATGATGCCTCACCAATTATAGGATCTATTCCCCTACAAGTTGATCTAGTGATAATTTCTCCAAAAATTGAATAGAGTGGGTAGTATTTGACAGATGATCCATGACAACCAATATAAACTTATTTTATCTATATGTATTCATAGGAATAATGTAAATTTATATGGTGATGCATTCCCATTTCCATGTAGGTTTGTGTAATGGTTATATAATCCCCATTCTTTTTTTAATTTCAAAATTAACTTATTGTCATACAAGTAACCTTAATCTCTATTTTTTGACCCCCTTGTTCATATTGTCCAATTAATAATGTTGTCTGAGAACTCAATACTTCTTCATTCTCCTGAGGTGAATATAAATGGTTTCAAAATTATCAATATTAAAAATATATTTCATTATGTCAGGATTTAAAGGTACGAAAAATTATTTCACAAATCATAAAACTACTTCTTCAAAAAAAATCAATCCCAACCTATTTCCATTTTTTGATAGTTTTCACTTGCATTTTAATTTTGACATAATCTATTTTAGAACACAATACATTTCTATAAGTCATGGTTGGTAAATAATTTGATAATGTAAATGTGATATTTCTTCTTTTATAATTCCCATATACATAATTTTCTTGGTAAAGAAGGCTGGATATTTCTTAAATTTCATAATTGGTAAGGTCACATGATTCTTTATAATTGAACTATTTTCTACTTTAATTATTATAGAGTAATGGTAGTGGATTGAGATGCCATAATATTTTATAATCTCCAACTATATTTTTAGGTATATATTAATCTATTTCTTTGTGGATATATATTTTATGCTATTTTCATCCATATATATCTCACACTTTGTCCTATTGATATAATTCCATAAGAATTTCAATCAAGAGATTACTGTAACCACATCTTGATCATGCATTGGATTCTTCTACACATGAAATTTCAGATTCCATGAGCATTAAGAATTTACAATATCATTATACTTTAGTACACTACACAATAGATTCCTTGATTCATCATTGTATTTCATGAAGATTTCCCCAAATATAGGTGTTGTAAGTATTGCTCATTAATAAAAATATTATCCAAATACATGAATGTCTATCTACATTCATAGGTCTAGAGAAACTATACTCCAGTTATATTTATCTATGTTTAAGGGATTGACATTAACAATAATTTCCTCAACAAACATTGGTAATACCCATCATGTCCATGAAATCTATACATCTCTATTACAAATATTGGTCTTGGCGTCTCATTAATTACCATTGTCATAAAAACTTCTATAGATATCCATTTTGGGTGATATAACTCCCCAAGAATGATACACCCCCCATAAAAACTCACACATAATTTAACTAACATATATATTCTCTATTTTCAATGTCTTTATCACAATATTCAAATCCTCCTCACGATCCTCCATGGATTATAAGTATATGAAATTATACTCTATAAATACCAAAATAATTTGTTGGTGGAAATTTATAATGTCTCGTTTCATTAAATCCATATATATTGTTCAATAATTAGTTAGTATGAATGTAATCCCAATGAACTCACTGTGTCTATAAGATGTTCAAAAGCATGTTTTAGAATATCTTTCTTCTTCACCTTTACATGGTGATTTCCCAACAGAATGTCCACTTTAGAGAAATATTGGGCCCTACATAGTTGATCAATATTGTATTCTATCCAAGGAGTGAGATAATATTTAATAATCAAGATTTTTTTATCTAAAAATATTTAATGCATGGGCTCATTAGACCATCCATTTTCTTTATAAATTGGACCAACAAACCCCATAATGAAGCACTCAAGCATGAAAAATACTTGTTTAGATTTACTTATAACTACATGTTAAAATTTTTAAATAATTATTGACCATTATTTAGGGAGTCTATGGTATGGTTATAGATCCAGGTATATTTTTTATAGATATCTGGAAATATTATTTAGGTGGAATATAATGAAAGTCTTCCAGGAACACATCATTGTCATCCCTCATAATTGGAAAATCTTAAACCTTGTTCCTCTCCATTTCATCAATCCTTTGAGATATTTATGTTTTATCAAAAAGAAATAATATTTACACATGAGATGAATATTTCAAATGAGATTCATCAACATCCTTACACATGTTTAGAATTTAAGGATGACTCAAGATATGAAGAGTGATCTCATTCCCATGATAGTTGGTGTTGGATTAATATAATGGTATCTAATCCATGACGAATATAACATCAAACACTACCAATGGAAGTATGATTATATTTTTTGGGTAGTTTATCCCATAAAAAATGACCGTGGAGGAGTTATATAAATGTTTTTAATAATTTCTCTATTTTTGGATCTCACATATAATTCAACTCCCAAGTGTGGAGGTGGGTTTTTGAATAGTTCGACTAAACATTTATGATACGAACGAATGTGTAGAATAAGAATAAAAATGTATAAATGATATTCATGAATGAAAGAGTAGAATACTAGTCACCGCATCATTTTCAAGATCCAACTCAATAATATTTACAACATATGCCCTTTCTTACAACCATAGAGTTTATAGTCATTTTTGTCTCCCAAAAAACTCAAATTATGGAATTGGCTCACATAAATACCATGTTATTTATAATTGAAATATAGTACCATAGGCTAGGTTTTGATATAAAACAAAATTTCAAATTCTCATTAGTGGGTATTTCATATCAATTTAGTAATAACTATCCTGATAACCCTATTTTCTATATTTAAATATATATTGATTCCCATTCAAATATTTTCAGGATACATTTTCCAATACAATAGATATGTATGATACTATGTTTTATTTCCTTCATGAAATTTATCAATTTCACCTTCCATATAAAATCCAATATAATTATTTATCTCATCACCCATGAGACTAATGATATTTAATAATCTAAATCCCAATTATAAGGGAATA
Organism: Viscum album; assembly: GCA_963277665.1. Taxonomy (NCBI): domain Eukaryota; kingdom Viridiplantae; phylum Streptophyta; class Magnoliopsida; order Santalales; family Viscaceae; genus Viscum; species Viscum album. The sequence continues at coordinate 1,083,582,674 of OY728119.1, forward strand.
AACCAAAATTTACTCATGGTTATCTATGTCACAAATCGTAAAGGATTTCTATAGAATCTTTTTTAATCCTCTAAATAATTGATCCTCCATGATTTTAGTAATTATCAAAAAAAGATTCATTTCATTAAATCGTTTTAATGTTTACCTTATATGCCCCAATAGCATCATATTTCTTTTTCTTCACAATGAAGAACTCCCTCCCCATTTTAACATGGATATTTTTTGAAAAATATTCAGGGAAAAATATTTTCTTGGATCCTTCCCCTTCCAAGAAACAAATATCAATTATAAAATTATTTCTCTTGATCATTGTCAAATACTGATCAGAATCCCATACAAAATTATTTTTAATCATAATAAAATTATACTCTTACTTGTATTGGAGGACATTGAATATAATCTCCATAGTGATAATCCATTATTCCTTAATGAGATGATAATAAGATCCACTAATGGTTACATGACTTTTTCACCAAATTAGTTATACTAAAAAATTGTAGTTCTTAGGAGAATGTGGGAATTATACACAACTCATGTTATTATTCATGACTTGATACAATGTATCAAGTATAATCATGAAGTTATGAGAATCCAATGCCATCAGGTAAGACATCTCTTTTGGGAAATAATTACACTACCTATCACATTATGTTTTGTCTCATCTTCTCTTATTTCAGTACATTATCTAAAATATAATGTTTTAATTTATCACCTAATGTGAATATAAAAATTAAATTTTGAACATTTAAGGAATACAATATAATTGAAAATTATAACCAAACACATGAGTGCCTAAGTTCCAATCACTGTTAAATATGGTCATTCATTTTATAATTAGATATATACCTTTGGTTCTCAAAATATTTACCTATTAAAAATCCCAAAACACATCTATACCATGTTCTGATTTCAACTATAGTGACCCTAACCTTGGACACATATTTTCACATGATTATTAATATAAATATCTACTAATTATATCCCACGGATTAAAATTATTAGTGTATTTTGATGACATGTTAGAAAAATAGACCATATGAAAATAAAATTAAAAAAATTATTTATTTAATTATACATATAGAGATCATAACTATATTTCAGCTCCCAAAAAATCATACGATACCTTTCAGAAGACATCGAAAAAACTGGTTAGCTGAAAAACCATGTAAAGGAGTAAACATTGAAATGAATACCATCATATGAGTAAAATGTAATTACAAGGCATGGATTATGAATATATATATATGGAGTAATAACATATAGAATATTGGATCATAATCTCATGGAAACATAGGAATGTAGAGGAAACATATAACAAGAAATAAACATGAGTCAAAGATAATTGAGATGAAGATATCACATTGTGGATTGAGTCTGATAATGGATTCAATTTAATCCATAATCCCATATATATAATCCAATGAGAATAAAAATTACCCAATAAATTAGGATTCTATCTAGGAGAAACCATCATACCATGTACCAAAATATGAGTGACACAAATATAATGTAATTAGATGGCATAAACATATGGGTTACAAAAGGAAATAAATTGGTTTCTTAACCATAAAATAAGGCATACCAAAATGGTGTATCATAATGGTTTTCACGAAATAATTTGTTAAATATTTTTTATGCATTAGTAGATGAATAATAATAAAATATTATGACAAATAATTACTAAAATAACAAAAAACATGTTAAATAATGGTTATGTATCATTTTAAATTTTCCACAAAATCAGGGTTTTTGAGAAAATAACTAAGAGTATTTAAGGATGGTAAGATCATAATAATTCAAATAAAAACTAAATAGTTTTTAGTAATTTTTATTTATAAAAACTAGTTTCTTTGGTAACAATATATTTTTTAAAACATATCATTTACTTTTTAAATTAAAATAGTTGAAGAATACAAAGAATTTCCCTTTAACTTGATTTTAAAAAGGAATTGAGAATGAAACTCTTATAACATGTATATAACCATTTATAAAGGTTAACTAAGCATGGTGTATATAAATATCATTGTGGGTAACATGTATTCATAATTTTGAATATTTATATAATAATTATGAAATCAAAATTAGGTGAATAAAGACAATGTCTAATCTACATAAAATTGGGATTTTTAAAGATATCCATTAACTTATTTTCCAGTATCAGTATAACCATGAACATAATATACAAAGTAATCATTTAGATTCATTGAATACATAATTACTAATGTTTAATTTTCATATTATATTTAATTTAATTTAATTATTTTCATTTATGGTCACTTCGATGATATATAAAGTCCAAATTTATAATTCTGAGAGTACCCCTTGAATAACTTATTTGCCTATTCACTTTTCCATAATTATGAATGTTCTTATAAAATGGGAATAAAATGATAAAACTAAAATTAAAATGAATTAATGTATTTATATAAATATAAATTTTCCAAAATTTATCTATGAGTACTTGTATAGTTACATTCCGTTGAGTAAAAATGTTTTTTGTTGCATGGTTAGTTCACATAGGATGTTTTACAAACCATCACAAACTAGTTTAATTTTATTTAATATTATGTATATAGATTTTCATTATAATATTAAATTAGATTTATTATACAACTAACTATTATATAATTATAATAATAGCTTTCTTACTAGAAATTTATGAGGTAAAGGAAATGAAAAACCCATTATCCATTGAGGAGAGTTACTGACAAAATATGGAAAATGGTTTTAGTTTTAGAATAATTAGAGGAAATAAGTTGATTGATGGTATCTAATCCATTTTCATAATTAACATTTAGTATAAATATTTTATTGGAATCATTATTTCATGTTATATGTGGTTTATGAGTATAATTTTGGAGAATAATCTATTTTAACAGAGGTAAAGTGACAATATTAAATCTTAAATGGAATATCCTTGAAATACCTCATTAGTTACATGGAATTGGTCTTTCTATGAAACTTTTAAAACTAAGAATTAGTTTTTATATTTATGAATTGTTTTAGGAATATTTTTGGAATGATTAAAGGATTTTATGGTGTGGTTAGGGTGGTATTTACAAGGTGTGATAGTGGTTTTTTTATTTTATATTCATTAGTTCATTATCATCAATACATACTATCAATATTATTGATTGTTATGACTATTTATAGTAAAAAGTGAATTATAATTCTTAATAATGGGTGATTGAACCATCCATTACACTATAATTCTTGTATTTATCTTACAATGATAAATATAGTAATGTACGACATTTCATTATTCACCAAATATTCAACTATTTTAGTAAAATTAAAAACAATCAACCAATATATTAATTAATTAATAGATTATTAAAATTGAATACATTTTATAACAATAGTATTATGTATATGAGAAAATTAATATTAAGACCAAATCCTCATTTTATCAAAAGTCTATTATTTATATTAAAATTGATATTCTTATCCATTTAAAAAATAAATAAAGTTTGTAAAAAAAATTCGTTATTGTGAAACAAAATATTAATTTATTTTAATTTTTTATGAAAATAAAAATTCATTTATATTGTTATATTTTTTTATAAAATTCAAATAATTTAAATTTTGTTACAAAAATAAGAACAATTATTTTATAGTATTTAAAACATATATTTACATTTATCATTATCTAAAGATTCTATATTTTCATTTTATATGAAACTTAAATGTTATTTTTGCTTTTAATATATGCGACTTCTATTATAATAATTAGTTATCTACTCTAAATGGTAAAATTACAATACCAAGAATTAATATTTTTGATGTTTGTATGGGTTACATACATTATATCAAAACCTATAATTTTATTCATTGTTAATCCACATATATTTTCTCTCAGGGATATATATATATGTCTGTGTTAATTTTCAAAGTGGATATTTTATTTATAATATTATTCACTTTTTTGGTAGTTTCGTTCTTTTATGAAATTTTAATAGGATATCAAGATAATCTAAATTTTCTTATTTTTATTGTCTTATTTTTAATTAATTACCCCATTTTACTACTCTGAATTATTAGAAAAATATTTTTTTTCAAGATATATTATCAAAATAAGTATAATTACACATCGTTGGCTTCAATAAATGGTACATGTCAATTTTATATTATTATATTACTAAATGTAACAAAAATGTATTTTTTGAAGGGAAATGTTATGGATATAACACTTAGGCATTACATATGGACCATTATTTATTGAAATCAACATTCTACTCAATCCATGACAATATTTTGTTATTTTAGGAATGACCCATTCCATTAAGGGTTTTTAATTTTAGAGGGAATTTAAATTTTTCTCAAGTTGATGGATCATTGTTCGAACCATGTGTTGAGTTGATATAAATAATAATTAATCTTATAGAAGATAATTTTTAACCTTTGTTGGAATATTGGTGGGAAACTCAAATCTCTGTAAAAGTTGTAACATATGGCAGGGTTAGTTACGTTGTTTTAGATGTAAAAAAGTGTTGGAGTTCTGTATAGTATTTGTGGTTCCTAGATAGGATCATTGACAGGTCACTAACATTCTGGTGGCTAGTCATTTGGGTACATAATATAGAATTTTAGTTATGTTTATTTTTGACTTATGAGACCCTAACCTCTCAATATTAATCAACATTTATTGAAATTCAAGGAGCCATTTGGTGATGAACTCCTCTTCCCATCCCTCCATGACATCCCCTTGATCTAAGATGGATCTAGCTATAATCCATTAGAATATTATGTTGAGGTTTTTTGTTCCACTTTTATCATAAATTCATTCTCCCAGTGCGGTGGTGGATTGTTGTGTTGTTCATTATGCGTGATTCGTCTTAGTAATGATTAGATTTTTTTATTAGATAATTATTAAAATTGGAATTATCAGAAATTATTTAAAATGATTTTATTATTAGTAGAGTTAAAATAGATATATACAAACCCATAAAAATCTACAAGGATTTTATTGTATGGAATTTGAGTTAAATTTAGGTAGTTGTTCATGTGTACTCTTCCCCATGGTGTTATTCATGTTTTTTTGCATGTGATATGAGTCTTTCATCCCTCTTAGAATAATATATAATTAATAATTTCATGTTTCAGTATATGGAATTTATATTTATAAAATTATATTCAAGTCCTATCTAATTCAAAGATCCATTTCCAATGAAACGTAAAATGAACCAATGGCCAAAATGGAACATTTTTTTATGGATTGATGTCGATCTCTCATAGTTGAGGCTTGATCACTAATGTGTTATTTGGTTTACATATAACCCCTTGGGTGTATTATTTTATACCTTAGGCCTTGTTACCATGAGACATATACTATATATGATAAAAAAATTTGTGAACATGTATCCTATGAGACCTATTCCTGATATGATTTCTCGGTATATCTTGGGTGTTCCTAGTTATGTCACACCTTATAACTGGAAAATTCTTACATAGTGGTAATTTGATATACCATGATTTTTATAAGAAATGTATTTCCTTTTTTACAGATAATTTTCTAATGGATTATATTTAGTGGTATATAAATCCTTTCACTATTATGAATTACATGAGGATTTATACATATCCACTGGAATTTCGGATTTAGTGTTTAGGTTAATAGGTGGTCCTGATGAATTTTTTGGGCCCCTCATTGGGGGTGAATGGGTGAAATGTCTATTTAGTTTTATTTATGGATATTTTATGGGTCAATATCTTGTAATATGATTATACAATTAGAGGATAATTAAGAAAAAAAATAAAATAAGGTCTATAGGCTAGTATGATTAGTTGATGGAGAAAATCACGGTGTATATTTTTTATGTGTCGAGTTCCTTTTTCAAGGCATGCAATGTATGTAAACCATTATAGAATAGTTATTAGCCCTGGGTTACAGATACCCTAATATGATTGTATGTATTTGATCACTAAATTTGGAACATTAATTTATCTATCAAGGATGGACTGAGTCACATGGATTGATCTATTTCATCGGGTGACAACTCATTATATTCTTCAAGAATGGTTCCAAACCATGAATAAATATGTTCATGGTAGATTTTTTAGATCATAAATTCTTTTTATATGGATGATTATTAAATTATATTTTATTGGTGATATATTTTAATGCTTCATTTTTTTCTAATTCATATCTACTTTATTTTAATCTCATCAAATGAATGTACACTATGTTTTACCAGTTTCTTATTGGACCACATTGGTAGTACTATACTGATTTATACTCACCCCATACTTTGGAGTACATGGATCATTTTTAACCAAGAATCCATCACATTTATCATTTATAGGTTAGGAGAAGGCCTAGGGTTTGATATTTTAATAAGATATATATCAATAGGTCTAAAGACATATTGGGAGTGAGTCTTGGGGTTGGCTGTATAACAACATTTATTCTTTTATTCTATTTCTATCTTGTTTTTCTGATTATTTTAGTGGGTGATTGTTGTCCATGTATTCAATAATTACTATTTGATTCTATTATTTTGATATTAATTCATTAAAAATAATACTTTATTTGATTCCATATACCCTAATTTATTGTTAATCTAGTCGAGTTATTTATTTTATATTATAAAAAAGGGATGATGGTATTTTCTCCGGATTATTTCACATTAGACAATCATTTTTACTAGTCATCCAATTATGTACTTGGATCCATGACCAAGTTAACATAGAATACTTGCATAAATTTGACAACTTGGGTATGGGTGTTACAAAATGGAATCAATGGTGTATGGTTTACCTTATTTGTGAGTTACTAAAGAGGTTTCATAGTATTATATCTGAGCTTGTGATGAATCACAGTGTTGTTTGATGAAAATACCTTAAGCGGATTCCATGTCAATAGGGTATGGGTTTTATATTCATAGTTTATGATGAAATGGTTATATCATTCCTCCTACCATAACAAACATATATTATCATTATTATGGTTTCATATTAATTAAAAAAAATTATTTCAAAAGGATCCATGACATGAATCATATGAAACATGTAGGACTCACATGACATATATTTTACTTTTGTGCGATTGTACTAAAAATGGAGAGATCATTTTATTATGTTTCAAAAAAATGTATAGTGTTTTCACATACATGTTCTTGTGAAATAATTTATACTGAACCTCTATGCATTTTTTACTTCTGATGGAAGTTCATGTGGTGCTTTGGTGTGGTGCACCAGGGTAATGATGAGAAAAATGATGCTGATACAATTTCTATAATCAAGGATGGAAAAGAAAAATTATTAATTCTATTTAAGGGATTAATTAACCAAAGAATATAATAATGCCATTGGTATTATGTCATTATGATTAATTAATATTCCAACTTCATCTTATGTAGAGTCATCCATCTAACATCACGTAGAATTCTACTTTACTAAACCAGGTTTCTATAGACCCTCATTATGGATGGTCCATGATGAAGCATTCCTAGGATATCTATAATTATGTATATGATTACATTTGATGAGTTTATACCATCAGTGATATATATTTTTAAGCATACATTGATGAATGTTGTGGCATTAGAAATGTGACTCTGGTTACTGTTGAGTAGGTTCCTCATATGGCATGATAACAAATATATGCGAATTTTACTAGGAGGATCATTATGTCATTATTCATGAATTATTTATTTTAGTATGTCATATCATTTTAGATTTCATAATGTCTCTATTATCAATCAATTATCATTATACATGTTCATCTTTATCAACCATTGATTTTTTCCTTGATCCTACTAGATAATTGGATGAAAATTCAACAAGGTCTAGGTGAAATGTTCTGAGATTGATGGGGCATGTAATTTAAAATTATAATGGTTTTACTATGTTGATGAATTCATGTCGCCAATTAGATTTAATTAAGTATTCATCCCATAATTAATTCTTATAAAGTTGATAGTTAATTGGGTCTTGTGAATTCCATAGATTAGAGATTTTGTAGTGAGTGGTTGATCTCTATTGTGAATGTACTAAAGTACCATGTGGAACGTTTTGTTATGTGGATTTAAAATTTCCCTAGATGATCGATGTAACTCTGTCATCAATAGTGAATCACTGCCCAGGTTAATTACCGAGGACCACAACTGAATAAGATTAAACACAAAAAGAAACTAAATATAACGTATTTAGTCTAATATAGTGTGTTCATCATCCTATTGTCACTGATGATCACTGCTTGAAAAAATAGATGTTTAATTCCTAAATATCATACAAATACACCTAAAAAGTTTTTCAATGGTTCAATCATCAAATTAAACGTTTTATTTTGGAGTTTTGATGATTCCACATTGATCATGATGATCATCAGATTGTTTTTATTTCTGTGAATGAATAAGAACACAATCCAATCACATGGATCAAAAGATTTTCTCTCTTGAAATCAGAATAAGAGATATAGGATATAAAAAATCAATATAAATAGTCATTATGTGAGATCCTATCTCCTCTTATATATAGTGAGATATGAAATTACGTAGAAAAGGCTCCCTGACCCCAGAATGTTTATTACCCACTAAATAAAACATAAACAATATATTCTAACTATTGTATAATGTCATAAATATAATTAATATCTTAATCACATTATTAAACTATGATAAGTATATTATGTGAAAATATCTAATCCAATATCTATCCTCCTCATTATGATAAATTTTAAAAAGATTTGAATATTAAAATAATATTCATCCATATAATGTTCTACATGTATTTGTTTTATTAGTTCTAAATACATTTAATTAATAAATTCCTAGAAAATGATTAAAATTCAAAATATATTAATTTATTTATTTATTTGTGATCATCCATACAAAGAAAAATCTTTAAACACAATGGTGAGGATCACCCTACCGTGTATATATATTTATCTCAATAATGATGATTCATGAATGCGCTATTATGTGTGATCTTATATTGCCTTATCTCGATATCAATTAATAGTATTCACAGACCAAGAGTAGAGTCTAGAAACCCAGAAATTTCCCTAAATAGATAAGGAATATTAATATAAATTAAAACAAACCTACAAACACCCTATGTAATGTCATCTCATTATCATCTGATATATAATAATTCAAAATGCATAGTTTTTCCATGTCCCTTTCTTGATTTTTTTTTTAAATAATAGGTTTGATATACCTTTGAATATCATGGACATATATTTATAATGTATTGTCATCATTATCAATGAGGACCACGAAATTACATCTTCAAAATTGAAGGGGAAATTCTATATTGACCATTCAACAAATGTAATGCAACCAATGTCACTCCCAACACAAGATAACTCACAATGATTTCATTATCATGTATATTCCTTTTATAAAACTAAATTATCATATGGAACACATTGATAATGGTGTCATGTTGGGGTAAAAATACACATGTCCATAGATAAGAACTATCTATGACACCTAAAACATGTGGTGTTCCTATTTGAAGCTCTTCCCTCAATATCACACATACCATAGATCACTATGGGAAAACTATATGAAAAGAATCCTCAATTATTATGAACCAAAAACACATGTCCGTTGGACATAAACTAGGTCCTGTCAATATTATCTATCTAGACTATAGGACACATATTTTAGATTAATGTCAGAGTGTATCTAGGTTATCTTTATATCTTGGGATATTCTATATCCATTTGATATGAAAAATAAAATATGGATGTTACCATTAAAATATGGACATAGAAATATTCACACTATAATGGAATGTATAAATTATTTCTATATCACTTTATACCTGATATGGTAATCAAAATATACTAATAAATTTAATTCTAGGGCACCCACTTTTACCACACTACCACTTTCCCAAGATAAATCAATCTAACTATTCTTGTTATGTCTCAAATGATTATGATAATGTTTCTATTTAGTCATGAATTTAGTTTCTTGGTTTCACAGGCCTCCACTTTGTGTCTTTTCTTATTTACTTGACAAAAAATATTTATGGGATAGAAACACGGAGTATATTTTTTTCAACATTTAAATCTTGACATCATGGGTAGTAAGATATTAAAATATAATTTTATGATAATAATTTACATACTAGGTGTGATTGCATGAATATTATAGAAATCCTTCAATATTTATGCTGCTTATTATGTGCACCAAAACCTAAAATTCCCTCTGTATTTTTATACATGGATACATATGGCTTGACTAATATTGATTTTCACATTTATTGGTATAGAATATAATATTACATTACATTGAATGTGCAGGAATACTATTTTGTGTCCCCCTGTAACTAGTATCCCTTCATATACACATACCAACTTCATATATTTTAGTCATTATCAATTACTATTAGATAGTTCTGATTTCGTAACATGTATTTATTTAACATATAACTATTATGTTTCTACTATAAAATATATGTTGGATATATCATATCTTGTACATATAATTAAATACATGATTGAACCATAAAAAAATTGTATAGAATTCAACCCCCCCAAATTATCCTCCTCATATGCCCATACATGTCTTCTTTGATAAATATAGGCCATGTGACCTTAGAGAAAATTCACTCTCAAAATTTTAATACATGTATTTTTAATAACTTTTCAGCATATATAGGATTGACTAAGTATAAAAATAATAACATTACCATGATAGATTCTTTTCCCTAGAATATAGTTTTCTAACTTATTTCAACCGCTAGAGTATTTCACTTATTTTGGTATTAACTAACTATATGGAAAATAACTATTTAAAATAGGTTACCAATCATATTTTACATTAAAATAATAGCACACACACTAACCTTTTGAAGATAAATGTTAATTGAATAACAAACGATATTATTACATACTTTTAAAATGGAGCTATATTATAGTAATATGAATCTGTATTATAATTTCTGATGTTAACATCCCTATTTGTTTGCCTCATATTGACTAATTCCTTGATTGGTGGTATCAAAGTCCAAGAATCAATAAAATGATCATAGAAATTAGATTTAACAAGTAAAATTGTCATGGATTTTGGAAAAATAAATTGATGTTACCAGTAGAGCCTTATTATTAGCTTTATTTTACCATCCTTGTATAATACCACTTTAATACCCACCACACTTTTCAAATAATAAGCCACTATAATTTTACCAATGTAACATATTTTTAAAATTTAATTGATCTTTTCATCCTTATCTAATTTTTATATAATGATTACTTTTAGGACTTGTTAATCTCAATGAAAAATGTGTCATCGTCTACTGCGAATCTAAAAATTTACTATGTTTTTATTGTTCCTATGAAAGATTTTTCTCCAGAACATTCCATTCCATACATGTGTCTTGTTCCTATATTTATTATTTCTTCTTCACTATCATTATCTAAACCCAAGAAAATATTTCACATAATATCCCATGTACATATTTTCACCCTTAAATAAAATCATTTTCTATTAATTTTACCATCATTAGGATTTATATTATTTTATATAAAACTATTGGTATCATTAATTTTTAAAAAAATTGTTTTTTTCTTGAAGAATGTTTGATTATATCCTCAAAAAACATATTCCATTAATAGATATTTTTTATGAAACAATAAATCTCCATGATTCAGTTAGTCATATTATATCCATTTTTCAATATTCTTGGTGTACAATTATGAAATATTGTTTCTATTTTCAATGCATGTCTCAAAAAATGGATTTATATAAAATATACGAGTTTTAACATTGATTCTCCTTTTACTTTCATAATGAATAGGATTTTTATAAGGAAATGTTCATTTAGTAATTTCTATTTGGTACATTATCTTTATTAAGGATAAAATTTAAGTCTCATCATTGATCCTTTTTATTAGAATCATAGACCTGATGTGGATATATTTGTGTGTGATTAGGAAATTCTACACATTGTATTATATTAATCGATGAATTCTTGGTCAATATATTCTTCAGTATGCTAGCTCAAATAAACTCATGTATTTTGACTGTATATATACAACACTTCACATTCTTCTTAATTAATAATTAATTAATGTAATATAATGAGGTCTATTTTAAACTAGCATACCGTGGGAATAGTTTAGTCTCTTTAGCAGAACGATTTCTAAGAACTATATTGATTTCTCATATTTATAATGGTTTCATTGACTAAATATCTTTACATAATTTTGTCAAAAATTCCAATGTTTATTAAATATAAAGTCTCTAAACCCAAATAGGGTAAATCCCTAACAACAAATTAGTTTCCCATGATCAAGTATTGTCTTACAAAAAAATTGTAAATGAGGTTTATATTTATATTCACAATGTACTGTTTATGATTCATGTATTACTTAATATTAATTTATGTATGAAATACCACTAACAACACATATTTATAAATTTTTAGGTAGAAATCATCCCAAAATAATAGTTTAAAAAGAACCATTTTATTGGAGATGTAATGGTTTTTTTCTCTCTATGGATGCATACATCATCCTTCCTTGCCTGTTAAGAGAACATTCATTGACTTCAAGAAATGTTCCTTGAATTCCATGGTTCTTGTAATTGTAAACAAATATGTAATTACAAATTGAATCTAATAACAAAGGATACTATATAAAATATAACATTAAAGGAAGAGTATGCTTGAATTAGAAGAATGTTCTTAATTATCATTTTTCTCTTTATAGATTATCTTATGGTAACCTATCTTACCACTTCCAATGAAATTTTCTTCTTGTTCAATGCTCTCCCCATTTATCATTTCATTCCTCAAAAGATAATGTGAAGGTCCCTTTGATAGTATATTTCATTTGTCATGTTCATGTTATCTTTTTGTTGGATCATTTGAATAATTAATGTTTTTTTGTTCATTAAATTATTATCTATGTGATCAACGTTCCCCAAATAATATTGGTGTGGAATTACCAAACCATTCTATTGATAAATCTCAAAAAAACTAGAAAAATTGGTTTTTATGAATGAGATGATGACATGGACTAAAATATCTTCATTTGAATGGAAATCCATTTCATTTAGTCATTAAATGTACATTATCATCTGAAGTACATGAGTACTAGCTTGAGATCCATTTTTCAATCAATATGTGATACATTTTATTATTTTCTCATTGATTTCATACTTCACCTTCTCCTTGGAAACATCTTGCAGATAAGGAAACATGGTATATAAATCCTAGTGTTTATGTTTTTCTTAAAAATATATGAATATTGATCATAGAATTATGAATTAAACAAAAAATTCATCATACATGAGTCCAATGTAAGAATATTTATCTTCCCTACTTACTCCCTTTGGAGAATGATTAGGTTTTGGGGACGTCAATACATATAATTTCATTTTGCATCGTAGTACAATATGAAAGAGCATGTAACACTCAAGGAAGTTTTTGTTAGTTATAAAAATATCTTTTTCCATTATGGATCATAGAGTATTTTTATCCTAATTTCAATTTGATATAAAAATATATTCTAGCTGATTATTACATTTATTTTAATTATCAATTTATACATTACTTTTCATTTAAATTATTAATTATATCTCAATATTTAATTTTATTTTGGAAAACCATTATAGAATAATCATAATACATTATCTCTTTTGTATTCTAGTTTCAAGGATACTTGAACCTCCCCTCATTGTTTGTAAGCTATGGCTATTTGACTATTCTGAGAGTTTATGTTTGTTATTTGACCACTCGGCCAAACGAATTCATTGTTCCTAGATTTATTGATTGAAGTATAAAATTTTAAAACCATAAACATTATTTAATAAATTATTTCCATTAATTTGTCATCAATCTATCTATGTATAATCCTATACTAAAAAATTCAGTTAATTTATCTCATCATTCTCATAATGACTCCCAAGTAGTAGATGGTACCATTAACTTGGGTGGATCGAGCACCCCAAACAACGGTTGTATTTAAATTCCAATGATGAATGGAATTTTTTTAAATAATTTTAACTGGGGGTTTTATTATTAATAAAAATAATTAAATCATTTTCTTTATCATTATGATATACTATATGATCAAACTCATAATTGAGTATATAATAAGTATAAAATATTCACTACATCACAAGATCATTTTATCATTGTGTTCTCTTTCTTTATTTTATCTGATTCCATGTTAAACTAAACATCCAAAAAAATAATAATATATAAATAGAATAACAAAATGTGATTATGAGACTATACTAATACTTAATAATTTTTTTAAATAATGGATCATCAAAGACCGTAGTGGTAACTCCCTAAGTCACATTACATTTAACTCAAGTTATAAGAATATCCCCTCCAATGTGTCAAAATCGTGTATACTATGTCACCTAATATTGGTTCATAGAACTTCACTTATCGTCCACATAAACATAAAAAATACTCACATTAATGAGAGGAGTTATTAGGAATGAGATATACAGATGAAACCATTTATCATGGTGTGGATTCCCTTAAATATATAACTATTCAATGAAGAAACACACAACATCATAAAATAATTATTAAAACCATGTAATGTAATAATTAAAAAAGAAATAAACAATAAATCGACAATAATTTCTTGGTATAAGGCACATGATAAAATAATACACCTTATTGTAGGATAAAAAAAATTAATTTAATAAAAAAAATTTAAATAGGAAACCAATTATTTTCAATGGTGATTTTACTGAAATAAAAATTTACTATAATTTTTAATTCAATTATTATGTTGTTCATTCCCTATAATTAATTTAATTATATTTAGAATTTTAAATTTTTTTGAAATACGACATATAAAATTCATTATTTTTAATAAATTTTAAATATTTCATAATGTTCACTATATATATATATATTTTGGTCCAAGCGTAACCCAAATTATGTTAGAAAGTTCTGGAAAACCCATATCAGAAATTTAGGGATCAGTTCAGACCCATCTAGACATATTTTGAAAAGGGGTCAGACCCTTTCATTCTATTTTGAGTTTTCCCAAATAGACAGAGGTTGTGTGCCTGTCCAAGAGGAAACACCTACATGTGATGAGGTGTCTGGATGGTTGGGGACTCAATCTAGGAGATAGAGTCATCGAAAGGGGAATAATAGGCTTAGGAGTGCAAGCAGAATCATGTTAGTCATGTGATTAGATTCTGTGACATAGAGGCTCAGAAATTGGAAAACATTTTTCGGCTCTTGTAGGGTTGGCTTACTGAAGAATGGGAGGATGGGCGACATTGAGCTAAATAGCCAGTTGTGGTGAGGCCACAACCACTCAATTCGGGTGGGGATTGATAGAATTTACTATAAAGGAGGGTTGAATTGTTATATCCTAACTATGTGACTACTCTACTAATGTCAGATGATGATGGCACATCCACGAAGCTGTGATGGGAAGTGATTTGTGATGGAGGCATGGCGGCTTGACCTGGGACAGATAAGGTGGAGTGAAACTGGTGTAAGATTGGGGATGTTCGGTATATGGGATCTGGAATGCATGTTATCTGATAAAGATAATATGGTTTTTATGGTCATAGGTTGAATAGATGAGGGGTAAACCACATCGAACAGTCTAGATGGAAGCCGTAGTGACAATAAGACTATTGTTGGGGTGGATAGTGGAGGTTGCAAGACTATACAAGCAATCTTGAGTATGTTTTTTGGGTTTATATGTTCTCAATTTTTTTAATTTATATTGGGTAAAAATACTTTTAAAAATAAGCAAGAAAGTAGGAAGGCCCACAGAGGCCTCTCGGTTTAGTCCAAAGGCAATTTCCGAGCTTCTGCCTTTCAGTTAATTTTAAAGGCGACAACATCGTTAATAGTTTAAATATTGGTTATATATATTTAATAGTTTTATAATTTTGTTTTATTTTGTTCAAATATATATATATGTATATATATAAATAAAATGAAATTCGTCTATAGAATTTATCTTCTCTTTAATATACAACAATATTTCCATTACAACGGTCTACTTTCAGACCAAAACCAACGCCCAAAGCTCCTTTTTATAAGAGGGCTTCCCCTAGAAATCATTTGGCTTTTCTGTTGTGTGATTCCGGTTCTCCCTTCTTGTGTCGAATATTCTGAATTTCTAATGTGATATTCAATTTCATGTCTGTGGTTTTGAAATACTATATAATATAAATTATAAAACCAATATAAATGTAACATAAAACATGTATTAAATATATATAAAATAGTTAAAAATAAAAATAACTTAAAAAAATATTGATGAAAAATAATAGATAAGCATTCAAAAATAGCTACTTGAAACATAAAATTGTTTCAATTAGGTGAATTTTAAATATTAATATATAAAATATAAAACAAACATATATAAAACAAAAATCATCAATTAAACATATAATAATTAATCAAAAATAAAAAGAATTTCATAAAAAAGGTTGATGAAAAATAATTTATAATCTTTCAAAGACACCAACAAGAAACATAAAAATGGTTCATCTTTGTGACTTTAAATGTTTTAAAAATATAAACTATAGGACCAATATAAATGGATATAAAATCAATGATTAAAAATATTACAAATAGTTAAAAATAAAAATTTCGTAAAAAATGTTGATGAAAAATAATTTAGAAGCTTTCAAAACCATTATCATAAAACATAAAAATGTTTTTAATTTTTTGGTTTTTAAAGACTATACAAAATAAAAAATAAGGGGAATATAAATGAAACATAAGAAATGGATTAAACATATAATAAATAGTTAATAATTCATTAGTTATTTAGTAATATAATTATTAACTATATAACTCTTAATTATATAATAATTAAATAGTTAATTAGTAATATTATTTTTAATTATTAAATATATAATTAATAAGTTAAATTTTAATATAATTATTAATTATATAATAATTAATTTTTTAATTAGTAATATATTTATTAATTAAAATTACTAATTATCAACTTTATTTTAATTATTATTTAATTAGTAGTATAATTTTTTTTATTATTATAATTTTTAATTTTATAATAATTATTTATATTACTAATTAACTAATTAATTTTAATATAATAATTAATAAATAATTATAACTATTAATAATATTACTAATTAACTTATTTATTATTATATAATTTTTATTACTAATTATAAGTAATAATTATGTTAATAATTATAATTAATAATTATACTACTAATTATAATTACTTATTATATTACTTATTATCTATGTAATTATTATATAATTATTAATTATATTACTAATTATTTAATTATTTATAATATAATTATTAATTATTAATTATCATAAAAATTACATTACTAGATAATTAATTTATTATTATATAATTATAAATTATTTAAATATTTAAAAAATTAATATTTTTATAATAAATTATTGATATTTAATAAGTATAAATAAAAATTATATTACCAATTTATTAATTAATAATTATATATTTAATAATTACAATTATAATTAACTAAACAATTTTTATATATTTAATTATTAATAATTAAAATTATATATTATATTTCATAATTATAATTAATTATTATTTTCTTAGGTAAATATTAAATAATTGATAATTATATTAGTATTTAAGAAATTAATTATATAATTAATAATAAAAAATTACTAATTATATTACTAATCAACTTATTAATTATTATAAAATTATATAATTATATAATTAATAATTTTATTAAAAAAATTCTAACTAATTGTTAAGTATTTCTTATATATTTAATACATGTTTGATTTTTGATTTCTATTCGTCTTTTAGATTATATTTTATAGTCTTTAAAATCCACATACATGAATTATTTTTATGTTTCATGTAAGTGGCATTCAAAGACTATAAATTATTTTTCTTCAACATTTTTTACAAATATATTTTAGATGGTAGCTATTTATTATATGTTCAATTAATGTTATAATTTTCTTTTACATGGGTCTAATATTTTATATTTTATATTATTTCAATGTCACATACTTGAAATATTTTTAGGTTTCATGTTGGTGGCTTTGAAAGATTATAAATTATTTTTCATCAAATTTTTTTATAAATATTCATTTTATTTTTTACTATTTTAAATATGTTTAATCCATGTTTTATGTTTCATTTATATTCTACATGTAGATTATATTTTATTTTCATTCAATGCCACATACTAGAAACATTTTTATGTTTCATGTACGTTGTTTTGAATGCTTTTGAATTATTTATCATCAATATTTTTTAAGAAAATTTTAATACATTAAAATATTTCATGTAAATTTAATACATGTTTTGTATTTCATTTATATTGGTTTTAATTTATATTTTATAGTCTTTAAAAGCCACTAACTTGAACCATAATCCCAAATCAAAAATTTCAAATGCACTGTGGAGGAATGGAAGAACCTGGATCCCATATTGGAAATGAGAAATTATTTATTGGGAAAGCCCTCTTATAAAATGGATCCATGGTTAGATATTTCTATCAAAATCCTTACTGGTGTATCACAGTACATCTGGATATTAAATTTTAGATAAATTTTGTAGATTATATATATATATATAATTAAAAGAACAAAAAAAATTAAATGTATAAAATATACTATTTAAAATAATTAATTTTTAGGTGAATGGCAGCAGCAACGCTACGTCCTTTATAGTATATTATTAAATTTTTTTTATCCTAGACACATTTTAATAAAATTCTAAAACATATAAAAACAAAAAAGCTGATCATGTTTATCTACCAATGTGGGGAAGGAACCAATGGTTATGGGAGTGTAACAAAGGTGGAGTCGGCCAAAGGATGGAGCCTGCATAGTGTCTTCATAGGGTTGGATTCCAGGGGAATCCAACTCATTCATTAAATTATTGATTTTTTGATATTCCCCCCTTGTGTGTCCTTTTAACCTTTTTTGGAATATTTTGAACTCTCTTCCAACTCCCATTCCTTTCATAATATTTTTTTCTTCATCTTATTAACTGAAATTTGAAAAATTAAATAAGGGTTTTTTAAATTCAATTTTAACTGATGAGAATAAATAATTTTGGCATGAAAGCATTATTCATCCTAACTGAGTTCTGATTGGAAAATAGTTCTTCACTGGAATCTATATAATATCATGGGTATGGATAAAAGTTTAACATAAAAATTAAATATTTTCATAAAATTTTAACTAGGAATAATATAGTCAATCAATAATAAAAACATTAGATGTCTAAAGATAGGCCATCAGTGGTTAGATTGAAACATTTATTGTGGCCTTCAGACCGAATTGATGACACATTTAATATTTAATTAAAATTTATATTTTTTCATTGGATTAAAATTTGTATGCATCACACTAATACTAATTGAATGTACTGAGGTGTGTATCAGGATTCGGTGGGTCAAGGATATAAAATTATTCATCAGTGATCAACATAACTACGTAATCACCAGGGAATATTTTCACTGGTTAATTCCTTTAGACCATACATAAATATGATTGAGCAAAAAAATAATCCAAAAATACCTTTTTTGATCGAAATCCACCAGTTATTCATCATCTCATCATCTGGGATCACTGCTCAAAGAACCCTAACATGAATTCCTCAATATATTCCAAAATAGATTGAATGATTTATGGGAGCATCGGTAATAAAATTATGAGTTATAGAACGATGATATGAATATTCCTTAGACATCCCAATGATAACTGTATCAATTTTTCATATATTCAAGATGATAAAATTGATTGGATCACTTGAAATGGATCCCTATCCCTTGAGTATTTAGTAGCTACAGAATAATCGAAAAAATACATATTATGAATAATGTATTTAGTCATAAATACAATTCATATTTTCTATCAATACCTAGTAATATAATTAATACATTACATGATTAAAACTGATCAATTAACTCAACATTTCATTCATAAAAATATTAAAGTAACATTGAATATTAAAATAATATTATTCAATTAAATATTTTTCTCGTATTTACATTAATATTTTTAGATACATTTTAAAATGAATTCATTGATATTATTCTAAAATAAAATAATATAAATGAATTTATTCATTGATGATTATACAACCTTAGATAAATCTGAAACTCTAGATGTGGTGTCCACCATGACCAATGTACTAATACATTTTAATTGTACTGATTATTTATTGTGAAATTCTGTGTGACCCTATAGTCCCTTATCATGAAATAAGTGAATAGTATTAATTGTCCAGGAGCAGAGTATTCTGACCCATAAAGGCCCCAAAAGTTATATTGAATAATAATAACAATTACACCATCCTACAAACAACCAATCTATAATACAACTTTTTTTCATCTGATATTTCAAAAAAATGACACACACTTGTTTCATTTCCCTTTTCCTGCAATATTGTTTTATTGACATAACTAGAATGAATTATATTTTACTTACATGGATATGGATTTATAAGTCTATGACCATCCTAACCACCCAGAATGAAGATATTACATCATAAAATATGATGTGAAAACATCAATCTTAACCATTCATCCAATTTCATAACACCAATGATACACCCAACACAATCTACCTTGAAAAAATTCTATTAAAATGACTCTTTATGTTCAACAACGTATGCAATAAAATGAAAAAAATTGATAATGTTATCATGTATAGAGACTAATACCCATGTACGTATATAGGATCAATGAATAACACCTTAACCATGTGGTGTTCCAGTTGGATAGAATGTCTTGATGATCTCACCAACCATAGATAACCCAGTGAGAACTTCATAAGAAGAAGCCTCAATGCTTCTGAGCCCCAACACCTGATAGTCAGACATTAATTATGTTCAGTTAGTTTCGTGTACATATACCATTATTTATATAATTAATATTAATGACATAGTATCTTGAGGATCAAATTAATAATTGGATCTTCTATAACATTTTGATGTGAAATATAATATATGGAAATTACCATTAAACAGTTGATACATAAATATATACACTATAATGGTAAGTATATAACATGAATATCTCACTGTATACATGATATTGTAATCCAAATTACAGTTATAGTTTTGTATAGGGAAACCACTTTTACAAGATTCCAGATGATGTTCTACCTAAGGTATATTTTCTTGTAGAATTTATATAGTGATTCAAAAATAATTATATTATATTATCGATTTTATTATTTTATATGTTATGATTTTTCTATGGATGATATCTGAGGACATTTTGAGAACCTTCTATTGTAGGTTCTTTACAGTTCTAGCTAGATAGTGATACCTAATAAATCAATTATTATAAATTACATTCACCATTAATAATGAGGTTTACTATAATTACTATAGTAATTATAATTTATTTTTTTATAATTAAATTTGAATGCATGCGTGTGAGTTCGGACCTCATTGAAATTTTTGGTGACTTAATCGACATGGATCGACAATAAAAAAGTTACATGGATTTTCATGGATGATAGTTGACTCTTTATTATGGTATTCAATCCTAGTTACTCTGAACCATGTTATTATGAATGGTTTATTGGCATGTGATACATGGATTTCTTTCTTGAATATTTTATACTTAATTCATAATTGTGTTGGGAACTATATGCAATTCTTAATTTCTTAATGGTAATATATCCCTATCTAATTAAAGAACAATGGATAATGTTACTGAACCAAAATAAAGGGCCATGATGGACCTTTGTTCACTATCTTGATGACATATACTAATGATTGTGGCATGATCAATAATTTTTTAGACTATTTGGAGACTACCCCATTAGGTATTCGATTATGCTTTATGTGACCTAGATGTTGTATAACATTTAATTAATATTATTCATATCTTGTGTGTGTTTTAATATTCCTTGAGACATATTATTGATATGACTTCTTGGTATGTCTGATGTGTTCCTTTTTATATGACACCATATATGAGGATAGTTCATAGCTAGTGGGTACTTTTAATTCCATGGACTTTCCTTTATATGTTTTTTATTTCATTAATATTGATTCTTATTATGTAGAATATTTGTTAGGATATATTATTTCTTCTATGTTACTTATTATTGGTGTTTTTTATTTATCCAGTGGAATCATTGTTTTTTGTTGAGAATAACTGATGTCCGTGAAAAAATTAATTACATCTTATAAGGGGTACTTATATGACTTAAATCATTGGGTATGGATAAAGATATAAGATGACACCAAATATTCGAAATTCTTTAGCCCATGGGTGGAAAGTTTCATACTCTAATGGAATAGTTTTCAAGGCCTAATATGATGTTAAAATAGGGATCATACTAGTTATTGTAATGAGTTTTATTTTTTAGGCACTCTAGTTTTGTAAAGATGGAAGGATATATATTAGTCTTGGAAGATGCCTTCACATAAATGACTATATAGAGTTTTTCCATAAAGGTAGATGGTGTATTTTTCCTTAAATGATGGAATGAGTCACATGGATTTATATACAATATATGGAGGATTAACATGAAATTCTTTTAGGAATAGTGAAAAGGAATTTATGGATGGTATTCATTGCCAATTATTTTTCTTCTGAACACTTTGTATATAGTTGATTGGAACATACATGTGAATTGGATATTATTTTTTATGCATGACCAGTCTATATAGTCCCTATAGATATTTACTAACACCCTTTTATGGTGTCCATTTTTCATGGGTACCCAATATCCTTCAATTACTATAGTTATAGGTTGGGGTGAGTCATGAGGTTTCATCATTCTATGAGACAGTTCCCTGTAAACCTCGAGACCAGGAGGCGTCATGTATTAGTGTTGGGTATACATCCCCTTTTTTACTTTTATTATTTTTCCATATTTTTTCGATTTTGGTCAATTGGGTGATCAATTTCTATGTGTTATATCATTCCAATTCTAGTAATTTTCTTCATAATTCAATCATTATGGATATCATGTTTATTGGAAATAAATCAATATGACCCTAGAGTCCTAGATCTGGTGCCGTAGTATATTATATTGGATTATATACAAGCCTAAAATTGTACTGGATCAAAAAAATGTGTAGCTATAGAAAACTAGATTACAAACATGATACCAATAATACACTGGGAAAAGAAAAAATCTAATACATAAGTAAATGATCATCATCCATGAAACACATTAAAAGGATTCCTCTTCATAAAATGGGAAAAGTAAACATATTAAGGGTGATATCCAATGCTTAATAAGGGTATGTAAAACATAATCAATACTAACTATATAAGAAAAAATCAATGTGGTAAGTTAAATAACCTAGAACACATTCCATTTAAATAACTATCTAATTCATAATCAACATGGAAATGTAAATTTTTGAAACTCATGTCATCTATTCAACAAATCGAAAATGAACTACTTTGGTAGATTTCTTCATATGATACCCTCATGGTTAATATGAATGATAATTGAAATATCTATGAATAAAATTTTTAATTATTTGAAGTCATGTATAAGGCACCTAAAAACCTACACCTCCACGACCAATCATAAGATGATATAATACTATAAAAAGAATCTTATTCAATTGGACACTGTATTTGTGTCATGAAAACCTATCTATTAATTGGGGGATATATATTTTATGCACCATACCAATCAATTCATGTAAAAATAATTCTTAATTTCAAATTATCCAATTAATCAATAAATTATATCACTAATCAAATATCTGTATTGAATTAAATATATTGATTTATCAATAATTCTTATTTTAAAAAATTTACTCTCAAAGTAAATACAGTATAAAAATGTAATATTTCTTAGGCAATTATAATATCAACCACTCAAATTTTTTGATATTTAATAATTAAAATAAATTGATATCTTCAAGATCACATTAACAATCACAAATGAATGTGAGATTCAAAATATTACATTTAAAAATTGGTAATTTTAAAGATAAATCATGTGGGATTGAAAGTCAAAGTGAAACATAAAACAACATTATGTATGATAAAATCATGTTATTATAATAAATAGGAAATTTATATACATAACATTAATGTGAATTGGTGCATAACAACAAATAAGTCTTAATGGAATGTGAATTATGAAGAAATCTGTTACCTTGAGTTTCCTTTGGGGTTAATGTCCTTTAACCACAAATATAATGGGCTTAATAATAATATTAACTTATAATAGAACCAAAATAATATTTATAATATGATATATTATATTTCTATAATATATGATTAACTATTTGTAAATATTTTTTTATTATTTTCACTATTTTGAATGTTAATTTCCTAGTTTGTTGAGTATGTGTTGACTTTTAAATTGTTATTATTATTAAATATATCATGATTTAATAACATTCTTAATTTAAACAATGATTAAAGTATAATTTATATCATATATATATGTATTTAAAATAATCCATAATATTTGTAGATATGAAATGAAATGCACCGTTTATGGAGGTGGTATGTCATTAGTACCCATAAACACTACATCCATATCTTTTTTGAAATAAAAAAACTAAAATTAATATATATATATATATATATATATATTATGTAACACCCCAGGTAAATATATAATATGAAATTTTCACATTTATCCATATTTTTGAATAAAATATTAATATTACATTAAAGGGGACGCTATGCGCGATGGCGTACTCAATACACAACAACGAGTTTCATGGGAATTTTACGTTGCACTCTAATAATAAAATAATATTATTTTAAATGGTAGTTAACGCCTAGCCGTTGTAACGGCGGGAATGAACAGAACTAACTACACAATGATTATATATGTTTGTCAAGTATTTTTACTCTATACAATAAATGTTAGAGGATTAAAAATTCGAATGAATCCAATTTTAAGCGTAAATATTCTAATATTCTTTAAAAGGTCGATTAACCGCCTTGTTATGGAGAACCTCTTTTAAATCCTCTTTTTGAAACTTTTTTGTGTTATATTTGACAAAATAAAATTATTCTTTGGAATCGGGACATCAACATTTACTTTTTGTAAATTTTTTGTATTTTTTCAATAAAGTTCATTTTTTAATAAATAGTGAAAAATGTGGTGTTTTAATTCAAAACCACAATTTAATCTAATTTATTTATAATATTATATTGTCTTTTGAATTGGTTTTAAAGTAAAATTATAATATATTTTTACCAGTAAATTAAATAGTGGTCGTTGAAATTAATTTCACTTTGAAATTGGACTTAAACTAGTGTCAATCTTTTGGTATATATCTTTTCATAAAAACACGCTATTTGTAATAACAATGGGAATTAATTATTAAATTAATTAATGAAACTTATACGATTTGAATTTTTTAAAATAGACATCATTTTTGAATTTGTAATATCAAATACAGCTTAGGGTGAAGTTTTGGTATTATTCTAAAAAACTTCAATTTTTGATGAATAGTGAAACCACTAAGTGGTACTTAAAAAACTGATTTTTCATTTAAATGAAACATTACCACTTCTGTGTTTTGAATTTCAAAAATCTGACATACATGGTTGTCATTAGGACGTAAAATGTAGTTCAATGGGATTAAAATAATTTTTTGGTGAATAGTAACTTTTATGTTTTTAATCACGATTAGAGGTAATTAGTGTAATTTAAGGTAAAAATAATGTTTTAATAATATGAAATGAACTTTTCAAATTTCATACCCTTATTGGATGTGTCATGGACAACACAGACAATCCATGGGTCATCTTAGGGACCCCATGGAGCCACTTTGGTTGGAAAATGACATAAATACCTTTTTATTTAAAGTTAAAATTAAAATGTCACAAACATGAGATGTTTTACTAAAACAATTTTTAAATGGGGTTATACAAGTCATATTTATTGACTATAAATATTAATTAGAAATATAAAAAGAGTTCCTACATCATGATAGTTTTTTTATAATTTTTAGACATTATATAAATTAAATTATTTCTGACATCATGATGATGCAGCAATTATCTCATTAATAAGGGATTTAAATAAAATGATAAGATAATGTTAGAAATATAAAAGAAACTTTTCATAAACCTATTTTAAGGCTGTATTTAGAACCCTTACCACCTTATCCTATAAATACATCAATTTTGGACCTTCAAAATCCGAAACTCATTTGAAAATAATGTAACATTTTGTAACTTTCCAAGAGTTCCCCTCCTCTCCTCTTATAAAAGGCCCCCACCTATACCACCTTACACACACCCCTCAATCATTTGGCTAGGCCAAACCCTTCCCATTTCATCTCTCCACATCCATGTATTCATCATTGAAGCCTCACTTTGGGAAGAATACTTTCCAAGGAAGCCTTTGAGCTCAAATCAAAGGAAGTTACCCGATTTAAAGGTAATGTCTTCCATTGCGTTCTTTTGATTTATTTTTCTTCTCCAACCCCCTAAAATATTTTTATTATTTTCTTTTGTAAAATAAACAGTATCTTCAATATACTAGGATATTTTTATGTGAAGGATTGGAGCTACAATCACACACACCTTCGTCTAATGGTTAAATAACATATTGTTTCTGTGGATGGAAAATTACTGCCTCACGAAACGATGATTGTTCAATATTCTTTAAACACCTTAAAAGGTGGCCATTAAGATGTCACTATATTTATATATGATATATAATATGTTTATATTTTCCTTTAGCTTCTGTATTTTTCATTTTTGGCATTCTTTTATGGTTTCCATTATGAGTAAACAAGATATCTTCATTTTAGGAAGTGCGGACTACCGCCCCCTCAAAGTGATTTGATTAGTTAATGCCATATGTGGGATGTATAAAGGATGGAATTAATGGTATTACATATTTTATCCTATTAGAATTATAATATAACTATATATAATTATTATTTCATTCCATTAAATACAAAAAAATGAAATGAAAGTAGTGTTCATGCGTACGTACGGCTTACCGTCTCCATGAACGGTACATTTCATTTCTTATCACCAAATGTTATGAACTATTATAAGTACATATATATAATAGATATATATGTAATTTATACATATAAATGATTTATGTCATTCTAGAATTATAATATATATATATCTCACTTTGTTTTAATTCCATTAATTTGACAAAAAATGATAGTAGCGTTCATGCGTACGTATGGCCTCCCGTCTCCATGAATGGTGCTTTTAATTTTTTATCTCCAAATGCTATGGAATAGTATAAAATTAATATATACTGGATATATATTAATTTTAAAACATAAATACTATTCTGGAGATGATGTACCTATTAACACATGGAAAATTCATTTCCAACAAGTTCAATTTTTACTCATGTACTGAACA
Organism: Viscum album; assembly: GCA_963277665.1. Taxonomy (NCBI): domain Eukaryota; kingdom Viridiplantae; phylum Streptophyta; class Magnoliopsida; order Santalales; family Viscaceae; genus Viscum; species Viscum album. The sequence goes on from OY728119.1 coordinate 1,083,609,916, forward strand.
TCGACAAAAATGTCTGATATGAACTCACTTTATTAACCAATTATTGTAACATTATAATATGTGATATGAACTGAATAATAATATTTAAAGTAGGTCCTTAATAAATTATAAATTGACAAAATTTTATTAATCAGGAGATTAACGAACGATCGAGTCAATTCAGACACGAGGTAAGGGATCCGACCCCTCTCTTTCTTTTAAAGTACACTCTTTTATGTCATTCCTTTAAGCTCATATTTATTATGATTGGGATGTTATTTCATATAAATCTTATATTAAGTTTTATGTTCATATGATGATAGACCATATTTTCTCTCATCAATCCATTTTGGAAGTTTTGATTGGCGCCGTTAGGCTGCCGAATTTTCGTAAGAGATCCTACCTCTCTCTTTCTTTTTAAGTACTCTCCTTCATGTCACTTCTTTTAAGCTCCTCTTTGTTATGTTGGGAGATGTTATTTTATATTCATCTTTCTGTACATTTTATTTTAATTTGGTGAGAGACCCTATTTGATCTTATCAATCCATTTTTGGAAGATTTATGTGGCACCGTTAGGCTGCCGAGTTTTTGTAAGGGATTTTTCATCTCAATTTTATTCCTGTGAGATTCATGCTACATTTGAAAATATATCCTTTTCAGTGGTTTGTGTACTCTCCATTATTCTAATATTTGTGTAACATACTTTAGTTTATGATTATTTACTTCAATGTTGTATAGTCCTTCTTTCATGGGGTGTACATTTCGAATGTTACCCAAATCGGTAAGGGAACCTTTCACCCTCTTCTTTTTAAAAGACTTCTTTTGTTATATCTTTTATTTTTCATCTTATTATGTGAGGATATGTTATTATATATCACTATTTCCATAAATTTTATTTCCATGTGATGAGATACCCTTTATCTCTCTCATCAACTATTTTTTTAAAATTTGATGTGACACCGTTTGGCTGTCAAGAGAACTTCTTAACCCAATTTCGATTCGTTGGGTTCAACTTGTAGTTAATGAATATTTCATCCATTGAATATGTGTGAATGACCTTTGATTGTTTTACACTTAATAACCACTTATATTGTGTGTATTTATATTTTTCACACATAATTATGAGATTGATTTATCCTTAATTTAAGGATACCTTCTTTATAGGGGATTTCATCTCATTTTGCATTTCTATTGAGGCTTCATTGTTTTTATGAACCAATTCACTCTTATATGGTGTATATACTGTCCTTTGGAATATTATATCATGAATTCCTTTATTCTCATGATATTATAATGTTCTGATTAAATGTTATTCCTCAATTATTGTATTCAAGTGTCTCTCATTTTGTTAAAAACCCTTTAACTAAAATATGGTTTTAAATGTTTTAATGATTTATTCTTATAAAAATTTCTCGTTAATATCCTTGTTTTATAAATGTTATTAAGCATTTATTTATATGGATATTAATGGTTTAAAATGTTAAAACCTTCAATGTGGTATGGGACACTTTGATTCAAATATATCTTTATTAAATGTTTTAAATGGTTTCGAAAATGGTTTTTAGAATTCATTTATTATTTTAATATCATAAAATGTTATATTCTTATTGCAATATGGGAATGTTATATTTCATTTATTCTTAAGTTTTGTGCTATGATTATTTTATGGTTCTTGGGCATTGTTTATGAAGACAGGTGGTTCCGTGATAAACTAAGGGCGGGTGATCCCGATATAGCTCTCCAATGCATTGGGTAACGCGAAGGGGTTAAACGTTAAGGTTTCTCTGAAGAGATTTAGGGAATATACTGTGATGGGTATTCCAAACGTAACCAAGAGGGTTACTCCCTATGTAAGAATGTTATTAATGCCTCAAATTACCTTTATGTCTTAATATTTCTATGATTTATTCATGATTTTATGAGGTATGTTAAAGTGCTTATGCATTATGGGTAAATTATGATTTCATTATTATGTATATATGTACTCATGTTTCCTTTCCATACTTTTTATAACCCTTACATAGTTTTTTATTCTCATCCCAAGTTTTTGAAATGTTTTCATAGGTTAAGGGATTGGTACATGATATGATGATAGTGTCAATGAAGTTTCAAGAAAGAATCCATGTTTTATTTTAAATATGTTTCCGTTGATGGGAAAATGAATACTATCATTTATGTAACCACTTTGTTTAAATGTGGAATGTAATGAAAGTTTTATGATCTAATTCTCTAAAACTCTAATCCTGAAAATATCCTCAATGTGTAATCTTGTAATAACTCAAGATTATGTAAGGTTTAAGGCTGGGGCCTTATAGTTGGTATCAACGGTCGGTTTAGATAACTTTAGAGGTTAGGGTATTCTTTAAGCATAAGTGAAATTACCATTTTGGTTAGGATTTCAGAAAGAGTCATAGTTTTTAGATAATGTGAATTAGTAAGTGTATCTTCCTCATTAGTACATGATGATTTTGTTGATAGACTCTCACTAGTATTTCTGTTTTTACTGAATGGATGGATCTAGGAGGCACCAAAGTGACAATAGGTTTGAAGGACACTGTGGTGGTTCTCTGATTAAGAGACTGGATGAAATGGGGGATTCAATGAGGAAACTCGTGGTTGTTCTAAACCAACAATCAAGGAGTCATGATCAACTACTTGAACCTTGATATGTTCTGAAATGCATCATGTACAAGATGACCAATCGATGTGGAAGTTTAGGTAATAATTATAAAGGTAACTGTTAGGGTTTATAAGATCCTTACTTTTGAGGTAATTATGGGTTATTGTATGTTATGATGGAAAATGAAAGGCATGAGATAAAATTGAGGTTAAAATATGTTATGATTATTTTTGAAGATTTTATCTTGTTTTGGGAATGCTTTATGAATTATATAGTTTTGAAAAAAGGACAACATGCAGACCGTGTGACAACCCATCGCGTCGGACAAAGCCATGGGAATCGAACCAACAACTAAAGTACGACTGGTATTTATCGCCTACCACTGGACTACGTGAAGTCCCTAGTTAGATTGACTAATTATTTTTAGTTAGATGATTTTAGTAATCCAGAGTAAGTTTATTTTGGGTTATCTATGGAAATGATTAACCTATCATGGAGGATATGTGATTAGGTTAATTACTTTTCAATATGAGAATTTAAGATCAACTGATGTTATTTGGAGATAAAAGATAATTTGTACATTGGAAGACTATGTGATTAAATCCTTCAAATATTTGGGTTTCAATCTTAGTTTGGTTTACCTTGAAGAATTTTATGGACAATTGTTTATCAAATGGTATTCGTTGAACTTTTGGTTTTGTTTTCGAAAAAAAATTTGAGATTAAGAATATATATTATTTATAAAGGATTATACTTTTGTGGAATATCTGACCTCATACTAACAATTTTTGTTTTGTATTTTCTCTAAAGACATGGGAAATATATAGTTCTCTTTTGTGTATTAGGTGATTCAAAAGAAGTTGATTATAGTACTCTTAATGAAAATAAGTCTTCCTAAATACTCGTCTTTTGGAGAAAATATGGGTTTGATTAAGGAATCTTGTAATATTTGATCATCTACGTGACACGTAAGTATGTTTCATTATGATTTAGTTAATCTCAAAAATAAATTCCTCAATGGAGAGTAACTTAAAAAAAAATGTTGTCTGTTAACTTTTCCTACTGGGGAATCTAATACCGTTTAACCCATCACAAATTTGTGATTTTCTTATGGCTAACTTTCTCCTAGACATGTCTACTATCACTCTACATCAGAACATGACCCTTTGTTTTCTCCTCCATATCCATATTTTCTTACATGGAATCCTAGTATGGGTTAACTCAGGTGACATTTGTATTCCTCTTTCTTTATTTTAAGGTGATTGTTTTACTGACTATTGTTCCGATGTGTGATTTTCAATGAAGTTTCCAAGCCCAATTTTAAAATTGCGAGGACGCAATTCCCAAAAGGGGGGAAGGATGTAACACCCCAGGTAAATAAAGAATATGACATTTTTACATGTATCGGTATTTTTGAATAAAATATTAATATTAATTTAATGGGGACGCTATGCGCGATGACGTACTCAATACGCAACAACGAGTTTCTTAGAATCTTACGTTGCACTATAATAATAATATAATATTATTTTAAATGGTAGTTAACGCCTAGACATTGTAATGGAGGGAATGAATAGAACTAACTACAAAATGATTATATATGTTTTTCAAATATTTTTACTCTTTACAATAAATTTAATAGGATTAAAAATGCGAATGAATCCAATTTTAAGCATAAATATTCTAATATTATTTAAAAGGTCGATTAACCGCCTTTCTATGGAGAACCACTTTTAAATCCACTTTTTGACAATTTTTGTGTCATATTTGACAAAATAAAATTCTTCTTTGGAATCGGGACATCAAAATTTACTTTATGTAAATTTTTGGTATTTTTCCGATAATGTTCATTTTTAATGAATAGTGAAAATGTTATATTTAATTCAAAACCACTATTTAATCTAATTTATTTATATGATTAGATTATATTTTTGAATTGGTTTTAAAGTGAAATTAGAATATATTTTTACTAGTTAATCCAATAGTGGCCATTGGAATTAATTTCACTTTGAAATTGGACTTAAACTAGTGTCAATCTTTTGATATATATTGTTTCATAAAAACACTCTATTTATCATGACAATGAGAATTAATTATTAAATTAATTAATGTAACTTATACGATTCTAATTTTTTAAAATAGACATCATTTTTGAATTCGAAATATCAAATATAGCTTAGGGTGATGTTTTGGTATTATTCTGAAAAACTTCAATTTTTGTTGAATACTGAAACCATTATGTGGTACTTAAAAAACTGATTTTTTGTTTAAATGAAACGTTACCACATCTTTGTCTAGAATTTAAAAAATCTGACATACATGGTTGTCATTATAATGTAAAATGTGGTTCAATGAGATTAAAATAATTTTTTGGTGAATAGTAACTTTTATGTTTTTAATCGTGATTAGAGGTAATTAGTGTAATTTAAGGTAAAAATAATGTTTAAATATTATGAAATGAACTTGAAACATGTCCTACCCTCATTTAATGTGTCATGGACGACCAATAAAAGAAATGGGTCAACTTGGGGACCCCATGGATCAACTTTGGTTGGAAAATGACATAAATACCTTTTTATTTAATGTTAAAATTAAAATGTCACAAACATGAGATGTTTTACTAAAACAATTTTTAAATGGGGTTATACAAGTCATCTTTTTGACTATAAATATTCATTAGAAATCTAAAAGGAGTTCCTGCATCAGGATATTTGATTTATAATTTTTAGACATTAAATAATTTAAATTATTTATGACATCATGATGATGCAGCAATTACCTCATTAATAAGGGATTTAAATAAAATGAAAAGATAATGTTAAAAATATAACATAAACTTGTCACAAACCTATTGTATGGGTGGATTTCGAACCCTTAATACCTTATCCTAGAAATACATCAATGTGTGACCTTTAAAATCTGAAACTCATTTGAAAATAAAGTAACATTTTGTAACTTTCCAAGAGTGCCCCTCCTCTCCTCTTATAAAAGGCCCCCACCTCTACCACCATAAAAACACCTCTAAAGCCTTTGGATCAGCCAAACCCTGACCATTTAATCTCTCCACATCCACATCTTCGTCATTGTAGCCTCACTGTTGGCAGAATCCTTTCCTAGGATGCCTTTGAGCTCAAACCAAAAGAAGTTACCCGATTTAAAGATAATGTCTTCCCTTGTGTTCTTTTGTATTATGTTTCTTCTCCAACCCCCTAAACACTTTTTAGTATTTAATTTTGTAACAAAAACATTATATTCAATATAATAGTATGTTTTTATGTGAATGATTCGAGCTGCACATACACACACCTTCATCTAATGGATAATGAACATACTATTTCTATGGATGGCGAATTTATGCCTCACGAAACGATGATTGTTCAATATTATTATAACACCTTCAACGGTGGCCATTAATATGTCACTATATTTATATATGATATATAATAAGTTTATGTTTTCCTTAAGCTTCTGTATTTTTCATTTATGACATACCTTTAAGTTTCCATTATGGGTAAATGTGATATCTTTATTTTAGGAAGTGCAGACTACCACCCCCTCAAAGTGATTTGATTCGTTAATGCCATATGTGGGACATATAAAGGATGGAATTAATAGTATTACATATGTTACACTACTGGAATTATAATATACCTTTATATCATTATTATTTCATTCCATTAAATACAAAAAAAAAAATAAATGAAAGTAGTGTTCATCCGTACATACGGATTACCGTCTCTATGAACGGTACATTTCATTTCTTATCTCTAAATGTTATGAACTATTATAATTACATATATATAATGGCTATATATGTAGTATATTACATATAAATTATGGATATAATTCTGAAATTATAATATATATATCGCTCACTTTGTTTTAATTCCATTAATATCACAAAAAATGGAAGTAGCGTTCATGCGTACATACGTCCTACCGTCACCATGAACGATGATTTTAATTTTTTATCTCCAAAATTCTATGTAATAGTATAAAATGAATATATACTGGATATATATGATATTTAAAACATAAATAATATTCTGGAGATGATGTACCTATAACTACATGGAATATTCTTTTCCAACAAGTTCAATTTTTACTCTTGTACTGAATATCGACCAAAACGTCTGAAATGAAATCACTTTATTAACCAATTATTGTAACATTATATTATTTGATATGAAATAAATAATAATATTTAAAGGAGGTCCTTAATCAATTATATATTGACAAAATTTTATTATTTAGGTGAATAAAGAATGACCGAGTCATGTCAGACACGAGGTAAGGGATCCGACCCCACTCTTTTTATTAAAGTACACTCTTTTATGTCATTCCTTTTAAGATCATATTTATTATGATTGGGATGTTCTTTTATATTAATCTAACTTTACTTTTTATGTTCATAGTATGTGATACCGTATTATCTCTCATCAATCCATTTTGGAAGTTTTTATTGGCGCCGTTAGACTGCCGAATTTTCGTAAAAGATCCAACATCTCTCTTTCTTTTTAAGTTCTCTACTTTATGTAACATCTTTTAAGCTCCTATTTGTTATATTGGGAGATGTTATTTTATATTAATTTTGATGTAAATTTTATGTTAATATGGTGAGAGACACTATTTTATTTAAAAATTATAAAATAAGATTGAAAACATATTTAAATTCATTTCTATTTGAAAATAAATTTCCAGATTATCCTTTGAAAGACACAATTGGAGCTTCGAATAAATGATGACGTGTATGTCTATAGCTGTCATATAAGGTAAAAAAACACCTTTTTCCTGGATAATGTGTAAGAATAATTCCTTGTTCGGAATGAGGTATGAATATTACCTTAAATATATTGGTAAAAGGAAAAATGGGTAAAAAGTTATTTAAATTCATATATGATAATGGTATAATATTCATGGAAAATCTTTTCAGAAAACATAGATTTTTGACTGAATAGAGTGTAACATCGAGCATTCCAAACAACACTTTATTATCTATATTATGTACTAAAGATTAGAAAATTGTACCAATACAAGATTATATCATGATATAATATAGTATAAGTAAACTGATGAATATTATTGAAATATTTTTAATAATATTTTTTAAATGGAAGTAGAAACAAAGACAATCTCGAAAACCAATGAGATTGTCTCAACAAACAATTATAACTTGGTATCTTGGGTTTATGCTCTCAATATATGGAAAGGAAATTATATAAAGAATATAAAATCATGTAAATAATTATATCAATGATATGGTATGTAAAATGGAAGTATATGCTCCCCGAAAAATAGTTTACGTGTATAAAAAACATGATTCTCAAAGAAGCAAAATTGAGACAAACATATATTACTGATTTGGTATCTTTTAAAAAATAAATCCCCTGATATAAAATTCATATAATTGAAATTTTAATACCACTAAATTTATCTAAAATATACATAGAATACAATCATGGTTGGTTTTTACACCACAGAAAAGGAAATAGTGGTGAACATATCTTGTTTCTCACAGAAATGAAAAATGACATTAAGTCTCCATACGTTGTCTCTTGACTCCCTCCGTACTCGTACATGATTCCAATGTAATAGATAAAGGTTTATTATAATTTTTTTAAATACGAGTATAATTATATGTAATTTAATATATGATCTTGTTATGGACTTATATTACCCAACAATTAAGGATCCTATGAAAAAATTTCGCTATATGTGAAATTCACATTGTTCTTGGCATGTGTCTAAATTTGTTAAATCCTTGGTCTTTATACATATATCTTGATTATAAAATTTAAAACATTATTTAAATAAAATTAACATATATTATATTTTTATTATGATAATATATATTATAGTAATACAAAATATAATATCCCATTCATGGTGATGGTCAGCCGTATGTACGCATGAATGTATTTTCTATCATTATTTTTGTATTGAATGAATGTTTGTAAATGACACATACACACACATATATATATATATTTATGTATAAATATTATTATTAATATATAATTAATATACCACATATATCATATACGTTCATTATAATCATCCTTAATACATTCCTTGTTGTGTGCGAATGAATCAAATCGCTTTGAATGAGTGGTAGTCCACACTTCCTAAAATGATATTATCATATTAACACAGATTGAAAATTAATGAGATGTGAATTTTAAAAATAATAAATAATATTAAATACATAGAAAATTTAATATATTACAAATAAAAATATATTTTATAACATAATGTCCACTTTTTTTGGTGGTAATGGAGAAATGAACAATCATTGTTTCGTGAGGCAGTTATTTGCCGTACATAGAAACTGTTTGTTCAACATACATTAGATTAAGGTTTGTGTAATTTTAGGTCATTAAAATTTAATAGAAACATCAATGTATTTTTTTATAGTGGATTCGTAACAAAATAATTTAATATAGAGAGTGTATTGGATGAAGAAGGAAAATAGATGGTAGTAGGTTGGGAGAAGATGTTACCTCTAAATCAGGTAACTCCTTTTAGTTTTTTCCAAAAGGATTCCTTGATAATATTTCTTCTAAAATTATGGATACATTGTATATTAGTGTATTTTTGGGAGCATACAAGGGAATCTCAAGGATGAACATAAAATGTTTTAGAAGTGTGAGGAATGTGTAGTGGAGGTGGCCTTATAAAGGGAAGGAAATGGGCCCAGTTACATGTTTAAGAAATAAATTATGAATGAAAATGTTATTAACTAAATAAATTAATAAAAAACAAAAACAATCAATAATTTAAGGTTTATGGACAAAATATGGATAGAAAATTACTTTTAGACAGTTTTATAGGTCATTTGGTTCAAAGGTTTTACCCGTTTATCCCTAATTAATCTTAATTTCTCCATAGTTGATCTGATTATTTTTCATCACATTAACTAATAATTATGTTCAAAAATTTACATTAATAATCTATATATTAGAATAAATAAAATGGTTGATGTCATATTTTATAAAATCAATTTACAGAATTAGCAAAATGGAGAATAGTGGTAGTCCCGTAGACGAGACTAAATAACAGAGTCTTAATGTAGGAAATTGTTCGAAAATTTATTAATATTATATATTCAGTTTCGAAGTGAAATTGATTATAATGAATTAAATTGTATTATTAGATGTAATATTAATCTAATTTTAACTTAAAAACATTTAAAATATCATTTATACTTAATACCTAATTAGAAAAAATGTAGTTTTTAACTAAAAAGTTGTATTTTTCTGTATTCATCGAAAAATGAAGTTTCTTAGGAAAATACCAAAAAAAATTACCTTGTAAAATTATGAAATTATAAATTCAAAAATTATTTTTTTTATCAAATTCAATTACTAATTTATTATAAAATAGCATCCGTTTTTATACTTAGTTGAATCATGAAAACAATTTTTTTTAAACATAGGACATTACAAAAAAGCATATAATTCATTATCAAAATGTTATATATATATATATATAAATTGAAAAAATATTTGGAATGTGGTTATTGATATTCATATAACTATGATTCATATTTCGGTTATAATTATCACTTTTAATTAATTATATATATATATATAATTTTGTTTCATAGAAACTTAGTGTAGTGGGAATTTTACGCCAAGTCAATGTTTTGTAGAGAAAAAGCCAAGTTATTATTGTGTGTAACACAGTTGAAGTTGATATTGTGTGAGAATGAAATGTATGACATAGTTTTTTAATATATATATATATATATGAAGAAATATTTATAGTGACATGTAAAATGAAAAATAATGAAAAGATAAATTAATTCGATATAAAATAATTCTAAAAAATTTGGGTGTTACATTCTAACCACCCTTAAATTTAGTTTCTCTAGAGACATTTATTTTTTTAATGAAGGGATTTATACTAAAATTTTACATTCAATGTAACCCAAATCATAAAAATAGATACTAATATGTCCCATAAAAATGGAAATGATAAACCATAATAGTAACCAATGAAACATATAACTGGGTTTCCACACGATAAAACATAGGGGTCAATGGAAAAATGGATATGGAATAAAATCATTACCATCATGTTCTAATAGAGGGTGACAAAGAAAAATTATATGAGAAATTTAAAAACCAAAAATCATGAAATAAATAATGATCTAGGGGACAATTTGATTTATAAAAATTAAAGGTATAGGACAACATTTTTTTGTTATAAGATACATTTTTCTAATGTTAAATAATCTTCAATAAATGTTATACTTGTATGATTTATAAAAAATGTCACCCTTTATTTTTCATTGATCTACTTATCCTATTTTTATAAAAAGGTTAATATTTCATTTCTAGTGTAGTAACAGATCAAGAAAACCAAGATATGGAATTCTATATGTCATCTGTTATTATCAACACCACATTATTATAACGGGATATCCAATATGAATAAATCCTCATATAGAACGATAATACATTATCCTTCCATAAATGGTTAACCATATAACCCTTCTAAAAGATGAAAATCCCAACAATTAGAAATAATTCACAAAATCAACATAACATTCAACCCCCTATATCATAATGTACAACATTGTTGTCACATTCAAAAACATGTGAAAACCTACATTGTATATTCCATTGAAACAAGTTAATAGCCATAATTACCATTTATCCTTTTATAAAACATGCATGATTCCATATTCCAATGATTACTAGATAATTTATTTAAATCAATGAGGTTGTAAACTTCATCATTGATGACAAAGGTAACTTTTTCAATGAACAATTCCAAGGTAATCTATACCATCCAATATACATATTTATATCTATAATTTCTTTATCCATAATTCATTATATCAGCATTATGAAATAATTAAGGGTCACCTTCCCTTAATCAAAATATTATCATCACATGAAATCATTATTCTATGTCACCATCACAATTTAACATGTATATTAAAATACTCCATGAAAACATATTGCATAATATACTAATATATTTCATGATTAATAAAACATAATATTTGAATTCCATCACATAATTACATCATTCAACCAACATTATTATTCATTCATTACTTATGATTTATCAACTTATTACATAATACTACTTCACTATAATATGAATTTTCAATCCTGTATTATGGTTCTCAACTCCAATCTAATTATTATTCTTTTACTTATATAAAAACTACTGAAATAGAATTACATACCTTTTACATGTCATTTGTAGTCTGTTTATCTTTATAAGTATATCCAATACTCATATGACCTTCATGATTGCATTTGTGAGACCTACAATTCATAAATATATTTACATAATTTTCATACATTCCACTTATGAAACATCCAATGTAAACCATTATTCCGGTAGTTTTCTTTATTGACCAAAACAAGGAAGGATAGTTCAAGAAACATTCTTCATAATATGATACTATTTAATCCTGAAAAAGTACTTATAGTATTCTTATATTATGGCTCAAACATCATTTATATATTAAACCTTAGGTTCTTTCTATGTTATTCATAACCGAATTCAATTTTAATTCCTCTAGATGGTTTCTAAAGATCTTTTTAATTCCAAAAGCATATCCCCATGGACTGTCAAACTAGGTGGGCAACAAGACCAGTTGGCATGTACCATATTACCATGTGGCAGGCCTGGAACATCTTTTTAGAGTTTTTACCCCTAGGTACATTTCTAGTATATACACATCCACTTGAAGTATCATGACTAAAATTTTTCTCAATAAAACCACTCATTCTATCCCTTACAAAAATTCGAAGATATTTTCCAAATTGTTAAATCGTCCTTATACTAATCCTTAGAAACATCCCAAGACATATCCTTAGAAATAAACCTATGGATCTCACTAAGGTTATATCATCAAAATTTACAAAGGATAACTATACATGTTCTCTAATACCAACTATTGAACCCCCTAATTTAAAAAAATTGACAATACATTACTTCTATAGAAAACCTTAACATTATATAAATTGATACCAGAAAAATGTATTTGGTATAGTGCTTTGGAAACATCAAAACATAAACATTGGTATATATCTGAGCTAAATTATCAACCACTTGGTTCTTATAGACTATAAGCACTCTTATACATATCAAAAATAGTAAATATCATCATAACATGGAGGAAAGGAAACATAAAAGGTGTGAGCTCAAATGCATATTAATGGTAAATATGGGATTCATGTAAGCATAAACATGATCATAATAGTCTGAGAATGTGATTGTGAAAATAAAAGATCATACGTTACATATTGAAGTTCATTACTAAGATCATGAAATAAGGATTGATTGTTTATAATAAAAAAATCATAATTAAATAGAGATCATAACCCATGAATGAAAAATGTAGGAATCAACCATGTAATTTTCACAACACATAAGCATAAACTGATTTCATAGTTTCCAAGGCATCACTACCAAGACCATCTTAATGGAAAACGTCCTTTACTAAACCGGTTAACATTTATTCCAGCCCTATGTTACTGATCTGAGTTACTTTTATTCTAGACATGTATTACTAAATAGAGTAACCCTCGTTCCATCCCTCTATTATTAAACCATGTGACACTTGTTCCAGTCCTATATTACTAAATTGATTAACCCTCATTCCACCCTCATATTACTGAATCGTGTTACCCTCATTCCATCCCTATATTAATAAACTAAGTAACCCTCATTCAATCCCTATATTAATAAACCAAGTGCCCCTCGTTCAAGCCCAGTTTAATCTCATGAGATATAAATCATTACCCAATGTATTGGAGGGAGATATAGGTCTCACTCGTCACATAATGAAATCATACATTTATGTTCCATAATATCATAAATTAACATATCATAACCAATGAAAAAATTGTTATAATTAACATATAAACATTCCATGAACTATAGAAATATACATGTTTTTAATCACTTAATAAAAAATATACCTCATGAAAAGAAACGTGATTAAAAAGAATATAACTTGTCAAAGAGAAACAGGTTTCATGAAAATATTTCCCATGAAAGAGGAATGAGTTTCATAATGATCATGGAATTAAGCATAACTCATTCATATAAAAGATAGTAATGTGACCTTTTGATATTTCCTAGAAAGGCATGGGTAACATTAATTGATTTTATCATAGATGGAAAATAATTTTGACATATCCTCTAACATATTCCATGAAGAAAATATACTTTATTGTATGAATTTTTTTTTATATATAAAACCATTTAAAAATAATTTTATTATAAAATACCATGAAACTTATGAAATCATTAGGAAATCCTTACTCCTTTAATATACATAAAATATGATTCAAAAAATTATAAAAATTTTATCCTCAAAACTAACTTTAGATCTTATAAAAAGAAATTGAAAATGTTTTTAAATCCATATTACATGAAAATTTTTAAAATAATATTAAAAAAAAATTGAAAACCATTATTCTTGAAAACATTTTGAGAACCATATCTATTGAAAAATTCTAAATTAATATTGAAAAAAATTTGAATACAAATTTCCATGAAAAATTATAAAAATAAGATTGAAAATTTATTGAAAACCATTTTTATTGACAATATCATTTAAAAAAAATTCCTTAAGATTATCATTTAAATGATGCAACAATTTTATCAAAGATAAGATCACTATTATGTCCATACATGTCGAATGAGGTCTAAAAAACATTCATGTTACATATTAATAAAGGGATATAAAAGTGGCTTGTTTGAAAAGTGACAAGAATTATACCATGAATAGATGGAAAAAAGAAAGAAATGGTAAAATTTCATTTAAATCTTATAGGATAATGTTATAATATTTTTGGAAACTATATTTATAAAACATATATTTCTGACCGAAGAGATGGTAAAGTGGATATTTTCTAAAAACACTTTTTTAACTATAATATGTAATAAAGAGTAGAAAATTGAACCAATACATGAGATTTTCATGAAATAAAACATGATAAGGAAACTAATGAAAATTATGGAGAGATGGATCATAATATTTCATCAAAGGAAGCATAAATATAAACAATCTTGAAAAGAAATGAGATTGTCTCAATAATATATTATAACATGATAACTTGGGATCATACTCTTTATTCAAAGAATGAAAATTATAGGAATCATATAGCATCATGAAAATATTGAAATTAATGATATGGAATGTAAAATGGAAATATATGCACCCCAAAAAAAGTGATTGGGTGCATAAAAAATCATGATTATCAAATATTATAAATCAAGACAATTATATTTTACTGATTTTGTAAAATTTGAAAATTAACCCCTATGAAAGAAGGATAATATAATGGATATATTCATATCCATGAAGTTACGTAAAATATGCATATAATTCAATAATCAAAAGTAAATACTCCACACAAAATAATTTATTGGTGAATATATATATATATATGTTATATAAATTATATTTTTATTTTAATAATCTATATAATATAGGATTATGAATTGGAATAAACCGTTCATAGATACGGTAAGTCGTACAAACACATGAATGTTGATTCCGTCATTCTTTTTATTTTTAAATAGTGATTTTAAATGATTTATATAAGTATATATAATTATTCATGTATAATTACTATATCATATATATCAAATAGTTTCATTAAAATTATCCATAATATATTCCGTGTGGTGTGTGAATGAATCACTTATCAATGAGGGGGCAGTAGTCCACACATACTCAAACGAGATTATAATATTAACACTAAATGGAAAGTAAAGAGATGTGAATTGTAAAAGAAATAAATAATATTAAATAAATACTAAATATTATTTATTACATGTATAAATATATTTTTGATCATAATGGTCACCATTATTGGAGGTAAGGGAGAAATGAACAAATATCATTTTGTGAGGTATTAGTTCTTAGTACCTAGAAACCTAGGTACAACATCCATTATAAGGAGGTGTTTGTAAGTGTAAGTAAGAATAATTTTATAAATACACCCTAGTATAAGGAATATAATCATACTATCACAAAATAATGAAATAAAAAGAGCAGAGATGTGGAGAAGAAAAATAAATTGAATGAGCTTAAGAGAAGATGTTAACTCTTAATCAGTTAAGTCTTTTTGGATTGTAAAAAAAGTCATTAAGAATAATTATTCTCAAAGGCAGGCTTCATGGTATAAGGTATGATTGTTTAGTGGGTAAATTGGAAAATCAACGACTAATATAAAAGGTTGTAGAGGTTTGGGTAATTTGTAGAGTTGGTGGCTTTCTATAGGGAATTAAAATGACTCACTTGGAATCATTAGAAACAAATTAGGTGTGCACAGGTTCTTACCTAAAAAACATATAAACACCCGACCAAAAAAATAATAGAAGGCTTATTTCCAAAATATGGACAGAAAATGGGCTTTGGAATTGTTTATAATTCAATTCAGGCCTTAATTGTATGGTTTAGTCCCTAATTAAGGTTAATTTTCCCTCAACTGGTGTGATTAATTTTAATCAATATTAAAAATAGTTTTGGTAAAAAATCTAAATAGTATTATTAGAATTTAAATATTATACTGAAGAAAATTTTTCATCTTGGATTTTTCAAATTAAAATTTTAGTATTCAATAAATTAATATTAGTGATAATCACATTGATGGGATGAAATAAAAGAGTTTTAATGTAAGAAAAAGTTCAAAAGATTATTAAGATTTTTTTTTTAATTTAAATTAAAATTTATTATATTTAATTATATTGTATTAATAGATGTTATATTTATATAATTTACCCTTAAAATGTATGTGTTATATCGTTTAGACTAAATAATCAATTAGATAAAAGTATGGTTTTAAATAAAAAGTAGTATTTTCACTATTCAACAAAAAAAATAACGTTTCTTAAAAAAAAAATTACCCAAGGATATTTTCAAAATTCATAATTAAAAGATGATGTCTATTTTATCAAGTTAAATTTATAAATGTGTCTAAAATTAGGTTCATTATAAGAAGAATTTCATTTGAGAAAATGATGTTTTTAATCATATAAGTACACTACCAAAAACCATATCTTTCATTATCACTATATTATATTTATATAAAAAATTATAAATAATATTTGGAAAGTATTTGTGGTTATTAATATTATTATATTTAATAGGTATGTTATAATTATCTAATTTAATTAATTATATATGTATATATATATCATAGAAACTCAATGTTTCATGCTTGGTACACCATATCGGTGTTTCTTGGAGAACATGCCAATTTGGTATTTCTTGTAGTGAAATCCATGTAGTTATTATTTGTTAGTGGAATATTTGAATTATTATTTTAATATATATATATAACTCTTTCCATTGTGATGTTAATTAAAAAATATTGAAAAGAAAAATTAACTGAAAAAAATAATTCCCAAAATAACGGGGAGTCACATGAACCATTGGGAAAATCCATGGGATTGATATTTTTCATTTTCAGAACATTTTGATTCTAGAAACTCCTTTGGGAATTAGAAAATAGGATGTACATCAGTTCATTGTGTTTCCCATTGAGGTTGGTGGGTTTCACATTGTCTGGTATTTTTATGTCATCAAGATGGTAGGGTTCGACATGATTCATGGGAAGGGTTGGCTAGTTTATTATTTATATTACATTAAAATATATCATAAGATAGTACACAATATACTAACATGGGTGAATGGAATGTGTAGGAAAGAAAGGCTGAACAAGAGCATCATGGGATGGGTGGGATACCATTTAGATCTCTAGTTTGTTTTTGGTTGATCAGGGAGTGAGTTAGGTTTAATTTTCATTAGTGTTTGATTATTTAAGGGACGTCTACCTTCATGACATATAGAGATTACCTCTAGAGAGAAAGGTTGATCACTCCACTAACATAGTTACTGTTGTTTCCACAATATCGATTCCTCCTTGAAGGATAGATACGAAGGAGTTATAGGAGATCAAGAGGAATCTATTGGATTTGGAGGCGAAGAGGTGTATTCTACCCATTATATATATTTGGGGTTCTGCAGTCATTTATTTTAAAAATAAAGATCAAAATCATAGGATATAATTTTATTATTGAAAATTGAATGATTTTATGGTTAAAAATAGAAATCCCAAGGATTTTCCACTGAGGTCAACATTTTACTAGGTGCATGTTTTACCTACATACATACCTTGATTAACCATTCGTAATGGGTATATTCTATATGAGTATTTATATGAAATTACTATTCAATCATATCATAGATTTTTTGGGGTGGTTTTCATGGATGATATCTTAGTTTATCATAACAATTAGCATGACCAAGAAATCAATGTTGAGATAATTTTTCAATACACTGAGAGAGCATCGTGTATATTATATGATCACAAAGGATCACTTTTTTATTAATTCGATTCACTTCCATGGTCACATCACCTAATAGATAGGATTAACAGTGGACCCAAAGATAGTGAAAGGTGTAGTTTCCTAGGAATATCCCAAGAACATTTTTGACATACAAAGTTTATTAGGGAAATCATATTACTACATGCACTTCATATAAGAATTATCATTTTTAGAATAACCATTGAAGGAATTGAAAAATAATGGTGGGATTTTTTGTATGGTAATATTTATTCCAGATAACTTTTCAAGAGATAATAGTTACGTTGACAGAAGCACTAGTCTAGATACTTCCATAGAAGGGTCTTATCTACACTGCGAATTATGACCCATAAAATATTGGTCTAGGAGTATTGATAATGTAGGGAGGTAGATTCATGGAATAAGGGTATTAGAAGTTGAGGCCACATGAGGTGAATTAACTGAAACACGATCCTGATCTAGCTACATTTGTTCAAATGTAGGTATTTTGGAGACTCTATGTAATGGGAGATAATTTTGTGGTGTAAACAGAACACAAAATCCTCAACATTATTTTTACAGAACATGTTCAAAATCTGATTCAGTAATGATGGGATAATTTCCATTATTATTTCCTCTTCGATCTTGCCTACATGCCTGTTAAAGGTATTGCAGTGGATGACGCACTAAGTAGGAGGACTTATATGCAGGCTGTGCAGTAGGTGAGTAGCGAGTGGGATCTTATGGAATTATTCTCTAAGATCCACATGGAGGTCCATGATATAAAGGGGAAGACATATCTATCATACATATGTGTGACCTAGAAACAAGATATATTATATGAGGAAGAATAATATATTAGTTTTTGAGGGCCTACTCCTACAAGAGAGTGTGGAAAATGAGGACCACCTACTAGTTGGATAGTAGTTGAGGATGAGATCCTACATATCCATGGAAACGTTTGGGATCTAGTGAAAATATGTATGTAGATGATGCCTAAATACCATTTCTCATCTTGGGAAGTTCATCCTAGATTCACCAATATATACTATGGCTTTCTCCTTCAGTACCAATTTCTGGGTATAAAAAAAGGTAGTAGGATTCATTATAAGGTGTTACACCTATAATCATGTGAAGGTGGAACATCAGCGACCTGTCGAGATTTTACATCACCATCCTATTCTAGAGTGGAAATGGGATTATGTCATGATGGATTTTAGGATTTTCAAACCAAGGTCTCCTCTATGTAATGATGATCTGTAGATTCTGGTTTACAAAATCATGATGGTTTCTCATTTTTTTCAAACCAAATAAACCTTCAGTCTTAATCATAATAGAATGTTGAATAACCATGACATAGTAAAACATCACAGGGTCATGATGACTATAATTTCATATATGGAAACATACTTTATGTCTAGTTTCAAGAAGTTTTTTCACAGGTAGTCCGGTACAAAAGTGTTATGAGCATATCATACCACCCTTAAACTGATGGACAATGATAGATTATGATACAGGTGTTAGAGGAAATCATGTGATAATGAATCCTTTATTTAGGGGGATCTTGAGTGTGGAAAATTTCCCTATTTTATTTAACCTACAATAATTGTTTTTAGGATATGATACATATGGGAACTTATTAGAATTTTTATAGAAGTCTATGATTTTTCCCCATGTGTTGGCAATAGGTAGGTGATGAATCCTTATTGAGACCACATATCGGGAATGAGATTTATATGATGGCCCATTTTATTTATAAGAGGAAGGATAATGAGAATTATAAATAGAAATCATACATCAATAACTGAATTTGACCTCTAGATTTTTAGGTTTGGGATTTGGACGTTTTTCATGTTTTATAGAGATTGTGACAAAGATGAATCATGAGATAGGTAAAGCATTCACTGTGATATGTCAGGTCGTTCGAGATTCTCTAAATAGTTAGGTCAAGAAGCCTATCAGTAGTAGTTATATTAGATGTACTGATACTTTCAGTATGTCTTCAATGTATCTCATTTTTTATTTCTACCATTCAGACGTATCCCACACTTTTCTTCCTCACGATGATCAATTAGAGATAGATGTGTTCTTTGAGGAGAATCTGATTCATATAGTTGAAAAGAGCATGATGGTTCTTTGAGGATAGTTTGTTATTATATTATGAGGAATATTGTATCAAAAGTATTTATTTAATTGGAATTGGGATTGAGGGACCGATGTACATACATCCCCAAATTTGTTCATAAGAAAATCTTTACCACCATCCAGAGAGCAATTCAGGGATTAATTTCTGTGTGGAAAAAATTATATGAACATGAGTTATAGTATAAAGAAAATATCCGTAGGTATTCAATTCTATTGTTGAATAATTTACTTATGTGTGTACCCTACTTTCTCATGTGCGGTTTGGAGGTGTTTAGGTCTTTTTTGAATCCCAAAACTGGGTTTTGGGAAGAAAATGGACTAGCACACGGTTAGTACAAACCATGCTGAGTAGGACGAATAGTTGTACTAAACCATGTGATAATGTAAATATGGGTAGTATAGTCCACATGGTAAGTCCAAAACATGAGTTAAAAGGCGCACTCCCATGAGTACTAGTCATTAGTTTTTGCAGAACATGATAGAGGCCATACAAACTGTTTACACGGAGGTTGAAAACTAAGTGGGTAAAGTCTACAAGAGCCCCTTGGTGAATAGAAAACAATATAGGTTAACCATGAAGCCCATGTTTTTTGAGATTTTTATTAATTTCTATATAAAAATAAATATTTGTTTAAACCTAAGTTCTATTTCATTCCATGTATAGAACGTCACCTCCATTGAATATCTCAATGGAGTCTAGGCATTGATTTCAAATATATTCTTCATTAGACCTCCGATTTGAGCATGGTATGTCTCATAGGATCCAAATAGTTAAGATATAAAATCCACTTAATCCATTCTCAATTATTCTGGATATCTATTTCAAAATTTTAATTTTGTCACATATGATCTAATATCTTATTATGCATCAGTTTTTCATAATTTTCTTAACCTGAGTCAAATCCAGATAAGATTCTGGATGAATACTCCACTGCAGAGCTAAAGTAGTTGTTCAATACATATCTTTCAGATTTGGTTATTTTTATATCAATCATCCAATACTCCACCCACCCAAACATTTGGAGAGGTATTGATTTTCCACGAGTTACTCACAAAAGTTGCAATCAGACCTATTAAGGATTCCCATAGGATCTATTATGATGAATTGGTATCTGTTTGATGATCCAAGTCCATCCATGGGGTGAACCATAATAAATTTACTTGATTATTCAATGATTAAACAACCTGAGGTGTTCTTTTAGGGATGGAATTTAATATGAAGAGAAATATAAATTGAGTGAGTACAATGGGGTGATTAGAAGATAGTTTTCCCCCTTCACTTGGTGGATTTTTTTAACATGAAGTTGTCAATTGTTTAACTGATCTAGTGATTTTTGATAAATGTGTATTTGACTACATGGTTTTATATATGAAATAAATTCCATTCCTATAAAATGTTACTAATGGGAGTGTAATCCCTATTGATGTGTTGAATAGTAATTAACGATAAATGGATGGGTATACCCATGTGACATGACTAAATTGGAATGCAATACAATAGTGGGTATACTATTGAGGTTTCATGGGGTGTAAATTTATTGAATGAGTCGGTATACTCATTTAATGTAATTAAATATATTTTCTTATATGAGTTGGTAGACTCAAATGGAATTTAATTTTTAATTGTATGAATGAATGAAAGTTTTTTAGACATTACATAGATAACACTCTAATGATCTGGAATGTGGTAGTGGATACATTGGATAGTGTATTCTCTAGGGTTATTGATATAGTGGGATGTGTTGGGATTTTCTACGCCTTGGATCTAGATTTCTAGACATGCATATGAAATGTTGGTAAACATGATTTTAGGACTCCAACCAGTCCCTACATCATGTTTCCACTAAGATTATCATGTTTCTAGATGAATATTCCTTGGTCTTTGACACCTTAGATCCAACCCTTCTAGGTCTACAATTCATTATAAATAATGGCCTTTGGAACTGTGATACAAGTCATTATATGGAAAAAGACATGATATTTTGAAATGGTTTCCCTATACGGAAAGGCCATGTAGATTGGATATGGATGGATGTACGATGATGTCATGCTACATGTTTACATTAGTTATAGATTTATTTCTTGGAGATAAAAATTGTTCTAGGAATCCTTGAAAGGCTGTTTAGTATTATTTTTTGTATTATTAATTTTTCAGTGTAATTAACACTTATATTACTACTTAATAAGTCATTCTTAGCATACTACTTTTTTCTGCTTTAAATTTTCTAGAATTTGTTTTGTTACCAACTAGGATATTTATCTCAGACCCTATTTGAGCCTCTTTTGTGACCCAAAAAGAATATATGGTTGATGGTGATAACATGGTAAATCTCCAAAACAATGGATGTTGATCATTTCATTGCAGTATGGTATAATGGGAGATAGATGAGCCTTGAAATGCTATGATAATTTTTTGTAATTTTATCCATTTTGATACATTTAATGTATAATATTTCCACCTAACTATTACGATTATTTTCTAGATACATGTATCATCTGAATCATTGTATATGATCCAAACATTGAGATTTTTGTCTTCCCATGTTATATCTATTGTCTTCCAATTTAAAAAAATCAGATATCTATATGTTATAGAATGATGTAGTGATATACTATGGTAATGAGGTGATATCCTTCCAAATGACACGCTAAGGCCCTCACTTCTAGTCGGTAGGCTCTAGCATTCAAGGATATTCTTCTAATCCATGGGGATAATAGAGATTAGGGTAATATTGAGTGGAATCATGATTTAAGACATTAAAAATATTTATCTTTGAGATGTTCAATATCTTATAAACTCAATCTACTCATAGGAAATCAATCTATATTAAACTTTTCATAATTAAAAAAATCCTATTTTCTCAAAATTTCTGAACCTCGACAAACATGAGTCTTTCAAATGTCTACAAGATAACACTTCTACTCCATGAGAAACCAAAATGATCCTTAAAAATCAATATCAGATAATAATATAGATAATTCACCACTAATTATACATGTTATATCACTGAATTCTAAACATACTTCTACTAAAAAACTCGAAATCCAAAAAATGATCTCATGATTTTCCACCTAAATACTGACCCAAACCATAAACTACCACAACCATGTATTTAATTAAGATATAGATGTGATTTCTAACTCAATTATATATGTTTTACAAGATACATATCCACCCCACATCAAGTCAACATGCATTCCAAAATTATCCCCTCATCCACCGATGTAACCGAAAACCCAATGATTCTGATATCATAACTCACATATGAATTACTAAACTAGTTGAAATGAAAAACAGACACATACAATATTCCAATCCCAACAATTTTTTTTAAATTTTAAATCATTATATAAAAAACATACCCAACCAATTTTAAATCATTAACCATGAGCACTGATTCCTTATGAACTAATTCAACTTCAAATTACAATACAATCATCCTCAGAGTGTATCAATAACAAGGAATCCTTCCATAACAATACCCATATATGAAAAAACATTTATAAACATTCACCAACATCTCTTGTTCAAGAAAAACATCCAATGGGGTTTACCTCACTCACAAACCTTATGACAGAAATTTAAATCAATTGTGACTGATATGATGCCCCCTAACATAGAATATTCTTATTGTCACTTTTCTAAATCCAAAAAACTAATCTATACCATACACGAATTTTTTATTAATTAACCTAAAAACTAATAATTTTCACCCTAACAATACCTGAGTGTTAAAACAATACACCAACCACATATACACCTTGGAAGTTGATGTGCCAGATTTGTGTATACATTTTCGAAAATTTTTTCAAGTTTTTAAAAAATGTTTTCACTAGATACAAGTTCTTTTGGAGATAAAATGTAGTAATTCAGTGATTATAATTCTTTTCAAGTATTTCCATGACCAATACAAAAATCATATGAATGTTAATAGAAGATTCCAAACTACATGCCATGTACATTCTGATACACACTGTGTACCAGAACCCCGACAAAGATTGTCCATCCCAAGTACATGATGAAGTTACCAGAAGCTCGTATAGGCCATGTGCAGTGCATACACACTATGTATCCTCTTTTATTAGTGACCATTGGATGAGAAGAAGTATATACATCCATGTTTCTATCTAACCTTTACACACCATGTACATCAGTCTACCCAGTGTGTATTCCCTTCTAGAAGAGGTTAATGGCCGATGAAATAGAGAACATGTCGTCTATATCAGAGCTACAGGTCGTGTACCTACACCTACTAGGTGGCATCATTTTTCAATTAAAATATAGTTTGTTAGGTTAGCCACAGGCAGAGAAAATGATGGAAAATATCGCTGACAAGATTATACTCCATGTACTTTCTGGTACACGTCGTGTACTCCTAAAACCTATAAATAGGTGGCAGGACCTCCATGTTCTGGAGTTAGAGATTAACTCATTCAAATTACATTTAGTTTGAAGGGAAATAACTCCAGGTATGGCCTAGAAGAGAAGATGGTAGGGAAATAATAGGAGAGAAGAGATAAATTAATGTGCTTCCGTGCTACCTTCAAAATAAATGAAATCGGAATGAGTTAACCTCTAACTCATAGAGAAAGAAGAGGAGAGAAGAGACAAAGGATGGTTCTTCTATGATACCTTCTCTACGAACATCACTCCAAGTCTTTTAAAAAGATTCTTCTAAGTACTAAATGTTATTTAGTTAATAGATAAAACACAAGTAGAAAAATTCCCTATGTGTTGGGGCTATGGACAAATGAACGTTTAATTTATCAATTGTGATGTTATAATTGTATTGCTCATATTTTCATCCTTATAATTACTTATTAAAACTTTTAAAATATCATAAGAAATCTCGTATCAGAAAAATAATGTGATATCTAGGGGTCCATTAAGAAATTTCAACTAAAAACATCAATGACCATTGGGTATTTTAATCATCTCAAAAGAGATGAAATTAAAATAAATTAAGATAAATCAATTTATGAACAAATGAAATTGACTTCCATTGATTTAAAAAAAAAATCATCAAGGGGGTACTATTAAATAATAAATCGTAGGGATGTAAATTATCTTGAAAAACACAATCTATAAGAAAATTGATTTAGTAACAACTTTTTAAAATCAACAGCCCGGACGCATTTCCCACCAAATTTGCATCAACCCAAATTCCTATGTTTTTCATTATCCATTAATTAAATTGATATGAAATTAAAATCGAATCACCTTTTCATCAAAACAATAAAGAAATCAACACTAAATTCATTACACTTAAATAAATCAAATACAAACTAGATAAGAAAGTCAAAAATAACTTTTTCTCACTATAGATCAACCCCTTACTGGTAATATACTCATTAGGGTAATAAAATTTGGATACCAGAAAATAACTCTTAGGAATAAATGATTTCCAAATATTTCCATCATTTTTGGGGACTCGAGAGTTACTTTTTTGTTTAGATCAACTTTGTATAAAATTTACGGAAAAAATTTAAAAATTCCCAAAACTATATTCTTTAACCCCATTTTTGATTTTCATTCTTTTTCATTATTTATGATCTCTGTGTTTAGTGTTATACAGGTTCATAGGTATATGAGCGGCCACCATACTAGTTCCAAATTCACTGAGTCATCGAAGCTTCTCCTATTTGACCCAGAGATTGAACCGATTATTTTAAGGCGATGACATACTATAATGGATGATCACAACCCAAAAAATCCCATTGAGCTAAATGAAGAGGGATATCTATCTACTATCGAAGGATCTGGAATTTTCTTTGGCTCAGAGTACAACTAAAACCATTAATCTCCTCTTTCTATAGGATATGGCCCACAACAACTCCAATAGTTCCAATCAGATTGGATTCCATACCTATAACATGGTCAGGGGTCATACTTTTCCCCTCAAGGGCAGCAATATATTCCGCCTCCACTCCCCTAGCAGTGCCCTCTATTCCGCACTCTCATGGAGTATGGCCTCCCTCAATTCATGGAGCTGACACAAGAATTTTCCATCCCCTAGTGTAGTCCAAACACTTCGAGGTCATGTCTACCATCATGGAACTAATCCGAAACACAGCTCAGTTTGGAAGCCAGCCCATCACGGACCCCAATGCCAATCTCTCCAATTTCTTGGAGGTCTGCGACACCTTATGCTATAATGGAGTGTCCACAATTTCAATTTTTCTTCACCTTTTTCACTCTTCTCTAAGTGATAAGGTGAAAGACTCAATAAATGTTTTTTTGACAACAATCTATCCTCACCTGGGAGGAGCTAGCCTAGGCATTCCTGTCCAAGTATTTCTCACCATCAAAGATGAAAACCTTGAGGAAAAAAATACAAAACTTATATCAACATGAGTCAGAGACTTTGTACGAGTCATCAGAGCATTTCAAGAAGCTTTTTCACAAATTCCCACACCACTGACTCCCACTCTAGATGTAGGTATAGACCATCTACGGAGGACTGATGAAAGACACAATGTTAATGGTTGATGTTGCTGTTGGGGGTATAGTTATGAGGAAGTCCCTTAAAAATCTTTTCAAACTACTGGAAGACATGTCTGCTAACATCTTTCAGTGGCTTTCTGAGTGGGGAACACAAAAATGAAGTATTCACGGTATTGATGTTACTACTATTCTTGCTTCCTAGTTGGATGTTATGTCCAAAAATAATCAACGCGCTGAATCTAAAGGGCACATCCAAAGTACATGTGGTGAACCATCTAGAGTGCATCGAATTTGGTGATAGCCAAATCATAAGGGAATTCACGGGACATATAGTTGACCCTTTTACAGGGAGGTGAACTATGTTTCTCAAAATCAAGGGCTGAACCAGTACCATTAGTACCATAACCCTACATGGCGTCATCACCAGAACCCAGGCTGGGACCAATAGTAGAAGAATCCTCCACCCTAGTGACCACCCAGCTACGGTCAGCCCTAGTAATATTCCCAGTACATGAGATAATAGTATCCACAATAGAGCTCTTACCAGGAGAAAGGGTATCAATCCCCTCGCCCACAACAGCTATGGAAGCCACCCCCTCCACCATATTCATAGCCACCTCAGAAGGAGGACACCTCAAGGTTAGAGGATGTCATGAAAATGTTTATATCTACTACTGAGACCAGATTAAAGAATTAGTAGGCTTCCATTCGTGGCCTGGAGAACCAAATTGGACAGTTGGCAAACCAACTCTCAAGGGGAAATCCCGACACACTACCGGGTAACACTGAGACGAACCTGAGAGAGGAGGCCCTTGCTGTCACACTATGGAGTGGAAATGAGCTACAATAGAAGGGACCAGTACAGAAGGGTGCACCTACACCCCCCTTTGGATGAAGAATGTACAATTATATACCCCTTCTCAACCAATGTCCCACCAAAAGAGGCTTCATTGGGTAAACGAAATGAGGTTATCAACCCCTTTGATCCTTCCTTACTCTTCCCAGAGAGGATAAAGCTGATAATTCTAGAGCACTAATTCCGAAGGTTCATGGAAGTGTTCCGAAAGTTGCACATCAACATTGCATTTGTAGAGGCACTGGGTCATATTCCCACGTATGAGAAATTAATGAATGAGATCCCCTCCAACAAAATGAAGATGGTGGATCTAGGCACCATTGCACTAACAAAGGAGTTCTCTAGAGTCATACATCATTCAATTACTCCCAAGCACAAGAATATAGGTAACTTCACTCTACTATGAACTATTGTACCATGTGAGTTTGGGAAGCCCGTCTACCACATAGGGGACAATGTCATCTTCACCCCTAAGAGTTTTTAAGAAGCTAGGGTTGAACGATCTGAAGCCTACCGAATTAGCCCTTCAACTTGACGACTGATCCTTCAAATATACTAAGGGGATACTGGAGGAAGTGCTGGTAATGGAGGGAAGGCTAATCCTCCCCACACATTTGATCATCCTCAACATGGAAGAGGACCAAAAGGCACCTCTCATTAAGGAGAGGTCATTATTGGCCACTAGGATGGTATTGATCGACGTACACAAGGGGGAGATGATTTTTATAGTGTAAGACAACAGAGTCTCCTAAAACACCCTCAAATACATAAAACATGAATCATTATCAGATCATGAGATCTTCTATGCAATGAACATTGTGGATGAGAACTTGAGAGGAAAAGGATATGAAATGGTATGTTCTTCCACATCAGATGAATCGGTTTTTTAAGAAATTCCAGATGATGAAGCACCATAGGACCTAGAATTCCATGAAATAAGGGAATACCACTCCTAGAAACATAAAGTTATTCCCAAAATTCTGGAGTGAGAAGCGGATCAACCACTTATACCATCAATTCTAAAGGATCCTGCACAGGAACTAATGCAGCTCCCATATTTTCTGAAATATGGTTATTTGGGACACCATAAGTCATTTCCCATTATACTGTTTGATTTATATCACAAGAGCAGGTGGATGAACATTTGAAGGATTTGATGTGGTGGAAATAGGCTATTGGGTGGATAGTTTTAAAAATTAAGGGCAACATCCCTACCATTTGTACCCACAAGGTGATTCTCGAAGAAAGAGAGAAACCATCTCAGCAACTACATCAACGCCTGGACCCCCCCTCCCACAAAGGAAGTTGTAATGAAATAGGTAATCAAGTTGTTGGATGTAGGCATCATATACCCCATCTCAGATAGTCCGTGGGTGATTCCCCTGCAAGTGGTACCCAAAAATGGCGTTGTCACTATGATTTCAATTGACAATAATGAGCTCATCCATACACACACTATCACGAGTTGGAGAGTCTATGTGGACCAATGATAGATGAATGATGCCATGAGGAAGAATCATATCCCCTACCATTAAAGGATCATATTCTATAGAGACTAGCAGAGAACATATTTTTCTGCTTCCTCGATGGCTATTCTGGCTACAATCAGATTTCCATTACATCAGATGATCCAGATAAGAGAACATTTAGATTCCCTTATGGTATGCTAGCTTACATAATGATGTACTTTGGAATGTGAAACAGTCTTACCACATTCCAGCAATGCATGTTGGATATCTTTCATGAAAGGGTGGAACCGATCTGGGAGGTATTCATTGATGATTTTTCTTTTTATGAAAAATCACTTATCACTTTCTTGCGGCACCTAGAGATGGTTCTGGAATGATGTGAATACACTATCCTCATTTTGAACTGGGAAATGTGTAATTTCATGGTGCAGAATTGCATCATCCTTGGACAAAGAATGTCATCCAAGGGGTAGATGTGGAAATGGAGAAGATTGAAGTCATTTCATGACTTCCTATTCTAAGTTATGTGAGATCCATCAAAAAAATTTTGGGGCATGTAGGTTTCTACAGGTGGTTTCTCCATGAATTCTCGAAGAAAGCTCATCCCCTCACCATCCTTCTGACCAAGGATGATATTTTCTGATTTCGAGGAGGTATGCACCACATCTTTTGAGAACCTGAAGATGTGCTAGGTGGATTCTCCAGTGATTATTGCTCCAAACTGGGAGGAGAAATATGATGTGATGTGAATTACTAGTTACTATACTGATGGAGTTGTTCTAGGCCATTTGTTTGACCGAATTTTCCGACCCATATAGTATTCCAGAAAGACGCTCAACGAGGCATGGATAATCTAAGCTACCACATGATATGAGATTTTGGCTGAGGTGTTTTTATTGGAATGGTTTTGTTATTTCTTTGTGCTATCTAATGTTATTGTTTAAACTTATCACGCAACACTAATGTACCTGCTGAACAAGAAAGATTCGATGCCACTAATGATTTGTTGGGTAATCCTCCTACAAGAATTTGATCTGGAGATCTGAGAGAAGAAGCGGAGTGAAAAAATTGTTGCTGATCATACCTCCGGCCTAGAGCTTCCGAATTTAAAGAAGGTGGATGATCGAGGGATCAAGGAGGATTTCTCTGATGAACACATCTTTTCATTCAAATAATCACATATACAATGGTATGCATATATTGATAATATTTTGGTTACAGGTGCCATCCACCCTAACCTCTCCCTCTAGTAGAGGAATTGGTTTCAATTTGATGTCACGTGGTACATCTGGAAATATTATCTACTATTATGATATTGTGGGTATGGGTGATCAAATTTTCTATCCCAGAAACCGATGTTCATGTAGTCTTAGAATTCGTCCACGCCTCTCCATTTGGGGGGGCGTTATGGGCCAGAATGCACTATAACAAAGATCCTACAGTCTCGATTTTTTAGTCGCACCATGCATAGAGATGCCTGAGACTTTTTTTCCAATTGTGATTGATTCCAAATAACATGTAACGTGGGTTGCAGATCTACAATTCCCAAGCACCCCATCTTGGAGGATGAGATCTTCATCATCTAGGCATAGACATAATGGGGCCATTCCCCCATCTTTTGGGAACACATACATCCTGTTGTGCATCGACTACGTCTCCATGTAGGTAGAATCCATAGATACAACACAAGACACTTCCATCATGGTCGTGGCCTTTTAAAATAAACACCTTTTTTAGCAGGTTTGTCATTCCCCGTGTAATGATTAACGACAGAGGGACCCAATTTGGAAACACGTTGATGAATGGAGTACTATCGATGTACAGAGTGAAGCATCATATGGGGATTCCATATCACCCCTAATTGAGTGGACAAGTGGAGCTCCCCAACCATGAGCTCCATCAGATTATATAGAAAATGGTGAACACTTCATGGATATTATCGTCCAAGAAGCTAGATGATGATTTTTTGGAATATAGGCCAACTTTTAAGATGCCACTAAGGATGTACATGTTCCACCTCATTTATGTAAAGCCATTCCATCATCCAAAAGAGTTGTAGATCAGGGCTAACTGATTTGTAAAGGACCTAAATTTTTATCTGAATCCAGATGAAGAGAAGCGTATGTTCCAACTGTCAGAATATGATGAAGTCTGATTGGAGGCATATGACAATGCCAATCTGTAAAAGGATAATACGAGAGAAATCCTTGATAGATTTAATTTGATAAAATCTTAATAATCAGGTGGCCTGTTACTAATTTTTTAACTCCCATATTTGATTATTCCCAATAAATCTAAAGTCAAGATGGTCGGGACCATTCAGACCACCGTGGAGAAGTAGAAATTGTTGGGGAAAATGGTCAACCATTCATGTTGAAAAAACAGTGGCTGAAGGCTTACCATCACATGGAATACCTGGTGGAACTGCTCTTCACCATGCATCTTAGGTAAGATGTTGTAAGTCGTCAATCCAACGACCAAAAAAAGGTCGCTTCGTGGGAGGCAACCAAGAGGCTACACATCGTGTACCCCCTAAACACACAGTGTGTACAAATTATTTTTCATCTTTAGTTATAATATTATAAATATATATATTTACTATGTAAAATATTTGGATGATGCCTGTGTCGATACTATTCTCACTTGAATTTATTTGGGAAATCACCAGTTCAAATCCCCCCATACATACCTTCAGCACGTTGTTCCACCTTTTTAAGCTCATGTTTTATTGCAAGGATTGTGTTGAATTTTCCATAATAAAAATAAATTTATTTAAATATAAGAAAACCCATGTGGGTATGGAATTATTTTCCAGGGTTGTAACCTGTTTCAAAATGACCCGGGTTCGAATACTGACAACAATCTCATTTCCGCCATTTTTTTAATAAAACCACACAGTGTTCATTTCGACATACATCTTGTGCATCATGTTTTTATTAATAACTGAAAATATTTTCAAAATAAATGAATAAATGCCGGTGAAGATGGAAGATTGGAAGTATCTTGGCCATGGATCCAAAATACCCAGGTTCAATCTCGGCTAATCTCCTTGCTTCATCCCATTTTGTCTAAATAAAACTACACTCTATGCCATTACTCTATCCCATTTAGTTTTGGTCATATACATTATAAAATATATAAATTTATAAACATGAAAAGTAGTACAAGATTTACTCGTGTGGTTGAGGGCTTCTGTATTGAATGTCGGATCGCTGGTTGGATCCTCGCCCCCATCACCAGGCCAATGGTTGTACTTCAATTTTCCAATATTAGAACACATGACATATATTTCAAGATACATTACATGTATAGATTTATTTTAAGTATATTATATATATATAATTTATTTTAATATATTAATATTAATTATTATGTAGTTTACTATAATAATTATGTTATATACCCATTGTCTTCCTAAAAAAACTATACGACGTGTTTTCAAGAGTACATGCAAAGTACTCTAGCTATAAAGGCTAGAAACCCTACAAGGACACACCATGGGTCACGTGGTCCCCCCTTTCGCTTTCTTCTCCTAGACGTCGCATGACCTCCCTACCTCAAATCCCCTGATTTTGTGTCTTTTTTTCTCCGATTTCTTCTCTATTGTGATCCTTTCATCAAGAATGAAATTCGACACTCATTATTTCCCGGTTTTTTGTAGTCTTTGGGTTGTTTTTCGGATCAGCTTCCAGTTTATCTCCAGCAGTACACAAGGGATTTGTTGATCCTTGAAACATGTGTTCTAGTGTTAAGAATCATTATTTCCAGGCGATTACATTAGATTTATTTATAGAACTGGAAACATCAAAATGTACATTATCCAAAGGGGACCTTCTTTCCAAAGGTAGGCATTCATTAAATATGAACTTCATGATACATAAGAACATGCATTGGTGTAGAGGATGGGAGGTCAGACTCACCACACCCTTTTGGGGGGAATTATTGTTTAATATAAGACTCTCTTTTTAAATTTAAGATATTTCAAGGAATCCATATTAATTTCCCAAGAATAATATATGATTCCCTTGAAATTTACAATAACATATTAACATGTTTAATATTTAGAATAATCTGTATGCATTCATGTTTCGTTAGTAATGGAAATATCCATATGTATTCGAGGTTTTCCATCAATGGAATCTTTTAATATACTTCTTAAAGATTCATTTAATCATCATTATGATGATACTTGTTTTTAAGCCACTCAGTGGGGCACTCTGGAATTTATTGTCATCTAGGGAGAATAAGGTTTGGTTTGATTTTGAGATCATTCCATAAAATGGGCTACCAATGTATCTTATTAATAGGAATCAGAACCCATGTAGTTTAGTGCCACTGAATGGGACACAACATACCTTTTAAGGTCACGTGATAAAGACATAGTCATAATGCTTAATTTCATGTGGTAATATCATCTATGAAGAAGGTTCTTAGTCAAAACATAGTGTGGAACTTATAGAGAATTATCCCAATCATCTCTAGAAAGAATACGGGTATCCAAGTAGGATCAGACCCTGTTGGGAATATGGTCCAAGGATAACAGGGATGATTTAGGGTATTTGGTTTGAACCACAATGAGGCTTCCTACGTATCCCATATATATGGGAATCAATTCCCATGTAGTTTGATTAGTCTCTTTGGAGAGTATAGCCCTTTGAGAGAAATTAGTTTGGAAATACATCCTAAAAAGGATTCCTTGGTGACTTAAGGGTTTAATTTGGGGCTTATCCCTAAAGAGAATGCCCAAATTAGAGGAATTAGGTTTGGATTCTTAAAGAGGATGTCTAGTGAACTTGGGCCTTGAATGTGCTTCCAATGTATCCTGGTTTGAACATGAATCATAGTTCTCTTAGTTCCTTCGATTTTGAAAATTTTTCCAGCCTGTCAAATCTCAAAGCCCATGTGATTCATGGTTGGTGTGAGAAATAATAGGATATAAGAGATTCAACAAAAGCATTTAAACTTTCAAAATTTTCTTCCTCTGCTAGTGGAAGAGGTCGCACTTATGGTGTCCAAGGTGAATGAGGTCGAGTAAACCCAGGAAGAGGGTGAGGTGACAAACCTTACCTCTATTCACTTTACATTGGAAAAGGGTAAAATAAATGGAGGAAGGCATGAAGGTTGGGGGGATTACTCCTTGATGGATTCCAATGGTGACAAATCCCAACGGGAGAGGGAAAGGTTAACAAAAGTCCTGGTTCCCAACTCTCCTCTGTTATTTGGCATCAGAGAAGAGAGGAGGAGCAATGATGCCACCACCATCAAGAAAATATACGGTCTTAGGCCAGGATGGTTTCCCTAAAATTAATCCCGCTAGTGGTAGGGAGACTTATCCTTTATTTTTAAAAGTAAATTTAGGTATAAAACACATCTTCCCTTACTAGATACATGTGGTTCCAGGTCATCTCTTCGAGAAGGGAGAGGCCAGGACCCAACCCCCCTCCAAACTGGGAACCTCCCAACAATATTTCTGGGAGAAAGGACCATGTGACTATGGATATACAAACCCACAAACACTCCATGAATCCTAACACCATTGTGAAACAAATGATGGAAAACTATGACTGTGGAAATACAATCCCAAATATGAGACACGCTAAGGTGCCTTTCCCAAAGCATTGAAAAGTCAAGGGGATTTGGTGAAGGTATCAACAGAATCACGTTAGATATGGGATCCAAGGAATAAGAAGACTTTCCATGAATGGCTTTGATGAAGTCTTGATGTCATGTAAATATAAGAGAATAAGTGAATCTAAGAGGGGTTCCAAAGTAGGGAAGTGTGAACATGTATGGGGGTGCAAGTACACTTGGGTGACCTAATGATCACTTATGTGACGAAAAATCTATATGTTAATACTTAGGTGAGACCTTTCTCAATCCTTCAAGAGTATTCAACGGAGATCCCAAAATTGGGGCACCGATGTTCCTTTGGGAGGAATGGGGGGTGGGCAAGTATTTCTGATTTGGGGTGGCTGGGTGCTTTAGGGCCACAAGTTTTATGGTTTTCAAACACTAAAAGGACTTGATTCCAAATATCCTCCATTAAATCATCTACTCAATGTGTTGATAAACAACCATGGATGTTTAGGAAGACTAGGGAGATGTACTATGGTGACCAGTGCAGAAATTAGGCTACAAGGAAATTTTTCCATCCAAATGAGGGACCTAAGTGTCTATTTATATGCTAATATTGGAACCCAGGTGAAAAGAAAATGGGTGCTCAAGTTGGCTACGTGACATATGGGGGCGTGAAAGTGGGCTGCACACCAATATAGGGGCACACAAGTAGGGAGTGAGATGATAGACCTTTGGCTAGACTATGGTGGCCAAAAACTCATTCCATTAAAAATATTGATTTTTCATTATTTATTTTCCCCCATTTTCATTCTAATAGATTACCTTTGTCATATTTTAAGACTCAATGATGGAAT
Source organism: Viscum album (assembly GCA_963277665.1). Classification (NCBI taxonomy): domain Eukaryota; kingdom Viridiplantae; phylum Streptophyta; class Magnoliopsida; order Santalales; family Viscaceae; genus Viscum; species Viscum album. The sequence goes on from OY728119.1 coordinate 1,083,645,194, forward strand.
GGGGTGTCAAACCTCCCCCCCCCCACAGTATTGGATTTGAAGTGAAAATAGGATCTTATACAGAGGTAATGTAATGAAGGAGAGTGAAAAAGAGCACTAGGTCACGCAAGTATTGGTGCTCAAGTAGACTTGGGCGCAAAATTTTTCTATGTGTAAAACTTTGGGCATACAGGGTGACATGTTTCACTTATGTATAATGTCCTCAATTTTGGGGAAAGTCTTGCAACCTCTAAATTATCATCTCTCAATGTGCTTGTTTTCTTCTATTTTGGAGCTTTTGTTTTGATTCACTTCTTCTTTACATTTTTTAGTTGTAGATAAAAGTGTGGAGCCATACTTTCACGCCTACTTATACATGCGCGCCATTTTTTAAACATGTGCACCTTAATGCCTTTGCCAATTTATTTTGTAAAAATCCAAAAAATGAATATTCTTTTTAAAAGATGATCACTTTCATATTGCAGGTTCAATGGCTCTTACAATAATTGAAACTACTGATGATATTTTCATAAAGAATATTGATGAAAATATGAATGCCTTTTTCATGATTAACATGATGTTTACGAATCGACCCTTCTAGAAATAAAAAAATATTTGAAGAAGTATCATTTCATCTTTCCTCAAAGAAACTATTTTACTTTGTATATATATTTATATTTGTAGGATTCTAAAATTATTGATCAAAAGAACTATGTCCCACATTCTTGGTTTCATAATTATACAAACATCTCATCAGCCATTGTTTCTATTAGAGGATATTTTTCTAATGATGGGATAGTAGAGGAATCTCATATTATGATTCATGGAACATTTGTTCTATATTTGAAGGCACAAACACCCTAGATGTAGCCACACTACGATTCATCCAACTTTCGAGATTCTTAGATAGATAAGTCCAAGGGTTGGATGAAATTTTGGGACATCTACCCAAGAGGATGTGTACAACCTACAAGGAAGGGGGCATACTGGGTGTGAAAGTCAAGTGAAGAATTTTCTGATGATTTGAGAGTCATCGAGATTTATTAGGCTGTCTATGTTGGGTAAACCTTGGTGTATTGGAATGATGATATCGTGCAAGAATTATTAAGTTGATGGATCCTAGCGACTAATTTCATCTATTTAACACAGGGAGAGGTTGGTATCACCTTGTGGGATGTTTACAAGATTTATGGATCATCAATCCTTAGATACATGTTTGATGAGTTTATTCCTCCCAAGGTGACATGGAATGACTTGGATAATACACCATATATGGTTAGTGAATTGATGATAATATTTATAAAAACTCAAGAATTCAATCGCAAGGAAAATTTTCACCAGAATGAATATTCATCTAGAGGAATGGATGTAAATATTTTAAATAAAGACGAATGAAAAGGCTCCCACTTACACTCGTCTGACTAGCTGTCCAAGGGAAGAGAAGAGTTGAACTTCGGACAACTTTGGGCCAACATTGGAGAAATGATAATTTCGTAAATGGGGATTTGAAATCAACCCAAAAATATCTGAAAATACATGTCTGGAAGGTTTCTGATCCAGGTGGATCACCGTGTATTTATTAAAAATCTAAGACTCTAAAGGAGACGGGAGGCTATGAACCTTTATTATTTGTAGCTAATCTGATGAAGATAAGAATGATAGTGTTGGATACTCTTGTTTTTTCCATGATTAATAGGATTTTTCTATATATTTACAAAGGGACGTCTTCCTTAAGAATAGAGGGACCATTCTAAGTGTTGTTGGGAAGTATTTCTATGAAATTTAGAACATATGTTGTACAAAGTGGAGTAGAAGTTTTGGAAGTTCTTTCCGACAGTCTGTTCAGACCTTTTCTAGTATTTCACCCAAGTCATTGAATTCTTATGAAATCGTGGCTAGATTGGGCATGCATAAGTAATTCCATTTATTTCCATTTGGGAATCCTCATACAGGTCAATTCGTTGACGATGGTACAACCAGTTTGGAATTGAGGGAAAATATGCTAGATTGCAGAGATTCCATGTTGAAAAAAAGAACTGATGGAGAAATCATATGTATGTCCAATTATCCTTATAATTTTGTGCATCAATTCAAATGTCTAAAACCAAATATTGTATACTCTACCATGCATGTCAGATTAGAGCATCACCCAACAATTTCCTGAAAACTATGGTTGTTGACATCTAGAGAGTAGACCGGGGCAGTATTTAATTTACCCATCGCTAAATCAGTAAGTAGATTGACCATCTTGTATGATGAAAACTAGGTTTCATCTTAAACTAAAGGGGTAATAAATCATGTTTTCCCTCAAGTGGGAATAAAGATATGTAGAAGGAAGGAACACCGTCATTTCAAAGATAGTTCAACATCATCAGGGGTCGAATTACAAGAAATAGAGGGTGGAGGTGACAATTCTCTAAATTCACCAAAGAGACCTAGAGATAGATATAATAATCCTACTAGAATTAAAATAACCCCTCCGTCAATCCCAACTGAAGTAATATCAAGGCGATTTGGTCATCATCATTCTGAATAGCGGCGTGTTCCATTAAATAACACTTCCTCTGTGACTGTGGGTGATGGGAAGAAACTCAAGTCCAAATTTGTAAGATCCTCCTCACAACCCTCATACATACATTATGAATATATATTACTAGAGGAGTTTTGAACATTTTAGAGTCTGTACTGTGATTCTAAAACCATGTGGATTGATCTGCGTGAAGGACTACATAATCTAAGAGAGGGGGATTTGTGGGATTCTTCTGATATTCTTTTTAAGGATAATCCCAATGAAGTATGGACCTATAATCGAGGGCTGGAAATGCTCATATATGCCATTGATGAATCATTTCTGACCAAAAACTTGGTAAGATAAATTATTGATCATAGGAACAAAGAAGATATTAATCCATAATTAGACGAAGAGTGGCGTGAATTATTAGATCTTGAGGATGTAGGTTTCTGTTCTCTCTCATTATCATCCATTTTGAAACATAAAATTTAGTAAAAATATTTTTACATAGGAGAAATATCTTCTTAACATATAGTTGGGTAATGGAAAAACAATGGAAGTTCCTCCACCATAGTATAGACATGGAGGCACTGCTCTTTGAGTTATTGGGTCACCCAATGAATCAGGAGAAATATCTCGGGGCCAACAGGCCATGGAGGAGGAAATAGAGAGGGTATTTATAATGACTCATACTTTACATACATTGCTATTACCTCAAAATTGAAGCACACTTATTACAACATATAACAAAACCAGGAAAGGGCCGTATAGGTATAGTGTCTTTAGAAACTAGGAAACATAAACAACTGGTTCATAATGCGTCTACACTGTCTTCCATTTATTTCATCATTTCTATAGTCCCTTTTGGCATATCTTGCTTAATAACCTTCTTCCTAACCTGGGGAAAGAAAAAATACAAAAGGGTGAGCTCAAATGCTCAGTAAGGGTAATCAAAAGAAATATCAATCACATTATATTCATAAGAACATAACTTCTGCAAATCTTAACCTGCAAAAGAGATCATAATTTCTTAACATGGGATAATCATAGTAGTGAAATGTATTCCCAATAATCATAACATAAAACACGAATCTTTTTGGAATACACACATAATCATATAGAATCATATCTTATTAGTCAGGACTCATGGCCAGGACTATCTTAGTGGAAAAAATCAATTTCTGAACTGAGTTCACTCCTCGTTTCATTCCTATTTCACTGAACCGGTTTAACCTTCCGTTCTAGACATGTCTATCTCATGAGATATAAAATTTTTACCCAATGAATTGGAGGGAGATATTGGTCCCACACATCTCATAATGATACCATTCTTATGTCTGCTACAAAATCATAAATCATACATCATTGCATAACTCATGTAAAAAAAATGGGATTCTTGAACAACATGACATCATAAAACAATTCATATAAGATAAAAGAATTCATAAAAATAATTCCATCACAACATAATCAAATCAAAGTAATAATAGGGATAGAAACAGAACCCTTTATTATCTTAGATGGAAAATAATTTTGATAAAACACTTGAACTCCATTCTTGAGAAAAATAACCTTTCTACTTCAAAAACACTTTTCCTTTCTTAACATGTCATACAATTATAAACTAAAATAAGTTTATTAAAAATAAACATGAAAACTTTTAAAGGAAGATTTATGGAAATAATGTTTTAAAAATCCATTCATGTTGTATATGTTAAAAAAACATTCTTTTCGTACTTTTGTCGGAAAAGTCAAAAAGTACCTCGTATGAAAAACGACAAAAGATTCCTTTCATATGTTTTACTAAAAACTCACTGAAGGGTAGAATTGTATTTCAATAATTTTAGGGGGATTTAAACAATATTACATATTGAGGAAACATGGATGTGGATGATAAAATACAACCTAGTAAATTCCAAAGTATAAACAATCTCGGATAAAAATGAGATTGTGATATTTCCGTTAACTTAGGTCCAATTTGCTTCATAAGTATCTGAACCTCCTGTATAATGATTTAAATAATGTTATTGACTTATTACAGAATCATACTTATTTTTATAATATCATATATTGTCATATTCTTAGCTTATTATTAGCAATATTTCATTGCTACTTGTTATTTGGGTGTTTATTACTTTTTGTTCTTATGCGTGTTTTGTCGAATAAATTCTTATTATTCTTTTTAGGTTATAGATACCACATTTCCAGAATGGAATTAGTGTAATATATATCATATTCATTCATTCAATTCATTTATATAAACATTATGCAATGAAGATCATGTAGAATGAGTCACATCACATCGTGGAGACGGTATTCCGTACGTACGCACGAGCGATGATATCATTCCCATTATATTGGAATTGTATTGGAGTGTATATATACAATTTAAGAATCAATATCACTTTAAAATAATCATATATAGTCATTATTTACACCATTATACCCATCCAAGTAAGGTGGTGGTGGAAAATAGATTACACCACGGCGTGGAGACGGTATTCCGTACGTAGGCACGCACGATTATTTCGTTTTCCGTAGGATGGATAAATGGTGAAATAGTGTTGTTTCATACATATAATAACATATCAGTATATTATTCATACTGATGTTATTACTTGATAATGAAACAACTAATGAAGAAGAAGTGGATGAAGAAATAAAGATGAAAGAATCTGTAACGGACATTACCTCTTCTTTGAAGCGATTTTTTGAGACCTCCTTTTAGGGCACTAAAATTGGTCTTTGAAGAAGACCAGGACCTATAGGATGTCTCGAGGGAAGTTTAGAGAAGAAATTGGCAGGTTTTGGCCGAGCTTGAAAGCTCAATGTGGTGTAAGGAAGAGAGGGAGTAGGTTCCCTTTTATAAGGGAGGAGAGGGGCACCTTTGGTATAAATAAAAATATTATTTTATTATAAAGTCAAATTCAGTTTTCAATAGCTCCAATTTGATATATTTGGAAGATAAAGTGGGTATGGGTCTAAATCCTCTCATACAATAGAATTTAGACAAGTTTAGGTTTCAATTTAACCTTATCATTTAGATTTATGTTTAAGTTAGATAATTTAACTTTTACTGTGTCTTCTTGTTTTCTTACACTATAAGGTTAATAAACTTACTATATCAAGCCAAAAGAACCCCAAGTTGTTTATTATTAATATATATAACCTTATCTAAGTCGTTTGGGAGAAACCTAGATTTTTAGGAATAAAATATCAATTAATAATATAATATTTTTTTAAAAAACAATTTTATGTCAATTTTGACACTATTTATTAATTGATTTTTGTGAAAATTATAACAGAATGATTAGTTCGATCCAAGTTAATTTAATCAATACTAACATGTCATATTAACCTATAAAATTAGTCTAATTCATAAATAATCTAAAATTATATTTATTTGGATATTTATAACATCAATTATGTGAATATTTCATTAATAAGATAATTACTGCATCATCATTGTGTCATAAATAAATTAAATTCTTTAATGTCTAAAAATTACAAATAAAATACCATTATGTAGGAAATTATATCATCTTTCTAATGAATATTTATAGTCGAATTTATCTGATGTATTACCCCATATTAAAAATGATTTACTTATTAAACATTGATTTTAAGTATTTTAACCCTTCTTTAAATAAATTAATAATAAATGTCCTAATCTAATGCATGTGGTCCTAAATGGTCATAAGTTATTCCTAAGGTTGTTTTTGGTCGAATTAAACTTATCCAATAGAATTAGGACATGCGTTAGGGTAATAATAATAACAGTTTTACCCTTAATTACCCTATTAACTTTTAACCGTGGTTAAAAAAAGTGAAAAGTTACTATTCACCAAAAATTATTTCCATCTCATTGAACCACATTTTACTCCTTGATATTAACGGTGTCTCTTGGAATCTCGTAATTCCACTCACAGAACTAGTAAAATTATGTTTTATGAAAAATTCAGTTTTTAACTACCACTTAGTGGTTTCACTATTCATCAAAAATTGAAAGTTTTCAGAAAAATACAAAAATTTCATCCTAGGCTAATTTTGATATTCCGAATCCAAAAATGAAGTCCATTTTGAAAAATAAAATTTATAAAATTTCAAAAATTGGTTATTAATATTCATAACGGCTAGTTTTAATAATATTTTAATAGCATATCGTTGTATAGTGAAACTCGGTATTGCGTACGACGAAACCTATTCAGGAAGGCCGCAGTTGAGTGTAAAGAAAGCCAAGATAGTGTTGTGTGTAGTGAATTATTCCTTTGATAAAAACAAAATATTTCTCATAAAAGTCTCGGGCGTAAAATTCTACCCCCCTTAAAATGAATTTCGCCCTCAAAATTAGTCACTTTGTAACAAAAAGATGAGGATACCTCTCCCTCATCATATCCTCAAGCTCCCATGTAGCGTCTTCTAATTGGTGGTTCCTCTATAAAACTTTCACAAATCGAGTGGTCTTGTTTCGTAGAACGTTTTTTCTACGATCCAGAATCTATATTGGCTGTTCTTCATAAGAAAGATCTTGCTCCAACGGTACAAATTCTGAGCTGAGTACATGTGAAGGATCAGGTATGTACTTTCTCAGGAAAGATACATGGAACACATCGTGAAGATGAGAGAGATTCGGTGTAAGCACCAACCAGTAAGCTACCTTTCCAATAGGATCTAGTATTTTGAAAGGACTGATATATCTAGGGCTTAACTTCCCCTTCTTTACAAATCTCATGACCCTCTTCCAGGGAGATATTTGTAAGAACACTTTATCACCAACTTCAAACTCTAGGTCTTTTCATCGGTTTTCGGCATAAATTTTCTTTCGACTCTGAGTTGCTATTACGTGTTGTTGAATAGATCAGACCTTTTCTGCCATCTCATCAACAAGATCAGGTCCTACTAGAATTCATTCCCCAACTTCATCCCAGCAAGTTAGAGTCCTGCATTTCTTTTCATATAGAGCTTCATAAGGATCCATCTGAATACTGGAGTGAAAGATATTATTATAAGAAAATTCCACCAAAGGTAGGTGTTGATCCCAACCACCTTTGAAATCCATAGAGAAAGCTCTCAACATGTCTTTTAGAGTTTTAATTGTTCTCTCAGACTGACCATCTATCTGAGGATGATAAGTAGTGCTGGAACTGAACTCTGTAGCCTGAGTATGCTAAAAACTTCTCCAGAACTTCAAGGTAAATCTCGGATCCCGATCAGATATAATAGAAAGTGGTACTCTATGAAATCTTACCACTTCCATTACATATATCCTATAAAGCTGATCTAGAGAGAAATCCTCTCTAATAGTAATGAAGTGTGCAAAATTTGTAAGACGATCAACTATGACCCAGATAGAATTATTGCCTTTGGATGTTTTAGGAAGTCCTGTGACAAATTCCATAGTGATGTTTTCCCATTTCCATTCGGGTATGGGTAATGGTTGTAACATCCCCTTAGACTTTTGTCTCTCAGCTTTAACTTGCTGACAAACCAAGCATCGAGAGAAATATTCAGCAACATCTCTTTTCATGCCATCCCACCAGAAGTACTCTTTCAGGTCCAAATACATCTTTGTGCTTCCAGGATGAATAGAGAATAAAGAACTATGAGCCCCACCTAGCAGCTCCTTCATTAATTCGGGGATGGGAGGAACACAAACCCGATTCCTGATCTTTATTATGACATCACAATCATGGTTGAATTCAGTAATATTTCTCACCTTCTTTTGTAACTCTATATCTTCTTTCTGCACCTCTTTAATCTTCACATGTATAGATGGTTGAAAATTCATTTGAGAAAGATATGATTTTTCCTTTTACATTATAATTTCATGATCCATCCTTTGTAAATCAGTAAATATTGGATCTTTTGTGATCCTCATCATGGATAAACTGGCATGGTCTTGTCGACTTAATGCATCTGCCACCTTGTTTGATTTCCTAGGGTGGTAATGAATTGAGAAGTCGTAATCCTTAATCAGCTCCAACCATCTTCTTTGGCTCATATTCAGCTCCTTTTGTGTGAAAATATACTTTAAACTTTTATGATCAGTATAAATGTCACACCGTTCTCCATAAAGATAATTCCTCCAAATCTTTAATGCAAAGATTACCGAAGCTAACTCCAAATCATGTGTTGGGTATTTTTTCTCATGGATTTTCAACTATAGTGAGGCATAAGCTATCACCATATCATTTTGCATAAGAACACACCCCAACCCCTTCTTGGATGCATCACTATAGATCACAAACGTTACTCCACTACAAGGCAGTGTTAGAAAAGGTGCAGTGTATAACCTTCTTTTCAACTCCTTGAAATTATCGTCACATTCTTCCGTCAAAACCAACATAACTCATTTCCGAGTAAACTTGGTGAGTGGATTAGATAATCGTGAAAAATATTTCATAAAACTTCGATAATATCCATCCAAACCAAGAAAACATCGGATCTCAGTTACTGTTGTTGGTCTCGACCATCTTTCAATAACCTCTATTTTTTCTGGATCCACAGATATCCCCTCTTTAGAGATTATGTGACCTAAAAATGAAACTTTTTGAAGCCAAAATTCACACTTGGTAAATTTGGCATAAATCTTCTCCTTTCTCAGGGTCTTCAATATAATTCTCAAGTGATCTTCATGTTCTTTCTTTCTCATTGAATATATCAGAATATCATTTATAATGACTAACACAAACTGATCAAGATAGTCTCTAAAGACTCTATTCATCAGATCCTTGAAGATAGCAGTGGAATTAGTAAGACCAAATGGCATCACTATAAATTCAAAGTGTCCATACCTTTTACGGAAAGCCGTCTTTCGTATATCCTCCCTTTTGACCCTTAATTGATGATACCCTGAATGAAGATCAATCTTGGAAAAGTATTGAGCTCCGTGTAGTTGGTCAAATAAGTCATCAATGTGCGGGAGAGGATATTTGTTCTTGATAGTGATCTTGTTAAGTTCTCGATAATCAATGCAGGGTCTCATTGATTCATCTTTCTTCTTAACAAACAGAACAGGTGCTCCCCAAGGTTACACACTAGGGCGTATGAACCCCTTATCAATATTCACTTGGAGTATCTTCTTCAATTCCTGCAACTCAATTGGGGCCATTCTATAAGGTATTGTTGAAATAGGAAAAGCACCCGGTACGAGTTCAATTGATAACTCAACATCACGATTTGGTGGAGGACCCGGAAATTCCTCCGGAAAGCCATCATCAAACTCCCTTACAATGGGAATATTATTAATCGTGAGTTTCTCACCAACCATTTGAGATAAATAACCCTCATTTAGTGGAATCAAGACCCATAAGATGGAAGAAATTTCCACTAGAAGGTTATGTTCATCATTGCATCGATAGACGATCATAGATTGATCTGGAATATGAAATGTGACTTCCCTTCTTTGGCAATTGATATAAGATCCATATAAAGAAAGCCAATCCATACCAATAATCACATCAAATTCTACTATAGGAAGGATCACAAGATTTGCAGGAATCACTTTCCCACAAACTTCAATCGGGGAAGAATTATAAACTTTTGATGCAATTGTTGTGCCATCAGGTGTTTTCACAGCTATCTCAACATCCAATTGTTGAGGTAATATGGTGATACCCTTAGAAAAATCTTCAGAAATAAATGAGTGGGTGGATCCATAATGAAATTAAACATTTTCTACTTTAGAGTGGATGGTAAGTGTACCTTTCACCACATCGTTATCGTACTCCACATCACTGATAGAAATTTCATGTGACTTTCCTTTGTCTTTAGACATAAGATTTTGTTGATGTTGATCATCATCAACAACCCTTGGATTATGGAATATATTGGCATAATTCCCCATCTCCTTGCACTTGAAACATTGAAGTGTAGTAGGTTCATTCTGTGTGTCCCTTCATTTTTTTTTCATCATTAGACATATTATTCCCATAATTGCGGCATTCAAATGCCCGATGACCTTCCTGTCCACATTTGAAACATTTACTTGTCCCTTTAAGACAACTCCCTCCATGTTTCTTTCCACACTTTGAGCATAAGAGAAAGCTCATCTTCTTTTCAGTGTGATCTTTAGATTTTCCTCTGAATTCCATTTTCATCTTCTTATCAAACCCATAGGACTGATGGGTTACTCCAATCTCCATATCATCTTTGAGAGCACATCGAAAGATTTCCTCATAGCTATTGAAGTCCCTTATGGCTAAGGCCCTTCAAAGACTTGGATTTAAGCCACTAAAGAATCGATCGATCTTACTCTCAGGTTGGATAATAATACCAGAAGCGTACCATGCAAGTCTTGTAAAATTTGATTCATAGGTACCAACATATTCATCATCCTTTAGCTTTAGTTCAAGAAACTATTTCTCCATATTTGTTCGGAGAATACGAGGGAAGTACTTACTGAAAAATAAGTTCTTGAACTCGTCCCATTCCATGGACTCAATTTCATCTCTTTTCCTCGTATTCTTGATAAGATTCCACCATTGGTCAGCATCACCTTCCAAACGATACCCTGCTAAGATGACTTTATCATGTTGAGAACATTGAATAACTAAAAATTTCTTTTCAGTATTACTAACCCATTGTTCATCAATTAATGGATCGGTAGACCCGCTGAATGAAGGTGGACGCTGCCTCATGAAGGATTCAACAGAATGTTGCTCCTTCCTTTGCTCGTTTGGAAGTCTTGCATGATTCATAGCCTGAGAAAGTTGTGTGAGCATAGCTACAAGATTTTTCATTCTAGCTCCCATAATGTTTGGTTTCTCAGGGGGAAAATCATTGCATTGCCCGTCGCATTTCGCATTAACATGGTTCCTTCGGGTTCCAACCATTGACTAAAACAAAGAAGAATAGTGTGAGCAACACTCATTATAATAGGAAAACCACATAATCAAGAATACAATTTCACACATAAGGTCTTATCCTTGTTTATTCATGGCCATTTCTAAAACACTAAGATTTTGTTCTATGTTTAGACTTATCCTTAGGGTTCTTACTAAGGATTTCACATCCTAGTTTCCAAAGGTTGACTATACCTTTCCTCTGATACCAACTATAACGACCCATAATTTACATACATTGTTATTACTTCAAAATTGAAGCACACTTATTACAACATATAACAAACTAGGAAAGGACAATATAGGTATAGTGTCTTTAGAAACTGGGAAACATAAACAACTGGTTCATAATGCCTCTACATTGTCTCTCAATTATTTCATCATATATGTTGTCCCTTTTGGAATATCTTACATAATAACCTTCTTCCTGACCTAGTGAAAGAAAACATACAAAAGGGTTAGATAAAATGCTCAGTAAGGGTAAACAAAAAAAATATCAATCACATCATATTCATAAGAACATAACTTTTGGGAATCTTAACCTGCAAAAGAGATCATAATTTCATAACATGGGATAAATCCTAGTAGTGAAATGTAATCCCAATAATCATAACTTAAAACATGAAACTTTGTGTCATACACACATAATCATAGAGAATCATTTCTTACTAGTCAGGACTCGTGGCCAAGACTATCTTAGTGGACAAAGTCCATTTCTGATCCGAGTTCACTCCTCGTTTCAGTCCTATTTCACTGAATCGGTTTAACCTATCGTTCCAGCCTTGTCTATCTCATGAGATATTAAATTGTTACCCAATACATTGGAGGGAGATATAGGTCCCACCCATCTCATAATGATACCATTTTTATGTGTTCCACAAAATCATATATCATTCATCATTTCATAACTCATGTAATAAAAATGGGATTCTTAAACAACATGACATCATAAAACAATTCATATAAGATAAAAGAATTCATAAAAATAATTCCATCACATCATAATCAAATAAATGTAATAATAGAGATAGAAATAGAACCCTTTATTATCTTAGATTGAAAATAATTTTGATAAAACACTTGAACTCCATTCTTGAGGAAAATATCCTTTCTACATCAAAAACACTTTTCCTTTATTAACATGTCATACAATTCTAAACTAAAAGAAGTTGATTAAAAATAAACTTGAAAATTTGTAAATTATGCTCCATGGAAATAATTTTTTAATAATCCATTAATGTCGTATATGTTAAAAAAACATTCTTCTCGTACTTGTGTCGGAAAAGTCAAAAAGTACCTCGTACGATAAATGACAAAAGATTCCATTCATATCTTTTACTAAAAACTCACCGAAGGGTAAAATTGGATTTAAACAATTGTATGTGGATGTAAAAAATATTAAATATTGAGGAAAAATGCATGTGGATGATAAAATACACCCCAGTAAATTCCAAAGTATAATCAATCTCTAATAAAAATGAGATTGTGATATTTCCCTTACCTTAGGTCCAATTTATTTCGTAAGTGTCTGAACCTCCTGTATAATGATTTAAATAATGTTATTGACTTATTCTAGAATCATACTTATTTTTATGATATCATATATGGTCATATTCTTAGCTTATTATTAGTAATATTTCATTTCTACTTGTTATTCGGGTGTTTATTACTTTTTGTTCTTATGCGTGTTTTGTCGAATAAATTCTTATTATTATTTTTAGGTTATAGATACCTCATTTCCAGAATTTTTTTACTGAAATATATATATCATATTAATTCATTCAATTCATTTATATAATCATTATGCAATGAAGAACATGTAGAACGAGTCGCATCACATCGTGGAGACGGTATTCCGTACGTACGCACGAGCGATGATATCGTTCCCATGATCGTGGAATTGTATTAGAATGTATATCTACTATTTCATAATCAGTATAACAATAAAATAATCATATATAGTCATTATTTACACCATTATACCCATCCTAGTAAGGTGGTGGTGGAAAATAGATTACACCACGGCGTGGAGACGGTATTCCGTACGTACGCACGCGAGGTGATTTTGTTTTCCGTAGGATGGATAGATGGTGAAATAGTGTTGTTTAATACTTATGATAAAATATCAGTATATGATTGATACTGATGTTATTAATTCATAATGAAACAACTAAAGAAGAATAAGTGGAACAGGAAATAAAGATGAAAGAATCGGTAACAGACATTACATCTTCTTTGAAGAGCTTCTTTGAGACCTCCTTTTAGGGCACTAAAATTGGTCTTTGAAGAAGACCAGGACCTATATGATGTCTCTAGGGAAGTGTAGAGAAGAAATTAGCATGGTTTGGCCGAGCTATTAAGGCTCAAAGTGGTGTGAGGATGAGAGGGATGAGGTGACCTTTTATAAGGGAGGAGAGGGGCACATTTGGAATAACAAAAAATATTATTTGATTATAAAGTCAAATTCGGTTTCTAATAGCTCCAAATTGATATATTTAGAATCTAAGGTGGGTATGGGTCTAAATAATCTCATAAAATAGAATTTAGACAAGTTTAGGTATCAATTTTAACCTTATCATTTAGATTTAACTTTAAGTTAGATAATTTAACTTTTACTGTGTCTTCTTGTTTTCTTACGTGATAAGGATAATAAACATACTATATCAAGACAAAAGAACCCCATGTTGTTTATTATTAATATATATAACCTTATCTAATTCATTTGGCCGAACCTAATATTTTTAGGAATAAAATAACAAATAGTAATATAATATTTGTTTTAAAAACTATTTTATGTCAATTTTGACACTATTTAGTAATTGATTTTTTTGAAAATCAAAACAAAATGATTAGTTCGAAACAAGTTAATTAAATCAATAATAACATGTCATATTAACCTAAAAATTTAGTGTAATTCATAAAAAGTCTGAAATTATATTTATTTGGATATTTATAACATCAATTATGTCAATATTTCATTAATAAGATAATTACTGCACCATCGTTGTGTCAAAAATAAATTAACTTATTTAATGTCTAAAAATTACAAATAAAATACAATTATGTAAGAAATTATATTATATTTCTAATTAATATTTATAGTCGAATTTAGATTATTTATAACCCCATATTAAAAATTATTTACTTATTAAACTTGGATTTTAACTATTTTAACCCTTCTTTAAATAAATTAATAATAAATGTCTTAATCTAATTAAAGTGGGGCTAAATGGTCATATATTATTCCTAATGTTGTTTTTGATCGAATTACACTTACAATAGAATTATGACATGTGTTAGGGTAATAATAATAACACTTTTACCCTTAATTACCCTATTTACTTTTAACCGTGATAAAAAAAAGTAAAAAGTTACTATTAACCAAAAATTATTTTCATCTCATTGAACCACATTTTAGTCCTTGATATTAACCGTGTCTCTCAGATTTTCGAAATTACACTCACAGAAGCGGTAAACTTATGTTTTATGAAAAATTCAGTTTTTTTAACTACCACTTAGTGGTTTCACTATTCATAAAAAAATGAATGTTTTTAGAAAGATACCAAAATTTCACCCTAGGCTAATTTCGATATTCTGAATCCAAAAACGAAGTCCATTTTGAAAAATAAAATTTATAAAATTTCTAAAAGTGGTTATTACTATTCATAATGGCTAGTTTTAATAATATTTTAATAGCATATCGTTGTTTGGTGAAACTCGGTATTGCCTGCGACGCAAGATATTCTGGAAGTCCGCAGTTGCGTGTAAAGAAATCCAAGCTAGTGTTGTGTGTAGTGAAAGATTCCTTTGTTAAAAATAAAATATTTCTCATAAAAGTCTCATGCGTTACAGTATTGCAATCTTTGATGCATGTCTTTATAGATGATGATTGTAGCCCTCCAAAAAATGAAAATAAGAAAAAGGACTGAAGAAAGAAGGCCAAAGTTAAGAGATTTCTTATTTGTGGTATGTCTCTCTGATTATCATGAATTTTTCACTTTATTCACGAAAAAGAGTTTAAAATTTTTACGATTAAAAGGGCTTTTTTTGTTTCTTCTTTGAACGAAATTACTTATAAGATTCAAGGAGCCATAAAAGGTGATGCTTTGCAAACACAAATTCCTTAAATTTAATGATTCCTAAATAGGAATTGAAGCCAAAGGAACCAACATCAGTTCCCATCACTACTCTGATTCCTATTATTAGGGGAGAGGAAGCTTTTGGTAAATCAATAGTACTTCATAAGTCATAAAATGAAATAATAGATTTCTTCCATTCTGTGATACTTTTAGGTTCATCACATACACCAGAACATCTAGAAATAGATGACATTGACCCTAAGATTTTTTCTAAAGAAGCCACATGGGGTCATAGGTTGTTGGAGGATGGTGGTGAACAAAACACGCCATGTGCTCCCACGGGGGAGAGTAACATGGGATCTGAGATATCATTGGATGAAATGATGATCCTTGGAATGTATTTTGAAGAACTATTAAAACATGATAATATATAAAATTATTTAATCGATTTTGTAGTTCCTTGTATAGAATAAACTAGAAGTGAGTTCTCACTATTCATACAGTTAATCTTCATATGATTAACCTGCTAACCTTGGTTGATTGAAATATGATGTTCTATCTAAAGAAACATCTACCCCAATGGTACTTGAAGGAAGGGTTGATATTAACGTCAACACCACCATTACAGACACATTAGATGAGGTGGATCCTGAGATAAAAGGTCTTATTGAGATTCACTCTGAAAATACTGAGCATATTAATGATAGGACCCCTCATCCAGAGACATCAAAAAAATTTCTGAAACTGAGAACATGTGGGAGGATTCTTCTCATGATTTTGACCTACTATTTGGTAAGAGATACTAATATTGTTATTGGATTCACATTTTTATCACTTGAATCTAATCATAAACAAAATTCTTGATTTGCCATATAGGGGTATCCTCTTAAATTGATACATTTGGAGGTGAAGCCCCTACATCAGCCCAAAAAACATTGGAAGGTAGAGCAACAATTGTTTAAGAAGGAACAGAACATGTCACTTCTTTAAGAGAATTAGTCCCAGAATATACCCCTCATTATGAAAATGATTCTGAATCGGAACCAAAACTATAAAAGTCTCTTCGTCTTACCCGTCAAATAGCACGAAAAAATATCTATAATATAATATCTAAGATTCCCCTTGAGGAACTGCCTTCATGAATTCCATGACATTTATCTCTATTTATCTCACTAGGATTTGGAATATTTGAATACCATGAAATTCATACCGCTGTAAAGGAGATAATTTAGAGGATAGATCAAGAGGAAAATATTCTACAAGACATGATAAAATCCAAAAATATTAATGAATATTGAAGAGTTCCAAGCTGCACTATCCCAGGATGAAGCTAATCATTATGAAAAGTTGAAGGGACTGAAGTAGACAATTATATAAAAGACTATTTGACAACTGATCATCCAACATGAGTTAGATATCATTATAATGTATCATTACCAGCTTTATTGCTAATTAGGAGAAGTGTAGAAGGATGATTCAAAACCCATTGCAGATGATAGAGAAGCACTTCATCATGCAGAAGAGAGCTAGGCTGGTTAAATAGACAAACTTCAAGAAGCAGTTGAGGTTACTCAAGAAGCTTTAAAAAAATGATGAGTTATTTAAAAAGACTTTTATAATTTTTGATGGCGAGAATCCAATTTTGGGATGCTCCTCTATGAAAATTTTTCATAAATGAAAATTATTTTGTCTTTAATAATTTGTGTTTTCACTTTCTCTAACTGCATTTGTTTTACATAAGCCATTGGGCCTAGTAAACATAGTTAGATTGTTTTTCTAGTTTAATATGGATAACCCCACAAATATTATATATCATGACTTTTTATTTCTTAATATTTTATAAACCATACAAAATGCATGTTTAGTGAGATGGGACTCGAATTTTGTTTAGAGTTCCCTTTGCGGTTTCTCAATCTAATGAGTACCAAGTCTTTTGTTGTTTGGAAGTTTAGATTCATCCGTGTTGAACTATAATGGAATAATATTTAGCATTGAATATCATTGACCATAAACTTTTAATTAGATTCCAAAAAAACTATGTGTCTTAGAATTTATTTAATATTATTTAAATATTTCAATATGGAATATTAAGCCATGCTTTTTAAGGTCACCAAATTAAAAACATGTATCAACGTAAGAGGTGTCTTTTCCAGGATCCAAGTTACCATTATTTGAAAACCCCTTTATGGGGGCTGTGTTATGTTGGGAAAATTGGGGCATATACTTCATATCCAAATAGTGGAATCTTTTGACTGGCATGCCTGTTATATAGGCACCTTATGCAAGGCTACCTAACGGCACGTGAGGTATAGTCAACCAAAACAGCTCTTTTAAGTTTAACTTTTTGTTGAATATTGATTGGGGAAAATAATATTTTGGTGACTGAAGACCATTTTAGGTGGTTTTTCTATAAAAATGAAGTTTAATAATGAAAGGGATATTTTACACTGATGCATTCCATTGATAGGAAGACAATTTCTATAAAAATTTGGTGTATGAGGAATGGTTATGATTTATCAAAAATGAGAATTTTTTATATCATATTTTTCAGTTTTAAGTCATCTAGTGAGGTTATTATACTATTCAATTTGATTCATATAATGATGAAATTGTATTGTGTGGCTTTAAGTCATGTAGTGAGGACATTGACTGACATTAACTCAAGGTCTTCAACTCTCACCAAGGTTATGAGATTATCCCAATTTATGGATAATTTGTTTGGAAATATATTATCATGTTTATGTATAAAATCGAAAATTGTAAACTATGATTTGGGATTTTTTTAATCCAAAGGTTGATATGGGAAAAGGGATAAAGGCATTAGAGGAAGTCTCTTCTATGAACAAAGGTACTATTATTTGAAAAACCCGTTATAGGGGTTGTTTTGTGCAGGGCCAAATAGTGCATAACCTGTATATCCAAATAGTGGAATCTTTTGACTGACATGCCTATTATGAAGGAAACATATGAAAGGATTCATAAGGGAACGTGCTGCTTAGTCAAGTAAAAAATCTCTTTGATGATTGACAATCTTTTTCCAAAAGCTCCAGAAAGCTTATGGTGATTCAGATTTTCTAAAGCACATAGTTTGGTTTACTAGGAATGGTACCTGAATATAGAGTCTGTATTTTCAACCAATAATTCCAAATAATTTGAGGAATATGACTCCTATGAAGGTATAACCCAAACGTAGGAATTATGTTGTCTGTAGTTTTATGTCATACTACTTGGACCAGAAATATAAACAATATATAATATGTGGACAAGCGATTTCAAAGATATTTCATATTGTACTGAACACGTGGTGGGGAAAATGTTTAAACCATGGTCTTGAAGACATTAAGAATGTGATAAAGATAATCGGACAAGTCTACGTGAATGAATTTTTGAAAATAGTGATTCTTGTATATTTTCATAATAGATTAAAAGGAAAAAAGACACTATATTGATGAATGAAGTTACCATTACATGAAAAATGCGTTATGGTGGCTATGTTAGTCATGGCCAACTAGAAATTTTTTTGCGTAGACAAATAATGGAATATTTTGACTGATGGGCCTATTATGGAGGAATCTTATTCAAGGCCACCTAAGGGAACATGTTGCATAGTCAAACAAAAGAGTTCTTAAATATTTGAAACTCTGTTACTAGAAACCATAAGAATGATTTTGAGGATATAGAAATATTAATGATTAATAGTGTGAAATGTGTAAGGGGGTTTTTCTCAATTCAAATGATAAATATTTGAATCAATATTGGTCATGAGTTTGATGTCCTTTACAGAGCTTTGACTCATTTATAAAATGGATACTTTATTTATATCATCTGAATTAATATTATGATGTGTAGTTTTTTGTCTTGAAATGTGGAAATTTTACTATTCAGTTTTAAGTCATTTAGGGAGGACATTATACTATGGAGTTTTATTTCATGCCATGTGGATGTTATACTATGCAGTTTTAAGTCATGCAGTGAGGACATTATACTATGCAGTTTTTAGTCATGCAGGGCGGACATTATACACTGCAATTTTAAGTCTTGCAGTGAGGACATTGATATCCCCATAAGAAATTAAAACACATTATTTATATAAATTAGTCATATATCCAATTATAAAGCTCATATGTTCTATGCTTGGTGTGAGAAACAAGGAGCAGTAAGGGCTTTTTTTACAATGAAAAGGTGACATAAGTGAAGAATATGTGGGATATATTTCCATGCTGTTTAACATGATGTGGTAAGGGAAACAATAAAACAATGGTAATCTAAAGTCATATTGTAACTAGATTTAGGGAAAAAACCCAAGTGTCACTATGTGTCTTGATGGGGAAATAATCCAGTCATTCATAGTCCATAAAACTTTCTCTATGCCGATTTGATTATTTTACAAGAAATAAAAGTTTTTTAATGTGGTTGGGACAAATATCGGAGATCTAGGAATATATACATATCTCAAATAAATGAGAATCAAGTAGTAATTAGTTCTTTGAAAAATAATTCATCTTGTTAACCGAGTTTGACATGAAGAATAGGGGATTTTGACACATTCTTAGAGAAAGGTAAATCTTAAGACATAAAATGGTATAAGGGCCAAATAATATATCTTGAAGATACACTCTATATAGTTCTGATTCATATACAGGAGTAGAAAAGTAAATAAAATGATTTTGGGATTTTGGATGGGCCCAAAATTGGATATTTAGCCGTCTCTACGTATCTCATTGGAAAATTAGATTCAACCAATACAAAGTTCTTGAAATAAGGTCTCTATGTAGATATGACTCAAGCATAGGAAAGAGAGGGACTCATGTGACACTAAGGAGTTGGGATGATTTCAATGTTGTTTTCTTATGGAAGCTTCTAAAGTCAAATAGATAAAACATATGTTGTCCGAATGATGTCGTGAAGTTTAACATCATGTGAAAAGGACGAATATGTTACACATTTTAACGTCATGAAACATGGATGATTTTGGTTTTTATGAATTATAATGTCTTGAAACTAGGACATGGGGGCTGTGTAGTATTAATTCTTATAGAAATGACATGATACTGTGCAGTTTTATGTCTTATAGTGATGAAATGGTACTATTCAGTTTAATGACTTGCAGTGAGAACGAATAATCACAACTACACAAAGTATTTATTCAAGAATTTCACATAGTTTGGAGTTGTAATAAGCTCTTAATCATTTTAGATTAAGGAATAAGCTTAATATAAAGAGACCTTATGTATAGAATAAGGTCATTCCCACTATGGCTCATGTTTTGGAGGTTTCTTTCCTATTATCATTGGAGTCATAAGTAACAATACCAATTCTCCGTGAAGAAATGAATGGTGGAGAGAATTCTTGATAAAATATCTTGCTGTTGTTTTTTGATAGACATCTTGATGATGAAATGTATGTTATATTTTCTCATCTAATCATTCCAACTCATTGAACCATTTCTGAGACCTCTCATCTATGCGAAACTGATCACAGATTGCATCTCTGAGAGAAGGCAATTGCATTTTAATTGGCAAAGCTGCTTCTGTTCCATATACCAAAGAATGAGGAGTTACTTGGGTAGTAGTACGGGTAGTTGTATGATAAGACCAAAAAAAACAAAATTTTTATCAAGCCATGATTTCTTATCTATATCCACCATATTCTAGAGTATATTTGATAGGGTCTTATTGAAGGAATCTATCTATCCATTGGTTGTTGCATGATAGCGAGATGAATGGTTGTATGTGATATTATGTTCCTATTATGAAATTTTTACATTAGTAGAATAAAAATATGTACATTGTCCATCAAAATAGTATGAGGGACACAAAATCTAGTGAGGATATTAGTTTTGAAAAAACTAACAATGCTTTTGGCTCCGACTTCCTTGAGAGGTATTGCCTCAGCACATGTAGAGAAGAAGTCTATAGATGTGAGAATATACTTGAACTGCTTAGACATGGCTAGAGGATAAGGCCCTAATACATTCATTCCCCATGTTGAAAATGGCTAGGAGTATTTAGCTATATGTAGAAACTCTAGGGCTTGATGAATGATGTTGTCATACACTTGGCATGGATGTCATTTTTTAGTGAAACCTATACAATCTGGTGTCAATGAAGGCCATAAGTATCCAAGCCTTTAGATCAGATAAGAAAGTTTGTGCCTAGAGTGGTGGGCACCAAAAAATATTGAATATAAATCTTTCATGAAACTTGCAGTCTCTTCTACATCAATACATCTAAAAGGGATTTCTTTAATTCCTCACTTGTAGGGGATCTTTTGGTGGTCCGGACTATCATATAGAGTGAAATTGGCTACTCATAATCGCATCTATACTTTTTCCGCCCAATCTGGTGGAAGTACCCCATTTTGAAGATATTCTATGATAGATGTTATCCATCCCGTGGAATGACCATATGGTTCCGAAATAGGGATAATTTCATTAATTTCGTCCATTTGTTTTGATAAAATGGTAAAATCAAATGATGATTGGATAAACTGATGACTGTCTCATCTCGGTTTGGATTTTCTATGGTTGTAGCTACATTAGCTAGTGCATTTTCTTGAGAATTTTGTGATCGCAGGACATAAGACAATGTCGGCTCTAAGGGTAATTCTACCATTAACCCTTTGACATCATCACACAAAGGGATTAACTAGTCATTTCTAATAGAATATTCTCCATTAATTTATTTTATTACCAATTATGAATCACCTTTCAACATTAAATGATCCATTTTCACTTGAGGGGCCAATTCCAAACCTACG
Source organism: Viscum album (assembly GCA_963277665.1). Classification (NCBI taxonomy): domain Eukaryota; kingdom Viridiplantae; phylum Streptophyta; class Magnoliopsida; order Santalales; family Viscaceae; genus Viscum; species Viscum album. The sequence goes on from OY728119.1 coordinate 1,083,667,366, forward strand.
ATGATAGCTTGATATTCTAACTCATTGTGGGTACCACCTTCTGAAAACAGGAAATAAAAAGGAAATAATACCTTTTATGGGAAAATAAGGACAATTTCTCACCCAATTTTTTTGTGTTTAGGGTATTCCATTCATTTCCCTGATGGACTTCTGGAATCACCATCAAAATACATTTTTTATGTTTGGGAATTATCCTGAATAGAGATGACCTCTTCATTATGATGTTCAGTCTTAAATGATGTCTCTTCTACAGATGGATGCTCAGCAAGGAAGTTGGCCAGAGATTGTCCTTTTATTGCCTTTGAGGCAAAAATTGGATATCAAACTATTGCAAAATGACCACCCACCGTGGGAGATGCCCTATAAAAATATGACGATTGAGGATAAATTTGAGTAGATTGTTGCGAGACATCGATTGAAAATCACGATGATACAGGTAGTACCTCAATTTATGAACTGAAAAAATTAATTCTTGGAAGCACTTCCCAATAATAGAATATCTATTTTCCACATTATGCATAGTTCGATTGAGATAGTAACGGTTTTTTTTCATTCTGAGCATCATTCTGTTTGGCAAGTAAGGCACCTAATGATAGCTCTAACTTTTTCAGGTAGAGAATAAATTGAATTCCTTCAACAGGTGGCCTTAATACTGGTGTACTGAAGAGATATTTATTTAGGGTATCAAATTCTTCTTGGCATTCATCGTTCCATTGGTAGTTGACTCTCTTCTTCATTGATCCAGTGAAGCGAAGACACATGCCTTTCCAATTGGCGGTAAAGTGCAAAATATAGGACAAATTCCCTTGGTGTCCACTTAATAAATTAAACTTTTTAAGAGGTGACATACCAAGGATTGGTTTCCATTTCTCAGGATCAGCATCGATACCATTATGGCATACAATGAATCCATGAAACATTCCAGAGGTTACCCCGAAAACACATTTCAAAGGGTTCATCTTCAAACTGTGTCATCAATGTTTATGAAATATGGTCTCCAAATCAACCAATTGATTGAAACATTTAATGTATTTGACCACCAAATCATCCACTTAACATTATAAAAATTTCCATAATAAGGGTTTGAAGATATGGTGCATGGAACAATGGTATGTTTCAACAGCATTATTTAAACCAAATGGTATTACCCGATAGCAAAACACACCTTGTGGGGATATAAAAGCTAGTGATTTTTCATCATCTAGGTCCATACAGATTTGGTTACACCTAGTGTAGCCATCCATTAAAGAAAGATCATCATAGAAAGTTGTTGCATCAATTAGAAGTTCTGTAATCGAAACTGGAGAATCATCTTTAAGAAAATGCGTGTTAATATCTCTGAAATCAATGTAGACTCAAATTTTTGCATTATTTGTTTTCACAGGGAAAATATTTGCTAAACATTAGGGATATTTAACTTCTCAAACCAATTTAACTTTATAATCTTATCAACATCAGCTCAAATTTTAGAGGCATGAGTTTTGTTTGTTCTTCATACTTCTTGCTTAAATCCACAATGTTCTTCTTGCAAACCAAAATGATTGGTTGATACATCAAGATTAAGACATAGAATTTATGTATAATTCCAATAAACTATATCACAATGTTTCTTTATAAATAAAGTATACACAATTTTCTCTATAGAGTTCATGGACTCACTAATTAGATTGGGTCATGGATCTTCTTCTATTCCTCGATTTATTTATCTGAGCTCATCCACGGGGGTTGAAACACCTTCCCCAAATGTTGGAGGAGTATCCTTGAGATCTTCCTCTTCTTTTTTATTACATGTTACCTTTTCTACTTCTATTTTCATAGTAGATTATGAGGAAAACTTCTACAGTTATAGGAGGAGTCATTATTTGAACATCTTGAAGAAGAGGCCACAATATCCGACCCTACTGATGATGAAGGGTCTCTATGTTGTAATAAAGAGAAAGTGATGAATTGAGAATCATCATCTTTGCCTTACTCTATCATTTCTACAATATATTATACTCTAGTTGAAGAAGTAGAGGATTTTTGTAGTTCAATGGATGAAATTAAGACATATCCCTTTAAACTTCCACCACTTATTGGTTGAACAACAATTTCTCCCATGTTTTCAGGATCAATTTTCATAATTAACATTATGAAAGTTATTGGATGAGTTCCATGATTTGGTTTTACCTTTTCAATTTGATTGATGTGTAACGCATAATCTGTAATCATATGTATGAATGGATTTGATGGGATCTTTTCCAATCCATTCAGAGTATTAAATCTAGTTTTTCTTTTGTCGTGGACTTCGTTCCTTTTGAATGATAAAACTCTACCTCAATGTATTGAGATTCTAATGATTTGAACGAATCCTTATCACCATAAAACGTACTTAAATTACAATTGAAATGGTAATTAAAGAACTGGTGGTATGATAATGGTATGACCTCTTGTTGATGCAATGAAGGCCCTCTATGTAGAATATTGAAGGTTGTGTCTTGACGAACAAACATGAAGTCTGAATTAGACACAAGATCTACAAACTGAGTTTTGAGTGTAATTTCTCCGAGAGGTTCTTTATCATTCTTATAATAAGATTGAAACATTAATGTAGATGGAGATAAGTTAGATTCAGCCATGCCTAGTCGATGAAGTGTACGAATTAGAATGAGATTGACTATGGAGCCATTATCAATGAAGGCTCTTTGGATGTCTATGTCATTGAATTTTCTAGATAGATACAAAATTCCGATATTCCCATGATCCACATCATTTTCACCTTGTTATGTAAATGATAAGACTACATTACATTCTTTACAATCATTCTCTATACGGTAAACCTCAGCCGAAACAAGTTCAGTTTCAAACTCTTGAGGAATCGATAAAGCCTTAATGAGTACTTATCGAAGATCTTTTGACAAGTTCAAAGAATTCAGAATTGAAAACATGGGCTATACATGTTCGAATTGTTTCAAGACGTCATTATTTGGGTCCAAATATCTATATTTCCTGTTATGGAGTAGCGTTTTTGCAGTTGATTTGAAAGTTGATGATTCTAATACAGTCATATTCTGTGTCAAAGAAGAAGCTGGAAATATTCCTGATTTTGGTAAGTTAGTCTGACTAGATCCATTCACCTGCTGAGAAGAAGGCAATGTGACTTCTAATTGGTCATCTAGAATAATCAAATCAGAACCCAAATAGTATTTCCTAGAAGAAACTCATTGTTTTTGTACAACCTGCTAATGGTCTCTTCCACGAGTTTTTGCCGCATATATGGTTTGTGCAGGGGTAGAGTAAAAATGGTGATGTCTAGAATTCCCACATCTTCCCCTGTATCCTCAAACATGGCCTCTTCCTCTAGTTACCCAATTAGTTACAAGGATGTTTGCCTCAGTATTATCAAGAACACTGTTGTCATAATGATCCATTAAATTGATAACATTAACAGAACTAAAGATCAATTCTTCATCTGATGAAGATTCTTCATAATAGGTTAATTCTGGTTGTGCAGTTTGGCGGGGAGGTTCCCGTGCATTTGAAAAATATGGCACGAAATATACAAGGGGAAAGACAACGTTTTCCTTAATGTGACCTCATCTTCGTCTTATTTCTCTTTGTTCTTATAATTACTTCCCTTTTTTGAGGAATGGACTTTTGATGAATATTGTTTTGCTATGTCAGGAGTGGAGGAAGGCACAATCAATTGTTTGAAATGTGTTCGTAAAATGGCATGAGTCGGTGTGATTGTTTTCCTGATCATCCAATCATCATATTTCTACAAATTTATACTTCTGACTTCCTAACATTCATTTTCTTCCTTTTGATTAGTTGTAGTAACACAAGCTACTTGAGGTGAAAAACTTTTTAGTTTTACATTTCTAGAATCTACCATCTTTTTTAAGAGGTATTTGAAAAAATCAATCCTGTATAGGATACCCTAACATCTAGTGAAAGGGAATAAAATTTTGATGATCTTCATCTTCTTCTTTATTTGGTTTCTTCAGCCTTGTAAACTGAACCAAAAAGGTTTCTAATTCATAGATGAAGTAACCAAGAACTTGTTCATTATTTAATGTATAAAAATTAATCTTTAATTCCTCAAAATGATTCCGTATTTGATCCTGTTGATAATCTTAATGTGGTAGCCATTGTTGTTGAGGATCAGGATGCAGGGCCCTTTGATATGATGAAGGTCTTTGAGTAAAATGAGGTATTGGTGCCTGTTTGAGAGTAACTATAGAAACATCTTCTTTTCCCATCCTCCTCCCCAAAGAATATGGAATTACACGAGTGTTAGCCTTATATTTAATAATAGAGTCTTCTATCTGTTGAGAGATTTAAGTAAGGTCTCGAAACCCTCTTCTGTATTTCAGAAGGACCAATGGTGTACATTTATCCTCATGCATATTTTCCATACATATTGGAAACAACTCTTCTTGAGGTAGTTCTAGATTTAAAGAATATTTTAATCCATTCCATCGAGAAATGAAATCCTAAACACATTCATTCTCCCTTAATTTACAATTGGTAAGATAAAAAACTGTCATTTTTTGTATCATTGAGATAAATTGAAGATGAAATTTATGATGGAGATCTTCCTGTCTAATAATTAATTGAGAAAGTAAACTTGTATACCAGAAAAAATCTAGTCCTTGTAATGAATTCACAAAACACCAAAACATTACTTCTTCTTGTTGTTTAGAAGTTCCAATCATGGGATCACAATGAGAAAAAAAATTGTTAATTGTTGTTCCGGATCCCCTGAACCATTATCGATAGGGAATGTGGTATTCAAAAAAAATGGTGGGGGAGGAATTTCATCCACCCATTAAGGGTAAGATCTCTTTTCTGGCTAAATTGGTGCCCTTTAATCCTCTGTAGATTACAATCTAGTCGTTAATGTGAAAATTTTGTTCATAAGAATTTCGGGAATATCCAGATTAGCTGGATTATATGAAGGTATAGCAATTGGACAATGAGATTGTGCAAAGAACGACAAAAATACTGATGGTGGTGCTGATATCTTCTTTGGATAACCCAAAAGAACAGGCCTATCATAATGTGTTTGATCATGGATTGATTGTGTACATAGTGGAGGGAATTCAGTATCTTCATTTATAGTTACTACAAAAACTATTTGATGAGGAGCTCCTATAGAATTTTCAAGTTGAGGACCTTCCTGGTGAGTACGTCTAGTAGAAATGTTGTTTGGAAGTAACTCTGTATTGAGTCTTTTAAACTCCTTCATTTCTTCTTATTTCTTTGAAAATATATCTTCATGCGAATGAGATTGACCTTCACGAGTGGAAAAGGGTGATGTGGTCTGACTTTTTCCTTGCCCCTTGTTAAATGCCTTTCAAAGAGAGGGGATTTGGTTTATTGAAGTCATACCTAGATTCTGGGTAAGCCTCTTATTTTGGGTGTTCACACCTTCTTCATTTTTTTGTTGTGTACCGTATTATGGACAAGAACTTCATATTATGATTCCCCTAAATTGGAATAATTTTCTAGAAGATCTTATGCAGTGGTGATTGTAATAACCCGTGATTTTATAAGATACATTATTTTTAATTTCTTTCATATCTTCTGTTGTACGATACACCAAGATTATATTGCGCTATACGCAACACCGTATTAGCTTGCAGTATACGCAACACTAATCCTAGATCGTGCTACACACAATTTCATGTTTGTTTGATAGTAGTTATTCTACGAAACATTGAGTATATATATATATATATTCAATGTATTTTTTTATATGCAGCAACAAAGGAGTCATGAACTACATGCAACCCTGAATTGGCTTCCATTACACGCAATCACGACCTTCCTCGATAGCGTGTGATGTACGCAATACCGAGTTTTACTAAACAATGATATATTATTATAATATTATTATGAACTAGACGTTATGAATAGTATTAACTAAAATTTGAATTTTATAACATTATTATTCATCTTACACATTTTCTATAACATGGTATAAGAACAAAATAAATTATTCTGGTAAAATAAGTATTTTTTAAAAAATGCAGTTTTGCCTCCTTTTGATGGCGCACCCACTATAAATCTAGTTTTTGACATGTTTATAAGTTCAATTTTACAAAATAAAATTATTATTTGGAAATCAGGACATAAAATGTTACCTTGGATAAAATTTTCATATTATTCTGATAACTTTCATATTTTAATTAATATTAAATACACGCTATATTTTAATTTAAAACAACATTTTTCCTCGTAATAACTTACATGGTTAAATACTAATATTGAATGGTTTTAAAGTATAAATAGAATATAATTTTTTCCATTTAATATAATGTATGTCATTAGCCTTGATTTTACATTGCATTCGTAGGTTAAATAATTTCAATCTTTTGCAATGTTTTAAACAAAAATCCATTTTCCTTCGATAATGAGATTGATTTTAATATAATTACTGAAACTTATGTGTATTAAATTTGAAAAAATGGATTCCATATTTGGAATCAGTGGGTCCAAATTATATTAATAGACTACTTTTTATTTTTGGGCTTTATGAATAGTAACAACGGTAAATTTTACTTACCATAGTAAAAGGTAAATAGGGTAATTAAGGGTAAATATAATATTATAAAATTATCCGAATAGTTGTCTTAATACAATTGGATGATTATAATTTGTCCTATGTCATATTTGGGTCGAAATGTAATCCATTCGAATCCACTTGGAGGTGATTAAGACCTTTAGTTTATTTTATTTAACAGAAAGAGAAATATGTCTCACTCAACCTTAATAATTAATGTATTTTAATATAAGTTTACATAGAATATAAATTAGGTTATAAATACTCATTTGAAAGATAAAATGTTTTTCTTTGTCATGGTAATTTATTTTTAATTTTTAAGAGTTATTTAATTACCTTATTATATTATACATTAATGATGCATAAATTATTTATTTAGTGAAAAATCAATAATATAGTTTTTATTGAAATATTAATACATATCAAAAGGTTCAAAAAATTGCACAAAACTTATTATTAGTGTATATATAAACCCTAATCATCCACCAGCTGAATTGTTGACCATTTGAATCCTTATTAAGGTGATTATAAAACTTATATTATTTTATTTTAAATGATGCCAAAGTTGTCACCTTCATAATTTAATAAATATAAAAATTTAATTGTTGTTATTTTTAGATGATAAATTCTAGTTAAATTATTATTGTGTAAGGTAATAGATTTATCTTAATCATAGGATTTTATCATTAATTTTTATGCAATAAATAAGTATATTAAATAATTATAAACAAATGTTTTAGTAATTATTTTATTAAGAGATAAACCAAATAAATGGTTTTAAAAACAATAAAATAAATATTATATGAACTATTTAATGTGATACACCAATTTTCTAGATACATATGACCTTTTATGAATCTATTAAATCTTTTAGTTCAAACATATCTTCTGTATGTAATTTATTTAAATTCAAATAAATGAATAGTGTCAAAATTGACACTATTGTTATTTTATAAAAATAACATATTATATAATTGTTTAAAAATCACAAAAAAAATAAAAAATAAAAAATTTAAATTTATATGGTATAAATGTATTTAAAGTATCCAATTATGGACAATTCACAACTAATAAGTAATTATTTGTTATAATTTAAAATTTAGAATATTATTACCAGAAATAAAATTAAATTGATTAAATAAGGATAAATCAAGATGATAATGTTTAAAATAAATTCCTAACATGTGTAAATTTTATTGGTTGATGATATTACAACCCTATATCACCTAATATTCGAATATGAGTAATTTTTGGATGTTTTTTAGTGGGGTTAGATTTATTATAAATTAATATTTTTAAGATTTCATAAGGTGCCCCTCTCCTTCTTTATAAAAGGGCACCTCCTCCCTCTCATCTTTACACAACTTTTAGCCTTAAATCTCGGCCAACCCCTGAAAAATTATCTTATCCACTTCTCTATAAAAATCCTAGAGGTCTTGGTCTTCTTCAAAGACCAATTTTAGTTACCTAAGAGAGCGTTTAAAGGAGGCACTTCGAGAAAGAGGTAATACCTTCTACCGTTTTCTTCAAGTTCCATTCTTCTTATACTCCTTCTTCTTTAGTTGTTTCATTATGAAGTAATAACATCAGTATCCCTAAAATACTGATATGTTATTATAAATATGAAACAACCCTATTTCACCTTCTATCCATCCGACAGAAAACAAAATCACTGCGCGTGCGTACGTACGGAATACTGTCTCCACGCCGTGGTGTAATATGTTTTTCCACCAACAACTTACATGGATGGGTATAATGGTGAAAATAATAACTATATATTGTTATTATAACATCATAATGATTCTGATATATTATACCATCCACTCCAATTATATAATTATTTGAATTATATCATCGCTCGTGCGTACGTACGGACTACCATCTCCACGACGCGATGAGATTCATTCTCCATGATTAACCATAAATGAAAGATCATAAAGTTTATATAATGAATAATAATGAAATATATTAAATAATAATGATACTAGATTTATTTATATATATATTTTTGTCATCTATTTAGTTTCATTCAATTCAATAATGAAACGAAAACATCTTTCATGCGTACGTACGGCCTACCGTGTCCATGAATGGTGTATTTCATTCCTTTTATCGATCTATAATATATATGTATATGATGAATATATATTATATATAAATCATGTTTTAAATTATGGAATTATGTAAATCAGGATATAATTATTAATATAAATAATGACAAGTCGAAACACATGTGATAAATGAAATGATATTACCCAAAACGCTGCTTAAACATAGAATTTACAAAAGAAGGGGTAATATAAAGTCATTAGTGAAACTTATATGATATCATAACAATGAATATGATTTTGTAATAATTCAATGACATTTTTTAAATCATTATTCAGGATTTTCAGATACGTACGAAGCATATCGAACCTAAGGTAAGGGATAATCTTGCAAATCTCATTTTTTATCCGAGATTGCTTATACGTAAGTATTTTCTGGGGTTATTGTTATCATCCATGTCCATGTTTTTTAAAAGAGTTTTTATGTATGTTTAATGATTTTTTTACCCATTTTTTACTTTTACTACATGGTATGTATGGAATCATTCTATTATTAGGTAATTTTTTACTTTTCCGACAAAAGTATGAGAAGAATGTTTATTAACTTATACGACACGAACATATTTTTACTATTTTATAAAGCCTTATTTTCATGAAGCTTCCTCCAAAATATTTCATGACTATTTTCAAAAAAGTATATTTCTATTAAAATTGAATGATGTTTTGTGAAAATAAATTGATTTTGATGAAGAAAGGATATTTTCCTCAAAAATTCAATTCAAGTGTTTTATCAAAACCAATTTTCCATCTAAGATGAAATTATTTTATATGTGTATGTTTCAAGTATAATATCCCTATGATTTACATTGTTTCACTTTTCTTATGTTGATATATCCATTTGTTTTATATGGATAATGTGATGATGGGATGATGTTTATGAAACCCATTATATTTTTTGGGTTATGATGAATGTTTCAAGTTTATTTTGTTGCACATGTAAGAATGATTTCATTATGAGATGTTTGGGACCTATATATACCTCCAATGCATTGGGTAATGATTTCTATCTCCTGATATAGACATGGATGGAATTTAAAGTTAAACCGGTTCTGTAATACAGGACTGGAACGAGGAGTGAACTAAATTTAGAAAGAGACTTTGTCCACTAAGATGGTCTTGGCAGCAATTCCTTGGCTATTATGGAAATAATATCATGGGATTAATGGTTTCCACAATTAAAAGTTTTATTTTCATGCTATTTTATCACGATTAATTTTCCTTTATGATTTATGCTTTTTGTACATCCATGTTTTATGTCATTTCTCAAGATTTTGATGTTTAAACATTATGTTCATGTTTTTAAGTTCAAATGAATATAGTATGTTTCATTTTATCCATGCATACCCTTACTAAGAATTTGAGATCACCCTTTTAATGTTTTATTTTCCCCAGAATATAATGAATGGTTTTAGGTAAGAAAAAAGGGGAAGATCTTTATAGGAGATGTTGAAGATCTTTCACCATGATTAGACGATTTTATTCCGAGTTTCCAAAGACACTAAACTATTATGGTCCTTGTGTGTCTATTTTTGTTATGTATTATGTGTTTTGCAAATGTAATGTAATGTCCATGTATGTCAAGCTTCGGGTCTCTACAGTTGGTATCAGAGGGAGGTTGAGTCAACCTTTGGAATTTAGGATGCAAAAATGTTAGTGAGATCCCTAGAGATATTTCTAATGTATGTATAGGGATGTCCCTAATGATAAGTATACGTATAGGATATAGTCCTAGAACTATGGTAACTTTCATAGAATTTAACCTAAGATGTTAGATATTGAGGGTACTCCCCCTTTACTATGTTGTTTTCTCTAGCATGATTTTTTCCTCTCACAGAATGTTTTTTGTGTTTTAGTCAATGGAGGGAACCAGAAGGATTTCGGTTATCATTGAATCCAATGGACAAATTGGTGAATATGATCAACAAAATTGTGTAATCCCTAGAGAGAAATATAATGTGATTATGCCGAATAAGTCATCGCAATATATGATTAACAAGGTGAAATTTAGTTGTATGCCTAATTCATCAAATAAGAGGAAGATAACTTTTATGCATGTTCGCATGTTGAGGAGTATAATGAAATGAAGATTGATATTTCTAAAGAAGGGAAGAAGAACCTTGAGGAATACCTCAAATGGAGGGAAAGATATTATCTGTGTGGAGAAAAGGGTCATAGAGTGATAGACTGTTATGAAGTTCAATGTCTTATTTGTGGAGAACATGGGCATTACCCAACTCAATGCCCTGAACTAAAAATTTACTTCTAAATCAAGGAAGGAATTATTCAAAGTCAATCATTGAAGAGTATGGATTGAATTTTTTATGTATTGGTATTCAATAATAATGTTGTTGAGGTACTTTTATGGTTTATTAGAATACTTTTGTATTAGTCTATTGTGGTTTTCAACAATTTTATGGTACTGATAACCATGAAAAGTGATTAAAATATTTTGGAAAGAATATGATATGCACATAATGAATTAATAAGAAGATAATGATATGTTTTATTGTATTCATGGGCTCATGACTGATATAAGGACTAAGTGATATTATGGTTGTATTATATAGAAATTTTGTGAATTTGGTATGTGGAAAGTGTTAACTTCTGACAGCATTCGTGTTTTCAATAAGGTTAAATGGGTATTCATTTTTCAAGAGAATACATGATTAAGGTATTCACATGTTTGTAATTTGACCAACAAGATATATCTTATGATATATGGGGGATAAATGATGGCATTCACGTGAAGGTTATGTGACATTTCAAGTAATAATTTTCTTTATACTATGAGCTAGGACCGAAGTATTTTAGATAAGCCTAAAGATTGGAATGGATTATGTTTGACATAAGTTAATATTGTTTATGGAAAGAAATTTTTCCGATATTATTGATGGGATGTTATAGTAATGTAGTTTTAGAAAAAGGACAACCTGCAGGACTGGCGACATCCCATCACGTCGGACAAGGTTGTGGAAATCGAACCCACAACCGAAGTGCGACAGGCCTTTATCGCCTACCACTGGCCTACATGAAGTCTCTGGTTAGTATAAACTAGTTTTATTTTATTTAGCGATATGATATATGAAGTATAAGTTCATTTTTGGAACCATATACGATTAATCTAACCATATGATGGACTTATCACTTTTTCTAACCTTTTGTTTGAAACAGATGGAATGACCCATCATTCTATCACATGATCTACAAACACATCAAGAATAACATATTCAACTTCATTTAATTAAGGGATGAAGTGGAAATTGTTCAATTTACGAACAATAGTGAGATTGTACCAAAATCAAGTAAGTATATCTTTTAATTCATCAACTTTAGGGAAATGATCATGAAAACCAAAAATGTTGTCTTAGTGACCTTATATCCGATGAATCAGACGGTACCGTAGATCATCACAAATCTATGGATTTGTGATTGTTAGCTCTTTCATAGCCATGCTCTCTACCACTCTCTATCAGAACATGATGGTTATATTTATCTTCCATATCCATATTTTCACCTATGATATCCTATGTGGAAACCCAGTGATTAGTTTATTTGGGTAACTGTTACGTTTCATACTTTATTTTATAAAGATAAGTTTTGGTATTCATTTTTACGATGTGGGTTTCAATTAATGAAACTTTCAAGTAGAAAACCATTTATAACCCCGATGAATTTCAAGGGAAAATTCATTTTAAGGGGGGTAGAATGTAATAACCCGATATTTTATAAGATATATTCTTTTTAATTTCTTTCATATCTTCTGATGTAAGATACACCAAGATTATCTTGCGCTATACACAACACCGTATTAGCTTGCAGTATACGCAACACAAATCCTGGATCGTGTTACACACAAATTCATGTTTGTTTGATAGTAGTTATTCTACGAAACATTGAGTATATATATATATATATTCAATGTATTTTTTTATACGCACCAACAAAGGAGTCGTGCACTACACGCAACCCTGACATGGCTTTCATTACACGCAATCACGACCTTCCTTGATAGCGTGTGTTGTACACAATACCGAGTTTTACTAAACAACGATATATTATTATAATATTATTTTGAACTAGCCGTTATGAATAGTATTACCTAAATTTTTAATTTTAAAACATTATTATTCATCTTACACATTTTCTAGAACATGGTATAAGAACAAAGTAAATTTTTTGGGTAAAATAAGTATTTTTAAAAAAATGCATTTTTGCCTCCTTTTGATGGCGTACCCACTTTAAATATATTTTTTGATATGTTTATAAGTTCAATTTTACAAAATAAAACTATTATTTGGAATCAGGATATAAAATTATACCTTGGATAAATTTTTTATATTATTCTGATAACTTTCATATTTTAATGAATAGTAAAAACACACTATATTTTTATTAAAAAAAAACATTTTTAAAAATAATAAATTATGTGGTTAAATAATAATATTGAATGGTTTTAAAGTATAAATAGATTATATTTTTAAAACTTAATATAATGTATGTCATTATCCTTGATTTTACAATAAATTCGTAGGTTAAATAAATTCAATCTTTTGAAATGTTTTAAACAATAAACCCGTTTTATTTCGACAACGAGATTAATTTTAATTTAATTTCTGCAACTTATGTGTATTGAATTTGGAAAAATGGATTCCATATTGGAATAAGTGGGTCCAAATTATATTAATAGACTAATTTTTATTTTTGGGCTTTATGAATAGTAACAACGGTAAATTTTATTTACCATAGTAAAAGGTAAATTGGGTAATTAAGGGTAAATATAATAGTATAAAATTATCCTAATACTTTTCTAAATACAATTGGATGATTATAATTTGTCCTAAGTCATATTTGGGTCGAAATGGAATCCATTAGAACCCACTTGGAGGTGATTAAGACCTTTAGATTATTTTATTTAAAGGAAAGTGAAATATGTCTCAGTCAACTTTAATAATAAAATTATTATCAATATAAGTTTTTATAGAATATAAAATCGGTTATAAATACTCATTTGAAAGATAAATATTTTTTATTTGTCATGGTTATTTATTTGTAATTTTTAAGAGTTATTTAATTACCTTATTATGTTATACATTAATGATGTAAAAAATATTTATTTAGTGAAAAATCAATAATATAGTTTTTATTGAAATATTAATACATGTCAAAAGGCCCAAAAATCTGCACAAAACTTATTATTAGTGTATATATAAACCCTAGTCATCCACGGGACGAATGTGTGACCATTTGGATCCTTATTAAGTTGATTATGACACTTATATTATTTTATTGTAAATGATGCCAAAGTTGTCACCTTCATAATTTAATAAATATAACAATTTAACTATTGTGATTTTTAGATGAAAAATTCGAGTAAAATTATTATTGTGAAAGGAAATAGATATCTCTTCATCATAGGATATTATTTTTAATTTTTATGCCACAAATAAGTATATTAAATAATTAAACAAAAATGTTGTAGTAATTAATTTATTAAGAGATAAACAAAATAAATGGGTTTAAAAATAATAAAATAACTATTATATGAACTATTTAATGTGATCCACTAATTTTCTAGATTCATATGACCTTTTATTAATCTATTAAAGCTTTTATTTCAAACATTTATTCTGTATATACTTTATTTAAATTCAAATAAATTAATAGTGTCAAAATTGACACTATCGTTGTTTTATGAAAATAACATATTATAAAATTGTTTAGAAATCAAAAAAATATTTAAAAATTATAAATTTAAATTTATATGTTATAAAATGTAATAAAGTATCCAATTATGGATAATTCACAATTAATAAGTAATTATTTTTATAATTTAAAATTGAGAATGTTATTACCACAAACAAAATTAAATTGATTAAATAAGGATAAATAAAGTTGATAATGATTAAAATAAATTCATAACTTGTATATATTTTATTGGTTGATGACATTACAAACCTATCTCATCTAATATTCTAATATGATTTATTTTGGGAAGTTTTTAAGTGGGGTTAGATTTATTATAAATTAATATTTGTAAGATTTCCAAAGGTGCCCCTCTCCTCCCTTATAAAAGGGCACCTCATCCCTCTCATATTTTCACAACATTGATCCTTCAAGATCGGAAAACCCATGAAATATTGTCTTCTACACTTCCCCAGAAACATCTTATAGGTCATGGTCTTCTTAAAAGTCCAATTTTAGTGCCCTAAGAGAATGTTTAAAGGAGGCACTTCGAGAAAGAGGTAATACCTTCTACCGTTTTCCTCAAGTTCCATTCTTCTTCTACTCCCTATTATTTAGTTGTTTCATTATGAAGTAATAACATAAGTATCCCTCATATATTGATATGTTATTATAAATTTGAAACAGCCCTATTTCACCTTCTATCCATCATACGGAAAACAAAATCACTACGCGTGCTTACGTATGGAATATCGTCTCCACGCCGTGGTGTAAAAAGTTTTTCCACCAACACCTTACATGGATAGGTATAATGGTGAAAAGAATAACTATTAATGGTTATTATAACATAATAATTATTATGATATATTATACCATTCATTTTAATTCTGTAATTATGGGCATGATATCATCGCTCGTGCATACGTACGGACTACCGTCTCCACGACGCGATGAGATTTATTCTCCATGATTAACCATAAATGAATGATCATAAAGTTTATATAACGAATAATATTGAAATATATAAAATAATAATGATACTGTATTTATGAATATATATATTTATGTCATCTATTTAGTTTTATTCAATTCAATAAGGAAACGAAAACAACGTTCATGCGTACGTACGGCCTACCGTCTCCATGAACGATGTATTTCATTCCTTTTATCGATCTATAATATATATGTTTATGATGAATATATATTATATATAAATCATTTTTTACATTCTGGAATTATGTAAATCATGATATGATTATTAATATCAAGAACGACAAGTCGAAACACATACGATAAATGAAACGATTTTACCCAAAACGCTGCTTTAACATAGAATTTACAAAAGAACGGGTAATATAAAGTCATAAGTGAAACATATATGATATCATAACAATGAATATGATTCATTAATAAGTAAATGACATTATTTAAATCATTATACAGGAGGTTCGGATACGTACGAAGCATATCAGACCTAAGGTAAGTGATAATTTTGCAAATCTCATTTTTTTATCCGAGATTACTTATACGTAAGTATTTACTAGGGTTATTGTTATCATCCATGTACATGTTTTCTAAAAGTGTTTTTATGTATGTGTAATGTACTTTTTACCTATTTTTTACTTTTACTACATGGTATGTATGGAATCTTTCTATTACAAGGTACCTTTTGACATTTCCAAAAAAAGTACGAGAAGAATGTTTTTTTAACTTTATACGGCACGAACGGATTTTTACTGTTTTATAAGGCCTTATTTTAATGAAGATTCCTCCAAAAGATTTCATGACTATTTTCAAAAAAAATTCTTTCTTTTAAAATTGCATGACGTTTTGTGAAAAGAATTTTATTTTGAAGAATAAAGGAAATTTTCCTCAAGAATTCATTTCATGTGTTTTATCAAAACCATTTTTCCATCTAAGATGACAATATTTTATATGTGTATGTTTCAAATATAATATCCATAGGATTTACATGGTTTCAATTTTCTTATTTTGATATATCAATTTGTTTTATATGGATTATGTGATGATGGGATGATGTTTATGAAACCCATTTTAATCATTGGGTTATGATGAATGTTTCAAGTTTATTTTGTGGCACAAGTAAGAATGATTTCATTATGAGATGGGTGGGACCTATATCTCCCTCCAATTCATTGGGTAAAGAATTTTATCTCATGAGATAGACATGGCTGGAACGGAAAGTTAAACCGGTTCAGTAATACAGGACTGGAACGAGGAGTGAAATCGATTCAGAAAGGGACTTTGTCCACTAAGATGGTCTTGGATGCAATTCCCTGTCTACTATGGAAATCGTATCATGTGCTTAATGGTTTCCACAAGTACATGTTTTAGTTTTATGCTAGTTTATCATGGTTAATGTTCCTTTATGATCTATGCTTTATGTACTTCCAAGTTTTATGTCATTGCTCAAGATTTTGATGTTTAAACATTATGTTCATGTTTTTATGTTCAAATGTATATAGTATGTTTTATTTTATCCATGATTACCCTAACTGAGCATTTGAGCTCACCCTTTTTATGTTTTATTTTCCCAATGATATAAATAATGGTTCTAGACATTTTAGGAGCCTCTGAGCGGCAGGTTTCTCCATCTCGCGGCAGCTAGGGTTTCCTTCCGCAGTCACCTCCTCCCCTCCTCTGGCTTGCTCGAGTCCCGAAGGTGTCTTCCTCTGGAGTTCGTCGTGACTCGTCTTCGGATTAGGTGTGGTTTCGATTCGTCGGTTGGCATATCCAGAGCGTCTGGATCTCAGCTCGGTGGGGTTGGAGCGGCTCAACGACGGCGCTGGCGTTCTCTGGAGCGGGTCGTCATCGGCTCCATAGTGGCTTGGGGGAGAGGAGGATCTCGTCGCGGAGGCGGTGAATCGTCGACGGCTTCGGCGTGGTCCTGGTGCGGCTCGTGCTGGCTCTGACTCTCTCGACTTGGCGACGACAAGATCTATCGACGGTCCGGTGGTCTTTTCTCGGCTCGGTGACGGCGTGTTCGGCATGCTCCGGCGGTTTGGTCTCAGCGTCAGCTCCCGGTGGCTGTCTGGCTTCGGTCTGGCGACGATGGGAATCCTTTTTCTGGTGGCAAGGCTTCAGATTTGTTGGGGCTATGCTTTGGATTCTGGATTCGAGTTTGGATCTTGGTGGTCTATATGTTTTGCGCGTGTTCTGGTTGACCTCAACATCTGCTCCGAAGCCTCTCGGAGCGGGAGGCCTGCTCATGTTCGAGGTCTGCTCATGTTCGAGGTTGGAAGCAGTGGGTTCACTTCGGCGGAGGCTGGTAGGAAGGCGGCGATTGCAGATCTGTTTGAGATCTGGTTTCAAACCAGATCTGGTTGGACAGCGGCAGTTCGGATGGCGAACTTCGGTCTCGCGACGACATGGTGTCGGAGGCGTGATGGGATTCAGCGGCAGTCGGTGGCTCCGTTCTAGTCACTGGTTTTGCCTTCGGGTTGTGTTTTTCCTCTATTGCCTCTTTTGGTGTCGTTGGTCACTTGTCATGGGCCTTACCATTGGGCTCTTATGTTTTGGGTGGTGCCTCTGATTGGGCTTTGTCCCACTGGGCCTGTGGGCTTGTTATGGGTTTTACCTTACCCATTCCAAAAGGTTTTACTGTCCTTTTATTTTCTTTTAATAAAGGGGCTTGACCCCAAACCATTCTGAGTAAATAATGGTTCTAGGTAAGAAACAAAAGGGGAAGATATTTATGGGAGATGTAGAAGATCTTTCACCACTATTAGAAGATTTTATTCTGAGTTTCCAAAGACACTAAACTATTACGGTCCTTGTGTGTCTATTTTTGTTATGTATTATGTATTCCGCAAAAGTAATGTAATTTCTATGTATGTCAAGTTTTGGGTCTCTACAGTGATAATGATATTTACTTATGCATAATGCATCGATGGTATTCTGTCAATGTTTTTGTGAGAACATCATCCTTTCTGTCTTTAATATTACTTCATTATCTTATATGATGAATTTCCTTGAACTGTTTGGTGGACAGTAACCCTAAGGTAATCGTCATATAGTTTACTTGTACGCTCTCCTTGTGGATTCTTTACTAACCGGGAGGAAACTGATGTTGATTTAGGACGAGATAGTAGATTTAAAAATTCCCCTACCCTTAAGGTTGGGGCTATTCCTATTCTTGTTCTTCAAATCATTGAACTTTGTTTAATGCATTTGAAGGTTGAATTAAATGATCTCAAATCCTTCCAAATTGTGGCGATTCTTGAACAACTATGGCTAAAATTCGAGAAATTACTCTCATGATTTTGTGTATTTTGGTTTGGAAATTAGTTTGGTGCACCAACCAACAGCCACTTAAATCACCTATTTCAGAAGATTGCTTTGATATTTTAGACATTTGTATTATATGACATCGGACATCCTCAAAACGGGATTCCTATTAAAGATTCTTAGATGCTTGATATACAAGTAACTCAACAACTTATAATATTTGGGCCCGACTATAATGGGAGACGGTTAAGGAATTTTCTTGATCATAAATTTGATTACTTACAAAATATATTGATTGTGGTCAACCATGGTAAATTACATTACATTAGACCATTTTTGGAATGCATTACTGATTTTGGGGGGTAGTGAAATGCAATAGTACACATTCACCCCATCCACTGATATGAACACTAAATGGGGAATCAAAAATTAACTACCATAGCCTGTTTATACCACTGATACATGCAAGACAAAGTGTTCTCTATTGATTTTCATTATTTGGATGTTGGGAAGATGAGAGAGATGCCATGTAAATTTGGTGTTGAAACCCTTCTATTACCATTACATGATTTTGATATTTATCATATGGTAATAAATTGGTTTTCAAATGAAGAATTGTTTTCCATATGTTGAGGATGATTTCATCAATGCAATATTCTATCATCAATTCTAGATTATTAAATAGATAATTTTCTGAAGGCGATAACATGACTGTTATTTCTCCATTGGCCAATTGTTTTCTCATGTTTAACATATCTTCGTCATCATTCACAAGAGGTTTCTCTATTCTTCCTAACAATAGTTGATACTCTACATTAGATGGAAAATGAACGAAGGGAGGTTAGGAGAATGAAAACACTATTAAGATTTCTTCTGGTTGATAAAGTGTTTCACCTGTAAATGACAAGGCATCAAACATGAATAACCATATGATTGCAAGTTCCTCGAGATAAGAGGGATTTCACTTTGCTACATTGTCAATTATGAAAATGTATTGAAAATGAGAAATAATACTTAGGAGAGGATATTCGTAGTGAATTCCATCCTAGGGAGGATCACCATGATGGATTATAGTAAGGGATAAATCTTCTTGCTCCTAGGTCTTCTGTCCACACTAAGGGTTGTTGTGGCTCTCATCCAGTGATAATCACTTTGGATTGACCTAATGTTTATGGGGCAAGACTTCATGATGAAGTGTATGATGAGGAACTTCCAAAATACAACAACCACTCCAAGAATATGGTAATTAGTGTGTTGATTCATTAGCTACAACAGATAAATATCTGTGGGCTTCAATAACTCTATCATTAAGATGAGCCAACTCATAGATATACTCTTGATTTTCCAATATTTAATGGTGATACTTCTTCTTGGGTGTTCTCTTCTACATAGTTGGGGCCACTTGCTGGGAAAATTGGTTATCATGGGATAATTTATGTCCTTCCATGGAGTGGTTACCAGAACAGACCGATTACATCTAATTGGAAAGGGTGTATGTTCTCGATCATGTTGTCCATATGATATGGGGGAGTATGATCAATGAACCCCCTAGACTAGAGTAGAGGTGTATATCTACTACATGATGGTGTGCTATTGTGTTATCCCATGTGTGGGGAAAAATTTGTTGGTGTGTTTCTCAGATACTACTGAATTAGTTGTTATAATATCCTAGAATGCTTCTAGAATATGGATATGGATTTTCATATGCTATTTCACCACTAATAAAATGTGTTTGAGGACTTCAGCAGACGGAATGGGAATATACGTCCTTTATTTGTCTGGAGTAGGTCTATGTGCCTTCTCATGTCCCCCTTTTCCTATCAAGGGATATTGATAGTACGCATTCAAGGGGGCAGAGAGTTGGGTCTGCCACAAATTTTTAATTAGATATTTTGGACTGACTTCTCTGGGAGCAAAGAAACAAGACGGTTGACTAGCTTGATGAACATTTGAATTTGTATGTGTTTACTGGGTGTTTCTCATCATGTATAGTTGACGTAATTCCTTCAATACTGGCAGATGAAACTGCTGACAGAGTTGGTGATTTTAAACAGGTGTATGTTCCTGTTTACCAGTTTCCAACACGTTAGATTGGTTTGCTTCTTTACATGCAGTCAGATATACCTGTTGACTATTTGATAACATGTAAGCTGGTTCATGTGCAAGTTTATGGTACTCCACCAAATTTATCTGGTGGGATTGGTCGGTTTCTTTCAAACGAGTCTGCTCAGCAGAAAAATTAGGATGGATGGGTGTATGTTCCCGCTCATTATTTTCATTCATGTCAATTTGATAGACTTATTCAGAAAAGGTAGAGGTGAGAAGCTGGTCCCTATTGACTAGACATTGTCTCTAGCAGTTCTTGTTGTAAGCCTGGTTCTATAATTCTGGGGCCAAAAATCTAGAGGCAACACACCCATCATGTTGGGGGTATACTGCCATGCGATTCTGGAAGTGATTGTTGGTGGGAGTCCTCAGGAAGGACTCCTAGATTCTTTATTTGTGAACATGAGGGGCCTCGTGATCCACCTCTCTATAGTGTGAGAGGGATTTATTATTGTGTTCCAGGGATAAGGACCTAATGTGGTTAAATATAGTGGTTGTCACCATCTTCTAGTTGATCAATGGTCATTATTGGAATGATGATCGAGGATTGGATGTGACCTGGAGGGCTTGAAGGGCTGCATCCAACGTCAAGATTATACCATGCTGACTATATTCATTAACCAGGTCATTAGAGTCCTAGCATTGAAGATGCTTGGTTGGTGATCATGTCCTTCCCGTGGATGGAGATCCATCTTTAGGAGCGGTCGAGAAGCTCAAAAATGTTTTCTTGAAGAAATACATTTTTGGAATGAAGGGAATTATGAGAAAAACACTTGAAAACAACAACAAACTCTGTTAAAGCAACATATTTTTATATGGATACATGCGTGATTTATTCCTTTTTCTATAATTTCTTTATAAATTGATAGGGGCCTAATGATTAGGTAACATTATTAATATGGTTAAGGATTCAGACCGGGGTCACAATTTTTGTTTCATAGTTCCGTGAAAGATGTTTTCAAGTTTTTAGAATCACTATTTACAGGCCGTTTACATTGGATTTATTTATGGAATTGGATACTATTGACATTTTTTTTCTAAAGTTAACCTACATTCCAATGGAAAGAGTTCGTTAGGTTTAAAATTTACGAGACTTAAGAATGTTCATTTGTCTAGATGATGGAATGACATACTTATCAAAACCTTTTGGGGGAATCGTTTTCTACTCTAGGACTCTCTTTATAAATTTAATATATTTTCCTGAATCCTTATTAATTCCCCTATCATAACTTATGTTTCATTTAGAATTTACTATAACTTATTAACATATGTAATATTTAAAATCATCAGTATGCATTCAAGGTACTTCATTAATGGAAATATCCATATGTATTTGAGGTTTTCCTTCAATGGTATCCTCTAATATACTGCTTAGAGATTCTTTTATTCATCATTGTGATTATACTAGTTTTTAATCCACTTAGTGGTGAATTTTGTAAAATATTGTCAATATAGGGAGGTGAAGGTTTTGTTTGATTTTGGGATCATGCCCATAAAATGGGCTACCTACATATCCTTATAAAAGTAATCAGAACCCCCATAGTTTGGTTCCACTGAATGGAACACATCATACATTTTAGGGTCATGTGATAAGGACCTAGATGTACAGGTTTATGTCATGTGGTATGGATATAAAAGTGGAAGGTGCTTAGTCAAAACATAGTCTGGGACTTATATTGAATCATCCCATTGAACTTTAGATTGAATTTGAGTTTCCATGTAAGATCAGACCCTGTTTGGAATATGGACCGAGGAGAATAAGGTTGATTTAGGGTATTGGGTTTAAACCTCAAGGAGGATTTCTAAATATCCCATATAGATGGGAATAAAATCCCACATAGTTTTATCAGTCTCATAGGATAGTATAATCATATGAGATAAATGAGTTTGGTATAACATCCTAAAAATGTTTCCTTTGTGACTTAAGGGTTTAATTTGGGGCTTATCACTAAGTAAGATTCCTAGATTAAAGAATTTAGGGTTTGATTATTGAAGTAGATGTAAAGTGAGCTCAGGAACTAATAGGGATTCTTACGTATCCTGCTTTCAACAGGAATCAGAGTTCTCATTGTTCCTTCGATTGTAAAAATGTTGTGACCATGACAAATCTCTAAGCCTAAGTGAGTCATGGCCGACGTGAGAATTAAGAGGAAGTAATAGATTTAACCATGTCATTCACACTTTCAAATTTTTCCCCCACCGCTGGTGGAAGAGGGCACACATATGGTGTCTGTAACACCTCAATCTTCCACGGTACGCTTCTCGATGAATAATACAGTAGCGTGCGTTGTACGCAACATCATGTTCTAACACACACCACAACTAATAAAACTAGCCGTTATGAATAGTAATACCCACTTTTTGAAATTTTATACATTTTATCATTCAAAATGGACTTCATTTTTGGATTTGGAATATCGAAATTATCCTAGGGTTAAATTTTGGTACTTTTCGGATAACTTTCATATTTTGATGAATAGTGAAAATTATTAAATTTTAATTAATTTTTTTTAATAAATATAATTATTCGTGACAAATTATTATTTTGAGTGCTTTTAAATTATATTTAGAAAATATTTTTACCATTTAATACAATTTTGATCATTTTACAGAATTTCACATTTAAACCAGACATAAATAAGTGTCAATCTTTTGATAGTTATTATTTCTTAAAAATACCCTTTTTGTTTTGACAGCAGGAATTAATTTTAAATTAACTTCTTCCACTTCTATGTTTTGAATTTGGAAAAATGGATTCCATATTTGGAATCAGGATGTCCAAATTATTTAAATAGGTAACTCTTATTTTAGATAATTTGAATAATTACTTCGGTAAAAAATTTATTTACCATGGTTAAAGGGTAAATCTGGTAAATAATTGTAAAAAATAATATGATAATATTATTAATTTAACCTAAAACGTGTCCTAACCCTATTATTTGATACATTTCCGACCATGGACATCTTTAGGACTATTTTTGGACCCCATGGATCCACTTTTAGTTGATAGGTACACATTATATTAATTATGTTAAAGTAAATACAAAAATGACATAAACATATATCTTTTAGAAAAACAATTTTTAAATAGGGTTATATATGTTATATTTTCGATTATAAATATTAATTATAAAGATAAAAATATTTACTACATAATGGTACTTTATTTATAATTTTTAAAAATTTAAAAAGTAAAAATATATATCACACAGTAATGATGTAGTATTTTCCATGTTAATGATAGAATCAAATAATTGTTATTATAAATGTTAAAATAAACTTTATTTAAAATTTGTTATGACATAAACGAATTTTATTGGTTAATATTACATTTTAAGATTTAATAAATGAATTTGGATCGAATTATTAACGTTTTTATGACTTCAACAAAAATCAATTATTGAGTAGTGTCAAAATTGACATAAATGAGTTTTTTAAAATATATATATATTGTTAATTTATATTCTATTCCTAAAAATATAAGGTTCGGCCAAAGGACTTACACCATTATTGGTTTATAATTAATGGACCACTTTGGGGTCTCTTGGATGTATATAGTGAGTTTATTAACTATATAATATAGTAATACAATGTGACATGGTAAGTGTCAAACTAATTAACTAAGAGTTAAAACTAAAAGATAAGGTTAATATAATGACCCAAACCTGTAAAAAATCTTTTGAATGAAAGGATTTCGACCCATACCCACCATATAATTTCAATAATCCACTTTATATCCTTTAGAAATAGAAAATTATTTTATTATAAAATAATACTTTACGTTTTCCTAAAGAGCCCCTCAACCCTCTTATAAAAGGGCACTCACCCTTCTCATTAATTCACACCTTCAAAGCCATTTTGCTCGGCCAACCTCTGCCCAAATATCTTCCCAACATCCCTCAAGTCATCCTAGGGGACCTATTTTGATCAAAAAGCCATCCTACGGAGCCCATTTGATCAAATCAAAAGGAAAAACCCGAAGAAGAGGTAACATCTTCACCACCCTCTTTAAAGTTCCTTTCTTCTTCCACTTATAAATTTTTGTTATTTACATTCTAAAATAATAACTCCAATATCCTCTTTATACTATGATATTATTATAAATATGGAACAACCATATTCATTCTTCTATCCAACCTTTGAATGACATGTCACCATACGTGCGTACATACGGCCTACTGTCTCCACGTCTTGGTGTAATTGTTATTTAATATATTTTTATTTTTATGGGTATAATAATGATGTTTAATTCTTGTAAATAATAAATATAACATTATAATGATTATGTATATATGATATAGCAACCAATTATATATTATCTTACTATCAAAATAATGATATTGTCGCTCGTGCGTACGTACGGATTACCGTCTCCATGAACGCGATGAGATTCATTCCCCATTATATCCATTCAAGACTAAATTTAATTTGATGAATAAAACTAATTTTTAGAGACATGATATCATTTTGGATATGAATAAGATACATCCCATCCATATCAAATACAGCCCGCATAATATATAATATAAAGGAAAAAGAATCCGTTAACACCCGAAATGATGCTAATACTAAGATATTATTAACAAATAAATGTTAAAAGATCATATATAATATCATATTAATGTAAATTATTCTTGTATAATTCAATAAAAATTATTTTACCTTTATACAGGAGGTTAACCTACCGTAGACCAAGGAAAATGTACAAAGTAAGGGCTTTCTTATCTCACTTTTAATTCCGTGGGATTTCCATTGTTCACCACTTATTTATTGTATGTGGTGTGTGTACTACCCATTATTGAATTCATTGTGTATTATAAATTAATTTAAGGATATTTACATCATCATTTTATGATACTTCTTTCATGGGTGTATGTTTCATAAGTTACTTAATTGATAAGTGAATTTGAAATTTCAGTTTCCACTCATTCGGCTTTATGCATACTTCATTGATTATTTTACTCCAAGATTATGTGTGGAATCACTATTCATTTGATTATGTCATAATTTCCACTCCCCTTTATGTGGATATAATTTTGATACACATAATCACTCCATTTATCAATTCTCAAGTCATCGGTGTGACCTTGATATGAGTAATTTTTACTCAATCTCGATTTGTTGTGTTAAACATCCAATTCATTGGTGTTGATTTTACAAGAATATGTGTGAATGTCCTTTGATTGTTTTACACTGAATATACAATAATATTTAGTTTATTTATATCTTTTACACATTATTATGTCATTGATTTATCCTTAACCTAAGTATATGGTATTTATAAGAGATTTCATCTAAATTTACATTCCATTGAGACTTCTTTGTTGTTATACGCCAATTCACTTTTATATGTTGTATATAATGTACTTTGACAAAGTATATCATGAATCCATTTATTCTCATGATATTAAAATGTTTTGATTACCTCAGTTATTAGTATTCAAGTGTCTCTCTTTTGGTTAGAAACTCTAACTAAAGTATCATTTTTAAATGTTTCAAAGACTTATTATTCTAAATCATTCTCATTAATGACCATGTTTTAAAAATAGTTTTAAGGATTTATTTATATGGACATTAAAGTATAAAAAATAAAACTCCTTTTAAAAGTTTCAATGTGATATGGGACATTTTCATTCAAAAATCTATTTTTAAATGGATCCTTGACAAATAGTGTGACTTTTATATGATTTCAAGAAAAAGGGGGAAATATTGACCTAATAGTTTTGATGATTATTTTCATCTAGGTCAATATCCTTCATTATTCTCCATTATGGTTAAACTGATACAATAAAATCTTCCATATTGTATCGAATGAGTTATTTTTGACTGTGGATGTGATATTTTTATACCATTCATGGTTTTTGGATCAAGTATTGACATTTCGTATGCTAGTTTTAATACGAATGTTTATGTCATATTTCAATATTTTCATATAAAGAATGCATTGGACATAGTATATGACGGGTGGAATCTTCTATAGCTCCTTGATGGATCGATATGTCTCATGAGACAAACTAGTTTCTTGGCACGAGGCCTTGACAAAAACTTATTTGTAGTCTTGGCACGATACCTTGACTATGTGGTTATGATAGTCTGGCATTATGTATTCCATCATTATGAAAGTGGATATGGATATTGCATGTGATTATTTGACTGCTAGAATATCCATGTGAATATGTAAATGGAATTATTTCATTTTATCTTTTCCATATTATAATTAATTTCTTGTTTAAAAGGCTTTTGTTTTAGTTATACATTGCCTTAAAGGTTTATGATTATTTATGAAAGTATCCACTATTTTGTTATCCTTAATGAGAATATGAGCTCACTGCTTTTCAATGTTTTATTTTTCCCAGGATATTAAGAAGTAATTTATGAATGACCTGGAGGGATAGTATGAGGGGATATGAAGACAAGATGTTGTTTTATTAGTTTTCACTTTATGATGTAATGTAAACTTTATGAATACATTTAGTCTTTACAAGGCTACTTAACTAATCAGTCATTCGAAAATTGATCCTTTGAGATCATGCCAATGTTATGTAATAATGCACCGAATCTGGGTAACTAGGGTCAGGGCGTTACAGTGTCCAAGGTGAACGAGGTTGAGGAAACCTAAGAAGAGGGCGAGGAGACGAACCTTCACTCAATTCAAATTACATTAGACAAGTGTCCAATGAATGGAGGAAGGCATGAAGGTTGGGGGCATACACCAGGATTGCTACCTGTGGTGAAAATTACCAACATGATTGGGAAAGGGTAAGAAAATTCCTTGTGCCCAACTCTCCTCTGGTCTTTAGCATCAAAGAAGTGAGAAGGAGAAATGATTCCACCTCCTGTAAGAAAATCTAGTGGCTTAAACCATGATGGATGCCCTAAAATTGATCCTAGTAGGGGAAGGGAGACTTTATATTTATTTTTAAATGGAATAGTAGGAATGAACCACACCTTCTCCTACTAGAGAACTGAGGTTCCACATCATCTCTTTGAGAAGGGAGAGGCCATGACCCAACCCCCTCCAAACCAGGAACTTCCCAACACTGTATCTAGGAGAAAGATCCATGTGACAGTGGATATAAAAACCCAACGACACTCCAAGGAATCCTAACCCCATTGTGAAACAAATGTGGGAAACCTATGACTATGGAAATACAAAACCAAATATGGTACATGAAGATTTTCCATTCCCAATGGTTTGAAAATTTAGGAGGTTTGGGTCTAGGTATCAATATAATCCATTTCAGATAAGAGAGCCAAGGAAGAATAAACCTTTCCTTGAATGGATTTGATGAAGGCTTGTTGGCTTGTAGACTGAAGAGAATAAATGAATCAAATAGGGGCTCCCATGTAGGTAAGGGTGCGTAAGTATGGGTGAACAAGTACACTTGGGAGACCTCATGTTCACTTAAGTGATGAAAAACCTGTATGTTAATACATAAGAGAGACCATTCTCAAGACTTCAAGGGTATTAAAAAGTTATCCTTGAATTGGGGCACTGAGGTACATGTGGGTGGAATAGGTGGCACAAAAGTATTTATGATTTGGGGAGTATGGGAGCTTTAGAAGCACAAGTGTTATGGTCTTTAAACACTAAAGGGACAAAATTACAATGATCCTCCCTTAAATCCTCTTCTCAAGGTGTTGAAGAACTACCATTATTGTTTTAGAAGTTTGGGGGGAATTACTAGGGTGACCAGAGTAGAAATTGGGCTTCAAAGAAATTCGTCTGTACAAATGAGGGTCCCCAGGGTCTATTTATAGGAAAATAGAGGACCTAGGGAGAAAAGGAAATGGGTGTGAAAGTAGGTTGTGCGACATCTGGGGGCACACAAATGGGCTTTACCCGAAAATTGTGGCACGCAAGATGGTTGTGCGCCAATAGTGTTTTGGCTAGACTAAGGGTTCCAAAAACTCATTCCTTTGAAAAGATTCAATTTTAATTATGTATTTTCCCTCTTTTTCATTCTAATGGATTCCCTTTGTCATATTTTTAGATTCATTGATTGAATGGGGTGTCAGCAAAGGTAACGAAATACAGAACACACGGTGTGTACTTTTGTACACGGCCACACACTGGACAATTCAAAATTTGAAATTAAATAGATTGTTTGTTCAGTACACAACATGTACCATTCAGAATCGTTCCCAGGTACCTCATTCACGGGACTATACACACCATGTTTACATACACGACATGTATGTTCGGTACATGTTGTATATCCTATTTTCTCTAGGCCAGACAGTGTCCATCACACCTCATGTCCATATGAACTATGTTTTTATAGATGCCGTGTTGCACCTCCACACGGCCTCTGCAACAATTTTTACTCTACTTAGACAGTGGTTGTGTCTTTGAAACACAAGGTCGGGACCACTTTTCACATACATAGTGTGTATGTTCGGTACATTCTATGCATCCTTTCATGGCCAGAGGCATGCCCATTCAGTGTGTCTATCCAGAGAAAATGGGATGTTAACCCTCTTAAAGTACACACTATATACTATGGGTATACATGCCATGTTCTTTTTCTATAATGGGTTTTCTCACATTTTATTCTTTTTTTCCTTTCTTTCTAAAGATATGGCCGATGAAGACCATGTGCATAGGAAGAGGCTCTCCTCCACTACCGAGGGCGATATACCCACTTTTCGTCAGATAGAACCCCGACCCACAATGACACCAGCCCTAGACTTCACAGTGTACCATCCTCGTTCTCTTGTCAACATACCTCCACTCACTACCTTGGTAGAGGTCAACCCTTATTCCACAGCTCCACTATCGTTTACAACATTGGACACATATTTTGTTCTCTTATCCACTACTGGCCCAGATGCTACCACTACTACTACCAGTTCAGAGATAGTTGTCGATACTTTTATTCTGATTCAATCTCATGCGGCTCTGGGCACTATAGTTTTTTTCTTGAGTGTAGCATCCAAGCCTCCAACTTTTATGACTATGGACCCTTTTTTTCTAGCTTCTTATGTACATGATGATGCGTCTTATGAGGATACCCCTAACTGGTTTTGGGAACCTTTCTTCCATTATATATATATATATATATATATATTTGATATCTTGTGATTATGTTATGTTGTGTATGCTTCCAGTTTCCTCTCTCCATGACCGTTATAGTTACCCTAGAGTGCTTCAGGTTGTACTTATCCACCACATCCCATCATTATTCACCTAGAATCGAGGGTAGAACAGTTTTTACAACAATAATTGTTTTCTTTTTATATCTAGTTTTACTTATTCCATTCCTTCCCCTAATCCGGGTCTACTGTTGTGTCCCCACATCACCTTATCCCCTTTTATGTGGCACATGGTAGACCATTTTCCTTATTCAATGTGGGGGATCCTCTCTCTCTACAATGCTCTTTATCCCTTGAACTAATCTGGGATACATCATTAAGAGATGAAATATTTTATACTTTTGAAATATTTTGGTAACTGCAATATTAAATAATAAATGCAGTGTTGAGAATTTTAGATGTTACATGCTTATTTTAAAATATTAATAAATAATTTTAAAATAATTCCTGATATGGTTGATTTTATGACATAAATTGTTTTCTATTTCCATTTATGTGACTATTTATTTTTATTAATTCCATGACCTGATTAACCCATTATCATTTTCCTCATACCTGAGAGGTATTCTAAACATTTTTTGACATATTCTTTCTTATACACTCTTTCTTGATAGATTCTTGTAATATGCATAAATACAATAATTCATATGTTTTTCTCTTTAAAACATGATTATTTTTTAGTCTCATTAAAATGAATGAAGCATTTTATTGTTTTTTCACCCCTTCGACCTTGAGACCTACCCTACATCTAGTCTTTATAAACCCTTATAAAGAAAGAACTACATTGATGTGAAGCTACATTTAATGCCTATTTTTCTATCCTACCCTAATTCATTTATTATTTTTCTTTATTATTCATTTGAGATTTAGAGTGGGGTTTTTGGTATTTCATTTTATATTTTTGACATCAACCATGAACATATGTGAGGGGGAGGTTTTAACCAGTTCATTTGGGAAAAAGGGTTCCCTAGATATTATAAATTGTATTCCTAGTGGTCTATTTGATGTAAGAAACTATAATAGAGGGACCAAGTTCATTTATTACATTTAACAGGTCATTTATGGACCCATTTAGGAAAAATTCTATCATAGTGATGATATCCTTTTAAGGAGTAATTGATTATGGAATGATTTTCATCGAGCTCTAATTTTTGAATATCAATAATTATTGTTTAAGAATTTTTCCTCCTTTTTCAAGACACTGAGTTTATTTTTCACATTTTTACATACCAACCCTTAGTCCCATTAACATTTTAACATTGATAAAACCTCTTATGATTTTTTTTTGATTCAAATTTCTAATGTAGAGAATGATAAAACTTGCAAGACTATGGATAGTCTGCATATAACTAAGATTGAGAAAAACTCTGATAAAATGACCATGGGTGATGATAGTATAATTTTCTAGTGAGGTAAATCTTCATGTTTCATGTGTAATTGTGAAATGTTGAGAAATGTTTATAAATGGGAATGAATGTTTCATGATTAAAACTATAAAGGATGCATGATTAGAACTTCATTTAAAAAATTGAATACGGTTTTGTGTCTTTAAAAATACTTTTCTACCCCTATATTATTTATTAGTATTATTAATGTTGAATTATTCCCTATTTGGAATATAGAGACTATTGATTAAATGTTGAGATTTTTCTTGAGGATATGAAAATGAAAAAATGCAGGGGAGTTTTATGTGCCTGATTTGTGTATACATTTTCGTACATTTTATCGTGTTTTTAAAACATGTTTTAACTGGATACAAGTTCTTTTAGAGATAAGTTGCTATAATTTGGTGATCATAATGCTTTTCAGGTATTTCCATGACAGAGACACAAATCAGGGGAAAGTTAATAAAAAATTACCAACTACACACTGTGTACTTTCATATACAAGTTGTTTGGTTGAACCAGGACATGGATTGGCCTTCCCAAGTACATTCCCAAGTTACGAGAAGCTCGTACATGCTGTGTGCAGCACATACACACCGTGTATCCTCTTCATGAAGTGTTTGGTGATGAGAATAAGTCTACACGCCCATGTTTCTAGATGAACTTTACACACCATGTACATCATTCTACACATTATGTATTCCCTTCAAGAATCAGTTGATTTTCGATGAAAGAGCTCACATGTCAGGTATGTCAGTGCTACATGCAGTGTACCTCCACTTACCAGGTGGCGTCATGTTCCAAGTCAAAGATGACATGCTAGGTCACCCACTGGAGGAGAAAAGGATGGAAATGCACATTGTCAAAAGTACAGACCATGTACTTTACGGTACACGTCGTTTACTCATAAATCCTATAAATTGTTGGTAGGTCCTTCATGCTTAGGAGTTAGAGATTCACTCATTCATATTTCATTCAGTTCGAAGCGAGAGAACTCCGATTAAGGCCTAGAAGAGAAGAAGAGATAACAATAAAAGGATAGGAGAGAGAAAAGAAGGTGCTTCCATGCTACCTTCTCGAGGATATTTTCTATAAGGATTTTAATAAGATTCATCTAGGTACTACATGTTCTTTAATTAAAAGAATCTAAATAAGTAGCTAAATTTCTTATGTGTCAAGGTTGGGGAAAAATGAATATTTTAATTTATAAATTGTGATGTTGTAATCATATTGTTCATCTTTTCTTCCTCATAATTCCTTATTAAACATTTTCAAATATCACAAGAAATCATGTATCATACCAAGAATGGGATTAATAGGGATACCTTAAAGAGTTACATTTAAAAAAATTCATGAGAATTATGTTTTTTAATCATCTCAAAAGGGATGCAATTAATATAAACTAAGATAATTCAATTTTCATCAAACGAAATTGACTTCCATTTTTTAAAACAAAAATTACCGGACTATAGGGGTTTGGTTACGTAATTAATCCTAGAGATGCCAATAATAATGATCTACGCAACCTCATAATAATTTTATTTAATAACAACTTTTTAAAATCCATTTCCCCGACACATTTCCCCCCAAATTTTCATCCATCCATATTCGCATGTTTTTCATTATCCTTTATGTAATTTTCTTTGAAATTTAAATCTAATAACCTTTTAAAAAAAATTAAATAAATTGACTCCAAATTCAATACAACTGACTAAATCTATTACAAACATGATAAGAATGACACAAATAACTCCTTCTACCTATGGATTGACCCCATACCAGAACTATACTGGTTAGGGTAATAGAATTTGAATAGCCAAAAATAACACTCTGGCAGACAAGATCTCCAAAAGTTCCCATATAAACCTTTCAAATAGAAAAAATTAAATTGCCATCAAAATATTCACCCTAATAAATATTGTGATCACAACCATAATTCCCTATTAAACGAGGACGATTCATTCAAATGGAATCCATACAATAGAAAAAAACTAAAGAAAATATACATTGAGTAGTAAAACCCATGAAATCATCAAGTAACGCATTAATAGGTATAATACCTGAACATACTAACTCCCATATAGATACATGTTAAAGAAATATCATCCATATCATGATATAACCACACAAAATTCTCTCAAAATAATTATGGAACACCTTTTCCATATAGGTTCCAATACTCAATCCATCTGTTATCATCAAAGAAAACCAATAAAACATGGTGTACAAAAGAAACCAATTTACATCCCATCAAATTAAAAAAAAAATCCACACCTAACAATGTTATACTTATGATTGAAATAAATGTGACCCATATACTAAGGATAAAATTAAATAATTCAAGTAATTCATGACTAAATAGAATAAAAATAATTGAATTCATAGGTTACTAATTTACTCATTATTCTTAGAAAAAACATAATGAAATTATTTTAGACATGGTAAAACTCACCTTATATTTTAAAATACCCATTTACATATAAGGTTATATCACCAAAATTAAAATGTAAAAATCTCTAACATTGAATGTATTTTGTATCATAATATCAATTTTAATAACCATATAAAATTCAATTTAAAAAACCACGATAATTATTATTTCCAAAACCCATATTCATTAATATTTCAAAAATCATAAAATCCCAAAATATTTAAAAATTAGTTGATTGATGATCTATATACTATAGATCATTGTTCAATTCAATTCTACCTACACCTTATTCACCAATTTTTTTTACAATTTAAACCAATGTATTTTCAAATATCCAACCATTATATAAATCATTTATCAATGTAAGCCTCAAAATTTTGATAAAAATAATTAAAAACCAATGGAAACCATATTAATCTAATTTATCCTAATGATATAATCACTATAAAATTCAATATATAATAATTGTTTCATTATTAGTGTATTTTTATATAGAAACATTTAAAATAACATCACCCATGAGCTCTTGTATAAATCCATACATGTTCCACTATCATGATTCAGGGAAAACTCATTAACTATCAACTGATCCTTAAGATTAATCATAGGACCCACCCATCCCACAATGGGATTCCTAGATAACTAAAACACCACATTAACCCAAGAGTACATTTTCACAACAATAGGCATTCCCTTGAAACATGGGTTTTAGTAGATTTCATGTCAGTATAGAGTGTTTTTGATTTACCAATAGAGTCTAAAAAACTAACTTTATTTCTAACAAGAACATTCCAATAAAAAAAATAAATTAATACTGAATTGTAACACTCATGCTCAGGGCTCTTAAAATAAGCCTATATCAAGATTCTATATGAACTCAGTTTTATGCACCCATATGATAGAGGATACTGACTGGTTGATAGAGAAAAAGATATTCATGAAAAGAAAATTCCAAAAAATATAATTCTTTATGTTCTTTCCTGGATCTATATAAATTATTCTTTGAACTCTCTATATAATGGACATCCCAAAACCATATAAACATAATATAGGGAGACACATGATCCTACAATTTAAAAAATAAAATAATTAAATATATTAATATTACACATTCAAAAAATTGAGCAACATTTATAAGTCCCCAGCCTTAAACCTTACTTAAACTTGAGTTATTACAAGATTACACATTGAGGATCTTTTCGGGTTTAGAGTTTTAGAGAATTAGAACATAAAACTTGCATTACATTCCAAATTTAAACAAAGTGGTTATGTAAAGATTGTATTCATTTTTTATCATCAACGGAACATATTTAAAATAAAACGTTGATTCTTTCTTAACACTTCCTTGACACTATCATCATATCATGTACCTTTCCCTTGACTTGGGAAAAACATTTCAAAAAAACATGGGATGAGCATTGAAAGCTCAGTATGGGTTATAAAAATATGGAAAGGAAACATGAGTTCATATATACATAAGAATGAAATCATACGTTACCCATAAAACATAATCACTTTAACATAACTCATCAAATCATGAATAAATCATATAAATCATAAGACATAAAGGTAACATGAGGCATTCATAACATTCTTACCTAGGAAGTAACACTCTTGGTTACGTTTGGAATACCCATAACAGTATATTCCCTAAATATCATAGAACATACCTTAATGTATCACTCCTTCGCATTACCCAATGCATTGGAGAGCTATATCGGGCTCACCCGCCCTTAGTTTATCATGAAACCACGCCTCTTCATAATAATTCCCTAGAACCTCAACATAATCATATCACATAAAACATGAACAAAGGAAACATAACATTTCCACCTTTTAATCACAAGATACCAATACAACACATTGATATAAAAACATTATGAAAACCATTTTCAATACCAAAATTAAAGAAAAGTTAAACATGGTATTTATTTTTCTTTAAAAAAGGTATGGCTTGTAGAGGAAGCTGAAACTCAAATAATGGTCACACCGGCGGAGAAGTCGTTGTCGCCGCATACGTATGAAAAAAAATTCCCTTTTGTCATTTTGTAAAACGCTTCGTATAAAGAATGATTCCTTTTGGATAAACGTAAAAGTCAAAGGGGTTTATACACCGTATAAAAGAAGGTTGTGTATAAAATGAAATATTCCTCAATGAAAGGAGATTGAGATGAAGTCCCATACCTCGGGTCTGACTTGACTTAGTCGTTCTTTAATCTCCTGAATAATAAACTAGAGTTAATTTATACTTGTTTAAGAACCTTTTCCAAGTTTTTTATTCCTTTTATTTCACTTATTACCATGTCATGAACGCTATTTAATTATTTAAGTTAATAACGGCCATTTTAACGATCAATGGTACTTGCGTAAAAAATAAACCCTTAATAATTACAAGTTTTTCATGAATCCATTATATCCAGAATGTTATTCATGATATAGATATCATATATATCATATATATCCAGTACATCCAAACATTTATAATATTATATAACATTTAGAGGTATGAAATGAAATGCACCGTTTATGGAGACGGTAAGCCGTACGTACGCATGAACGCTGCTTCCATTTCTATTTTGTATTTTATGAAATGGAATCATAATAATATAAAGTTATATTATAATTCCAGTGTAATATCATATATAATATCATAACTCCATAATTTATACGTCCCACATATGGTATTAACGAATCAAATCACTTTGAGGGGGCGGTAGTCTGCACTTCCTTAAATGAAGATATCACGTTTACCCATAATGGAAACCATAATGGTATGCCCAAAATAAAAAATACAGAAGCTTAAGGAAAACATAAACATATTATATATCATATATATATATATTTTCATCTTAATGGCCACCTTTGAAGGTGTTAAAAGAATGTTGAATAATCATCATTTCGGGAGGCATAAATTCATCATCCATGGAAACAGTATGTTCTTTAACCATTAGATGTAGGTGTGTGTAAGTTTAGCTCGAATACTTATTATAACAAAATCCTAGTATATTTAAGATACTGTAGTTGTTACAAAAGAATTGTATAAAAAGAGTTTAGGGGGTTGGAGAAGAAAAATAAAACAAAAGGACTCAAGTGAAGACATTACCTTAAAATCGGATAACTCCCTTTGTTTTGAGCTCAAAGGCTTGCTTGGGAAGACATCTGCCCACATTGAGGCTTCAATGAGTAATATAGGGAAGTGGAGAGACAAAATGGGTAGGTTTTGGCCGAGCCAAAGGCTTTGGAAGTGTGGGTAAGGAGGTAGAGGTGGGGGCCTTTTATAATAGGAGAGGAGGGTCACTCTTGGAAAGTAATGAAATGTTACATTATTTTAAAATGATTTTCGGATTCAAAAGGTCCCAAATTGATATAATGTGAGGTTAAGGTGATACGGGTTCGAAATCCACCCATCCAATAAGTTTTGGACATGTGTAGCTCATTGATTTTACATTATCTTTTCATTGTATTTAAATCCTTTATTAATGAGGTAATCGCTACATCATCATGATGTCAAAAAAAATTTAATATATTTAATGTATAAAAATTATAAAAAAAATATCATGATGTATGAAATCTTTTTATCTTTCTAATGAATATTTATAGTCAAAAATCAGACTTGTATAACCCCATGTAAAAGTTGTTTCAGTAAAACATCTCACGTTTGTGTCATTTTTACTTTTACATTAAATAAAAAGTTATTTATGTCATTACCCAAACAAAGGGGCTCCATGGGGTCCCCAAGTTGAACCTTGGATTTTATTGGTCGACCATGACACATCCAATGAGGGTAGGACATGTGTCAACCTCATCTCATATTATTGAAACATTTTTTTACCTTAAATTACACAAATTACCTCTAATCGCTACTATAAACATAAAAGTTACTGTTCACCAAAAAATTATTTTAAAATCATTGAACCACATTTTAATTCTTAATGATAACCATGTATGTCGGATTTTTTAAAATCAAATCACAGAAGTGGCAAAGTTTCATTTAAACAAAAAATCAGTTTCTTTAACTACCACTTAGTGGTTTCACTATTTATAAAAAATTAATGTTTTCTAGAAAAATACCAAAACATCACCCTAAGCTATATTTGATATTATGAATTACAAAATGATTTCTATTTTACAAAATTAAAATCATATAAGTTACATTAATTAATTCAATAATTAATTCCCGCTGTCATGATAAATAGCGTGTTTTTATGAAACAATAATTATCAAAAAATTAACACTAGTTTAAGTCCAATTTCAAAGTGAAATTGATTCCAATGACCACCATTGGATTAATTGGTAAAAATATATTCTAATTACACTACAAAACCAATTCAAAAGATAATCTAATCATATAAATAAATTATATTAAAAAGAGGTTTTGAATTAAAATACAACATTTTCACTATTCATTAAAAAATGAACTTTATAAGAAAAATACCAAAAATTTACACAAAGTAAATTTTTATGTCCCAATCATAAATAATAAGTTTATTTTGACAAGCATAGCTTATAAAATTGTCAAAATATATTTTTAAAAATGTTTTTCCATCAGAAGGTAGTAAAACAATCTTTTAAAAATATTAGTGTATTTCATGCTTAAGATTTGATTTATTTTCATTTTAAGCCTCTAAAACACTATCTAATCCATTAATAGAAACATATAAAAATATCTATTATTCTTTTCTTACTTGTGATGTTACATCCTTCCCCCCTTTAGAAAATTGCGTCCCCGCAATTTATTTACTTATCGAATAAATGGGGGTACTTATCGCTTATTTTAATTTTCAGATTCCCATGTTGCCTCTTCCATCATGTGGTTTTTCCACAAAACCATTACCTGATTAATCACCTTATTCCGTAACAATTTCTCACTGTGGTCAAGAATCTAGACCGGTTGTTCCTCATATGATAGGTTCTCTTCCAGCTGAACTACCTCTGGACTCAAAACATGAGATGGATCTGGCATTTACTATTTCAGCATCGAAACATGAAAAACATTGTGTACCTGAGATAAACTCGGAGGTAAAGCCACATGGTATGCAACTGATCCAACACTCTCCAGAATTTCATATGGTCCAATGAACCTTGGAATCAACTTTCCTTTCTTACCAAATCGCATCCCACTTTTCCATGGTGAGACTTTGAGAAAAACATGTTCACCTACCTTAAAAGATAGATCCTTCCTCTTATTGTCCGCATAACTCTTCTGCCTGCTCTGAGCTGTTCTCATGTGTTTCTATATCAGCTGAACTTTTTCTTCCAAATATTCTACCAATTCTGGTCCCATCAACTTCCTTTCACCCACTTCATCCCAGAAAGCTGGAGTTCTACACCACTTCCCATATAACGCCTCAAATGGCGCCATCTGTATACTGGAATGAAAACTGTTATTATATGAAAATTCAACCAAAGAAAGATGTTGGTCCCAACTTCCCTGATAATCCATCGAACATGCTCGTAGAATATCCCCCAGGTATGAATTGTATGTTCCGACTGCCCATCTGATTGAGGATGAAAATCTGTACTAAAATTTAATTCAGTACCCAACGACTTCTAAAGGCCTTTCCAAAAGTTAGAAGTGAACCTGGGATCACGGTCAGATACAATGGAGAGAGGAGCTCCATGTAACCTGAATATCTCTTTAAGATACAAACCGAAAAGTTGATCTAGGGAAAAGGTATCTCGTATAGCAAGGAAATGAGCAGATTTAGTCAAGGGATCAACAATAACCTAGATTGCATTATTACCTCGAGGGATCTTCGGCAATCCCACAACGAAGTCCATGGTTATATTGTCCCATTTCCACTCTGGCACTGGTAAAGGCTAAAGCATCCCTTTCGGTAACTTCCGCTCTACTTTAACCTGTTTGCAACTCAAACACTTCACAGTAAAATCAGCAATATCTCTTTTCATTCCATCCCACCAGTAATACTTCCACAGATCTCTGTACATCTTAGTACTTCCAGGACGAACTGAAAACAGAGAACTATGAGATTCACATAACAACTCTATCTTCAACTGTGAATCACAAGGCACACACAATCTATTCCCAAATCTCAAAACACAATAATTATCAATGTTGAATTCAGGCAACTTACCCTTCTGAACCAGCTCTACCTTTTTCTGCAACTCATTGTCTTGCTTCTGTGCTTTCATGATTCTGTCTGATAGAGATGATCTCACTGATACCTGAAACAAAACATAAGAACTTCCTGCTCAAAAAACTTATATGCCAATGTCCATCAAATCCTTAACCAAAGTATCACGTTCTAAACACAACATTGTTAATGAAGAATTACTTTTTCGACTCAAAGCATCGACCACATTATTTGCTTTTCCCAGATGGTAATGAAATGTACAATTATAATCCTTGATTAATTCTAGCCATATCCTTTGTCTCATGTTCAATTATTTCTCAGTGAATATATAATTTTAACTTTTGTGATTGTTATATATTTCACACTTTACTCTATACAAATGATGCCTCCAAATTTTTAAAGCGAAAACAACTGCATCTAATTCCAAATCATGTGTAGGGTAATTTACCTCATGAGTTTTCAACATTCGTGAAGCATAAGAAATTAACTGATCATTCTACATTAGGACACAACCAAGTCCTTTCAATGAATCCTCTAGATAACAAACTCACCATTCATGGAAGGTAGTTCCAAAACTGGAGCATTCACCAATCTTTTTTTCAACTCCTGAAAACAATAATCTCATTCTTTTGTCTAGATAAACTAAACACCCTTCCGAGTTAACATATTCATTGGAATAGATAACCATGAAAAATTTCTAACAAATCTTCGGTAATAGCCTTCCAAACCAAGGAAGCTACGAATCTCAGTTACATTTGTGGGTCTTGGCCATTCTTCAACAACCTTTTTTTTGTAGGATCAACAGTTATCCCATCTTTAGAAACAATGTGACCAAGGAATTAAATTTGTTGCAACCAAAACTCACACTTTCTGAATTTCCCATACAATTTATTTTCTTTTAGGGTCTTCAAAATAACCCTTAAATGTCTTTCATTCTCCTCTTTACTTTTAGAAAACACCAAAATATCATTATTAAAAACCAACACAAACTTATCTATGAACTCATGGAAAATTCTATTCATTAAGTCCATGAATACAGTAGGTGCATTTGTTAGCCCAAAAGGCATTACTACAAATTCATAATGGCCATATCTTGTACGAAACTCAGTCTTCGGAACATCTACATCCTTTACCTTCAGCTAATGGTACCTCGATCTCAGGTCAATCATTGAAAAATACTG
Source organism: Viscum album (assembly GCA_963277665.1). Classification (NCBI taxonomy): domain Eukaryota; kingdom Viridiplantae; phylum Streptophyta; class Magnoliopsida; order Santalales; family Viscaceae; genus Viscum; species Viscum album. The sequence goes on from OY728119.1 coordinate 1,083,708,245, forward strand.
ATCTCCCTGGAGCTGATCAAACAAATCATCGATATGAGGCAAATGATATTTTTTCTTAATAGTGATGTTATTAAAGGCTCTATAATCAATGCAAAGTCTCATAGAACCATCTTTCTTTTTAACAAATAAAACCGGAGCACCCCATGGTGATGTTCTAGGTCGAATAAAACCTTTCTCTAATAAATCTTACAATTGCTCCGTCAACTCTAAAAGTTCAATTTGAGCCATTCGATAAGGGGCTTTCGAAATTGGATTAGCATCAGGAACTAAGTCAACAGTAAACTCAACTTCTCGATCTGGTATTTTTCCAGGCAACTCATCAAGAAAAACATCAAGATACTCATTTACGACTGGCACATCATTAATCTGAAAAGTTCCTTTATTTTCAAAATTATGTGCGAGGTAACATTCATTTCCATCTTTTACGAGTTTCTCGACCTCTTAATATGTAATCAACGGTAAGGGTTCATTATTTCACACAAACTGAAAGTCTTTCAGAGAAGAAACTTCTTTAGCTCTACAGTCAATCTTAGCATGGTAAATAGAGAGCCAATCCGTACCCAGGATAACATCAAACTCTACTAGAGGTAGAACAATAAGGATTGCAAGTAGGTTCTTTCCACAGATAAGTATAGGAATATTCTTATAAATTATTCTTCCTCAACATTTCTCCCAGGTGTTTTTACCAAAAGATCAGGAGTCATTTCTTGAGATGGTATTCTCATTTTACTAGAAAAGGTTTTAGAGATGAAAGATTTTGTGGACCCTGAATCAAACAAAACACTGGCATAATATGAAAAAATTAACAAAGTACCTGATACAACTTCATTTAATGGCCCAAAATCTACTGAAGTAGTAGCAAGGGATTTCACCACCCCTTTCTACTTGTAGTCTAACTGCTTCCCATCACTGAAGCTCTTTTTCGGACACACGTTTGCATAGTGACCCATCTCATTGCACTTAAAACATTTCAATAATTGTAAATCAAATTTGTACTTACCATCACCTTGATCTTTTTTAGTGAAAACATGAGCCTTATGTCCAATATTACCACATCAGTGGCACTTTTCAGAATTCATAATACATTCCCCAGCATGCCTTTTATCACATTTATCACAAACTGGAAACTTAGTTTTCTTACCATTAGAATTTTTTGAAGAATTATTTCATTTCTCTTTCCACCTCGGTCTCTTCTTCTGTTCGTTGTTATAGAACAGTTAATCATCGGCAAACTACATTTCCACCTTCTCAGCACATCAAACAAGCTTTTCATAACTTTTAAACTCACGATAAGGTAAAGCCCTTCGATATTTTTGCTTTAATCCTGAGTAAAATAGATTTATTTTACTATCAAGGTCTCAGATAAAATTTGGAGCATACCTTTCCAATCGAGTGAACCTTTCGTCATAGGTATCCACTGAGTATTCCCCTTGCCTCAATTCCAAGAATTTATTTTCCTTCCTAAGTCGAACAGCCTTAGGAAAATACTTCTCAAGAAACATACCTTTGAATTCATCCCAATCAAGAGCATCAATCTCATCGGCATCCCTGATATTTTTAACCATCGACCACCACTGATCTGCTTCACCCTCCAAATGGTAAATAAAAAGACTAAACTTTTGATTGTGTAAAAACCCCATGACATCGAAAATCTTCTCCAGTGCTTTAATCCACCCTTCAGCTAACACAGGGTCAGATGATCCTCTGAATGATGGGGGATGTTTCCTCATGAAATGTTCCACCACTGACAAGTTCCTCTGTAGTTGATCTGGATGATCTCGTGCATGTATACCACCACAATTTATCGCTTGAGTCAACTGCGCCATTACTGCAACAAACTGTTCAGTTCCAATTCCGACCATCTCAGGATGATGATTCGGAAGGTTATTTCCTTCTGTATTCCTTCTTAGCATTGCTTCCCTGTTTCCTCTACGGAAAACCATTCTGAACAAACATGTCTTTGATGAAGCAACATGGTAATCTTCAAATGCTATATCATTTCAAAAAAAATATTTTTGGATAATCATTTAATAGAATTCTAAATCCTAATGTTATCTAAACCAACATCTGATACCAACTATAAGGCCCCAACCTTAAACCTTACTTAATCTTGAGATATTACAAGATTACACATTGAAATTTTTTTCAGGTTTAGAGTTTTAGATAATTAGATCATAAAACATGCATTACATTCCACATTTAAACAAAGTGGTTACGTAAAGATAGTATTCATTTTTTCCCATCAACGTAACATATTTAAAATAAAACATGGATTCTTTCTTGACACTTCCTATACACTATCATCATATCATGTACCTTTCCCTTGACCTGTGAAAAACATTTCAAAAAAACTTGGGATGAGTATAAAAATCTCAGTATGGGTTATAAAAATATGGAAAGGAAACATGAGTTCATATATACATAAGAATGAAATAAAACATTACCAATAAAACATAAGCACTTTAACATACCTCATCAAATCATTAATAAATCAGAGAAATCATAAGACATAAAGGTATCTTGAGGCATTCATAACATTTTTACGTAGTTAGTAACCCTCTTGGTTAAGTTTGGAATACCCATCACAATATATTACCTAAATCTCTTCGGAGAAACCTTAATGTTTCACTCCTTCGCGTTACCTGATGCATTGGAGAGCAATATCGGGCTCTCCCACCCTTAGTTTATCACGGAACCACCCGTCTTCCTAATAATTTCCAAGAACATCAACATAATCATATCTCATAAAACATGTATAAAGGATACATAACATTTCCACCTTTCAATCACAAGATATCAATACAACACATTGATATAAAAACATTATGAAAACCATTTTCAATACCAAAATAAAATAAAAGTAAAACATGGTATTTATTTTTCTTTTAAAAAATGTATGTCTTGTAGAGGAAGCCGAAACTCAAATAATGGTCACGGTGGCGGAGAAGTCGTTGTAGCCACATACATCTGAAATAAACATTCCATTTTGTTGTTTTGTGAAACGATTTGTATAAAGAAAGATTCATTTTGGATAAATGTAAAATTCAATGGTGTTTATACATCGTATAAAAGAAGGTTGTGTATAAAATAAAATATGCCTCAATTAAAGGAGATTGAGATGAAGTCCCATACCTCGGGTCCGACTTGACTCGGTCATTATTTAATCTCCTGAATAATAAACTTGAGTTAATTTATACTTGTTTAAGAACCTTTTTCAGGTTCATTATTACTTTTCTATCACATATTTTCATGTCATGAACACTATGTAATTATTTAAGTTAATAACGGTCGTTTTAACGATCAATGGTACTTGAGTAAAAAATAAACCCTTTATAATTACAATTTGTTCATGTATCCATTATATCCAGAATGGTATTCATGATGTGGATATCATATATATCATATATATCCAGTACATGCATGCATTTATAATATTATATAACATTTATAGGTAAGAAATTAAATGCACCGTTCATGGAGACGGTAAGCCGTACGTATGCATGAACGCTGCTTCCATTTCTATTTCATATTTTATGAAATGGAAACATAATAATATAAAGGTATATTATAATTCTAGTGTAATATAATATATAATATCAAAACTTCATCCTTTATACGTCCCACATATGGTATTAACAAATCAAATCACTTTGAGGGGGCGGTAGTCCGCACTTCCTTAAATGAAGATATCACGTTTACCCATAATAGAAACCATAAATGTATGCCCAAAATGAAAAATACAGAAGCTTAAGGAAAACATAAACATATTATATATCATATATGAATATAGTGTCATTTTAATGGCCACCTTTGAAGCTGTTAAAATAATGTTGAACAATCATCATTTCGGGAGGCATAAATTCACCATCCACGGAACCAGTATGTTCTTTAAGCATTTGATGTAGGTGTGTGTAAGTTTAGCTCGAATACATCTTATAAAAAAAATCCTAGAATATTGAATATACTGTATTTGTTACAAAATAAATGAATAAAAAGAGTTTATGGGGTTGGAGAAGCAAAATAAAACAAAAGGACTCAAGTGAAGACATTGACTTAAAATCGGGTAACTCTCTTTGGTTTGATCTCAAAGGCTTTCTTGGAAAGACTTCTGCCCAAAGTGAGGCTTCAAGGAGTAATAGAGGGAAGTGGAGAGACAAAATGGATAGGGGTTGGCCGAGCCATATTCTTTGGAAGTGTGGGTAAGGAGGTAGATGTGGGGGCCTTTTATAAGTGGAGAGGAGGGGCACACTTGGAAAGTAAAGAAATGTTACATTATTATAAAATCAGTTTCGGATTCAAATGGAACCACATTGATATAATTTACGGGTAAGGTGATAAGGGTTCTAAATCCACCCATCCAATAGGTTTTGGACATGTGTGGGTCATAGATTTTACATTATCTTTTCATTTTATTTAAATCCATTATTAATGAGGTTATCGATGCATCATCATGATGTCATAAATAATTTAATATATTTAATTTCTAAAAATTATAAGAAATATATCATGATGTAGAAAATATTTTTAGCTTTCTAATGAATATTTATAGTAAAAACTCTGACTTTTATAACCCCATGTAAAAATTGTTTTAGTAAAAAATTTCATGTTTGTGTCATTTTAACTTTTACATTAAATAAAACGTTATTTATGTCATTTCCCAAAAAAAGTGGGTCCATGGGGTCCCCAAGTTTACCCATGGATTTTATTGGTCTTCCATGACACAACCAATGAGGGTAGGACATGTGTCAAGCTCATCTAATATTATTAAAACAATATTTTTTGATAATTCACCAATTCATAATGGTTGGTATCAAAGTGATCATGCTGATCTCAACATAAATTACAAGGAGATCAGCATGATACTGAATGAGGTGAAGAATGGGTGGAATGTGTATGATATTATATTCTAAAGGGTACTCATAAATCTCCTTTTTGATCCCTATCTATCCACATGGAGAGAGAAGACTATTCAATATACCTCTTCTAATGATGTGATATAGAATATTTTAAAACATGTCAACTATAATATAATGAATAAAAATAAATCATTTTGAGAAAAATAAATAATTTTTAAATGGAAGAGAAAACTAAACAGTGGAAAGAACATAGAGATTATGTTTTGAGAATAATGTAGATTTGTGGGAATGAATAATCCTAATGATGAACTTGAAGGGTTTCAACCTTTAGTGACCACTATAGATTGTAAAGTCAATTAATTAGAAAATTATTTATTAAATTCATACAAAAATAATGGGAAGAAGGGTTTATTACATTCATGGTAGTATGGTACTAACAATGGAAATAATACCAGGTGTCACAAGGGTTAGTCAATGAATCCTAAAATGATAACTACTTGATTGGAAGGAAATTACATTACATATAGGGGAAAAACATTCTCTCAATAATGATATAGTAGATAAAAATTATCAAATCTAAATATAGAGATAAAAAATGAACCAATTAATGAATGGATGGTGACTGAAATAACTAATCATGAGTCACTCAACATTTTTAATTACCAAACAATTGACTAAATGGACTATTATTCCATTATGATATATGTACTAGTGGTCTAATATGATACTAAGGATGATCCTATTTTTATTAAATATTTAAGGTGATATAAAATGTAAATTTAATATAGAACCGAAGAGTAAGGTGGCCTGGTGTAAAGGATATCAATCAAGGAAAAAAGATGGATCATGGGTCTAAGGTGTTGGGATATTCATTGGATGAAAAAACAGACAAGGTGTTTGGCCCCCTATCACATATCAAATAAAAATAATGATATTTATGGAATGATTAGAATGCATAATAAGGAGGAAAAAATAAGGAAAATAACATTAAGATCCTGATTACAGTAGAAGATGTTTCCAAAATGATGGGGATGATGGAGTATTCAGGCATAAAGGAAAGAAACATCAAATGGTTTTACTACCATCATGGATTTTTAATTTTCAAATTTTATTGAAATTTTATTCTTGATTAAATTATTTTGGTCTTGTATTTCATCTATAAATACATAAATGCCCTATTAATATTTTATCTTGGTTGTGATTTCATTTAGATGAAATAGAAATAGTAGTTCAACCATCACTCTGTCACTAGGAGTGTGTGAATTTTTATAGTGATAATCCAACAAATTTGATAGATTTATTTTTTATTCACTAATGTTTATCATCATTTTGAACTTATTTATGGTACTCAATAAATTATCAATATTATTTCTCAATATCACAATTTCTGATTTTTGTTGTAGTTGCAGATTCAATTTTATCTCTATTTATAGTTTTGAATTTATACAATTTTACTATTATGGTTTGTGTATAGTTTGGTTCTTTTTATACTATTCGATTTAAAATACATGGTTACCACTCAACCACAAATTGAGTTCATTATTATAATGATCCAAAAATTTAATAGGATGTGGAATAATATATTTATTGATTATGATTGTTCACTTTCACTCGATATAAATTCTTCAATAAAAATTATATTATTCCTCCATAGAGAAATCAGAAACCCTTAATATTTAAAAGATTTTAGTTTCCCTAAATTTTGTAAATATCTTCTTTGTAGGAATTTTTTGTTGAGTATATTACTATCAATTGTATTATTTTTCTATCCATACATTCGTGTAAATCCCATGAATCTATTCTAGGGGTATTCTTATATTAAAATATTTTTTTAGTTCTTATGATTAAATTTCCAAATAATTGTTGATTTATTAAATTAATTCATTATATATAGAAATTTATAAATACCTTCACCCCATTTAATATTCAATGTAATTAATATTTACCAAGAAACAAGTCAATATAGAATTACATTATGACCATTAACATTCTCATGCATGAAATTGTTATCGATCGCCTAAAAATAATAATACCATGAAATTAATAACATTTTCATTCCATAATCCTCATATTTTTTCAAAAAATTGAGCACATTAAATATTAATTATTAAAAAAAATAATTTAAAATATACACAATTATTACATTATAATTCTTTTAGGAGATGAGCTTGACACATAACCTCATAATCCTCACATTTAATCCAAATGGTTTAAACTTTTCTACAATACCTAAATGAACCAGAGAACCATCCAAATTAGTAATGGGATAATTAAGATATGTTAGATCATTAAGATTAATGGGGATGAATTATTCTAGAATGATGTGTTAAAATACCCTATTTATATATATTAAGATATATAATTCCCCTTATAAAAGTTTGTTTTCCAAATGTTTTATTTAAAACATTGAGTGATTCTATATCCGTTTTATTTTATCTAAAGAGATCAATCATTTATAGATTTTAAAAAATTATTAGGTATATTGAATGAATATATATAATTGAAATTTAATTATATATCCTTGTATCATGAAAAAATCATTATCATAAATACATTCATCACTGAAACTAATCAATGAAGAATTCCTAGTAGAAATAACCCTCAATGATATTTTAAGGAATTGACGATCAATAGAATAATTTTAAAAATTTTCTTCTTCACGATACCTAATATGTTCAATGAGTAGTAAAGACATCCTAGTTTCTATATTAACAAAAAATATTTTGAAAATATCTTTATATAAATAATAAACTGTATGAATTTTTTTAATTAAATTCCACATAAATAATAAATTAAGTAACTCATTGAATGTGAAGAACATAATTAAATGGATATAAATAATCAATCTCATTATAATTGTAACGCCCCGAGCTTTCACGATATGCTTCTCTTTCAATAATGCAATAGCTTGCATTGTACGCAAGTTCGAGATTCTAACACACCACGACTAATCAAAGTAGACGTTATGAATAGTAATACCCACTTTTTAAAATTATAGAAATTTTATATTTCAAAATGGACTTCATTTTCTTATTCGGAATATCGATTATATCTTAGGGTGAAATTTTGGCATTGTTCTGAAAAACTTCAATTTTTGATGAATAGTGAAACCACTAAGTGGTAGTTAAAAAACTGATTTTTCGTTTAAATGAATCATTACCACTTCTATGTTTTTATTTTCAAAAATCCTACATAAATGGTTGTCATTAGGAAGTAAAATTTGGTTCAACGGGATTAAAATAATTTTTGGTGAATAGTAACTTTTAAGTTTAATTAATCCTGATTAAAGGTAATTAGTGAATTTTAAGGTAAAAATGATATTATAAAAATATGAAAATACCTATAAACTTATCCTACCACTATTTTATGTGTCATGGACGACCAAGAAAATCCATGGGTCAACATGGGGACCCCATGGAGCCACTTTGGCAGGAAAATGACATAAATAACTTTTTATTTAATGTTAAAAAAATGTCACAAACAAGAGTTGTTTTACTAAAACAATTTTTAAATGGGGTTATACAAGTCATATTTTTTACTATAAGTTTTAATTAAAAATATAAAATTATTTCCTACATCATTATATGTTTTTTTATAATTTTTAGACATTAAATAAATTAATTTATTTAATACACCATGATGATGCAGTGATAACCTCATTAATTAACGATTTAAATAAAATGAAACGATAATGTAAAATCTAAGACTTACACTTGTCAAAAACCTGTTGTATGAGTATATTTAGAACCCTTATCACCTTATACTAGAAATATATATGTTTAGGACCATTAGAATCTGAAAAATCATTTCATAATAATGTAACATTTCAATCTTTCCAAGAGTGCCCCTTCTCTCCTCTTATAAAAGGCCCCCACCAATACCACCTTACTCACACCTTCAAAGCCTTTTGGCTCGGCCATACTCTGCCCAAATTCTCTATAAACATCCCTCCCTTAATCTTAGAAGCCTCACTTTGGGAAGAATTCTTCCCATGGAAGCCTTTGGCTCAAATCAAAAAGAGTTACCTGATTTTAAGGTAATGTCTTCTCTAATGTTGTTTTGTTTTATTTTGCTTCTCCAACCCCTTAAACTTTTTTATTCCTTCATTTTGTAACAAAAAAAGTATCTAAAATATAATAGGATGTTGTTATGATAAGGATTTGGTTTACACTTACACACACCTATGTTTAATGGTTAAAGAACATATTGTTTCTGTGGGTGGAGAGATACTGCCTCACGAAACAATGACTGTTCAATATTCTTTTAACACCTCTAATGGTGTCCATTTTGATGACACTATTTTCATATATGATATATATATTATTTTTATGTTTTACTTATATTTATTTATTTTTCATTTATGTCATACTTTATTATTTCCATTATGGGTAAACGCGATAATTTCATTTTAGGTAGTGCAGACTACCGCCCCCTCAAAGTGATTTGAATCGTTAATGCCATATGTGGAATGTATAAAGGATGGAGTAAATGGTATTATACATTATATAATACTGGAATTATATTATAACTTTATATAATTATAACTTCATTACATTAAATATGAAATGGAAATGTAAGTAGCGTTCATGCGTACGTATGGCTTACCGTCTCCATGAATGGTGCATTTCATTTCTTACCTCTAAATGTTATGTAATATTATAAATGAATGTATATACTGGATATATATTATGTATATGATATATAAATCATGAATATAATTATGGATATGATGGATATTTTACCACATGAACAATGTGTAATTATAAGAATTCTATTTTTAACTCAAGTATCTAAGATCGACAAAACGACCATTATAAACATAAATAATTACATAATGTTAATGACATGGTAATAAGTGATATAAAAGGAATAATGAACATGAAAATTGTTCTTAAGAAGGTATATATTAACTCTAGTTTATTATTCAAGAGATCCAAGAACGGTCAAGTGAATTCGGACACGAGGTAAGGGAATTTCTTAACCCAATCTCCATTCTTTGGGTTAATCTCCTACATTCAAATTATTTTATGATATTAGTATGTCCTAACATGTATTTGTACTTTATTTATGTGTACTTATATTTAATACACATAATAGATCTATTATATTTAAAAAAATGATCTTGGTAAGGACTTCATCTCAATCTCCTTTCATTGAGGAATTTTTTGTTTTATACACAACTTTCTTTTATACGGTATATAAACACCTTTGACTTTTACGTTTATTCAAAAGGAATCTTTTTTATACGAAGCATTTTACTAAACGAAAATGGAATGTTTTTCTTGTTGTACGTATGCGGTGAAAACGACTTCTCCGCCTCCGTGAGCATTATTTGTGTTTCGGCTTCCTCTATAAGCCATAATTTTTTTTAATGAAAAATAAATAAAAAGTTTTAACTTTCTTTTATTTTTGTGTTGAAAATGGGTTTGAAAGTGTTTTTATTATATCAATTTGTTGTATTGATAAATTCTGATTTAAATGTGGAAATTTTAAGTTTCTTTTATGCATGTTTTATGTGATACGATTATGTAATGGTTCATGATATGTTTAAACCTATTCATATGAGGAATGCATTCGCCTTAATAGGTGACGGGTGGAGCCCGCTACATCTCCTCGATGCATTGGTAGGTCTCATGAGACAAACTAGTGTCTTGGAATGAGGCCTTGACAAAATCTTATTTGGGGTCTTGGCACGAGGCCTTGGATACGTGGTTAAGAAAGTCTGTCATTATGCATTCCATCATTATGAATGTGGTTATTGATATTTAATCAGATTATTCGACTAGTATAATATCCATGTGAGTAAGTAAATATAATAATTTTATTTTATTTTTTCCATATTATGCTGAAGTTAAAGTTTAAAAAGGCTTTTGTTTTAGTTATACATTTACTTAAATGATAATTATTTGTTTATGAAAGGTTCCGCAATATTGGTATCCTTACTGAGCATCTGAGCTCACCCCATTCAATGTTTTCATATTTTCCAGGATGTGAAGAAGTATTTTATGAATGACCTGCAGGGATAGTCAGAAGAGGATATGAGTGTGGACTATGGAGACTTTGTTATTGTATTTTTTAACTTTATGATGTAATGTAACATTTATGAATGTATCTAGTGTTTCCAAGGCTACTAAACTAATCGGTCTTTTGAGACTTTATATTTTGTGATCATGCCAATGTTACGAAGTAATGCACCGACCTTGGGTAACTGGGGTTGGGGTGTTACAGTTGGTATCAGAGGCAGTTTAGTACTATCCTTGGATGCTAGATTAAGATAAACTCTGGTTAGAGCGCATAGCCATAAGATAGACTTTGAGGATTAGTATAGAAGAAATTCCTAAAATTTTGTTGTGGTAGAGATTTTATGGGTTGCTCGAGCAATACAACCCTGTATGGATACGTGCAGGTAGAGGCGGCTCTGGCACAGATGTAACTAGGGGTAAAACCCGAGAACACCACTTTGAGATAGACTCGAACGGGAACTGGTGCACGACAATGGGCTTGCTACACTTTTGGTTACGACACTCCCGGGGGATATGCTTAGGATAATTCTCATTTTACTTACAAACTACTATGAAGGGTTATGAATATATAATTCCTCAAAGAAAACTTTTTTATGATTATGGAGTATATCAATAAATAGTTCAATTTATGTTAAGTGTTTTGGAAGTTTGTTATTATGTATTTTGATTCATAAACTAACCTAGTTTATTCCATTGTATAGAAACAGCGCCCAATAGAAGGAATGGGAACTCCAACAATACGTATGATCCAATGAGTAAGAAGGATCATATCTTTCACGGTATTAAGTCAACATTTAGAAGGGAAATAGTCTCCCATGTGTTCTCAACATATGAAGAAATAGTATCATGTGTTAATAATATAAGTAGAGAATTCTCTGAGTCTTATGGATTTGAAAGGATGAAAGAGAAGAAAGGATGGAAGAGAGAATGATGGATAAAGGGATGAGGGAAAAGAATAATTTTAAAATATGTGATAACTGTGGGAAGAAACACCTTGAAACTTTCCTGAAGGGAATGAGAGTTTGTTATAAGTGTGGAGAAAAGGGACACCAAGTGTGTGACTGCAAGGGTAAGAAAATGGTTTCAAGTGTACAATGCTTCATCTGCAAGGATTGGGGAAACTACGCAAACCAATGTCCAAATCATCAGAGTATTCCCCAAATGATGTTATTGGATAATAATCAAGTTATGATACTACCACATATGAGGAGGAATGATTAGAGTTCTTATGTTGTTATTAAATAATTTTGTCATTTGAGTGTTGTATCAATGTTGTACTGGTTAAAATAATTTTGGAGTATATAAGGATTGTGCTGCAGTACTATTTCATTAAGGACTTAAGATTGTGTGGAACCAAGAAAATTGACATCACAATAGTTTAAATTTTTGGAAAATATATGGTTGAGAGAAAGATAAACCATAATATGGTTTTGATGCCGAGATAGTGATTTTGGAATAATACATGATTGATTTGGATAAATTATATTGGATATTCTTAAATTCCATGAAACTGATTAATGATTTGTATAAATATTGGATAGAAGGAGTATATCTAGTATTCTATAAGGAATAAGGGATCCTTAATTTAATCAATATGGATTTATGGTAATTCAGTATGTTGCAGTGTTTTAAAATAATACATGATGAATGTTTTCACATGTTGTTATGTGGAAAAAAGGATCTTCTTTATGTTTACCTTCCTTGTAAAATTGGGACTGTGAGTTGGAAAGAAGTATTTTGGATAACTATAAAGGTTTGAATGGATTAAGTTGATCTTTGGATAGTATTGATTAAGGTTAAAACATTTCTGAAGATTATTTTTGGAATATTATAATACTATAGTTTTAGGAAAAGGACAACCTGCAGGGTGGGGCATAACCCGTCGCGTCGGACAAAGCTGCAGGAATCGAACCCACAACCATAGTGCGACATGACTTTATTGCCTACCACTAGCCTACATGAAGTCCCTGGTTATTACAAAATAGTTTTCCTAATCTAAATGGTATGCGTTAATATTTTGAACCTTATACGATTAGGATAAATATAATATTTTGAGTTCTATAATCTTTTTGAGTGAAAGATGAGTTTGTGGTAGAAATTAGTTGAAGGTTGAAACTCTACTTGTCAAGAATAAATATATATATACCTATATCTTATTCTATGAATAAATTAATTCTTAAACATTAGTAAAGGGATATTAAAACAAAAAATGTGTTATCCTAATACCTTATGTCTTGTTGAACTGATAATGTTTTAAATCATCAAAGATTAAAGTCTTTGAGGCCCCCAATTTTACAATTTTTTTTGATTGATGAACTCAATCACTCCCTACAAATATTATAGGTTTTTCCTCCAATTATATGTCTCTAATTGCAACCAATGTTCTCCTTATCGTGATCATAATTTGCTGGTGACTTTTTCATTTCCCTTCCCCTCTTATTAAGGGTAAATTTTGTTAACCTTATTTCCGATGTGGGTTTTCTACAAAGGTATTTTCTATTTTAAACCTTTTATTTGCAAAGAAAAATTTCAATTTGGGTGGACGCAATTTATTGAAGGAGCGGAGAATGTAACACCTCGAGCTTTCACGATACGCTTCTCTTTCAATAATGCAATAGCTTGCATTGTACGCAAGTTCGAGATTCTAACACACCACGACTAATCAATGTAGCCATTATGAATAATAATACCCACTTTTTAAAATTATAGAAATTTTATATTTCAAAATAGACTTCATTTTTGTATTCGGAATATCGATTATAGCTTAGGGTGAAATTTTGGCATTGTTCTGAAAAACTTCAATTTTTGATTAATAATGAAACCACTAAGTGGTAGTTAAAAAACTAATTTTTCGTTTAAATGAAACATTACCACTTCTGTGTTTTGATTTTCAAAAATGCAACATACATGGTTGTCATTAGGAAGTAAAATGTGGTTCAATGGGATTAAAATAATTTTTGGTGAATAGTAACTTTTAAGTTAAATTAATCGCGATTAAAGGTAATTAGTGAAATTTAAGGTAAAAATGATATTATAAAAATATGAAAATACCTTTAAACTTGTCCTAAAACTATTATATGTGTCATGGACGACCAAGAAAATCCATGGGTCAACTTGGGGACCCCATGTATCCACATTGGTAGGAAAATGACATAAATAACTTTTTATTTAATGTAAAAATAAAAATGTCACAAACAAGAGTTGTTTTACTAAAACAATTTTTAAATGGGGTTATAAAAGTCATATTTTTGACTATAAATATTCTTTAGAAAGATAAAACGATTTCCTACATCATGATATTTGTTTTATAATTTTTAGAAATTATATATATTAAATTATTTATGAAACCATGATGATGTAGTGATTACCTAATTAATTCACGATTTAAATAAAATGAAAATATAATGTAAAATCTAAGACATACACTTGTCAATAACCTATTGGATGAGTATATTTAGAACCCTTATCACCTTATCCTCGAAATATATAAGTGCGGGACCTTTAGAATCCGAAAAATCATTTCATAATAATGTAACATTTCAATCTTTCCAAGAGTGCACCTTCTCTCCGCTTATAAAAGGCCCCCACCACTACCACCTTACTCACACCTTCAAAGCCTTTTGGCTTGGCCAAACTCTACCCAAATACTCTCTCAACTTCCCTCACTTACTCTTATAATCCTCACTTTGTGTAGAAGTATTCCCAAGAAAGCCTTTGGCTCAAAACAAAAAGAGTTACCCGATTTTAAGGTAATGTATTCTCTAATGTTGTCTTGTTTTATTTTGCTTCTCCAACCCCTTAAACAGTTTTTATTCATTTCTTTTGTAACAAAATCAGTATATAAAATATACTAGGATGTTGTTATTATAAGTATTTGGTTTACACTTACACAAACCTTCTTCTAATGGTTAAAGAACATACTGTTTCTGTGGTTGGTGAGATACTCCCTCATGAAACGATGATTGTTCAATATTCTTTTAACACCTATAATGGTGTCCATTTTGATGACACTATTTTCATATATGTTATATATATATTATGTTTAGGTTTTCCTTATTCTTATTTATTTCTCATTTTTGGCATAATTTATGATTTCCATTGTGGATAAACGCGATAATTTCATTTTTGGAAGTGCGGACTACCGCCCCCTCAAAGTGATTTGAATCGTTTATGCCATATGTGGGATGTATAAAGGATAGAGTAAATGGTATTATACATTATATTATACTGGATTTTTATTATACCTTTATATAATTATATCTTCATTACATTAATTATGAAATGGAAATGAAAGTAGCGTTGATGCGTACGTACGGGTTACCGTCTCCATGAACGGTGCATTTCATTTCTTACCTCTAAATGTTATATAATATTATAAATGAATGTATATACCGGATATATATGATGTATATGATATATTCATCATGAATATAATGATGTATATTATGTATATTTTACCACAAGAACAAAGTGTAATTCTAAGAATTTTATTTTTGACTCAAGTACCTAAGATCGACAAAACGACCGTTATAAACTTAAATAATTAAATAATGTTCATGACATGGTAATAAGTGATATAAAAGGAATAATGAACTCGAAAAAGGTTCTTAAGAAGGTAGAGATTAACTCTAGTTTATTATTTAGGAGATCCAAGAACGGTCGAGTGAATTCGGACACGATGTAAGGGAATTTCTTAACCCAATTTCCATTCTTTAGGTTAATCTCATACTTTCAAATTTTGTTATGATATTATTATGTAATATCTTGTATTTGTACTTTATTTATTTTTAATTATATTGAATACACATAATAGATCTATTCTATTTAAAAAAATGATCTTGGTAAGGACTTCATCTCAATCTCCTTTCACTGAGGCATATGTTCTTTTATACACAACATTCTTTTATACGGAGTATAAACCCGTTTGACTTTTACGTTTATTCAAAAGGAATATTTTTTATACAAATCATTTTACTAAATGACAAAAAGGATTGTTTTTCTTGTTCTTCATATGTGGCGACAATGACTTCTCCTCCTCCATGAGCATTATTTGTGTTTCAGCATCCTCTACAGGCCATATTTTTTTTTTGAAAAATAAATAAAAGTTATGACTTTATTTTATTTTGGTATTGAAAATGGTTTTGAATGTTTTTTTTATTATATCAATGTGTTGTATTGATATCTTGTGATTGAAATGTGGAAATTTTAGGTTTCCTTTATGCATGTTTTATGTGATACGATTATGTTATGGTTTATGATATGTTTAAACCTATTCATATGAGGAATGCATTGGACTTAATAGGTGACGGGTGGAGCCCGCTACAGCTCCTCGATGCATAAGTAGGTCTCATGATACAAACTAGTGTCTTGGTACGAGACCTTGACAAAATATTATTTGTGGTCTTGGAACAAGGCCTTGGCTACATGGTTATGATAGTCTGGAATTATGAATTCCATCATTATGAAAGTGGTTATTGATATTGCATGATATTATTCGACTAGTAGAATTTCCATGTGAGTATGTAAATGGAATTATTTAATTTTATTTTTTCCATATTATGATGAAGTTCAATTTTAAAAAGTATTTTGTTTTAGTTATACATTTCCTTAAATGTTAATGTTTATTTATGAATGCTTCCGCAATATTTCTATCCGTACTGAGCATCTGAGCTCACCCCTTTCAATGTTTTAATATTTTCCATGATGTGAAGAAGTATTTTATGAATGACCTGCAGGGATAGTCAGAAGAGGATATGAGTGTGGACTATGGAGACATTGTTATTGTAGTTTTTCACTTTATGATGTAATGTAACATTTATGAATGTATCTAGTGTTTCCAAGGCTACTAAACAAATCTGTCTTTCGAGACTTGATCTTTTGTGATCATGCCAATGTAACGAAGTAATGCACCGACCTCCGGTAACTAGGTTCGGGGCGTTACAATAATTTATTATTCAAAAACAATTTTACATTATTTTTTATATTATATATAAAAAATATATCTGTTTAAATATAGAAAATTAAAAAGTTTCTTGAAAAATGTTTACAATACTTTTGAAAAAATTAGTTTTAAATATATATTTTACAAAATAAAAAATTCCTAAGGTTTATATTTGTATGTGAGAAGCCATAGGTATTTAAATTAAACTTTCCAAGATATATTTATTTTATTTTATCATTTTTTTATCCAATTTATAAATATACATTCAATCTGGTGGGGAATAACATAATATTAATGTAAAAAATACATTAATATTAAATTTTTATAATTCTATAATTTTATACACTAAATATTAATAAAATTTATCACCCATAAAACTTATATACTAAATGAGAATTTTATTTTTTTTAATCCCTTACGTTTTCTAACAATTTCAAGGTGTTAATGGATTTATAATTTTCTGAAAATATTAAACATGTTATTATATATGATAAATTAGGGATATCTTGTATATAAAAATTTATCATCATCTAGTATCACAATTTAGTATAACTTTTATTGAAATATGGTTTTATCCTTTTCAGGAAAAAATTAACTAGTAAATATAATAACAATTTTATGACTTAGAATCACTTCTCTGATGAAATACGTGAAACATTAAATTGAGTTTTCATAAAAAATAAATAAATAATATTTTAGTATTAATATTTTATTAAGAGTTTATATATCAACCTCCAATACTAAAAGATGATAATGAGAACTTGTATCTATGGTTATATTAATCATTATTAACTCTATCAAATTAATAGTTTTAAAAAATTCCTTAAAATTGAATTTTAATTTTGTTTTCATGTATTTTTTAGGATATCATATAAGAATTTATTAAATGTAAAATCTTGTTATAATTATATTGCATAAACATGTTTCAGACTAACTTGTATTGAATTTATAATGTATATAAAACTACAATATATATATAATAAATCATTATAATGATACTTTTTGGAAATATGTGGAATCAGAAAAAGAAACTAATAAACATTGAATATTTTTTACCATATAATTATTTCTTCCTTACTCCTTGAATCTATAGAAATACATTATAAATAAATATTCAACTGTGAAATAAATTTTTATTTATTTTATTCTAATGAATCATTATAACCTTTGGGCATATTATATAAGTCTATATTTTATTTAGTTATCATTAAAATGCGTAATAAAAGTCACATATATTTATATATAATAATATTGGATAATAAAAATAAAATGAAATCATTTTTTTAACATCTTCAGATAGCCACAGCTTCTTGTTAAATATCTTCAACTCCCCATAATTTGATTACATTTATTATAAGTTATGACATGCACTAAAAATGAACTATTAACTATAGTGTAATATATCACATATATTAATGAAAATAATTACAAGTTCATATTCATGATGTGTTATGAAGTTACTATCATTAATAAATAGTTTTATAGTAGAATCAATTTTGGTATTTATATCCTTGAAATCAAGATGATAAAATTTATTGAATGTATTTTCTATAGAGAATGTCTAACATACTATATTATCACCATAGGGTTATATAAAATTGATTACAAAATTAAAAAATATTCTACATAATTCCATCATCAATTGAAACTATATTCATAATCACTGAAAAAAGTAATTTAAATAAATTAAATAAAATAAATAAAATATTAAAAATAATAAAATTTTCCATTTAATTAATGTGGATCTTGTTTAAGAATATATATATATTTAACTTATTTAAATATATAATTTTTAATTCATTATAAAAAACTAATTTTCGATATTCTATGTAAATATCATACCATATTTCTCCATTCCAAGAAACTTTTATAAAAATCATTTAAAAAAAAATTAAATATTTTAAAAAAATGAATAAAATATATTTATTTATGTAATGGTATATAAATAAGAAAATTTATCAAAATAATAAATTCAATATTTAATTTGAAATAATTGGTATCCATTCATTCCTTAAAATTTGTTATATTGGAATCACATATTCATATATATATATATATATACATTTATATACAATAAACACTGAAGAATTTGGATTATATAGAATAACTATAGTGTTATTACATATATTTAGTTTTATTTCATCATTAATAATATATCCATAGAATTTTGCCACAGTAGATGAAAATGTTGTGTTAAAAGCTTGGGAACATCTTCAATATTATTTACAATAAGATATTTTCCTTATGTTTATTATTTTAACTACTTTTTATATTATAAATAATGGATTGTCAAATAAATAATCTACATGTAATGGTTTATCCATCCTCTATATTTTTTTATAGTTATATTTTACTTTTGAATCAAAATTATTCCCTACTATTATTCTATAAACTAGAATAATTACAATAATTTAAAATATAAGAAGAAAATTACAATATAATTTACTTAAAGAATTTACTTTTTAAAAATATGCAATATCTTCATAAAATACGTATATTATATTCTAATTTCGTAATTTTATAATCTATTATATTCATTACATACAATAATGAACATATTACAGTACTATATTCAAGTTGTGTTGCCACTCTACCTATGTTGATCAATATTTTGCAGTAAAATAAAAAAAGAATAGTTTTCATCACTCTATTAAAAAAACTAATATTTATTTAATTCATTATAAAAATAATAATACTAACATAAAGACTAATGACCACAATATTTTTTTAAATTATTTACCGAAAATTATATCTAGAATACTAAAATCCTCAATTATAATAATAATGGAAAAAACATGCTCTCATAAAAATCATATTGGTTCTAAAAAGTTAACATTTAATCAACGTAATGATACATAAAATATATATATATATATATATATTATTTTAAAGAAAACTGAATAATTACTCATAGAATGATTATTTGAGGAAAATATAACGTAGAAAAAATAATATAAATAAAATTTTAGGACATTTTTAGGAGAATTATTAATACCATAATTGAACTTAACTAATTCATATAATTTAGTTTCATTAACAATAAAAACAAACACTACTAGTTATTTCATGTAAATATTTTCATTTAAGACTCCATTAAATAATTTATTTTCAATATCCAGTTGATAAATCCCTAAATTTACTATTAAAGACAAGACTAATTAATTAATAATTAATTTAATTTTTTTACTTTAGGATCATATTTATTAATATAATTCATATTTCTTTTTCTAGAACATTTTGAAAAATAATTTTTTAAAATATTTAATTTCAGAATTTATAAAATATTCACAAAAAATTAATCCTTTTTAAAAAAATATGTTTCCTAACAAATTCTAAACTATAGTTTGACAGGATCTGTATTCTTCTTAATGGAATGTATTTATTTATTTATTATTTCTTTTAAGACACTATCTCTTAAAGAGGATATATTATCCCTAAATATATATGGATAAAATTAAAGGTGAGAACTATAGATTATTTATTTATTAACCTATTACTTCTATCCTCGTTAATATGATAAATTGTGGAGTACAAGATATGGAATCCTGATGTAGTTGTTTTCACTTCTTGGGACATTAACTATATTTAATATCAATGTGAGAATAATCAATATTCTTCCCTAATTATTTTCAACTAAATGGATAAATTTTGATAGGGATACAAAGAATAAATTTATCAATATTTACCATTTTTTTCATAACATACTACATCCACATATTGTACAAAAAATAACATGTATGGCCATAATTTGGTAATCCTTATTATTATTCGAATAAAAACAATTAATAAAATTATTTTATTTAAGTTAAATATTATTTATTCTATGATAAATATTTTTATAGTATGGTAACCACTATATCATATTAAAATATTAATGTTATGATTTCTAACCATATGAAATTTTATAAGAGGATAATTTATTTTCCATAAAAATTTATTTTAGGAATATAACAAGTATAAAATTATCGTTTATCAAAAAAATATATGATATATAAATCTTATTTTTAAATTAAACGATCAATTATAGAAATTAATAATATTTTCTTGTTTTAAACAACCCATTTTATAGAAGTTTGAAAAGATAAGTAAATTAATAAATTATATCATTTTCTTTTTTTAAAAAATATCCATTGAAAAACTATACACAAACATTACCATCATATAATACTTAATTTTTTTAACCTTTTAAATTATTAGTAATATGTTTACACCTATAAACCATTATATAGTTCTATTCATATATTTTTGGATGTTAGATATATAAATATATATATAATCACAATAAAATGTAAAAAAGTATGTTTCACATCAAAAAAATAACAAAACATTAAATTAAAAAAATTTAAATCATTATATTTCTACAATATGAGAATTTATTTAAGGATATGAAATAGTTTTATAACTAATTTCTATTTTACTAATATGAATATTTATTTTAAAACTACTCTTAAAAAAATTAACACCTTCTGTACATTTAGTGAAACATAATTAACATGAATTAATAATTATTCTATATGTTAGAGGGATAAATTATATAATAATAATATTTAATAATATTATTAACAGAATGTTGATACATGACATAACTTCTATAACACAAAATAAAAGAATATATTCTACCATTGGGAAACAATAAATTTGGATGATTAAATCAAATCTTGAAAAAACATCATTCTGTAAAGTTCAATAGTAAATAGATTCTTTTCAATTTTCAATATATATAAATTATTTTTGAGTTGTGAAATATTTGTTAAAATGAAAATAAATTTATTAACATTTGTAACCTACAACATTAATTATTTAAATTCTTCAATGTTTTATTTATCACATTGATATTTTATGAAATATTTTTTTCTTTAATAGTCTTCATTACACACAACACTGAGAAGAACTAAACCATGAAATTTCGTAATAAAAATATAATCATAATAAGCTATCCACTAATGTTGTTTAGTGTGATAAGGATAAACTAGATTATGGAACAACTATAAAGGCCATAATTATGGTAAATGTGTTTATTTATTTATATTAATTTAACAAACCATTTATCTAAAAGGCATTTTACTCTCAGAAAATAATTTGTTCTTAAAAAATTGAAATTAATATTTTTGAAATTGAGTATTATAATTAATTTTTTAAAATATAAGAAATTTTAATTGAGATATACTATATCATTTTAGATACCATTATATCAAAATTATCATATACTAATGCTATGATATTTTTTATGAAAAGTATCATTTTTTGAAGAATAATTATAGTGTTTATTTTTTTTTAAAAAAATTATTTTATTTTACATTATTTATAAATTATATAATTAATTCAAATTATTATTAAAATTTCCATAGTTCTTTCGGTTTAATTATAATCCAATTATAGAACATTTCTTGAATTTTATTCATGAATTTATTATAAAATAATTTGTGAACTTAAGAAAGAATTTTTATAAAAATTAGTTCTAGTTTATTTGATCAAAAATGATAATAGCATTCATATGTATATATAACATAATATCTCCATGAACTGAGTAATTAATTTTTCAATTTATATATTTTAGGAGGATTATAATAATTTTTATAATGTTCAAATATGATATTTATATCATCATTAAAATTCCATAGATTATTGAACCATTATCAATTTAGAAGGGAAGAATTGACAAACCAATAAATATATGATTTTTTTGCAAATATCACCAGGAGAATTGATTTTACTAGAGAATGGGTGTCGAATAGGGATAATGTGTCATAATTATATTATATTAGTTTATATAAATATTATTACAGTTTTTTTTATTTATAAAAAATCCATATTTTTCACATTGTGATTTGAACATGTAAAAAATGATGTTGGACCCGAGGTAAGGTATTTTTGTCTTACATTTATTTCTATAAGACATAATAATTTTGCACAATTTATTTAATTTATGTGATGTATATAATATCCATGATTATATTTAATTATTATTACTATTAATTGTATGGGGATTTATATATCCAAATAATATTTTTATTTCTTGGGGCTTACGATTAAAATGATAGAATTGAATTAAAGTGTTTATGATACAATCTCAATTTTTATCACTATTGTTTTTATTAAGATACTAATGATGAATTATTATAATATATATCTCAAGAAAAAAATGGATTTTATTATATTCAGTTTAATTTAATATATTACATTTATTTCCTTTCATTTTTCTTACCTTATGAAATAAAGAGACTAGAAATATTATTTTAATTAAAATACACATTACATTCTCTTTGGTCAAAAAAACTTTTTTTCCCATATACTTATTATTGGAAAGGGATTAAAATATTTTATCTTTATTATCCTTTAATTACATTAAATAATACATAACTATTATAAATTTTTAAAAAAATATCTTAAATGGAATCTTATTTTCAATTTATGAATGAGATACTACTTGACTTTTTCTATAAATGTTTGAATTGAATGTTTTATTTTAATATATACCACATTAATGGAATGTATCACCATCATACCCAATAAATTATTTGATGCTTCCATTAAATGTTTCCAAATTTTTTAAATGTAAATTTTTCCATCATAGATGGGAACTTTGTATGTATTAAAATAGCTATTTCAATGTGGAAATGATATTACCACAAGACATTTCTATGGTATCCTTGAAAAGAAGTTTTCATCTATAGTGAGATTAAATAATGAAACATATGGTTTACTAAGGATATGATCCAATGATACAATCCTTATTCATTTTCCAATTAGTTTGTGATTATTATGATGATATGTTTAAAATAATATTTTATTCTCTTTTGGATATACATGAATTTAATGTCATATTATCGTGTGTGAATTTATAAGAATAGAATTTTATTATATTATGTATTGTTCCATTAAATCCCTCAAATTAATTTTGTATTTATTGATAAATACTATGGTAATTATTTTATTTATAAAATTAAATACATGTTCATGATGTTAATGATTTTTTTTATTTTAATGTACACGAGATTAAGAATTCCATGGAATTTCATAGTAATTCGATTAAATGTGGGATTTTATTTCATGTCTATTAGATTATGGATGTCCTTAGATTTCAATTCCATAGATTAAGCGTAGTACATTACATTATTTCAATTAGATTAATCATGGACATAGATTTTATTTCCACAACTTTAATCATATAATTGGTTTTCATTTCATATTGATTAAGTATTTCCTTAGGATTAATTTCTATAATATTAAACATAGATGTAGAATTCATGTTCATAATATTATGTATTGAATTAGATTTTACATCCATACCATTATCCATTGACTAGGTTTTCATGGCCATATTATTTTGTGAGGTAATTATTTCATGTCCTTAACTTAATAGTGAACTTGTTTCTTTTTATACATATTAAAAAATGTTATAATATTTATAACACCCAAATATTCCACAGTATTCTTCTTTTTTATATAATTCATTAGCGTATGATGTACGCAACACTGAGTTCAATCACACCCAGACCAATCAAAATATCAATTTAAAAAGTCATTATTAAATTTCTAACCACATTATGAATTTTATATATATCACATTTAATATCAATATTCATCACATTTGTTTCTAAGACATAATATATGGATAAATTCAATTTTTTAGATAAAATAATTATAAAAAAGTTGTTTTTCTTCCATTTAAGGGAGAGATTTTTTAAATCCATTATTTAAAACTTTAAAATATACAATTTTAGGAAGTAAAATTAATATTTATATATGGGACATAAATTTTTTGTTTGGATGAATATTTGTAACTCTTCAAATAACTTTCATAATTTTTGATGAATAGTGAAAAATAGTAAACTTGAATTTAAAACAACTTTTTTAATCAAAACATTTATTGTGTTAAATTATATATTTTACTGTTTCAAAAGAGTAATTATATTATATATTTGATAGTTATTATAATTTAATTCATTGGATGTAATTTCATATTTAAATTAACCATAAACACATGTCAATATTTGGATAGTTTTAACTTCTTACAAAACTTCTTTCTAGTTTGGAAAAAGAGAAATAATTTTAAATTAATTTCTGCCAATTTTGTGTTTTGAATTTGGAAAATTTATTTCCATATTTGGAATCATTTGGTATAAATTTTTTAAATAGGTACCACTAATTTCTGGATATTATGAAAAATAACTTTAATAAAAAAATTATTTTACATGGTTAAAAGGGTAATCAGGTAAATAATGAAAAAATAATATTATAATAATATAAAAATTATATAAAATATTTTATAATCTTATTGTATGATATATATTAGGCCATGAAAATCCTTAATCATAATGTCTGGGATTTCAGAGCCAGTTAGTTTTGAAAATGAAATCTTATAATATTTATTTTAAAAAAAAGTTAAATATAACATAAACATGTATCTTTTAGTAAATCAAATTTAATATAGTTATATATAAATGATCTCTATGACTATAAAAATTTGTTTAAAATATAAAAATATTTCCTACATGTTATTTTATTTATAATTTTTAGAAATTAGATAAATATATTTATTATGAAATAATAATGATGGAGTGATTGCCTTTTTAATGAATGATTCAAATAAATTAATCTTTAAAAATTAAAATAAATGTAATTTAAACATTTGTATGTGATACACTAATTTAATGGATGAAAATGAAATAAAATCGATATTTTAATTGCTTTATTTTTGTGGAATCATGTTGTTATGAATTTAGCAAAAAATCAATTACTAAATAGTTTCAAAATTCACATAAATGTGGTTTTAAAAACATATTATTTTATTAAATGGAATAGGAATATTCAAAAAATATTTCACAGAATGATATAGATAATTTGAAAAATCTATTTAATTATTCAGTTTAGTTTATAATGGTATTTTATAGTAAATAAAATAACCCTATATTATAGAATTACTAGAAGACATTGTAGGAGTTAAACTCTTTAACTAATGGTTAATCCCCAATGATATGGTTTAATTCATGAATTTTACATGTCTAGAAATCATTTTCTTGGTTTATTTCGACCCATAATTTAATTATTCTATAAATTAATTACATTGGATCTATAATAAACTGATATTCAATTTATACTATATTAATATTTCAAACTCGTTCTAAAGTGTCCCTCACCTCTCTTATAAAAGGAATCTTTTCCTTATCTTTAATTAAATCCTCCAAAACCCTTTTTTATACCCTAAAACTACCCATTTTCTCTCCCAACATATCTAATGTTATTCAATAGCATACAGTTTGGGAATAAAGACATCCTATGGAGACCCTTTGTGCACATTACAAGGAGAAACCCGTAAGGGGTTAATTGTTTTATCACCATATTCATTCTTATTTTATTCTTCAATTTTTTATTTATCTATTATTTCCATAAAAAATAATAAATACAGTAACTTATACATGATGAGATGTTATTATAATTATGGTATACCCATATTCCTTATTTGACCCATCCAACAAAAAAACAATATCACTTCGCGTGGGTACGTACAACTTATTGTCTCCACGCTGTGGTGTAAATTGTTTTTCACATAAAGTTTATTTTTATGGGTATAAAGATCAAAATAATGAATTTAAATGATAAACATAAAATGATATTTTTTCTCTACAATTCATATTTTATAAAATTCAATACCATTAATCCATTAATAAAACGATATAGTCGCTCGTGTGTATGTACGACTTACCGTCTCCACGACGTGATGAGACTCATCTTTTATGTTCCCAATCCAATAATTATTATAAAAATAAATATTATTAATTATTTTTAAATAAATGACATAATAATGATACTTGTTATATATATATATATATATATATCATTCACATACAATAATTCAACACGATAATAAAATAGAAACAACGCTCATGAAAACGTACGACCTCCCGTCTCGATGAACGATGTGTTCAATTGTATTTATATATCTATTATATATATTTATATACATAAAATTAATGATATATAAGAAATATTTTACATTCTGTAAGGATTTTAATTATGATATATGAAATAAAATAATAAATAATAGGTTAACAAACATATGATAAAGAAAGTGATTATTAACCGGCATTAACTTGGATGTTATTAAAAAATGAGTTACATAGAGTCTCAAATGAATTATATATGATGTCATAAATATATAACCGGTCCTTTTATAATTTAATAATTTTTTAACCATTTTATAGGATAATAACTCAATCTTGACTAATGTATAGTATAAGGTAAGGGGTAATCCCTCAATTATATTATTATCTGAGATTGTTTATGTGTAAGTGTTTATTGGGACATATTTATCATCCATGTCCACGTTTTATAAAATAATTCCAATAGAATCTTTAATGATTTTATGGAAGATAATATTAAACAATAACATCATTTTTATGGTTTTAAATATTTCTTTTTCTAAATATTTTTAATCTATTTTATTGTTTTAAAAATGATTTTAACAATTTATTTATATGAACATGGTTGTTTTAAATATTTAATTCCTTTAAAAAGACTCAATGTTTTATAGAAAACATTGATTTAAAAATATATTTTGATTGAACTATTTTATAAATTGTGAATATTTTAAATTATTTCATGAAAAATGGATATTCCTCTCAACGAGTTTTCTTGATTATTTTAATTAAGTGAACATCATTTGTGAGATTTTATTCTTGATTGAGGATGTTTTATTATAAAAAAATGTTCTATATTTTATTGAATGGGTTATGATTTGTATGCATATGGTAGTGGTATTTTCATACCATTCATGGTTTATGGTTAAGTTATTGAATTTTTGTATGGTAGTTTTAATATGATTACTTTTGTTGGTTATGTTTTACCTCTTTCAGAAGTGGAATGCATTGGAATCAGTAAGTGATAGGTGGGGCCTGCTATATCTCCTTGAGGCATCGATTGTTATCATGATACAATATTCTATCTTGGCATATGGCATTTAAAGAATAATTATGTATGGTTATGGAATGAGGCCTTAATTTAGAGGTTATGATGACCGTAAATATGCATTCCCTCGTTATGATATTATTTGTAGATTTTAAATGTGGTTCTTCAAATAGTAGAATATCCATTTGAATGTATAAATGGCATGATTTGTATTATTTTTTTTATATTATTATGAAGATAATGTTTTTAAAGAATTGTGTTTTAGTTTTTTATATTTTTTTAAATAGTTATTCTAATTTTTTGATAGTTTTGGATACAGTGTTCATCAATATTGAGCATCTGAACTCACCTCGTTATTATTTTATGTTTTCCCATGATTCCCTGAAGTGTTTTATGATTTATATGTAGGGTTATCATAGGAGAATAATTTCATTGTAAAAGTATTATATATGCATAATTTTATGTCATATATGTAAATTTCATGTACATAATCTGTTTTCTAAGACTACTAATCTTATTAGTCCTTCCGGAATTGAATCCTTATAATCATGCCAATGTACTAATATAATTTTCCTACTCTAAGCTTATTTTTTGGGGAATTTTTATTTGGTTTCATAGGATGTTTAGAGACAACCATGGAAATAGATTTAGAAGATATTTATTATCGATCATTACCCTAAGATAGATTTTAAGGATATGTATAGATGAACCCCCTAGAATTTTAGCATCAATCATGAAAAACCTAGGATAAAACATAAGATGTTGTAGACATGAAGTATCATTCCTAGATTATGTGGTTTTCCTCAATGAGAGGTGTTTCTCACCTTGTTTTTCAGGTATTAGTTATTGGAGGAAACTAGAAGGAATATTATTAAGATTGATTTTGTAAAAAATTTGGTGATTTTGTGCAACAAAACTGTGTAATTACTAGAGAGACAGTTATTGTTCTTATACCTTTTTGTTATCAAGATGTATGATTAACAATGTGATCATTTATGACTATACTAACACATTGCTTAATAGGAAGAAGAATATTTATAAATTTTCAAATTTTAAGAAGCATAGAGGAGAAAATATTCGGCTTCTAGCATGATTATGGAAGGAAAGAAGATCCTTAATTAATACCAAAAATGGAGTGGAAGATGAAATCTATATGAGAAAATGTGTTATAGTTTGACGAATTTTTATTGAGTTTAATATCTCATCTGTGTAAATCATGGGAATTACCCAAATCAATGCCCAGACATAAGAATGTACCTCTAATACAAGGAATAACCTATTCCATTACATCCATTAAATTGGAATGATTAATGTATTTATGTATTTGGAAAGAATAACTATCAATAATTGAATTGTATATTGAGTATTTAGTTTATGATTTTCACTATGTATTTTAAAGATCATTTTGAATAATTATAATGGACAATTATATTTATATTAGGGAAATATTATATTTCGTGAATACAAGATTAAAATAACGATAACCATTAATATGTTCCTTATGTTAAGATAATAATGTTTGGATAAAGATATTTTGGATTTGAATAAGTAAATTGGATAATGATAGATTCTTGAGGCAAATTTTGGATTAGTCGAAAAGAGGGTTATTATTTCATGGATGAATTGCACATATTTTTGGGATATAAGATATAATCCACTATTTTTTGGAAAAAGGAAACATGCATGTTTTTACAAATGATATCTGATAATTCATGTTGTTAATGGGAATAAAAATAATACAAGATGAAGGTGTTAACCTGTTTCAAATGTAACAATAAAGAACCTACCTATGATATACGATAGATAAATTATATGCCTATTTGGTTCACTTATTTCTAAAGGGGTTGATTTTCAGTTTTTTAAACGATTTTAAAGTTAGTATTTTATGTATAGTATAATTTATAATCTAGTTGTTGTTTGTTTGATTAATTTATAATCTCACTCTAGGTGGGAGTATTCATATGGGATAACCCATGATAACTTTTTTTGATATAGATTTAATGACTAGTCATTTTATTTATGGATCACATGATCTTATAACACTTTAGAAATGAAAAATTCAACATTATTTCCTTTAATAAGAGATGTAGTGGAAATTTTTCTAAGGAATTACCAATGATGTTATTTTATTGACATAAAGTAACAGTTTCTTCTTTTATTCTTCATATTTAGGGAAAGGATCATGAAAACAAAAATTATTTCCCAACTACATTCTATTGGGATTAGTCAAATGGTCCTATGGATCATCATAGAATTATAGATTTCAAATTGTTAAATTTATCCTAATAATCTTATCAATCCCTATTAATCATATATTTATGGATAGATTTTTATATCATTTATATATGTTCTTACATGTCATCTTGTGTTATTGCTGGTAACCTTCAAACTTTCCTCAATTGTTGTAAAATGGATACCTCAATAATCCATTTTTTGATAAGGGATTTCAACTATGATATTTTAAAATATTAAATATCTAGTTTTAAATCCCATGATTAAATTTTGAGGATGAAATTTATTAAATGAGAGGATACAGTAACACCCAATTCTTCCACGGTAAAATTCCTTTTTAAATAATTCAATAGCATGGAATATACACAACACTGAGTTTGAGTGCACCATAACTTATCAAACTAGCTATTAAAAAGTTTTTATTAATAGTTTTAACCAAATTTTTATTTTTATATATATCTCATGTAACTCTATAATTCAACTTATATCTTTCTAACCCAACATATAAGGATAAATTCAAAATTTTTTAGATAAAAGATATATTTTTTTAAAAAAAACCAGTTTTTCTGCCTTTAAATAGTGAACCATTTTTAATTCCAATATTAGAAACATTTATATAATAAATTGGAATAAATTAAATAAACATTTAGAATAGGGACATAATAATGTAGTTTGGATAAATTTTTGGAACTTTTTTGATTATTTTCATTATTTGATGAATAGTGATAAATAATAACTTTTAATTGAAAGCAATTTTTAAATTGAAAAATTATAATTTTTAAATAATAAATTTTAGTGGATTTAAAATAAAATAATATTATAATTTAATAATTTTATATAATTTAGGTCATTTTAAGAAATTTCACAAATAAATTAAATATAAACGCATGTCAATCATTTGATAGTTTTAACTTATTAAAAACCTGTTTTCTAGTTTTGAAAATATGAATTTATATTAAATTAGCCTCTTATAATTATTTATTTTGAATTTGAAAAAATGGATTCCCTATTTGGAATCATAATGTACAAATTTTTCTAATATGTATCTTTTAATTTTGGACATTATAAATAATAGATTCGGTAATTATTTTTATTTACCAAGGTTAATGGGTAAAACAGTAAAATATGGTTTAAAAACAATATTATAATAATATACAATTAACATAACACATGTCCTAATCCTATAATATAATATATACATTCTTCCATTATCGTCTTTAAGATGAACCTTTGTAATTTGTGAGCCACTTAGGTGTGAAAATCACATTTTAGCATATTTAAATAAATGTAATTTGAACAGTTTGATGCCATCCACCAATTTTATTCATTAAATTGACTTATAAGGGATTATTTAATTCTTTTTTAAGAAGTAATCATGTTTTTATGACTTTATCCAAAATCAATTACTACATACTGTCAAAATTGACATAAAATGGATTTTACAACAAATACTATTTATTAAATGAGATTAAAATCCTAAAAATATAAGATTCATAAAATTGTCTTATATAATGTTTAAAATATAATAAATTATCAACTTATGGTTCAATTTTCATTTTTTAGTATCTAAATTAACATTATTGTATAAATACACAAGAAGACACGGAAAGAGTAAATTTTTTTACATAAGGGTAAATCCGAAAATATATGGTTAATTTCATGAAATTAAAGTATCTAAAAATCATTTTATGAGAGTATTTAGACACATCAAAATATTATCCCAAAAAAAATTAATTTCTACCTATTTGAAACCGGAATTCAGTTTATAATAAATTAATACTTCGTGTTCTTCCAAAACTGCCCCTTACCTCTCTTATAAAAGGGAACTTCTCGTTCTATATAATTCACACTACCATAGCCATTTTTATTGGCCTAAACCTACCCATTTCCTCTCCCAAAATATCTTACATCTTTCTATAGGCTACATATGTGGTATAAAACCAGTCTATAGTGATTTTTTGTGTAAATCAAAAGGAGACACTCTAAAATAGGTAATTGTTTTATCACATATTTCAAAGTTATTTTCTTCTTATAATTACTATTTATATATTTTTTCCATAATAAAATAAAAAATATATTACCTTCCACATTCTGATATATTATTATAATTATGGTAGAACCATATTCCTCCTGTTACAAATCCTGCAAAAAACTATATCACCATTCACATGTATGTTCGACTTACCGTCTCCATGTCGTGGGATATATTTTTTCATGTACACATAATTTATAAGTGTATAAAAATGAATATAATGTATTTAAATAATAAAAATTACATGATATTGTTTATTTAAATTCATAGTATTTCCAATTCCATACCATTTAATCATTAAGAAAATGATATTGTCGCTCGTGCATACGTATGACATACAATCTCTATGACGACATGAGTCTCATCTCTCATGTCCACAATTCAAGAATGATTATAAGAATAAATATTATTCATACGTATGAAATATATGACCTAATAATGATACTAGTATGATATATATATATGTCATTCACTTACATCAAATCTATACAATAATAAAATAGAAACAACATTCGTTCGTACGTACGGCCTACCGTCTCCATGAATGGTGTGTTCCATTTTATTTATATATCTACTATATATAATCATATATAGAATATATATTATATATAAATAATTTTTAACATTCTATAAGTAATTAAATTATGATATATTATATAATATATAATATAATAGGTCAAAACACAAATGAGAAAGAAATCAATTATTATTTGAAACGTTGCCTTTACATGATATTATTAATAAACGTGTAATATAATGTTAATAATGAAGCATATATGATATAATTAATTTAGATAAGGTCTTGGTATAGTTTAATAATATTTTTTTTACCATTATATAATTGGATAACTCACCCTTTACTAAAGGAAAGTATATGTGAAGGTTTAATAACCCAATCTCATTATAATACATGATTCTTTATGTGTAAGTATTTAATGAGTTTTATCTTTCATCCAGGTCCATGTTTCATAAAAAAATTCAAAATAAATATTTTATGGTCTTATGTAATTGAATATTTAACTAGAACAACATTTTTAATGTTTTAAAGAGTTGTTTTTCAAAATATTGTAAATTAATTTCCATTTTTTCAAAATGGTTTAATTGTTTATTTATATTGATAGGATTTTTAAAAAAAATAAATTACATGAAAATGTATGAAATTGGTGTGGGGCACTTTGATTCAAAATTCAATTTTAACTGACATATTTTATAAATTCCATAAATTTAAAATCATTTCAAGAAAAAACAGATATTTCTATCAAAAAGTTTTGCAGATAATTATCATCTAAGTCAAAATCTTTTATTAAATTTCACTCTTCATAAATACTGATTTATTATAATAATATATTACATATTTCACTTAAAGAGATATGATATGTTTTATTGTGGATGTGAAATTTTAATACCATTAATGGTTTATGGTTAAAGTATTGACATTTCATATGATCCTTTTAATATGAGTGCTTGTGTTGGTTATGTTTTACACATTTTATAAAAGGAATGCATTATAATTAGGTAGTGACAAGAATGGCCAATTATAGCCCCTCGATGCATCGGTAAGTCCCATGAGACAATTGAGTGTCTTTGTACAAGGCCTTGACATAATATTTATGTATGGTCTTCGAATGATGCCTTGATTTAGTGGTTATGATGACCAATATTATTCATTCCCTTTTTATGAGATTTGTTATTAAATTTAAATTTGATTATTAGACTAGTAGATTATCCATGTGATTTTTTAAATCAGATAATTTTATTTACAATTTTCTATATATCATGGAATATAATGTTTTAAAAGGGTTGTGTTTTTTTTGTTTACATTGCCTCAAAAGTCTATACTTATTTGTGATAGCTTATTCTATATTGATTATACTTTATGAACATCTGAGATCACCCCATTATAATGTTTTATTTTCCCATTATTCCATGAAGTGTATTATGATTGATATGCAGTGTTATGGTAGGATAATAATGGTGTTATCAATAGATTATATATGGTGCATTTTATTTATGAAATGTAAATTCCATTTATGTAATCTATTTTCAATGAATAATAAACAAATCGTTCCTTGGGGATGTGATTCCTTGTAATCATGACAATGTATTAAAATAATTCAAGGAATTTGGTCTTCTAGGTTCAGGGAATTATAATGACATTTTTTCGTCATATTCTTACATCTATTTAATGTTATCAGGGATTATTTTCATTTAATTACATTATAATTACCATCTTTTGAACTGCTATGCTTTATATCATGACCGATGAATAGGATATTTGACATGAATGGTATGTTTTTCCATTATTAAAATCATGTTCCCATACACTTAAGCCCATATTTTATTTTTGTCTCCCTCATTTTCGATTTATGATAATCTAAGATAGCCCTTTATTTTGATTCATTTTCATAAGTAATGAGGAAATATTTTAGTTATTATATGCCTAAAAAGTGATCTAGTTACAAATAATTAATTGAGAGATTATATAGATATACTATGAACTAGTCATTTATATATATATATTATTTTACAATGATATCGAAACTATATTGTTATTGAATAGATCAATCAATTATTTATTGAATATTCCTTTCATAATAGTTACTATCCACATATGGATCATTATTATTCATAGTAGTGATATGATTTTTTGTCCTTTTTAAAATAGTATGAGAAAAAATTAGTGATAACCCATAGATAGTTCTATATATACGATAATATCCAAAATATTCAGTAATTATCATGGTTGACATAGGATTATCCTATGGTTTTATATATTTAAAATAAGAGTCCTTATTTGGACATCTAATAAATTATTCTTCAATTTTTTGTGGGGTTACACTATGATAATAAATATTCAACAATATAAATTTTAGTTATATTTTTAAAAAAAGTTAGGTAAGGATCCATTTTATTGAAATATAAAGAAATTTTGACGATGTGGTAATATATAGAAAACTCCCCCATCAATATAAATAGTTACAGACCAAATTTTTTTGGAATATCATCTCAAATACATTGTTCATCTCAAATAAAATTCCAATTGATTCTTCCATACCCTAGTTCATTACATCGTAGATGAAGACCCCTCCTATATATATTCAATTTTTTCTAACTATCCTCTATGTGAAATTTCATTGAGTCAATTAAATTTCATTACTCACTGTTCTTAACAACTATTACGTTATAATTTTTTTAGGAATCATCTAGAAATGTACCCTTGATGATTTTATATCCCATCAAGGTGGTCTATGTCTCATCATGGAATAATTTACCTCCTCTATATTTTGTATTCAATGAGTCAATAACTTATATAAATTTGGATGTAGTAAATAGATAATTTTTATGAGATGATTCATTGGAAGTGAACTGTATCACACCTTCCAAATCAACCACTCTAAAAGGGGCAGTGGAAAGGACATGATACATGCCCAATATTTAATTTTTATACTAGGATTCAACATGTATAGCATTTTACATGTTATGGGGAACCATGTTTTTTTTAATATCATTTTGTTGTAATGAATCCATACTTGTATCATCCACTACATTCAGGGAATATTGATCATAATATTATACTAGACCATGAATCTGATCCAATAGAGTAAAAACCTAAAATTCAAAAGTCGTGTTTTCCTGATTATCCATCTATATATAGGAATCATTTTCATTGATGTAGAAGTCACACATTCCTTGCGAATCTTATCGCATTTAGGTGAGTCATTATCAACCAGGAACATAGGATTATCTCCTCTTCCCCATTCATATTGGTCATTATAAACATCTAAGGATTTTGAATCCTCCAGGGATCACCCAATATAATATTAAATTTCAACTAATTAGAGACCATACCTTGCTCTCGCTGCATCATGTGCCGATAAACTTCTAAAATAAGTTATTATTTCAAGAGAAGAATATTAAACCAGATTCAAAGAAAAAATACTACCCTTCAATATCTTTATAGGAGAATGAGAAATTATTGTCTACCTTCCTTCATTTTTTTACAATGATCATACTCGGTTCATTTTTAATATCAAAATAATCCACTTAATGTGTAGCATCTTGATAATCAGATTTATTTTCCACAATGATTTAATCTAACTTGTCTACAAATTCACACCTAATTAGAGCGTATATGGGTGATATAACTAAATTGGTAAAATATACAACATCTCCTCATCCTAAGTCATATTATTCTTATAAAATCCATTCCTATAAACATGAAATTATTGAAATCCAAATTGAACCTTAAAATTCAATCTATGATATTTTTTAAAATACCACACTAGTATAAATTCTTTAAAGGAATATTTTTAATTTATCATTAGTGTTTTACAATATTCTAATCCTCTAAAATAAAAAATGGGACTTTGAATGTAAAATGTTTAAGCAGTCGTCAAAAATTAATTTTTTTTTCTATGTCTGGTTTTTGGAAAACCCGACATCGAATGCCTGATTATATAATGGTTGAAGTGATGCATATTTATATAAACAGAAATGAAAAGTCATTTTTGGTGTTTTTTTCAAATAACCATAATTTAAATGGGTTTTCACGTTTTATATCTTTCATATACATTGATTTGACTAGTGGTGGTGTTAAAACATAGTTACAAATCAAATTTTACGGGTGTCAAAAGTTCAACTTCAATGGGTTTTGTATATATAGCCCATTTGAATGAGAACATGATAAACATGAAAGAAAATTAAAAACACAAAATAAAAAAACAAAACATAAGGATTTAAAAATATTTCAAATATTTTATGAGTTTTTAAAAATTTCATATATTGTTTGTCATTATTTCTCTTATTTATAAGATAGAAATCATGTGATAATGAAACTAGTGGTCGATAATGAATTTTTAGACCTATTTATAAATATCATCAGGATATTGTATATTCATAACATAATCATAGTAATAATTCATCATCATAAGGATAGTTAAAAGGATGTAAAGAAATTAAGGTAAATAATAATAAAAAAATTAAATGATTAGAACATACATCATGTTCAAATCATCAGTTGGTGACGCATTGAAATTTTAAATGGTTAAAAATGGTCAAAAACGATGAAATAAATTGTATAAGGATATTTTTATAGTAAAAGAAAAAAATTTCAATGTAATTGTACTAGAATTTAGGTAGGATTTTAAAAAATGAACTTCGCATTGTGAAATAAATGGAAATACGGATCCAACATATTTGAAAAATTACATATAATGTTAGTTAAATATATAACCAAAGTTAAAAAGTGTTACATGAGAACAATAAAAATTGGTTACTAATGAATTAGGTAAAACGTATTTCAATTGAAAATTCAATGATTTTTATTTAGTAACTGATGTTAATAGTAATAATGTTAGACATTTAACATCAGTGTTTTTCACAAATCAATGTTAAAAGTATCTTTTTCCGGTTTTTTAAATGACTAACAAGAAAAATATGAAAACAATTATATCTCACCTTCCATGAATATAATTGACGTCATGGGATCTAAAATAATCTTCATGATCAATAATTTAATGATGTCAAAAGTTTAACATTAGAAGGATTTTAATTTCACGTTTTCCAAAAAATTGGCATTAAAAGTCACTTTTTGATAAGCTTTTACAAATAACTGATGTACAAAATGTTATCCAAGTAGTATATAATTTCCCAAGATTATATATGACTGGTTGTGGATCTCAAAAGGACTTACGTATAAAATCTTGTCATCATGGAAAGTTTTACTTCTCTAAGACATCTCTTAGAGATGTTCAAACTCTGAAATATGTTACCTGTGATCCGTAACTTCATTTAAGCACCAATACCAATAAAATAAAAAATTGGAAATTAGATACAACATGGATAATTATTGTAAAATAAATTATTTTGAAAAAAAGAAAAATATACATTTAAAATTAGTTTCATAAAAAATCTGATTTTAAAAAGTCTTCTGTTGTTTGGCTTCTTACATCCATTACTTTTGATCCATATGTCCATTTTAGCTTGAAGAAAACTAAAAAACAAATCTCGGAAAGGTAAATACATCTTGGATAAATTTTTTTTCAATTTATATTTTAATTAATAAAAAAATAACCATTAAAATTGATCAGTTAAAATATACTTTGACAATAGTCTTACATTATGACTTTTAATGTTGGTTTTTACAAAAAAAACAAGATGTTAAAAATTAACTTTTATTGTAATTTAATGAATTTTATGTGTTTAAAGTACTCATAGAAAACATTTAATATCAATATATAATAACTAATGCTTAAATTTCAATGTTAGAGACCTTGTTTCTACAACATCAAGGAGTTTCATTAATTAGAAGAGGACCTCCCAATGTATTATAATCCAAAAAAGTTGGTAGATGGTTTTTATCATGGTGTGGAGATTAACCATAAATATTATATTAATTATAACCCTAAATTTTTAGGACTATAAATTATATAACTATTCATAGGAGATTATTCATATTTATGTCCATAATATGAGATGTAATGTAAAATCATTCTTTTTTGATGGGTGTAAATTTGTCCACCCAATTATTATGAAATCAATAAAAATGTGAAAAACAATTCACACAAAATTATCATGGAGAACTCATATTTTATAGTGAGAACAAATTATTATTCAACTATGGTTGATTAAATATCAACTTCCTCCAGAAATATATAATATAGTAAGAACAAAATAATCTCATTCCACATGTTTAGATTAATCGGGTCTACTATATCTTAAGTAATATAATATAAAATAGTTGGATGCCAGAGGATCCAATTAAGTCCATACACTCTAATCCAAACCTACTTAAATGTGTTCCAATCAAAATGAGGTTTAAGTTGGACTGCAATTTATAGAAATTCAAAACCCATTATTTAGTGATATAGAACCAAATCGACTGGCCCTTATTTTAAAATCATCAAAAGGAAAAAAGTGGTTGTATCCATGATCCACTGATACATATATCCATGATTTAAATTCCAAAACAATAGATAACACATTAAATTAATCACAAATCTCCCAATGATTTGAACCACTTAGAGGAATAAATAAAGCGTATGTAGGGTGATTACATAGTTTTAGTCATACTATGATGACCTCTTCATTGAAAACAACATCCAAAATATTTTTTTTCTATTGAATCATGCAAGAATTCACGTCCCTAGACTGAAGAAAAATATTCTTCGTTGTTTTTTTCAAACCACTATTTTTTTAATCCCTCTCAATATTTCTACAAGAAACTACCCATGGAATTTAAATACCTATTGAAACATCTTCAAATCATGGTTTATCATTGAACTCGAAGGAATGAATTAAACAAAGAATTATATAGACAATGAAAATAATATCATTATTTGGAATCAAATGGATTTAAAGGCGGAATGTAATATATTATAAATTCTATCACTCGACTCTCTCATGATGTTGGTGGTAAGAAAGATCATGTTGAAAATTTAATTACACTAAGTATGGAGAAACACATTCATAAAGTTTTTATGTGACTACATCCACCCTTTTTATATGGTTATTCTAAATAGTCAATTACTCAGAAACAAGTCAATGCGATGGAAAACCTAGTTTTCATTTCTCAATAATTAGACAATGAGAAAAATTTCATGATGATTATGATTTAGAAGTTCAATTATATCAATGTAGGAATCTCATTAAATATTTAAGGAATGTGGCTGAAATTTATTCCATATAATGGGATGAGTTTAATGAATTTTTTTAGTGAGAACTTCACTTTTATTCTATATATAGAAATGGAGAAATAGATCCTTGAGGATTATATAAATGAGGATGAATCCATTGGTACATTTGTGGAAAATCACAACATACATTCAATGTATTATTTAGGATTAATGTTACATCATGTAATTCTAAATAGGAAATTGTACATTTGATAGTGTACTATATACTCAATGTCGATCCTAAACAAACATGAGAGTCATTTTATTTAAATGTGATCATTATTAGATAGAAATTAAATTAAAAAAATTCACAATATTAATGAATTTATGAAACTTATAATGTTAAAACACTTTGCAACAGTATTTGTTTAATATTTTTATACATTCACTGAAATATTTAGTAATGTAGTGTTATTCTTCAAAAGTATATATTTATTTAAAAAAATTGATTTTCTTTCATTTTATGAGTGAATATTAAAATTATATTTTGAAATTTTAAGAATTTAAATTTCATAAAACTAAATTCGTATTTTAAATAAAAATATAACATTTTACATTGGGTAAAATGTTTTAATTTTTTTTGAAAATATTGTTTCTTTAATACTGAAAAAAAACCAATTTTTAAACCAAGTCATTTCAATTCCAGATATTTAATGAAATAAAATGTAACATAATGTATTGAATATGATTTAATGTTTTATAAGTACAAATTTTTTATATTTCACTAAATAAAATATTTTTAATAAATATTATATTGAATTTCTCGATGGGTTTATTTAGTGCATTAAAAATGTGATTCTTCCTACCAATGTTTTAAATGACATATTGTTCAACCATTGTAATTAAATAAAATATTACCTAATTGTGAATAATTTTAAAAAAAATTAAAGATTATATATCAGTATATATTAATTTAATTTCATACAATCATAATTATTATATATTCAGTTAATATAAAGGGATCTCTTCTTGAAAAATATCCCTCTTCAAAACCTGATTCTTTTTTGTGAATGTGGGAAATGGTTAAAATATAATTTTTGAAACGATATGATATGATTTAGGTAAAATGGATTCCATATTTTATATATGATTTTACAAATTAGGTACTAGGTTCATTTTGATTTTTTAGGAAAAAAAGGATATCATGATAAAAAATAATTTACCACAGTATAACTAAACTAATAAAATAGTTAAAATTAATAGGTTAAATCTTAAAATAAATTAAAAAATAAAACCTTAAATGGGTGTTTGATGTGTTTTTCTACCATAACCATCCCTTAAAAATTAATTATCAATATAATTCATCGAATTTAATTCCACCCAAATGTGTTTGGCATCAAATATAAAAATATTATTATTTAACAACATAAAACCACCCCTCCTAATGTATATATACCACTCTTCAACACCCCTTCTCTTTATAGTCCTCGAAGCGTTACCAATTTTTACCAAAACCTATACACCCAACCCTCACCACTTTTTTATATTAAATTTATCAAAAAAATATTAATTCTATGTTCTATAAGCGTTCATTCATAGAGGTGATATTCAAGAAGTAACTTTCTCAATGAACATCTTTTAATTTATTTTCATCTTCTAAAATAACCTCACATCAATAATACATCAAGGAATAATAACTATAGTATCATTCATATATTTTAAATGTAATTTTTAATGTAATTTCATAAATATATCCCTTTAATTATTCCCTCTTATTCCCAAAAACGAAACTATGTCCAAATTTTGGATGTTATCTGTCTCCGTTGATAATGACTTCTTATTTTCCATTACCACCATCAAGGGTGGTCATAAAATAATAATTACTTTTAAATAATATTTTAATAAGATTATTGTAACATATTTCATATCCTTGATTTATTATATATACATAAAATTAAATAAAATTAAACTAGATAGTGATTGTTGAAAAAAATTGAAAAAAACTATACATTTATAATTATCATTTTACCAAATGAATCATTATAATTATACAAAAAATTAATTATTGTACCATTGGAAAAAATATAAGGAAATTAATAAAAATCCATTTCACTTATGGCTTATTTATTCTATTTAAAAAAATCCATAACTATAGAAAAATGAATAGACCATGAAACCATGAATCATACACCACCAAATAATGGTAAATAATGAAGTAATATTAGTGAAATGGAGGTAATATTTGAAAAAAAATCATATAAGGTATTATAAATATTAATATAGTTCTATAATAAATTATTAACATTGTTTAATTTTTTATATATGAGGATTGAACATGTTTTACTTATAAAACTCCAAAGGTATGGAAAGGCAATTTCCATTCATTAAGTATCAATTTACATCATTGATTATGTCTTCCTAATATTTTGTGTGAAATGATGTTTGGTTATATTATGTTCTATTTAATTGTTTTTATTTAGATTAACCTATGCTACATGTAATCTATTCTTTGATTAGTTCTCACTTTAATTATATGATACTTATAAGGGAAATTCATTTAAAAAATGTAATTTTAAGGTTTCCTTTAAAACTCTTTTTTCTTCCATGTAATTTTTTTTTAAAATTGTTTAACCATATATTTTTATCATTTAATTATAATTATTAAAAATCATTTCAAATCATAATTGAATATTTACAAACTAGTTTTATGGGATTAGTATTTTTATTTCCAAATGTGGTTTTTTGTGACATTTTCAAAAAAATATGGAAGGAATGTTTTTCACTTTTACCACATGATAATATTTTCCCACCATCATGAATACTTAATTATTTGAAGAATAACTTCTAGGTTTAAATTTTTATTTTCAAATGATTATTTTCTATTTTCAGGTTTGCATATTTTCGAAAAATATGTTTTTAAAAAAATTAAAGGATGTTTTCTTTAATAATAATTTTATTATGTATGTATTTATATTTTGGGATTATGTTATATTTCTTTGGTATTATCTTTTATGATGGGTAGTTATGTTATAAACCAATTAATGGGGGTCCATGATTATCAAATTATGGGTGTAACATTATTAACTAGTGATTGGTTGTTTCGTGATAAACCATGTATTTGAAGTAACATTATAATATCCAATGAATTGGGTACTCAAAAGTTGGAGGATGGTCATATTGATTACTCAATTTTTAAGATATATATAGAAACTTATGTAACATGAGTCCTATTTATATATATTATATGAATTTATATCTGTTTTCATGAAAATTATTTCATTTTTTAAATGTAGGATAATGAGTTTTAAAATGATGAATCAATTTTCCGGTGAAAAAAATGTTTGTAAGACACTTTTTAATGTATTTTCAATGGAATGAATATTTTATTTCATTTATGTTTATCAAAATGATTTTTTTCTCATAATTTTGTTTAATGAAATCATTATGTTTACAGATCTGTAGGGAAGACGATGATATCAA
Source organism: Viscum album (assembly GCA_963277665.1). Taxonomy (NCBI): domain Eukaryota; kingdom Viridiplantae; phylum Streptophyta; class Magnoliopsida; order Santalales; family Viscaceae; genus Viscum; species Viscum album. Next base: position 1,083,751,330 of record OY728119.1, read on the forward strand.
TGAAAAACTGTTAATATGTTCTTAAGAGAACCCATTGTTTTTATACATCTGTTTCATAAGAGAAATGGATGATGATTATATGTTTCCAATTTTAATTAATGGGTATACCATTCATCAATTAGTAATAATTCTCTAAAAAAGTCAACCTAAAATATCCTCATGATTTTAATAAATAAATTTGAGTTTAATATCTCTAGAATATGTAATGTTTGTGGATGAGTCCTTATATTTAACCAGTAACCCTGAAAGAAAAGTCAATAAATCCTTTACTGGTTTGAAACAAACTATTTTAATGTTATTTTCCATAGGAGACATTAGAATATGTGACAAAATTGTTCTATGTGAAATAAATGTGGAAATGGAAGTTGAAATTCCTTCTGGTTTTTGAAAAAATTAAAAGAAAATATAGCTTTATAGAATATCAAATGGTTTGTCCCATGGAGGGCATAAAATTATTCGACCTCATACATATAAAAATATGGTAATAATATATCAAGTGACTTACAAAAAAGAATATATATATATATTTCGACTGTGGTAATCCTTCATATTGATAAAAACAATTTTGAAGTTATATGAGGAGGATATTTAATGAAATAAATGAATATAGAGCTCCAATGGATACTCCACACCCACTTTAGTGAAATAAATTTAAGGATTTTGGGATTTACATACAACAATACATTAATCAACGGTGAAATGAATAAAATAACCCTAAAACATTTATTTAAAATGAAAAATGGAAACTCTATGAAATTACAATAATTGATTTGAATCATGATTATAAAGTCACACATACCCTCCAATATAAAATTGGAGATTGCATGTTGATATCTATATAAATAAAAACTTTAAAAAACATATTGTTTAGCGAAATAGTATCTGATTTTGAACTTCTATTATATGTCCCCAAATAGATTCAATGCAAATTTCTAGAATAATGAAGTTATATTTCATATTCGAAATAAATTATTTATCATTTATCGGTGAATGGATGGACTAAAACCTCCAATAAAAATATTTTTTTGCTAAGATAAGTTCTATTTTAATTAGTAATGGGTGGAATTTATTTTGGGGGAATAGATGATTTTATGGTGACATAATTTTGGTAAATGATTATTATTGTTGGTCAGATTGGATACTCAAGATGGGGGGGTGAATCGAGTTCCAATTAAAAATATCTGTTAAAATATTACTACTAAAATCCCACAATTGAAAATCAAATCAAACTGTAGTGAATTTTTAAAACTTTAAAGGTTCAATTAGATTCTCAAAAGATTCATTAGGTCTCAGTTAATTTAATCAGAGGATTAAATTATCTTTTGAAACTAATCTATTGATTTACAAAAATTACTAACATTTTCTAATTTAACTATCAAAGTAACATTAAAAAAGATTTTAATTTCAATCTAAATACCAGTGGAATGAAAAATATATAATATAATTTAAAACATCATCTATGATGCACAATAGATATAACTAAGAGGTTCAGTCTCAAGCCGAGACATATTCCTCTAAAACAGTTTATAGAAATTTGATCCACACCCTGGATTGGGGAAAAACAGTACATAGACTCTTCTGGTCCTAAGACCTCTATCAATTTTCTTCATGGAAAAAACAATAGAAAAAGATCTCAAGCTATCTAGGTCACACTTGACCTCTTTCATAACTCACAGTGGGGTACAAGAAGGTATAGAAAGTTTTGTGTGAGGATTTAATATTCTCCAGTTCAGCTCAGGAGACAATGTGTATCTACAGTAGACATATGTACACACTCAATGCTCAGAATGTTAAGAAAATGGATACAATAGAGGAAAAAAAAGAGTTTAGAATGCTCTGTGTAATTGCAGATGAGCTCAGGACTCATTTTGATGTTGCAGATGGAAGTCAAGTCCTTTCTGGTGAGGATGACTCAAAACAGAGTATCATTGTTCTTCTCAGCTATAACTATTTAGACTCGTGCATATGATTTTCAGTATGTCACAACTACTCGTTTTGTGTTTGTTCCATGAAAAAGATCTGCTTCATGATCTATGGTTTTTATAGGAGTTCTTTGAGTTCTCCTTATGTTATGTGGGACTTCATACACAAGTACCTTATTTCATGTGTTTTCTTTTTGTTTCGTTCAACACTCTGTTTTTATTGTAGATCTTCCTTTTTATTCCTTGAGATCTGTCAAAAAGAATTATTACCTTTTTATAGGTATGAGGTACGGTTTCCGGACATCCAATAACCAACATTAATTAATAGTCGGTACATTTAACGATGAAAATATGACCGTTGGAATTAAAAAGGGTTAGTAGAATGTTCAAATAGTTTTCATGACTGTCAGTGAGTCTTAAGATCCGTAAGTCATTTTTAATTTTCATCGGTCAAGTGATCATCATCCGCTTCAGTAGTTTATTTGACCAGCATCTATTTCGGTATGTCATTTTATCAGCGTCGGTTTCAGTAGGTCATTTGATCAGCATCAGTTTCGGTAGGTCATTTGATCGACATCGGTATCGGTGGGTCGTTTTATCAGCATCGTTTTTGGTAGGACATTTGATCAACATTGGTGTCGGTAGGTCATTTGATCAGCAATATTATCGGTAGTTCATTTTATTAGTATCATTATCGGTAGGTAATTTGATTAGCATTGGTATGACCGTTCTCATTGGTGCGACTATTGTTATAGGTTCGACCATTCTTCATCGGTGCGACTGTTCTTCATTAGTGTAACCATTGTCAAATGTGAAACCGTTTTCATCGGTGCGACCACTGTCATCGGTGCAACTGTTCTCATCAGTGTGACTTTTCTCATCGGTGCGACCGTTCTCTTCAATGTGACCGTTCATCATCGGTGCGACCGTTCTTCATCGGTTTTAACTAACAGTGACTCAAGAAAATAACTAACAGTGAGTAAAAAATATCGAATATGCACTAAGTATCTGTTCAATCAAGAACACATATAAGTCAATAGAAAACCATAATAAATCATAGATAAACATCTTTAGACATGATTAATTATAGTAAACACATTGAAAACAGAATGAGTAATTGACTAAATTGACTTATAATCAAAGATAACAATGATTTGTGATTATCAAAATAAGCATCTCATAGAGAGTTCAACAATCTCCCCCTTTTGATAATCACAAATCTGTGGCATAAAAGAAGAGAGAGGATAGGATATAACATTTAGTATTCTCCCCCTATGTAAACAAATTATATAACCAAAGATAAACAGATCATCAGAGAATGAACCAGATCATGAAAAAAGGGAGAGTATATCAACATAGCATTAGATTACGAAGATCTCCCCTCTATATATATAGTATTTTATCTATGTAGTCAATTATATAATTATTCATTTCTCACCCTTTATATATTCTCTTCTCCCCCTATATAGAGTATATATAGTTCTCCCCCTTTGGGTTTATCAAAAATAACAAGAGGGTAGAGAGAAGAAAAAGAAGAATGTTCCATTAAAACAACCACTAAAAAAGTTAAAAAAAAGAAACACATAAAAGACAACCTATAAAAAATGACATGCGAGGAAACTTCTTGGGATGCAGAGGAGATTTTCATTTGGAAGATATAGGAGTGGATGTGCCAGAGGATGTCTTGGTGGAAGGTTAATCTGACCGGATGGAGAGAGGATGTAGCACAGCTCGGGCTGGAAGCAGAGATGTTGCTAGGGTCACTTCTGGTTGAGTAGAATATCTTCCAGAAGGCTGCTGCTGAATGACTGGACTAATATTGGAGAGATCTTGAGAAACTGATAACTGACCATGAGAAACAAGGGATGGACTGAGACTCTCAGTAGTCGGAAAAACAAATGCCTTGTCATTCACATAAAGATACGGTTTTAGCATATTGATACAATCTTGAATGACTTCACCACCATATTTCAGGTCCTCCTCAAAATCCTTTTTTTACATAAAACTTTCGAGAGTGGGAGTAAAATATTTCCACTATTGTACTAGAGCCTTAAATGCTCCAGTGACCAATGGAAGCCTCAAGTTTTCAGCGAGGACTTTAAACTAATGGTTCAACTCTTCCTTGGTATAGATTTTAGTGAAATAGTGATCCACCTTTTCTTTGATCTCATTCTGAGCCTGAGTTGCATCAGTCGAATAAAGCTTTACCATCTTTTGAATATGAACACTGTGTTTTTTCATCTTTTTCAATGAGTCCAAATCCAAAATCTGTCCAAGTACATCTAATGCTTCTTTTATAACATAATTTATAGCATTGATCTCATGACCAATAATCTTGGTCACATTGGAGGAGCTAGCTTGAGCAACAACCTGAGTTATCTCAGCCTTCAACTTTCTCAAATTCGACTTCTTCAGATGTTCTATAAAATTTCTCATAACTTCCATTATACCAATGATGGTTGATCTAAATTCCCCTGACATAGAAACTAAGTCATTTCCTAAATCCTTGAGTGCATGATTTTGAGAGGTAATGTGCCTGCCAATCAATTTACTAGTATTGCACAGGTTTGGGTTGATATTACTTACCACTCTTTTCATTATAGCATCCATAGCTTCCTTAGAAAAATTCATAGGAGAAGGAGCATGAGCATGAGGTAATTCCTCTTTCATTGTCTCTCTAACTGCATGGAGCAACTGATGTTTAAATCTATCTAAATCTGATCGAGAAACTGAAGGACATAGTCTTTCTGTTGTCACTTTCACATTCTCATCAACTAGTCAAGCTTTAACAGAGTGTCTTTCCCTTGATTTTTGCACCCCTTCTTCTTCTTCTTCTGAATAATCTAAACCATGAACAGAAAAACATGGGTGTTCCTCCCATGTAGCTTTACAAGAGGTATACTGGGGCTTTACAAAATAATCTTTTTAAGAATTTTCATTTGATATTTATTCACCTACATCAATCTCAATCTGCATTGTTCTTTCCTCCTCAGGTACAACTTATTCTTTAATGAATTGTGGTTTTGGATCATCATGGATCACATTTTGACCATCTACTTGTCAAGTAGCAGCATCATCATCACCACCATCATCATTATTTCCATCATTATCATCATCACTATCGTCATCATTACTATCAACATCATCACCATTTTCATATCCATTATTATTTACTGAAGTTCCATAGATACTATATTTGCTACTAGATTCACACTCCTCAAAATTTGATTCTTCAGTTTTAGCTTCTTCTTCATCACATAGAAGATGTTCTGAATATGGTAACTTGATAGGTGGACTAGCTTGTCCAAATTACATTCTTATTTTCTTAGGACTTACAGTATCAGGATCACTTATATCATTAAGAGGTGACTTAGGCTCTTTTTCATTATCCACATCTCATCATCATCAGCTTCCCCTATTCCTTTCTTACTTGATTCTTCAGTTTCATTTGTAACTTCTATCTCCTATTCCTCATAAAAATAAAAAACATCTTCATCAGGTTTTTAACCATGATCGCTCATCACCTTTGGTCTCTTAAGATGGTCAGAATGATTAATGGAGTCATACAACTTATCTTCATCAACAACCGATGCCTTCTTACCATGATTCAAGTTGATTTTCATTCTCTTTCAGATATCCTTGTTAATACAAAAACTAATACTAGATGAGATACACTCATATCTATCTTCAACATAGCCCAAAAACATTAACATATCAGAGATTTACATATTGTAGAACAAGGTTGTTGCTTCCATTGATGGCTTCACCATATCAGCAATATGGATGGTAATATAACTACAAAAGTTGATATTATCATCATTTAGAATTTAAAACAATAGGAAGACATGATGATACTTCACAACAGCAAAATCACCCTTTCTAGGACAGATTTGGTGCTGAATAAACATAAACAAAATTCTACTTTCACCATCTAACTCAGTAGCTATTATTCTTCTGGACTCAGAACTTCCATTCAGCATCTCCAGAGCAAGCTCATACGAAACATATTTAGTGGTAGGAGGAATATTACAAGAATAGTCTTCACATATACCTTTATGAGGTACTGTCAAACACATAGCTCGTTTCTTTGATGAAAAAGATATCTTTTTCCCTTTGACTATAGAATATAGTCTTGCAACTTCTTTTCCATTCAATACAGTAGTTAAGCTAAAATAAAAAACATGCACAAGCTCTGAGTAGTAGACTCGATTATTATCACAGAACCATTATTTCCATCCTTGCATCTCCAAAACATTTAAAAGAGCAGACTTACTATTTAACACCAATTAGGAACTGACTTCTTTTTCCACTGTAACCGCCCATGTTTCCAACTCCGGGTTCACTGCCCTTTGAGTCGTGCTGCTCAATTCTCTTTGAGCACGTTTCACATGAGAAGAACCTTTTGATTCCTTGCTTTTTCACTTTTGATTTTCCATTTGGAGGTTTGAGAGGTTTGAAAGGTTTGAAGGATTTAAAAAGTTTTGAGAGGTTAATGAGGATCAAGTTTCAAAAAGAGTATGGTTCAGTGGGAGATGGAAAGTCACAGTTCATGGGAAAAGAAATAGCCACGGGTCATTAAATTTATCATTTAGGGTTAGAATATTAAATATAATATTAATTAAATAAAACAATGTCATTTTGATAAACACTAAAAGTGTTAAACACTGTAAAACACAAATGGTAGAAAATGATCAGTTTCACTGATCTATCATACCTAACTCTTGTTTAATAAATTCCAATATTTCAGAGCTCAAAGCTATGGTGAAGATATCTGCTAATTGATGTTCAGAGTCAATAAATTCTAGAGAAATATCACCCTTTTTGATATTGATCTCTCAAAATGTGATCTCTGACAGCAATATGCTTGGTCCTAGAGTGAGAAACAAGATTCGTAGAGATACTAATTGCACTAGTGTTATCACAATTTATAGACACATGTCTAAATTGATATCCATAGTCCAACAGTGTGTGTTTCATCCAAATAATCTCTACACAATAACTACCATTAGAAATGTATTCTGATTTAGTAGTAGACAATGCAATAGAGTTCTATTTTTTACTACACCAAGATACTAGGGACTTCCCAAAAAGATGACATGTTCTAAATGTTCTCTTCTTATCTAACATGAAACCTGCAAATTCAGCATTTGAATAACTCATTATGTAAAAGGATTTTCCTTTTGGATAAAACAAACCTAAATTGGTAGTATGTTTTAGATATTTGAAAATCCTTTTAACAGAATGTAAATGATATTATTTAGGATTTTCTTGAAATCTTGCACACATGCATACATTAAACATGATATATGTTCGACTAGCAGTGAGATTAATTAATCTTCCAATAATACCTCTATAATTTGTTTGATCAGCTGGTTTCTCAGTTTCATCAAGATCAAAATTACAGGTGGTACTCATAGGTGTGTCACTTCCCTTATTACTATCCAATCCAAAACATTTTAAATGATCCTTTGTATATTTACTTTGATTTAAGATAATACCATCTTTATTTTTAAAAATTTGAAATCCATGAAAATACTTGACTTCCCCCATTAAACTCATATTAAAATCATCTTGCATAATCTTTGAAAAATCAGTACAAATAGAATTTTTAGAATATCCAATGATAATATCATCAACATAGATTTGTACAATAAAAATATCATTACAAATTATTTTAATAAAAAGAGTTGGATCTATAATTCCTCTAGTAAAACCTTTTAAGATAAGAAAATTTGTACATCTATCATACCAAGACCATAGAGCCTGTTTTCAACCATATAAAGCATTAGAATATTTAAAAACATGATTTTGAAAATGGGGGTTTGTAAAACCAGGTGGTTGTTCAACAAAAACATCTTCAATTATAAAACCATTTAGAAAATCACTTTTAACATCTATTTGATATAACTTGAAATTCATATGAGCATCATAGGAAACTAGAATCTTAATAGCTTCTAATCTAGCTATAGATGAAAAGGATTCTTAATGTTCTATTCCTTCCTCTAGACTATACCCTTGTGCACCTTTCCTTGCGTTGTTTCAAACTATATTTCCTGATTCATCAACCTTGTTTCTAAAAACCCATTTAGTGCCTATGGTCAATGTGTCCTTATGTCCTTATGCTAATTCCCAGACATTGTTTCTTTCAAATTGATTTAACTCTTCTTGCATAGCCATTACCCAAAATTGATCATTGATTGCATCATTGTTGTTTTTAGGTTTTATCTGTGAAAGAAAGGATTGATGTTCAACCTGATTTGTTAGAGATTCTGTAGTTTGTGTCCCTCTATCATGATTACTAAAAACAACATCTAAAGGATGATTCTTTAGAATACTATTTGATTTGGTGAATGTAGGACTAGAAATTTCAGGTTCTTCTCTAGGTTCGGATTAATCAGAAGCAGGTTCTGGAACATTACCAGAGTTGGTTGACTTAACAATATGGTCACTATATTTTTCATTAAGGTTCATAATAGACAAATCTTCTTCAAGATTTTCAAGAGAAGGTTTAGGTTCATGTGGATTATTTTCATCAAATTTAATGTGAACATATTCTTCCACACACATGGATCTCTTATTAAAAACTCTATAGGCTATGCTAGTAATTGAATATCCTAGAAATATTCCTTCATCACTCATGGATGCACATTTTTCTAGATTATCTTTAGTATTTAGAATAAAGACTTTGCAACCAAAGACTCGAAAGTAACTAACTTTAGGTTTCCTATTTTTCCATGGTTCATAAGGGTTCTTCATAAGAACAGGTCTGATAAGGACTCTATTGATAATATAACAAGCTATATTTACATATACAATCCAAAAATAAATAGGTAGGTAATATTCATTTAGAATAGTTCTTGAAATTTCCTAATGGGTTCTTTTTCTTCGTTCTACCACACCATTCTACTGAGGTGTTCTAGGGGAAGAAATGTTTTGATTACAGCCATTATGATAGAAGAAAGATTGAAACTCGTGATTTTCAAACTAAAGACCATGATCACTTCTCAAGGTCTTAATCTTAAGTCCACTAAGGTTTTCTACGGACATGAAGTATTTAATAAAGTAAGAACAAGCTTCACATTTTTGATCTAGGAAGTATACCCATGTATATCTTGAAATTTCATCTACTATGACATAGACATAGGGCTTCAAATTTAAACTAGAAACTCTATAAGGTCAAAAAAAAAATCCATCTGAAGAAATTCGGGAGGTTGATATGTTGAAACTTCATTCTTTAATTTTAATGAAACTTTCTTTTTCTGTCCCTTTTGACATGGATTACAACCTTTATCAGTTGTGAATTCAAGTTTAGGTAGGTCTCTAACTAAGTTATTCCTAGTCAATTTTCTATGTTAATGAATGTTGCAGTGTTCTAATCTTCTGTTCCATAGCCAAGACTATTTATGGAAAGAATTCAAGCATGAAATGTTTTGTTTAACTAAAAAATTCAAATCAACAACATAAACATTTTCATTACTCAGAGAAAGAAAATACAAAAATAGTTTTAGAATTTAAAATATTACAAGAATTGTTTTCAAATTTAAGATTGAAACCACCATCACATAACTGATCAATACTTAACATGTTGTATTTATGTCCATTATCAAAAAATAATTTTGAAATTAAAACTGAATTAGTGTTTCCAATCTGGCCTAAGCCGATGAATTTTACTTTTGAATTATCACCATAGGTGACACGGACTCCATCAACTTTGATTATACTCTTGAAGCATGAGTAATATATTGTCATATTCCTTGCACATCCACTTTCCAAGTACCATAGATTTTCATAGGACGTTTTATAGAAAGTTTCCTAAAAAATAGATTTAAATAAAAATGATTTTGGTACCCAGATTTTCTTGGGTCCGTATAGGTTAGCAAGCAAAGCCTTAGGTACCGAGATTTGTCTCATGGGTCTCATATAATCTACAGAATCAATAGATTTGGAAGATAAACATTATCTAACCTATAGAAATGTGAATAATGAGTTGAAGCATATGAGTTTCTAAAACAATTACTAGCTGCATTCTGTCTGGATTTGGGAATAAATATATTTTTAGAAATTTGTCTTTGTCCAAGATGATAGTGTATTCCAATGGTAAATTTTGGTTCCACATGGTTACCTAACATTTATTCAAGTGTTTCTATTCAATTAGTGAACTTTTCTATGTCCTTCCTCAGAATCTCATTAGACATTTTCAGTTTAGTATTTTCCTTATATAATTGAGCATTCTTTTCCTCTTCTATATCAAGGAATGATTTAACAGAGCTAGTTAAGGGATGCTATTTTGTGAGGTTTTATACTTTTACTTAAGATGATTACAGGTTTCCACTTTCATATTACAATATTGAAATAGTTTGTCACTAGACATGTTTTCAGATTCCAAATCAGAATCAAAACCAGAATAATATGAATTCAAAGCAGGAGTGTTGAGTGTTACCTCATATGTGTTTGTCATAAAACACATGTTATCCTTGGAGAGTCTTCATCCTTTGTTGAATTAGAGTCACTTGAAATGTATTCTAAAGCACTCCAAGTTTCTTTCATTTCATTCCTGTACTTATTTTCCTTGTAGTCATATTTCTTTTTGAACTCTAACTTTGGACAGTCAGCCTTAATGTATCATTTACTTTTACACTCATAACAGAAAATCCCATCACACTTATCAGACATCTTCCAATATTTCTTCCAGTGACTATTGTTGTCATATTTACCTTTATAATTTGGTTTTCTGAATAATTTCTTCTTCCTGTAATACTTCTTGAATCTTCTGGCTATCTAAGCCATCTATGCATCACTGTCTGAATTTGAACTTTCACTTTTTGAGCATTCAGTAGGTATGAAAAAATTCTCCTTATCTTTTCACTTTGAAAAAGATTTCTTGAAGGATACTAAATTCTTCCTTGGTTCATCATCATCATCCTTATTTACTTTAAGTTATTCTACAAACATCATAAGATTTCAAATTGTTTCTTTAACAGGTAAAGCACCAATATCACAGGATTATATATTTGAAACAGATGTGCCTCTCTATTTGTCTGGTAAACACCTTAATATCCTCATGATCTTCTCCTTTGCTCGTACAACCTTTCCAAGTGAGCTCATAGTGTTATCAATTTCATTGAACCTGAGATATATTTCATAGATAGGTTCATCAGACATCATTTTAAAATTATCATACTTAATAGTATAGGTGTTTAATCTCATTTATTTAACATTGGTTGTTCTTTCATGAGAAACACCCAAGGTATCCCAAATTTCATAGGCAGTTTTTCCAGCACATATGTGATTAAATTCATCATCGCCTAAAGCACAGAACATGGCATTCATATATTTACACTTATTGTTATATGAAATTTTAGTAGGTTCATCCCAAGTTTCTCTCTCAGGGTCTAGAATCTTATTTTGAGTTTCTATAGTAGTCCAGATATCGAATCCCATACACTCTAAGTAAATTTTCATTTTATGTTTCCACTGGGCATAATTTGTACCATTGACGAAAGGTGGAATGTTGGTAGCAGCACCTTCTAGTCTATTATCCATAATTATATTTTACCAAATATATTCAAAGAGATAATATTTTGAACTAACATACATTTAAGATCTTTGAGATAATACTAAAATCACAGTTAAAAAACAGAGTAATTAAAAACCCTTTATAAATAACAACCCTTTGATACCAAATGTTGGTCAGAGTGGATACTCAAGAGGGGGGGGGTGAATTGAGTTCCGGTTAAAATTTTATATTAAAATATTTCTATTAAAATCCCCCAATTTAAAAATAAGTCAAACAATAGTGAATTTGTAAAGCTGTAAAGGATCAATTAGATTATACAAAGATTGATTAGGTCTTATTTAATTTAATCATAGGATTAAATTAGATTTTGAAACAAATATAATTATTTAAAAAATTTAATAACACTTTCTAATTTAACTATTAGAGTAACTCTAAAATAGATTTGTATTTCAAAGTAAATAGCAGTGGAATAAAAAATATATAATATACTTTAAAAGTTAATCTAAGATGCATATCAGATATAACCAACAGGTTCAGCCTCAAGTCAGGACATAGTCCCCTCAAACAATTTATATAAATTTGATCCACACCCTGGATCGGGGAAAACAACAATAAAGAGATTGTTTATGTCCTAAGACCTCTACCATAGTTTTCTGTGATGAAAACAATAGAAACAACTCTCAGGTTGTCCAGGTCATGCTTGACCTCTTCGATAACTCACAGTGGAGTACAAGAAGGTATAAAAATTTTGGTGTGAGGCTTTAATATCCTCTAATTCAGATCAAGAGACAATGTGTATCTTGAGTAGACAGATGTACACACACTACTAAGAATGTTAAGCAAAGGGATACACCAGAATAAATAAAAGAGTTTAGAATTCTCTATATAATTGAAGAGGAACTCAGGACTCATTTTGATTTTGCAGATGGAGGTCAAGTCCTTTCTGGTGACGATGACTAAAAATAGATTATTGTTGTACTTCTTAGTTATATCTATTTAGACTCGTGCATATGATTTTCAGTTAGGCACAACTACTAATCATTGTGTTTGTTCCAGGTAAAAGATCTGCTTCAATCTCCTTGTTTTTCAGAGGAGTTTTTCGAGTTCTCCTTGTGTTATGTGGGACTTCATACACGTGCACCTTCTTTCATGTGTTTTCTTTTTTGTTTCATTCATCAATCTATTTTTACTACATATCTTCTTTTTTTTCCCTGCGATCTGGAAAAAAGAATGATTGCCTTTTTATAGGTATGAGGTACGGTCTCCTGACATCCAACAACCAAAATTAATTAATAGCAGGTGAATTAAACTTAGCAAATATGACTGTTGGAATTAAAAAGGGTTAGTAGAAATTTCAAACAGTTTTCATGAATATCGGTGATTCATGGTATCAGTAGTTCATTTTGAAATTTCATCAGTATCAGTAGGTCATGTGATCGTCATCAGCTACTGTAGTTCATTTGATCAGCATCAGTTTCGGTAGGTCATCTAATCCGCATCGGTTTCTGTGGGTCATTTTATCATCATTGGTTTTGATAGGTCATTTGATCATCATCGGTTTTGGTAGGTCATTTCATCAGCATCGGTATCGGTAGGTCATTTGATTAGCATCGGTATCGATAGGTCATTTGATCATCATCTGTATGACCGTTCTCATCGGTGCGACTGCTGTAATCTGTGTGACCATTCTTCATCGGTGCGACCTTTCTTCATCGGTGCGACCATTGTCATCGGTGTGATCATTGTCATTGGTGCGACAGTTGTCATCAGTGCAACCGTTCTAATCGGTGCGACCGTTCTCATCGGTACGACTGTTCTCATCCGGGCAACCATTCTTCATCTATGTGACCGTTCTTTATCAGTTTTAACTAACGGTGACTCAAGAAAATAATTAGAAGTGAGTCAAAAACATGGAATACGAAACAAGTTTCTATTTAATCCAGAACACTTACATGTCAATATAAAACCATAAATAATCATATATAAACATATTTAGACGTGATTAATCATAGTTAACACATTGAAAATAGAATGAATAATTTACTAATTTGATTTATAAACAAAGATAACAATGATTTGTGATTATTAAAATAACCTTCTCATAGAGAGTTCGACAATTATATATGGGAGAATATATTATAAAAATTGATACATTTAGGTAGGAGAATTTCTGAATGACTAAATTTTTTATTATGTTCGTCATGGATGAATATGAGATCATATCTTATTTGGGATTCTATCTTGGATAGACACATTTTGGAGGAGTCATAATGGAAACTAATTATAGAGCGGGTTTTAATGAAATTTGGTGTTATTATTTGATTTTAATATATGATGTATCATATTGAATAACTTATAAAAATATGTTTTTGTATTTTTAAAATATAAGGACATGAAAAATAAATTATCATTATTTTTTGGATCATAGGAACAATTAAAAGATAATTTTTATTATTTGGGAATGAAAAACTGAACTTCAATGTTCATTTCTTGGACAAAGTTATCTGGTATAAATTGATTGAAGCCCAACCAAAGGATAAAAATATTCTTTATGGTGTATAAATAACTCAATTAATTATATCATATCTTGATCTCTATCTTGAAAACTCAACACTAGGAAATTAATATTGGAATAAAATTTTATATATTTATGATCATTGTCAATGAATTGATGGGATTTTAACTTTTCAGATACTTATGTATTATTGGTCATTACCATACTATTGATCATGTTATCTATCACCTTATATCATTCCCGGGGAATTAGTTTTCTCTTACCTATCCATATTTTTATATACCACTAATGTTCTCATATTACGAATTGGATATGACCTTTATATTTCCATTTCTATTTTTAATAGGATATTTTATTAACCCTTTTATGGTGTTGGTTTCCAAAAATTATCATTGAAATCTCAATACTTTGATTACTGAGGACATATTGAAATTATGATAAAATAATTTATTAATTATGGGGGAATAATGTAACAACATTATCTTTTATGAAATATATTTTTTTTAATTTCCTTGAATATTTGAAATACACGCCCCAACAATCCTAAAACAAAATAAAAATTCATTATTTAAATATAACCATTGTAAAAAAATAATTCCAATTATATGGTATGAATATGGTTAAATAAATTATGATATGTGTGTATATATATATAATGGTGCATATTAATTAAAATTTATATTTTTATGCTTATGAATTAAAAAATTAATTTTTAGAAAATATGTTTTATTCTTCATAAATGTGTTTTCATTAAAAATAAAATTTTTATTTTTAGAGAATTTTATAATTTATTTTTTATAACTATTGAATTTATATTATATAAAGAAGATATAGTTATTTATTTTAGAATATAAAATTTATCTTATGGATGAATTTAAAAAAATCAAAAATGATTTATTTTTTAAATTAATAGTGAAAAATAATGATTTTTATAGGAACTTATATTATTTATTAAAGTATATATAATGAAAAATAATACACTAGATAAGATAAAAAATTCAATTATTTCATTCATTGAAAAAACATTTTCTAATTATTGCCTATGGAATTAATAATTTAATTTAAATTTTTTATAATGAATTTTTACACTTAAAAAAAGGTTCTAAAAAACGTTTTTAATAATGATTTATAGAAATATTTTAACATTAATTTATACTACTTATAAGTATTAAATTTGACAAAATTTATTCCATTTTTTGAATCATGAGGTTAGAATTGTGAATATAGTTTTCTTTTATTGTTAGTAAATGTTAATAGTAATTTTGGTAAAATTTACCACATCAGTGAAGGATAAATCTTGTTAATCTAGGATAAAAATAAGTGACAAGGCCATTATTTTTCATCATAATTATTATTTGATGAATTATATTATAGCCATATTAGCTTCGGTTAGAAATTTATTTTTTAAGGCACGCGTTTTTATTAAAATTACATATATAATATTTAAATAAATAAATGTTACCAAATTTATCTCTCTCAGATTTAATAATATTTAATGTGTTCATATAAAAAAATTTAATTATGGAAGAATAAAAATTTCTATTTTGTATGTAATTAAATTGTATTTATTATTTGAATATGTTTATAATTTTTAGTGGATAAATAGTTATCATAAATTATTTTGAAACACTAATATGATATTTATTTTGATAACAAATTGATATTAAATATATTAAAACAAAATCATTTTGGTTGAATTATACAGTTAAATGATTTTTTTAGATATATACAACATATCAGTGGTGTATAATACAATTGTATTTTAATTTACTATTTTTCTTTATGACTTTAAAGTATAATTAAATGAATAGTGTTGAAATTGACATTAACAGCATTTTATCCAAATAATATTTTATTCAATTATTTAAAAATCATGAAAATGTTGTCATAGGATAAGGTGGATAATATAATTTCAAAAGGGCCATAAATATTCCATCTATGAGATAAATTTCAATATATATAAAATTAATTATCTCTAAGAGATAAAATATGTTACCACATTTGATGTTAAAATAGGTTATATAAGGGGTGAAACCAAAATATAAAGTTAATGCACAAGTTAAACCTATTAAAATTTTATTAATTGATGTTATTTAAACCACATCATACCATATCATAGAATTAAAATATATTTTCATTATTTTGAATATATAATTTTTTATAATTTTTTTAATCATTTTATAATTTGAAGAGTGCCCCTCTCCTCACTTATAAAAGGGAATCCTTCCTTTCTTTTATTTCCAACACATTTAGCCTTATATATTTTCCAAGGCATTAAAAATTATACTATAAACTAATATATACACATTATAGAGGTTATGTTCATCCAAAATGTAAAAACCTATATTCGATAAATGTAAATATTAATGAGGTATTTCAAAAAATAGGTAATCAGCTTGAGTCATCACATTATTTCGAATTCTTATTTTCCTCCTATAAATCTATAATATTTTTAGTTAAATGATTACTAATGTATCTTTAATTTACATATCAGTTATTTTTATTTTGAAACAACCATTTCCATTTTATTCCAATCAAATTGGTGGCGAAATTATGTATTTTTTATACGCATAACTTACAGTCTCCACATAACGATATAATTCATTTTCCACCACCATCATTGAAGGAAGGGTATTATGATGATTTTAAAGTTTATGTATGATATTAATGAAATAATAATTCATATTTATTTGTAAAAAAATATCTAACTTATTAACATTCAATCTGTTGGAAAATAATAATATTTCTTGTGCATACGTATAGATTACCACCTCTACGAAGTGATGTGATTTTATTTTCCTTTTTATTTTATTTGTATGGAAATAAGGGTAGATTTAATTAGTAAAATGATTTATATCATATAAAAATAAATAACTAAAGGTGAATTATAATTTATTTTTCTTTTTTAAATTTGTTAAAAATTGTAAATAATGTTCATGAATACGTATGGAAAACTATCTTCATGAACAAGGTCATTTATTTTTCTATCTATATGATTTATTAATGAATAAAAACATGAAAATTATTAATATATATTATATTGATATAATTATTATATTATTATATAAGATGGAATCAAAAATAATTTACATGGACTAAAACAATCAAATGAAAAAATAAATGAAAAATGAAGCAGATATAAGCTAGAAGTCTAATTTTGTAATGAATTATTAAGGGTGATAAAATGTTATTATTCAGTAATATGTGTAATTGTATAAATGATTATGTTTTTAATAAATTTAAACAAATATTTGTTTATTTTACAGTACTTTTGAATATGTTTGGTGGCATTTAGTCCATTTCTATGATATTTTCATCTCATTTTCATTTATGTGAGACAGATGAAATATTCACCATATTTTTATTTTATGTGTTTCATACACTAACTGATGAATGTATTTTATTAATATAATTATGATATTAATTGGTATTTAAATATGCATATATGTTTTTTCTATTTCATGTAGATTATAATTTAAATGTTATGAAAGTGGTAAAGGGTTTTATGTTCTAATTTAAATGTATATGAGAATTTTTTATTATTGGGTTTACTGGGATTAATTCATATGTTCTAACTCTCAATAAAATCTTGGATTTTGTTCTCTGTTTTTTAATTTATAATATATATATATATATATTATTTTATTTAGTCTCCTTTACTGCCCAAGAGAACAAAAATATACTTTATATTAAATTCACTTTATATCTCTATTTGGTCAAATATATTTTCCTTCCATATCCATGTTATCTAAAAATAGATTAAATAATGGATTTTACAATTCTCCTATGATATTTTGAATACATTTTTTACCATGATATAATTTTGTAATTTTTTTAAAGGGATCCTTTTTTTCATAATGAGCTAGTTTCTGACTTTCACTACAAAAGTGTGGATGGAATGTTTTATTTTAACTTATAAATAATGATTGGAATTTTATGCCATCATGAATGATCATTGAGTAAAATATTCCAAAAATAAATTTCAATGTAATTTAAAAAAATTATTTCTATTAATAGTTGGTAATTGATTATATTTTAGTAATGTTATTTCAAAGTGTAATAGATATTTTCCTCTATAAAATTTCTGGTGATCCATTATATGCCATTTTTCATCTATGATATAATATTTTGATATTTATAACACTTTTTAGGGATATGATACAACAATTAAATCCTTATTATTTCTATGGGTGTTTTATGACTATGATGACTATATTCTTATGAAACCCGTATATTTTCTTTGGGTTAGGTCATAATTTTATGATTTATTGTACTGCAGAATTTATTTTTATTATTTAATGATTATATAAAGGTTGGGATTGTTAAATCAATCTAATTAATTTTGTAAATATACATAACTCATTAAGGAAATATGTTATTCATGTAATAGATTAAAAAATATATAATTTCATGCATGTAACTAGTTTTCATTTTCAAATGATTCAGCATGGGAATGTCTTCCATATTAATTAGATTATGCATGGAATTGGGGTTTATGTCCATAACATTTAGTGTAGACCATGGTTTTATGTATATAAAATTAATAATTGTCCCAAATATTTCATCCATAATATAAAAAGTAATAATTAATTTCATTTCCATATGATTTACCACTGAATTGGATTTCATATCCATTTGATTAAGAGAGGACCTAGATTACTTGTCCATAAGATTAAGCATGGAACTGAATTTCATATCCATAAGATTAAGTATAGATCAGTATTTCCTATCTATAAGTTTATTCACGGACCTAGTATTCTTTTCCATAAGTCCACGCAAGGGCTTGATTTCATATCATTAATGTAATCACTAAAATTACATCTTTTTATACATGTTCTAAATGTTATAATTTCATGTTTATTTAATATTCATACATAAATTTCATTCTTAAATTGATCATGCTCATTAAATTGCATTATTATTAATGTCTTATAAACTTATAACCGTTATTATATGACTCAATATTAATATCTTTGATATTAAGGGTGTGTTTTCTTAAAAAATATTATCTTGATATCATACCCTTATGATCATATATTATTGTTATCTCTCTTGATTACCCATACTGAATTTCTTATCTCACACTTTCTTATGTTTTCTTTCCCCAGGTAATAATAAAAAGTATTTGGTATGATATGTATAAGAGGGGAATTGGTTATGAAGAACTAAGTGGGTGAATATTTATAAAGCATATGAAAGAGATCTAAATATATAATTGTTTCAAAATATACATGGGATATATGAATCTAGTACCTATAATTTTTCTAGGTATTAAATATTAATCTAATAAGATGTAATATTATTGAATGAAAACTATATGTCCTTGTATTTTACATCCAACATGATTAAACTCTTTTCTATTTTTTTTAATTTATCCATACATGAAAAAAAAACAATTTTACTTGAATTTTTCCACTATACCTCCTCTTTTGAAATTATATTGATTATAATTTTTTTAAAGAAAAGTTTTGCTAAAAAAATATTTTCATCTAGCTTCTTGACATTATTTTATTAATCACAATCCCAAAAACGTACCTCTCCCAAAATAGTAAAAAAAATTCCTCTAATTTTTAGTGTATTTACTTAAATTAAAAGTTATTAATTTTTCCTCTTAGAATTTATTATATTGTTTTTTTATTCCATCCAAAAAACAATATTTTAAATGGATTAATATTTGTATGGTCTTCCAATTCCCTAAAATGTGAATTATTTTTTGATATAAAGTATTTATCTTATTTTTTCATGATAATGTCATAAAATTTATTTATGAGTGATTTCTATAATATTTTTTCACATTTATTTTAATTTTACTTTCATTTCAAGTACCTGAAATGTATCCAGTATAAAATTAGCAATTGATCATCTTTTTTCCTTACTACTTTATTTTAATATAATTTATCATGAATGGGATTGTTATCATCCAACATAAAATTATGACAATTTTAAATAAATTTTTTTTGATACCTTATTTAATGTATTTTCACTTTAACATGAGTGTATCATATTTTAATTCAATGGACCTAATTGGTCAAAATATATATAATGATTATTTAATAATGGTTTTGTTATATTTCCTCCGCATAGAACCATATCCCATTCGTTTTTCTTTTTTGTTGAATAATTTTTTTCCTATAAGAACATCAATTAAAGTAAAATATAGATTAAAAGTGGGTGATAATAAAACAGGTAGTATATTAGGCTCCATTATGAATAATGATTTTTTATTAGTACATTGGATAATTATATTTTTATTCTGATTTAAGAAATTGTTTCCAATGAATTCATATTGTTGACCCTACCATGGTTTGGTACAGTAATAATTATCATTTCCAAAATATATTTCATTCATTATATCAAAGAATTTTTTTATAAATGGAGGTTTATTTATAGTAGTGATACAGCAGGAAAATTATAAACTAGCACAGTGTAATTAAAAAAATACAATATCTAAAAGTGTTTTGCCTACCGAGAGTAATTACTATAGGGTTATCAACATAAATATTCCTATAAGACCAAATAATTCATTTAGGTACAATGGAAATTAATTTATTAATGTTCCCTTAAGGGAAATTGAAATTTTTTAAAGAGTTTTATGAAGGGTCCCGAGTTTTGTATAATAACAGATGATCGTTATTTATTATTCTTATAAACACTAATTTGTGTGAATATTTTGATATAAAATATATCCAAATTACTAATTTTTATACCAATTGTTATAAAATTTAGAATCATATGGGTAATAATATTTTAATGTTTAATATAATATGTTTTTATTAATTTTATGGTATTTTAGTTATATCAATTTCACAATCACTTTATAAAGTAAACTAATTTAATCTAGTAAGTATGGTCTCAAATTCTACATTCACATAATGAAAATATTAAAATATTATTCCATTATTATAATAAAAACCCATTTATTTATATTTTTTTTATTGATTATATCTATTAAACCAGTTATAATAGGTGATAGAGACAAAAATTAAGTAATGATATAATTTTCAATACCCATAATTAATTTATTGATTGCTAGACATTCATAAAATTAAATATGATATTTCGGTAGAATTTTTTTTTGTTTTACAATAAAATGGATTTATTCAATGGCTTTTCATATGTATGTTATAAGTAAAATCTATTATTGAAAAACAATTATAATTGAACCCATAAGGTTTTTAAAAGATCTCACATTGAATTTTTTTTGGTAAAACCTTTTAAAAAATTTCTTTAATAACCATTCCTTAATATAATATGTCTTAAGAGTAATTTGTTGAAGAAATTATAATTTCTAGACAATAATTCATTACAATTATATATTATAGAAATGATAGGTGGTAAAAAAAGGTTATGATTCAATATATAATAATATATTTCAATTATATTAATTTTCTATTACAATTTTTTATAAGGAAATAAAATTAAACTCCATGTTCAACATAAAATTAAATATTTCATTATTTATCTAACAAAAAAAATATATAAAATAGAAACTATTATATATGAGTAATGATTCAAACCTACTCTCATATTTTAACTCTAATAGGTATCCTTTTTCTGATACCTCCAAGTAATCCTTATAATGTGAAGATAAATATTAATTCATCAATAGGACACAAAGATTCTTGTTCCTCATTTCCAATTGAAAATACTAATAAACTGTGTTATCGATTCATCTTAAGAACCGGATAACCAATGTCAATTATATTAATGTATATCTCATGCATTAATGAATGACTACTTCTAGATTATTCATGTTAGGCTATGGTTTTTCCCATGTACATATATAAGTTTACCAAATAATGATATAGAGTATTTTAATGTTTAAAATCATGATGGGCAAGTTTAATCAAAATTAACACAAGACATGAGGCTGATTTAAACTATAACCCATCTATGGTTTTTAATTAATAAACCTAAAATAGAATCAATTATTCCAAGATAAATTTCATTAATCAATGAATATCAATATTTCCATATTTTATTTATAACAATAGGTAAGTTAAAAAACATACCATGTCATTTATAAAAATACATATAATAAATTAATATATTTCTTATAAATTTGAAAAGGTATACCTTTCACCATTGTTTTGAACAACACCATAATACAATTAATTGAATGTAATTTATAATTCCATTAAAAATGATCTTATTTAATACCAATAATATATTTATCTAATTTATATATTCTTTTTGTAGTCTTATAAACTTTGACCTATGGATGGTCCATAGAAAGGTTTCCATTTATGTCATTGTTTAATATTTATAATGACACTATAATTTATGGTATAATAAATGAGTAACTGAACCCAATTTAAATTATACCTTATTTAATTAATTATATAAAAATTATAAAAACTATCAAAGTAAACACATATTTATTTATTCAAAACTCATCATAAAATAGTCTTCCATAAAAATTATAACTTTTTTTATTCGATTCATATTTTCTTCATAATAATAAATTATAAAAAATTATATTTGAATAATATTTTAGATATATAATAACCCATGTTTTATTTCCCATAATGGAGTATCTTTCATTATATATCATATAATTAATTAAAATAAAATATCTTTAGGAGATGGGTTCCTTAAAAATATATGGATCATATTCATTTGTTCATATAATTGGATATTAATATCATTAAAAAATAAAAAACTAAGGCCAAAGATATGTGTAATATTTATTTATATATGTTTATACTAAGTAGGTATTGAAACACAATTATTTTCTACTCTAGAATCATATTTATTCACTATAAATTATACTTAATAGTATAGAGTTTAAAGACAATGTATATTGGTGGACAATTTCTCTAATATATCATTATAAATAAAATTATCACAAAACTCAAAAACACTACATAAAATAATAAATTTTTTTATTATTTGTATTTTAATAACTTCATTATTCCCCCTATAAAATGAAACAATACATTTATTTTTATAGGAATATTTTTATTTCCATTTTTCTTAAAAACATAATATTTAGAGAAACTCCCACATACATTAAAATATTTTATTTTTTACTTTTCAGAATTTTAATATTATAAGTGAATATTATTGTTTTTATAGAAATTGTTTTTTAAAAATTATTGTAATAAAGAAATAAATGTGATAAATTAAAAATAAAAATTATTGTATATTAATTAATAAGAAAAGTCAATGTTTCTAATCGAGTTTAGTTTTCCAATTCCATTAAAACTTTTCATAATTGTATAAGGTGATGTGCACTGATGATGTATAACCCACACCTAAAAAATATAGTCTATTTAATTACTACACAATTCACCCTATATATCAATTATTCATAATAGTATTCTACTATTTAGTAGATTTTCTAATTATTCATTATATGTATTTCACACAGTAAAAGCATCTTAGTTTTTTTTACGAATATTGCCTTATATATATATCTATAATGATAGGTAAAAATATATTAATTTATATTTTATCTCTATTAGTTATTGAAAACAATTATTCAAAAATATCAATATTAACTCATTCTCAAATATCATTTATTCAATGAAACCTATGAAATGACTTTTTTAACTATTTTTTAGTAAAATTATTTTTAACATTTATTTCATTCATAGCAAAAATTATTTAATTATAACCACTATATTATTTTTAATGAGTTATAAATAACAAGAAAATTATGACTATATTATTGATAATACGTATGAATCACATAAGAAAAATATTTAATTAAATTTTCATCACTATAATAGCCTTTTTAGAAAAATGCACCACCCTTTGAAGATATAAATATATAACTTTAAAATTAATTATAAAACATCTTAATAAAAATATGATCAATATAAATAAATCTATATTGAAATCTATATACATATAATTAATTATCAAGATTTATAATTTTCATAAAAATGAAATATAATTATTCCCTTTCTTCCCTAGTATCATTAATTTGTGATTTATTTCTATGTTCTTTTTCTCTTTTGATATCTCTCTTATGTAATTTTTTTGATATTGAATGATCATTTAAAAAATGTAAGGTATAATTGGATTCAAGACACCAGAATATATAAATTTTATGCCATATATAAATAAAATAACATTAGAACTATATTTTTAATGATGTTATTATTCATAAAATACATTTTTACTTTATTCTAATAGAAGCATTACCTGGAATAATAAATTTCAATTTAATATATAATTATAAATATTATCATTACTAAATAATTTATTATCTATAATATTTTTCAAGAATTATTATTATTTCATAAGAATGATTGTTGTGGCGTATTCCCAAATATTATATTATGTTTGGAATGAAACAATGATTGCATTCCTTATTCACTCGACAGGGAATATTCTTCAACAAATAAATTTTTTTTATAGTTATCCCAATGATATATGTTATGTTTTTATTCATAGTGATTCAATAATTTCAACCCCATTGGTAATAAATCTGGAAATAAATTCACCTAAAAATAATTTTCTAGAATAACACTTTCGGAGGAATTAAGATTGATAAAAAATAGATAATATTCATGAACATTATCATGTATGTGATGTGAATCAACCATTTAATAATTATTTAATAATTTAATAAATATTTCTCTCGAACATTATTTCTTTTTATTATACTTGTTATTATTCATTTTATGACATTTAGGAGAAATATTCATTTTTAAAAAACAATATCATATATAATTTGATAAAGTGTTAAGGACATGACATCATTACAGAACCCTTCCATCTTAATTTATCAATCGAATTGTTCATATTTATATTACCAAATCCAACTCAACAAATTCATTATAGAGATAATGATTTAAATATTTTAAAAATGTTATAAGATTAGATTCCATTACAATGAATTCATAAAATGGTAAAGTGTAATTTTTTCAATCATGGTAATGGAGGAGATTATTTCCATAAAAATGGTAATGTTTGGTGATGATCTGGTTTATGAGGTTGAGTGAATACATATACATTTTACATGTTCCTCATTGAATTACTAAACATTTAATTATTATATATTGTTTTATAAAGAACTATTGAACTAGGGGAAATGTAATGTGTTGATGAATCCTTTAAGAATGAATAAAATCATATTGGAATCTTTTTGTACTCTATTGTATAATAATGTTTCTAAATATTTTATTCTCAAAAATTCTATTTTATTTAGTACATACGACTTTACTTTTTTCTGTGGCACATTATTTATTTATTTTCCAAATATTTTCTCTATATTAAATTATATTGAAGATGTTATTATATGTTTTCTTAGAGAAAATGTTCAAATAAAAACGCCATAAATAGAGGTTTAATTTTTCTTACAAAAGATGAATATTTCCTGATATCCTCTTATCTAAATGATTTTTTAATGTGAAAAACCTTAAGTATAAATAATTTATTATTATATACTCTATTTAATTATGAGTTTAGGATTATATATAGGAAAATAACATTGATGATATATCTTCAATTATATTTTACTCTAATATGGTCAATTGATGAATTAATTTATTTGTACATATTAAAAATATAATAATGTATAGTTTCATACTCAAATATTTATAATGTTAATTAAATAATATATAAATATTGGGATATTAAATATCTATTTAAAATACATATTTATAAATATATATATTGGAGTTTTTTTTTTGGACATTCAAATGTACTAAAACTGTTAGTTATTAATATCTATATAATAGTATATATATATATATATATATATATATTGAACTGAACACTTCTAGTAATAAGTTATGGAGGCAGATCAATGATAGATATTTCTATACAAACGTTCTTTTGAACGTCCATGTGATGTTGTAAAATACTATTCATCAACTATTTTTATAATAATGATGATCCCAAGTAAAATGATCAAAATGAAATAAAAAACCATTACTATGTGTTTTGGAGAGAATTGTGGGATTATCTTGGTGACCATTAATAGATATAAAAAACATTTTATTTTTATTATTTGTTTTTATAATAGTATTATTTTATAAATACAATATATTATATTTTCTGATTTAATGATATATTATGAAAAGGGAAGTTGGGTTTTTTAAATAGCGAAATTCAGGAACATAATTCAACCCCCAAGAGTATATAGAATCAATATAAATTGGAAAACACTTTGTATTAATGAAATAATTTTGGTCTCCCTATATTTGTATAGATATTTTTTAAATATATATCTTCTATAGATATAGTGGTTGATATTATGGAATGAATTTCTGTTGACATATTGATAGAATTTAATGGATAAAATTCTGAATTTTGGTAAAAATTATTGTCTATAATAAAAAATTATATTTGTAAATATACATGACTATGGTTATAACTTATTCGGTAACTACTTGTTAGTATTAACATTGGAGTGTTCACAAATATGATAATTATGATCTCAACCTAAGAACAGTTAATGATATTTTCAACGGTTTGAGATTAAACAATTTTAATTGAGTTTACCATTATAAAAAAAAATTATATATGTGAAACCAATTATTTTTCTTATAAATTTATTAATAATTATATATTTTTATCTCAAAACACTTGAAACATGATATTTTACACATTTATAATGATTGATAGTTAATATATCTATAATATTAATTTAATTCTCCAAGATATTATTTATAATACTACTTCTATGAGATTTTATATAGAAAAATATGACCAAGATTAAAATTATCATTCATATTAACCATCTTGTTGTATTGGAATATCCTTTTCAACAAGAATGTTATTCTTAGGTTGTCATAGGACTTAAAATCAAAACAATTTCTGAACCTATAATTCTTATAGGGATCTCACCATTTTCTTCTCACACGAGGATAATTTTTAATTACTCCATAATCTCATAGAATTGGATTTTAGATATAAATTTTATCAAATAGGGATTATAGGATTTATCTTGTGTGTATACATTGACATACCAATGTGTGGTCTCATTAAAAAGAAATGTATC
This sequence comes from Viscum album, assembly GCA_963277665.1. Lineage (NCBI taxonomy): Eukaryota > Viridiplantae > Streptophyta > Magnoliopsida > Santalales > Viscaceae > Viscum > Viscum album. The sequence continues at coordinate 1,083,778,242 of OY728119.1, forward strand.
TTTGAGTGGAGGACAAACATTATGCTATATAAAAATATAAAATTGGGATAATGTAGCTCAATTCATTCATGAATGAGGAATTACCTAAAAAAATATCATCACAATTTATGTTATGATGTTTGGTCCTTAATTTATTACATGGTGTACCTCAATATTATGATGAGGATCTGAAAAAATAAGATGTCTACACAAGTGAGTATGTTATATGATTTTCATATCCCAGGGGGATTTCTTCACATGGTATATATGACATGATTTCTTTTTGAGCATTTAAATAGGATTATGATAGTCATTCTGACTCCACCTTCAATTTTTTACATGGTTGTATAAGTGGTCTAATGAAAACTATTTCATCACACCACCTTAAAAACACATTTTAAACCATGACCATAAACATTCCAATCATGATTAATAATAAAATCATTAAATATTCTTATTTGAGGAATGTCAGACCAAGGGTAGAAAGTTAATCTACAATAATAATGAAATCCACAAGTCATTTTTTTTACCCAATGATGAAAATAGTATAACATTATCAATGAAAATTCAAAACACCAGTTCCATCCCATGAAACATAGATTTTACCTTTACATTCATTAGCTACTACGAAGCATATAATCATTTCCAAATTCTAACTTTTACTAATATCCTTTCTAACACCCAAAATGGTATTGTAAAAATGAAACTTGTTATACCCCCTTGATGAATCTGGATCTCAGTTCACAAATAAGTAAGAAGAACATGGTGGCCACATTGCCACATTCATGCATCCATGTATGCTAGAGGAGTCTGACTATCAGTTATGTCTTATGATAGAATGGTGGGGAAACTAAATCATCCTAGTCAAATTGTAGAACAAAAAATATAATATAAGAATAAACTAGGGAATCAGAATAAATAATAACCAAATTCAGAATATTTAGTCATATATATACATTGAAGAGGCATGAATAATCATTGGAAGAACTTCATTATGTGTCATGTTTAGAAATAATGATCATATAATGTTGTACATAATAATAGAATCCATGGGATATATGCTAGCTAGCATGAAATTAAATAAATTCCATAGAAAAGGTTAAAAACAAAAAAAAATATCTCTAATATTATTTAGATCATGGGACCGACCCTCTACTATGATACTCATTCTTAGGATTGAAGACTAGTGCCCAAAGCTGGTTGCTTACCCTTTTACCTACATGCATTCATGAAGTATAGTAGTGTACCAATGGGTGACCTAAAATGGGTGTGAGTTAAATCCTTAGGCCACCCACAATGATGTATAATTATATCATATTAATGAATATTTAACCAATAGTTTTTTGTTAATGAGTAAAGATATATTGTAAACGAACCACATTATCTCAGGTTTCAAGAGGACACCTCTCCACCAAAACCTACTTCCACCTAATGTAGAATTTCTCTGAGTACATCAACCAGTGAAATAATAATAATAATAATAATAATAATAATAATAATAATAATAATAATACATAACACAAGGTATTACCAAAGAATCATTGACCTAAAATGGACAATCCCATTCATAGCAAAAACGAATGTAGTCTAGTTATAGGGGTATGAATGCATTCGAGGGATTAACCCTTAACAATTGACTCCTTTAATGATAATTTTATTGAGACCATATAAGAATTATTAATTATTCTTTAACTAGAACCATTGGAGGCCAAGGCGATAATCTTAGTCAATTATAATCATTATGACAAGAATTTGAATCCAAGGATATAAAATTAATATTTCAAAAACCAAGAAGAAAAATATATGAGTTATCATACCTATGTATAAAGAAAAATTAATTTAGGATACCGAAATAGTCCATTAGGGTCATACAATCATTTAAAATAGAAATTTGAATTAGGTGGTATCCTCTGGGTAGTCAAGGAAATCTCACGGGGGAATAAAAAATGATCCCAAGGGAAAAAATCCTAGAACTATATATGATTGACATTATAAGATCCTAGTAAAGTATAATCCACTTCACATATCATTTATTATCATTTATTCATGATAATAAATAATCATTTTAAAATGATCAAGTAATAAGTTTATATAATTTACAATTCTATTTAATCTCATTTATTCGTATTCGTACTTCACAACATAACGTCAGTCAAGTGACATGGCTCATCCAGTCCAATTCATTTCATTTCAATTAAAATTTAAACTTTTTCAATTTATATTTTTAGTCATAATTTTTAATAAAATCCCAATTTATTATGAGGATATGTCATATAGGAATGGGGAGGGTATCAATCATTTTAATGAACACACCCAAAGGTTTTTAACTTGTATAGGTATACTAACTTCAAAAATGCCATCGGTCTATATGACTATCTTTTCCAGGTATAATATTTTTTAAATATAAAAAAAAAATTAGTTGTGACACATAGAAGGTATGGTGTGTGGAAGAAAACATCACATTATAAGGACCATACCATTTTTTATAAAGTAAGATACAATGTACCTTATATTGATAGATGACACCCCATCAGATGTGAGCTTAGGTTTTGAGATATAACATGATAAATCAAGGAAATATATGAATTATATATAAATTGGGAATATTAGATCACACAATATGTGTATTATATATATATAAATAAATTAATAATGTAAGGATGTGGAAGGATGATTATTTATATAGAGATCCAATATCATAAACATAGTGAGACGCAGACTCTAGATCTGGAGGCTTACACAACTACAATGATTAGATGGGTAGTTTCCAATGGAGGTGTAGGATCTTTGTTATATTTGGGGATGGAAAAAGGATAACATAATATTACATTAATACAATATAAATTTTCTTATTTCACTCTTTTTTAAGCGACCATGTTCTAGCTTCACAGGTTTCAAAACTAGGCGTAAGCCATTCGCTAGCACTTTTCAAGGCATCACACCATATTCACAACTATGCACAAGGTTTGAGAAACTGTTACTAGTCTATGTGTGCTCATTGGCCATGTTTTACACCACCTCACACGGTTAGTGTCATTGCTAGAATAACTATTTTATAGCCATGTGTTTTAGCCCTACCCCACACCTGCACTATTCTATACTTCGATGAGTCTTACCACATATGGTTAGTATACCATTCACCTCCTCTTACAGGGTCGCACTGTTGTGTTTCATGGTAACTAATTTGTGTCAACTCTACCATAATACACAATTCTATAAAAAATGTATCTTTGGAATCCAAACATGAATAAAAAACTCTTTAACCCTTCCACAAAATCATATATAATACTAAAAATATAAAACGAGGTGTTCAAATAGTATTTTATAGAAATTTCACTGATCTAAAAAAAATTTATCCTATATATAGGATTTATTCAAGTATAAGATACATTCAATTCCATATAATTTAAACAAATTAAATTAATATCCAATACCTTCAGTAGGTTAAAAATTTCCCCACACATTAAGTAAACCACACCATTAAAAAACAAAGAACCCAAGGTTTTGGAAGTAAAATATAGTAATATTGAGAGATACAGTCCATTTGGTATGTCCACTTCCAATATGTTAAGAAAATTTACATATAATTTTCATAACATACAAATGAATATAAATAAAACATGATAAAATAATTCAAATTAAATTGATAATGTGAATAAAGAAGAAAACATTCTTCTGGGTTCAAACCCTCGGGTGGGTGTTATTTGTTTACCATATATAGCCAGGTATTTGATGAGTAAAAATTAATTTGAATGTGGATGGAGTTTTTGTCATGTAAACCACAAAATATTACACCTATTTATTTCCATAAATGTATTAAAAAAGTGGTGATGTAATTAATATTATCCAAACCACAAAAAAAAGATTGGGGAATGAAATTTTGTAGAGAGAAGAGAACAAAAGGAAACAAATTATCTTGAACTATTATTTCAACATCCATGTGAAATAATTATTGTTATTTATATTCTAGTCACATTACTTTGGGATCCTTGATCTCTCCATCTTAAATTATCACCTCCTTTGTGGTCTCATCCATGAACTCCACCAATATATTCTTCTTCTTTCTAGGATCTTATATTTCATCTTCACTCTTCAGGACCATAAGAATTGATTTTGGAAAAAATATAGTGGTAGTGTTTCATCTTGCATAACTATATAGAGTATTTTTAATTTTAAACTCATTATATAATCATTTCAAGAACTCATTTATCATCGATGTCCACTGGGTGGATTATATAAATGTAATAGAATGAGACTACATAATGTTGCTTTAAACTCAATAATTAAGTGTTTAATAATTGGAGGGAAATGATAATTTTACACCTTATCCACATTTGGATGGATTATTTGGATGTAGTAGTAGATCCCAACTATCTCCCTAGATTGATCTTCAATAAAAAATTCAAGGTTTTTTGAGATCCTTTATGATCTCCTATAACTACAACTCACAATGGTTGGATTTTCAAAAACCTCAAAACATTTTTAAAAGTAAGTTCATAGTATCACATATGGTTGTTTGAGAAAAACAAAAAATATATTTCTATTCATGTATTTAATTAAATTAAAAAATAGTATAAATATAGTTATAATAAATTTAATATAATGTTCTTGGATCCCAAGTTGCAATGTCATGTGATCTGAGGCTCACAAGGACCACAAAACCAATGAAATTTATAAACCAAGTATGCAGCTAGGAAGATGGATATGATCCTCTATCTATGGAATATTCTCCAATTATTCACAATTCCAATTAAATTATTATATTTTTATTATTTTAATATTATAATTCAATGTAAATAATAGAGATTTATTGTTTGACGAATTTTTGATAATTAAATGAAACGAAGTAAAAACTAGTTGTGTTAGAGTGAAAGAGTATTAATACTATGGTAGTAATAAACTCATCCAACACCTATATTAGTAATTTATATTATATTTTAATACGATATTAATATTATCCATTTATTTATGTCCTTATAATATTTTTTATTGTCTTAAAAACTAAGTGGTATCCCAGGAATACAAGCCCTGCCTTTTGTATAATACATAGATAGTGCACACCACAATCTACTGTACACCGCCTACATATATTTATATTATTTTATTTTCAATAAACCCTTGAAAATAATATACTACATTGTATAATGTTATGTTATAGACAAGGGGGCTTGAATAGATGATAAAGATGAGAGAGAGAGAGAATCAAGCATGTCAGAAAACTAGTATGAAAATTTCCAAAGAACAACAAAATAATCCCACTACCAAATTTGAATATTAATAAAAATAATTATGAAATGATTGTATAGACCTTTATAATGAATAATACTTCATAGGATAAAGGACCTAAAATCGAAATCTCGCATCAATAATTTATAGAGCCATGGTGGGAGTAAATAGTGAATAATGCAGAGACCAATAAGGGATGTGAGATACTTTTATTAATAGTAATATACTATATATATATAATAAAATAAAAAAATAACTAAAAAAACTAAAACCAATTAATATCCTTTCAACTCTTGAATGGATATGATGAGGCCCCCTTACAGTATAGGTGTGAGTTTTAATTATGTATTGTAGAATATATTCAACATGTAACAAATAGACACTATGTGGAGATGATTTAGGGAGATTACCTCTAAATAAGAGTGAATATTAATCAATATTAATGTTATTATTCTTCAATATCATCCCGTGATGTATCATTAACTCAATTTGATAATATGAGATCTTGTGGATATCTCTATCAATCCTTTCCCAATTTAGTCATCTAATACAATGGAGAAGAATTTTTTTGTTCCAGAGTTTCACTTGTAGATGAAATGTTGATGAATATGGTGATGAAATCACTAATGTTTTGTAAATTTTATTAGTTTAAATTAGGAAATTAGTTATTTTATACGAAAGCATATCATGCATTAGAGATTATATATATATATGATAATTTGGAAATTTAATAGTATTTTAAATGAAACAATATTTTGGTGTGTGATTATATTTTAGAGATGAATAATGTGGTTTTTATTGGTAGAGGATGTAAAAAAATTATATCTTTAGATATCAATGTGATAACATATCCCATGTCACTAAGATAAGAATATTTTCACCAAAATAGGTCACCACAATGTTGATTAAATTTTAATTTTGAAACATTGTTTGTTTTTACTATGTTGCCATTTATTCTTAATGGGAATTAATGGAGGACTATGAGATTATATTGAGGTACTAACGTCATTTAGGGAATCTTCATGGGAGTACTCTAGAAACATTGTATTTGTAGGGGTTTTCATGATATGGAATTTCTGTGTCTATTCCATCTGGAGATTAACTGTGGGATAATATTTGTTTATAAGTTTCCTTCATATTATTTTATATGAAGTTAATTCTATGAACTGAAAAAACAATGTTATCCCACCATTATAAATGAATAAATTATAAATCTAGGGCCACAGACATTTACATATAGAATAATAACGATTTTAATAAATATCAACATTTAAATTCTTATTTTCATTAAAACCCTTATCCATACTAAAAATTGATAACACAATTATTAAAACTATTATAATATAAAATATTTATTAAATAAAATTCATTATACAAAAATAATTATAAATATGGTTAACAAAAAAATTAATCCCATGTTAATCTTACAAAAATTAAAAACCTAATTGTTATTTTATTGACAAGTAAAGTTGACATCCAAGCTATAGAGTATACACATAAGTTCACCAAAAAGGATAGTTATTATGATATAGTTAATACCTCAATAAATGAAATAAGTTCAATGATGTATTATTTAATTCATTTATTGACGGGGAATCATGTATTTCATTTTTTCGTGACTTATTGTCACCAATAAAATGATTATTTAATAAATTTTATAGGAGAATAATGTTATTTAGAATATAATTTTATATGTTTATGTTGGAAAATGGATATTAAAAAGAAGTAAGATTTATTGTGTATAAGAAATATAGTTATATCAGTCATGAATTCGGTAAACATAAATAAATGAAGAATATAGAACCAATTCTTTAGAGTAGATCATATTACAATAATATAAGATAATAAAACTATGAAATATACATGGAGTGGTTTTAATGATCCTATTGATATTTTTAATTCTGAATTGATGTAGTACAACTAAATCAACAAGAAAATATAATTTTATAGCTCAGAGTAATTTTCCAAATTTATGATGTTCTTATGTAAATTAATGTAATGATTAATCATTTGAAGGGAATAATTAATATATTCCATTTCATGAAAATCATTACAATTATTTTTAGAACCAGCATAAATATCATTAAAGACTATACGATTCTACAGTTCCTCAATAATAATCTATTTAATTCTATTCCAAAATTTAAATAAATTTTATAATAAGGATGAATACATTAATCTTAATATTCATAGTAGTGTTTTGTAAATGGTTTCCTAAAAGTACTACTTTAAATTCGGTTAATGGGAATATATCTAAGTGTAACTAATAAAATAAAAACATATAGTGAGTTATAAATATGGTAAGGGTAGATAAGAATTTTTTGGAAAGATCAGATGTCTATTATTTTAAGTAGGTTTGTCAAATTCGGATCCAATTTGAACAACCTAACTTTACCAGATTTAGTAACTAAAATTTCACAGGAACGGTTGGTTGGGGTTGACTCATAGTTAGGTCAAGTCAAGTCAATTGTTGGAAAAAATTATCCAATCTGATATAACCAATGATATCTTCAAACCATTGAATCCTTCTCCCCTCCCTCCACCCACACCATTACTTTTTTAGATCATTTATTTCCATTACCATCCAAAAAACATTGAAAATACCTGACTATTTTTTAATACCATCAATACCATTGACCTTTTTTATGTCACTTCCATATAATTCCCTCTCATTCCCACATCACCCTCCCGATGTTGTTAATTAAACTAGTGTGATACCCTTGTCTCATATGTCCATCTCCTTCGAACACTACCTCTCCCTGGAGGAACACACATGAGTAAGAGAGATGTATATTGATATCCATCAGGCCACCACTTCTTCACTTCCATGCATCGCCCAAACCATCTCATGATAACCACCCATATAGGAACACAATCTAAAGTGAAATATGGAAGATTTTTTCTTCTCAAGTACCATATATTACATAATACTTTTTTGATGTATCAGGATGTAGAAAAACATTTTATTGTATACATGAGGCAATCTAAAATTAGTGGAAACCTGAGATCATTTTTGTTTCCTGGATCATCTCCCACTCCTTCCTCTTATTCTCCAATTAGATGTAGAAAATCATTATTCTAAGAGTCATATTCGGTAAATCAAACATTTTGAAAGATCATCCCATCAATGTTAGGGGAAATTCAAATCCCTCCCACTAGTGATAACCCCTTATCCCTACCATTTCTCATGGTCCTACTCCATTCTACTACTCAAAACCAAAATCTCTACCACTTCTCACCACCTTCCTCCATCTTCCACTCAAATCCCCTCTTCCTACTATAATTTTATCTCTTAACCATAAAAATATGGTTATATTTGTGTGAGACCAAATGAATTGTCAGATACTTTGATATAATTGTGATTTGTTGTGTTCAATTTAGACTAAGAGGGGTCATAAAGGGATACTGTCGAGGTAGGATGGATTTTACTCATAGAGTACCATTTTAAATTGTAACACTGAGCTTTAATGTAAGTGTATTTGTTATTATGTGTGTCTTAACATGAGAAAGGTTATTCCATTTGTGGAAAAATATTAAAAAAATCATTTTGGATTTCACATGTGTATTATACTAATGTATTTAAATATATTTTTCAAATGTTTTCAAATTATTTGTATATACTTTATTAAAAATAAAATTTCCTAATTAAATGTGTTGTTATGTATCTGGGGATTACCTTGTGAGTTTTATACTCACCCCCTAATTGGGAACATCTACGAATTTTCATATTCCATATACTAATGCACCCAGAACATAAATTTTTGTTATTTAATTAATTATTCATATTGATATCAATGAATAACATGTTTCATTGGATCATAGTTATAATTTGTGTAATTATTGGATTATGTAAATTTAATGTGATTATATCATGTTTACTTTTGGTTTTTTCAGTAGATATTACTTCTTCCATTTTCAATATAATATTTTTGTTTGTTGTTTTTATATTTAGTTTGTGTTTCTTGGACTCATTAATCATATAGGATGAATGGATATCTATATATTATGTTTTTTGGTTATTTTATTTCACGAATTAAAATCATCACCCAATGTTCTCTCAATCAATTGTAATTTATTTATGCCTTTGGAATATTGGTGATGTCGCATGAGGTTATTTGAAATACATCTATTCTAACATGCATGAGATTGTATGGGATATTATAATTATCCTCTTAAATAAAAAAATATGGTAATATTTAACTGGTTTTTATCTTGGAAAATTATAGGTTATGTTAAAATATTATGGTTACAATCACTAGGATATCATACATAAATTAGAAATATAGTAATGACTAAATTTTCTTTATTCTAGATAACGCACAATTTATTTAGTTGAGGCCTAACTAAAATGGGATTTGTAGAGACCCAAATCCTAACATAAATGGAAATTACATTAATTTTCTAGAATACTGAATACATAACAAAAACAGAAACCCAAATACCATATTAGTTTAGTGTCTTTGGAAACTCGGAACACCATCTTCTAATAATTGTGAAAGATCTTCAACATCTTCCATAAAGAACTTCCCCTTTTGTTTTCCTACCTAAAACCATTATTTATATCCTGGGGAAAAATCAATAGATTGGCAATGGAGAAGGCGAAGCCCTAGGCTGTGATGGCTGCTAAGGCCCCTCCCCTCACAGATGGGGAGGATCCTTCGCTACCGCTCACTAGAGCTCTCCCAGTGCCCTTCGTCCCCTTTTCAAACCATGATTTTTTTCCCTCTTATCCCCATATTTCTCTAAGCCCGAAAGTCATTGAATGCTTCAGAAGTCTCCCTAAATTGTCAATATCATGTTCAGAATTCACTTAGGAATCCTCTATTCTTCATTTATCCTTCATCGCAAAATTTAAGCATCATCGGTCGTTGGTTGATTTCTTCGATCGTTAGATTTTTGAATCATGGGGTCTGCAAGAGTGAGTGATGGTCGGGCTGCTGGACTCCACACACATCATGATCTGATTTTCTTCTGATGATGTCATGATTCTTGCCTGGTCGAGCACTCCTCAATCCTATTGTGTTTCACGATTTATTCTCGTTAAATAGTCGTATGATTATCATTATGCAACGAGATTCATCAACAATGGCGGTTTGGGTATGTTTTCTAGAGAATTATATCCCCTTTCAAGACCAATCGATTATTTGAATGTCAGGGGACATGGTTGGACGGTATCTCTATTCGGACAGTAGGACCATGGTAGTGTTCCATCCGATCATGTCGAGGGTTTGTATCGATGTTGATGTATCTAAAGTGTATGTTGAATTATTCTGTATTGTCATGGGGGAGGAGTTTCATCACAAGAAGTGCATGGTGTTTGATTCATGGAATGAGTTATGTTCATCATGAAAGAAGCAGGGAACAATTTAAATGCTTGCAGGAGTAAGTGTTTGAGCCACATGGGTGCTGGGAATGTCCAGGTGACTCGGGCCTCTGCTGGTCCTGCTGTTGGGAGTAGCAAGTTACCGAAGGTTAATTACAAGGATGGGTTTAGGGGAGTTGAAAGTGATGTGAATGATGGTCCTATTGATGTAGGAGTTAAGAAAAAGTAGGTAGGGGTGTTGCCTCTTGAACCGAGTGTCACTGGAATCTTCAATAGGTCGAGGCAAGACATGGCAGGCCCTCCCGGAGCTTTAGTGGTCGCATGGGTTACACAGAATGGTGGTTCTCTACACGTTGAGAGGAATAAAGTCCTGTAAAACCGAAATGCATAGGTAGTGAGTGCTAGGGTTAATGCTTGTATGTTCTAGGATTTTACTGCAAATCATCAAGAGGTGGAGGCCTGTTTGGATTTGAGCATGGAAGTTGGGGATCAACAGGTTTGATGTAATGAAAATGTTATTGGGGATGATGGGATGCAGAATGTTGATAAATGTGGATCATCTATTGGAAGTTAGTTGGATATAAGTTGTTGGTTTGAGGGGGTCCAAACTATGGAATTGGAGGAAAAAAGTCATGAAGTGCATGATGTCCTTAGTGTTGGGGTTCTGGAAGGATGTGCTGTTAAAAGTGGTCAGAATAAGGATGATGGAGGGGTCCTCATTATAGTTCCTACAAGCATCTATTTTTAGGTTCTGGAATAAGAGGATGCAGAGGTGACTAATCTAGGAAATATTGATGCCAATGCGGAGACTGGACCTCAGTAGGCTACTGCTGCAAATGAAGATATGAGGATGATGTTGTATGAATATCATGAAATAGTGAAACAGCCAAAATGCTAAGCATTAATTGATGCCAATGCTCAGTTTCAGCAGAATCTGTCAGCATCTTATAAAAATGTGGTTATCCCTGGGAAATGGGGGGAGATTTCTGAGAGTGATAAATAAAATAACGGTGTATTGTCGAGGCCCAAGTATAGAAATATTTCCTAGGGGGAAGGTGAAGGTATTTGAGAATGTGGATGTGAGGATTTCCTCACCAGAAAGGCAGTCAAAGAAAGATTAATCCATTTTTTCAAATCTGATACCCACTAGGTCATCTCTAACAATGGGAGGCGGGGAAGGTTTAAATAAAGGTATGCAATCTTCCAATGCATTTATTTCTTTGGAGCGGTTGAATTTGAGGAGAAAGTATGCCAATATCCTGAAGCATTGTGAATGTTCGGAATGGGAATTGGCCACTGCGGAGGAGGATTTCTATCATGGGTGTGGTGACGGGTATGGTTCTGATGGTTTCTAGTTGATTCTTTTGGTCTTGTGTTCCTGTGTACTGAACATTTATTTTATTTGAATAAATGGTTAGAGGTTAGACTTTGACTGTCTTTCTGGGTATCTTGGGGGAAAAGGAATCATAGAGAGGGTGAGCTCAAATTCTCAATAAGGGTAAGCATGGAGAACATAAAACAAACCATAAACATTTGATCGTTATAAATTAAACATAAAATCTAAACATAAGAATCATGTGAAATGACATAAATCATGGAAGTACAATAGGCATGGATCATAAAGGACAATTATTCCTGATAAAATAAAATGGAAATAAAACATGGAGTTGTGGAAAACCATTAAGAATATAATATGATTTCCATATTATCCAAGGCATTGCTTACAAGACCATTATAGTGAACTAAGTCCATTACTGAATTGGATTTACATGTCTTTCCAGCCCTGCGTTACTGAACATGATTTACTTTCCATTATATCCATGAATATCCCATGAGATATAAGTCTTTACCCAATGCATTTGAGGGAGATATAGGTCTCATCCATATCATAATGAAATCATTTTTACAAGTTTCACAAAACATAAATCATTCATCATATCATAACCCAATATATAATATGTGTTTTTATAAACATAATTCAATCATAACATTATCCATATAAAATACCATTTAATCCTTAACATAATAAAATCATAGTAAAAATAGGGGTATAGACAAAACCCTATTTAAAAACTTCATCTTAGATGGAAAATAATTTTCATAAACAATTGATCTTGGTTCTTGATGAAAATATATTTTATTCTTCAAAAAAAATTTATTCTCTCAAAATGTCTTGAAAATTTGAAAGAAAAGAATTTAATTGAAAATAAACATTAAAACATGTAAATTAATCTTCGTTTAAATAATTATTTATTAAATCATAACAATCAATTCATGTCATATAAGTAAAAAAATCCCCTCATACTTTTATCAGAAAAGTCAAAAAGAACATCGAATGCTAAAAAAATATCCTTACATAACACATAATAAACATTAAAAAGGGGTAAAAATACATAAAAAATACATGGAATAATAGTAAACTCTTTATGAAAACATTTTTATAAAACATGGATACGGATGATAAATATAACCCTAGTAAATACATACATATAAGAAATTCTCTGATAAAAATGACATTGCAAAATTAACCCTTACCATAGTTCTGATATGCTTTGTACATATCCAACACTCTTGTATAATGATTTTAATAATGTCATTGACTTATTCCAGAATCATATTCATTTTTTTGATATCATATATTGTTATATTCTTACTTGTTTATTAGTAACATTTCATAGTTACTCGTTATTTTGGTGTTAACAGCTTTATGTTCTTATGCATGTTTTTTCGAATAAATTCTTATTACTATTATTAAGTTATAGTTATATAATTTATAGAATGGTATTTGTATTATATATATCATATTTATTAATTAAATTCAATTATATAATCATTATTCAACGAAGATCATGTAGAACGAATCACATCACATTGTGGAGACGGTAGGTCATGTGTACGCACGCGTGGTGATTTCATTTTTCATGGGATGGATACAAAATAGAATATGGTGGTTTCATATTAATAATAACGTATAACTATAAAAGTGATAATGGAGTTATTACTTAAATATGAAACAACTCATATAGAGGAATTTAAAGATGAAATAAGTTTGAAAGAATCAGTAAAGGATATTACCTCTTCTTTGACATGCCTCTTCTAAAACTCCTCTTAGAGAAGTAAACATGGTCTTTGAAAAAGACCAATACCTCTAGTATGTTTCTTTGGATGTTGATATGGTAAATGGGTAGGGTTTTTCTTGAGTTTGAATTCTCAAAATGGAATGAAGAGAAGAGGGAGGAGGTGCCCTTTTATATGGGAGGAGAGGGGTACTTTTGGAAACCACCAAAATATTAATTAATAATAAAATCAAACCCCACCTAAAAACCTAAAAAAATTACTCAAATTATAATTTTATATGGTATAGGGTTGTAATATCTTTAAACAATAAAATTTAGAGATGTTGTGATTTTATTTTAAGCCTTATCATTTTTATTTATTGTTATTTAATCTAATTAATTTAATTTGTGGTAATACTCATCTAATTTTTAAATTATTGTAAATACTTACTTATGTGTTGTCTATTTTCCATAATTAGATATATTGTTACATTTTTTACCATATAATTTTTAATTTTTAATCTACTAAATATAATAATATTAGGATTTACTACCGTATATGTGTCCTTCCCACCATCCTCCACACTTCACTGCTTCCTTTCACGTCCTCCCTCCGCTATCATCGAATTCCACCACATTCAATGACTGACACCGCTGCATCTGTCTTCGATGCAAAAAAAACCTAGCTCACTTCTCTCACTCCCACTATCCACCCTGGATTCTCCTTGTGCTCCATCCCTCTTCTTTCGCGACCCCTATACCCCATTCTTCCATTCTTCTTTTCTCCATCTTAGGTTTCCCCTACACCTCTTGTGATTTAACTCTGCTCATGCAATGGTTGTTGCAGACTATCATCGACATCATTCAACCCTTCTCAGTTTCCCTCCAATCCTTCAACACTTCCCACTAAGTAGCGCCGACTTCGTAATCCCACAACCCAGCTATGCTTCTTTCCCCTATCATTTTCATCCCTTCAAACCCACACCTATCCGGCTCCCATGAATTCAGCTCCAACCTGCTCAGCCTCTGCCGCCGTCCGCTCATCCACATCCACAGGCTCCTCTTGCGCTAACCCCTCCTTGGACTCCTCCATGCTTCCAATATAATCCATAGGTTGGATCGTTATCTAATAAATCATTCTCAGAAAATGTAATATCAGTGATTGACAACTTTGGCCTCAATGTTTGGGTGGGAAATGCATTTTAGAATCTAGGATTTTCGTGTTCATTAATAGATTGATGTTTACTTGTTGGGAGAATATTTTTTATGTGCTACCAAATCCAAATATTTCATGTTTAAGAAATGATTATTTATAAATTAAAATTAGGGTATAATTTGATTTTACTAAGGTTCTTGGTTTCTGGAAGATGAAAATTGTTACTGGGTGAGAGGAGATTTGAGAATAAGTATTATTTCCATGAATTATTCATGCATGTAGAAGATGGGGTTCTTTGGGATCAAAGACTGCTATCCCAATTACTTATAGATTACATGGCAATGGGCTATTTAATTTGTGCATCAGTTTTCCAAATTTAAATTTTTTGTTATGGTTTTTCACCCATTAGTTTTTAAATTAATTTTCATTAATTTTTCAGTAAGTTTTAGTTCATCTGCAGGTTGTAGAGATTGTTAATATTATTTTCATAGATTCATTTAAAATATATAAGTTTCTACTTACTATCTTTTTCAAGTTTCACAATTGAGGTTGTTTTAAATTATTTCAATTATTTAATATGAATGGATGTAATTGAAGGGATATGGTTTAAATCAGAAGTACATGAATGATGGGGGTAATTCATCCTCAAGTGTAGTCAAATTTATCTTCTGGCATGCAACTGAATTCAGTTTTGTTATTAAATTTTCTGTGACTATTATTTCTCAATTGGACAAACATTAAATGGTCACAAAATGTTATGTCATTTATAATATTTTTGATTCAGTAGTCCTTATCATGTATAGTTCATGTAACATTGAAATTTAAAATGTATGGGTCCTCCGATCCACCTATTGTTCTCAAGGCCTCGATCGAGAAACAACTAAACTATTTAATGGATTTGAGATCCTTTGTGGATGTTTCTCTTGGGAGAAATCTTGGGAGG
This sequence comes from Viscum album, assembly GCA_963277665.1. Classification (NCBI taxonomy): domain Eukaryota; kingdom Viridiplantae; phylum Streptophyta; class Magnoliopsida; order Santalales; family Viscaceae; genus Viscum; species Viscum album. The sequence goes on from OY728119.1 coordinate 1,083,793,925, forward strand.
CTTAATCAAGGATCGTCTATGGATTTTCAAATCCAGCTGTGGAAGAATCGATAGTGTAGTATCACCGCAATTACTTTCTCAACTAAATAGGTTCAGTCCCTTTACTCTAATCTCCGGTATGAGGCTCATCGTATATTTATCAAGAATATACCATTTCTTAATTTTCAATAAATAACCATGAAATATATTTAAATAACCTCTCTTATATCCATAATTTTTTATTTGCAGTTTCACACTCTTAACAAAGACAATAATACTATAAATTTCCAACTATAATACTCCAACTACCTGTTCTCCTTCTGCTTAATCATTGTTTCTTAAACCATCTCTTTACCAGGGATTATATAGATTTCGTCTATTGAATTTATTCAAACACCACTCTAATGATCAGGGTGTTATACATTTTGAGGTTATTCTTCTTCTCTTTGGTATTAGGTTTGAAAAACCAACTTCTCTTCATAATTATTTTTTCTAGATTTAACCATTTTAATTAGAAAAACTAATCACATTCTATTCCATTTATATTCTCTGAGATCAAATAATATAATAATTGTTCCAGGTTGTTTTTTTGTGTAATTTTATTTGGTCTTTTCATATAAAAATTGTATTTTTTTTATTTATAATGTAGGTTATCAAAATTCCATATTATCATTCAATTTTTTTATGACAAAAATGGAGATCATATAAATTCTTCTACTATTTTCAAATTTGAAATTTTTTATCATTTATTTGGTTAAACTACAACTAGTGATGGGTGTCAAGCACTGATTCATCTTCTATATTGTATCAGGTATGAAAAAATAATTTATTTATTTAAACTATAACTATATTGTTTTATCATTTATTTGTCTAGATATCAAATTCTGTATGAAATTAATTGATATGTTAAGGTATTTTATTTAATTTTTTTACACAACATGATCTCTAAATATACCCATCAACTTGAATCATCTCTTTATGGTTGATTCTTTGTAAAAATATCAAATTTTAACTATTTTAGTTCATTTATCTGATATACCAAACATGAATTCTTTATTGACTTTATTGTTTCAAATTGAAAATTCTTTTTAATTTTGGATTAGTTAATTTTTTAAATGATATTTTTTTCATCTGGGCTTCTTGATTTTCAAATAAAGAATCAATTTAAAACTTTGATTAATAGTTAAATTGTTATGGTTTTTTTAATAAATTTGTTTACATTTATGTTACATTGATTTTTATTTTCAGTAATAGAATTATATTTATATATATGAGAGAATATGTTTTATCTATCACATTTTTAAATAATGAATATTCTATTTTTCATTCATAAATGATGATTTCATTTTCTATTTTCAAATATCTATAATGTTTAGTTTTTTATTGTGTTAATGAATTTTTTCATAACAATCTCAGTTATATAGGTTATTATTTCGTATAGAAAAATATGTTGTTGTAATAAAAAACATGAATTTGAGTTATTGGAGAACAAATTATCTTTAATTGTTGAAGAACAATGTATAAGTTAATGTAGCTTTGGAACAACTGGTTTTCAACATGATAGGTAGTGATTCGAGTAGATCCAGTTTTGAGGAACTTCATGGATGTGTATGCAGCCATATCACGACACACATGGTATCCATATTCATCCTTTTTCCATTCTTCATTTCAAAAAATTTAATTGTCCATTTAAATCATTTTTATTACTTGTTTACATAATGCGTCTTAGGAATATAATTCTGAATAGATTGGATTTCATGTATTACCATTGTGGTTGATGTCTTTATTACACATATTTTCGGACTAAAAATGAAATAATTGAGTCATTACCCCAATTTTTCAGCCTCAATTTGAGGATGACCAGCCGAAATATGCATGTTATCATATTCATATGTAGGTTCTATAAGGAGTTATAATAAAATATATTCACCTGGCCATTAATTTTCTGTTTCACTAATTTATTTACATTGTGTAGGATCATATTTTTTCATTTTCAAGAGACAATTGTGCAGAATTATTAGTGTCAATTAGATACACCTTTCATCCAAATTTCTATATATTGAATAACCATGTTCATTAACTATACACGAAACTGTAATATATGATATGTAACTGTTTACCTGTAATAATCATGTTCAATAACTATTATGGCCATTTAATTGAAATAATAATGTCCAATATTAACTATCAATATTTTTTGATTGTAATATATGTAATGTCACTATTTACATATAATAATCATACTGTAATATACATTTTCATTGATTATGATGACATCATACTATAACATATTTGGTGCAATACTCATATTTCAATTTTGACTATTTTTCATTCTAAATTTTGAACATTAATGTAAAAATATTATTGTATATCTAGAAAGTGTACATAACAGCTGAATAAGCCTTACATGTGATACATAAATTTTTGTTGTAATATTTCATTACCAATTATCCTAATTTTTAAAATTTATATTTCTAATTTTTTCAATTGTTATGTAAAAAATTTCTTCACTATGTTGTGGCATTGGTGGTGGGCGTCTTTGTGTCGAGGATATAGTTGGCGTGGAAGTGCTATTTTATGGACCAGGAAACCACATCATACAATCCCTTGGTGGGCCCTGTTCTAGAAAAATTTCACCAACCCCTTTAGAATGTTTCATTAGAAGGTTCAGATTCAAATGGTCATTGATAGGTTCCCCTTTATGGTTGAATTCAAATCATTATTTTGTTAGCTAAAAGTCAGCATACCCACTTTCATCTATCATTGTGGAACTCTTCGATAATAATTTTTTCTCTATATGCAACACCTCTGTCATTGAACTATTTAAAACTCACCCACACATGGAAACACTCTTAAAACATTTTTCCCTACTTTACTGAATGTTAAAATGGCCAAACAAATAAGAAATATGTTTAATGTTTCCAATGTGGAACTTCTTTATGTTATCAAAAGAGGATGAAACAAGCTCATCCACAAGAAGAATCATTTCTGATTTCATTCTTCCTATGAAGATATTATTGCTTCTGTTAAAATTGCAAATTCATTTCCTGAAAATCACTACAACAACTCATTAGATTTTGATGATGAAATAATGATGTGAGTATTTTACTTTTCCATTTTTTGGTATAACTTATTTCATAATATTTTTTGTCACCAATATTTTCCACTACAGTGTTCTACATCACAGTGAACCCAACATACAGGATAGGGGCCCCACTACAACAACTAATCACACCTCTACTGGAGGGATTTTACTCACATGGTCAATTGATAACAGTCTCTTAGGAATACATGAGGAATTATAAAAAAGCATAAGCTCTTGTTACATGAATTTGCTTCCTTTTCAGAGAGAATGATTCTATTGTATTCATATTGTTATTTTTTCTCAGTTTGAATATTTTTCTTTTACGTTGACATGAACTATTTGAATTCTCATATTTATATATTCATTATTACTTTTTATTATTTCAAATATAAGTTAATTCATTATTTATTTCCTAAATACAATGTTTTATGGTTTAATATAACTCCAGTTTCGCAAAATATAGTGGATCATTTTATTTTGTCTCAATAATTACTTTCCTGTACATGTATTATATATATCATTTGAAACATTTTTTTGAAAATTGGATAACTTTTTCTATTTGAGAGGTGAACGATTTTTTTAATTTTACAGGTGTATGTTTTTTATATCATTGAGACATTTGTTTTATTTGAGTAGTGGATCATATTATTAACAATGATTTATCCTTCAATTCGTTTTGATTTTCTTTTATGGAATTTTTTCAGTGTTGTTTACTCACAATTATTTTCATCATGGTGCATCTCATAGTTTCATATAAAATATGAATAATTTTTCCTATAACATGTAATCTTGCATATTTATTTCTCATATGATTTTTTGGGAACCTATGGATGATTTTTTAGTATTTCTTACGAGGAAATATGATATTGATTTTGTGGTCAAATTGTAAACTGAATAAACTCAAAACAGTAGGAGAAATTCTCCAGGTTCGTTTGTCATATATTTTACATAATTCATGTAGTATTGTGATAGGTCAACTTCTACTATATTTGAAATTACTTTTAGATTACTTTTATTTCAACTATTACTATTATTTCAAACCCTACTATATACTCTATTTCTAAGAGGTTATTATTGGTTCAACTCCTATTATATACTATCTATCACCTCCTACTATATATATAGACTAACCCCATAAACTCATTTATAGAAAACCTTGATTCAATTCAGATAGTTGGAAATGATTTCCATGATGGTATGTTATATTTTTGATTACACAACACATCAAAGAGTTTATACTATAGTATTTCATAAAATAATTCATAACATTGTGATGTAAATTTATATTTGGGTTAATAAAAATTTAAACATGACATGGTATTTCTATTTATAGTTTACAAAAATATATGTCTTTTATAGATTCAGTATGCTCTACATTGATATTGACTATGGAGTTTCTCTTCTTTGAGTAGTGGACCATGTATTTAGTTTGAGCATTGGATTTTTTTGAGAGAATTGAAACATTTATTTTATTTGAGTAGTGGATCATGATTTATTATTGAGAAGTGGATCATTTTTTAGATAATTGGGATCATATCAACGATTGAATGCATGGGCGAGTACTAGTTTTTAAATATTATTGTGATTTTTAAACAATTTAATAATATGGCATTTCTAAAAAATATCAATATTGTCAGTTTTGACACTAATCAATTATTGGGTTTGAAATAAAATTGACACAGAAGATATATTCCAACCAAAATATTTAATAGATTTCTAACATGTCATATTCATCTAAAAAATTCGTGGGGAACATTAATTAGTTAATTTAATATTTAATTTAATATTTTTAAAACCATTTATTTAATATTTCTCTTAATAAAATAATTACTACAACATTTGTTGTATAATTATTCAATATACGTATTTGTAGCATTAAAATTTATAATAAAATACTATGATGAAGATAAATATAATATATTTCATAAGAATACTTTAACTTGAATTTAAAATCTTAAAATCAAAACATTTAAATTTTTATATTTATTAAATTAAGAAGGTGACAACATTGAAATCATTTAAAATAATATAATATAAGTTCCATAATCCCTTTTATAAGTCTCCAAATGATCAACAAGTCAACCATTGGATGTTTATGGTTTTTATATACTCTAAAAATAAGGTTTTTTCAAGTGTTTGGGATTTTTAGGGGTATTATTATTTAAATGAAAACAATATCATTTATTATTTACTAAATAAATAATTTCTACAGCATTAATGTTTAAGATATTAAGGTAAATATATATTTATTAAAAATAAAAAAAATTACAATGATAAAGAAAAAAATTTTATATTATAAATGAGTATTCATAATCTAATTTATATTATGTGTAACCTTCTATTAAAAACAATTTAAATATTAATGTTTGAGTGAGACATATTTCACCTTCCTTTAAATAAATTTATTAAAATGCCTTAATCTCATTCCAGTGAGTTCAAATATATTCTGTTTCAACCCAATTATGTTTTCATAAAACATATAATCTGCCAATTTTATTAATATAAGTTTTAGGGTAATTTTATAATATTATATTTATCTTTAATTACCTAATATACAGTTAATTGTGGTTAAAACAATTTACCGTAGTTACTAATCATAATTCCCAAAAATAAAACATATCTTATTAACATAATTTGGACCTAATAATTTTAAATATCCAATCCATTTTTCTAAATTTATGAAGAGAATATTTTAGAAATTAATTTAAAATTAATCCTGTTGTTGAAAAAATGGTTTTTGTTTAAAACATTAAAAAAGATTGAATTTATTTTACCTATTAATTCAATGTAAAAATAATTCTAATGAAATAAATTATATAAAATGGTAAAAATATATTAAATTTATAATTTAAAAATTTCAATATTAAAATTTATCCTTATAAATTATCTCGATGAAAGAAGTTTTTTTATGTAAAATTTAGCATATTTTTACTATTCATCAATCGATGAATGTTATTTGAAAACTATCAAAAAATATCCAAAGTAAATTTTATATCGTTATTACAAATAAGATTTTTAGTTTTTCAAATTGAACTTATAAACATGTCAAAAACTATATTTCAAATGGGCGCGCCATCAAAAGGTTGTAAAACTGCCTATTTTAAAACATACTTCTTTTATATGAAAAATTGAAATTGTTCTTGTAAAATTTTCAAGAAAATGATTAAGATGATTTATAATGTTATAAAATTCAACATGTGGTTAATACTATTCATAACGGCTAGTTAATTATAATATTAAAATAAAATATCATTTTTTAGTGAAACTTGGTATTATGTACCACACAAGCCATCGAGGTAAGTCGCTCTTGCATGTAACGCAATCCATGTCATTATTGTGTATATTTAAAGATATATATGGTGAAATGTAAAACATAATCAAAACATAGTTCATTTATACAATGAAAAAAATCTATACGCCATGTTCTGTGGAGTAATTTATACCAAATGAACTTGAAATCGTGTGTAACATGAGCCAAGAATAGTGTTGTGTATATTAAAATCAAATATTGTGTTGCATATAGCACAATCTTATCATGGCATAGCGTACAACAGATGATATCAAATAAATTAATAGAATCTATCTCATAAAATATCAGGGTGTTATATTCTACCCTCCTTAAATTGAATTTCACCCTTGAAATTCGTCGGGGATAAAAATGGATTACTACATGAAAATTTATTTCATAGAAACCAAAATTCTAAAAAAGAATAACAAAAGGTAATTTTTAAAATATAGTGAGAAACATAATAGTAACCCAAATTAACTCATTACAGGGTTTCCAAATAGGTGAACATAGGTGAAAACATGTATATGGAAGAGAAATCTAACCATCAATTTATGATAGAGAGTGGTGGAGATCATGGATATGAAAAATACATCAATCATAAATCCATGAATTTGTGATTAGATATGAGGATACTAGGACTGCATATTTTGTTTTCAAAATGATTTCCCTAATGTTGAAAATTTTCAATTAGAAGAAATACTTACTTGATTTTGGTATAGTCTCACCATTGGTTATTCCTTCACCAATTTACACTTCATATCTTAATGAAATGAAGTTGAATTTTTCATTCGTGAAGTGTTATAAGGTCATGTTATAGAATGATGTGTCATTCCATCTAGATTAAAAAAAAGGTTATAAAATGTTGTTAAAAATACATAAGTCCATATATGGTGATATTAATTTTATATGGTTCCAAAAATGGACTTATACTTCATCTATCATAACACTTAATAAAAAAAACTAATTTCTACTAACCAGGGACTTCTTGTTAGCCAGTGGTATGTGATAAAGGCATGTCACACGTCGGTTGTGGGTTCTATTCTCACAGCCTTATCCGACACGACAAGTTGTCACCCGTCCTATGGATTATCCTTTTTCTAAAACTACACCATTATAACATTCCGATAATAATATCGAAAAAATTTCTTGCGTTAAACAGTACAATCTGATGTCCAATGTAATCCATTCCAACAATTAGGCTTATCCAAAATACATCTGTCCAAACTCATATTATAAAATAAACTATTTCTTGAATGTTCATATAACAGGCATGTGAGTACCATCATTTATCACCCATATATCATAGGATATAACTTATTGGTCTCATTCGAAACAAGTGAATAACTTAATCATGTATTTTTGAAACATAAATTACCATATAACCTTAGTGAAAACATGAATGCTATCAAAAGTAAACTCTTTCCACATAAAAAATCCCAAAAATTATATATATTCAAACCATGATATCACTTTTTCCTTAAATCAGAAATGAGTTCATTAATAATATCCAACATATTATTTTCTCCTTATCCCTTCATTACGGGTAGATCATCTAATTTCCAAAAATATTTCAATCCCTTTCTATGGTTACCGGTACCATATAATTATTGAAAACCACAAAAAACCAATACATATATATTCAAATATTCCATGATACTATAAATGAGAATCCACAACACCATTTTGGTATCCCGTTACATAAACAATTAATCAGTCCACCACATAGTTGTCATATTAAATAATTCCAATAGATATCGCATGTTACATTCATTTTTTCTTTGTTGTAAGAGGTTGTTGATATTTATCATCGTTAACCCTTGGATTAGGAAAATGGATTGAATAATTCCCCATTTCTCTGCACTTGTAGCATTGAAGTGTTGGTGGTGTGTTCTCTATAGTCTTTTCTAAATTCACATCATTAGCTGCCTTTCTCACATTACATCATCACTCAGCCACTACATGACCTTATTTTCTACATGTAAATAATTTCAAGTCCATTTAATACAGTCTCCACAATGCTTCTTTCCATACATTGAGCATAACGAAACATTTGTCTTCTTTCCACCATAGTTTTGAGATTTTTCCATGAACTCCTTCTTTCGTTTCCTGTGAAAACCATGAGAAGGATAAGTAAGACCAACATCTAGTTCTACCTTGATAGAAAAATTAAAAATATCTTCAAAGATATTGAAGTATCTTATATCTAATGCTTTTCGAAGAATAGGTTTTAAACTACTTGAGAATCAATAAATATTACATTCAGGTTGGATTATAAATCTAGATTCATACATTACAATCCTTGTAAAATTCACTTCGTATATACCAACATATTCATCATCTTTTTGCATAAGCTCCTGGATGTCCATAAAAATCATCATTCTAAGAATACGAGTAAAGTACTTATTGAAAAATATGTTCTCAAACTCATCTGATTCAATGGATTCAATTTAATGAGGGGGCCTTGTATTCTTAATTAGAGTCCACCACTGGTCTGCTTTACCTTCTAAACGGTAAACAACCAGAATGAATTTTTCATGTTATTAGCAGTGAAGCATGGAAAATATCTTTTCAATGGTAATGATCCATTCTTCAGATACAATTGGATCTGAAGACCCATGGAAAGAAGGTGTACGTTGCCTCTTGAAGGACTCAATAGAATATTATTCCCTTCTCTACTCATTTGGAAGTCCAGAATGACTCATAGCTTCTGTATGTATAGCAATAATATTTTTCACTACATTTCCCATATCATTTGGTTGTTTAGGAGGACAATCATTGAATTTCCCAATGTATTGACCATTAACACGGTTCCTTTAGGTTACACACATTATCTAAAACCCAAAATGAATAGTGTGAGGGGAAAACATCATACTGGGAAATCAACATAATCAATGGGGGTACATTCAATCTCTAATATCTAAGTTTTAATACTAGATTATTCATGATCATTATCATAATTCTATGATTTTAACCTATAAATTATAATTATCCTTACAGACATCCCTAGATAAACCTTAGAAATATCTCTAGGGGTCTCACTAATGTTTTCGCATCCTAGTTTCCTAAGGTTAACTAAACCTTCCCTCTGATACCAACTGTAGAGACCCAAGTATTGACATACATGGAGATTAAATTACTTTTTAGGAACACTTAATACATAACAAAAATAGACACCGAAAGTCCATATTAGTTTATTGTCTTTGGAAACTCAGAACAAAATCTTCTAATCGTGGTGAAAGATCTTCAACATCTCCTATAAAGACCTTCCCCTTTTGTTTTCCTATCTAAACCAATTATTTATATCCTGGGGAAAAGAATACATATAAATGGTGAGCTCAAATTCTCAGTAAGGGTAATCATGGGAAACATAAAACAAACCATAAACAATTGAATATAAAGACATAAACATAAAATCAAAACATCAAAATCTTGTGCAATGACATAAATTTTGGAAGTATGTAAGGAATGGATCATAAAGAATCATTAATCATGTTAAAATAGCATTAAAATAATACATGGATTTGATTCATACCATTAATCACATAATATGATTTCCATAGTAGCCAAATCACTATTTCCAAGACCATCATAGTGGACAAAGTCCATTATTGAACAAAATTTACATGTCGTTCCAGCCCTATATTACTGAACCAAATTTAGGTACTATTGAAACCATGTTAATATCATGAGATATAAATCCATACCCAATTAATTTGAGGGAAATATATGTCCCAATCATCTCATAAAAAAATTTCTTACACATTCCACAAAACATAAATATTTTATCATATCATAAACTAATAAATAATATGGGTTTTCATAAATATAATTCCATCATAACAATTTCCTTATAAAATACCATTATATCCATAACATAGTGAAATAATAGTAAAAATTGGGTTATGAACATAAACTTATTTAAAAACATCATCTTAGATGGAAAATAATTTGCGTAAATCACTTGAACTTAGTTTGTGAGGAAAATATCCTTTCGTCTTCAAAAACATTTTCTTTTCTCAAAATGTAATGAAAATTTAAAAGAAAAGAAGTTAATTGAAAATAAACATTAAAAAATGTAAATTGATATTCATGTAAATAATTATTTATGAAATCATAACAATTCATTCATGATGTATAAGTATAAAAACAATTATCCCCATACTTTTATCAAAAAAGTCAAAAAGAACCTCATGTGGTAAACAAAAGAAAGATCCATCCATAACAAATAGTAAAAGTTAAAATGGGTAAAAATGAATTTAAAAATCCATAGATGAATAGTATACATGTTACGAAACATTTTTATAAAACAAGGACATGGATGACAAATATAACCCCGGTAAGTAATTCCATATAAGCAATTCTCTGATAAAAATGATATTGAAAAATTATCCTTTACCTTAGGTCTTATATGTTTTGTACTTATTTAAACCTCATGTATAATTATTTAAATAATTTTATAGACTTATTCTAGAGTAATTGTCATTTTTATGATATCATATATGGTCAATTGTTTATCTATTTATTAGTAACATTTCATTGTTACTCGTTATTCAGTAGTTAACATCTTTATGTTCTTATGCTTGTTTTGTAGAATAAATTCATGTTACTATTATTATATTATGGTTATATCATTTAGATAATGGTATTATTATTATATATATCATATTTATTCATTAAATTCATTTATATAATCATTATTCAATGATGATCGTGTAGAACAAATTGCATCACATTGTGGAGATGGTCGGTCGTACGAACACACACGTGGTGATTTCATTTTTCATAGGATGGATAAAAGATAGAACATGGTGGTTTCATATTCATAATAACATATCTGTATAAAATTGATACAAGAGTTATTACTTAATAATGAAACAACATATATAGAGGAATTGAAAGAAGAAATATGTTTGAAATAATCTGTAAAGGATATTACCTCATCTTCAACATGCCTCTTCTAAACCTTCTATTTGGGAACTAAATTTGGTGTTTGAAGAAGACCAGGACGTCTAGTATGTTTCTAGGTATGTTGAAAAGGGAAATGGGCAGGGTTTGGCCGAGTTTGAAAGCTCAAATAAAAGTGAAGAGAAGAGGGAGGAGTTTCCATTTTATAAGAGAGGAGAGGGGAAATTTTGGAAACCTCCAAAATATTAATTATTAATATACTTAAACCCACCTAAGAACCTCCAAAAATGACTCGTATTAAGATTTTAGATGATATATGGTTGAAATATCATCAACCAATAAAATTTATACATGTTTTGATTTTATTTTAAAAATTATCATGTTGATTTTTCGTTGTTTAATCTATTTATTTTTATTTGTGCTAATAATATTATAATTTTTAAGTTGGTATAAATACTTAGTTATGTGTTGTGAATTTTCCATTATAAGATATATTATTTCATCTTGAACCATATAATATTAAATTTGTAATTTTTCATTATTTTTGTGATTTTTAAACAATTTAATATAATGTTATTTTTATAAAATATCAATATTGTCAATTTTGACACTACTCAATTATTTGATTTTAAATAAAATTGAAAAAGAATATATATTCCAAAAAAAATATTTAATAGATTTCTAACATGTCATATTCATCTAAAAAATTTGTGTAGAACATTAATTAGTTCATATAGTATTTATTTTAATATTTTTAAAACCATTTATTTGATATTTCTCTTAATAAAATAATTACTACAATATTTCTTGTATAATTATTTAATATAATTATTAGTTGCATAAAAATTTAAAAAAAAATACTATTATGAATTTAAATATAATATCTTTCATAATAATAATTTTAATGGAATTTATCATCTTAAAATCACATCATTTAAATTTTTAATTTTCTTAAAACATGATGGTGAAAACGTTGACATCATTTAAAATAAAAAAATATAAGTGTCATAATCCCTTTTACAATACTCCAATGATCAAAATGACTACCCTTGGATTCTTATTGTTTATATATACCCTACCAATAACTTTTGGTCAAGTTTTTGGGCTTTTTTGGGTATTATGTTTTTAATAAAAACCATATCATTGATTTTTCACTAAATAAATAATTAATGCATCATTAATGTTTAAGCTACTAAGTTCAATATATATTTCTCAAAAAATAAAAATAAATTAACATGGTAAATAAAAATATTTTATCTCTAAAATTTGTATTGAAAATATAATTTATATTCTTTATAACCTTATATTAAAAAAATTTAATTATTAAAGAATGAGTGAGTCATATTTCACATTCCTTTAAATAAAATAAATTAAATATCTTAATCTCATCCAAGTGGGTTCCAATAGATTCCATTTCGACCCAATTATGTTTTAATTAGAAATATATTCATCCCATTATATTAATACAGGTGTTGGGGTAATTTTATAATATTATCATTACCCTTAATTACCTGATTGACCTTTAACTATGGAAATTAAAATTTATCATAGTTACTATTCATAATGCCCATAAATAAAAAGTAGATTAATAACATAATTTGGACCAAATTATTCCAAATATGGAATCCAGTTTTCCAAATTCATTATTTAGAAGTTTCATAAATAAATTTAAAATTAATCTCATTGTCGAAATAAAAAATGGTTTTTTGTTTAAAACATTGCAAAAGATTGAAATTATTTTACAAATGAATTAAATGTAAAATTAATTCTAATGAAATAAATTATATGAAATATTAAAAATAAATTCCATTTATAATTTAAAATCATTCAATATTAAAATTTATCCACATAAATTATCACGATGAAAAAAGTTGTTTTCAAGTAAAATTTAGCGTATTTTTACTATTCATCAAACTATCAATGTTATTATAAAAATAAAAACAATTTATCTAGAGTAAATTATTATATAATTATAAAAAATTAGAAGTTTAATTTGTCAAATATTACTTGTAAACATGTCATAAACTAGATATAAAATGGGTGCACCATTAAAAGGTGACAAAACAGTATTTTTTGAAAAATACAACTTCTATATGAAAAATTGATTGTGTTATTATTCAATGTTCTAGAAAATGTTTATGATGAATTATAATTTTATAAAATTTAAAATGTGGTTAGTACTATTCACAATAGCTATTTCATAATAATATTATAATAATATTTCATTTTTTAGGGAAACTCAATTTTGCATACCACACGTGCCATCGAGGAAGGTCGCTCTTGCTTGAATGCCATCCAGGTCAGTGTTGCATACAGTGAATGATTTATTTGGTTCTTTGTATCAAATAATCCAAATATATTTCATTTATACATTTAAAAAAAATCTATACTCATTGTTCCATAGTATAATTTATACCAAATGAACATGAAAGTGTGTGTAACATGAGCCAAGAATAGTGGTGTGTATACTGCAAGCTAATACGGTGTTGCGTATAGTGAAATCATATCTTGGTGTAGTGTAAAACAGAAGATATCAAATAAATTAATAGAATATTTCTCATAAAACATCAGGGTGTTACAAGATTTATCCTTTTAGGTGGAAATTATGAATACTAATCCCTCAATATAATTTTAGTAATGAAATTTATGGTTTTACATAGATTTGACAAAATAATTTATTATTCATTGGATGAGGAAGATGTGACTTTATTATCCATACAGGTGAATTGAATGTTTTGTATTCATCATCTAGGATAGATTATACTCTGAGAATCGACAAAACATGATTTTCCATGTGATATTGATATACATTATTTTATTTCGTTTCTCAATTTCTTTTAAAATGCGATTGTATAAATATTCATTATTCTATATATTACAGTTTTTGGTCATTGGTATAAAGAGGAATATTTCTGATGGATATATTTATGGATCCCTTTGTTTCCAATGTAGTAGTGACACATTTCCAGAGGCTTCTCATAAATTCTGTTTAAGAATTTTGGAATGAATATTAATTATTAATTCTATAGAAACACATGGATTTACTCTATTAGTTGACAAATAGGGATAGATTTTAAAAAAATATTATAAATACACTCTAAAAGAGTTTAGAGTTTACATAAATGGAGTTATGGATGGTTATTCATAAGTTATTAATATGATGAGATACTTGGTCAATTTAATATATATATCCAAAAGTGATATAAAAATTATACAAAATGTGTTTTGAAGAATGATTGAAAATAAATTTAATATGATAAAATATATACATGAAATGGAAAAAATTACATTACAAATTATTGTAAGTAGGAGATTGATATATTTATTCCCTAAATTATAATGTATAGGTGATACACGTCAGATTATGTCATAAGGAAAAATATTGGGATATCGTGTAGTTCCCTAAACAAGGGAGACTCATCAGTTCTAGGACCAAAGACATCATAAGTCCTTTGGGGATCCATCTCATATTCTAGAGGGTGATGATTATTTGAAAATATATAATAAAATAAATTTGTATACTGTTCAGTCAAACAAATCATTAATTGGATTATAAACAACCAAATTTACATCAACATCCATAAACATTAGAGTTTGAATACTAAAACAATAAATAACATATAATAGAAAATTATTTTGTATATATAAAAAACATTACTCATAAATAAGAATGATCCAAAATCAAAAATAAACCAAAAAATAACACATGAACACATACCCTTTTATCATCCCTAAGGCATATCCCAATCTTCACATACCATTTAACCTTAACCATATTGATTTTCTTTCATTCCTATGACCATACATAAAATGAATGCATTGGTTGTCCTTTTTTATAGATGTCCATATATGGTGTGATCATATTACTCGGTTGGTCCTCATTGGGAAATATTGATATATGTTTTCATATGAATTTGTATTGATTAGAAAATTAAATTAAATAAATATATATTCTCACAAATTCATAAGGAGTAAACCAGGATTGCATAACACATGATGAGATACACAAACTAGTGGCATGATTGGGTGTTATTCAAGAAACCAAAAATATTGACAATAATTTCATTAGTAATATACCCAAATTGAATCCTTTTCTACTATCATTGTATATGATTCCCATACCCTTCATAATGTCTTTTGGTTGGGTGGTTCCCTAACCTCAAACCTATACATGAAGACATTGGTCAATGTCAAAAGTTCATTTCTTGACTCACTACCCTATCATTCAGTGAAGGTTCCATAAGCATGTCTCACTTCATAATATAACCCTTCCACAAAGGTGGTCCTTGGAAAATTAGTTTAATTGAATGGACATCGATTACAAAACCTATCACTATGATCATTCTACCATCCACTGATCTCATATTAACATCTAATTTATGCACATAGACATGTCCTAGAAGAACCAATGGTGTTGAGAGGAATAAAAATACATCACCAATGACATTGGAGAAGTCATAAGAACATCATATCATATCTGATGAAATAAATGTTTCATGAGGGAAATAAACCATCCCTAAAGACTATGGTAAGGTCACAATATTTACACCAACTCATTCCACCCAGATAAAGGTCAGTCTCCAAAAAAATGTGATGCAAAATGATGGGAATATTCTTATCACATGGCCCACCATCTATTGTCAAGGATTCATTCACTCATGTCCTAAACGCTTATATCATAAAACATTAGTTCATCTATTTGTGTTCCCATGTGGTTTTCCATGCACATAATGGTCTCTAATAATTGATACAAGCTCAATATCATAAATTAATTGTAATATTAGTGCTCAAAATATCCTCAGACCTAGATGTGATGATCAGATATAACCTAACCAAATAAACTATTCATGCATGGTCCCACTACTTGTCGGACTTCCTAATCCATCATTTCTAATCAACCGTAGACAGAATAGGTTGTGTCGAATTATTGACCAAAACCACCATGGAAACAAAATATTATGTCTTAAACATCTGTAAAGACCGTCATATAGGCCTCATCAATCATCTTTTGAGGGAGATATCTCATCACACCACCTGAATGAAACCATTATTTCATACATACCACAAGCCACATAGGAAATTTCTCTCACAAATAACACAGTAAGACTCTCCTCCAACCATAGAATGTTGTTACTTATCACTCAAAAGAGATAAATTATTCTCACTTGTTGATACTCATCCTCAACACACTTATTCTTAGACACTAGTAACAAAAACTCAATTGAGTACAATAAATATATAATCTCACATCAATAAACCTCCTATAAAAATATTATTAGTTCAACCAAATATCATGTCCCTTGGAGACTTAGTATTCAGTTGATCCCTAATATCCATGATGCTAAAGTGAACTTAATCTCAGCATTTGAGTACTATAAAAATTATTATCATTATACATAGGTAGTCTTAGTCCATAAAAACCATTCCAAAACCCATGATATAATAATGTTATGAACACCAATGAATTAAAAAATATATAATTTCTCATTTATGGTTATAATTACCTGGCACATGGAGTTAAACCCTAGAAGAGCTCCAGTAATCCCACTGAATCACGTCTTCTTTTACAACTACATGTTTTCTATCATACACTAAACAAAATTAATTATAAAACAGTAAAATTAATTCTTAATGATTAATATATTTCTAATGATTTTATAAAAACTCATCAGGAGTCATCCAGTCAATAATATTTTGATAAATGGGATGTGGTTCACCCCTAGCACATACCCAAAACTACAAAATGAAAAAAAAATAAACTTAAATGCACATTCTAGTGGACAATTAAATAAAATTAATGAAAAAAACTATATAAACATATCACCCAACATTAAATTACTACAATAAAAAACATCGGTATATAGTCAACGGCTTGGGTACATTACCACACATTATATCAAAAATATCTTTTGAAATCAATCGATTATACATTGTAATTGGGGAATATAATTTTAAACCCAAAAAATAATTGAGAAAAATTTGGGGCCTCTAACGTAGAGGATGGTGGAGACCAATAAATAATGAAAACACATTGGTTCACCATAAAATCACAAAATAAATCAACACAAATGTAGGGGTCGAAGAGATGACTAGGTTCTGGAAAAAATAAATTTCTCAAGTGAGTTCCTCAACTAAAAAATAGGGTGAGGATCCCTATTTTTAATTTAAAAACATGATAAAACCTCATTAAATTTCAACCAATGGTTGAAATTGTGATCCACTATGTTAGGATATCCCCTTCCCCTACCCTAAACAAAAATAATGTGAATACAATGTTAATAATTTGAATTGAATTCTATTATAAAATTTATATATCCCCACCACCGAACTACTCTCCAACTTTCAAAAAATAACCATGACACCTATAGTGCCACAACCTATATACAAAGTATACTTTTAAGGAATCTAATATCATATAATCTAATTATATGTTCTTGTTCCCATAACGAAATCCCTGATTGACTTAGAGGGTGTTGTTAATACCATATATGTCTATGAAATACAAGAATTTATTAAACTAATAAAAATAAAATGATTATAGCATCATGTTGAGATCGATCCATAGTTATGCTAAAATATGTTCAATTAGTTTTTAAGGGAGTTTACTTCAATAATTTGTAGAAATATGTTATCTAATATATGTATGATTAGATATTTTTGGAAATGAATAAAGAAAGCAAAGCATAACACATTGATTTCCTCATGATCATATTATGAAAATCACACTATGGTTATTTAATTTAAGAGTTTGGGTTCTATTAAATTGAAGAAATTTAGTTGAATAATTCATGATTATTTTTGCAGTCCATACTATGAATAACCAATGGTCATGGTATCCCTTCATCAAAGAGGTAATACCATATTTCCTTAGGCTTGGAAATTTCACGATTCACTGAATCAACTATTTCTTGTTAATATATTTAAACCCACTTTTCCATAATGTTGAAAATTTTAATGCCTTACTTACGGTTGTAGGTTGTGAAATTTTAATGTTACATTAATATTTAATCATATATTTTCATGATAATGGAAAATGAAGGTATTTTAAGTTGATTATTGAATTTAAAAAAAACTACATGAATAAATATGCTGAAATGAATCCAACTCAACTCCCACATTCTATTTACACAACCCTTGCACATTGAGTGGTTTTTACTTCTTATTAGTGATGAGAAGATTATGTAGAAGGGTTAAAGAAAAATTATTTATAATTAAATGTGGAATATACTTAGGGATGTCACCACAAAATACATCTTCCCTTTCAAGGTTTTGGTTTCCAGCCATCCAAAAAAACAAGATGTTATCCCTCTATTTTAGGCATCATATAGGCTCCTAAATTAAATAATATAATTATGAATTCATCCAACAGTGGAATGCCGGGGTCACATGTCATATATTTTGACAAGTGTGGAAGATTTAAATAATAATTTTGTTAAAATATCATCTCATGAATTTATATGTGGTATAATTATTACATTGTGTGTAACTATTAATTTAGATTTTATTCACTTCATGACATGTTCAAATTATCATGAATTTCATAGGTACATGTTGTGTATTGTAATTTTATTACACTTAAGGCCTTTTAGTACCTTGGTTTTTTAGTTTTATACACTATAAGTTCCCTATTATTAATCTATAAACATGGGGTAATGCTGGGGGTGATGTACACAGCGTGAAGTTTTGTTAAGGTCCAAAAATCACCCCTTTTTGTTCATTTTCCAAGATTTAATATATGTTTCCATAAAACATAAAAAAAACAGTTCACAAAATGGAAATAAAAATCGATAAAATATAGAAATGAATACATATCCATACAATAAAATATATGCATAAAATACAGATATTACATTCCACCAGAAGGAAAAGTGAATTTCATTCGTAAAATATATTTCTAAAAATACTTAGATAACAAAACACTCCCCATTATAAAAATTCTAATTGATGATAACCTAGTTTAATCCTAGAACCACTATTCCTGACCTTTATAGGTTTTCAAATAAAAAAACACATTATGATCCGTTATTTAATATCAATTATTCTTCCACTGCATGACTTCAACAATCAAGCACAGATATATCATATTTTCTATAAAAATATATCTCTAATACATAAAACACCTAAACCACATCCCAAAAGATAAGTATAGTGTGTTTACTATCCAGCTAAATAACAATTCCTATAATGTTCTCCGTTGATACCTTCTCATTATGGTGTTTAGAAAAAAACTTCTAGCCCACAATTTTAGAGTCTTCCTCAAAACAAACAAGTTCCTCCAACTCATCAATTTCATTATCCTCCACCCCCCACATGCACACATAGACACACCCATCACATCTAACATCAATTAATCAGTCTCACTACCTCCATGACCCATATTACATAAGTGTCAGTCACACATTATAAATATAATTCACCCCATAGTAGGAGTATCAATACCTCCTCGCACTAAATGATCACCATGAAAATCACATAATGTGCTCCATGAATTAATCTATGTAATGATTTTGTGTGACCATACCACCGATACCTGAATGTTCATATGAAATATCCACCATCCCCCATTCTTGAAAACCATAAAATTCATCCTTAATGACAAAAAAATAAACTATTTTTGGGACCAAAATGTATAATATAAAATGGATTAGTCCACATCATATGTTTTTTCTTACATTACTCCAAGAGAAACATCCCTAATGGGTCATGACACCATGCCATATATAAATTGCATGTCATTGAATCCACTCAGTAAAACCATCCTATAGTATCCCATTTCATTTATTATATCACCTCCTATCATCGAGGAAAATATTTCATCTACTCAAAACCTATCCACTATACTCTAAATATATTCACTACAAGGTTGTGGGTGTTGCACCACTATATATTATTCACAACCCAAATAACTCTCAAAGAACCCACAAATGATACCTTAACAAATTCAAAATAAAATAGGCACTACGCATACCGATTAAAAAGCTTTCCCCACCCACTAAGACTCTTCTCAAAAATTTGTACCCAATAATCACAATCATTTACCAATGTATTGTGATCCAATAACAATCCTCATTTATTTTATTGTTCATTATCCAACTCAGTGTCATTAAAACCCATTAAATGTATTCTCCAGTGCAACCCTGTCTCACATAAGTCTCACAAACCAAGGAGAAACACCCCATCAATCTCATTCTAATTAAACTAAAACATTGAAAATTATATGCCTCATATCATCTAAATGAATAGACCAAGGCATATCACTCCTGCCAAGGATAGTTGTATGTTCACCCGCCACTCAAGTTATATTTAAAAAACTCTAGGCATCACCCCATGCTCAAACCATGATACCAATGTGCATCATAGGAACCAAAATGCCAAGAAATAATATAATCACACCTTCCAAGGTCACCTGGATACCATGAACAAGGGACCAACATGAATTTCCTCAACCACCCAGATCAATCAACTAGAATTCCAATAATAGTCATCATGGGATATGATAATATAGTTTGATGTTGACACTTTACAAATCCAAACCCACATATGCAAGGAATATTATTACCATCCGAAGATAATCCCTTAGGCATATAATTCCCTTATCATTCCATTACCATGTCATTAATTCCCATACCGACCCATGATCAGTCTCTATACATACCTTCAAAAAGGTACTTCATTTACATCACTAGAAAACCTCTTTCCATAATAACTATATTCATTATCATCAAATGGAAAAACACTACCTCTTAGATGTGTATAGTTACACCAACATGGTATGTAGAGAAATTACCTATATTTTATACACTATAAAATATGAAACTATTTTTTGAAAATATTCACAAGAAATCGCACATATGTCATGTGAATTATACAAATCTTCCATTATAAATGTATATAGAATAATTTATAATGGTACAATGAAAATTTTCCCCAAAACAGCATTCAAGTAATGATAATTTGTATTATCCAAGGTGAAATACTATAACATTAAAATTGAAAACCAACAAAAACAATCCCATGTCCTTTGTGACGTGGACTTCCTATCAAAAAAGTTTTCTTTGTGTACCTATCTGATATCCATAAAAATAATTAAAACCATCCTAAATCACATATATACCATCATAAAAAATAATTGAGAAAATATTTCATGGCATTTTATGATTCGTTTTCCCTAGGTAAGTCATCAATTCCCATATCGAATATGTCACATGAACTCAGAAGGGAATCCCTTTACACTATAGGTTAACAACTAGTGGAGAATTCCAAATCCAAACAATAGAGGACTGTTCTCTATAATAAGAGTCATAAAATGCATCATAAAAAAATCTCTATCATACTCCACAAATATATGAGTGAACATAATGGAAAATAAAATCACATATAATAACAAAAATAGAACACATGCATGTGAGCCCTAATATAATCCACATACCTCACTAAAATATCATCATACCCACTAATATTGATTCACTCAATACTCTATATTTCTTGTTAATAGGCTTAAAATTAATATATATTGTCTACATGTGCAATTATATACCCATGTAATGTTTGAGCATATAACTCAATACCCCTAAAATATGTCATCATATTAATGTGTACTCATGGAGAAAAGAAATAGAATAATTAAAAATTCCCACCAATTGGACATATATTAACTATTCTTATATAAAAACCGATGACATATAGACACTCTTCATTCTTTATTTTCTAATAAGGTCACATTAACACCAAACCATACCTTTTTTAGGTAAATTACAATATCCACTCATAACCTCATTCCCCTATATCAAATGTTTAGATCATATCCAAAGACTCGGGGTATGGTAGTGTCCACATAATTGAATAATACCCACAAAAATCGGGTTCAACATTATAATGATTTCAAAACCCAATACATGATCAATCCATTACGGTCCATTAGAATGTCTCAAATAATATAATAAGAAAGTCCCCATGGATTTCCCTAAACCAATCATACTATTTCCGTGTCACCTAGTACATTACCTGAACCATAGTGTTGTCCTCAATCCATGACTATCTAGAAACATTCTAATTCAGGCACACTAACTCATTATTATAAACTCAATCCAAGTTACAAGAACATTTCAAATCCTCAAAGACTCTGGGGAGGTCACAAGCACACCAACCCCTCCCCACTGACTCAATAGAGGATATGTTAGAAATCATATATGATTGACTTGGATTTGATGTAAATTTTCATTATGTAATGAAAATATAAGTATGATGACAATATTAATTATGGGAAAATAAGGGTGAAGGCATCATAGAAAACATAGAGGAATTCCATTACTAAACACAGTGAATATTGTTCAATATTTCCCAACATTGTAAATAAAACACCCTATATTAGTTCATAGTGAATTTGGTGGAGACTATAAGAAAGGTCCATGAATATTTAGTAAGATATATTTGGAAGATAAGTTAATAATAAAGAAATAGATGAAGACTATGCATGCGGCATTCCCTTTGGTAAACTCTTCATTAACCTATGCCAAAATTCCTATATAAAAATTGGTATAAAAATTTTCTGGTTGGGGAATTACACTATCAGATGCTATGAGATGGAAAAAAATGGGATTTTTTATTCCCATTGTATAATATATAGTTCATGTGGTGTATAACAGTGTGAAATGAGGATCCCAAAATTACTCATTGTAGCTTGAAAGGATTTACAGTGAACCTCATCTCAAACGAGGCCAAAATGGTCAGGACAAGGTTAATGGTTAACGTGGTTGTGGTCGAAATGTGAATAAAAAATCCAAAATGGCTATAGAAATGTGGAAGAACATGTGGTATTTTATATGTTGATGGAAATTGGAAAAATATTCGTCACCATGCCACCGTGTAATATGTGTGTTTTTATGATGCATGGAACATCATCAAATTGATTATAAAATTTCTTGATATAATCTTGACCTCATCAATAATAATTCAATTCCATTTTTTCCATGAATATAAGATCACTCTGTTGAATTTTTATTTTTCCCATTATTTTAATAAATGTAAAATTATTTAATATTTCATGATGACTGATCTGTTTATGTATCAGTTACTTTACATCAGTTGTGGAAGAAAATTATAAGAATAATTAGTACGTTAATGGTGGGGTTATAGACCATTATGAATATGTTGTGTATCCTATTCTGAGGAAAATATCATCTCTATTTGAGATATATGTTTTAATAACATTAAAAAGATAATATCATGAGATAGTTCATAACACTGTGAGAACAATTTTAGTGAACCTGATACTCACAATATAGAGGTGAAAAGATATAGTTTTCTCATAGTCTGGAGAAATCCTCCATACTAATAGTTACTTAATAATTACTATTTAGGATCTTAATGAAGTATTACACATATATATTTCTTGATCCATCTATTCATGTAATATGAGAATCAAAATGTTAATTGATCAAATGGGTGATTTCAGTCATTTTTTGATCTTATATTGTAGTGTTTTTAAATCATTTGGTTGATCCTAAAAGTGGTGTGTGGATTCAATAAAAACTATTTGTTCTAATAAAATTTAAATTTTGTGGTTGAGGACATGTTGGGGGATTAACAAACAATAAATAAGTAGAGATGTGACTTCAACCTTGTAAATTTTTTATATCATGATTTATCATTCACTTCCTTATATGAGGAAAGGTTGGGAGTTTATACCAATTAGATCAAGAACCATAACTAGTTCATGATGTTTAATTTTATTAGGAAAATTTTAAAAAATACTAAGGATTGTTAATTCACTGCTACCCCTCTAATTGATACAATAATGTTAGTTAATAACAAGTGGTATCAAAGGTAGGTTACCATTAAATATCTAGAATTTATTGTTGAGCAATAGATAATCATAACACTTTCAATTGTTGGAATGTTCATATCATTTATTAAAAAATACCATAGTCAGAAGTATGAAATTATTCCTTACGTCCTTCCTCTGGGCCTTGGGGAATGTAATTTTCTAAATGATGGGTTTCAACCTATTTGTAATAAACTCATATGACATATTCAGATAAAATAAATATGGATATGTTTGTAATGGTCCAATATTCAATTTTATTTCTTAATCAGGTAAATTATACACCAAGGTAATGGGTATTGTAACTACATTGGGGTATGAAATAAATTAAGGATTTGTTATAAGGGTAATATTAATGTGATGGAAACTGTGATTAAAATTAGGAGGAGTATGTTTTATGACATTAATATTGTTTTCAAAAAACATATTGATATCTATTTAACTTGTTTAAATGAAATAGTTGCCAATAATCATGGAATCATTGAGAAATGTAATGACTCCAGTATTGTGTAGATGATTGTGGGGAACATTCTAGGATATTTTGACCTAAAGGTATACATTCTGTAATATTTATAATATCTATCATTTAATGAGATAAAAAATATTATTATAATTTATAAAACGATAAATTCATGAAAATTAGAAATGTTAGAGAACTTGAATATTCCTTTAATCCAAGAGAAAACAGAATATAAAAGAAGATTAATACTTAAAATATTCAGACGATAATGACGAAATCAAAAAAATTCTCTCTAATCAAGAAATTATTGAATAGAAAATGGAAGGGTAATGATAAAAAATTTATTATATTATTTTATAGAAATAATATAGGTTATATTGAAAGGATTAACCAAAGTTGTTTTTTGAATAATTTTAATCAGATGAGGAAGAAGAAATACCCCAAAGAATGAAAATGATCAATAAAATGGAAAAGTATTGAACCAAAATAAAATATTAATGAAATAAGAATGATTAATCCATAAATTCGAATGATGAACCCACTCTTTTTTCACATTTATAGAAAATCATAAAATTTTCATGTTTTGATGACAATGGATAAGAGAGAATACAAATAGAGAACAATCATAATGGAATTTTAAATGATTTTCATGAATATATTTTACCATATAATAAATAGAAGAAAATTAAGCATAATAAGAAAATTAAAATGGATTATTTATTGAGTTGGTTTGAAAATAAATGAACATTTCTTGGTAATAAAGAAAAATATGAGTTGATTAAAAGGTATTTAACCTGTGTTTAAGAAAAAAGGAACTACAAATCGAATATCATTTACAAAGAGAATATTATATGTAAATTTAAAGAGAAAATGAATTCCATATAAAAAAGACAATCTAGGACACAATATATCTATTTTTCAAATCAACCACATAGGAAAGGGGATGGATAATATTTTAAGAAATCTATCAAGGTTATATTATAATATCTTCCTGTTGACCAAAATACAGTTTCAATGGAATGATGTATCCCTACACATATTCCTTATAAGACTAAAATATTTATTTCTAATGGGGAAGGTACTCAATTTGAATATAATCAAATTAATTTGGAGATATCCACATGGTAGAAATAAAATAAGGTTTCAAGAGATGTATAAAACCCTAATAAATGATGTATCATGGAGGAAACCATCAACAATATTGTGATAAAAATATATACATAGTTGAGGAGATAATAATTCAAGGAAAATTTGTTGTGTTATGGAAGTAATGGAGAGAAATATTACTCATATTGGTTCAATATGCAATTTAAGTCAAAAATATTTTAAAATAAGAATATTTCATTTTATAGTGTATTTAACACAAAACACTGATCCTAAACATACCATAAAAGAAATTATTTAAATAGGACTATTATAACCAATCTATTAAATTGTAATGTATGAATATTCATATATAAATTATGAAATTTAAATTATTTGAAAATTTATAAAATAAATTCATTAGTTATTAATCTATTATAAATAAAATGAAAAATCATCCTAAAATAAAATAAATATTTTTCTGAGAGAACTATTTTAATGAATGGGGTGTTTTTTATATTAATGAATCAAATTATCCACATATTGGTGATTTATTTTGATTAAAGTTATATATTATAAATTGAAAAAATATTTTATCATTCACCTAATATTTTCATTATGATATAATAGCAAATCATGTTATATTCTTAAAACTACATATTTCTAATAGCTCATTTCATGAAATTTTCAATAGATATTTTGAAATTAATTTATAACAATTTCGTAACACATTATTTGAAAAATATATATTTATTTTTTAAATAATAAACTAAAAATTATCTTAGAGTAAGATTTAGATAATTTTCCTTTAATATTTTCTTTTTTAGTAGAATAATAAACATATTTTTATTTAAAACTGCATTTTCGTGTAATGTGTTAAAAAAGAATTATTTTGTGTAAAAAAATTAAAAGTAAAAGTAATTGGTTTATATAAAAATTATTAAAATATAGTTTATTCGAAACAATTACATCTTACTTTTAAATATTAAAGTTTTTCATTCCTGTGAAAATGTTTGCATTGGAAAATCATATTTTCTTCTAGTCTGTATGTTTATCTCAGAATTAAATTCTACCACTTCACTAAGTGGAATTTTGAAAATTGGAATCCATATTTATAATTATTATATTTCATATCGTAAAATAATTTTAACTTAATTTATTATCATAATGAATCATAAAATCATTAAAATTTAATTACCACGGTTAAAGATCGCATGTGTTTATCAGGGGAAAACTAAGATTATAAGAGAGAAAATGACCTAAAAACATGTATAATTATTAATTTATGGAATTATTCTTAACCTATTTCCTCATAGTTTCTATAATGATCCATTTGGATCCTTTTTTATGTGAATACATCTTTGGGATTTACTCTTTTAAAAAAAATTAAGTGGCATTTCACCCACTTACACAAGGGAATCCTCTCCCCTCTCCTCTCCGCAGTTTTGAAGACAATTGGTTTAGAAAATAATTTAAAAAATAAATTTAATAGATCCCTAAACACTTTATATAGTCTACCTCTACATAAAACCATTTCAGAATGTATATTGGTAAACATTTATAGAAGTTCTCCTTAAAAGAGGTATTGTTCTTAATCATGAATCTTAATTTTATTCCATCCCCGAACTCCTTAAAATATTATTAAAAGGTGATATGATAATATCTCCAATAACTTACACTTAAAGATATTTTATTATGTGAATTAAATAAACAATATACATCCAATCCTTCATCAAATGGAAAAAAACAATCGTTGATCATGTGTATGCCGAACCACTGCCTCACTGACCGATCTTATTTGATTTCCATAACTACCTCAAACTAATAGATATATAAAAGGATTATATATATATATATATATATATATTCTATTTATAATACAATTATACTTATTAAATATTAATATCACATCTACCTTCTTACATTCAAATTTATTGTAAAATGATAACACCGCCCATGTGTACATGTGGACTACCACCTCCACGAAGTTATGTGATACGTTTTTTAGTATATATTGACACAGATGAGAGAAATGAAATATTTAAAAAAATTATATATTTTATATTATAAAATAGTTATTATAAAAATTTGAAATTTTATTTACCTTTATTTTATTCCATCTGTCAAAAAAATGAAAAATAATGTTAATGTGTGCATATGACATACTTTCTCCATGATTTATGGAACTTATTTTTGAATATCTAAATTTTATGGATGCTTATTTAAATATGTATATGAATATATATAATATTTAAATAACAAAAAAAAATTATATTTATGATTGAATGATGGTAATATTAAAGGGAACAAATCTACTTAACCAAAACATACATGAAAAATGAAGCAGTTATTACACAAAATAATGATGTTAAAAAGAATTTCTAAAAATCAGAGATTAAAATTTATTTAAATATCATATATAGAATGATATATATTATGATGTTTTTAAAATTTTTTATTATAAATATCTATTTTTAATATAGGAGGTTTTAGTGCTTACAATGGAAATTTTCCAAGGGTAATGGTTTCTCATCTCAGTTTTACTTTATTTGCGAACAATGTTAATTTTTCATAAAAATATTTTTATTCACTGTTTTTTAATTATTTTGATGAAAATTATATATTATATATCTGATAAAATAATTCATCAAATATTTTTTCTATCCATGATATAAGAATAAATAATATTTTATTCATAAAAAACGTTTTTATCTAAAAATCACTTTCGTTACGTTCTACATGTTTATTATAACCATATACTTTTACACTATAAGAAAAATTAAATAAAAAATTCATAATTTGTTTTTTAAAATATCATGTAAAAAATATAATAAATTCAATTTTTGTGAACATTTTAAAAATTTTATCTTATCGATGGATTTTAATAATATACTAATTTTATTCAAAACTACCTTTTTAGATTGAATAAGTTATAAATATAAATATTGAGTAATATTAATATATATTATAAAATAAGTATATTTTGTTATTATTAATCCAATTTTATTTATTTTATTCAACTAGATGTTCAATTGTAAATTATAAAATATTATATTTATAAAACAATTTCCTATGGAAAATTGTTTTTCATTAAGTTTACGTGTATAAAATTAAATTAAAATTTTCAAATTATATTAATTGAATTTGGAAAAATGGATTCCATAATCGGAATTCGAATGATAAATATTATGTAATAATGTTGAATTTATTTTTGGTTATACTAAATAGTGAGAATAGTACAAATTAATTACCTTTGTTAAGTAAAAAATATGTTTTTTGGGGTTATCCTAAGATGTTATGAGTCAAAATGACCGAAAAATATTCCAATTTCTAACGTATAGAAATATTTATAACATATATCATATAGTTTTTTATAATGAGAATTTATTATTATTTTATCAAGTGAAACACATTAGTAAAAATATTCTTTTTAAAACATTCTTATGTGTCCTCCACGTAATTATAAAAGAGAACTCCCTATCATTGTCTCTTCACACTCCAAGCCCATTTTCATGTTTATTAACTAACCAAATACATTATATAAATCCACCCACAACCTATATTTTTTTATCATAAAATCATTATAAGAATTCATTAGGTATAAACCTAAGGATGTTCTCTAAAGAAGTGGTATATTTCATTACTATGAATATTAGTTTATTTTCTTCCTTTAACTCCTTCTAATAGTCTTAAATTGTGATAAGATAAAGACAATAATATCATAAATATACTAATATTTAATTATTTTAATGTGAAAACCTATACCCATACCATATTCAAACAAATGGGAAATGAAATTGTCGATCATGTGTACATCAGATGACCGCCTCGTGAACTAAGGTCATTCATTTTCCAAATCCACCGAACACATATTGATATAATTATGGATCGAATATATATATATATATATATATATATATATATATATATATTATTTATTACTCAATTTTAATTTTTAAATTACAATATCATATTTAAATTCTTACCATCTAATCATTTGGAAAACGATGATGTTCCTCGTGCGTATGTGTGGACTACAGCCCCCATATGACAATATTATATGTTTTTCATTTTACTTTTAAACGAATTATAAATATGATATATATACTGAATATATATTATTGATATTATATAATAATTAATATTTTTAATGTGAAATATTATTTTCCTTTCATTAATTTCATTAAAAAATTACAGTCATTCATATTTACAGTATATCGTCTCAATGAACGGTGTAACACATTTTTCTACATATAAAATTTATCAAATATTATAAATTTATATATAATGAATATAAGATATATTAATATCCTGACTAACATTAATTTGATGATAGAATAAAAATCAATGTACAAGTAACGAAAATACCAAAACGAAACAGACATGAAAAAGATAGCAGTCTTTACCCTAAATAGTTATTTATATAATAAATTTTTTTAAAAAAGTTTATAACAAGTTAAAAGTATATATTATATGGTAATATATATGATTATATAT
This sequence comes from Viscum album, assembly GCA_963277665.1. Classification (NCBI taxonomy): domain Eukaryota; kingdom Viridiplantae; phylum Streptophyta; class Magnoliopsida; order Santalales; family Viscaceae; genus Viscum; species Viscum album. Next base: position 1,083,824,046 of record OY728119.1, read on the forward strand.
ATGATTATATTTATGAAATATATTTTAAATAAATAAATATTTATTATATATGTTCTTTTAACGCATATGATTGAAATCATATATGAGATAAGTGTTTCTCAACTAACTATTAATTCCCCGAGATATATGCCATATAGACTACTTATTTCTCTTGTGTGTTGTGTATAGTAATACTTTTATGTTTTATATTAGAAATATCTTATTCTTCATGGTATTTAAATATTGATATTAAATTATTTCTTCAATAGGTTTTACGACTCAAAAGTAACAAAAGAGGTATGTGTTTATTTCATAATCACAGCAATATTCGGGATTATTTTTGTATAAGTATGTAATGGGGTATTATTTGTTATTTATATAACAAAAACAATATATTTTACTATAATTTTTAGGTTCTTTAAATTTTACTGACATTGTACAATTTCCCCCTCTTTTTTATTTAAAATTATTTTATGAAAAGGGAAATTTTCTCTATTTTATGTAAAAAATACCTTATATCAATTTACATGGTTTCTAAAAATATTATAAAAATTGATTTTACTATTCTGAAAATATTTTGAAAATAACTTTTTAACCATGATTTCCTCTAATGAAATTTTTTAAAATTAATCTTGCAATAATTTTCTTAATAAGGTACATTTTGATATTTTTTTTTGAAAATACGAATGGATACTGTTAATGTTTTATGAATGAATGGGATTTCAAAAAATATTAATTAATTATTTAATTGATGATTACAATAAATTTTTCCATAGTTTTATTTAATATTTCTTTGACTAATATTGGATCATTGATTTTTTTAATAGTGACATTAATAGTGAACTTAATGTTTTCCATAAAGTAATTTTAATGACATATTCATGGTATTTCTATTCATCAATAACAAACCCCTCATTTTACCATATTTCATATAAGAAATATGTTGTAAAGATATCATCTTTATTTTTTCTTTAGATTTTTTATGATCAATTTAAATATTATTTACTATTTTTATACCATAAACAATGGTAATGTGAATGGATTATGATTATATTTATTGACTGGGGAAACTATTAAAATTTGGAAACTAGTTTTAAAAAATTATTTTTAATGTTGATTGTAATTATAAATTGGGGAAATAATTAAGAAATTTATGGTATATTTTTTTAAATATTTATTTTTATGTTATTTATATTCATCTTTTTTTATATGCTGAATTCATTGAACTTAGTAAGTGAAGGGTGGGACATGCTATATCACCAGGACGCATCGATGGGTATCATGTGACAAAAAATATTAGGTTTTGTATGACGACATACCTATATATGTTATATTTATTGGAATATGGCCTTGAGAGTGTGTTTATGATGTAATTTATTATATGTTCCATCATTTTGTGATTAGTTATTTATTCCTATTTATTTTTTCTCTTTTTGTGAAAATACATTTATAATTTTCACACTTATGTGATTATTTATAAGGTATTTTTCTATAATTATTTTTTACTAATATATTATTCCTCAAATTTATGTTTTTAATTTTATGGAAGGTGGTTGAGTTATTTACATCCATATGGATTATACCTTTATTTTTTATGATAGAATTCATTTTACGCAAAAACATGCTATGAAACTCAGATCACCCTTTTTTTATATCCTTTACCATGATTCATATAAGTGTATTATGATTAATATTAAAAGATTTTATAATGTGAATAAAGGTATTTTAAAATACAATTCTTGGTTTTTTACATTTTTACTCATTTAAAGTGATATTAAATTATTTTTATAGTTTTACAATTCTACTATCTTGTTTTCCCCATCAATATGTAATTCCATATATATTTTTTCCAATGTAATAAATTAGTAAAAAACTATAGTCTAATATAGTCAAGGTATTTAAATGACTTTACATATAAAGAGGTTATAAAAAAGGGGAAACATTGGTAAGAATATGATGATTAAAATGAATGAAATAATGATTTGTTGAATGAAAATATAATGGCATTAAAAAGAAAACCAAAAGTGATAAGTTGATGTTATATGAAACATGTTTACTAAATGGTAATGTTTTGAAGTCACATAATAAATAAATAAATGATATTGTATTATGCCATGAGGTGAATGGATGTTCTGCAAACATGAATACAGTTGAGATTAGAAAGAAATAATGGCCTATATTGAGAGAATGATCTCAGCCAATGGTTTTCCCTCTAGGCCCAATGAGGTCCCACCATATTCTCTTAAAAGTTTTTATATCGTGTGACAACTTGTTGGGAATTAATGGATATTATATATGGTGTTATTTATTGATACTAAGATGATGGGATGTTCTGGGATTATATATCCATGATGAAATGTCTATGAATAAATCCTTTGAGGGGTATTTGTTGAGTCAAAAGTTACACTTATAACTTCTCCATTTTTTGAAAATGAAAAACTCTTTCATAAATACATGATTAATAAAGTTTTATGTCCAATGTATTTTATAGAGTTTTTATAGAAATCATATAATTTTATCTTAACATTAGTTCTTAAGTATTCATGATTATAAACTACTATTCTTTATTATGAATATCATAATGAATCTAGATACAAAAAACATCAGATTCATCATTATCAGATAAAATTTAAGGCATTATGACATGATTTTATACAAAAAATATTTATTATCATATAGAAGTAATAACAAATAAACATCGAATATACACTCATAATGAATATTATAATGAAATTTTGTAAGGAAATTTGTTGGACTGGCCAAGTTTAAATTATGAATACAAATGAATTAATTTAATTATAATGGAAAATATATAGTACTATGATAGTATATGTCGATATGATTCTATAATAATAGTTAGAAAATAGATTTTAAAGTTTCAACTATCCAAGTAATTGAAACAAACTCAGAGAAAACATGATTGTTGGGGAAAATATGATCTTTGTAAGGGTTTCTTGTAAATACCGAGTCATTCATATAGTTTTGAGATGAATATTCCATTATAATAATAATTTCTTAAAATTATAAAAATTATGAAAAACCTATTCTTAGACTATTGTATTTATTTAGTTATATTCTTTTTTAATAAAAAGTTTTTTTGTTATCTTAATAATAATTGTTTCTTAATTTCTTTGTCTACCAGATTGTGTGAATAAGAGCAAGAACTTATAAGACAAGTAAGATGGATAATTTTATCATTGTATTGAATAAGGGAACATAGAGATAGTGTAATATAATCTGATCCATTAGATTGAGGTCTTTGGGCGATAGGGAGACAGATAATTCGGTCCTCGTATTATGGGATTTCCTTGATGATAAAAGACAAACATTCCAGTATGTATAAAATAAGGAAAGTATTCAGCTAGGGTTTTGGGTAACTTAATATTATGGTTAACATATATAAACTCAATTTTAAATTGAAATGAATAATTATTATATTTCTATCATTATTTTATGTTTTTTTATGAGTCATTTACTCTGATGTTCATGTACGTAAGAGATTTATCGTAGTAGATTTCATTATGATAAATACAATCTATTTTACTTATTTTATTTTTTGTGAATTTACGAAATTCTGAAATAATAATTTCCATTTAAAATATGATTTTTTTCTCATATTTACTTTTATTTTATGTGATCATGTTTCATTTGCACCGAATTAATCAAATCCACTATAATTATGATTTAATCATATTCTCTATGATTTTATTTTTTTTATTCTAATATATTGAAACAAATTTCATTATGATACATTATTAATTGGATTTACTACTATGTACTATTATGATAATTTTCAATAAAGAAATTTTTTAATTTGTTATTTTAAACTCTTTTATACTAATTTCTTTAAAGAAATGTTTCTAAAACATAAATTAACCCATGGTAGTTATTCCATAAATAATAAAATCATTTAACCCTAATTAGTTTACTACACATATACTAAAACATAAATGGATATCAAAGAAGATTTCCACTTCATAAAAACTTTAACTTATTTTCCTCTTTACTAACAAAAGATAGTTAAATTTTTGAACAATTATTTTATAAATATTTTATACTATAACGTGTATTAGGGAAAATTAAATTTTTCACAATTTAAAAGAGTTAAAAGAAACAATATTGGATCAGTATATACTCTAAATCCATGTACACCCCCAATTTGTTCATGGATTTGATTCTGAATATTGAAGATATATAATGAATACTTTTATTATCATCACTATGGTAGATAATTTTGTGATGCTCATGGGAAAATACAGAATACGTAAAAGGGTAGTTAGATCCATTAATACTCGTGAAAAGATGAAATATCAGTTGAATTAAAAATTAAATAAAAATTTGTTGTACCTATTTTATAGATGAATATATAGTCATATTTTTTCTTGTAATATAGTACATATTATCTTGATGAAGATAGACGCAATAAATTTCGATACATCAAAGGTGGTTGAATCCAATATGGAAATTCATAGAGCTGATTATCAAGATCGTGAATTATTACAAGGTGAATTAATTGATAATATAAAATAGAGATATATATCAATTGTTAATAGTATTCAATATTTTTTTGAGAAAGGATTAAATGATGACATTATTTTTGATAAAATCCTAGATATCATTCTCATTGAAAGAGAATTAAATTGAACATCAATTGATGAAATGAAACAGGTTTGTAATGTCACAATGGATGATATTATTGAATCCTTGATGAGTTTTGAAATTATTCTCAAAAGATATACTGAGAAATAAAATAGAAAAATGATGGGGTTTTATTTGATAAAACGTATTCCTATACATATAAAGATCAATTGTCAAAAAAAATTGTTAGATATTCACGATTTAAAAAAGTGGTTGTTAAATTCGATTTAGAAACATTTGACCATTAAAATAATCCATATAATCATTCTTGGAAGGACGAACAAGATATTTGGAATGAAATAATTTCAATATGGTTATAACATTGGTAACATGGATTGTAATGACATGAAATATTTGGAAGAAACATGATATGAGTGTAAAAAGGATGGTAAAATCATACTAGATTGTTCACAAAATAAAAGGAAATAAATGAAGGATAATAATTTCAAAATAAATAAAGAAAACCTTTTATCTGTAAAATAGAATGAATTTTATTAATGTAAATGAATCTTTTTGTGAAAGTGGTCGATATTTCTTAGATAACTCTTGTGATAATAATAGTTTTAAATAAAGGAAAATTGATCTTCTTTCTAGAATACCTAAGGAAATATTTTTTTACGGTTCAGGTATGAAATATAGAAAAAATTTAAAACATATATTTAAATGAAACATATCCTGATTCAAATATAAAAAATATTATTAATATTTGGATAAGGAATCATCCTTACCAAGGATATTATAGTTTATTTATATAAATTAGTTTTCTTTTTTCTCAAATTTCCTTAAAATTGAAAATTAAAAAGTTAATAAAATACATGATAAGGAAAATTATATAATAATTGTTTAAAAAAAACAAGTATCATATCTTTATAAAGTACTTTATATGGATATTTTTGAAAAAAATTCTCATTTTACTAGTTATAGAATATGGTATACTAATAAAAAACTAGTTTTTAGTAACAATTTTTATTTTTATAAAAATTCCCCCTTTTTAACTATGTTTTAATGTTGAGGATATTAGAAAATGAGTTTTCCTCTTAATAAATTTCAATATTTTAGATTCCAAAATTTCTATTTTTTAATAAAATGTGTAAGTAAGAAAAATTATTTTTTATATTTCCTAACCCATGATGTTTTGGGTGCTTAATGACAATTGCTTTTGTTTTTATTAAAAAAATTATATACCTTAAACAATAATAGTCGTTATTTGGATAGTGGAAATTCACATCATATGATTATTAACAAATACTTTTTCAAAAAGATAGTCCTTTGAAGGAATTAAGGGTTACCTTCAGATATAGTGCTCATGGGGAGATTATTGGAATTGATAAGATGGTTCTTCATTGAAAAGACCTGATTTCAAATAATTTGGTTGTTAGAGGCCTTAATAAAAAACTTTTAAATGTATTTCAAATTATGTGGTGAATGTTACCTTACGAATTTTATGAATGATAAATTTATATTAGAAAATTTAAAGGACTAATTCACGCATTCTACCGATTATCATTAGAGAGAATATACACAAAACATACATGACCTTAGGATTCAAGACATACGTTTCCAGAGTACAATGTAAAATCATTATTCATTTTTGATTATATGGTAAGGAAATTTTAACCATCGAAACTTATCTATGTTTCCTTTGGATAAACTTGTTAAGGTTATGTTGGAGCTTATATTTGATTATTTGATGGTTTTTGGCCCTTTTCAATATAATAATAAATATAATTAAACCATTAAATTATTTTTTCATGCCTTAACTAGAAATTATTTAATGTTTTTGGACATGGAATTATTTAGTCTTACCCCAACTGGAAGTATTGTAGTAATGTAATATGTATATGTCTGGGTAGACAGTTACACTATATATACATGGGTTTATTTTCTAAAAAATAAAATGATGCCTTTTTTATTTTTAAATCATTGTATCCATAGTAAAAAATGATAAATACATTCCCCTAATACCTATTTATATTTATCATGGATGAGATTTGGTAAAATTCGATTTTGAAACTTTTAATAGTAAGAATGTATTTACACACAACTTTTCAACTCCTAGAACTCTATAGAAATATGATGTCATCGAAAGAAATAATCAAATACTTAAATAAATAACATGAGCAATGTTGAGTGAATGCTCAATTGCTAAACATGTTTTGGCTGAAACCGGTTAGTACTTCTTTTTATACAATAAATATCGTATTAATTTGACCGATTATTAATAAAACCCTTTATGAATTTTGGGATTTCCAAAAACAAAAGGTTTCTTAATTTAATTTTTTTGGGTTTTAATTATTCATATTGAATAAGAAATATAAATTTCACCCATTCAAACAAAAATATAATGAAGGGATATTTCATGGGTATTCCAATACTTTTAATGCATATAGTGTTTTTATAATAAACTCATCCTCAGTAGAGGAAACTTCAAAAATTACATTTGATGAAACTGAAACATTGTTTTAAAAAAACCCAACCATCATCTTTAGATATGTGTTAAAAAACTAGTTTGCAACATTTGATAAAATATTATTTTTTAATATAAAATACCCAAGAAATAGTTTTTGATGTATTCAATCAGTTATATTATTTACTATATGTCGAAGAACAGGTTTTAGCAAACCGAAGTCATTTATTTATTAAGAATTAGCATAGTGATAATATCATTTGTGATGTTGATCAACCTGTTTGGAATAGTAGTTATTTAATGATTGGTATATAACATCTTGCTTAACTTTCCCAAATTTAACCTAGAAATCCTCATGAGGATTTAGGTGATGATCATTGGAATAAGGATATACAAGATGAGCTAAATAAATTCAAGAGTAACAATGTATGGACCTTGGTTGAAAAACCTAAATAACCATCCATAACTGATGTAAAAGGAGTTTTCAGAAACCAATGATATGAAAATTTAATAATCAGAAGAAATAAATCAAAACATGTTGCAAAATGTTATAAGAAAAAAAGAATTCATGGGCTATTAAGAAACAAATTCACCTATATCATGTTTAGACATTTTTCTTATTCTACTAGTCATTACATAATTATTTTATTTCAAACATTTTAAAATGGATGCAAAGTTTTATTTGCTTAATAGATATGTTCATGTGGAATTTTATTTTGAAAAACCATTAGTTTTCAAAATAAAATGCATCCTTAATATTTTTATAAAATTTCCAATTATTAATATGTCCTTAATCATTCCCCTAGAGCTTGGAATGATAGGTTTACATGATTTTTTGTAAAAAAATAATTTTGTTAATATAGACGCAGATCCTACAATTTTTATAAAATAACATTGAATAAATATTATGAATTTTCAAATATATTTTGAACAAATTATTTTTGTATCAAGCTAACAACATTTAATATATCAATCTTCAGATATTATGATGTCTTTGGATGAGATGATTATATTGGGTAAGTTAATGTTTTTTTTTCAAATTTCTCAAAAACCATCAGGTACTTATATATCTCAACATAAGTATATGAATGATATTTGTAAAATGTATGGATACCAAATTAAATAAATAATTAGTACTCTCAATGGGACCTCAAATATACATTATCCTGATGAAGTTGGCATAATAGTTGGTAAAACACTTTTATAAGTATGATATAAATTTAATTATATTTAATTTCTAGTCAACCTTACATTGTTCTTTATGTATAACATTTTAAGGATACCATGATAATATAAAAATAATTCCATCTTAAAACATTAGAATAAGTTCTGTTTGTCTAAATGGATATATGGATTCATTAATTTTCTATTATTATATATATTTATTTTAATTTTAATGGTTATATGGAGAAAAATATTATGGTTGTATAATGGATAGAAATATTACTTATGGAACTTTTTATTTTTTAAGACACTCTTTATATTCTCAGTGTTATAAGAAACTATATTTAGTGGGACAATCCACTTCTACAGTCAAATATGTGTGTATTGGATGTTTTTATGCTGAAGTGTTCTGAATTAAACACACACTCACTGAATATGGTATGATTTATACTAAAACTCAAATAATTTTTTATTAAACTATTTTAGTTTATTTATTGTATAACCTCATATATCACTCCTGTGAAAAACAAATCGATGTTAGGAATCATTTTTTTATAGATCACACACATAAATATGATATAATTTTACAATTTAACATAATAAATGATCAACATGATCATATTTTCATAAAACACTTACCATCCAATTGATTTGAATGTATTAAATAGAAGATAGTAATGATCAATATAATGGGATGATTCATACCAGCTTTTGTTTACTTGTATACTTACATTATGTTACTCCTTTTAATAGTGGGTGTACATATGTTTTTTTTTCTAACACTTAATGATGTTCAAAACAATAATTTTGATAGTTTTTTTCAATATGGGTTTTCCAAAACTCATGCTTCTTAAAAAAAATCAGACTTATAATTTAGAAAAGGATCATTAGATACAGAACATTTTACAAATTTTCTAGAATCATGTTTTATAAAAATTCTCGGATTTAGAAAATTATCTCATAATAATTTTTATATCATAATAATTTTTAATTTCCATAAACTAATTATGTTTTATCTATATAAAAATATATATTTTAAAATATTGTCATATTAATAAATTATTCAATATTGAAATCATTATCATATTAATTATTCCTTCCTTGTTTGAATGATAATTTTATTTTCTTTTATTTTATGTACTATTTCATTAAATTCATTATCTTCATTGATGTTAAAATTTCTTTTAGATTTATTAAAATAATATTTTATAGTATCAAAATTTTCTAATGATATTTTATCCTAATACGACAATGTCTTAAAATTTCCAGAGTTTATTTTTTAAATTATCCATCAGATAAATCACAATATTCAGATCACATAAGATAAAATCTAAAAAGTTTAATTATATATAGAAGATTAACCACTTCCTAGGTCACCTATATAATAGAGGGAAATGTTGTGTCCCATATTTGGGATTTTATACTCTTTATGAGGTATTTTTTTTCTTCTATTAAATATCGCTAGTTTGATTTGTTTTGGTTTCTTCATGTCAAAATAATCACCTACTTCCAATATATTATTCGTGCATCTAATTATTTTGATGAATGTATTATTTTAAGAAAAGTTGTAATTGATAGATATTTCAATGTGAAATACAATTTTTATATAAAATGGCTATTAGAATTTGATTGATGTTTGTTTCCATGTGTAGCATATTCTAATGAAAACATTGATTTTTTTATCTAGATTTTGTTCAATATTTTTATATACCCATTATTTTTATCATATAATATGGAAAAAAGGAATCCATTATGATATATTAGTAATAATATAAAATTAGTTATATAATGTTCTAATGCTATCATAATATTCCATCGGATGAAGATTCCTTTTGTCTCTCGTACATGTTACTAGAAGAAAATGGGTTTTTAATAGATAAAAGGATGATGATTATTTGTTTGACCATTGTGGGAAGTTTTGGAAATTTTATCACATAAAATAGAATAATCACATTGTTTCCATTTGGATAAATGGTTTTATAATTATTTGAAATGTAAATTGTTACTCCTTGATAGTTACATATGTATACATTTGAGATTACCCTTTGAATATGTGAAAAATTGACCTTGTCATTTTCAATTTTCAGACCATCAACAATATAAATTATGGATCTATGGAGTATCATATTTTTATTTTTAAAGCTATCTTGAGTAAGTTAATATTATTATCCATGAAATATTTAAACATTACTAATAATTTAAAACTGATAATGACAAAAATCCATTTCCTCAGTGATGATACATTGAAAAGGATGAAAATATCTTCTGAATCTAAATAGAATATGATTTTACTTCATATGAATCTAAATATTATATGATATTTGAATAGGTTTTAAAGAAAAAAGAATTAAATTTGAGTAGGGTACTATGAAAAAATAATAATAATGATGTCGAGCAGCGTATTCAGGCCTAGAAATGAAAAGCTGAAACTCTACCTCCTTAGAATGTACATGATGAAGTAGCTGAAGACTAGATAAAGAAACTCAGAAGAGGAAATAAGGATATCCTTACATTATATTAGAAACCATAAATTCTTCGTCCATAAGAATTCATGGATCTAGTGTAATAAAAAAATAAACTATGGAATAGAAGAAAAAGAAAAATTTATCTGAAGCTCAAATTTTTTGACAACATTTTAATAGACATTGAGATAACTTTTGATAAGGTTTACATACCTTCATCACTTACTAGAAATGTGTATGTTGGTTCTTGAATTTGTTTTCAGGAGACTATCGTGATTTCTTCCAAAGATTCCTATAACCTAGACAAGGGAAAGACAATGTTTTTGGATCAATTTGTACCATTATATTTTCATGAAAGGGAATGAGAATCGATACTAGCTAGAAAGAATGATTTAAAAATATTATCTCACTTTCAGGATGAGTTTCAAAAATAAATAAATGATGTATCCCATAGACTTGATGTTTTTGTTAAATCTATTAGAGGTATTCATGGACAAGAAAATAAATATGAAGAAGAGATTTTGGAAAAAAATGTGTTTGATAATGAAAATGAAGAAACTAAAGATGAAGAATTAGAAGATGATGAATATAAAGGAAATAAAAAAAATAAATATGACTATGATTAAATGGATGATTAAGAGAAGGAAATCCACAATGCTGATAAAGAAGATGTACAATATGATGATTTCTCTCTAAGAACTGCATGGGAACCATCATCAAAATTAACTTCCATATCAGTTGAGAAAGAAAAAAAAATAATCCTAAACAGAAACATTCATCCTAGAAAGAACCCACATCATCAACAAATATATGAGGGTAATTTTGAAACTAAAAAAATATAGTGATAATTTGGAAAAAATAAAGTATATATCATGGAAATTTTTATTGGAATGTTGTTTGGACAAAGAGTCTAAAAATTGGTATTAATGAAATATGAAAAAGAAAAGATAAAACGATTTTAATTCAAAACCTTTCATCATCATCATACTAAAATTGATATATCTAATTTAGTTAATGTGATTATAATTTAAGGACTGCATAATATCATATAGTACTTATAGATAATTGGAGGAACTATTCCCAACATTCCAATATTAGAAGTAATGGATAACATGATTCAAGAAAATCCAACTCATAAATTAGAGTCAATATGCGTTTTGATAGAAAGATTAATTTAGAATGAATCCAATATTAATGTGATTTAAAAATTATGATAGGGTCATAAAAATAATGCAATGAAATTTTGAATTATAATCACAATATCGATGCAGATGTAAAGAAGCATGAAGATAACATTCAGTAGATGAAAAAAAACTATAGATGAATTTATAGAAGCATTCAATGAGTATGTTTTTATAAGGATTTATGGGGTGATGTTTTTGAAGGAGTTCATGAGTAGGACTATTGATTGGACAAAGTATTTCCTAGATTTACATTGTTAGAGAAAAAACATCTAGATAAAGGTTTCAATAAAAACAGATAATAAGGTTTTAATCATTACAATAACAAGTAGAATTAATAATTGTATGAGGAAATTTGAGAAAAAAAAGAGAAAACCCATATTCAAGATGATAGACTTAGGTTTTCTGAAGAAAACATATAGTTCAATAAAGAGATTATAGGTAAACTCAATGAAGATATAATTTACCTATAAACTTTTAACACCATTGTGAGATCCCTGAAAATGAAATATTGAATCCTTTTCCATCAAAACTATTATTGTAATTATATTTGGTGAACTTTTTAAAATGTAATAACCTCTTCATCAAAAAAAATTTGATTTAATGTTTTCAAAATAATTATAGGTTTAATATTAATTAATAAATTTTGTTCATGTTTATTTAGTTTATCATATTTTATTGTATAGTTTTTTCTATAACACTTTTCCGGTACATCAATAATTTTCCCCTTCCCATTTATGAAAGTCACAAATGGGGAGATATTTATAAAAATAAAAAGATGTTTTAATAATGGGGGAGAGATAATTTAATAAGGGGTAGTTTTTTAATGGAAGATAAATACTATTAATGGTAGGAATTCAATCCTTAGGGGGAGATTTAATCCTAAGGGTGAGTTAGATGTTTTCATCATCATATTCATATGAGTTATAAACTCATATAGTGATAAAGATAATTGTTTGATTCAAAATATAGTGTTCTTAATGATAATTATCAATTTGTTTTTAAATGTTATTTTTTATTTATTTCTTGTGGTTTGTGCTTTCCTTTGAGTGGGATATTATTGATTCAAATGTTACACATATAACTTTTCCCTTACTTTTGAATTTTTAAATACAAAAATTATTATTAAATACATGATTACTAATTTTTTATGCTCAATTTATTTTTTAATTTATTTAGAGAAAATATTTTCTTTTAAGATACTTATATTTATTTATATATGATACATTATTACAAAAAATTTATTTGTTACGCTTATCATAATGACTATAGATCCGAAAAAACATCAGATTCACCATTATTTGATCAGATTTAAGACTTTTCCGTATTATTATATAGAAATTGTATTTATAATCAAACTGATGTTCGAACCAACAAACATCAGATTCACACACATAAATAATATCATAATTAAATTCTATAAGGAAGTCCTTCAGATTGACAAAGTATAAACTATGAATAAAAAATCCAAAGTTCTATCATAATGGAGCATCTATTAAACTATTATGATGAAAGTCGATACAATGTCAGATAATAAGATAGAAAATACAATTAAATTTCCATTTTTCAATGTCATTGCAATAAAATTTGATAAAATATGGCCTTTGGAAAAAATATGACCATTTAAAGTGTTTAAAATAAATACCCCGTCATTTTAAGAGTTTGAAGCTGATGATTCCATTTACTCTCTCAAACCTTCTAAAGTATACAAATCACGAATAACATATTCTTAGTATCATGTTTTTCGTTATAGAGTCTTTCATACGAAACCATTTTGCAGGTAATCTTCTTAATAATTGTTTTCATAATTTTATTGTCTCTCTGATTTTGTGAATGTGATCAATTGATTCTTAGGGTAGTGAGATGGAGAATCAGTTCATCATATTTATCAAGGGAAAATGGGGATATTATGAAAAAATACAATTCATTGTATTAGGGGATGCTACGGATAGGAAGATAGAAAATCTAAAAAATGTTTCAAGATATTTCATTTCTAAGTAATGACCGAATTTCATATCTGTATAAAATAGGGGAATTATTTAGATAGTGTTTGGGGAAATAGTATTCTAATGTCTAAAAGGAATCTGTTCAATTTTAAATAACTATAATCTAGTATTATATAGATGTAATTTTTTTATGTTTGTTAAAATTGTCATCTTCCAATGTTCATGCATATAAGAGTTTTGTCAAAATGAATCTCACTATGATACATATAGTATTTTTTACTAATCATATCTATAGTAATCTGAGACATACTCATATAAATATATCCATTTCAAATATAACCTAATTAATCTGATTTAATTTTATACTATGTGATCATGTTTCAATTATACTATTGTAATAATATCCACTCTAAGTACTATTTAATCGTATTCATTATTATTTTAGTTTTTTTACTCTGATATATCTAGGTCATTTTGATTATGTTACATTAATAATCCGGCAGATGGAAATTTCTGAATATTAATCTTATCTCTAATGATATTTATGAATTGTCTTATATTAAACTCGTTTAAAATAATGTCTTTAAACTAAATTTTTTAAAACAAAAATTCACCCGACATATAATTAGTCCATTTAGAGTACATTATTCCAATTATATCATTATACTACACATATAATGAATCTATAATTGTTCTATTAATAAAAAAATTTCGAATATAAAATATGTATATGATATCAAATTTGTGGATTTATGGTATGATAATCTCACCATCAAATAATTTTTAGTATTATTTTCATTATATTTATTAAGGTGGTTTTTTGGATAATCATTGGGTGAGAAAAATTGGGAGCTAAATTCCATCCACATGAATAGTATTAATGGTCAATTGATATATGTCTATTATGATTATATAAATATTTAACTCCTTATTTACAATTATGCAGTTTTTATAATCATTTAAACAAATGATTAGTTTTCATGGACATCTTATAAATTCATATTTACACCTCTACTACTTTATAAACTTGGTTATCCCATACAGACTTAGATTATATAGATGAAATTCCCTTTTCTAATGGACTCAGAATTTTCAATCCACCCTTCAAAATAAAAAATTGAGAGGAAGATGTCAGAGAAAAAAGAGTGAAGAATATCTCTTTCAGTCGCTATTAAAAATAATTTTTATTATAGGGTAGTAATAATTGGGAATGTTTAGGATTTTAAAGTTGAGTATTTGTAAAAAACCCAAATTGGGAGACAGTTATAAATGCAAAATAATTTTTTTTTTGTAAATATAGATTGAATGATTGATAATATATTGGTTAATTACAAGATTGATGACATTCAAAGATGGATTATGAATATTGGAAAATATAAGGGATTACATAAACATATCACAAGGATTTGTTTTCATGATTATCAAGTTAGAGAAATGATACTCACTATAAGAGGTATTTGTGATGTCTTAGGAGGTACTAGGATAATGTCACACCCATTTCAAATGGTGTAGTTTAATGTTTAGTCCCAAAAAGGATTTATAAATACTGTTCATGCTCATTATAGTCCCCGTTGTGAATTCTTGTTTAACATATCCAAAATACTATAGCCTAAAATGGGGATATGTAAATTATGTTATGGGAATTGTACTATATTGAGTTTTATGATGAATAAAACATGTGTGACCATTCATACAGTAGAAGCCACGATGATTGCAATATCACCTGTTTGATATGTGGTCTCCCAAACTGACCATCTACTAATAAAGGATATTATGGTGGCCTACTAATTAAACGACGTCAAATCACATATCCAAACATATGGCCAAGGTGGCTGTGCTCAAAAGGTGGATCAATAAAAATAGATAGACATAGATGGGATACACCTATCGTTGTCTTTTCCATGTTAAAGGAAAATATTTTAGGATTCAGTAGCAAGTTATTTGGAAAATGATGTTAGGGTATGAAACATAATACTTTATAAATTGGTTTTGGTAATTATTTTATTTGTCTTAAATTCTTTCATTATAACTGGTTTTGGTTTTACAGCATTATTTTTTCATTTTTAGTGGATTTTTTAGTGTTACATCTAGGGTAATAGATGTGTAATTATTCTTTGTTGCATGAAGAGAGATAATAAACTAGATAAATTATATAGTATGTGTTAGGTATGAAATTCATTGGATTAATGTTTTAGTTAATGGGTAGTTTTGATACCCATTAATGGTATTCTAGACTACATATTCCTAGCTTCATTGGCACTATATTTGTGGTAGGGTTTCAATGCCTACAAAAAAAATAGGTGGACCTGAGAGAGTTCCTTACCCCATGAGAACATTGTGAGATTTTCTAATACTAATAGTGTTACAATAGTAAGAGTCCTTTATCTCTGAATCTGTATAATGAATCAAGGAGAAAAACATATCATCAATAAATGGTGAAAATCATGATGGGTCACTCTTATAGACTTATTGATCCATCTATATGATGTGGATGATTTTTAAAAGGGGAACCAATCAGTAATGTGTTTTAAATCATTTTCTATTCATAAATTATATATATTTCTTATCATTTATTGGATTCATCATGCAGTGTGTATAAATAGTGATGACTATGCCTTGTATAATTTTTCTGAGGTTGGGGGCATTTCAATTTTGGGGGGATAACCTACATGGAAATGATTATTAATGTGGGACGAACTTTGTAAATATCATGTGTTGTGATTTATCATTTACTTCTTAATATTATGAAATACTAATAGTTTATAATGATTAGATCAAGAGAGTTCATTGGTACAAGATGTTGACTAATAATATGAGTAAATCATAACAGAAAAATAGAACAAATGATTCACCCATCCAATATCAGAAATCTGATCATGTTATATCCTAACAGATCAAACACACAATGACCTGTACCCAAGGAATTTACATAGGTCACATTAAACCCAATGAACCATGGCTCATTCTTATATATACATCACCAAAACATGTATGGAGAAACACAAAAGGTGGAATCCAATAAAATATAACTCCAAAAAATCCCAATATGTTAGTATCTCAAGACATATTCCCTCATCACAACACAACTCTTCTTTCTCATTAGTTCACCCACTAGGTCCTCCAAACATGCCAGGAAATCTAATTGTCAACACAAACTCAAGGAAATCACTATAAGGTGGCATCAAAAACCAAAGGCTCATAGCACCCAGACATTAATATATATTCCAACTAACACTTTGAAAGGCCCATTTTCTGACTGAAACCCCCTTGGAATCCTAATTCTATGTCTCAAACAACCCATAACCCTCATCTGGGTATCTTCATACATATCTGATGGTAGATATCTCAACCCATTTATATTAAGAAGCCCTTATACATCACATACCCTATGATTGAGGGCACTCCTATCACCCTAAGTGTATATTAAGACACACCTCTTTCCATGAGTGGGAGTATTTAATCTATCTAGTGAGTAACCCCTATCTCGCATATCCCTATTCATCCCCAATCCAATCTTGTATACCAACTAACTCTTACAACCCAATGTAGGTCATTTTGAATCTCATCTAACATCCTTGGACCTCCTAATTTCTCTTTTCCATTCAACCCAGACCACCCCCTTGGAATCTAAGCCTCTGTCTGATCTAAACTCACTATTGTGATAATGTGAACTTAACCTAAAAAATTTCAGATTTATTATCATATTATTATTTTTTATAAAGGTACCCTAGGTCAATAAACATAGTAATTGAAACCATGTAGTTCCATAGGCAAGGAAACCCACATATAAAAAAACCTAAAATTTTAATTTAATGGTGCCACCTCCCTAGATCATGGACTTAACCCATCACCTAGATAAATCTAACTTTTTCCATGACCACAAAGCCTATTCCACTCCGCCGTGAACATTTCTCATGTCAAAAATCATGAATATTTAATTTTGAACATTATAATTAATTTTAAAATTATAATCAACTAGGAATAATTTCTCTAAAACACATTTGGCATCATATAATTATCTAAAAAATAAAGAAATATGTTACAATCCAATCCAAACATATATTGAAACCATTTCCATAAAAAATACATAATTAAATTACCATTCCAAACACTAATGTCAAAGAATTTTTCATAACCCCTCAAATAAAATAATCATGAAATAAAAATTTTCCAAAATGACATGATATGGAATTCAAACAACATCCTAGGACATCCTCTATATAAGATGAGGAAAATTCCATTTTAATATTATCCACGTACATTAGTGTAATCAGAAATGAAAACCAAATTAAATTGAATGAAAAATCATAGGGAATCCATTCATGGATGGTTAAATGGGAATGAATGATTAAAATTCAATGGATCATGGAATAATCACACCTATAATCAGCCAAAATTGATGGTAGTAAGAGAGGGGGAAGAATATGATGTAAGGATTTATATGTGCATGTTGTATTACCAAAAACATGGGTGGTTGAGAGCCCTTATTAATTAAAAGTACAACAAATCTCCTATTATGGTGTTAAACATAACTTCATGCCATAAAAATCCTATAGATAAGACCTAAATTCATATTCCCAAATGATTCAATACATGAACACTATGTTCACTCATGAATTGACATTTACTGCTAAATTATAGAAGCCTGACAACCCAACCTTTCTATGAGTTCCTCCTAAACAACTAGGAGGAACATGAGGCCTAAAAAAATGTACAAAACCACATTTTTATGGTATCCTAGATCCTAAAATCTTACTTTGGATTGTGTTTTTCCAAATAAACCTCTTATAAGATGGAAAATTCAATTACCATACCAAAAGAATGACACTAAAATATGTGGTTTATTAAAATGATATTTGTTACTATTAATAAAAATAACTTTTATTGGGGTTTCATTTGATATTATATATTGATATCACATTAATTCTATAATGGAAAATAATAAAGTTTTGAATATGAAATATCCTATGACAATGATCAATATTAAATTATATTGTATGATTCATTTGAACCCCCCAAAATAATTAATCAATTCCAATATTTAATATTGATGTTAAAAGAATCATTGGTATCTATCATTAACTTATAATATTCTTTTTGATAAAGAATATAAATATAATGAATTTTGATCATGTTTATAGTATTTATAATCATTACCATTTACTCGTACATCTTATACCATATTATTAAACAAATATATACTCTATGACCATATTAGAGGGATATATAAGTTGTTTAAGGTCTTTATAAGGGTGTGTTTGTTCATTCCATCCTTTCCCATGACCCCTCATCTTTTTTCCCGTTTTTATCCCTTACAGTCCAAAAGTTTCCACCCAACATACTAGAATACCATGGTAATGAAGTGATTCCCAACAAATAGTTGGGTGATTAAATTTTTCTAGATATACATAGGATAAATTGATTTTCATGTTCTCAATGATCATTATCAAATACAATTATTAAAATGTATTCAATACTATCCAGGGTTAATGGATTAGGTTCTTCACTTATTGTGTACATTATTTCAGTTCTCCATGGCATGGGGATCATTGTTTCTTATTTCAAAAGTATTTTTACACTTAAAAATGGTGTTGTTCTGTCTATAAATAAGTATCAATAAATATTCTCAATTATGTTTGGTAATATTCATGATTTAATTTATAAATATTAATCCAATGTTTAATTTGAATGTTTTATAAAATGTTTTTTTTTGGATTCTGAATACATTATATGTTAACACATTAACACCCAGGATAATATAGGTATGAAAACAATTATATATTTCATATTTTTATAGGGATGTATCCTTAATAAATGAAACAAAAAGTACTATAATTATTGTGGATGATCAAGACATATGAGTTGATTTTGATTTTGAATTTAATATTTTTATAAAATATTTATAGTCTACATGTACGATTTAGAGATAACGAAGAAAAAAAATCATTATAGGAGGATATGTTTTAAATATATAATTTTTTTATAGAAAATATTCTATATGTTTAAGGATTGATGTTTAATGTGATAAGTATCTCTTCACTATATGGTGATGGTTATTTGATAGATTTCGATAATAATATTTGATATATTTAAAATATCTTCACCCCATTTAAACTATTTCATTATCAAAACATTATACAATGTACCTAAAATTCATCATTAATATCAGAGTCTACCGATAAGTGGACATGGGTTATATATAATGTATATTAATACTATACCCTCAGGTTCAGATAACTCCAATAACAGATGATGAAATATCACATCTAGTTATCATAACATATTTTAATTAAAGAATATATAGAAAAATAAAATAACTCATAAAAATAAATATAATCCGTAAGATATATAAAAATGAACAAATATACCTAGAACACATGTAATGTAGTCTAATATTGATCCCCCATGGGAAGATCATTTAAAAATAATAAAAAAATAAAAAAATGATAAATCCATATATAGTCTTTATTCCTAGACCCAGAATGTCTCATAACTCTTAATAAGTGGTATTGGATAAGAAATCCAATGTTTCAAAGATATTTCTCTAACCTGTGCAATAAAACATGAAGTAAACTTAGGTTCTAGAGTTCCCATGTTCTGTTAGAGTATAACTCAATAGGACACAACTAATGGTTTCCATATAATATATAATAAATTTAACTGGATGATCAATATTAAAATCTATGAAATTGTGAAATAATAATAAAATTACATATGATCCCATCGAATGATCCCTCCAAAAAAAATTTAACCAAACATACATTTTCCCGTTTTAGGATAGGAGGAGACGCCCATTTTCTAAACACAAACCACAAGCATGAATGATATATCACTCAACATATAATGGTTAGTTTTATCAATATATCATAAACAAACATCACTGATTAAATGATTCATCACCATAACTAGTCGTCAAGGTAAATGGTCCATCAACAAAAAAAATCAAAGATGAACAAGTCATCATAAGTGAATGAGGAATCACCAGAATCAATAAGAAAATCACTACCATTTTCAATATTTGGTGGATGATATACAACATCTTTATATCTATCTTCGACGATTCTCCAAAAGAAATACATATCTATGTGTGAAATTATTTACTTAATTAAAACATTGGTGATCAATATAAATGTGATCAATTATAAAATTAAAACCATCGGAATATGAAAATTTTGTAAATGATATCGCATTGTAATATAAATTCTTCATGATTGAAATAAAAATTGATCATGATGTTTTTTTGGTGGATTTTCTAGGTTCTTTCTCACTGTCATGGTTCCCTTATTCTTATAGAATTACATATCACTCGTATAAGTCATTCTACACTCACGAGGGCCTTTGTATACTATGTCCATTATTGGTGGAGTGATATGGATATAGTGTGCTCAAATGGTCCATTTTTTCTAATTTGGTTCCTCTGTGGTTGAGGCCCTAACAAAATATTGATATGACGATGCATATGAAAACATACCCTAAACCCCTCTTTTTCATCCTATGTAACAACATACCCATTGATCATTGAATGATTCCTATAGAACCCCCTGCCCTTGGATTGTTATAAATCCATTCACTAATAATTTGTTATTACATTAAATAGAAAATGATATTTTCAACAATTGGAGTGACCTTTAAACATCTTCAAAATTATTTTCTTCCTTTCAATGATTCAATCAGTTATAAAGTGATTCTTTTCAGAAATCCCTAAAGATGTCTCATAGGTAATTTGTTAGTTAAATAAAAAAAAGTAATGTGAAAAAAGGAATAATCTATGAGGATTATTCAAGAAATAAACCCCTTTTCAAGTCTAATTCATAAAACCCTTTCACTATGTCTACTTCACGTAGCCCCTTTTATGGGTATACATTATGATTACCCATTATAATATTCCATTAAAAATCCCCTTCTATGACACTCCTTTACAAATCTCCCTTCGGTAATGATCATTCACAGAGCCCCAACTATATTGATCCTTTATAAATCATTCCCATTAGTTCCCTTCATAGATTGAATCTTCTATAGAACCATTGAAATGATAGCTTTGACAAATTTAGTATACATGGTTATCTCCATATATGTAGAAAAATGATCCAATTTTTAGTAGGGGTATTCTAAAGTTATTACCATTATCATCCCAGTGGTTCTTAATTTTAAAGCATTTAACAAGCACCAAGTCATCTATGATATAAACAAAATTATAGTAAACAGGCCTCTACTACATGTTTTCAATTTTAAAATCAATTATTTCTATTAAATCCACCTAATAGAACATGTATTTGTTTTAGAATAGTAAAATCCTTAAAATTCTCATTCCATTAGGTTATCCTCTTTAGCCTCTCGAGATAATTGATTAGGTTGTATGCAACCACATTCAACCCATTGATCATACTTCCCTTGATAAAAGCTCCGACTTGATAAATCCTCCCAAATTAATATAATTATTATGAAAATAATGAGCTTGTAATATCTTCAAAATGATATTTTTTCATGTGAGAATATTAGTGAAACTTCCCAGGGATAATGATTATAATCATGGTTGACCCACATATAACATCTAATAATTCTAATAACTCAATGGACCACTATTTTTACTCAATGAGGTAAATACATTTCATGGCCCTCATACTAGGTATAAACCCTAGAATCTATTTTTAGGTGACTCATTAACTAGTTCATGCATATCTAAGAAGTATCTATGCATATTTCACTCAAAAAATGGATGGGATACATATGTGTTAACTTTTCACATTTCATTTCCTTCCATGGGGATGAACTATATGGTTCTTATATAATATGTAAGCCTCACTTTACACACATAAATTATTATATCTTTAATATACATTAAAGAGGCATTCACATATATAGGCTACCCATGTGAAAGCTCTAACTTATTCTAACATGACCATATCCCCCAAAACACATTCATAATGGATAATTATCATTATTAATATTAACATACCTTCCCTCATTTTATAACAAATAATTTCGATCCTTATATATATCCCCAACCAACATCTTATATTAATATTTCACCTTGAAGTCAAAGATGTGTGATTTTAAACTATATAGTATAACTTTTTATTATATATTATTAAACTACATGGATTTTATTATATACATGAAAATGAAAAATGAATCCTTAAGTAATTGTGTTTTATTTCTTGGAAACTGTGATATTTTGACCACTTATCTAGCTTTTAATACCAACACTCCATAGGTCATGGGAGTATGACAATAATGGGACATCACTTGGTCATGATTGGATTACCATAAAAGGAACCATAATGATATGAATTACAAAACGTTAAAAGATATTACATATCTAATTAATGGATATCAATCTATAGGTGTTTTTATTCCCTTCATTAGGATACATTATAATCCACTTAGAAGCGACAGATCATAAATCCATAAACCCAAAAACGTTTTGGGATGGTTGAGAATTTTAAACATCCCATATTTCCTGATTTAAACCTTAATGTAATGACTACTTTAACATAATATATAGAACCATATTTGTATTTAAATATAATTTTCCATGAAGAACCTCTAATATAATTTAATGTTAACAATTATTTATGGTTTTGAGAAAAAAATGTAATTCTAGATAAAATTCATTCACTATGATTTTATAAGGATTCATAAATATATCATAAATACTTAAGAGAGTCTCATAGTACAACCCCCCCACCCCACCCAGGGAGAGAACATCCAAACCACCCATCCTCTTCAAAAATACACAATCGAAGTATCACTGGAAAATCTAAAAGTCCCATTTGTATTTTAAAAGTAGGCATGTTTAGGATCAAAAATATTATGGGAATAATTATTCCTTCAAAATATATTTGTGAAACTACTTGAATCATTTATATATTATAGAAATTTACAAACCATTATCTTATGTGAGATACTTCATTGATGAGTTACATATTTATGGTATTTGATCCATGAATATAATAATAGAATCCCTTCCTGAACTGACATCAGTCCATGTTTTCCATACTAAATTATATCATACAATGTCATACTATAAAAATAAAATGATATCCATAATGGGGAACCCTTATATATTTTTCAGTATTTTATAATGTTCTTTATGTAAGTCACATCTTTATAAAAGGATATTTTCCTGTAATATGGAGTTCAAAAAGAATAATAATTTTGATATATTTTGTATGTTGTGAATATTATTTAAAAAAGTGAATATGTAATTTGATAGTTCCTAAGGCAGATGAAAATTAGGTATTTACTTGATGAGAAGTAGATTGAAGACATTATAAATGAAGTATTCCAAAATCTAAAACCATAATAAGATTAATTGTAATGTTATGCAACATATTCCTGACATAAAATTATAACTAAGGATTTGGAAGAGTCACTTATGAGTTACTGGATATTCATATAAAAAATCATGTAGGTTGTTATGAACATTTTCATATGACATGAATACATAGGTTATGAATGTTTTTATAACCATTTATGGAAAACATTTGTATAATATACGTTTATTATATGTCTATATTCATATTCATAATATCATGAAGATTATAAGGATTCATACATGAGTCCAAATGGGGGGGCACGATGTTACTTGGATGATAAAAATAGATCATTTCTACCATATAAAAATCAAATTAAATATTTAATCAGTCAGTGAAATAGTTTTATGAATTCCAGATAAAAATGTATAAAAAAGAAAATAGTGTTACCTGATATATTGGGGATGATGCATTAGATCAATAGGTAGAGGATGTCTAAAGATTATATTTCTCATTGTTATCAGATGAATCAAGAATTATTTTATTTTATAAATATTTTATAATAGTTATCATTTTAGGTGAAGA
The DNA here is from genome assembly GCA_963277665.1 of Viscum album. Taxonomy (NCBI): domain Eukaryota; kingdom Viridiplantae; phylum Streptophyta; class Magnoliopsida; order Santalales; family Viscaceae; genus Viscum; species Viscum album. The sequence goes on from OY728119.1 coordinate 1,083,848,664, forward strand.
GTTTATAAAGGTTTGTGAAAATATTAGAATATAATATTTAAACTATAAATATGGATTAATGGCTAGAGAAGATATAAAAATGTTATATTGAATTTAATTCCATTGATGAGATATATATTATTGAAGTCTAATTGTTCAAATTTACCAAATATAATGATTAAATAAAGTTCAAGTAAGAAAGATTATTTTACATTTTTTGTGGAGTTTGATCTTATTAATTTCAGGATTTCATTATTCTTTAGAGGAAAAAGGATCGATCCTATCATAAAACAATCTAAAAACATGTTTTTATAATAAAATATTATGTCCCTATAGTATAAGAAATGTTTATAAATATCATTAAATATATAATTGGATCGAAGTGTTCTATATTTAACAAGTTGAAATATATTGAATAGAAAAAAGGGGTGGTTTTTCATGATATTCCATCTGATTTATTTTCAACGATTTAAATATGTTGAATATTTATAAGGCCATTATCTGAAGAAATATAAATTTTCTCATGGTATAGAAAAATTTGAGAACATTGATATAATGATTATATATATTTGTTAAACTATTAAAAAATTATTTCTAATCAAATAATTTGGATGTCAATCGATCTAACAAGTAGGATTATCAAAGGGGATTTCAGGATGAGTTTAAAAGGTTATCATGATCAGTAAAATACTTATCAAATGAATGATAATGATATATATATATATATATGAAACTGATTTAATTTGACGAGTTATTATACGAAGATGTAACATACTAAGAGTTTTGAAGAAATCCTTACATAATGTTTGAATGAATTAATAATAGATCATATAGATATATCCCAGAACATCATAAGATCAATCTAGATAAACATTATTTAGACATTTCATTGGAGGGTTACATACAGAATTCACCATTTAAAACATTATAGTTTAAGAGACCAATAAAATCAGTAAAATAATAATATAGAGAAGATATAATCAATAAAAATTATCAAAAAATTATCTAGATAGTAGAATAATCACCATATAGAAAAATTCATAATAAGGATATGGGACAATCATTTTTCGGATGGGGTTCTCATGGGTGCTACAAGGATGTTTCAATTCCCCTAACATAATGATGTTATAATAATTATTCAATTTTTTCAATCATTTAAAGATTATATCAGTTTAAAGTTGTTCTTTAACATTTATGTAAACAAAGTTTTATGAAGGCTACTAATGAATAATTTTTCATATAAGTTTCATGAGTGTTATAAAAAAGTTTTGAATTATCCACAAATTTTAAGAAGAGGGTGATCTTACATATCTAAATTTGGGTTGAGTGGGAAAACATATATGGGTTACTAACCATTTATATATATTTTTTCCAATATAAAAAGTGTTTCTAATAGAAAAACGAACACTATTCATATCCACGAGTGAAGTGAAGTGACAAATTTACATGAATTGTATGTTTCTAGGCAAAGAAACACTTGCTTAAACATGGTTCACTAGAAAAATGTATTGATCATAGGTGTACCCACTATAGGTTTTTATCAAAGGCATTATATAGTAGATTTCTTATTGAAAATAATGTATAAAATGTTTTATCAAATATTGATATCTATTAGAGGGGAATTTATTCAAGGAATATAGAATTGTGTAATACTATTTGGAGGTTAATGCATAGTGTACTGATGTGTCGAGTTTAGAGGCTCACAAGATAGAAGTTTTTGGGATGGTGTATCTAGTATATTAGATGGATTTATAATATATGATTTTATAGGTTCACTGATAGAAGTCATAGTGGATAGAGTTATTATAAAAATATTTTTGAGATGATGTTTTTGGGAAATTAATAATGGATTATCGTATATTGGATCAAAATAAAATCATGGACTGAATCTTGTGGGGGTGAGTATAAATTAATATTATGATATTTTTGTATATTTTTTGGGAGATATACTAACCATAGTATTATGTATAAATATATCTCACTTTTAATTAATTTAAATATTAATAGTGGAATAATTCATAAACTGATGAGAGAGTCCAAGGTAAGGATGTAGGTTCTTACAGTGAGGCTGAATCTTATAAAAATGTACATGCGAGGATTTCAACATATCATCTATATAGTATGAGGGTAACAAAATAAGGAATATTTTTTAAAAACCATACATCATAACCAATACTAGAGGTTTGGTCAATTAATAGTAATAAATAATTTAATTTCATTATAATTAATAAAATTTGGTCATTATTTATTTACCACCCAACTTCATGATAACTACATAATTCACTTATGAATCTAAATGAATATTAAATGGATGGTTCCATATGTTTGAACCTATAATGTTTTTTACATTTTTTATTTAATTATTTCATATTATTTTTTTCCATAAGATGAAGAATATTTTTCATTTAATGTTAAGATTATTAGCCATGGTTTAATGAGTATTGAAGGTATATCTGATTGTATAAACATGTAGGTTTCAGAAAAAAAAATCATAAAATTTTGAAAATAAAATAAACTCATTAGAATATTAATATAGACCTCATAAAAAATAATTATGATCCATCACTACCAAACATTACGGTGGGTGGTAAGAAATCCTGTGAATCCAAAAATATTAATCCTATATGATTATATTTATCATGTTATCACAAATTTTATTTAGTTTTAGTTGATGATTATTTTTTAAAATTTTAATTAAATTATTATATTTTTAATGTCTTATAAAAAGAGGAAATATCATAATTAAATAAATTAATTTATGATAGTTGGAAATAAATATAAAAGAAATATTATAATGTAAATATCTTACGTAACACTTGGAAGTAATGGAAAACATTGTGATTTGTTCTCATGAAAATATTAACCTTACAAATAAGATATGGTAAATATTTTTTATAAGAATATTGTTTTTAGGAAGTTTTTAATTAATGTTTCAGAGATCTGATCCTTTTTTAATTCAAGAATTATTTTTTGTTTAATCAGGAAATATTATTTTAAGTTCGTGAATAAAAAACACAGAAAGAAATTATTATGTATAAGGACATACATTAGAGGTGACACATGTGTTCTATCCACACTGAACTGAGTGATTTTATAAAATAACTAGAAACATTCTCTGAGAAATATCACTTATAGGTAAGGGTACTTGTTGATGAGTTTTTTTGATGAATATGTGATAATAAAAATTTATGAATGAAATGATCTATGTTTTTGAAGATAATCACTTTTAAAATTTTAATGTTTTGAATGATAAACTGGTGATCAATGAAAATTGAGTAATTTAACATTATTTTCAATCAAATAGAAGTGTGATTGTATTAATTAATTGTATAAATTTAGAAGTTTCGTGTGAATATAATGTTAGAAGTCATGAAAATAATATGAACGCATTTAATGTAAGTTTATTTGAGTATGTAGTGAGATTTAGAAACATATAATCTAATAAAAATAAGTCATTACATTTCGAAGAAAAAATATTCTCTAGAAATGATTCCAAGGATGTTATTAATTAAATATAGTCTAAATAAAATTGTACAAGGAATATATAGGTTTTTGAACAATCAAAATCTTATAAGATGAAAAACAAATTACCATTCACTTTAAGTAATCTATTATAACTAAATACTATAATAGTAGTTAAGGTTATTAATTTGATCAAAAGATAGTGAATAATGATGAGAACCCCACCTCTTATAAAAATGAGATATTGTAATAGAAAAGGGAATGAGTTCACCATGATCTGTATGGAATAAAAATAGATAATATAAGAATGAAACATCTTTCATAATATTGTGACACTAGCAAAAAATAAAACCCAATGAACGAATCTTGGGATAATTGGCTACAGTTTACATTGAAGACATTTTATACACATATCAATCAATTGATGATATAATATTAAAGGATACGAATAATAAATAAATACAATACTGAAGTGTAAAAAAGATGACTGAAAATGAACCATATATATTCATATCAAAAAAATTAAAATAAGAATAAATTTTTTAGATAAAATTTAAGAGAGTTGTGGAAAAGGTTTTCGTGGTAATGGAAATTGTTGTTTCACATTAATCGAGAAAACAATATGTACTACTAAGAAAAATAGGAAAACCTATTTGATTAAAAATTTATGGAAGATGGACTAAAAATATTTTATTATGTTTTAAAAAATTAATAAATACATATTATTAACCATATGAAGATGGATTTATAATATTCCATACCTTTGAGAGGATATTACTCCTATGGTAGAAAATTAAAGTTCATAGATTTTTGAATATCTTGCAAGAGTATTAAAGATAACATAATGAATCCTAAGAATGAAATTAAATCATTCTAAAAAATAAATAAGTATATCAAAATGTTTGAAGATATCTATGATGATGTTGTTTAAGAAAAATTGATGTTACCATAGAGGATTAATATAAAATAAAGTAAAAGGCTTTAGAGAAGAAGTATGTTGTAAATCCATATACCTAAGAGTTATATGAAATTTTTTTCAATTAAAGTGGATTTTTTAGATAAAAACAGAAAATATACAATACAAAGTACATTCGTTATATGGAAATATTTCCAAAATAAGAAATTAAAAAACAACTTTGATGGTATACATGTTAGAATGGATAGAAAAACTAATGAAATCAAGGAGTTTGTAATCCTAGGTAAAAAAATAATATTCCATGATAGATAATTTTATAGAGAATAAAATACTAACTTTTTTAAATTAAATCTTAATGAGGTTAAAATCATTCCAAACAATAATATCACTTATTTAAGTAAAAAGTGTAGATTCCGGAAATAATGTTAAGTGAGAGTTTCAGTGTTGGGAAAACATACACATCGTTTTTACTCTAGAAAAAATAGATAAAAAATACTAACCACATTCCCTCTATTGTTTTAATGAATTTTTCTTAAATATAGAATTAAATCTAATGATGTTAATTGAATACTCTGAAGTATAGAAATTAATCGGGTTCTTTCAAAATTGTATAAGGTGATATTTAATTTTATTTTAAATAATAAATAAATCAAAAAATCAGATGATGAAAATATAGTGGTTCTAAAAGGGAATTACCCAAACACATAAAATCAAGATTATAACGAAAATTTATTGTATTTCTGTAACTTTTAGTTGTGTTTTTCTTAACTCCCATCATTCATCACAACCTGAGGTACAAATGATAAAATGACAATCTAATTTTTAATCTATAACTATAAATTATCTTAAAATTGGTGTGAAAACCATCTATTTTTTATGCTTGAACATTTTTTCATGTGTTTTTTAGAATAGATGAAAAAATTACTTTTAATTAAAATCTGATGAATTTTTTCCCTAGAATATGTTTTAATTTCTTTTTCATCGCATAGAAAAACATCACAAATAGAATCAATGTATCACTTAATCACACTTTTTTTCTACACAAAGAATAGATCTTGTAATATTAGAGTTGATTAATATTAGGCCTATTAATTTTAAAAAATATATTATTTCTATAACACTACGAAATTTTTTGAAATAATTTTTTAAATAAATTAAATTTTACTTCTAACTTCTGTTAAATGAAACACGTAGTTTAAACAAATCAAAAAATAATATAAAAATATTATTATTTAATATGAGAGTTATCTTCTCATAGTTAGAAATTTATGTATTATTATGATTATCTAAAGTAATAAAATAAATTCTTTATACACAAATATAATGAAATTATTTTAGAAACATATTATAAATGAAAATAAAAATCATTTGAAATAAATGAATATATTTTTATGAAACACAATTTTATTCACATTAAAACATTTTATATCAATAAATTAAAAAAATCAAATTGGGTAAATGATTGTAATGAAATTTATATATTATTTATTAAATAACATATTCTATCATTCATATTATGTGTTTTCAAGGTATGAGATAATAATAAAACCAATTTTAGGTTTAGAAATTATACTTTTCTAAAAACAAGCCTGGTTGATTTGTTAATATTAAATTAAAACTAATTTTAACCAATTTTAGAAAATTCATTAAAGAAAGTTATCTGAAATTTTTATGTATCCATTTTGATATTATTATAATGTTAAATTCATTTAATTTTATGAAAATAAAAAAATCCATAAATAGTAATAAATAATTGTTTTTATTAGGAATATAATATTTTTCTAGAGAATTTAAAAAAAATAAAAACAATTAATATGGTTTTAAAGAAATATTATCCCAATTATATTATTAATAATCTTATTTATTTCATTATAATCAATTTTTAATTAAATTGTGATATTAAAACCTTTTAAACTTGCAAGAACATTTTCTTTTGAAACCCAACATTAATCGTATCTAGAGGATTATTTTAAATTATATTTCAAAAATATATGAATTTAATAATGAAAAATGGACACTATGTTATTAATCCGAAGAATTAATACTATATAATTTTTTCAATGAATTTTCTTGTCAAAATGAATAGTAAAATCAATAAAATTTATTTACTACATTTTAGGATAAAATGGGTTTACCGATGGATTAAAAAAAAGATTATATTTATAAATAAAATGTCTATAAATTCTATTTTATGAAGACATATTAACCTTATAATAACTTCTATTAGAATATATTTTCATTTGGATGATTTTTTCTGGGTAATGGATTTATTAATTTGGCTTCATTTGGGAAATTTCCAAGTACTCTCTATATGTATTCTTTTACCCACATATAGATGGGCACCCCCTATTCTGTCCACTTCACACATCAAAACCCATTTTATGTAGAAAATACCTACCCAAATGCATTAATTACATTTCTCCAATCATTCTATAGTACATAGTTGTATTATTAAACCCTCAAAATAATCCCTTTGTTTCTCACCTAAGGAGGTTGTTCAAAGAATAGGTATCATTCTTAACAAAGATTTTTTATTTTAATTCTTATACCATGTCAATAAAATACTATTAAAATATTATGATATAATAACTAAATTATTTCCATATAATGATGTATTATTATGTTAGTTTAATGAATACAATTTTCTTTGCTACAATCAAAAGGGATGCAAATCTTTTAATCATGTGTATGGATGACTACTGCCTAATGAACTAATGAAATTTGTTTTCAAAAAAAAATTCAGACTAAATGAAATAAAAATGGATTTCAATAATAAATATGATATTAAAACCATATTTATGCTTGCATAATTATAATATCACATACACCATCTTACTTTCCATTCCATGGAATACAATAGCATCGCTCATGTGTACGGAAGTCTACAACCTCATGAATAAATATGAATCGTTTTTCACATATCATTTACTGGGAAGGTAATATGGATAAATTTAATGAATATATGTGATATTTATGAAGTTAAATTATTCTATAATGTTGAATTAATATTTACCTTTATTTCATTCAATACATCGAAAAATGGAAAAATTGTTCATGTTAAGATATGACATACCATCTCAATAAACTGTGTATTGTACCTTTATACTTGAATGTTTGGTGAATGATTTTAAACTTTTATATTATACTAAAAATATAATATCAATATCCTGGATAAAATTATTTAAACAATTTTAATATGATCATAGTCCAAGGACCAAAACATCATAATTATAACCTACACGAGAAAATAGTAGTTATTACTTGAAATGGTGATTTTAACAAATAATTGTAAATAAAAATGTGATAAAAGGATGTAATTAAATAATATGTGGTATGATATATATATTTTGAGTATGTTTATGTAATATATATAAAATTAACCTATATCCATTATATTGGTATATTTAACATTTATAAAGATAATAAATACTTGATGTAAGGGGTTTTTATATCAAATTGCCTTCTTTGAAATATAAGTTGTGTTTTGCACCTATATTAATTTAAGAGGTGTATCAACTACCTCATTGACTTTTTATACCTTGAATTTAATTTTTTTATTATATATAATGTTTTTCATAATTCAATTATTTCATAGGTATTGTGATTCAAATTTTAAAAAATAGGAAGTGATTTTATAATAATATCTCATTGTATACTAGGATTATTTATGACAGTGATTTTGATGATGATAAATTAATATATATATATCAATAAATTAAAAAAATTATTATCTTATGGTTATTTATTTATACTATTTTTTTAAATTTATTTTCGTCGCATTATGAATTGTATAGATCAAAAATACATTTTTAGGTAAAATAGAATTTATTTCTCTTTATAGTGGAAATTTACTTTTCATGAATGTCCATGTTTTCATAAAAAATTTTAAAGAATATTTTCCCAATTCTCAACTGATTTTTAAATATAATTTTCCCATGAATTTAATTCATACAAAATTTCTTAAATAAAATCATTTTATCATTTATAATTATGTTTATTTTTACTGTTTGTTGAAAATGTGAAAAGAGTATTTGTGTTTAAATTTTATTGCAATGAATATAATTTTCTCCATCATGAATGGATAGTGATTTAATGATTCATTTATATTATTACAATGTTATTTTTAATTAAGAAAATTTAAAAAACGTCTTATAACATTAATGTTTTAATATTTTACTTTCAAAGTGTAAATGCAATTTTCTTCAAAAAAAAATTCTAAATCGGATTTTGAAATCATTTTTAATATAAGATAACATCATTTTATGTTACTCGTCAAATAATGGGAATATGATCTCAGGATACCATTATTATTTAATCTTTATATGGTTTTTAAAATGATGATGAAATTTTTAGAAACCAATTCCTTTTTAATGGGACAAGATAAATTTAAATTTGTATGAATCCCACTTCTATAAATGGGTTATAATGTGATGATTTTTTTATAATCTTATGGGAGACATGTAGATGATTTTAATTATATGAAGAGTGGGGAATATATCTCCATACAATAAATTGGGTAAATCATTATATTTCATCAGATATTAACGGGAAACAATTTGATATTATTGATCCATTATGGGAAACATCACGATGTGCTTTATCCACAATGGGAAACAGGTGACGAGTCATGATATTCTTGCTTACTATTCATAGAAAATAACATTAAAAAAGAAATTGATTACATACCTATGTAAGTTATACACATTTATTAAATGAAATTATAGTTCATTAATTATAATTATTCTACACTCTTATGAAGTATGACTTCTAGGAATGATAATTATTTATACCAATACAAATATTGATGATCTATAGTGGGTTGTGAATGAGCATTGGAGTTTCTTTTCGGATATCATACCATTTTTCTTATATTATTCACTAATATGAAAATTGAATGACACCTATCATTTTTAACCATACTTAGAATCTAATCACACATTTTCTTATATTTCTTTTCCCCTGGTTATGAATAAAGGTTTTATCTAGTGCATTTTTAGGAGTAAATAAGGGGTATAAGATAAATATATTTTTATAAATAATAATATTCTGTATCTAGTCACTAAATAAAATATACCATTATGTTCCATGGGATTTTCTTTTTGAAATTTATTAAATATTTATCTAAAATGATGTGATATTTTTGAATTACAATCTTATATTATTTTAGTTTCTATCAGTGTAAGGTTTTGCTATCCTTTGGAAAATAGGATGTGTAAGCCTTTGAGAGAATACTTAAGATAATACTATGTATAGGATAAAATCTAATTTTTTTCATAGGGAATATGTTATAACGTTTTACTAGAAGTACAACCCAGACAATATACTAAATTTGGATGTGATTATGACATATATGTACCTTGGGTAGTAACACTAAAAAAATTTCATCAACATTCACTCAAGAATTACCGCATAAAAAATAAAAAACCTTACTATGAACCGGGTTTAAAACTCCCCGGGAAAATGAGTTAGTTTATCCAATATTTTTTATGATCCTTCATGATGTTTTAGAATTTATGATTCATATAAAATACCTTGTATAATCCTAGGTTATGAAATATTTAAAGTAATGTTTCGTGATTTAGACATCCTATGAATTATTTTTCAAGATTAATGTATGGAATCAGATTTAAACATTAAATAATATATTTTCATTATACTATAATTCACATTCTTTCATTACCATATAACTTATTTGTTTAATTTTTTAGATAATTATTTCATAATAATTACATAAAAACCATTAAAATAAAATGTTGACACTATTGGTCAGTTTCCATTATTCCCACAATATAAAACCATTAAAATAAAGCATTTTTTATGAATAATATTCATCCATTAAAAATTTCATTCTTAATTTATATTACCCACCCTTAAAACATATGATTTTTTTAAAACATGTGTTATGAATGAAATTCTCTATAATTGATATCAAATAAATAAATAAAATTTCAGTCGATGAATAATTTTAATAAATTTAATTTTAAAATTTAAACATCTTTATCAATATAAAATCATTTATTTCACCAAAAATCATATTACCTATGATACAATTTCCATAAAACCGTTCATATAAATATTAAAGGAAAAATAAAATGCATACAGTTATCATTTCTAATTTGATAATAAATTTAATTTTATTCACAAGGTTATAATATTCACTCTTATATATAAAATCACCATCACAGTTTATGTTTGAGAAACCATCATATTCACCTATAGAATACCCCCGTGAATAACATCCAAAAATAATCATCGGCTAACCGTCGTATCTAGTCATAGATTAACCATCATATTTAATCCTAGAATAGCCCTCACATTCAACATTCAAATATTACACAATTCATGTGAGAGATGTAATGGGGATCAGACAACATATAAGAGGTATCGGGATCACCCATGAGATATAATGGGGATCGACCAGTCCAATATTCTATATCAGGCTCACATATATCTCATATATAATTATTAGTAACCATATAATGAATAATGTTTTTTATTATTTTATTCTCTTATTATAAAACATTGAAAACTTTAATAAAATGTATGTAAAGGATTTCCAGATATAAAAAACTATTTTCCCAAAAAAATATATATAAAAAGGAAAAAATAGGTTTTATTTAATGAAAATATAGAACCTTTTAAAAGAACCCAACATCAATGTATTCTATCATATATAAATGTATTTTTTAAAAATAAAAACATGGGAAAAATAATTTAAAGAAATATATAATAATATTATAAACCATTACAAAACAATTCTTTATAAAAATTTGGATATAGAAGACAAATTTAGGTTTCAAAGGAAACATTAAAAGATGATTTTTTAAATAGAGTCCATTATATCGAGTCTTACAAATGAAGTCTATTTTTTGTCTTTATGAATAATATAATAATTATAATTTTTTACTTAAATATTAATGTTTTAAATATTTTCTATTCAAATATTTTATTTAATACCATTCAATATATAAATATGTAATTTATTAAGATCAATTTGTGTATTTTGATCATGTTCATCCCATTAGTCCAAAATGACTTCAGTGGGTTGAATATGGATAAATATATCATTATTTAATCATATCCAAATTATATTCTTTACAAATGATATTTTTATACATCAATAATACTTTTAAAACAAATAATTAATGATGTTTATGAAAAATAATTAAACTTCATTACAATAATGGACACAGTAGGCTGTACGTACACATGGGAAACACTTCAATTTTTTAATGATCATTATAGAAATAATGTATATATTAATTTATATTTAAAAATGATAATTATATATTATTAACTCATTAAATATATATATAGATCACCCATGTGATGTAGTTGTAAAAAACAAATCACATCGCTTCATGGAGGATATTGTCAACATGTACTTATAAAAGACGTTAATTTTTTTTGTGAATGGAAAGGTATGAAATTAAATGATATATCATATTTTCATTATAATAAAAATTTATTTAATATCATAATAAGACATTAATTACATCATTATCACCATTCTTTAGAGTTAGTGGTCAAAAATGAATTACATCGTTTCGTGAGATAGAATATTACTATTCACACAAACTATGAATTTATCTTCAATTGATGGAGTTTTGAGGTTGATATAGGTTTCAAAATTAAAATAATAAAATATAAATATTGGAAAGATACTATTGTTATGAATTGATCATGGTTGAATAATAATCTAATGATTTATAAGATGAAACAAAATTGAAACATGAAGTTGAAAACTATACTTCTCTTTTCAAAACGAACATATTTTATGAATCTAACAATACACAAAAAATAAAACATATAAAATGAGTTTATGGGATATAGGAGTTTTTTTTGGTTGATAATGTTTTAAAAAAACAGTTTATATGCATGAAGGATTGAAAATAATATATACCATATTATTATAATGTCGAGGGGCAGTGTTTGAATTGCTTAAATTATTAAATTAATTTCAAATAATATTCAATTATAAAACACTAAAAATCAATCATTACCAATATTAGAAGATTATGGGTAAAAATTAATATTATAAAAGTTTTATAGTTTGTTTTATCTTTATAATTTTGTTTTTACCCCTGAGTAACTCTTTTTAAACATACTATGACAGAATGTATTTTTAAATGTGTAGTGTGAAGATATTGAATGTAAATAGGAATGAATTCCATAAATATACAAATATAGATATTATAAACCATATAATAAAATATTTTATGAATCTAATATTACTAATAATTTTATATCATTTAATAAAAAAGTATTTATTTTAATATATCATTACTATAGATTTTAGAACTATTCATTACATTTATTTCAATTACATCAATTAAAACAGTATAATATGATCCAAATATTTTATTATATAATTAAAATTTAATGGTAATATAAAAAAATTTTTTATCAGAATATTAATCTGAAATTATATTTATTGTAATATTGTTAATATAATTTATTTGTTGTTTTCGTTAATTTATTAATTAATGTATTTTCTTTTCGTATGAATTTAATCTAATGAATTATTCATTAAAAACTAAAAAATAAATAACCGTAATGAATGATATTATTTTATATTTAGAAATTATTTTTATAACAAAACATATATCTTTTTAATCACTATGTTAAAAATATCGTTGTTATTGAGATAAAATATTATTTATTTTTCACTTTTCATTAAATAAAATATTTTAAATTCAACAATATAATCTAAATAAAAAATTCCATATAACCAAATATTGGGTCTGTTTGGAAAAACATTAATCATTTAATAAATTTAATGATAGTGATAGGGTCATTTTTTATTCCTTTTCTTTTTATTATTAACATTAATTACCTAATTTATCATTTATCATGGTTAACCAAATTACTATAGTGACCGTTGATATTGACCAAAAACATAATTGAACAGTTTACTAACTTTGGCCTAGGTAATTCTAAAAATCAAATCAATTTTTTAAATTTTATAATAAAATAGTGGAATAATTTAATTTTAAATTAAACTGTAAAAATGATAAGAAAATTGTTTTTTCATAAAAATCACATTTTGTGTATAAAAGTTTTTATACTAAATTAAAGTATAATATTAATTTAAAAACCCATTATTGGATTATTAATAATAAATATTAAATAATTAAATTTTACAACAAATCCACAATATAACTTTACTTTCTAAATTTTAAAAAAATATTTTTTTAATAAGAATCAATATATTCAATATTCATTGGAAAATCATTATTTAGAGAAAATTATTAAAAATTAACCATAAGATAATTTTTTAAAGATATATTAAAAAATTCATGTCAATTTTACAAATTAAGTTAAAAATTATTTAGAAATTATTTATAATATTCACGAATAAAAAGTAATACAATCCATTTTTTGATGTAATCACAGTTTTCAAAAATAAAATGACTTTACAAATAATTAATTTATTATAATATAAAAATTTTTATATAAATTTTTAAATAATAGGTCTATTATATTTATTTCATTCTTACATAAATCATTTTCATAACAACTCATTTATTTACTAGGATATCATAGTCACATTCAAATAATAATATTTTTTTCAACCGTTTAAACTCGATGTTTCATATATTGTACACTTTTGAAAATAGTTTTTCCAGTTAATATATTTGGAAATTAAATTTTCCTACAAACCATTATGAAAGTTAATCATTGGAATTTGAACACAAAATCAATAACTAGGGTTTGAATTTACAAATTACAATTGTGGGAATCCAACATGGTAGAAGGGAGTAATAAATTTTCCTCTGAAAAATAAAGAAAAGGGAAGTATGAAGGTAATATGTAATGTCACATAACATGTTTTACATACAATAAAACATCTTTTTGAAGTGAAATAATAAAAAACCTAGGAAAAACTTACAAAAATGTGCTGAAATTGAGTGATAGAGAACACAGTCAAGAGAATGTTAAATATCACAAAACTATAAATTTGTGATTGGTTAAAATAACAATGATTTATTTTTAATACACTTAATGTGATAATATTATTATTTTAAAATTGTTTTATTGAGGAATTATCTTACTTACAAGAATATGAAAATGAAGAAATATACAAGTCTCACTAGAGGAATTTGATTATTTAATTAACCATGAACACAATTGTTCCTTTTTATACAAACGATGAGTATTAAAGATGAATATTCCTTCTCTAAAGAACTAGAATGGACATATAATTGATCATATAATCCCTAAAAATGAAAAAATATATTCCAATTGTATATATACATTAACTAAAAACAGAATTTTAATATCAAGATAAGTTAATTCCCATAATTAGTGAACCTTCAATTACAAAAAAAGAATCTATAATTTTAAAAAGTAAGAAGTAGTTACCAAAGATCCACATTGATAATTTAATAAATAAATATCCTATAAATTCATTACAATATTCTACAATAAGATTGAATCCCATGTTTTAGAAGTATCTTTTCACATATTCTTCTATAATTTGTTTAATGTTTATCTTTATGTAACATCAATTAGTTGTAATATCTCATTCTAAATATGTAATTCCTCAAATCACATGATCATTAATACATTGTTTCTATAAATAAACCGAATTACTATAAATACAAATTTAAATCATAAATTATTCTGAAGGATAATTCATCCATCATTCAAGACATATAATCACATACTATGAATTTTACATTAATAATATAATGTTCCACAAATTAACGTGATCATATAAAAAAATAAAATTAATATCATAAATAATTTCCAATAACATGGTTATCTATATGGAAAAGGTATTCTGAAATTATAATAACATATAATTACATAAAAATAAAAAAATATAAATACCTTAAAATATAATAGTAATATTATTCTTATTTCCACTAAAATGAATAGAATTCATCCTCAAAAAATAATTTTTATTTGATAAACATAATGGGTACATATACCTCAATCTTTTAACAGAACAAAACAAATGTGTCCCAAAAACTATCACCTTTTCACTGTTCTATTTTTAAAATGTACCAATTTCAATATAATATATTTTTAAACATATTTAAATAATAATCTATTTCAAAATAATCCTTTGTTTTTTATGATACTCTTTTTTTATCTAGTATATCATCAATAAAAAAACAACAAAATTTTCCAAAACATCATGGAAGAGTAAATTTATATGATCTAAAAATATTATTGGTTCATTTTTTCAGACATATAAACTATCCAAAAACACACAATGTATACTTCTAGTCCAAAATAAAATTTTTAAAATTTCAACCTCCTTCATCATTAGTTTTTTGTGTCTCGACCACTGCTTATTCATTGAAAAATACTGAGATCCCCTTAGATTTTACAATTTTTTTAGATGGCCAAATATTTATTGATATAGAAGTAATTTATTTTCCCCCACACATAAAGATATAAGATTTTTTAATTCCATAATTCATGTCCTCATTTTAACCCTCGTATACGTAATGATCCATATCAATAAATTTAAAATACATTATTTCTTTCTTATCAAAATTTTCCTTACCATATACATAACCTTTTTTATTATAGTCACGATCTATATTCCATGACTTTACACATCAGTAACACTTAATTGAACCTATCAAAATTTCGTTGAAATTTCATTTACCATACATGGAAAATGTTATAGAATTACACCCAGAATTCATGGTTGGTTTTTTTCACTTTCCCTCCTACAAGACCATTTCTTACCTTTATTTAACTTGTAGAACATATGTGTATACAAACATCATGACAACATTATCTGCACAATGATAAACATATTAATATATTTTGAATTTCAATAAGTCAAATTCTATTGATAATAATGGTTTCAATACTGATTAAAATATATTCATTTTACAAAAGTTCTCCAGAATAAATTCTGGGACATACCTAGAAAATCTTGTTGTGTTTACATCACTTGAGACCATAGAATCTTCATCTAGATTCCTCAGTTCCAAAACTGTTTTCACCATCTTTAGCTGAAACATATTAAGGGATTTTTTTATAGAAAGGTATTCATAATGTTTCCCACTGCACATAATCAATTCCATCTATATTTCGTTTTTATTCATAACTAATGACATCCATCGATCAAATTCACCTTTAAAAATTAAAAATGGAATGAGTTTCCATTTTTTGATCCAAAAAAATGAAATTGAATATATTTTATAGGGATGTCATCCAACACTAAAATAACACTAATTTATAATATCTACTAAATTATAGATGTTTTTATGATATAAAATCTTCCACAATTGACATTATGCTTTGTGGGGTGTTCTGTCTTGACTCTAGAAAGAATACCACAACCATTTGTAGCTTGATTCAATAGAGTCCTCACAAATATTTACAACAATGTCATAATTCCAAACATTTCATGTTTTTAATTTAGATGTGTATTGGAATATTAGTTCCTTCTTACTATATATTCATTTTTTACTCTATAGAAAACCATTCTGAAAAAATATATTTTAGAAAAATAAACTGATTGATCATGTGGTTATAGGTATTTTTGTATTGATTGATTACAAATAAAATCTTGTTTTAAACTGTGTAAAATGTCTTATTTTATTCTTGGTTTATATATTAAATATTTTATTTTTATCTTATATATATTATTATTAATATTAATCATATCATAATATTAAATTTGAAAAAATATCATTTGATTTCATGTTTTTATTTGTCACAACATGTTCTAAATTTTTTAAAATTTATAAAATATATATATATTTGGAATTAAAAATATCATGTATGTATTTTATAAATTATTATCTATAGAAAAATTCAATTCATAAATTGTATCCCTTTTACAAACCACATGCCCAATTCATTATTCGCGTTGCATATTTGGAATTCACATAGTCATTTTTCCATTTTCAAATACTCAAGGTATTTTGACCATATCAATCAATAAGACTACCAATGGGGCTATCCATTTTTCATTGTAATATAATAATATTTCCTAAATTTCATTACAATATTTATACTTTTGAATCACTTTATAACATTTATAGGATTGTGTATAAATTCGTGTTTTCCTTTGGATTTCTTATTTTTTCAGAACTATTATGCTTCTTTTTTTATGATGAAATAAGTTATATATATATCTTATTGAAGTTATTATTTATTATTAGAAAATATTTTTAAATTTTATAAACATAATTTAAAAGTAAAATAATATAATTATTAATTTATCAATGTTCATTTTTTCTCTGTTATTTGATAAATAAATCTCTTTACAATTTTCCATAATTTATTATATGTGAAATTCATATATGTAATAAATTCATATACATCAAGAAATAAACTATGTGATGAATCCATATACGTTAATACATTACCTAAATCAACTACATAGATTCACTTACATTGAAAACTAATTTAATATAGAGAAAATATCCTACGTGAAAATATATTACATTAAACACGATATAAAACTATGTTCCATTTTTCATTTTATTCAAATATGAATTTATTATATGATTATATCAAATGATAAAATTTTTATAAAAAACTAATAAATCCATTTTATTTTTTTAAAACCTATTTTTTGTTATTATGATTGTTTTAAATTTTTTTATGATGACCGAAGTGGTTTTGATCTCATTCATGAATCATACTTCTTGAAACTCACAATATAGTTTCTATTATTTTATATTGTTTTCTCCAATTTTATTTCTATTAAATTAATAATAGTTGATGTTAAAATCATTCAAAATGGGTTAAGTATTTGTAATATTATGTTATTTTTTTGTAAATTCTCTTTATGTTTACTTCTTGGTTTAAATGAATTGTTTTGAATTTCATATTTGGAATTCAAACTTGTGATTTTAATGTATTTTTCATTGACATAGTATTATTGAAAATTTTAAAATTCTTTCTAGGGTTTTTTAAAAATGGTATTAATTATTATCCAATATTTAAAATATTTGTCCTATATTGGGAAATTATTATTCAATAGTAATTTCTCTTTCTTCATCTCTTTGATAATCTTGTTTTATCACATTTATTATTCTAATTGTTTTCTCAAGTATGTAGTCCATATAGATTCATATCTGAGTTACATAAATATCCTTCGATGTTACACATATATATTCCATAAAATAGTTCAGGCAGATAACATGATATCATATATATCCATACTTATTCGACAATGAGGTGGTCCTATACACATTGTTTGCCTCATTTTTATATGAACTCTCAATGATTGAAAAAATATTCTTCAATATAAATCACTTTCCTGAGATGTACTGTAACATTTAAAAAATTCCAAAAATTCATTATTCTAATCCATTTTAAGGGTCTACACCAACTATTTCATCTATAACATACATTCTAAATTTCTGCAATTTCTCAGTAACTGATGAATTTATTATTCATTGTATGGTAGATTTTTCCCCACCTAATCATTAATTTCACAGGTGACACCACCAATAAAAAGTAGTCTATGGTTTTTCTACCATACAAAAATATAGATCCTTTTTTATGAATACCTGAAAAAAAGGAAGAATACATAGGTTGGTGATACTCTTAGTAGAATGTATTGATATTTTGTTACATATGTAACAGATTTTGTGTGTAGGTTTGGGTTTGATCATCACAAAGTCTAAGATTGGGTTTTTCCCATGTAAAAATATGGGTTAATATTTATCATGTGTAAAATTATATCTGTTTTTTATAGTGTGTTCCATACATCATAAATTGGCGTGTAAATACGAGACTAATTATATTACACTAAATGAGTAAACAGTCTTTGTTTTCATATTTTAAATTATATATAGACACTACTCACATGTCCACAATTGTTTCATTTATGAACCAATTTTTGAATAAATTTAAACCATAAAATTATAAAATTAATTTTTAATAACTCCATCAATTTAAATAAATGCTTATTCACTCGACTATTATCCTTCTCCCATAATCATATATGTAATAACAATTGGTATCAAAGGGTGTTCCATGATTAAGGGTATTTAACCTTTGTAATTCTTTATCAGGATACAAAATTTTTGGTATCATTGGGTCATTCCATAAAATACAGTTAGCTTTACTTATTTTTCTAATATGATTCCTAAAAATTGGTATTGGATGATAACCTTTATTAAGGATACATTTCTTGGTTGTATTTTATTATATGTTCTAACTTCTGTCATATTCCTTAACAAGACTAATTTAATATCTATTTAAATGTTGGAAAATAAGTATATTAATTTCTTGAAACCATTGAAACCACCTCATTTTAAAAGAAGTGATTGTGGATTTTTGATTGATAGAAAGGAGGTATTTTTGAAAAATATAGGTATTGATTATCAGACCATTATGAATATACATTATAAAATACCTCATGTCAAACATGAAATAATATATTGAAATGATGATGCTTACTATATCATAAATTAAATTATAATGAATTTTTTTTACCTATGCCCAAGTGTAAGTGTTTATAGTCATGTTTATTCTTATAAAACATCACATAAAACATTGATAACAACAAATGTCACTCATTAGAGAACTAAAATGTTTTAGGGAACTTATCATGGAATTCATTGGATGGAATTTCATGCATTTAGAATTTATTCTTATGAAATATTTAATGATATTTCCAAAACATTAACAAATATCATCAAAATCATGTTTAAACATGGTGGAACCCTTGATAATTAAGTGATTATTGAAAGGATACATTGATCCTTACAAAAATATTCTAATTGAATGAAATAATCCAATGAAGAAAGAAACTATTTTTAAGAATACTCTCTAAATGAGATGAAGGGATCTCAGTTAAAATATGCACATAAATTTATTAAAATTTAGCATGATTGTTGGGGATGATGAAATGGAGTAACTTTTAAATATAATATGATTTTGATAAATCTTTTAGTGATTCCTTATATTCATTTATTTCAGATATAAATGTGGTTATTTGTTATATTTATATATACTGATAAGGGATCATAAAGAAAAACTATAATATAAAATAGAATGAAGGAATAAATCAATATAATATTTTTTTTAAAAAAATTAAGATAGGTATATCTACTAAAATTTCCTAAAAATGTAGGAATCCTAGTCGTACTAAACATCATTTTCCAGTGTTAAAACAATAAGGTAGTGATAATAATTATAGAAAGTAAATAAAACATTCTTATCATGTTGGGGGAGCTGTAATAGATAATCAAGATCTAGTTATGATTCTTGTAGTGAAAAATTAAACTAGGTACCTTTATATGTTTGGAAAAAACCCTAAGGTAATATATTCATTTAATGATATGGTAAATTCGTCTTATTTTTCATTGATGGATTCTCTACAAATAGTTAGTTATTCTTCTAGTTATTATTTTTATTTTGAATATTCTTCTAATTCTAAACATGAAAATTCGAAAGCTAAATAATTAGGTAATTTATGTGATGAATTCAACTTGAGATTGATGAAAATTTTTAAAAGTATAATTATATGTCTAAGGATCATATAATGATTTCTAAATAATGGAAAATTGTTCTTATGGATAATATAAAAATGTGTAAATTATATTTCTAAATTTGATAAATATATAAGATAAAATGAAGATTAAAGAAAATAATATTTATAATCTTGATAGTGAAAATCACATTTGGAAAAATTAAAATTATCTATAAATTATAATGGTAGTAATAATCTTATGATTGTTCGAAAATATAATGTGAATTTCAAAATTGAAATTTTAATTTGGATATAAACTCTATATAATTTTGATATAAGAAAAGAATAATGATAATATGAAAAATATGTTAAAACCAAATAATTATAAAACTTGTTTTTGAAATAATCCTAAAATTTCAAAGATATACAAAACCACTTATGTTAATAGATCTACATGAATGGTTTCTACATTTACATGTGTCAAATGTCTATTTTAAGAAAATTATTCAAATGAATTTTATCTTAGGATCCCCCAATATCTCAGAACTACTAGATTTTCTATCTCTAAGAATTTTTCTTCTCGTGTACTGTAAAATAGATGCCTTAATATTGTATAATTTTTGAGAAATGTTGTTATTAATCAAATTGAACCAAAAAATATCATGCTTACCAATATGTGTTTTGTTGTTATAAGAATTTTCTACATGAACATCAATGTTTATTCAAATAGTTGGTAATCTAAAAATAAATCTAAAATTTAGGGGGAGTTTTAATATGAGAAATGTAAAATCTGTTCAATATTGAATCTATTTTTCCAATTATTTTCAATAAAATTTTTACATTTGTTCTTACTATATAATTATTTTATAAATTCTCAAAAATATTTTTGGATGTTAATTTAGTATGTAATATTTTTGAATGCATTAAATAATATTTTTTAAAAAAATAAATTTTTTTCCAAAATAATAAATTCTTTAAAATTTATACTGACTGAATTTAGTCATTTGTTTTAAATGTGAATTGTAATCGAATGAAAATTTTCTACATTTTTTCAAACATTTTTTTAATTATTACAAAAATTGTGTTGTTTATTTTTGTTATTAATGTCTAGTTTTGTAATAAAAAAATGGGAATATGGTTTATTTATGTGATTGCATGATGTGTTATTGATTACAACTCCACTCTTGTTCTTAATATTGACATATTAACTATTTTAATATTGCTTTATATCTTATATTATGTAATTTTATATTTTTACATATTATTCTTAATATTAATAATATCATAATATTTTATTGATTAAAATAAATTTTGATTTCATGTTTTTTTGTTCATAAAATGTTCTGCATGTTTAATTTTGTGTTTCTTGATAAATATGTTATTTGGGACTTAACAACATCATTTATATGTGTTTTTATACTATTCCCTGTATAAAAATATTCATTACACCATGTATCCCTTTTTTTAACCACATAGAAAATTAATTATTCATGTAACTGATTTTGAATCAACATAAATATTTTAAGAGTTCTATACAATCTCTCTATTTAAACCATATCTCGAACTACATGACTCCAAATTGAGTTATTAGTTGTTGTTTTTTCTGAATTTTAAAAAATATTCTTGATTATCATTAGAATAAATAAAATTATTAATCATTCAGTAACATGTTTTAAATTAGGTCATAATTCACTGCATTTTTTCTATCTGTTTTCCACTATTTTCTAGAACTCGCATTCTTCAGTTTGTTAATAATAACAAGAGTTTTATATATAATTGATTAACATACAACCCTCGTCCCCATGTTTCTCCTTGTAATAATATAGAAGAAGTGATGAAATCTTCTACCTTTCTTTCCTTTATGGGTTTGGATATACCCTATATTAGAGGATTCATTGGGAAAGGGAAAATTTTCCCATGTGGGGGCTAACCAATATGTGGTAATGGAATAGGTGGCTTATCAAAATACACCACAACATTTTATGTCCTTGTTTTAAAAGGGGGAAATATCTAGAAATTTCAGGATCTCAACAAGTTAATTGTATATGTATGGGTTTTTTATGATTGGAGAATGAGTTACAAGTGGCATGGATATAATAATGGAATATTTCCATACGATGATTTCAAGAGGCGGATTTGCAGTTTGAGATCAATATCGGTGAAGAGTGATATTCTTTAAATTTAAGAGTATGACTGGAAATTTCATCTTGACACTATCAGAAACACATATGCTTATTTTTGGATTTGAGTATGCATGCTCAATTGGTTGTTCTCACATTTGAGGATCATCTGAGATATAGGATCATCGGTTGGAAATCCTATTAGGATGGACAACCATACTAATAATATATTATTTGGACATTATTATAGGATATTGGTAGAGGTTTACCTATCAAGTACAATAGTGGAGGAGGTGGTGCACACAAAAATATATGAAACCATTAATCATGAAATAAATAATATGGGAGGAAAAAAATTATCAAATAAAATTTATTTGGACATTAAATAATGGAATGATAATGGGATATAGTGAGTAATTACTATATGCCTAAGGGGAGTGATGTGGTTTTATATATTGGTAAAGGGAAGGAAATTTCCTCACCTATTTCTCTGACTACCACCTCAAATGTTAATAATTAGATTGATAGTAATCTAGATCGTTGACAATCATTATCCTATGGGACTACTAAACCTATCTCCAAGGTGCATGTATCTGAATACAGGGAGTTTGGGTTCAATTTTCCTACATGTGATCCTTTAAATTAATATATTTCAAAAAAAAATGTACTGGTGGAAAAATTTATTAAAACCCAAAAGATCGATGTTCTGTTGATGCACTTAAGGCAAGTGGTGCTACACAAGAATATATATGGATATTAAATGAGAATAGGTAGTAGAAAGATTAGTCTTCCAAGTCCTCCTTGTTATTCAGAGAACTATAAACTCAAAACATTGATGTTGACAAAAATAAAGAAACATATTGGGAAGGGGTTGCATAGGACATTGTTGCATCCTCCTCACATACTCCATGTGGTGTTAAAGATGCTGAGGATAAAAACAAAATTCACAGGATCAAAATAAGGCACTCAAATCTAGGCTAGAGGACTTCCCACAATGGAAAACGTTGGATTTGTCCATATATGAGACTCTAAACCATGATATGAGTACATTAAAATATGTAAAATGTTATGAAATTTCTACCTAAATACATTATTAGCACACGAATCCTAGTGATTTAGATGGGGTTTTCAAAAATACCTTCCTCAACATTTTCTAGAAAGAAGACTCTTATAGACAAACCAACAAAACAAGAGGAATCTGTTAACTGGATTACCCCAATAAATGGTGTCTTCTACTATAATTCTATTCAAGAAACAAATACTGTTGAATAGCCTAAGTGTTTCTCAACTGAAAATAATGACCCCAAATTTCGAGTAAGTTGATATATTGAACACCTTAAAATGTAAATTAGCACAAAAGGAATGATCAATAAAAACAAAGGAATTATAAGAAATTTAACGGTGATTGTAAAACCACAATACGACCTACAATCATGGGGGAAACCCTTAAACAGTGATGTTACTCTTTTGGAATTATCAAGGTCAAGGGAATCCCCAAATATCCAAAGCCCATAGACACTTTATATTGGCCTATAAACTTTTTAATGGTTATATTGATGAACAAAATATTATTTTTGATAACTAGAAAGCATTTTGTGGGTATAATTTTTTGTATAATTGTTTCTCAAAAAATATGCATAGTTATACTTCCAACAAAGACCATATATGGGTTTTAAAACATGAAATCATCCAAATTAATGATGTCACTATAAGGGCTCGGAGTGTATAAATTGGGTGCAATAGATCATGTTGTATTCTATCATCCTCATTTTTTTATTCATATACATCATACATAATGAGAATTGAACTATGGAAGGAGCATGAGGAAATTTTTATGAATATGAATCAAAAATGGGCAATCCTAAGAGACATTAAAACTATTATTGAACATGAAGAAAATAATGGATCAAAGTTTAACTACATGGGCTCATTTGAGTTCTCCTTATACATTGATCAATTTAAACTTTTTGATATCCCAATGGATGGAGATGACATCACATGGAGTATATACACTCTTAATGTAAGTAAATAAATTAATACTGATTTGTTTTCTTTCAAGTGAATGAAAAAAGTGATCACAATGGGTTATCTGGATTCATAATTTCTAAGAATCATTCTGATCCCAATCTTATCATTATAGAAGATTATGGGCACATGGAAATGTCAACTCCTATTCGGTTTCATTTTAATAGTTGACAGATTATGATTCCTAGATGTTGGGAATCATTTTTTGAGGCCCAAAAAGCTGAACCTATTGGATGTCCTTTTCAAAATCTCATTGAGAATATAAAATACACAAATAAATTGCCGAAGGAATTGAGCAAAAAATGCTTTTACAATCTTTAATTAGATTTCATATCTGCTGAGATATGTCTTGATTAC
Organism: Viscum album; assembly: GCA_963277665.1. Taxonomy (NCBI): domain Eukaryota; kingdom Viridiplantae; phylum Streptophyta; class Magnoliopsida; order Santalales; family Viscaceae; genus Viscum; species Viscum album. Next base: position 1,083,873,931 of record OY728119.1, read on the forward strand.
ATTGAGATACTGAAACAAAAAATAATATTGACCATCAGGGGAAGATATTCAAAATCATCATATACTGGATGGCATTATAATAATAATATAAATGCTATAAAATAATCCTATAAACATTAAATGGGTAAAGTATGAGGATAGGAACTCAATGATAATCCATTATCTACTTTAAGAGAATATTTCTAGAGAAGGTAACTAAACAGTAAATATAAATGGAAGCTCATACACCTCTAAAAGTGAAATATATCATCTAGATGTAGAGAATTTTTAGGGGATCTACTGTGAAAATGGGCTATAAAACACACAATAATTAGTTGAAAATATAATTCCATAAATTGAAGAGCAATATAAAAAATCATTGATGATGGTTCCCCCCAAAAATGAGTTCAATAATGATCTTTTTTCTCTCAAAATGCAGAGTGAATCTGGCCCAAATGGCTTTACTAATAATTTTTTCATGGTTTTTGGGATATCTCAATGAATTATATAACTGAAGCGGTCAACGAATTCAATAGTCACTCCTATAAGACATATGGGATGAATTAATGATTTATTATTTTGATATAGAAGAAATTGAATGCCATTTATGTAAATAAGTTCCTTCCAGTTTCTCTTTGGAACATAATTCCAAATCTCATTACAAATATTATTATAAAAAAGATGTGGAAATTGGTAGAAATTAAATCATTACAAACCAATTTGGTTTTCTACCTGCAAGTAATATTCAACAGTGCCTTTTCACAGCTTCATAGGGTGTAACCTTCATAAATACTTGTATTAAGGATGGTAATTTTTAACCCAAAATTGACATATCCAAATCTTTTGAAACTTTTAATTGGATTTCTCATTATGATTTTATCAGAAAATATGGTTTCTCCATTTCATTCATAAATATTATTATAACCATTTATAGCTCTGCAAAGTTATCTATAATTATTAATGGATTACCCATATGAAAATTTCAGTGCACTAGCGATTTAATACAATTAGACCCACTTTCAGGGATTCCAATTTCTATTACTGAAGACTATTTGAGCAGTCTTATCAGTGATTTGGATCACCCTTTCTTTTATAAGAAAATCAAAATGAGAATTCATGACTATGTCCCCTCACATTAATTTTATATAGATGATATTATATTACCTAGGAAGGCCTCAAAAAGAACAATATACTCTATTAAATAACTTATTACACATTATGATGTTGTTTTAAGAAAATCTATATATTTAGAGTAATCCATAATTGTTGTTGGTGATTGATTAATAACTATCAAAAAGAACAAGACTGTTAAAATACTTTGAGTATAGAGAAGATACATTATATTTAATTACCTTACAATCCCTTAATTCTGGAGGAAGGTGAGGATGGAAAATTTGAAAGACATACTCTTTGGAATTATAAAACAAATCGCTCAGTATAAAGGAAAGGCTATGTGTTAATAATCAAGGTTTTAAATTGATAACTAAATGATTACTTCCAAGTTCTTCTACTCATATTTAATTTATAGATGGCCTAGACGTCTTGTCAAGGATCATTGTTGTATTGGTCAAAATTTCATATGGACTGGATCATTGTATGAAAATAAGATGGTCATGGTTTCTCATAAGGAGTTTATCAAACCCATTGAATTGAGAGGATTTAGAGTTTAAAACCATTAGATATTTAAGGAAGTACTCATTTGGATGTTCACATGGAGTTTGATTTCAGGTGACATTTAGTGTGAGTTCATATCAAGTAGGTTCATAGAAATATTTTTTAATGGTTACAGATATTGTCATTCATCTTCATTTCGGGCCTAAATAAAATTTTACTTCAACAAAATCGTTGGTGAAAAAAATGGATAGTGAAAAGAAACTTCAATATTAACGTTTGGAGCACTGCCTGCCTTGATTGTTCACTACAGAATCATGTCACCATCCCTATAAATGCTCCAAAAAATAACAATCAATGAAATATTTATGAAATCATATAGTTTTGATATCCTTACCCATGGTCAAATTAACATGGAAAATCAAATATAATGATTCATGGATTGTAGAAATCTCATTTTGAAAAACAATCAAAATGGGAATTTCGATAACAAAGAGTTTTATATGATATAATGTGGGTGTTTCAATCCACCACCACATGGTAAATGAAACTCATGGATTTTTTAATATATACTTCCATGTATTTACTTATATCTAATATATGAAAGTGTATACTACCCACCCAATATCAAATGAAAAATGATGGTTGTCAACATGCCTAATCATGTACTCTCTGTCTTCGTTCTAAGGAATGTATCAATATTCTCTGCTTCACTTATGGATTTTATTATCCATTGTGGGAAATACATAGGCTTGATATTTTGAATCAGACGTATAAAAAACATGAAATTGAATAATTTCATGCATAGGATCTGTTTAGTTGATTGTATTGCACAGATCTATACACTATTACTGGAAACACCTGATTCTGTTATCCTAATTATCTAGAATTCCCACAATGAAAATGTATTTGATGGAAATATATCCTCTACATGAATAGGCATGATGCATTTACATAAGGGTGTTTATTCTTATTTCACTAAACAAAAAAATGTCTTGAATAATATTATGAATGGCCTTAATATCTTTGGACTGTTTAGAGTTCTAGTTCTTCCAAAGAAATCGTGACTGATCATATTTCACCATTGGATTCCACTAATTAACCCATAATGTATAGTTAATGTTGATCGTGTAGGATTTATCATGATAGGGCCTTTAGGATGTGTAGGATTCTTCTATATAGCTCATGTCTTTTCCAATGGAAGATTTTGTCATTATACAAGAATTTGGATGGCTGATAAAGGTGAGATTCCCTCTATGGTGCCCGAAATTAGATATTTTTTCCAATATAATTCGAAATCTTTATGGATTTATTCCAATACGAAATTTTTTTTGAACGAGGTAAATAAAAAAGAAGAGATGTTCCTTGGATAATTCTACCTCTTTCGATTGAGTGTTTCAACAATTCTAATCTACTCAACTTGGTAATCTCACAGGCATATTGAGTGGGTAAACAAGTGGAGGACATGTTGTCAAAAAATGTGGTAATGGATATGGAAATGGAAACGAATTTTGGGGCCCTATATTATTGTTTTACAATGGTGTTCACAGATATATGTGGTATAATTTTTTCTAATTTTTTTATAACTCTTTATAACTCTTCACACTTCTTGTTCATCATATTTATATAATATCTTTTTAGGCATCGGTTTTGTAGGATCCTATAATTCTTTTTTATATATGATTAAAGTAATTATTTATAATTTTTAAATCTTTTGATATTTTCAAAATATAATTAAAATGTAAAAAAAATTCCCCTATTATATATGTCCATTTAGATTTGAAGGTTGATTAATCAAACTCTTTACAACTTTCATTAATTGGATATGTGATCTATTCAATTATGTTAGAAATTTTGATATTTGATCATATCTCCTACATGGTGAATTTCTATACATGAATCCCTTATTTTAGTCCCATATTTTGATTCCATTAAGTGTCTATTTTCTATATGTAGAGAAAAACACATACATGAAAATATATTTTGTGAATTACTAAAGAAATTTTTCACTTTTTTTATTTTTTCTTAAATATCTATTTTATGAATTTTTATTTATTATTTTAAAAAATTTATACATACTTTATAAATTCACCTTAATTATTTTAACCCTTGAGATGTAATTTTCACAGTTTTAAACATGTTTCCATGAGGATAAAATCTTGTTTTATTCTAATGGAAAACAAAAATATTGAAACACAAAGAATCTATTTAATTATTTATTGTTTTTTCTATGATAATATTATTTATAAATTTAATTATTTGATATAATATAAATAAATAATTATTTCTTGTTTCTTATGTTATTTTATTATGTTATGAGTTTCATCCCATGTTTACTGGTTGGTTTAGAAAGAATGTTTTGAATTCAATATTTCAATTTTAAACATGATATTTTCATGGGGTATTTTATTGATATATTATTATAGAGACTTTTTGAATTATTTGATGGGTATTTTAAAAAAATTCATAATTATAGCTTATTTTTCTAAACATTTGTTTCATATTGAGTGATTATTATGCATCGATAATATATATTTCTCTCTCTCTCGCTCTGATAAACATGTTTTTATCACTTATATTATTCTAACTATTTCTTCAAATGTGTAGTATAATGGTATTTTTATTTGTAGGGATACATTATTATTTTAATCCACACACAGAGATTAAATTTTATATTTGACAATAATAATTGGTGATATAATATTTTAATTATTTTTGGAAAATCAATTAATCATGTACATAGTTTTTACATCATTTTTTATGATCCCTTAAGGAATTAATAAATCGTATATGACCACATTCAACTTGATGATACATTATGTAAAATTATTATAATTTCATGCCTTTAACATTATAATCCATTAAATGTCCCTAAATCAACTGTTTCATATACATAAAAATCTATATAACGCACTACTGTTCTTGTAATTGATTTATTTATTCTTCAGGGGCGGTTAGTTTTATCTCTAGTTAGTTATTTATCTCAAATAAAATAAAATTAAAAAAATATTATGGGATGATATACCTTTGAACAAAGGATTTTTTTTATGAATACATAAAAAGGTATAACACTATGTTTGTGGATACTCCATTTATAATGCATTGGTTTCTTTCGACTCTCATAAATAGTTGTGTGTGTAGGTTTGGGGTTACTTATTACAAATAAATTAGTTGCGATATCACCCATTAAATAAATATATATATATATATATATATATATATCTTTATTAGTCTTTTCCATACTCCATCAGTTGGAGAGTGAAGAGTATACTAAGTAAATTATACTAAACCAGTGTAAAAATTACTCATGTTTTTCTCTTACACATCCATAATTTTATTTTTTGGAAAGAATTATTTAATAATTTTAACTTCCAAATTACAAAATTAATATTTAATAACTATTATAATATTAATTATGGAATATTAACTCCCCCATAACCTATTAATTAAACCCTCATCATAAACAAACAAGATAATCTTCAAATTATCTTTCTTCTGAACATAACCATTAAGTAAATTCTTTTATGGGTATTATATAATAATTATCCTAACCCCTAATTTAATCGAAACCTTTTTTGTAAGAGAAATGGTTAGGATCCAACCTAAAAAATTGCATTATCTAATGTATTTAGAATGAAATTTCCATCCTTTCATTGAAAAAGAAAATATAAGTTTATATTTATAGATAATTACTTCATAATTACTACATAATAAACTCATAAATTGTAACGTAGACACTTCTACTTTGTATCCATTTTTTCAAAAAATATTAATCCTTTAAAAGAAAACTAGTTTTTTATGAAAAAAATATACCATTCATCTAGGATTTTTATTTTCTCATAGCCAACCTTAAACCCATTGAAAAATATTATAATAAATGGGATGATCAAAAAAATACTAGTACATGACCTGAAATAAAGATTCAAACAATCAGTCTATAAATACTAATAATAATTTCCCTTTTAAAAATATGACCTGAGATCAAAATAAAACCCTTTATTAACTATTAATTCATATTCATGGCTTAAACAATTCATAAAACATTTCATTATAAAACATTAATGAAAAATATCTACATAAATCTTTCATTGAAAAGTAAAAAATTATATGCAAACTTTTTAACAATGTATTACTTTTCACATTTCCATATAGAATAACAATCACGATTAAATTTTGAGTAACCACCCTATATTATCATAGAAAACCTTCAAGGATAAATTTAGAACATTAAAATTGAGTAACCATAACAAATACAGATGCATTATAAATCATATTTATTCTTGGATTGACCATCATCATAAACTTCCAAACATTACCCAATACATTAGTGAGAAATATTGTTTATCACTCATCATGTAATATATATTGGGATCACATGCCAACTATACTAGATATGGAGAATTCATATAAGGTATATTGGGATTATTATTTTCTCATATATAATGATCAAGAACCCTATCACTAATAAAATATTTTATTCTTTCACTCATTCAATGTGAAACCTTGAAAAATTATTTTACCATGTATGTAAAATATTTGAAATATAAAAGACAATTTTCAATACCAAAATACCATGATAAGGGATAATAATTTCTCTTTTATGAAAATATTTATTCATTAGGTGGAAAATAGCTGAAAATATCATCATGAAATATAATATTATATGAATGATTATTAAAAAAAAGACATTGAACATTTATTGTTTGAAGGAACATTTCTATTCTTAAATAACTTATTTATAATCAAATGTATAAATAGATGGAAAATAGTTATTTTAAAAATGAACTTCTAATATAATATGGGTAAATTCAAAGAACATGTTTTTCATAATGGTAGGAATCACTGATCATATCATATAAGTTAAAAACACATTCTATTGACACTGTCGAATAAAAGTATATACCTCATTGTGAAAATAACAAAAATATTGCTTTAATTCAATTTATTAATATTTAAAAATGGTTAAAAATAAAATTAAAAAATGAAAAGGTTAATTTTAAATTCCATTACAATGAATTTTTTTATAAAATATTTATGTATAACATAAATAGATTTTTAAAGGAAACATTAATGCTTGATTTTTTAAAGAAGAATGTCACTTTCCTTGAGTCTGAAAATTCCCACATGTTCTTTAAAATCATGAATAATAAATCTATGTTAATTTTATAAATTACAGAAAAAGATTTAATCTTTATTTTTTGTAATGTTTAATTTAATACAGTGAATATAAAATTGATTATTTAATTTATTTCTCTTTAGGTATTTCAAATGTATTCTGATCGTATGTTTGAAAGGAATCATATTGGTTGATAGGTGTCAAAGTTGGCATTATTACATCATATAATTAATAATAATTTTGAAATAATTATACTTTATATATATATTTCATACTTTTAATACCAATCAATAATTTTGTTGATGAAAATAATGAACAATGTTACAATTACAGAGACAACAGGTCATGCGTTCACATAAGTAACATTTCTATTTTTCAAAGATATTTTTGGAAAGAAGATAATTAATATTTTATCCTTACATAATTATACTAATATCATAAATACCATATTAGTTATTTAAATATATATATATATATCATCTATGTGATTTGGTGATAAAAAACCATACCGCTTTGGGGAGGTCCTAGTCTGCAGTGCACCCGAATGACGTATTCATTTCCCAATAAATTGAATTTTAATAAATTAAATGATACCTTATATATTCATAATAATAAACAGTACATGAATATCAAATATAAAAATTTATTCCACCATTAATACCTATCTTCAAACATGGTTACGGAAAATGAATTACATCGGTTTGTGAGATAGTAGTCTTTCACACATGGGAATGATGAATTACTAAACCATTTCATAGATGCTAGATATAGATAAGTTATTAAATTAACATATTAAAATATTATTGTACGTATTATAATGATGTATTTTTTTCAACAATGTTTTAATAAGATTTGAAAAATGTTGAATAACAAAAAATAAAACATGCAATTAAAAACTACACATCTTATTTGGAAAACCTCCATTCCATAACTCTTCAAAACCTCTAACATTATCACAATTCTCAAAATAAGTAATATATAATGTATGGAGGTATTATATTTAGGTTTTCTGGATTATGTTTCTAAACCAATGAGGTTTATAAGTTTAAAATATGGGGAAGAACTAGTTCCTTTTTATAATAGATGGGAGGGCCACTCTTGGAATTTCTTAAAATATAAAATTAATAGAAATTATTTTTAAATTTTAAATTTTTCAAAACTAATTGCTTTTAATGATAGGATATGTTTGATTTTGAATCCACTAATAAAATAAATATAATATTGTTTTCAATAATTAGTTTATCCTTATATTTTGGGTTTCAACCCCTCTTCATCAGTTTATAAACATACCCTCGCAACAAGGTTTTTACCCATTGATGGTGAAGATAAATACTATAAATAGAAAAAATGGCTCACAACTATAACATAGTTTATATTAACAACAAAAATATATTATATATTTTTAATATAATATTTTAATGAAATTTATATCATTAAATAAAATATTATTTATTATAATATATCATTATTGTTAGTTTTAAAATTTTTCATTAATTTAAATTTAATGAAATCCAGAAAAAAATTATTTATATATATATAATATGTTATTATATTCAATAAAATTATTCTATCACATTATATATCACAAATTTTATTTCTTTAAATATTTTTAATATCATTTATTATATTTTTCAATTATTTGAATAATTACTGCATTAGTGTTGTGTAAGATTTTAATATAAATATATATTCACTACAAATTAAAAATAAAATACAATGACAAATAAAAATAATCTATGTCTAAAAATAATATTTATAATTCTATATATCCTATATAAATCACTACGTCAAAAATATTATTCTTATTAGAAACAAGAGTGTGATATTTTGGACATTTATTGAAATAATCTATTAATGTGGCCAAAATCTTAACCATATTGAAACAAACCCCATATGATTTAATATGGGAAGGGTATGTATGAAAAAATCTCATAAAATCAATATATAGAATGTTTTACATTCATTTTATTTTCCTTTTCATTTTATATTCAATATTTACTATATGATTTACCCTTTACCACGGAAAGTAAATTTCTAAGGTAACTATTCAATCAACAAAATATAAAAGAAACCTATTTATTAAATTTGGACCGAATAATTCAAAATAGGGAATCAATTTTTTTAAAATGAAAAAAAATATAATTTGTATAATTATACATAAAATTATACCTATAAAATGCAATGAAAACCGTTTTTATTCAAAAACAAATATCATTTTTAGGTATAAAAGTTTTTATGCTATATTTCAGAATAAAATTAATAAAAAACCCTATAATTGACATATTATTAATTTATATAAACTAATAAATTTTAAAATATATCAAAATAACAATTTGACTTTGAAAATAGTAAAAAATAATAATTTTCAATAAGAATAAATATTTTTCTCTATTCATTAGTAGATAAATATTTTGTGAAAATTATAAAAAAAATTAAGATTAAGATAATTTTGTCATGTTGATTCCAAAAATAAAATTCAATTTTTTAAATAATTTTTATGAATTTATAAAAATTTATTAAAATATTCCAAAATAATATGATATATAAACAATTTTTAAAGAAATAATCTTTTAGAAATATAAAATGGCCTTTATAAAAATCTAGTGCTTATTTTTTAGGAATTTATTTTAAAAATTATATTTTTTGGAAAGATCATATTTATAACATAAATCATTTATACATGTGCATACCCATAAATTTAATATTTTGGTCATAAAAATCACATTTAATGCTAATATTTCATTATCATTTATTATTGGTGTTTCATTTATTGTATGTTATCAAACATAGTGTTTCCTATTATAATATCATGATATTACAATTAATAACTCTTATTAATGATGTATGATGATCATTAAATGCATTTTCTTTTTATTATGGGATTAATGATATAATTATGCAGTTTTGGTGGTAATAAGTTTCCATAAATATTAGATTAACCTATTTATGATTAGTTATATTATATACTTTATATCCAGAAACGTTTTATAAAATATTATTACATATCTTAAATGAATAGTCGTGGAAATATATATATATAACATATAATGGTATGACAATCGCAATTAAGAAGAAGCATCATCTACCCCATATTGAGAACTTCTTTGACTAATTGATCGAATTTGAATACTTTTCCATGACTTACCATTGTTTTGGAGATTATCAATCACGAATTAATAATAAGGCAATACCAAGGAAAATATTAATTACAGGTTTTACACACAATTATTATATATTTATTCCATTTGGTCATAAAAATACTCTTTTTCATCATATATTAAATGGATAGAGTCTTTAGTGATTACCTCGATCAATTTATGGAAGTATTTATCAAAGATATTTCTATATATTCCTTTAGAATGTAAGGTAAATTATATCACTAGATAATTGTAATGAAAACACTAAGGAAGGATAACTTTCATTAAAAAATAATAAATAATAAATTTTTTCTATAAAAAGTTCTATTTTTTCACATACTTAAATGGAAGGGTGTATTATTATATCCATCTAAGATGATGTTTATTTAATATTTGCCTATAAAACCAAATATCACTGATATATAAAGATTTTTTGGTTTTGATATATATTATAAATACTTTTTGGAATATTTATCAGGCCTATATAACTCACTCATCAAGTTAAATAAAAACATATCCATGTTCTTTTAGATAGTTGAATGTGAAGAAAATTTCATGGAACTAAAGGGAAGGTTAGTGAGTGCACTCATGATTACATTAAACTATGGTGGAGAAAATTTTGTAATATCTAATGATTAATCGAAGAATGTATTTGGAATAATTGTCATACAGAATGATCTAGTTGTATCTTATTCCTCAAAAAAATAACAGTTAATTGGAATAATTGCCCAAAACATGATTTAGAGTTAACCACTGTAATTTTAACATTAAGGAAATAACCTCATTTTATTTATGGAGAAATTTATTATATATATAGTTATAATAAATATAAATAAAATATTATAAAATGTGGATATTACAACATTTAAGATGATTATTTATTACATTACAAAAATACATGCCTGAGGATTGTAAATGATTAGTCTCTTTGGAATCATGGAAAACAAAATTTTCTGTCCAAGTAAATGATATTTAACATCTCTCATAAATATCTTTATCATTATTACTTCATCATAAAATAATTTTTCATACATTGGGGAAATGAAAAATAAAATAGGGTGATCTCAAAACCCCAGTAAGGGTACACATGGGAGACATGTAAGCATAATCATGAACATATGGGTATGCTAATGTGATCATAATATTTTATTCTTATAAACTATATATCAAATATCACTAACATGAGTTACGGGATAATGAATCCGAGTTCATAAGACATGAATTAGAAGGAATGAAATTTTATTTTCCATAAAATCATAATAGAGGAATAAGACATAGGATTTGTGGAATACATATAATAATATAAACATTTATTTCATGGATACCTACCATGTCATTTATAACAAGTTATGATTGGAATACAACACATGTATCTGCTTCGGGATAGGGATAACATCTCATGTACCCTCATTAATTAAGGATTGGACTTCAACCCATGTATATTCTTATACTCGATCTGCGGCTACAACCAGTGTACCCTCTTTATTTTAGGATTGGGATAAAACCATGTAACTTCTAGTTTTTTTTCTTAGTCTAGAACGGTTGTACCCTCTTCATTTTAGTCTTGGGCTACAACCCATGGACCTTCTTGTTTTTTGGGTTGGCATATATGCAATGTACCCACTTTATTAATGGATTGGGATACAACCCATATACCATCTTCTTTCTGTGCTTCAACAACAACTCCTTTACCCTTAGATGTCATATTTAATTTATTGTTACCTGATGCATTGGAGAAAGATATAGATACCACCTTTCTCATAATAAAATCATTCATACATGTACCAAAAGATAATAAAACATTCATTATATCATGTCCAATAAAAAGATATATTTTTTATAAACATCAAATCAAAAACCAGGAAATGAAATAGGAATCATTAACATGTAATGAAATCATAACCAATGAATAGAAATATCTTTAATAATAACCTCATGAAAGAGTAAACTGTTAAAATAAGATGATTTCAAATGTATAGAACTAGTTGAAGTGAAACTGCTATCTTATGCATCATTATATCAAAACAAAAACCACTAAAGAATGAATATGAATATAACCATAGAATAATTTCCAAGAACGTAATGAGTAATATCAACAGATGATATCATAAATGGTAAATAACAAGGATGGATATTTTGAAAACAACTCTTAATAAAAATATCATTTCTTCTTCAAAAATGTTTTCTGATTTTCTATTAAGGCATTTTTTTGTTTACGTTTCAGTTTATGATTCTTATTTTGGTTAGGTATGTGTTTTCCCTAGTTTATGTGATGACCTAGGGGTGTTTCGGGGGTTTGGGACCCAAAAGTGAAAGTAAATGGGGGTTTATGGATGTCTTAATGGTTTATGTGTGGTTAATGCAAACCATGCATAAATGACATGTAAGAGTGCGAGGGTGGCTATTTTTAGATACTATCATCCGCAAGGTTGGTGCATGGTTTGTAAAACCATTTGGGTAAATCGTGCGGCTGAGTATTTTTTAGAAAATTTCAAAAAATCAATTATGGGATTTATTATACCAACTCGACATTTTTCCCCATTCTTCCTCCTTGAACCCTAGTGATGAGCCAATGTTCCTATGGACCCTTGAGGGTGTTTCCTCCTCATATAAAGGTTGTTCTGAGAACCATCAGTTGTGGATCGATGAACTGGGTGAGTTTAATCTCCCACATACTTATCCTATTGAATAAGGGTTCACGTCTCTTCCTTCTCTCCATCCAAAACACAAAAACCATTATTTACCATTGATTTTTAGTTTGAAGATTTAAAGGGTGATTAAATAAGGATCTAAGGCCTCGATTGGGAGTTAGTTCACCAAAGGATTCAATGTATGTGGTCTAAAAGTTTTATCTATTTGTTTTATTATAGAATTTTTCATATGGGGTTATTTTCAAGATTTTCCTTTGTTGTGTTCTTGGTTTCCCATGAACTGTTTGACATAGTAGGTGTCAAATGAACCAATTGAACCCCTCATGATCCTTATGGTATGCATAGTGGACGAATTGAAAAAATTAGGCCCTCTCATGGGTTGTGATTTCCCTCCCAGTTGAGATAACGATGTTGTACGGTGTGAAATTGACCCATGATGTGGTATAGCCCAATCAAATGTGTTAATTGGTTACATAATGAGCCTGACGTTAATTGTAGGAAGTTATCTCTAATATATTTAAGGGCTAAAGGATTTTTTTAGTTGGCATTTAAATGTGGTTAATGTGAATAAGATAAGTTAATATGATTACATTTTGTCATACTCAGTGAGATATGTATCGTGAAAAGGGAATTGGATTAAATTGTAAGTAATATGAATGTTAAATGTGTTAATGGATTGTAGTATGATATTATTTCTCTTGAAATTACTGTTTGTATATTGTTAATTGTATAGGTCATTATTTTTGTTTAGTTGTGTTGAATGATAAATAATAATGTCTGCTTGGCTTGGTAGAGTGGGGTATAGACATGTGGTTTTATTCCAACTGGTTGAGTAGGACCAAGGTTCTAGATCTACCCCTAAATGCACTAGTTAGGGAAGGAGATTCAGTTACATTACCCTAATGGATGAATTATACCTGAACTGAGTCATTGAGGTGAGGATTATGAGGTTACACTATTGTGATTCTTCGTGAGATATGACTTGCTTTTATTCCTATATGCTTGAAAATATTGAACATGACTTATTAATCGAAAACATAAAAAAGGTATATCAAACCATTGGATGCATATGTAGTACACCCAGATTCAATTGTAGTATAGTTTAATGGAACATAATTTAGAATGGATTGTTGAACTATTAACCTTTACTTTCCATTATTTATCACTTTCATGTAATATCTACTATTAATATATATTTTTTAGACACCGTTGGAGGTGGCCTATCAATTTATACTCACAACCAGGTTGGGCCATCGTTGGATACCTGATAATATTTCATTGTTGCAAGCGAAGAAAATGGAAAGGGCCCCATGAATGGGAAGTGATTCGGGTTCAGTAGGTGTGCGTATGGGGTCAAAGACATGGATCCAGAACAATTTTGGGGATTAAGTAGTTTTTCTTTATTTTGGGGTTTTTTTCTTGGCACTATAGAATGTCATGAAATATTTACTATTGTGTATGGTTTGTACCCTATTTGGGAGTTGGTTATTTATTCATTTTATTTATTGTTTCCTATTGTTTATGCTATTTAAATAGTTATCTATTCTGTATTACACTGTTAATTAGGGTATAGTCTCCTCGTATTTCCTATTAGACTCTTGATACTAGTATGAAACCACTTGTGTATAGGGAGGCACACTTGAGGTTATGTGGTGACCCAGCTCATGCACCGATTTAGTGGCATTCTAGTTGGGGATGTTACAAAGTGGTAGCAGAGGAGTTATTTTCTACTTCTTCCAATTTTGTGATTGTAGATAAAAGGTTAGGAAACTGTCCGGCCTTGGTGATAGGCTTGTGATTAAGAGTAGTTTACCAATGTATGATGGAATCCCCATGTAACCCTGAGAGGGGATAATTGTTCTTATTGTGTGTTGTAATTTTTAATGATATTTCATGGTTGGGTGATGCAATTGTTGTGTGATTTGATAGTTTTGAGATATTTCTCTCATGGTAGATATGGTACAAAGTTGTGCTTTACTACATAATTATGGGCTCCTATGTAGGTAAGTGTCATGAGTCATGGTAGGCACACACACATGATGGGTGTGAGGGATATAATGGTTAGGAAGTATTTTTTTTATAAATGTAATAAAACTATGCATAATGATTTGGTATGAAAGGGTAAAAACGGAAGTGAAAATGTTATGTAGTAATTAGAAAATGGTGCTTGATAAATATTTTTTATGATCTCATATCTCTATTAATGAATGTTTTCCCATGATTCAGTTTTAGTACTTCCTTTTTCATGAATAATTGTTTTCCCATAACCTTAAGAAGGATCAGGGGTGTTTCGGCAGTTCGGGAAAAGAAAAATTGGGAAAAGGATTTTTCTGGGCATGTGGAACAGTTTTTTCATGGTTAGTCTTATCCATGTAGATAGCTCATGTAAACCATGTAGAAGATGGATTTTAGAACAATAGCATCTACATGGTTTTTAAAATCATGCAGGTAAAACATGCAGCCCAGAAACATTTACAATATTAAAAAAATCCATTATGGGGAATTATGTACCAACTTAGAATTTACCTCCTCCTCACCTCTTGCAACCCTATAAACAAACCAAAGCTCCTAAGATCATCCAATGGGGATTATCCTCCAATCCTAGGATGTTTGGGGTGATTTTATTTGAAAAATGATGATTTGGGTAAGGTTAAACCCCTCCTTACTTTCTTATCCTGTTTAGGGTTGGTATATTTATCTTATATCCATTTGAGGCTCTAAAACCTTTATATTCTGGTGAGATCCTATCTATGGCATCAATGTTTTTTTGAATAGGGATCTAACGCCATGATTAAAGGTGCGTTCACAAACAGATTCATGGTAGGTGGTCTATATGTTAGATCCCAAAGTTTATTCCTAGATCTGAGCATGTAAGGATTCATTCTAGATTCCCTTGTTGATGTGTTTTTGATGTCACTAACAAGATGTGTCATATTGGGTTTATGAATAATTAATTGAACACCAATTAATCCCCATGGGATGTATGGAGGGTGACTTGACCAAATTTGGTCCACCCATTGGGTGTGTCGGCCCTCTCGGTGGGGATAATAGAAATATAAGGTGAAAAATTGACACATAATGATGCATAAGATTAGAAATGTGGTTAATTGGTTTATGTAATGAGTTAGAAGGGATTTTGGTTAGTTATCTCTGATATAGATAAAGGAAAATGGATTGTTTGGTTGGAATTTAAATGGGTTAAATGAGAATAATGGGAATATGATAAGGAATTATGTTCACACTTGAATATACATTTGTGAGATATGCATGAAAAAATAGTAAATGGGGTAAAGGGTTATGTATTATTAATGATTAATGTGCTAACGAATTTTGGAATAATTTTAATTTAACATTTATTAATCATGTTTTGATTTTGTAAATGATATTATCTATGGTACTTTTGTTGTGGATAATTTTGGTGAATGATAGATAAGCATGTTCATATGGAATAGTAGTGTGGGGTATAGACTTTAGGTTCCACGCCCACAGGCCATGTTGGGTAGAGGATCTATATTCACCCAAAAATTCATGGGTTAAGGAAGAGGTGGATTTCTATTCTCATAACGGTTTCCTTCCACCCGGACTGATCTTTCAAAGTGAGGATTCTACTATTGTTATAATGTGATGCCTAGTGAGATATGAATTGACTTTTATTACAATATTCTTGAGAATATTCAACATGCATAATCCAATGAACACATGAAAAAGGTAGATTAATCCATGAATAATCTAAGTAGTGAAACAGGATTCAATGGTAGATTAATTTTAAAGAACATTTCCTATAATGTCCTATTGAACTATTTACCTATATTTTTTCTTTATAAATAGTTTCATGCATTGTCTAATTATTATGGATATTTTGGTGAAATCATTGGTGGTTTAATATTGAGTTATACTCACTCCCGGCTTGGGCCACTATTGGGAATCCAAAGAAGATTTCATTCTTGCATGACAAGACAAGAGTAAGAGCCATATGTTAAGGAGTTGAGTTGGACATGGGACCAATATGGGTGAGGATCTAGACTTGTATTGATATCCAATTTGTGGATCCTATATTATTTATTTCTTTAGGGGATTTTGTTCACTTGCCAATGTAGAATGGCAGGACATATTTACTATTTCATATAGTTTTACTTAGGATTTAAATTCAGTTTTTATGAATGTAATTGATTGTTTTATATTGGTTTTGTTATTTAAAAAATTTTCTAATGTGGTATACTCTTGTAGAGGTTGAATAGTCTCCCCATGCATCATATTGTTCCCTTACTACTAGTCAGCAACCTATGGCATATGGGCAGTGGCACTTGAGGTCATGTGGTGACCCGACTCGAGGCACTAGTTTAGTGGATTTTAGGTCGAGGATGTTACAATGTGGTATCAGAGGAGTTATTTTCTCTTTCTTACTATTTGGTGATGGTAGAAATGTAGTTAAAAAATTTTTAGGCCTTGGTAATGAGCTCTTTATTGGGAGTAGATAACCCATGTATGAGTGATAACTCAAGTCACCCTAGGAGGGGATTGTTGTACATATTGTATGTTATAACACTGGATGATATTTCACCATCAGGTGATGTACTTTTGGTGTGATTGGACAGTTTTGTGATATTTCTCTTATGGATGTAAGGGTATGATGTTGTTCATTCAGGCATCATTCTAGGTACATATATAGTTAATCTAAATGTATCATGGTAGCAACACACATAGGATATGTGTTTGGGATATAATTCTTAGGATTCATATGTTTTCATAAATGAAATGAAATTGTTCTTAATAAGATTATATGAAGGGGTAAAAAGGGAAGTGAAAATGTCAAGTTCTAATTAGAAAACAGTTCTTGATAAAGAAGTAAAATTGGATTAACATATTGTAAGAGTTAATTGGTATATGTAAATGGTTTATAAAGGCAGTAAAAGAAAGTCTTGTAACAATGTGAATTATATACTGTGTTAGCCATGGCCTTATGAGTGATTTCCAAAGTTAGTAATCAGGTTGTGAGTGGTCTTATTTGGGTATATTATTAGAAATGGTTCAGTTGTGGCAAGTGATGAGCCCTTATATATCTTTTTCAATCTCATAAATTCATTATAGTTGTGTTTTAATGATCATGTTTAGAATTGTAGAGAAATGACCCCCTGAAGACGTGTTCCAGTTGGGAAAAAAGAGGGTGTTGCTAAGAACTCTCCTATAGAAGTATAACATTATAATTTGGTGATCCAAGAATATAGGAAATAAGAGTTCTGAGAGAACATTTCTCAATTCATGCAGATGAAGGAATAAGATCTATGGTGGGTTTCACCGAGTATGTTTGCGATGACCATGGATTTTCAGCTACATAACCCCCTTCCTTTACTAGATTGGGAGGAATATAGGGATTAGAATTTTTGATTGAGACCATTCAAAATATTCTTGAAAACATGGAGACACCTATTGAAAAGTGATTCAAGATTGTTTCATATATACTGAGGGATCAGGAAAAACATTGGTGAGACACCATGGTCCAAATGGAGCAGGCTGAAGGAATGATGTGGATATATTTTCATGATAAGATCAATGATCACTTCAACATAGAAAACTTGATGCATGAGAAAGATGTGGATTTTATGAGGTTAAGTCATGGGATTATGTTGGTAATGGATTATTCCAATAATTTCACCGATTTGAGATGCTTCATTCTGACATTGATAAGAGAAAAGGCAGCCATAGTGAAATTAATTCATGGTTGACTGAGACATGAGATCACATCTCAAGTGAATATGATTTCTTTGAAATGTTTTTCTGATGGGGTGGATCGAATCCTTATCTCAGAGGGGAACCTGAAGGGTGCTTCAGGTTGAGAAGTTGTGGTGATAACTGGGAGAGCAAGTGGTGTGGCTAGTGATAGGAGGAAGCACCACATTGGAATCTTTCAGAAGGGTGGAAGTGTATACAGTTGTCAAAAGAGGCGGTCAGCTTCTCAAGGTGGTGACCAGGTCTTCTGTTATAATTTTAGAAGGTTGGGGAACATGTGAGACTAGTGTCCCAGACCACTGGTGGATTATCGAGCATGAGGACAGTTAGGCCATGTGCCGAGGTTCTATAGGAACGCGCGGCTGTTAGAGAATGATGGAGGCCATAGAGAGATGTTTATTGTAGGTATAGGGTCGGTTACCCCGTATTAGTATGTTACGTGGATCACCATAGGTTATACTAGTTGAGGTAGTGGATGTGGAACTCTGGGGCGATATCTCCCTTACCAACATACTAGTACAGTGCAGGGTACTCAGGTTGGAGCCCAGGGTTACGGGGAAGGTCATATCCATGTTGTTCAAGCTACACCTAAATGTGGTATGGCAGGACCATCTATGTTTTTTGGTAAGATTCTTGTAGCTTCAACACATGTCAGTGATTTATTTGATATAAGTAATACTCATTCAATTATTTCTTATAATTTTATAGTTGTGTTGGTCATAACCATGGAGTCTGAATGAGGGGTAATGTCGCATGATACTCTACTAGGAGTATGAATTGAAGAAATTAGGCAGTGTCAGGGTTGTGATTTTGAGATTGGTGGGTTTCGTTTTCTGTCAGATGTTTTTCCCCAGTGATGTCACATTTTGACCTTATCTTGGGGATGGAAAGGAGGGTGTTATATCCAGTATATATAGGTTTTTACTTTCATCGTGAAATGTTCATATCTCTCAATGGAAGAACTTTTTTCATTCATGGTTTGTGAGATACTCGAGCGAGCCATGAAAGGAAGCTATGACAGAAGTTGGGGGAACTCACAACCCAAGTAGAAATACATATGATAGATGATGGGGTGAAAGGACATCCATTCATCCAATTTTTTGGACTAGTTTGTGGATATGTTTACTCTTGATTTTTTGGGGTTACCACTAGAGATAGACGTTGAGTATACGATTGAATTGTTTCCAGGAGTGGAACCATTTTCCATTCAACCCTATCGAGTGGTTCCTGCAGAGCTCCAACAACTGAAGGTTCAGTTTGAGGAATTGGGGAGTAAGGGTTTTATACATCCTAGTAAATGGCCTTGGGGATTTCCTGTGTTGTTTTCAAAGAAGGATGCCAAATCACTGAGGATATGTGTTAACTATATGAATTTTCACCAGATTACAGTTAATAATTGATACCAACTTCCTAGAATCAATGACCTATATGGACACCTCATATGGGCCTATGTGTTTTCTATGATCAATATAAGATCAGGATACCATCAATGAGGATGAGACATTCTGACATACCCCAAATAGATTTCTGAATTTGGTATGGGTTGTATGAATTTTTTGTGCTGTCGTTTGGATTGATCAATGCACCCGTGATGTTGATGGCCTTGATGAACAATATTTTTCACCCATATTTTGGTTACTTTGTTGTTGACTTCATTAATGACATCTTGGTGTACTTCAGAACTCATGTTGATCATTCCAAACATCTTGAAGTCATCATGAGTACAATGAGTGAGCATAGGATTGAATCCAAGGTATCAAAATGAATGTTTTTTGATTGATGAGGTGAACATTTTTTGGACACATATTTTTTATGTTATAAGTATATGTGGATTGAGAAAAGTTAAAGGTTGTGGTGTATTGGGATCATCCCATGAAAATCTTTGATGATTGTTGTTTTATATGTTTTTATGGTTAGTATTAAAGGTTTATTAGATATTTCCCTTGATTGGAAATGCCTCACACATGCCTATTCAAGAAGGTGGGTTATGTTTGATCGAATAGAATCTTGTGAGAATAATTTTCAGAAGCTGAAGAAGTATTTTACTACCACCATGATTTTGGACTTACCTAAAGTAGATAAGATGTATACCTAGTTCTGTGATGCATCTGGTGTTGGATTACGACTAGTGTTGATATAGGATGATCGAGTTTGAGCGTATGGGTCGAGACAGTTCATACAACATGAATGAAATTATCCTACTCGTGTCCTGGAGCTAGCAATTTTTGTTCATTCCTTAAAGTGTAGGAGGCATTACATGTTGGGAGAGACCTTTATTGTGTTAACCAAACATAAACGTCTCAGGTACATATTCACTCAATGGGATCTGAATCTTTGATAGTTAAGGTGGGTCAAATACCACTAGTATTTTGATTTTTAGTTGGTCTACAATTGAGGGAAATGGAATAGTGTTGTTGATTCTCTCAGCTGGGAGACTTAGTATCAGGTAGTTTGAGAATTGATTTCAGAGTGGAAGATGTTGGCCTTGTTTTTTGAGATTCATTTGGAGGTAACTGATGGGCACATGTAGATAATCATTGAATCTATATCAAATGACTTTGGAATTTTGAGTGAAGATAAATATAGTCAGCTAGTACACTAGGAGTGTCTGACTGTGAAGGAAAGTCTTAAATGTGGAAATTCACCTCTGGTTGGAATTTTAGTTATAATGGAGTTTCTTTTGTTTATGGTTGTGTTGTGGGGCCGTCAGATGTATGAGAGGCTTTGATGTGTTTGTTTAACATTTCATAGTGGGAAGTGCATTCAAGTGTTCCCTAGATGTTTCATGATTTGCGTATTCTATTTTTCTGTCTAGGAATAATGAAACAAGTCTTCATTTTTGTGTCACAATGCCTTACCTTTTTGCAGGTGAAGGCTGAACATCAGCTTCCAGGTGGGTTGATTCAATAATTTTCTATTCTATAGTGGAAGTGTAATAAAATCATGATGGACTTCATAGTGTGTCTTCTAAGGATGCTTCATAAATATGATGCAATTTTGGTTATGGTAGATCGGCTGACAAAAATGGCTTATTTAAGGCTGATTTTGGAGCCCATACATTATACTAGTTAATGTGATTGTATGTTTAATAAATATTATAGATCCATGGTGTGCCTAAAACCATTGTTTTAGATCATGATCAATGTTTCACCTCACGATTCAAGAGGGTAATACTTAATGGACATGGTACCCATGTGTTTTTGAGTATTGATTACCACAAAAAAACTGAAGGAAAGTTAGACGGTATAATTCAGGTATTATAAGACATATTGAGAGAATGTTTTATTGCTTGCAGTGGTTCATGGGAAAATAAATTTTCACTTTTTGAGTTTTCATACGATAATAAATTTCAATATACAGTCCAGATGGAACCTTTTGAGACACCTTATGGGATACCGTGTAGATATCTATAGGGGTGGTTAGAGGTCGGGGAGTCTGAGCTGTTAGGTTTAACTGTTTTGAAGAAGTCATCTGAGATGGTACTTTTATTAATAAGTGCATGGTAACAACTTAGAGTAGGATAAAATCATATTTTTACCGGTGTCATAGACCCCATGAGTTTATGGTAGGTGGATGTGTGTTTCTTCAGGTGTCACCAAGGATTAGACACCATCGAATTTGGAAATAGGGCAAGTTGGTACCTTCATATTTGGGTCCATTTGAGATTGTGGACATGATTTTATTAGTTTCTTACTGAATGTAACATCCAAAGGGTTATATAGGAATGCGTGATTTTTTCCATGATATACAACTCTGATAGAATAACCATGATCCATCTCATGTGTTAAATGTCGACGATATCAAGCTTAAGGTTGATGCGTCCTTTGAGGAGCACCCGGTTCCTATTATGGATCATAGTGAGAATTCTTTTTAGTGGAACATCATTACATTATTTTGTGTTCAAAGGAATCACAGAAAAGATTAGAAGGAGTCATGGGAGTGGGAATCTTATATGAGTTCCTAGTGTATTGATTTATATTCATTAGGATCTCAATGATATTTCAGAAGAGAGTCTTGGGTGTGAGTTGTCAGAAGGTGGGGAGGTTGTACGACCACAGATCTCAATTAAGTTATGTTTTTCCAAGATTCAGTTTATGTTAATCATTATTTCCAAATAACTATTTTCCCAAGTCCTTAAGAAAGATCGGGGGTGTTCCGGGGTTTCGAGACATGAAAAATGGAAAAAATAGATTTCTAGACATGTCACATGATCTTCACACGGTTAGTCCTAACCGCATGGACATCCCAAGTAAACCATACAGAATAAGTATTTTTGGACTATATCCTCTCCATGGTTTGTATAGAGTTTTGAAAAACTATGCGGGTAAACCTTACAGCCTAGAAACTGTTAAAAAATTTACAAAAATTCCATTACATGGAATAAAGTACCAACTCGGGATTTAACTCATCCTACCCTCTATTACACTACGAATGAACCAAATCCCCCAAGAGATTCCCAGGGATATTCAACATAAATATTATTCCGTTTGGAGTGCAATTGGTTTCAAAATAAATATTTGAGTAAGGTTAAACCACAATTTTCTTCCTATTCTTGTTTAGGGATGGTATCCTTCTCTTATATCCATTTGAACCTCATAATGATTATTTTCTGGGGAGATCTAGGTTTATGATTTGAAGGTGTGTTCAATCAATATCTAAGGCCTTGATTACTGGCATGTACACGAATGGATTCAAGGTACGTGGTATACAAGTTATATCCCATAGTTTATTTATTTATGTGTGCATGTAGGGTTTCATTCTTTTTTCCCTTCTTGAAGTGTTCTTGGTGTCACTAACATGATGTTTCTTATTGGTGGTATTAATGATTAAATTAACCCCTATTGATACCCATGGGATGAAATTAGGATTAATTAACCTAATTTGGTCCACCCATGGGGTGTGCTACCCTCCCGATGGGGTTAATTAAAATATAAGGTGTGAAATTGACACATGATGATATAGCAGCTTAGCAAAGATGTTAATTGGTTTATATAATGTGTTAGAATGGATTTTGGTTTTCTATTTATAATGTCTATAAAGGCTAACAGATTTTATGGTAGTAATTAAAATGGGTAAAATGGAAATAATGGAAATATAACAAAGAATTATGTTTTCACTTGTATATTCTTAGTGATAAAATCACGGGAAATGGGAAATGGGGATAATGGGTTAAGTATTATAAATGATTAATGTGTTAATGGATTGAGTAATAATGTTAATTTCCCATTAATGGATATGTTTGTGCATCTTTAATGATATTTGTTATACTTGTTTTGATGTGGTTAATTGTGGTTAATGATAAATAAGAATGTGCACATGGAATGGTAGTGCGGGGTATATACATGATGTTTTATTCCCAAAAGTGTAGTTTGATTGAGGATATAGTTTCACGCCCAATTGTAATTTTTATAGAAGGGGATAGAGTCCTATTTACCTAATAGTTTCATTCCACCAAGACTGAGGCTTTGAGGTGAGGATTACGAGGTTATAGTCTTGTGATTGCAACTGATATAGGAAATGAATTCTATTCACATATTCTACATAAAATTGGACATGGTGAATCCATTTATTGAATGAAAAAGTTATATTAAACCATGAAACATCTAGGTGGTGGACCTGGATTAAAAGTTAGTTTAATTTAAAGGAACATAGTCTGGAATGGCCCAATGAATTGTTTAAATTTATTTTTCCATTATTATCAATTGCATGAAATATCTAATTTTTCATGAAATTTTTGTATACACCATTGTTGGTGGCTTACAGTGTTATACTCACCCTACTCGGGCAGTCATTTGGTATCCATGTAGGTTTCATGCGTATAGGTCAGGAAAAGGTCATGGTCCCTATGCTAGGTAGTGGAGTTGGACATGGGACATATATGGGTGAGGCTCAAGTCATAAAGTCCATACCATTTTGGGGATCCTATATTTTTTCTTTCATTTGGGGTTTTGTTCACATGGCACTATAGCATGGCATGACATATTTGTTGTTGCATATGGTTATACCCCAGTAAGAAATTTGTTATTTGTGAATTTTTTTATTTGTATCTATTTTTCATTATTTAAACTATTTTCTATTGTGGATTACTCTGTAAGAGAGGGTATAGACTCCCCACGTATTCTAATAGACCTTTCATCTAGTCAATAACCACTCGTATACGGGGAGGTGCACTTGAGGTCTTGTGGCGACCTGACTTGGGGAACCATTTTAGTGGCTTCCAGTCCAGGGATATTACAGAAGTAAAATTGGATTAATATGTTCAAAGAGTAAATTGGGATGTGGGAATTTTATTTAATTGGTGAAAAATATAAGTCTTCTAACTATGTGACTATGATACCCATGTTATCCATAGCCATAGAAGAGACGACCAAGGGTAGTGTTCCACTTGTGGGTGGGCTAATTTGGGTAGTGTATTAGAACTATTATGGTTATGGAAACTGATTATCTCACCTATATCTTTGTCATTTTGGTAAAAATCCTTATGGTTGCGTTCTAAATCTCATGTTTGACATTGTAGAGAAATGAAACCTCGAAGATGTGATCCTTCTGATATATAAGAGGAAATTGCTGAGAATGATCCTCCAGTAGTGGAGTAAGAGAACATGGTGATCTAGGAAGATTTGGAAGATATGTTCTTTGATAACATTTCTCATTTTATGCAAATGGTGGAATGAAACCTCGGGAAGACTATGCCGAGTATGTTTGATAGGACCAGAGAGATTCTGCTATGATACCTTAAAACCATGACCAGAGATGGTGGGAAAGAGTATGTTTAGATTTATATATATTCCATCTAAAATATTCTTGAACATCTATGTATTACTCTTGAGAATCAATTCAATATAGCAGCCAATATAATTAAAGTTTAGGAAAAGTGTTGGTGGGACATCATGGTTTCGATGGGTCAGGCAAAAGGAATGATGTCAAATGTTTTCTCATAGATGATTCTTTAACAATGTAACCCTAAAATATTTAGGTAATAGAAGGTTACAGATTTATGAGGTTTACCTAGATAAAAATGTTGTCAATGGAATATTTGTGTCCTTTCACTGATTTGTGAAACTTCTTTCCGAAATTGATAGGAGATGAGGTAGCTATGGAAAAAAACTTCTTAGACTATTTTAGACATGAGATCAGGTGTCAGGTGAATATTTTCCATCTAAATAGATTTGATGATGTGGTGGACCATGCTGTTACCACATATGGGAAACTTAAGTGATCTTTTGGTTATTAAACTTGTGGTTCCAGCTGGGCGGACATATGGTGCGGCTTTTGATAGTAGGAAGTGCCATTTTGGAAATTTTATGTAGGGTGGAAGTGCACAGAGCAGTCAGAAGAAGGGGTAAGATTCTCATGGTGGTCACCATGTATTATTTTATCAGTGTGGTTGGACGGGGTGCATTTTTGTATAGTTTCCCTTCCCTTCAGTCGAGTTCCTGGAGTGTGGGAGGTTAGTCCACGTGTAAAGGATCTGCAGGAACCCATGACAATCAACGAATGATGGAGGCCATATGTAGATGTTAAGTGTAGTCCTAGAGTTGTTTACCCCATAACAGGTGACATGTTATAGCTCCATGGGTCATACTGGTAGGAGCGGTGGATGTGGATATCTAGTTAAAGAACATTGTAATCATTAGGGACGTGTGGTGCAGGGTACTCATGCAGGAATGTATGGTAAAGTAGAAGTTCAGCTCCATGTAGTTCAAAATATAGCTAAAGGTGGTGAGGTGTGACTATCTACTATTCAAGGTCTGATTCTCATAGAATCCATTCTCTATAGTGCTTTGTTTGATATAAGTGACACACATTCTATTTTTTATTCTTATCTAATAGTTGTCTTGGGAATAACCATGGAGAGTGAATGTGGAGTAATGTCACTTGATACTCCACTTGGGGTGAAAGTTGAGGACATCAGGCATGGTAAGGGTTGTGGTCTAATGGATGGTGGATATCATTTTTTGTGGGATCTATTTGTCCTATAGATTTCATGTTTTGACATAATCATGGGGATGTATTGGTTTCTATTATATCAATCTCATAACTAATGTTACTGATATCAGGTGAAATTAACATATCTCCATGGAAGAACATATGTCCATCATGGTGAGTGGGATGCTTGAGTAGGCCACAGAGGGATAGTACTCAAACAGTTGAGAGAACTCACATCCCAATTAGTGTGCTTTATGTTGGAAGATGGATGGAAAGAGCATCTAGAATTCCCTCTTATTATGGATATGTCTCTAGATGATTTTCTATAGGACATCTATAGGTTACCACCTGAGAGGGATGTTGATTTTACAAACAAATTATTTTCTGGGGAAGCACTAGTTCTCATTCCTCCATAGAGAATGGAATAATCAGAGCTCCTATAACCCAATTTTCAGATGGAAGAGTTGGAACATAAGGTGTTTATCCATCCTAGTACATCAACTTGGGGATCTCAAGGGATTTTTTCAAATAAGGATGATGGATCACTTAGGAAATGTGTTAATTATATGAAATGAAACCACATTATGGTTAATAACCTGTATCCTAATCCTAGAATTGATGACCTATTTTATCATCTCATAGGTTCCTCAGTGTTTTCGATGATCGATTTCAGATCTGGATATGATCATTTGACTGAAAGACCATCTGACTTACCCCGAATAGCCTTCCAATGCATGTACGGTTTTTATGAATTTTTTTTGATGTTTTTTGGATTGACCAATGAACTGTTTGTGTTCATGGCCTTGATGATCTATATATTCCTCCCATACCTAGATTGGGTTTCATTTTTCTTCATTGATGACACCATGGTGCACTCTATAACTCTTTATGATCATTATTAAAAAAATGATATCATCTTGAGTACACAAAGAGATCCTAATGTTTACACCAAGTTATCAAAATTTCAGTTTTGTCTTGATGAGTTTCACAATACAGGACACATCAAATCTGAGTCATGTGTGTCGGTGGATCCAGATATGGTGTAGAATGTGGTGTCTTGGGAGTATCCCACTAATTTTTCTGATGTTTGGAGTTTTTTGGGTGTTGCTGGTTATTACTAGAGGATCATTATGGATTTCACTCAATTATCATCTACACTCTCATGTTGTACCAAGAAGGGGGTTAAATTGGAATGGTCATGGGCCTATTAAAATTTTAGTAAGGAGACGAAGAATTAGTTGACTACCACACCAATTTTTTTCATACCCTAACTAGGAAATAAGTACACCTTATTCTACAATGTGTCTGATTTTGGATTTGGGGTAGGGTTGATGTAGGATGATCATGTTGTAGCTTCTAGGTCACAGAATTTTAGAACACATGGAAGAAATAACCCAACTCGTAGCCTTGATCTTTCCGTTGTGTTAAATGGAGGGATGTGTCGGAAACATTACTTTTTGGGAAAACCATTCATAGTGTTTACCAACAATAAATGTCTGAAATACATATTCTCTTAGTGGGATTTGAGTATTTTATAGTGAAGTTTGGTCAAGTACCTACAATCCGTTGATTTTGAGTTGGTCTACACAGTGGGGAAGGGGAATAGTGACACTGCTACTTTGAGCAGGTAGACTAATATTTAGGTGTTTTAGGAATCCATTTCATAGTGGATGTTGATTTCCTTGTATGATGAGATAAATTTAGAGGTACAGGATGGGCACAGACATATTTCCCATGTATCTATAGTAGTTAAATCTATACTTTTGAACCAAGTAATGTGATTCAACTAGTGGATCTGAGTGTTTAGCTATGAAGTAAATTCAGAAATGTGGGGAGTCCACTTTTGGTTAGACAATTGGTTCTAATGGAGTTTTTTATTTTCATGTACGTGTTGTGGTACCAGAATGTGTATAGATGGAGTTGATTTTCATGTTTCGTTTGTCAAAGGGGGATGTGTGTCCTTTCTAGACAATTATACACTGAGATCTTCATAGGTAATTATGGTGACCAAGAATGAAGAAAGAATTTGTGAGGTTTGTCTCATGATTCCTTACCTATCTATAGGTGATGGTTGAACCTCACCATCCATGTGGTTTATTTCAGTCATATCATTTTCTAGATAGTAAGTGTACTTATTTAATGGTAGACTTAATATTGGGTCTTCTGAGAACTCCTCATAAGAATGATTTAATTTTGGTGGTTGTAGATCAGAAAATGAAATTGGCTCATTTATAACTGATCCACGAAACCAATACAGTCTACCCACTGAGAGTGTTTTATATTCGAGAAATATTATGATTTCATGGTGTGTCGAGAACCATAGTTTCATATCATGACCCGCATTTCACATTGTTATTCTATAGGGGACTAATGATGAAAATAGGAACCCAAGTGTTTTTTAGTAAAAATATTCACTTGCAGACTGATTGGAAATCAGAACGATCAATTCAGGTATTAGAATGCATGATAAGATCTTGTGTTCTAGATTTTTGTTTTTGAAGTGAAATACACTAATAATTTTTTGAGTTTTCATAAAATAATATATTTCATACTACTATTTATATGGCTCCATTTGAAGTAGTATTTGGGATACCGTGTAGATCCCTAATGTATTGGTTAAAGGATGGGGAGTATGAGCTATTAAGAATGAGTCTCATGTAGGAGACATTAGAGATGGTTTGATTGATTGAAAATAATATGAAAATTAATTAGAGTAGACAATATAAATATTCTTATTGGTGTCATAGACCTCATGACTTTGTGGGGGTTATAGTGTGTTTCTTCATGTGTTTCTAATGTTAGGTCACCACCGTATCCAAAAACAGGGCATATTGATGCATAGGTATGTGGGGGAATGTGAGAATGTCGAGTGGATGAGACCCATGGAATACTGATTAGCTCTTCCAAAAATGGTATAGAGGGATTCATTATGTATTACATGTTACAAAACTATGACATTACCACTCTAATCCATAACATGTTATTAATGATGATGATTCCATTCTTGAGGCTGAAGCATCCTTTGAGGAGAACTCGATTCCTAATATGGAACATAGGGAGAAATTATTGTGGGTAGAGCTTGTGCCTAGTGTTTGTGTTATGTTGATACAGGGAAATGTTCTAGAGGAAACATGCTTGTGGGAATCACATATGTGGTCGCAATGGCCTGATCTTTTTTCTTTAGGAACCAAATGATGCTTGGGAAAATCAGTTCGAGGATGAGCTGTTATATGGTGGGGAGTTTATAAGATCACAGATCTCCATTATGGTATTTTATTTGTTTATGCTTCTGTTTAATTTCATCACTTTGATTAAATAAGTGTTTTTCCAAGATTATATGAATAAATGGGGTTGTTACGACACAAAATATGAAGAAGACGGGTATTTCTTGTCATTTTGAACTATTGGTGAATAGTTAGTTAAAAATGTGTAGAAATCCTAAGTAACCATGAAAGGGGATATTATCAAAGAGTAGATTCCACACATTTTTTCACAGTTTGGAAAACCATACAGGTATACCATTCAGTTGATTATTTTTGATAAAAATTAAACAAATTTCGTTACGGGATTTCTTATTCCACCACGTGATTTCTCCCCCATCTTCCTCCTTCATCCCTAGTGATGATACAATGACTCCAAGAATTACCAAGTGTGTTTCCCCCTCATATGAAGGCCATTTTGAGTGTCATAAGTTGGGGATCGAAGACCAATGGGAGTATAATCTCCCTCTTGCTTCTATTTTTTTGGTTAGAGTTCACCTCTCTTCCTTCTCTATATTTGAAACTCTTAATAATTTAATTACTAGTGAGTTTTAGGTTGAGGATTCCTAGGGTAGTCGAATTAGGATCTAAGGCCTCTATTGGGAGTGTGTTTTCTAATTGAATAATGGTATGTGGTCTAAAAGTTATATCACTTGGTTTTATTATAGATTTGTTCGCGTAGGGTTATGTTCTAGATTTTCTTGTGTTGTGTTATTGGTTTCCCATGAAGGTTTTAACATAGTGGGTGTCTAATCAACCAATTAAATTCTTGATGATTTCCTTGGAATGCATGGAGAATAACTTGAACAAATTAGGGACACCCATGGGGTGAACCAGATCACCCGGTGGGGCTAATGATATTGTAAGGTGTGAAATTGACCCATGTGGAGGTAGAGACCTAGATAATGTGTTAACTGGTTACGTATTTAGATATAAGGAAATTGTAGAGTTTTTTGTCTAATATTGTTAATGTTAAATGACAAATTTTGGTGGCATGTTAATGTGGCTAATTTAAAAGTTATAAGGTTATATTTTTATCATTGATCATACATAGTGTGATATGTATGGGGAAATGGAATTGGGAAAAATTTTATGTAATATTAATTTTAAATGATTTAATGGATTGTGGAATGATATTAATTACCTTGATGTTATTATTTGAATGTTTCTAATTGTATTGGTTATGTTCTTTGATTAGTATTAGTGATTGATATATATGCATGTACACATGTCTTGGTAGAGTGGGTTATAGAAATGAGGTTTACACCCACAAGTCGATTTGGACTGAGGTTCTAGATATACTCCTAAATGAATTGGTTAGTGAAGGGGACAAATATAAATTCCCTTAATAGTTGCATTCCACTAAATCTACGGCTTCGAGGAGAGGATTATGATGTTAGAATTACTGGATGCCTAGTGAGATAACACATGATTTTATTCCCATCAACTTGGGAATGTAAAATATTCCCAATCCATTGAACACATGAAAAAGATATATCAATCAATGGTGTTCTTATGTAGTATAATTGGATTCAGTGGTTGTATAATTAAAAACAATATAATTTAGAATGGCTTATTGAACTGTTTACATTAATTTCAATTATTAGTAAATATGATTCAAACTATAATTTTACCATATATTTTGTAAACATCATTGGTGGTGGCCTAATGTGTTATAATCATACCCTTATCAGGCTTCAGTTGGGTACCTGAGCTGTTTTCATGGTTGCGGTTCAGTAAAAGTGCATGGGAACCATTCGGAGGAAGTGAGTTGGGTTTAGTAGGTGCACGAATGAGAACCAACACTTTCATCCAAGACTGTTAAGGGGATTCCACTATTTTTTATTCATTTCAGTTTTTTACTTATATATATAGCATGGAATTACATGTTTACTATTGTATATGGTTTCTACCTAGTTTGGGGTGTGTTATTTATGAATGTTATTGATTGTTTCCTATTTTTTATGCTATTTTTTGTGGCCTAATCATTTAAAGTGGGATTAGTCTTCCTATGTATCCTATTACACCCTCATTATGAAAAATAATCCCCTATCATATGGGGAGTCATTCGTGAGGTCATGTGGTGACCTAGGTCGGGTCATAGGTTTAGTGGCTCCAAGTCTGGGGACATTAAAAAAGTCTTTTGAAAACATAAAACCTTTGGAAAAACATTTTCCTTAGGTAAATATAAATTAATATTGAAAACCATTTCCCTATAAATGTTTTTTCAAACCATTTTATTAACAAATATTCCTTTTATCAGTTAAATAAATCTAATATCAATTGACTATGGGTAAATCCATACATGTCGTACATGATAAGAAGAGCATTCCTTTTTCTTGGTAAAAATGATAGAAAAATGACTCATCAAAAATTGGACATAGAGACTCCTTTAAAAAAATTGGAAAAAATAGAAAAATGGTTAAATATTTTTTTTAAATACTTTATGATAATAGTAGAATATTCTTTGAATCCATTTTAGAATACATAGTTTTACAATCCAAGAGAGGCTAATGTTGATATTTCTTAAAAATGTTTTCTTGACTATATTATGTACCGAAGAGTAGAAATTTGGTACCAATATATGAATATATCATGAATAACCATTGGAGAATAAATTTCATTAATGTTCATCATATATGTATAATAATATTTCTTCATATAATTATAAACATTAACAATTTCTAAAAGCGACGAGATTGTCTCAATAGACTCTTATAACTTGGTAACATGTGATCATACACTCCATGTAGGAAAACAAATTAAAGGAAGATATAAATATAATGAAAATAATAAATATCATGATATAAAATTTAAAATGGAAGTGTATAACCCTCAAAATAGAATTTTTGTGCATAACAAAACACGAGTCTTAAATAACAAAATTGAGACACAACTATTTTACTGATTTGGTAACATTTTAAACCTAAAACCCCAGAAATAAGGATCCTAAAATTGTTATGTAAATGACCATAAATTTTATTTTAATATACCTAAAATAAAATAATTTTTAGTAAATTCACTACACAAAAGT
Organism: Viscum album; assembly: GCA_963277665.1. Taxonomy (NCBI): domain Eukaryota; kingdom Viridiplantae; phylum Streptophyta; class Magnoliopsida; order Santalales; family Viscaceae; genus Viscum; species Viscum album. The sequence goes on from OY728119.1 coordinate 1,083,906,375, forward strand.
AAAGTGTGTGGAACATAACATTTATCTCATGGAAATATAATGTGAGATGAAATCCCCTTACATTGTATCTTAAGCTTCTCCATACTCATTCAAAACATGTGTATTATAGAACTAATATTTTTATACAACTTTTAAAGAAACATATTATTATATATATTTCCATATACGGTTTTATTATGACCTTATACTACCCTCTTACTAACATTCCAATATTAAGGTTTCACTTTGGAAAATATTCGCTTTGTTTTTCACATTTGTCTTAATTTGGTAAATCGTTGGTCATTATAATTATATCATGATTGCAGAATTCAATATAATATATTTATATATTTTTTATATAATTTATATGTCATTATAATAATCTATATAATATATAAGTACAAAACTTGGAATACATTACTCATGGAGACTACAAGCCATACGTACTCATGAACGTTGTTTCCATTTTTATTATCGTATTGAAAAAAAGAATTAAAATTAAAAATATGTATATATATATTTAATATAATTAAAATAAAATTATATATATATATATAATATTTGTTTACTAAAACCATCTATAATACATTACATGTACTGTGTGAACGGATCACATCGCTTTGAGGTGGAGGTAGTCCACACATTCTCAAACAAAATTATTGTTTTAATACAAAATGAAAAAAATGATATGTATTTTAAATTGAATTAATAATATAAATTAAATAAAAAATATAATATATAATATATATAAATAGATTTTCCATCATGGGAGGATGTAAGGAAAAAAGGAACAGTCAATGTTTTGTGGTGCGGAAGTTCGTTGGACACATTAACAGTATGTTTATTACCCATTAAGTGAAAGTTTGTGTATGTACATGTAGAAACCCCATAATAAAAAATTCCGAGTATATATAAGATAATATTATTTTTATATAATCATGGAATAAAGATATTTGTGGGGTGGGGAAGGAAAATAAAAGAACATTTCTTTAGAGAAGGTGTTACCTCTTAATTGGGTGACTCCTTTTGATTTCTGTGAAAAAGATTCATTGGAAGACTTTAATCCAAATACATGGATTCAAGGATGAACATGGAGATATTGGGAACTGTATTGAGCAGATATTGTTGGGAATTAATTTTTTTTAGATTTGGGAAGATGGGGGAGAGTTGGGTGTATTTTATAGTGATAGAGAAGTGGCATTCTAGTAAACATTTTAAGAGATAATTCAACCTACATTTTTCATGTTTCATTTGGATCCAATAATATTAAAAAGTAGATAAATAGAGTATAGGGTTGAAATAATTCTATAAAATGGGATTTTGATAAGTGTCTAGGTAATTTGGACCCCTATGATTACGGTATAATCCCTACCTTAATTTAATTTTATGTTAATCATTACGACTAATTTTAATCACATTTTATTATATTTTTGGTCAAAAATTTACATGATATTTTTAAACTATAATTATTATAACTATAATAATGTTTTATTTCTATTTTTTGAAATTTAATTCACATAAGTGGAATAATTATGAATAATACTAATCACGTAGATGGTATGAAATTACGGGGTTTTAATGAAGAGCTATGTTTAAAAAGTTTATTAGGTTTTTATACAAAATTACATTGTGAAATTAATTATAATGACATAGATTTTATTAAAATATGTATAATTGTTCAAATTTTAAGTTAAAAATATTTAAAACATAATTTATCAATAATAATTATTAAAACAAAAGGTTAGTTTTAATCTAAAAGTCAATATTTGTCACTATACATAAAAAACGATGTCCCTTAGAAATATCTCAGAAATTTACCCTATGATAATTTATGCATTCTAAATTCAAAAATGGAGAATATTTTATAATATTAAATTTATATATTTATATAAAATTAAGTTTATTATTTTTCATAGTAGTACATTCAATGTAATTTATTTCCAAAAATTGTATATTAGACGTATAATGTCATTATAAAATAATGTATTTCATTATGAATAAGATTTATTTCTATAAAAACATTATAAAAAATATTTTAAAACAATTTATTACTATTCATATTACTATGTTTAACGATAATTTCATATTTATCTCACTTAAATAATGATAATTGTAAAATGATGTTTCATAGAAACATATGTGTTGCATGTAACGTAAGACAAGTCTATGTTGGGTGTAACATGCACCAGGTAGTGGTTGTTTGTAATGCACACCATGTTGATATTCAATGTGAAAGGAATGTTTTAGTCGTAGTTTTAATATATAATTATATATAACAATTTCCAATTTCAAAGGAAATTAAAAATATAAAAAGGTAAATTAATTTGAAAAAAATATTTCACAAACTCTCATGATGATACATTCTACCCCGATAAATTATTTTTCAAAATTAAATAATTAATCTCTATTATTAAATTTTTAATACTTGAATGTTTCCTTTATAGAAACCTGCATCATAAAAATGATTACAAAAACATCCTTTAAAAATAGAATGTTTGAAACATAGTAGTTACTCAAAGTAACATATAACTAGGATTCCACATTGGAGAACATTGGTTGGACGTGAAAACATGGACATGGATGATAAATATTACTATCAAGTTATTATGGAGTGTGACAAAGAGAAAAGTCAAGAGAAAGTTATAAATTATGGATCCAAAAATCTATTATGAACTAAGGGACTAGCCGATTCATTGGAAATGGAGGTACATGGATAACATTTTTTGTTTGAAGAAACTTTTTCTTAAAGATAAAGTATTCTAACGAAATGATATACATAAAAGATTTCGGGACATCCTCACCTTTTGTTGTTCCTTGATCCACATCATTCATTTCTCATAAGAGGAAGGGGATTTTTTTCATTCTTGAAGTACTAATGGATCATGAGACCCATGATATTCCATCCCATATTTCATTAGTTCACATACAAATTAAATTTTTATAATAGGTTATCCAAAATTATTAAATATGTGTGGGGTATGATAATACATTATTCCCACAAACATCATCCAATGTTTAAAATTTTCTTTCCATAAATGTTTAACCTTATAACCCTTCCAAAAGGTGAAAATCAAAAATAATAGAAAAAATGTCTGAAAACCATCATAACATTGATTCCCCATGTGTCATCACATAATAAACATGTGAATACCATCATAAAAAATTCTATTCAAAACCTATTTATAATCTATATTTCCATAAACACTTTTTGAAGACATATATGCTTCCAAAAGATAATTCACCATTTATTCCTAATATATGTTATTGTCATAAAAAAACTTTTATATTTGAGGCTTGGAATCATCGATGTAAATCAAAAAAATAAACATGGTTTTATTAAAAAATACAGGGAATGATAATCAACTATTAGACTAATAACAACTTCAACTTATAGATCAATAATATTTTCATAGATCTTATTCTCACAAAATTACAAATGAAAATTGTCACTATGGACTTCCCCAATTAACATACCTCATACCAACAGTTGTGATTTCATATGATTTACCTTTTTCCTATGTCTTCAAATGTTATTGGTACTGATCACTATTTTTTATCCATGAAATGGGTAACTTTCTAGTGAAATTTCCAAACAGCTCAAAATTGAAACAATGAAGTGTTAGAGGTGTGTGTTGAGGATTTTTCTCATTACTCACATCATTATATAACTTTTTCATATCACTTCATCCTTAATCCACTTGATTTCCTTCATTTACACTCTAAAAACATTTACAAGATCCATCAAGGAAATTCAAACCATACTTTTTTCTAGACATATAGCATAGTGGAATGCTCAAATTCTTATCTCCTATGTTTGTTGATTGTCCTTTGAAATCCATATTCTTGTTCTTCGTAATTCCATGATATTGATACATAACTTTATCCTCCATTTCATCATTGATTAAACAATTCACAATCATTTCAAAGATACCAAATTCACCAATGGCCAACTCCATTTTTATACTTGGATTTAATCCACTAAAGAACCTATCAATATTACATTATGGTCAGATGATAATTCTAGAAGGGTACACCGCATGTATTGTAAAATTATCCTCATAGGAACCAACAAATTCATCATCCTTTTGCTTCATCTCAAGGAACTATTTTTTCATATATATATGAAGAGAATAAGGAAAGTATATATTAATGAATATAATATTTAACTCATCCCAATCCAAGGACTAATTTTCTCTTCCTTCCTCATATTATTGATTAGAGTCCACCACTACTCTTCTTACCATTCTAACCAATAAATTAGAAAAATGACGTTCTCGTGATCCAAGCACTGAATAATAGAGAATATATTTTCACTTGCATTGATCATGTGTTCAGTAATAGGTGGATTATAAGAACCTCTTAATAATGGTGGAAGTTTCCTCACGATGGACTCAACCGAACGTGGTTCACTAATTTGATTGTTTATAAGTTCATCTTTATTCGTAGCATGAGAAATTTGATTGAGAATTGAAACGTGGTTTTCATTCTAGTACCCATGTCATTTGTATCCTCCAGATAAAAATCATTGTATTGTCTCTAACAATAACTTTTTACAAGGTTCCATTGGTTTCCATCAATTGGATAAGTCAATAAATACAGAGTAAGAAACAATTGTCCTAGATGGGAATAACATAATCATGAAAATTCACTTATAGTATTTCTAAATTATTACACCTTCTTTAACATATAAAGAATTAGTTATAACATATGTTATTATAATTTCTATCCTATTCAAATATTTTATAATTTTTCATGAAGATTTCATGAATTTCTAAAGAATACCCCTCGATAGTATCAAACTTGGTGTGCATCAAGGCACATTGTCATGTATCAGATTACCTATAGTCGGTCCTGAAACATCTAATTAAATTTTATACTACACGGTACTACTGTGTTAGAGCCACATCCGATTGTAGTGTCTATACATGGATGTATTCCTAGGAAACAAATCTACATACCCTTTAACAAAATTCCATGACATTTCCATATACATTTTTTATCCTTGTACTTATCCATTAAGATATACCCAGACATATTATTGGAAATACCACTAGGCATATCATTAATGTTTTCTAATAATAATTTATAATGTTTTACTAATCCCATAATTTGATACCAAATATAATTACCCCTTATTAACATACATGGACATTACAACATTTTAGATTAATATTCAGTATAATACAAAAATACTTGACCAAGGACTATAATTGTTTAGTGACTTTAGAAACATGAAAAAAAATATTATATCCCAGTTAATGGTCATCAACATATCCCATAATGATATTAATCTTCATTAAATTTACTTTATACCATTATTCATAACATTTTGAAAGGAAACATATAAATGGGTGAGATCATACACTCTGTAAGTCTATAAAAGGGAGACATGTAAACATAAACATGAACATAGGGGTTTGAGAACATGATCGTAACATTAGGAGATCATGAAATCCATATCTGTGATCATTAACATGAGATATGGGATAGATCATTGAATTTCAAAAGACATGAATCATAATCAAATAAACATCATTAGCCATGAAATCGTAATAGATAAATAATATATAGAATTGGTGGCATTCAAATAATAATATAAATTTTTATGTCAACACTAACTACCATGACCTTTATAACATGTTGGGCATGGTAAATGACATATGTAAGGAGGCCTTTGAGTGGAACTGTCTACCTACGCTCTCCCACTAGGTTTTCATTTGTTAAATATGGGGGGGAGTCATGCGCCATCTTTGGCATCATCTCCCCATGCTTCCCACTTCGTCTTTATTCCCTCCACTTTCTCCCTTACCATCATTATTCCTTGTTTTTGTTTCCCCTCCCATTCTCTCCCGTTTGATCCCTTTGGAGACCATAGAACCCAGTGTAGCCTGCGTCGGCTCTTCCTCTGCTCTATCCTCCTGCTGGGCTGCATTTTTTATGCCACACTGTCCTAGTTGTGCCAGTAGAGGCCCATGGGTTTCCCAGATCCATGGATTGCATCCATCCTCTTTTTTCACATGGCTTCAAGGGTTTCAGTTAGAGGTCCCAGAGAGGTGTTCTTCCTTATTGAGGACCTATCAGTTTCATCGCTTCTCTAGCTTCATGTGCCTTCGCCACTCATCAGGTCAGACTACTGTGATGGTTTCAAGGAGGCTATGGGATGTGCACTCAATCGGACATGGGGTTCTAGGTGGTGATACCAGACCTAAATTTGAGTTGCGTTGGTCTTCTTAATCATGTTTATGGATGGAAATTATGTAGAGGTATGAAGCATTTTCCATCGGTGACTACTATGATGAATTAGGAAGTGGTTAGGTTTTCATATTTCTATTATAATTTAAAGGTTCTGATTCTTGTTTGGAGATGGATATATTTATGGTTGATATTTGTTCAGTTTTTTGCATTTTATCTATTTCAAAGGCCTCATATGAGTGGTGTTTGGACTGCTACAATGATGGTTTTGGTGGGTGGAAATGTTTTCAGTGGTGAATTTTGCAGTTTTCAATTTGGATGAATGGTTCTATAGTTTCGATTGTTATAGTCACTAGCTATGGTTGTGATGGAGTTCATTGAGGATGATCATGTATCAATGATGGCAGATAGTAGGTGATTATGAATGATGAAGGTGTCAAGACTCTTCCCTCATGGGTGGCCCATGGCTCGAGTCCTCCTCGGGCTGGGATTCCCTTTTTGAATTTCAATTTTCGTCTAAACTTGTAATTCAGTATCATACATGACTTATGTGGTTAGCACTTTTTCTCAAAGAGACTCTTTTAAAAATATAAATTATAATTTTCATGTATGACCTATGTACATTCATTGGGAGTGAAATATAATGTCAAATACCAAGTTTATTTTAGGATTGTGATACAACCCATTAACCTTCTTGTTTTTAGTCTTCGGATACGACCTATGTACCCTCTTTCTTTTAGGATTGGGATACAACCCATCTACCTTCTTGTTTTCAAGCTTGGGCTACAACTAGTGTACCATATTTTTTATAATATTTGGCTAAAAACCATGTAGATTCTTGTTTTCAAGCTTGGTATACAAATTCTATACCATTTAATCTCATATACAACATATCATTACATAATGCATCATAAAGAGATATATGTTTAACTTCTCATAAAAAAATCATCCATTCCTGTATAACAATGTAATAAAACATTCATCATATCCTGAATCAAAAAAAGAGATGGGTTTTATAAATGTAGCCTCATAACCCGTGAAATTAAATTGGTATTTTTAAAATTACATCACTTCATAACCTTTCAAAATAGATAGGTTTCATAATCACATCATAAAATCTTAACACATTAATAGAAGCAGGTTACAAATGAATAAACCCCATGTAATCGAAAGGGGTTTCATATGCATCATTCCATAAAATCATAAACCACTAAGGAAATAATATGAATGGAACCTTTGGATCATTCTCTACAATTTAATGACAAACACCAAGGGATGTTTTCATAGATTGTAAATAACATTGAAGGGTATTTGGAAAACATTACTAGAAGTAAATAACCTTTATTCATTGAAAATGATTCTTTAAAACATAAACCATTTTGAAAACCATTTTACATAAATAATTATAAAATAATCTCAAAAAACATTTGAAAATAATTCGTTTAAAACATATTTTTGAAACATTTTATTCAAAATTATCTTTTTAAACATTAAAATAAATATTAAATGATTTGATGGCGAGTAAATTTGTACATGTAGTACGAGAGAAAAAGAAAATTCTATTTTCAAATTAGAAAAATAATAAAATTTCTTTATTCAGAAGTAGATAATAAAATTCCTCTAAAAATATTGGTAAATTTAAAAAATGGGTATATTTTTATTCTAAATATTTTAGGATAATCGTAGAATTTTTTTGGAACCCATTTTAGAGAACATAGATTTTCAACCAACGAGATGGTAAAGTATATATTAATTAAGAATAAATTTATATCTATATTATTTAAAAAGGAATATAATGATGGTACCAATACATTAATGTATCATTACCTACCATTGGAGGATAAATTTTATTAATTTACATCAGATTTTTGTCATAATATTTCATCAAAAGACGCATAAACACAAACAATATTAATAAGTGATGAGATTGTCTCAATACACTCTTATAACATGGTAACTCCAGATCATACACTCCTTGAAGGAAATATAAATTAAAATATAATTTAGGCTTATAACAAAACACGACTCCTAGAGAAAGAAAATTGAGACACAACTATTTTACAGATTTGGTAACTTTTGAAACCTAAACCTCAAGATATAAAGATCCTAAAATATATATATGAGGATGAATAAATTTATTTTTATGATATATATAAAAACATTATGGTAATTATACACACCACACAAAAGTAATTAGTGGTGAACATAGCATGTATCTCACAAAAATAAAAAAGTGAGATGTAATCCCCTTACCTTATGTCTCCACTCCGGTTGTACATGTTCAATACACCTATATAATAAATAAAATGTTATTATACATTTTTTATAGAAAAATATTATTATATATAATACAATATTTTGTTTTATTATGATACCATATTACCGCATGTTAACTATCCTATGTTAAGGTTTCACTCTGGATAATATTCATCTTGTTCTTCTCATGTGTCTTATATTGTTTTGTCCTTGGTCCATATACATATATCATTAGTACAGTATTTAATCATTTATATAGATATAATTTATATCCATTATATTTTTATTATAATAAGATAAATAATATATAAATACATAATGAAGTACACCATTCTTGGATACAATAAAGTTATACGTATGACAGAATGATGATTCTATTTTATTGTGATATTGAAAAAACAATGAAAATGATGTATATGTATATATGTATATAACATGATCAATGTAAAATTATAATTATATATATAATATAATTTCACTAATACCATACTTAATACATTCCATGTAGTGTGTGGGAAAACCTCACTACTTTGAGGGGTGGTTTTCCACACTTCCTCAAACAAAATTATCATTTTAACACAAAATGAAATGTAAATAAGATATTTTTTAAATATAATGAATGACAATAAATACGTAATAAATAAATATATATATATATATATATTACATCATAATTTCCCCTGTGATAGGCAGGTAGGACAATTGAACAAACATTTTTTTCAGAGCCATAAGTTTGTCGTACACATAAACAATATGTTCGCTACTCATTAGATGGAAGTGTGTGTATGTGTAGGTTAAACCCTTATAATAACAAAATAATATTTTATTTTCGATATATGTGATGTTATAAAATCATATAGTAAATAGTTTTGAGGGGGAGAAGATGGAAAATAAAAGAAAGGATATTGAGAGAAGGTGTTAACTTTTAATTGGGTAACTCTTTTGGGTTTGTGCCAAAAGGCTTCCTTGGATGAGTTTCATCCAAAAAAAGGATTCAAGGAGAAATAAAACGATTTTTGGAATTTTATTGGTCTTATATTGGCCAAAAATATGTTTTTTCATAGGTTTTATGAATATTGTGAGGTGAGGGCCTTTTATAAGGAAGGAGGAGTCGAACTCTTGTATATATTTTAAGAGACAATTTCACCCATGTTATTAATGATTAATTATAATTTATTATTTATTAAAAGAATTATAAATGGGGGGATAGGGTAGAAATATTTCTATACAATGGTTTTTGGATATGTTTCTTGGTCATTTGGTCCCATAAGATTCTGGTTATGCCCCAAATTAAGCTTATTTCAAGCATAATTGATGTGATTAATTTTAATCACTTTCACTAATATTTTTGGTCAAATTTTATGATAATATTTTTTGAACATATGTATTATACTAATTAAAATGGGTTATTTAGGTTTTTTATAAATTCAATTCACAGAATAGAAAAATTAAAATTACTGTTAATCCCATATACGGGAAGAAATTACAGTGTTTTAATGTATAAAGAAGCTCAATAGTTTATTAAGTTTTTATAGTAGATATCAAATAGTTTTTTATTATAATATCCTAAATTGTATTAAAATATTAATAATTTCTTATATTTACATAAAAAAATTATATATAATTTATCATTAATAATTATTTAAAAAATGATGTTTGAATCTAAAAAGTAGTAAATTTCAATTTTCATCAAAAATGATGTTTCTCAGAAATTCACACTAAGATAATTTCAGAATTATAAATTCAAAATATAATTTTATTTTATAAAATTAAATTTCTATATGTGTAACACCCTGAGCTTCCATGGTATGGTTCTATTTGAATTATACAGTAGCATGTGTTGTACGCAACTTCAAGTTCTAACACAGCACAACCAATCAAACTAGGCGTTATGAATAGTAATACCCACTTTTTGAAATATTATAAATTTTATCGTTCAAAATGGAATTCATTTTTGGATTCGGAATATCGATATTATCTAAGGGTGATTTTTTGGTATTTTTTTGTAAACTTTCAATTTTTGATGAATAGTGAAAAACACTGAGTTATAGTTTAAAACCAAATTTTTATTTAAATAATTATTTATTTTATTTAAATTTATTTTAGGTAAAAATAGACACATAATACCTATATATGTTCAATGTAATTCATTGGAGTCAATTTTTTATAATTTTAGATATATATAAATTTCTTAGAACTTTTCACCACATGTTACCCATCTCCTAGGAGAATTTTAAAATTCACATAAAACGTAATTTTACCACTTTTGTGAGTGGAATTTCGAAAATCCGAGAGACATGGTTAATATCAAGGAGTAAAATGTGGTTCAATAAGATAAAAATAATTTTTGGTTCGTAGTAACTTTTTTCATTTATTTACCACGGTTAAAAGTAAATAGGGTAATTAAGGGTAAAACAGATATTATTATTACCCAAACACAAGTCCTAATTGTATTGGATAAGTATAATTCGACCAAAAACAACCTTAGGAATAAAATATGAACCTCTTCTGTCCACATGGATTAGATTAGGATATTTAATATTATTTAATTAAAATAAGACTTGAAAGTGTTAAAAACAAAGTTTAATAACTAAAACATTTTTAATATAGGGTTATACATACGATAAATTTGATTATAAATCTTCATTAGAAATATAAAAATATTTAATACATAATGATATTTTATTTATAATTTTTAGACATTAAATATTTTAATTTATTTATGACACAATAGTGATGCAGTAATTACCCATTTAATGAAATATTAAAATAATTGATATTATAAATATCCAAATAAATGTAATTTGAGACTTTTTATGAATTCAAAAAAATTTCTATGTTAATATAACATATTAGAGTTGTTTAGATGAATTATTTTTTATGTAATAATGATTTTATTAATTTACCAAAAACAAAATACCAAATAGTGTCAAAAGTTACATAAAAGAGTTTTTAAAACAAATATTATATTATTAATTCATATTCTATTCCTAAAAATATAAGGTTCAGCCAAAGTATTTATATAATTATAGTTATATAATTAATGAAGCACTTGGGGTGTTCTTGTATGTGTATTTTATTTTTATTAACCTTATAATATAAAAATACAAAGAGACATTGTTAATGTCAAACTATTTAACTAAGAGTTAAATACAAATGATGAGGTTTATATAGTGATCCAAACCTATCTAAAATCTATTGGATGAAATTATTTAGATCCATAACCACCTTATCCTTGAAATAAGTCACTTTTTAGCCACTATAAACTGAATATAAATTTATTATGAACTAATATTTTATGTTTTTCCTAAGGTTCCCTCAACGATATTATAAAAGGGCACTCCCCATTACCACAAATTCATACCTTCAAAGCCTTTTGGATTGGCCAACCCCTTACAAAATATTCTCTAAACTTCCCTCACTTCAACATAGAGGCATTAGTTTGATCATAAATTCATCCTAAGGATCCCTTTTGATCAAATAAAATGGAAGAAACCAAAGAAGAGGTAGTGTTTTCACCAACCTCTTTCAAGTTCTTTTCTTCTTCAACATCTTCATTAATTGATATTTCCATTATAAAATAATAAATCATGTGTCTTATATATACTGTGATTATATTGTAAATATTGTATAATCATATTCAGTATTCTATCCATCCTTTGAATGAAATGTCACCATATGTGCGTACGTACGGCTTACCATCTCCACGTTGTGGTGTAATTTTTATTCAATACATTATTATGTGGATGGGTATAATAATGATGTGTAATTCATGTAAATAATAAATATAACATTATAACTATTATTTATATACGATACACCATCCAATTATATATTATTTTAATATCAAAACTGATGATATTGTTGCTCGTGCATTCGTACAGACTATCGTCTCCACGAATGCGATGAGATTCATTCCTCATCGTATCCATTGAAGACTAATTTTCATTTGATGATTAAAAATAAATTTTAAGGACATTATATAATTCTGGATTATAATAAGATAAAACCTATGGATAACAAACAAGGCTTATGTAACAAAATATATAAAAGAAAATGAGTAAGTGATCACTCGAAACGACGATAATACTAAAATATTATTAACAAAGCAATATTAAAAGTTCATATATGATATAATATTTATGTGTATGATTCTTGTATAATTTAATAAAAATGATTTGACTATAATACAAGAGGATAACCTACCCTTGACCAAGGAAAAGTACATGGTAAGGGTTTATTTCACAATCTCTTCATTATCTTAGATTGTTTATAAGTAATTATCTATTGGGACCTATTTATCATCCACATCCAGGTTTCTTAAAAATGTATTTCAAATCATTCTTACTATTTTACAGACTATGAGTTAAAGTAATTTATACCCTTGTTTGAATTTTTATAAGAAGTTTATAAAGGACTCTTTCTATTGTTTTCCAAACAAGGTCCTTTTTTTATCCTTTTCGACAGAATTAATGTAAGAATTTATTTTTCTATATTATAAAGTGGGTGCGACTATTTTCTGTCATTATAAAATCATCGAAGATTCCCTTACAAGATTATAAGAATATTTTCAAAGTAAATGTTTTCTTTTATAATTATGTGACTATTAAATGATTTCAAAAAAAGTGATTTTTCTCTCAAGTAGGTTTGATTTCATCTATGTCAACATCCTTTTATGGATTTTAAGCTTATTTGAAGTTGATTTATTATTATACAAAACTTCTATATTTTATAGATGTTTTTTTCATATGTTTGAATATGGATGTGTTATTTTAATACCATTCATGGTTATGGTGAAAGTATTGACATTTCATATGCTATTTTTAATACGAATATTTATGTTATGTTTAAACCCGTTTATATGAGGAATTATTTTGTCTTAGTAAGTGACATGTGGAGCCGACTATAGCTACTAGATGCATCGGTAGGTCTCATGATACAAACCAGTGTCTTGGAATATGGCCTTGACAAAATCTTATTTGTATTGTTGGCATGAGGCCTTGACAATGTGGTTATGATAGTATGGGATTATGCATTCAATCATTATGAAAGTGGTTATTGAAATTGCATGTGATTATTCTACTATTAGAATATCCATGTGAATAAGTAAATTTCATTATTTCGTTTTATTTATGCCATATTATGCTGAAGTTCATGTTTCAATGTCTTTTGTTTTAGTTATACATTCCCCTAAATTTTTGTGCTTATTTATGAATGTTTCTGCTATATTGATATCCTTAGTGTGCATCGAAGCTCACCCCTTTCTATGTTTTATTTTTCCCAGGATGAGAAGAAGTGTTTTATGAATGACCTGAAGGGATAGTATGAGGGGATATGAGTGTGGTCTACGGAGAAAAGATGTTGTTGTAGTTTTTCACTAAATGATGTAATGTAAACTTTATGAATGTATCTAGTGATTCTAAGACCGCTGAACTAATAGGTCTTTCAAGACATGATCTTTTGTGATCATGATAATGTTATCTAATAATTTACCAACTCTGGATAACTAGGGTCGGGGTGTTACAGTTGGTATCAGAGGAAGTTTAGTACAAACCTTGGAATCTAGATTTAGATAAACTCTGATTAGAACACATAGACCTAAGATGGACTTTGAGGATTAGTATAGAAGAACTTCCTAGAATATTGGTATTGTAGAGATTTGGTGAGTTTTCCAAGCAATACATCTTGGTCTGGATACAAGTAGGTAGAGGCGGCTCTGGAACAGATGTAACTAGGGGTAATACCGGAAAACACCGCTTTGAGCTAGACTCGAACAGGAACTGGTGCATGACAACGGGCCTTGCAGCCCTCTTGGTTACGACACTCCTGGGGGATATGTTTAGGATAATTAGCATTTTCATTACAAACCATTATTAAGGGTTTATGAGTATATAAATAATCAAATAAAACATTTTTATGATTTTGGATTATATCCATAAACGGTTCAATTCATGTTAAGTGTTTTACAAGTTTGGATTTATGTATTGCGATTCATTAACTAATCTACTGTATGCCATTGTTTAGAAATGGAGCCTAGTGGAAGGAATGAAAACCGTATCAATGCATGGAATCCATGTAGAGATTTCCCTCATGCTCAAGATAATTATAGTGGAGTTGGTGATGCAACTGGTGATGATAAGCTAATCACCATACTACGACAACTCACTCAGGTTATGAATAATAACCTTACCCATATGGAGCACCCATATCCACATTGGGGAGGATCAATGTTATAACGATTCATGAGGAAAAAACCACCAAATTCAATGGGGGTAACAATCCACTAGTATCTGAGAAATGGATATGTTCTTTAGAGAAAATATTCCACTCTTTGTGAATTAGTGAAAGGGAAAAAGTTGTCATGGCAGTTCATTGCCTCACTGGAGATGCTGGAAAATGGTGGTCATTGATTCTTAACACAAAGGAAGATGATGAAGTATCAAATATGGAATGGAGGGAGTTCAAATATCTTTTCTTAGAAAAATAATTTCCCCATGACCATCGAATAGATATTAAAAGGCAATTCTTGAGTTTGAGACAAAAGGAGGATAAGAATGTCACAATGAATGAGGATAACTTTACAAGGATAGCATGGAATGATACAGATTATATATGTAAAACAATAAGTAATATTGATTGTTTCATTGATGGATTACAACCATTTCCCCATATAGCATTATTCTCACAATCCTTCTCGTTATACGAAGATATTGTTTCATGTGCTATCATGACAAAAAAGGAATTCTATAAGTCTTACGATTTTAAAGAAAAGTAAGAGAAGAAGTGATCAATTGATCACTATGGAAATGGAAATAAGCGGAAGAAGGGTAAATTTGAATATCTATCTTACAGTAAATGTGGGAAGAAACACCCTGGTACTTGCTTGAAGGGAATGGGAGTCTGTTACTAGTGTGTTGAAAAGGCCAGCAAGCACGTGATTGTAAGGGGAAGAAAGAAGCTACTGATGTTCAATGCTAAACTTTTAGGGAGATGGGACATTATTAAAATGAATGTCCTAATAATTAGGGAAACTTACCTAATAGCAGTCCAAGGTATCAAGGAGAAGCTTATTCTATCACTATTTCAGAGGTAGAAGCTCTGAAAGACACGGTGGCATGTAATTTAATGGTTTCCTCATGTTTAGAAAATTCTTTATTTGATTCTGGATCATCGCATTGTTTCATATCTTCCCAGTTTACTAAGAAAATTGGATATTTCCAATTCCATTTAATAATGGATTTGTCATTTAAAACTCTTAAGGGATGTATCATCACAACAATGTTTTGTGAATCCTTTCCCATTAGAGCATGTAAATGTTTTTTATCATCTAATATCATCATCATTCATATGATTGTGTTGTATATAATACTTGGTATGGATTTTCCATTAGACCACGATGCAAAGAATTATTGTAAGAAGAATAAGGTTACGATTTCTGATGATGATGACAAGGAACACCTTATCTTTAGAGAGGAATCATCACCACCTAATTATTATCTAGATCCACCCCTAGTAGCTCAACTAAATTCAATTACTGAGGATGAAGAGAATGAAATGATTGGGTGTGAGGAACGGAATGTTCAAAAGGTGGATGTACCTATTGTGGGAGAATATGTTGATGTGTTTCTAGAAGATTTACCTTAACAACCTCCAGAACAAGAAATTGAGTTTTCCATTAATTTAATTCCTAGGTGAAGGCCCATATCGAAGACCCCTTATAGAATGGCCACTATGGAATTAGTAGAAATAAAGAAACAACTAGATGAATTGAGTAATAAGTGATTTATTCGCCCTAGTGTTTCTACATGGGGAGCCCCTATCATTTTTGTTAAGAGGAAAGATGGATCTATGAGGTGATGTATCGACTACAAGGAGATCAATGCTATAAAAATAAAGAACAAGTATCCCCTACCTCGTATTGATGATTTATTTGACCAACTGCATGGAGATCAATACTTTTCAAAGATTAAAATTTGATATTTATACCATCAGTTGTGTGTGAGGAAGGAAGTCATTCCGAAGAAACAATTTTGAACTAGGTATGAGAATTACAAGTTTATAGTAATGCCTTTTTGGATGACTAATGCACCCTATGTTTTCATGTATTTGATGAACAGAGTATTCATGGAATATCTTGATGACTTCATAGTTGTATTTATTGATGACATGTTGGTATATTCCACAAGATATGAAGATAATGAAAATTACTTGTGCATTATATTGAATACTCTGAGAAGACATGAATTATATGGGATGTTTAGCAAGTGTGAATTATGGCTTCAGGAGATTTATTTTCTTGGCCATATTGTTTCGAAGGATAAAATCTATGTTGATTCATCTAAGACAAGAACAATCCAAGAATGTCCATCACCAATGAGTATAACTGAGGTACACAGTTTTTTTTGGTTTAATAGGATATTATCGATGTTTGGTCTAGAATTTGTCCATGTTTTCTAACCCATTAAAAAATCTCAATCGTAAATGGGTTAAATTTATTTGGAAAAAAGAGTGTGAAGAATTTTTTGATGAACTGAAGAAAATATTATTCAATGCTCCTATATTGACTCTACCATCGTGGAATGATGGGTTTGTTATTTATAGTGATGCATCAAAGAAAGGACTTGGTTGGGTCTTTATGAAGAATGATAGGGTTATTGCCTATGCATCAGAACAGGTAAAAATTCATGCCCAAAACTATCCTACTTATGATCTTGAGTTAGCAGTTGTAATATTTCCTTTGAAGATTTGGAGACACTATATATATAGTGAAAATGTGAGATTTACACTGATCACAAGAGTTTGAAGTTTATTTTATCATAGAAAGAACTCACCATGAGGAAAAGAAGATGTCTTTAACTTCTCAAGTATTATGATTTCATGATACACTACCACCCAGGGAAGGAAAATAATGATGCAGATTCTTTGAGTAGAAAAGATCATGGAGTTTTGAACAAGATGAGAGTTGAGAGGGATCCTATTTAAATGGATCTAGTAAATTTGGATATGGGAATCACCATGGGAGGTGAAACATCAATAAATTTTCAAATGGTTCCCAAACCATCTTTACTAGAAAGGATAAAGAGTTATTAGACCGATGATGAAGAGTTTCAAAAAATGACTAAAGATGTGAATGAATGGATATTGAGTGACATTGTATTTGAAGATATAATTTTGAAATTTGGGAAGAGACTTTGTTTCCCAAATATAGCTGATCTAAAAAGGGAATTTTTGGACGATGCTCATAGTTCCAATTTCTCTATACACCCTAGGAGCACCAAGATGTATAGAGTTTTGATGGATCATTTTTGGTTGGACAACATGAAGAGAGATATTTCTGATTTTGTGTCAAGATGTATGGTTTGTCAACAAGTGAAATCTGGAAGGAAACAACCTAGAGGAGTCATGCAACCTCTTCCCATACCTATGTGGAAATGGGATAATTTCACAATGGACTTTGTCATGGGACTACCAAATACTCCTAGAAGGAATGATGCAACATGGGACATTGTTGATCGTCCTACCAAATCAGCACATTTTCTTATTGTAAGAGAATATCTACCACATGATCTTATAGTAAGGATATGTATTAATGATGTTGTGAGACATCATGGAGTACCACATTCAATTGTTTTTTATCATGATCCACATTTTACATCAAGATTATAGAAGAGTCTTCAGAAGGCCTTGGATACTAAACTTCTTTTGAGCACTTCTTACCACCCCCAAACTGATGGACAATTTCAACGGACTATTCAAACCCTAGAAGACAAGTTGAGATCTTTCTCCCTTAACATTCAGGGTATGTGGGGTCAATATTTTCTCCTTGTAGAAATTTCCTATAACAATAGCTTCCATTCAAGTATTCAGATTGCACCATATGAAGTGTTATATGGAAATATATGTCGCACACAAACCTATTGGGATGAAGTTGGTGAAAGAAAACATGTAGGCCCATAATTGGTGGGGGAAATGATGGAAAAGGTGAAGGTAATCCAAAACCACATCAAAGCATCACAAAGTATACAGAAGAGCTATGTTGAGAACGAAAGAAAGGATTTGGAATTGTAGGTAGGAGATCATGTTTTCCTGAAGGTATCTCCATTGAAGGGTGTAATACGTTTCGGTAAGAAAGGTAAATTTAGTCCCAGGTACATCGGAGATTTCTAAATTCTTGAACGAATTGGGGTTGTAGCTTAATATTTGGAAATACCGCCAAGTCTCTTCTAATTTCACGATGTGTTCTATGTATCACTGTTGAGAAAATACATGCCTGACCCAACACATGTACTCACCTATGAAGAATAAGAACTAGAACCCGATCTATCTTATTGCGAAGAGCCTATCAAGATTCTTGATACGAGATAAAAAGTTCTGAGAAACTAGAATACTCGTCTCGTAAAAGTTCTATAGAGAAACCATAAGTTGGAAGATGCAACGTTGGAACCTGAGGAACTTATGATGGAGAACCACTCGAGTCTTTTTTTGTGTTAGTATTCTAGAAATTTAGAGATAAAATTTTTTTGAAGGAGGAAAGAATGTAACAACTCGAGCTTCCATGGTACGCTTCTCTTTGAATTATATAGTAGCGTGTGTGATATTCATCTTCGAGTTCTAACACACTATAACCAATCAAACTAGCCTTTATGAATAGTAATACCAACTTTTGGAAATTTTATAAATTTTATCATTCAAAATGGACTTTTTTGGAGTCAGAATATCGATATTAGCTTAGGGTGATTTTTTGGTATTTTTCTGAAAACTTTCAATTTTTGATTAATGGTGAAAAACACTGAGTTTTCGTTTAAAGCCAATTTTTTTAAATAATTATTTATTTTATTTAAATTTATTATATGTCAGAAACGACACATAATACCTATATAAGTTCAATTTAATTCAATGGATTCAATTTATAATATTTTTAGATATATAAAAAAAATTAGAACTTTTAACCGCCTTTTACCCATCTCCTAGGAGAATGTTTAAATACGCATAAAACTTAATTTTACCACTTCTTTGTGTGGAATTTTGAAATTCTGAGAGACACAGTTAATATCAAGGTTTAAAATGTGGTTCAATAAGATATAAATTATTTGTTGATTAGTAACTTTTTACTTTTATTTGACACGGTTAAAGGTAAATAAGGTAATTAAGGGTAAAACAGATATTATTATTACCCTAACAGAAGTCCTAATTCTATTAGATAAGTATAATTTGACCAAAAAAAATTAGGAATAACATTTGAACATCTTTGGTCCACATGGATTACATTAGGACATTTATTATTATTAAATTCAAAGAAGAGTTAAAAGAGATTAAATCAATGTTTAATAACTAAAACATTTTTAATATAAGGTTATATATAAGATAAATCCGATTAAAATACTAATTATAAAGATAAAAATATTTCCTACATAAATATATTTTATTTATAATTTTTAGACATTAGATAATTTAATTTATTTATGACACAACGGTGATGCAGTAATTACCTTATTAATGAAATATAAAAATAATTGATATTATTAATATCCAAATAAATGTAATTTGAGACTTTTTATGAATTATACTAAATTTATTGGTTAATATACCTTATTAGGGTTAGTTAAATGAATTGTTTTAGAAGTAATAATTCTTCTATTATTTTAGAAAAAACAAAATACCAAATAGTGTCAAAATTGACAAAAAAGCGTTTTTAAAACAAATATTATTTTATTAATTCATATTCTATTCCTAAAAATATAATATTTTTCTAAAATAATTATATAATGATATTTTTATCATTAATTAACCACTTGGGGTTCTCTTGTAAGTATATAGTATGTTTATTAACCATATAATATAAAAATACATAGAGACCTGGTAAATGCTAAACTATTTAACTAAGATTTAAATATACATGATAACGTTAATATAGTGACCCAGACCTATCTAATATATATATATATTTAAAGGGTTTCGATCCATCCCCACCTTGGCCTCTAAATAATTCACATTGGATCCATTATAAACCTAATATGAATTTATTATAAAATAATTTTTTATGTTTTTTCTAAGGTGCCCTTCACACCTCTTATAAAAAGGCACTCACCTTTCTCTCAAATTCATACCTTCAAAGACTTTTGGATCAGCTAAACCCTGCCCAAATATTCTCTAAACTTCCCTCACTTAATTCTAGAGTCATTCATTTGATCCGAAAGCCAACCTAAGGAACCATTTTGATCAAATCAAAAGGAAAAACCCGAAGAATAGGTAATGTTTTCACCACCCTCTTTCAAGTTCCTTTTTCTTCAACTTCTTCTTTTTTTGATATTTCCATTCTAAAATAATAACTCCAGTAAATACTATATACTGTGATTATATTATAAATATGGTACAACCATATTCAGTATTCTATCCATCAATTAAATGACATGTCACCATACGTTTGTACGTACGGCTTACCCTCTCTATGTCATGGTGTTTTTGTTATTCAATACATTATTATTTGGATGGGTATAATAATGATTTTTAATTCACGTAAATAATAAATATAACATGAAAAGTAATAGGTATATATGATACACCATCCAATTATATATTATTTTAATATCCAAAGAATGATTTTGTCACTCATGCGTACGTACGGACTACCGTCTCCACGAACTCGATAAGATTCATTCCCCTTCATATCCATTCAAGAATAATTTTCATTTGATGAAAAAAAATAATGTTTATGGACTTGATATAATCCTGGATATGAATAAGATACAACATATGGATAACAAACACGACTTATCTAACAAAACATATAAAAGAAAATGAGTAAGAGGACACCCGAAGTGAAGATAGTATTAAAATATTATTAAAAAAGCAATATTAAAAGATCATATATGATAACATATTTATGTTTATGATTCTTTCATTATTTAATAACAATGATTTAAGTATTATAAAGGAGTTTAACCTAACCTAGACCAAGTAAAATTACAAGGTAAGGGATTATTTCACAATATCTTCATTATCCGAGATTGTTTATACATAATTATATACTAGGACCTCTTTATCATCCACATCCATGTTTATTAAAAATGTATTTCAAATCATTCTTACAATATTAACGACTATTTCCTAAAGTCATTTATACCCTTTTTTAACTTTTTGTTTGATGTTTATAACGAAATATTTCTGTCATTTTTCAAACAATGTCATTTTTAACCTTTTCGACAGAATTAAGGTAAGAATGTCTTTTTTTAACTTATACAGCAGGTGCGACTATTTTCCACCATTATAAAATCATAGAAGCTTCCATTACAAGATTATAAGAATATTTTCAAAGTCAATGTTTTCTTTTATAATTATGTGACTTTCAAATGATTTCAAAAAAATAGATATTTCTCTCCAATAGTATTGATTTTATCTATGTCGACATCCTTTGATGGATTTTAAGCTTATTTAAAGTTGATTTATTATGATATTATACATCCATATTTTATTGATGGTTTTGTGATATGTTTGACTGTGGATGTGTCATTTTTATACCATTCATGGTTTATGGTGAAAGTATTGATATTTCATATGCTCGTTTTAATACGAATGTTTATGTTATGTTTAAACCAGTTCATATGAGGAATGCATTGGACTTAGTATGTGACCGATGAAGCCCAATATAGCTCCTCGATGAATCGGTAGGTCTCATAAGAAAAACTAGTGTCTTGGCCAAAGGCCTTGACAAAATCTTATTTGTAGTCCTAGCACGATGCCTTGAGTATGTGGTTATGATAGTCTGGAATTATGCATTCAATCATTATGAAAGTGGTTATTGATATTGCATGTGATTATTTGACTAGTAGAATATCAATGTGAATATGTAAATGGAATTATTTCATTTTATTTCTGCAATATTATTATGAAGTTCATGTTTTAAAGGATTTTGTTTTAGTTATAAATTTACTTAAATGTTTATGCTTATTTATGAAAGTTTCCGCTATATTGTTATCCTTATGGTGCATCTATGCTCACCCCTTTCTATGTTTTATTTTTCCCATAATGTGAAGAAGTTTTTTATAAATGAACTGCAGGGATAGTATGAGGGGATATGAGTGTGGTCTATAGAGACAAGATGTTGTTTTAGTTTTTCACATTATGATGTAATGTAAACTTTATGAATGTATCTTGTGATTCCAAGGCAACAAAACTAATTAGTCTTTAGAAACTTAATCTTTTGTGATCATGCCAATATTATGTAATAATGAACCAACTCTAGGTAACTAGGGTTGGGGCGTTATAATATATTTCTTATATTAATTTTATTATTTTCCATAGATGGACATGAAATTTATTTAATTTGAAAAAAAATATTTTAAATATATACGGTATTTACCAAAAAATTATATCATTCATTTTCAAGATATTTTATTTTTTAAAACCATTATATAAAATATTTTAAAATTATGTTTTACTATTAATATTAGTATATTTAATGTCTATGTTTTAATCATCTCATTCAAATAATAATGATGGTAAAAATAGGTTTCATAGAAATATCAGTGTTGTGTGTAACATAATCTATGTTGTTGTTACGTTTAACATACAATAAGTCAAGGTTTAATGTAATGTATGCTGGGTAGATTTTAATTATGAAAGGAATGTCTGACATAGTGTTTTAAAATATATATATATATATATATATATATATATATATATCTATTTACATTATCATGTGAATTATAAAATATAAAATGATTAATAAATTCAAAAAAAATCACAAAATCTTTGTTTGTTAAAATATTTATTTATGTATATATTCACACCTAAATAGCTAAATTTATACAATAGAATATTATTCCTACTCATCAAATATTACGACTGCTCGATAAATTACCACTCTGGAAAAGAAATCAAGATGGATGACGCCTTGAGTTGAATGAATTTTGTTATCTTATCCATTATAATGATAAAAAATGATACAATATTTATGGATTTTTAAATATATATCATTAAATTTTGATGGAAGGGGGAAAATATTGTCATACTCAAATTAATGTTCATTTGTATTTCCCTATGAATATTACATAGGAATAAAAATTATATGTTGAAATATAACAATGTTGATAAATATTCCTATGTTTAAACTTGATTTAGATGGAATGATAATATACATAAACCACATATATATCAGTCTGTATCAGATATGAAGAAGGAATTGTAAGCATAACCCCATAGTTATTCATCATCTATTCATCCTAGAAGTGGGAAACATATATTGACATTTTAAAGAGTATTATTTGTGGCTGAGTTTTAAGATATATATTGTATAAATTGAATCATGTTTTTTGTTGTGTTGGGAGGTTATGGTTATGATGGAAAAGTATAATGGGATGTTACAACCATTACACATTCTAGAATGTAAATGGTTGAACATTACTATAGATTTTTTCTTTGGAATCCCAAAAAATCTTAGGGGAATAATGCTATATGGGTGGTAGTAAATCACATTACAATGTTAGTACATATAATTTCTATTAGAGAAGATTTCTCTATGAATCATTATCCCAGGATATATGTCAAACAGATGGGAAGAGTTAATGGAGTTATATATTCAATTGTATTTGATCATGATCATTGGTTCACCTCAATGTAATGGTCAATTCTACAGAATAACTGGGAAATATTGTTTAGTTTCATCACTATGTATAATACCCATACATATGGTAAGTCTGATATAGTAATTAAAACTATAGGGGATATTTTGATACATATTCCTATTGATTTCAAATGTTCTTAGGTTCATTACATGCTTCTATTTGATTTTTCATGTAACAATATATTTCACTCAATCATTTGGAGAGCTCCTTATAAAGATTTATATGTAAAGAAGTGTGTAACATCATTATGGAATGAAGTTGAAAAAATAAAGTTATTGGGACCTGATATTTTTGATGAAATGGAAGAGAAGGGTAAATCCATTCATTATTACATAAGTGAATCATAAATTTGAGAGAAATTTTTTGGAAAAAATCATCATCATGGTTTGGAATTTGATGTTGCTGAGAAGCTGTTTTTGATAATTTCTCTTTAGATTAATTCTATTATATTCAATAATAATGAAAAGATAATACCTTGGTATTTTTTTAACTATTTATATTATCTATTGAGTAGGGATAGTCTCTTAATTTTTTGTTATTCCACTAAACCATTCTGATGTTCATGACATGTTCCATGTATCTCTCATGAGTAAGGACATACTATAACCTTAACATTTACTAGGAATAGTGTTTATACCAAATAATATAGACCTTAATTATGAGATGAAGCTAGTTGAGATTATTGACCATAGAGAGAATGTGTTGTGAAATAGGACCACTCGCCTAGTTAATGATTTCATGTAAAACCACCAACTTGAGAAAGATAAATCAGAACGTAATAAAATGATGGGGAAGAATTATCCTTTGTTTTTGAATCATGGTTATGGAAATTTTTTGGTGAATTTGTTTATAGGGGGTAGAATGTAACACTATAGAATCCTTGGTCTTTATTACACATTCAAACCTGATTTATTATATAAACATTTTCAAAATGCTACTATGAGTATTTAGAGTCCTAGTGTCTTGGGAAATTAAGAACATTATATAAAAATTTAAAAAATTAAATACTACATCTTTATTGAAAAGATTCTTTACATGACCACAACATTCCTTCAAACATAGTATTGCATGGGATAACCTGAGGACATACATAAGAAAATAGTGTTCTATAGAGACCTAGAATGGAGTAAAAAAATAATACCATGTTTAATTAAATACATGTTAGTAAATAGTAATATCAATGGTGAATAATAAAAACATGAACATAAATGCATGATATAACATGATTATCATAACATGGAAATGTGGAAAAAACATTCAATATTATGTTAGCATGATCTGAGGCTCATTGCACATGGATTAGAATGAGTAAAACCACATTACACATGAATTAACATGAGTAAACCCTCATTTCACATGGTGTATCATGATAATAAACATTACCCAATTCATTGGATTGCTATCTAGGTACACCCTTTGTAATAATTTTAATCTCATACATAAGTGTGCCAAAAAGATATTATAACATGTATTCATTAAATATAATCATTTATTCTATGATAAAGGAATGAGTAATAAAGAAATGAAATTATATAATCAATTATTATATGTTTATAATGGAGAAAACCCTTGATAGAGAAATTTGAATGGTATTCCCTACACGATGATTTTGGCCTAGAAAATCATAAGCTAATTTTGGGAACATAACAACATCATAAAAATTCATAAAAATGGTTAATGTAAGGTAAATGGGCCTATAATCCCATATAAATGAAATAGAATGTAACAGGGTCATATAAATTTTTCTCCCGAAATATTATTTTGTAAATAGAAAGCATATCATAATAATGTAACACGAATAATGAGGAGAAAAGGAATAACTCTTATGAAATTTCACAATGGTAAGGTGTGTATATGTAAGGGATTATTTATAGAGAATGAAATATTCCATAATTAAAACAAAATTAGGTTTGTATGGGTGATGCGATAAATCATACCCCAACATTTTTAATGAAACATTATTTGGTATACCAATATAAGGAAACATGTACAAAAATGAGAAAGGACGGAAAATGGGGATCCATTACAGAATTTCAGCATAGTAACAGATTAGGTATGATTTCAAATGGGGGAGGACAAATAATCCCTCTTTAAAATAACATAAAATAGACAGTATTTAATTTATTATAGAAAATTATAATATAACCAATTGAAATTAAAAGGACTAATTTCAAACAAGGTTCTTGAATTGAAATAAAGGGAGAAAAGTGAGGATCCCATACAAAAAATTGATATGATGATCAGTGTAAAAAAGGGTTCATAAGAAGGGTAAATTAGTGTTAAAGGTAATATAATAATTTATACATAAAATGGTAAGTAAATATAATATTAATTATGATATATCAACAAAGGAATATTTTAAATTAAAATATATAACATTGAATGATTGATTGATAAAAGAGGAGGTTAAAAGATCCATTATGGAATTTCGACATAGTAATAGATTAGGTAAGGGTCCAAATGCAGAAGTATAAATGATACCACATTGAAAAAAAACCATTTAGAAATTATTGTAATTATTAGAAACGAATTTAAATACATTCTATTGAAATTAAACAAACTACTCTCAAAGAAGGGGCTTGAATTCACAACAGAGGAGAGGAATCTGTTACCTGGATGTGTGATCAAAAAATATTGAGAGAGGATTATTAGGAGATTTAGGTTCATTGGGAGGTCTCTAGGGAGAATGTAGAAGAAATTGGTATATATTTGAATGGATTGAGTGAAGTGGAATTGTAGATTGGGTGGGTTTATATATGAAAGGTGGGGGAATTATTTATTATTTTGGTCATGGGAAATACAAACTAAAATATAAAAAACCAAAAACCATGTCATGGTTTGTGTACGTGGTTTATGGAAAAGGGGAGTTTTATACATTAATTTTAATTTATATGGTATGAAGATATGAAAATATTTTCATTTCTTATGTGGAGGTGAGTCACATATTCAGGAAAATGATTTTAAAAACGTTAAATATTTTATATGTCTTGGAGGATTTACGAAGGAATTAAAAAATAAATCAAAAAAATCTATCATTAAATTAATTTATATTAAAAGATGAAAATTTCTAAATATAACTTTTATAGTAATATATTACATCCCAATTTGATAATTATGATTTCAAAAATCATTTTATATATTTATACTGTATTTAATTTTTTCCAAGAATTCCTATGTCTCAGAAAATTATGAAAATTTCACAGTTGGATGATTTTGAAGTCCTGATTCCAAAAATAATATTAATCTTATCGGAATAATTTTCTAATTATTTTATTGTTCTCTTTTAAAATTATAACTGAAATTTATTGATAATTAATCATTTTTTTCAAAAACATTTTCTAGACCTTAATAAAAAACAACATACTTCATAAAACTTATATGATCATTTCTATTTAATAAAATAATTTTAATAATAATATTTTTTAAAAATATTATTTAATTGAAAAATCCATTAATTCATCAAAATATATTTCATAATTAAATTTAAATATTAACAAAAAATACTACATTTTAATTAATAATCATTTTCAAAGCAATAATAATAAAATGAAATTACAATCATTATTATATCCAACATTATACACATAGTCATAATGATTGGGTCTGCTTACATATAAATCTATTATACACCATATTCCCTAAGATTAAGGTGAATGATTGTGGGGATTTCATGGGGCCTTTTAGTGAATATAGTTTGGGTCATGATATTGATGATCTTGAACTTCTCTTGTAAATGTTTTCCCACATGGTTAAGTTGTTTGGTCTAGACGTGGTCTTGGTCCAGGGAAAACCCCAAAAATTCTTTATCCCTCATAAGATATGATAAATGGGCTTCTTAGGGAATGATCCCATTAGTTGAGTCCATCACTTCTTTTGTATATGTCAAGATAATTTTTTAAAGACCGATATATATTCTAGTCATGTGATCACTATTCAACAAATATATTATAAAAGGTAAGGATACTTAACCGTCATTTAAATCTAATTAGATATAATAAATAAAAAGTGCATGTGTTTTATATATCCACAATACATTAAAAGAAAATTAATTTTCTTCAATCACTTCCAGGTCATTACAAGCACCCTAATGATTTATTTAATATTATTTTTAAATAAATGACATTTCCATGATAGATTTAGATACATGCAACACAAATTTAAATGAAATGTGACATATTATAAAAATTTTGTTATTAAATATGATTGTTATTGTGTAGCCATTGGAATTGTGGCTAAAAACTTGGTAAAATGAAATATTGAAATATATGTTTGAGACATATATATATATTTAATTCAATGGTTCCCAATTAATTAAAAATTAAAATTAAAACCATTTGAAAATAAATAAATTATTTTTATAAGATACTATTTTTGAGAAAACAAAAAAAAAATTATCTCAATAAATTAAATAAAACACTTTTAGTGAATGATTAAAATTAAATATATATATATATATATATTATAATATAAATAATGTTTTTAACATTTAACTTATGTGCTTTTTATGTGTGATGTTAGAATAAATATAATTTTACACGAAAAATAATATTTTCCTAAATAGATATTTTGTCACATTTTAAGTTATTATTTTAAAATTAATTTACTCCACATTTATAAAGTTAATTTTAAAAACATAATTTCTTTTTTTAATCATCATTTCAAAATTATCATAGAGTAATTTTTTGAGAATTTTTTTGAAAAGTGATCTATTTACATGAATAATGAAAATATTGTTTTATATTGACAAAAGAATTTTTTTATAAAGATGGATGATGCATGGCCGGACAAAAGTATTTTCATTCAAATTATTTAAATAATTCAATGTTATTTTAAATTTTTTAAAAAATAAGTTCAATAATATTGTTGTTATTCAAATTTATATCATTATTATCATTTTCATGTTGAATTTAGATATAAAAGCATTTTAATCTTATGAGAACTATTTCATTGAAAATACATTTTTTCATGCCTCTACAAGTTTAATATTAAATTTAAATTTTCAACATTTTTGAATGGAATTTTGAAAATTTTATATAACTTTCAGAAATATATGAATTAATATTATATAACAAGTTCAATGAATTCTTTTTAAAATGAATAGTAAAAAATAGTAATATTTTATTAAATCGATTATTGTTAAATTAGATTTACAGTGGTTTTAAACTAAACAGTTTAGGGTATGATTGAATATAAATCATTCATAAATTCTATTTCCATGAAACATTTCAACATACCGTGTCCAAAATTATTATAAAAGGTCTTTTGGAAGCATTTTTCTTTGGAATGGATTTATCAATTTTTATTGTTTTGGGAAATTTCCATGTAGTTTTCCGGTGGGTTTGTTTCCATACATATAAAAGAGACAACCCTATCTGTCAATATTCACACATCCAAAAAATAATTATTCAAATACCTACCCACATATTTTTCTTACTTCTCCACTGAGATCTTTTTGACCTTGTTTTTAATATGAATCCCTTCCAAGAATTATTTTCAAGGGAACCTAAAGTGGTTGTTTGAAGAAGAGGTATTGTTCTTAGCTATGATTTTTTATTTAATTTTTTAAAAAAAATACTTCAAATAATCTAAAAATATGATGATATAATATAATAATTATCTCTCATATTATGATATTTTATTATTTAAATTTAATTACCTATACATGTCCCCGCTTCCATCAATTAGGATATGAAAGAACCGATTGTTTTTACGGTGGACTACCGCCTATGAAAATGATGAAATTAGATTACCATAAAATTCCCTAATAATAGGATATAATTATAGATTTATATTATTCATATGATATTAGTATTATTATTAATATTATTGGATTGTTATGTCACATATAACTTATTCCACAATATTCAGTGAAGATATAATAATGTCTCTCATTTTTAAGACAATCTACCTCCTCACAATGTGATGTAATTTTTTTCACTTACGATATACATGTAAATTAATAAGGATAAATTTAATTAATATATATGATTTATTTGAAATCAGAATAATTATAGAAATTTTAATTATTATTAATGTTTTTATTTATATCAATTAAAAATGGAAACGTTGTTCATGTGTACGTACGTCCGACTGTCTATATCAGTGGTGTATTTTATATTTCAACCTCTAACATATTTGAATGATTTGATGCTTAAATATTATAAAAATATATTATATTAATAAAATTGTTTATATTTTTGAGATACTTGAATTATTATCAAAGTATAAGGACAGAAACTACAAAAAGAAAACATACATGAGAAAAAAAAAATTAATTACCTGAAATTGTAATTTTAACATAGAATTGTTAATAAACATGATATAATGATTATAAATAAATTTTCTATGATATAATATATAATAGTTTGGTTTTATTAAATATGTATAAAAATACTGTATTTATTATATATGATGTATGAATTTGTATGTAGTGATTTGAGACTTAATGTAATGGATTTTTGTTTAAACCTACCTTCTTTGGGGTGTAAGTTATGCTATGAACATGTATTATTATATGAGGTATATATACTATAAATTTACATTCTATATCATTATTTTTTTTTCTTGAAAAATAATGTTTCATAAATGATATTATTTCATGGTGCTTATGATTTAATTGTTAACAATGTGGTAGTGATTTTATGTTACAATATCATGGTTTATCATAATTATTTATGATTACGTTTTTTATTATGATTTATTATGATATATTAGTCATGAAAATAATGAAGTTTCTTATACTATGGTTTTTTAGTTATAAAACATATTTTACCTTCATTTTTCTTCCATAAAGAATTCAATATATAAAAACACATTTATAATGAAAAATTCACATTATTTATCTCTTGAGTAGAAATAGATTTTCCTTTTGTGTCTATGTTTTACAAAAAAATAATAAATTTTTTTCATTATTCAAGAAATTTGTTTCATAATATTTCTTAACCATGTTTTACATACTAGAAAATGAACTAAAATGATTCTCATTGTCATTTTTCTGATCAATGTGATTATTAATTTTACCTAAAATTTGAAATGAATCATTTTTTAAATGTGTACTCGGTTGAAATAATTTTTCACTATCATGACTGGTAAAAAGATTAATGACTATTTTATAATTTTTTATTATTATATTCAAATAATTGGATTTAATTTTTTTTTTAAATGCTATATTCATAGTGTAAAGTCTTTTTTCATCCAGAAATATCAATGTGATAATACAAAAACATTTTCAATTTAAGATGAAATACAATGTTGTTTCTCATTATTTACTAGGTATATGTTCCAAATATACAATTTTATTATTTATTTGAATGGTTTTTGATTAAGATAATAATTTTTATTGAAACCCATTCCTTTTAAACTAATTATTATAAGATGAACTGCTTATGATACCCATTTATTATTATGGGTTCTAATATGATGAATTGTGTTTGATCTTGTGGAATGCATATGTATGATTTCAATTTTTGATGGGTTCGGACTATTTACCTTTACAATGTATTGGGTAAATCATTATATCTTATGATATAATAATTGGAAACATGTTTATGAGCATGAACTATAATTGGAAATAGGCCGATGGAATTTCTCCACAATGGGAAATATGGGATGAGGATTGATCTAATGTGTTTGATAATCTTCGTAGATAACGTATAAAATGAAATTATTGTGCTAAATTTGTTGATGACAAAATTATTTTCATAAGATCTAATTGTTTAAGAAATATGTTGATTCGACTATCTTATGAATCATGCCATTTTTAAAGATAATGAAATATCTCATTATTCATTTTGATGATATATAACGGGTTGGATATGAACATTGAACTTTATATTCATGATATATCCCCATTATGATTATGTTGTTAGTTTATATGACCATAGAATGATATCATCATTTTTTCACTTACCAAACATATGATATCACCATTTCTTTTGTTTATTTTCCTTAGGATATAAAGAAATCTTTTATGTCAAGTATGATTGTAAATATTTCTAAATTGGGTATCATTATTTGAGATATTGAATATATTTCAATAAATAATAATATTGTGAACCTAGTCACTGAGACATAAGAATAGTACATTCATTGTGTGTGTATTTAAAAGTGTATTGAATACTCCTAAAAACATGTGATAGTTCGTGTACCATACATATTTTCGGATTGATGTATAAGTTGAAAATATTATTTTTCAAGTTTTTTATTGTTTAATGTTTAATGTTATGATTTTATGTAGTGTGTTTCTATTTTAGCGCTTCAAGATCGAGTCTATCAGATAAAGATCCAACAGACAATGTTTTGTATAATAAAAATATTGATCCTCCAAAACAATAAATGTTCATATATATCATTTGAAAGATCAATTGGTAGATATATTATAGTTCAAGAATGATAATTTAAATAGAATAGGAAAAATATTTTTCATTCATTGAAATTCCATCACACATATTTTCATTGAGTAACATCTATTGAACTATTATTACATCCTTAGATAATGAATTATTATATTGATCCTGGTAGTGAAAAATATATCAAGTTTGATATGAAGTAGGGTTCAGTCTGATAAAAAATTAAAATATCCCTATTAATAAAATCAATATGAAATTCATCAGTAAAAGATGTTGGATGGTCAAAGGAGAAGCTACTAGGAGTTTAGATATTCACTTTAATTGGTCACTGATTTATTATATGGATATAAATCAGATAGATAAATATGATTAAATCACATAGATGAATCAGTGATAATATACCACATATTGAATTACAATGTAAGTCCTATATAACTTTTAATCAAATATAGGATAGATCAGATGGAGAAATTATAATACATCAGATTGATCAAGCCAAAAAAAATTAGACCATTAGTTAAAGGATTCCTTATAGAATTTAGTGGTTATAAAATAAATTAGATCGAAATACCATAGATTTTATCTAAAAACCCCCATAGAGAGGTGATGATATTGATAAATAATCCTAAAATTCATAAGAAAGAGTAACAACCACCAAATGGATGTATTCTTAATCATGATATCAGAAAACATTTATCGGACGAAGTTCTTTGGTGCTTGATGTAAACACTGTAAATCACAAAACATTGATATTTATAGTTGTTAACTCAAGACATGATATATTTCTAAGGATATGGACGTTTTATAATGTTCCAAAATACCATATTGATGTTTTTATAAAATATAGGTTGGGGTTTTCCATGAAGCTTCATGTATTTTATAGAAAAGATGATAAGTGACCAGTGATGTTGAGAAGAGTTTGTTGTTTGAAATCCAAATTCGAGTTTATTGAGAAATCAAATTTTAGATTCCACCATTTTCCATATTGGTATTCTTATATAAAGGGTAGTATATACATAATTTACTAACACTATTCATGTTTTAAAGTTATGTAATGATATGATGTTTGAAAAAAATCATGTTTTCTTATCCCAGGAAACATGTGGTTAATGAAGATGCACTAGAAAGATGTATCAGTCAAATGTTTTTTGACAATAGGATTTGAACATAGGAATCCAAAATATATTATTTAGTCACTGGTAAAACAAATAATTTTTTGTTAGATAGTGGTATCAGTTTCTTATTAATCGATTCAATTATTATGAAATGGAGGAATATAATATTAAGACTAGGGTGTAGAGTATTGAGTTGTAGATTCTATAGGTGTGTTGGATGGAGTATTGTTGGATAGAGATGGAGGCATGTCATATGGAGTAATATCATATGATGTTATAGGATCCCTTGATTGAGTGTCTAGATTGTTAATTTATATATGATGTATTAGAGAGTTTATTGTATGTTAATATTATTTGGATAAAAATGTAATAAAATTTCAAAACTAATTGGAGTCTATATAGTTTTCAATTTGTATTTTGGTGGTTTTTTGGAGATATATAAATTATGTGATATCGTATAATTATACCTCACTTGTAATTTATGAACTAATTATTAATGGAATGATACATTTATTGATGGGATTAACCATGGAAAAGACATGACTTCCCATACTGATGCTTCATATTTAAATAAAATAGGTGTGTTTTTTCCATATATTATTTTAATGTAATATTGTAAGAGACTGTGGGAGATTTAAAAAAAATACATACATATAAACTAATAACACATGTTCATTAAAAAAAATGTAAGAAATATTTTATGATGGAAATCATTGGTAAATGTAAATGACCACTAATTCACCCCCCCTAAGGGTGTCATCACAATTCACATTGGATTCTCAGAAGAAAATATAATGTTTTCACCAAAATAGTATTTCTCATCAAAATATCGTCAACTCATACAGGAATGAGTACAAGATAAATTTTGTAATCCCATACCTTGATATAGCACATGATATCTTATAATAGAAAAATCAAAATATATTTTTTGATTAATGGGAGACTATAGAGATATTGGTGGTTCTTGTACAGATATTAAACTTATTTGGGTGTCTATATCAAGATTATGAAATAAACTACATCCCTTATAGTGGATGAAATAAATTATTTCCCTACAACTATATGGGAGATTCATGTTAGATAACATTGTTGCCTATATCATTATCTATAATGAATGGTCTAAAACCCTAAAGAACATACTGAGGAGTCCACCTAAGATATCTGATTTTTTGTCACCTAGGCAGGAATACCCATAGAGATGTTTCTCTAAGGGTGTAAGACCACCAATATATTACAATATAAAATCATTCTTCATATCATGTAATTACTTACATAACATACCCAATTAGAATATAAAGATAAATATCATGTCCCTACTCACACCTATAAAGACTTCTATCTTATCATGGAAATGAGAAAATATATGCATAGAGATACTGTTGTGGACACCATGGGTTAGTCCCATATCCTTATTCTCTCTATAATTAAGGGAGATAATTGTAATTTAACATTGGAAAATTAGAAGTGAACCTAGATTCCATCAACCATTTAATAAGATCATTTATATATTACTTTAATGAAAGATGACAAGAAGAGGGATTATGCCATTATTCCTATAAGATATTTCCAATATTTTTTATTTTTAATTAAGATAAAGAACATAGCCAATCCCCAGACACCAGATTTCACTAACATATTCCAACTTTTACTCATGAAAATAAAAATATACCTTCACCCACCACTAGAGTATGTTGTCATATTCAGATTGTTATATCATGGAGGCTCATATCCCCTCCCATTTTACCTGACTTCATTTGAATATTTTTATTATCAATCAAGCTAACGATCATATCCTTACCCCCAAAAGAGAGGATCAATAATATGTATTACTGATATATAGGGTAAGGATTATATACCTATAATAGTGTATGAATCCCATTATTATATCCAAATGCAACCAATTAAATAGTATTCCTAAATTTCTTCCCCACCTATAAATCCTTCTAGTATATTTTTATTATGATTCCTTAATATAATCATACTTATATCATCATTCCATGTAATATTTAAAATTAAGGATAGAATTATCAAACAGTTTTTTGATGAATTTTTTAAAATACTATTATGATAGGAAGGAGGAATCTTAAGAGGTTTATTGTAAATGAATTTTTTCCCCATCCAAAATTAATATGATAAGGATCAAGGATTTGAAATCAATAACCCAATGGAAAGAGTCTATAATAATGACCCTTTGGAGGGAATCTACATCCTAGGATGATAACTATATGTATGCCTTTATCAATGATGATATTAATAAAATCATTCAATGCCTCTCAATAATGTCTTAGGAATTGATCATCTCATTACTAATAGAATTAAAAAATATTCTACCACGATGGTGCTTTCCAAGGTTTCGTCATCAACAACTCTAGAGGTCTTCCATGGGGTGAATTCCATAGATATAATCCCCTTTGAAATATGATGATTTATTGGAAATAAAGTCCTTCTATTTCAATGTGATCAACAGTTGGTGACCATATAGGTCCTACACCTTGAAGATAACACAACAACCATAGAGGCCCTATCAATTGTTCACATTATGAAGGACCTCCCCCATCAATAACTCTATTCTAGAAAACAATATACTCATCATACCAAAATTACTTTTTCTTTTATCTCATATTGATAGGAAACCAAGAAGTCATGATTAAGTAGACCATGTTCCTCGTCACTAGTAGAAGACATGTCATTCCCATTGAGAAAATATTTGAGTTAAAAGTCATCATTTAATCCTCGCCCAGATAGTTTAAAATCAAATTAAAATGGGAGAGTTCTAATGGAAATCGGTCCCATTGTAAAAATAGTGGGGAATTAACACTATGGACATATTAGGTGATGGAGTCCCTAAAAGAGGATTATAACAATTACATGTTAAAGTGGTAGGATCAATCATGGGGAAACATACCAGTCATGTTTTTTCTGTGGATACTCCTATTAGGACATCACAAAATTACTAGTAATAGGAATGCATACCTTATATATTATATAGCTTATATAAGTCTCTACACAATTTCTTGGAAAAATGTCACTCTTTGGTAGAGTATACTAACCACATTAGGGTGATGATAAAGATAAACTATCAATTCCGTTAATATTTATTCAAAGTGGACTATTACTATAAAATGGAAAATAAATGAGGATCCCTCAAAAAAGTCCCTCCTTTATAAAATGTTTTATATGTTTTATATTATCATGGATGCATTATCTGATGTAAAAATTAGATAGTGGGGAAAATAAAGAATCATTCACATTACTTGACTCAATTCCTAAATACTCATTCAAGAAATGTGAAATCAATTATCATCACCTAATGTTAGGTCTTATAGCCATTTCTCAAATATCCCAATAAGCCAACTGAGAAACATTGACTACTTGTAATACTCTAAATTTGAAAACACTGTAGGATTAAGACATGGATAGAATCATGTATCGTGCTGTTATTATTGTCAAATTAAAATACAATATGAGGTATATGGAGTCATCAAACATCAAAAATACCTCAATGGAAATTATATCTAGTCCAAATTATGTGTTGCAAACACCTCATTCATGAGTACATCCTTAAAAATTTTGGAATGTCCTGATAGATGTTTCCTCGACCACATTAATGGAGAACAACATATCATTGGTTTGGTGGCTTGTTTACCACCCACACCACCTCTAGAATCATTAATCTCATATAATATCATAGTGACGGTGGTAATTAAACCATGTCAAACCCATTGCGCATAGATGGGGGAATTATTATCTTATTCTCTGCCATTGATTTAGAGTTTCTCTATATCTGTATTAATTTCTAAAAAATCATCCAAAATAGTATCACTCACTTCTCTCTCAATATTCTTCATCAAGATAATATTTAGTAATATCAACTAGAGACTATCTGATAATGTAGAATCATTTAAGAGGTTAGGAGAAGCCTCATAGGGGTCATATTCCATTACTATCAACCAATAAGTTAAATATTGTGCAGTATTAACAAATTTATCTAAATTAATTTTTATTGGTTAAATAATCCAAATACAACATACATGTGGATGAAGATATGATTCATGATTAACATTTAAATTTGGAAAATATCATAAATTTCATCCTAATAAATGACATGGATCATAGAATTAAATATATGGGAAGTGAGGAAACAAATTCTCAAAACATATCTAATTAGTTATTATATATCTAATAATATATATTGATTAAAACATGAGAGTTCCAATGAAAAATATGCAACTACATTCCCATAAATATTTTTGCAAAATATAATGGAAATGGTTCATTATATCCCAGAAGCCACCTAAAGTGTCTGAATGACAATCTAATAACGATAAAATTTTCCAATGAAAAATTTATATAAATGAATTTCTATAATTCAATACCATATTATAAATAGAAAATATTATAGTTATGTATAAATCATAAAACAATGGGTAATATTTCTACAATAAAAAATACAATTCAACAAGGAGGCACTCCTTAGCTAATAAGAGTGGAGTCGGATCACCCAACCATAATTGGGACTATCCAATTGGTTTACCAAAATCTAAAATCTTGTGATTATAACTAAATACCTCCACTAAGGTAGTATTCCAATAACATCCAAAAAGATACACTGTGAAAACTCAGGTTTGATGTCAATAGCTTTTGTATGCTTGAAAATACTAATCGGCTCTACACAATACTTCTGATCGAGTGTTTCCAAGCCAGTAGTACAACTATATATTCATAACATCATCGATCCCCATTCCACTATGATATAATCCACAAATGGGATATGTACATTTCTATATATAAAGATAATGTTTTACCCCATCTGGGTGGATAAGACTCTAACTCAACTCCACTTTAGGAAACCTTCCATCCCCACTTTTAATAAAAATAGAGATACAAATATATAGTTGATTTTAATTTTGTCTCAACATAGTATCATGATGCTAAAACATCAATTATATGAAGTGTAAAATCATAGATACTTAATGAAAAATCTTTTGGGACTTTTATTCATCTTATTTATAAACATACCAATTGGGTTTATTGTAAATTGTGCCAACATAATCTGGTAAATCATCTACCCATTATAAATCCTGATAATAAAAGTTTTAAATCACAAATTATAAAATCTAAATCATTATGAAAACAAGATAGTCTCAAATTTTAGAACTAGATTTAATGTGCTATCATCCTCTATAAATATAAAAAAATTCAAGATAAAATGATGGTTATATATATAGAAAAATATATTTAGCCGAAGAACTATTAATTCCATGGAATTTTCCATTTTCATTTTAGGATTTTCCACCAATTTTATATTGGATAAAGGATGTTACATGTTTTTATTAGGAAAAATATAGTCAACATCGACAAAATTAAGAAATATATATAGTAAAATAGATATAGTAATTTTTATGCTCAATCCAATAATTGTGATAGGTCTACCAAACAATCAAACTCAATATCATATGGTTTCTCTTCATAAACATTGTTTGAAGTAGTGGAACCCTCTATAATATGAGAGGTTTTAACTATGTCATGTGATATTTGAATAAATAAAGAATAACTTTTATTTATTTTCAAAATAATTTTATTTGGGAAACATTATTTTCTCTATATAAAATAACGTACCCAAACATTAGAATATGAGTAAACCAAATGTTTTTTTACAATGAATACTAACAATTTCCTTTATTAGTTTGTGTTTGTGTAATAGTAACGAACCCAAACTCCCAAATCTAATGCTAAAAAAATAATTTTCAAATTTTTGTATTTAATACTAATAAATGTTACATGATTCATTCCATACTAACCCTAAAACATAAAAATTGAATGTTGTATTACATAAATAACAAAGGACATTCTAGGCTTAGATTCGTAGTGAATTAAAACAAAATATAGATAAAAACATGAAAGATTGAAATAGATTATATCTCCCATTATATCCATATTCTTCATAATGAAATTTAATTATTCAAAATATCCCATAAAATTATAGAATTTTGAAATTTTATAGAGAAGTAACACCCTGATATTTTTAATGAGAAAACAATGTTTGATAGCATATGTGATACCTGACGCTGAAGATAATCAAATAATGATTATTTATGTATGGATATTTTAATATTTCCATTAAATTTATAAATATTATATGGATTAACTTTATTATGATATATATATCCTATATATATTGATAAATTCTTTGTAAATAATCATCGTATATTTCGTAATGCCTTTTTTTCATCAAAATATGTTCTTATCAAAGATGATTTATATTCCATATATGAAAAATATATAATAATTTTTTATAGAAAATTTAGAAAATTTATATGATAAGAAAACTCTCTTTTAATATCGTCATATCAAAATTAACATGTGGTTAAAATTTTGGGATTTTTAGAAAATTTAGATTTTTTAGTGAATAGTGAAATATACCATTTTTAATTAAAATTTTCATCTCTTTTGATAAATTAAGAAATATAAAAGTCCCAATATTCATTTAATGATATTTCCAGAAAAAATATGTTTTATTTAGTTATATTAACTTTATTTTATTACATTTAAATCATCTTTATACTATATGTCATTATATGATTATTTTTATCATTAAAAAAATTTCCTAGTAACTATTTTAAAAAGAATATTGTTACATAATTATAAATAATTAAAATAATCCATAATGAGAAATTAATTATATATAATGTTTTTGATTACATATAACTTTTTTAATTTAGATTATTATAATTAATCTTAAAATTTATAATGTTACAGTAATATCATCTTTATATTAAAAATTTATTTTCCAAATAATGACCTTCCATTAGGCATTGTAGAATTTATATAACATTAAATTCTACCACTTATGTGATAATATTTTGAAAAAATGAATTCAACATTTAAAAATATCATAATTAATATTAGCTAATAAGGACAACATAATTTTTAAACAATATGAATACAAACTCCAGTAATATTAATTACCATGGTAAAATAAAAATCTCTTAATTATGGGATGAAATTATTTAATAAAAATAGTATGAAAAATAACCCTAATAATATAAATATTTATTTATTATTTTTTATTTAATTGATAATTAAATTATTATTATTTACATTATAAATGATTAAGTAATAGTTCGATAAAAAATTTATTTTTATACAATTAAATAGACAATGTACTTTTAGATTGTATTTAATTTATATTAATACATTCCTTTTGTTAAATGA
The DNA here is from genome assembly GCA_963277665.1 of Viscum album. Lineage (NCBI taxonomy): Eukaryota > Viridiplantae > Streptophyta > Magnoliopsida > Santalales > Viscaceae > Viscum > Viscum album. The sequence continues at coordinate 1,083,947,103 of OY728119.1, forward strand.
ATTTTTTTTAAAATAAATTACATTTAAAAAATATTATTCATAAATTTTGATTGATAAATGTCATTGATAATTTAATTTTTATGAAAAAAAATAAATTTTTTAATGGTTTAAAAATTGTTATTCTAATAAAACCCATCTTTTCATAATAAAAGTAAAATAATATTTTAAAAGTTATAAGAGACGAAATTAAATTATTATTCTGATAAAATGAAAAAAAATTAATCAGAATATTGAAATCAACCAAAAGTGAATTTTTCATTATTTTATGAGATGATTTAAATTTTAGGTAAAAATAAAATATTGTATAACTATAAGGTGTGTATTACAACATAATAATGACCTAGATTTGTTAAAATAAATAATATTTAGGGTATACAAGACCAAATTTTTTATTTAAATTTAAAATGATATGATTCTATATCTATTTTATCCATTTTATAAACCCTTTATGATTCCTCCAGAACCACTTATATATTTTCAAGTTTTTTATTTATTTATTTATTTTTATGACTCACCTCCAAATCTCCATAAGTATAATTTTAATATTTAAATCAACTAGACTTTAAAAAAATGAAATCCATTTCACTTTCGATAAAATAAAGGAAATAATCGTAGGAAGGTTTTTGGGTTTAGTTATATGATTATATAGAGTCCAAAACCTATATTTGAGAAATGATAATGATTTTCCCTATATTTTACTATATAAATCCACCCATGATCCATATAATATTCACTAAATATAATTATTATAACTTACATACTCTTATATTCCATCGATAGAGTCCTCAAAATGTCCAAAAAATCTCTCAATAAGCTCCTCTAAAGCTGTTGGAGTCACAGTCTCAAGGTAAGGGACATTTCGCTCCTCCTTTAAATTCTAGAACCTTCTTTGAAATTAGTATTTTTAATTTAAATTTATTATATTTAAATTTATTTATAAACATCAACTTATTTTCAAATGTATATCATTTAAATTATTTTACATTTAACCTCACTAATTTGACCATTATATAAGTTGTTACTATGCCAACATTTCATAAGGTATTTTTATCTTCTAATTTAAATTCAAGCACCTATTTTATGTTATGACTCTTACTTTCAAGTTTTTCATTTTGAGATATGTTATTATGTCCTTGAATTAATTAAATTTTTATCTATCAATAATAATATTTCCATTCCTCTCTAAATTAACCCTCCCATTAACTTTTATATACAATAATTACCATGAAGAAATATAGAAAGGAATATTTTCCTCCTTCTTTTTATAAATGTGTTTTTATTATATTATTCTTTAACATTAAGTTTTCAAATTGTGGGATTTTCCCTTATATTTCCGTATTACTACCCATTTTTTGTTCAACTGTTGATATACCCATTTCTCTCTCATCAATATACTTTATGAAATTTTAAGTGCCATTGTTATGATTACAAACATTCACTGCGATTTTCTATGCCAAAACAATTATGTTTGGAAAACCATATGGATTTGTTACCATGAGTGGTCACCTTTGTAATCATTTACTTATTTGAATTATTACTTCAATGTATTTATTTTAAACAAATTTATAATGGAATAGAAGATGATATTGAATTAATCAATTTTATATTACATAAGTAGTACACATATTATTTGGAATGAAATAAAAGTGAGGTGTACCCCAAAAATTTTATAGTGCTCAAATGAATTGGTTAATGTTTATTCTCATGATACGTCATACTGGGACATGGAGTAAACTTGATTAATTTTATGATACATTTCAAATAATTATGTCTTAGAATGTATCATTGAACTATGATTACGATGTTATTTTTTATGCTCTCATATTTCACAATTTTACATTATGATTGTCATTCAAAATCATGTCTCATTGTTCATGTTTCTGATTCCTACTATTTTTATGCCCCATCGATATTTTTTTTGAATAATATAAATTATAACATTCGTGTTGTTATATTTTTAATCACTTATTGGGATATAAATCTCACCCCATTAATATGTATGTCCTCAGGTTGACCCATTCATTTTTATGTAATAGAATGTTATTGAATTTTTCAATAAATATATTGTATACTCTATTTTAAATGGTTATGTAATGAAACTAATTCCTAAAGACACTATACTTACTAGTATTTAGGGTTTTATTCAGTGTATCCTTATGTAATAAATCTTATATTAAAGTAGAAATTATGAATAGTGTTTTTATATTTATTATCAAAGTAAATTATTAGTAATTTTTGAAATGGGATTGGAAAATGGTTTATAAATTCTAATGAAGAAGACTAGGTACAAGAAAATATACATATATTTTTTTACGTATAGATTAATTATTTTATCAAGAAAATACATAAATCTCTATATTATAATGTTGGATGTGGATCTGAAATACATTTGCATAGGGGTAAAATCAAAAACCATCGTGTTGATTTAGAGTCATTTGGAAACTATTGCATGAAAACATGCCTTATTGTAATCTTAGTGTGAAACTCATTGGGGGGTATGATTTGGTAAATTCAAAATATCGTTATGAATCATTATTAATGGTTCAAATTATTCCTATATGATTCAGTGGTAGGAAATATAATGTGGATAAATTCAATTAAATCCATGAAATTCAGAATTTTAGGAAGAAACATAAAATATAATTCATCCCTTTACTACAATTTTCGATGAAATGATGGACTTGTCAACCATCATTGATTTATAGTTTTTAGTAATTTACTTTCTCCTGACTATAGTTTATATGACAATCAATTAGTTTTTTGGTTTTATTTTTCCCTTCCATGTATATGGTTTCACTTCCCAGAAATGTTAACATGCATCGAATCCTGGTATTGAGATGACATTCATACTTCCCTTTTCTAACTTTTCAAGATGATGTTTTATAAAGCCTTTTATCTTTTTGGGTTTTCAAGGAAGATATTTTCTTGGTTCAAATCAATTCACACCATGCCCAATATTAAATTGAGTAGACTCATTATATTAAAGGGGTTAGGAATGTAACTCATTATGTTTTTAAAAGAGAATATTATGTTTGATATAAAATATGATATAAAACATTGAACCCAAACAAAAAATGGTTATTTATATATGGAATTTTTAAAATTTAGATTAAATTTACATATATGAGTTAAATTAACTAATATATTACATATATATTTATATATCCAATACATACTACAATATTCATAGTAGATAAACAAAAAAAAAATTTATATTATATTTTTGTTCACTAATTCTTTTTTTATCATAAGTTATTTTTGTTTCATTTATTTAAAAATTATTATAATTTATTAATGGAACATTAAAATAATTTATTTGTTAAAAAAATCCATTTTTGATCTTATTATATAAAAATTAATTGAGGGTCGAACTTTCGGTATTTTTGGAAAATAATTTTTTAGTGAACAATAAAAATAGGTTTTTTAATTAAAATTTTCATTTCATTGAATAAATAAAGTATTATAAAAGTTATTATATTTTTTAGTTTATTTTTGAGCAACAATTTGTATTATTAAATTATATTTAACTAAATTAATTTCATTGAAATCAACTTTATACCAGATTTTATTATATGTTTATTTTTAGGAGTAAAAATATATTTTCCTTGAAACAATTTTAAAAAGAATAGTATTTCATCATTTTAATTTATAAAAATATTAACTAATGAGAAATTATTAAATATAAATTGTTATATTATATATATGTTTTTTATTAATTTATATTCTTATAATGATGATTAAATTTTTTAGAGATAATGTAAAATCATATTTCCATTTAAAATTTGTATTTTTTTTAAAATTCATTCAAATGATACTTATATTGATTATATTAAATTATATTAAATAACCTTTATGAATTTATTTGGATAAAATATATTCCATAATTGAAAAAATCAAAATTAACATTAGATAATAGGGTCAACATAATTTTTGAGTAATATGAATAATAACTATAGTAAATATTAATAACCACAGAAAAAAAAGTTAAACTATGGTTAATATAAATTAACATATAATATAATCAAATACAATTTAATATTATTAATATTCATATATTATTTTAAATTAAATAATAAATAAATAATTATTATTTTTTAATTTATAAGTGATTAAGTAATCATTTTGATAAAATTTAAGTGTTTATTAAATTAAACAAAAAATATATTTTTAAAACATATTCAATTTCAATTAACACATTCCTTTTGATGAATTAACATATTTTTTTAAAAAATTATAATTTTATAGATTTTTATTAATAAATTATCATTCATATATTAATTTGAAATTATATTTTTAGGAATTAAAATATAAATTTATAAGGGTCTGAAATTATTATTAAAAAAATGCACATCATTTCATAATAAATTGAAATTTATATTTTAAAAGTTAAAATACATAGAGTAAGGTAATTATTATTAAAAATCAAATAATATTTTTGGAATAAGAACTTCAAAATCATCTAATAGTAAATTTTTCATAATTTTCTAAGTCAGAGGAATTTTTTAGTAAAATTTAAATCCCAAATAAATATACATTGGGTACTATGAAATCATAATTTACCAAAAGTGATGTCATAAAATCTATATTGGGTGTTTATAGAAAAATAAATGTCTACCATTTAAATGTAATTTTATTTTATTTTATTTTTATTACTTTTATATACCGTTTATGAATCCTCCTAATCCATTAATTTATTTTCAGGTTTTAAAGTAATTTATTGTATATTATGACTCACCTCCACATCACCAAGGGGATTATTTTAAAATCTTAGTCATTTTAAATTATAAAATAATGAACAACACCCTTATTTGTAAAATTCTATGAGAAAAAACAAAGCGGGTTTTGGTGGTTTTAGTTTTTTTTGTAGATTAAAAAACCTTAATTTAAGAAATGATAATGATTTCCCAACTCTTTTCTTATATAATCATGCCTAATCCCCTACTTCCCTTGACTGAAAAATTCTTTCATTACATCGTTATTCTACCCAAACCTCTCTTGAGACCTCAAAATGTTTCCCTAAAATATCAAGATGCTCATCCCAATAATTTGGAGTCACACTCTAATGGTAAGGGACCTGAAAATCATCCATTCATTTTTGGAGCCATCTTTACAATTAGTCATTTTAATTTCAATTTTTTATATTTTTTGATTTTATAAAAATTACTTTACCTTTAAATTTGTGTTATTTTAATTATATTTTATTTATCCTCTCTAATTTTACACTTTCCCATGTAGTTACTATGCCAATCTTCAATAATGGATTTCTCTAATCTCATTTCATGTCAAGAACCTCTTTTATGTTATTACTATTAATTTAATTTTGTTCATGTTGGGAAACTTCTTCCATAAAACCTTTTTTAAAATTTGATTTTAAATTATGGGAGTCCCATTTCACTCAAATTAATCCCTCCCAAGAACATTTATGCACATCTAATAACATTCTTAAATTTAGAAATTGATCTTCACCTCCTCGCCTTTATAAATGTTTCTTTATTATCACATGCAACAAATTTCCAATAATCAATATTGGGGTATGTAATTTCTTTTCCATATTACTTCCAAATTGATGCCCAAAATATGATATTCCACATTCTCTCTCATAAAAACATTTTATGAATTTTTATGTTCAGTTTCTATGCTACATACCCCAATATTGATGATTGGAATGTTTTTATGATAACATTCTATATTTCTTTTCCATATTTCTTTTCCCTCACTTTCATTATATTATCATGCATAAGTTTACCACATAGATCATACAACATGGATTCATTAATAATCATGTTTTATTCTCTCTCATCAAAATATGATATTCCACATTTTCTCTCATGATTTCCCCACGATTCTACCTGAATAAACAAATATGTAGTGAATACCATACCTGTTTTTTATAGATGGTGTTCACATTTATAAACATATATTTATTTTACATGGGACATACATGTATGTATTTCAGACTCCTTGATCTTTGAATAAAACATGATTATTAATGAATCCATGTTGTATGATCTATGTGGTAATCTTATTCATGATAATATAATGAAAGTGAGGGGTGGACCTGTAATTATATTGCACTCCAATGCAATGGATAATGATTAGTCTCATTAGACAACATGTCAGGACACAGGGTAAACCAAATTCTTTTATGGTAATTTTTCAATATTATGTTTTGGAAATTATCCTTGACCTATGTTTATGATGAAATGTTTAATTTGATTTCACATTTCACATGTTGCATTTATTTTTATCATGTTATATCAAGCTTCACTATTCATAACTATGATTCCAACTATTTTATAACCCATTCATATTGAAATTATATAAATTTTATTAATCTCTTTATGTTATTTCATTTTCATTCTCCCAATGGGATTTATTTCTCACCCCTTAATTATGTATGTCTCTAGATATCCCATCCTATTAAATGTGCAAGCATGCTATGGATGTTGTCAAAAAATATGTCACTTTACTATTTTAGATTTGTATATAATGCAACTGACTCCAGAAGACACTAGACATATTGATCATTCATGTTTTATTAATTATAACCTAATGTAATAAATTAGGTATTAATATAAAATAAATAAAATGGTTGTTATAATTGTTATCAAAGAAAAGGTTTATTTATTTTTTGGATTATGATTAGAAATCAAAAGTGAAATTATTAGAGATAAGACTAAGTATAAGAAAACATCCATAAAGTTTATGGGGTATATAGTAATTGGTTTATCAAGAAAATACACCCCATTCTAAAGATTATAAGTATATTTGGCTGTAACATTGATTCCCAATGTGGTAAAACATAAAAACCACATGTTCATGTCGACTTCACTTAATACTGGTGCATGATAATGGGCCTTCTTGCACACCTTGTTTTACACTCCAGAAGAATATGATTCAGTAAATTCAAAATATCATTAGTATCCATTATTAAGGAAACAAAAAATGTGAATAATAATATATGATATGAAATATATTATCCATAACATCAATTGAATCCTAGATATTCATAAGTTCATGAGTAAACTTCATTTACAATTCATCCCTTTATGATTATTTATGATTAATTGATGGTATTGTAAACCATCATAGATTTATAGTTTTTTTGGTCATTTACATTATCCTAGACATTCCCTCTACAAAACTCATTTAATTATATGGGGTAAGAATTCCCTTACATTGTAATGTTTTACTTCCCACTAATGTTTTTATACTCTTAAATATTTTTATGGTATGACCTTCATACATTAATATTCTCTAATTTTGGAGGATGTTTTATTTTAATTATTTAGGATGGGGGTGATTGTCAAATTTTTTTTACCAAGTTAAATTATAAATTGTGAAGATGGAATTTATGAAATGGGGGACAAACATAGCTCTAGAGTTTTTAAAATGGAAAACATTGTTAGACAGCATATGTGATACATAATATTGAACACAAAAAAAAATATTACTTAAATATTATTATTTTAACCGTTATGTTAAATATTCACATATAAGTTAGATTAAATTATTTAATATATATATATATTATAATTATAAATTCCTTGTAAATAATCAATCAATTTTTGGTAACACCCTTTTGTTCTTCAAAATTTGTTTTCCTCAAAAAAAATATTTCAATTATGAAAAAGATGTTAAAATTTTTAATAGACCATTTAGAAAATTTATTTTATCAAAAAAACCCCATTTTTAAATTATCATATAAAAATTAACTTATGGTAGTTTTTTTGATTTTCTTCAAAATATATATTTTTCAGGAAATAGTAAAAAAGTTCATCTTTAATTAAAAGTGCCATTTATTTTGATAATTTAATAACATAAAAGTAATAATATTATGTTATTTTTTAAGGTAAAATATGTAATTTTTAGTTATATGTAATTAAGTTGATTACATTTAAAGCATATTTATACTAGATTTATTTATTTGTTTATTTTTGAGATGAAAAACCGATTTTTCGAGAAAGTATCTTAAAATGAATAATGTTTCTTAATTTTAATTTATTCATGTAATTAGAAATGAAAAAAGAAATAATCAAAAAATTTAGATTATATATCTATATCAATTAATTGAAATTTAATAATAATATTACCATTTATAAAGATAATGTAAAATCATCGATACCTTCAAAAAACATAATTTTCCGGAAACTCTTTCCCGCATGCTTCTTAGTTTTATAATAAATCAAATTACATCACATATGTAAATTGATTTTGATAAAATGGATTACATATTTGGATTCATCATAATAATATTAGGTAATAAGTATAACATATTTTTTGATCAATATGAATAGAAATTGCAGTAAATATTAATTACCACCGTAATATAGGAATAAATTAATGAAGGGTTAAATTTTTTTAACAAATAATAAATAAAATGTGTCTCTAATAGTATAAAAATTTATATATTCTTTTCCTTTAAATGATAATTATTCTAATATTTTTTACATTATAAATTATTAAACAAATTGTTCGATAAAAATTTATTTTATTCAGATTAACATAAATTTTATTTTTTGGATAATAATCAATTTCAGTTGATACATTACATTTTATTAATTAGTTTATTATTGAAATAAATAATAATTTTATAAAATATTATTAATAAGTTAAAATTGATAAATATAATTAGTAATTTAATTTTAATGGGATGAACTGTAATTTTTATAAGGGTTCGAAAACTATTATTGAAAAAAAACAAAATATTATTTACTAAATGTATGTTTATATTTTAAAAGTGATAACACAAATATTTAGATAAATATTTTAACTAAATGAATATTTTTTTAATAAAATATAAATCATCAAATGGTGAATTTTTTATTATTTTCTGAGATAGTCAAATTTTAAATTAAAAATTATAACCCATAAAAATATATGGTGTGTAATATGACATCATAATGTCACAAAAGTGATGAAATAAATACTATAAATGGTATAAAAAATATATGTTCAAACATTAAAATAATTTTATTTTATGTTTATTTTGACAATTTAATAAATCCATTATGAATCACCTAATATCATTAATTTATTTTAAGGATATAAAATCATTTCATTAATAGTATTTCTCACCTACATATAACCATGGGTTTTATATTATTATTTTAGTCTATTTTTATTATAAAATAATTAATTCCTTCCCATTATGTGGAAAAAATGGTAAAATAACATTTTAAGGTTTTTGTTTTTCGTTATTTTATTATATAGTGTCCAAAATCTATGTTTGAGAAATGATAAATAATTATTCTCACTTTTCCTAAAAACAACAAAATATTCTACTACATTCACTAAAAATACACTTAAAACGTCCATAATCTTACAAGATATCAATATATTCCCCACAAGGATCCCCAAATCTCTCAAGAAGCTCCTCTCATGCATTTGGAGTAACACTCTCCAGCTAAGGGAACTTCCTCTATTCCATTCAATTCTATAACCATTATTAAATTAAATTAATTTTCTTTCTATTTTAATTTTTTTAAATATTAAATTTGTGTAATTTTTATATTTCAATGATATATTATTTAACCAATCTAATGTAACCATTACATTATCTATTAATAGGTCAAAATTTAGTAATGGATTTCTCTATTCTCATTTCAATTATGGAACCTCTGTATTGTTATGCATCTTAATTTCATTTTATAATATTAGGATATGTTCTCCCATATCACCATTAAATTTCATTTTATTTATAAATTTTTTAACACTCATGTATTCCTCACAGGGGAATTTATGTACACCTATTTCCATATTGTGATTTAGAAAGGGATCTTCTTCCCCTCCACATTATTAAAGATTCTTTATTATCCTACACATCCTATTTACAATTTCTAGTATTTTAATATTTCATTGCATTCCCCTTATACTGTCCATTTGAATTAAAATTGATAATATCCCCATTTCTCCCTCATCAAACAATTTTATTAATTATTATGTGACCTCATTGTGCTATCGAAACTTCACAATGATTTTCTATGAAAAAACAATTTTGTAGTGAATACTATACCCATTTCCTATCAAGTGTTTTAACCATTATAGGTTTAGACATATTGTACATGGGGAATATATTTATGAATTTCATACTCCATGATTTTCAAATAAAATATACAAATTAATGAATCCATATTGTATGAAGCATTTGGCACACTTATGGATGAGAATGAAATAAAATCAGTATGTGTTCCCCTAACTATATACTGCTCTAAGGGATTGAGTAATTTCTATTCTCATGAGACTTCATGTTGTATGAGGAGTAAAATTGATTCCATTACGCTAATTTTACATCCTTTTTTCATTGAAGTTATCCCTTTCCTTCGATAATAATATAGTGTTTTATGTTGATTCCACATATCTCATGTTTCAATTATTAATTTAATATTATATCTTATCTCATTTTTCACGATTACAATTCCTACTATTTTTCTTCCCCACTAGTATGCCTATTTACTAAAAATATTTATTATCTTCATATTATTCCTTTATTATTTCATTATTAGGATTTATAAATCACCCTTTTCTTATTTATATCCCCAGGTTATCTAATGTAGCTTTAAGTGAGATCATGTTTAGTATGTTATTATTAAATATGCGGTTTTCCAATTTTAAATTGTTATTTAATGTAGCTAATTAATTATTAAACTAGACTTCTCGATATTCTTGTTTATATTAGGGGTAAACCACTGCAATAAATCATATATTAATGTGAAATAAACAATAGATTTTTTATAAGACAAAAATCAATTTTCTTAATTCTTTATAACATAGGTAATAAAGAAATATAATAAGGGTGAAATCAAATTCTCATTAATTTTAAACATGATCATTAACAGTTTAATGAAATTGATGATAGTAAAATAAACATATCTGTAATTTTACATGATTAATGTGTATGATTATGACATAAGTTCATTCAAAACATTCAATACATGTATCGTCAATAATAAATATGGAATTAATATTTACAATATGATAAAATTCATAAAAATCAATAACCATTATTAATGTTATGTTAAACATGATCAAAGAAAAAAATTATAACCTATAGAAAGAATTAATAAAATGTGTTGGTATGTTATAACATCATCGTCATATAACCCTTGAACAACCTTTCAATTAGAATAATCATACGATCAACATATAATATAATTCACTGGGGAAAATTTTAATTAACAAATTCATAGGAGTCTAATCGAAGAACACTCATCAAGTAAGCTATATTGGGCTCACCCAAGAGCTATAATGGTGATCAACCCTTCTTATAATATATACTAGACTGGCCTATTATATATAACAGGGATCTAACATTTTTAATCCTTTTCTATAGACCATAAATATATTTGGAAAAAATAGAGATTGGATTTCATCATTAAACATAGAGTAACAAACCATTATTCCTTTCATATCATGATTAATTCATGGAAAAGAATTGAGTTAAATGAAAATATATTTTCAACAGTTATAATCTGTCAAGGGAAATAATGTGGATGGAATATATAAAATATTCCTAGTAGATTATTTGTAAAATTAGGTTTTTTGTCATTAGTGAAGTGGGACACTGTTAAAAAGGTCATTAGAAACATTCTCAAGGAAAAATGCCCTCAACATTTTTCTAAATAAATTTTAAAAACAAAACAGTTAAAAAAATATTTCGTAAAACTTCATCTTCTAAAATACTCATCGAAATATATAATGGAGGCTCCAAATAAAATAATAGACAAGAAAAATTGAAAACCTATTCATGTTATACTTTTCCAAAATAAATATTTCTTTCAAAAATTTTATAAAAGAAGTAAAAAGATACCAATTTGTAAGAATGTTATGGAATTAAATTTTTATTGAATTTTAAAAGAAGTAAAAAACATCATGGTAAATCACTTTATAAATTTATCTATTTATAGAAAATAACATTATTGATTTTTTTAAAACATGGACCGGGAGGATAAATATTCCTAATAAAAAATAAAATATATAATCAGAATCATTTAAAAATGACCATTTTGATGTTTCTTTAATCAATAATAGAGTAAATTTAAATTTTATATATAAACCAAATTCATAGAAAAATAAGAAAAAAAAAGTGATTTTGTATCCTAAAATAAAAGCTTATAATTGCTCGACAAAGGAAACTAAAAAATGAAAAATCATGAAATAAATGATATTTAAAAAAAACTTATTTCACTATTGTAAATAATTATTTTATTTACCACTTTGGTTACTCTTCAATCATATACCCATTAAATAATAACACCAAAAAATCATTAAATATCATGAACATAAAAATATTCATAAAATATTGTATCAAAATAAACATATATACACTTCATAAATATATCAAAATCATTTTATATACACCTCATAATAAAAGATAGGTTCCCATAACAAGTATATGTCCCAAGGAAAAGTAATTTCAGATGAATGACCCTTAAAAAATCATATCGCAAATTGATAATTAATAAATAGAGATATTATGTATAAAAAATTTAACACCATTGAAAACCAAGCTAAATTCTGAAAAAATCAACTTAGAAATAAATTCACACATAATCATGGCATAATAATTTCAATGAAAAATATTTAAAGCCCAATATAATAAAATTTAGTTAATAAATCCTTTACCACTTGGTAAATTTCAATTAAAATACACTTGGATAAAAAAAAATTATAAATATGAAATGTCACAATTTATGATAGATTCATTATATAAAAAATGATATTATATATATCATATTAAATAAATTAGATTTATAACAATATAGTATACCTCAATGAAACGAAACTAACATGATGTATCTTACCACAAGTCCATAAATTCTATATATTTTCTTAAAAAACATTATAATATAATAATTTCAATTATATGAATTCATAATTACATTTTATTGGATTAGTACCTTATCCTTGAACCATTTTTTTACTTATTATATGTATATATTTAATTACCTCATCTATTAAGTCTACTTTGGGGGTTTTGAGGATGTTCAATTCATAATTTAAAAATTGTTTCAGTATATTTATCATAGTCAAAGGGATCATTGTTCCATCATATCCATAATAATAAATAAATATTTTTTATTTTCATACAGAAATTAAGATTTTAAATCCAAACATTAGATGTGGTTATGAAAACTGAACTGCTCTTTAATTATGGAGAAGTTAGGTCATATGTACGTAGGAGCAACATCTTCATTTTTCAATGATAATTAGGAAAATAAAATAATTATTACTAAATATATAAAAAAGATAAAAATATCCCACAAATTATATTATTTCTTTAAATAAAATTACATATAGCACCCATATTTTGTGGTGATGCAAAATAATTGCATCGCTTCGTGGACGCGTAGTCCACATGTATCAACGAACTACATTATCATTATTCATTTTAGGGATGGTTAACAATATATGTGTTATATAATCCTTTAAAAATTATAAATAAGTCATTAATATAATATATATTTATACATACATCAAATGAATCATTATAAACATCTGTGGGTGGTGGTGATGGAAAACAAATTAAGTCAGTTTGTGTGGTGGTTGTTCGCAATACACAAAAACCACAGATTCATTTCTTATTCGATGGAGGTTTGAGAAGAATATAGGTTATGAAATAAATATAATAATATATTATTATATTTTATATAATTATTTTATTATAAAATTTATCATGAAAAATATTTGAATGAAGTGTAAGAAGATGAAGAAATGAAACAAAAATAATCAGTTAAAAACGATACATCTTCTTCAGACATCCTCTTAATGATTAGACAAAAATCCCAACTATGTTTATTTTTTGATAAAAACAAGACACTATAATATGATGATCCATTTATGTAATTAATTGGGTTATTAATTATCCCAAAAAAATTGGTTGTTATGTGTGAATTAATGAAAAAAGGTATGTTCATTAATAAGAGAGGGGATGTACACTCTTAGAAATTATGAAACTATTAAATTAATATAAATTAATTTTCAATCCCAAATGTCTTAAAAATGATTTATTTAAAATATAGTATGATTATGGGTGTAAATAATATCATCAAATAATAAATAAAAAGTTTTTACTATTATTTTCCCATAATCTTCAGATTTATCCCCTTGTTAACCCCTTTTAAATATATTGTGACAATAATTATTTTTAATCATTAAGGATCTTGATAGATTATATAAATTTAAGAATAGAAAATAAATCGACCACAGTTAAAAATATATACCATGTAAAATAAATTTTTTTAATATATTAATTTTTATAATTTCATATCATTTAAAAAAATATTATTTATTATGAAATATCATTTATTTCATTTTTTATGTATTCAATTTAATGAATATAATAAATTCAATAAAAAATGAAAATAAAAAAAAATTCTTACCACCCCAACCCATTATATTTATTAATAAAATTCAAATATCATAATAATCATCTGAAATAATTTTACTTTAAATATTTTCAATATCATTTACTTGAATTTTCAATCAATTGAATCATTATTTGGATTGTTTTTAATAATAATTTAAGGTAATTATAATATAACTAAATATTAATAATAAATTTTTTGATTAATATAAAAAACATAAATTTAATATTAATATTTATAACTAAACAAATTTTATGTTCTTCCCCATGTTAAAAATATTATAGTTTTTTAAAACAAGAGTATAAAATTTTTTATTTATTTTTACAAATAAAATTTTGAAGTTTATAAATACTCTTAAATTAGAAAAACTTCTATTAAACCAAATTCTATATCATTAAGTATGATATTCACTCATGAAATAAAATTTAGGGATGTTTTATGATCATTTTGGGTTCTATATCATATTATATTTAACACTTAATTAATAAATTTATATTTTTCCCTTAAAAAAAGTTAGTATTGATACTAGTCATATTAACTAAAAATAAAAAGGTATAATTAAATAAATCTTTACCCACTGATTATAAAAATGTAATCCATTTTTTCAAATTAAAAAAATTGAACTGGTATATTTTAATTTAATAATGAATTTTTAAAATGTGATGAAAAATAGTTTTTGAGAAAAATATCATTTCGATTATTAAATGTTATTATAAAAAATTAAACTTAAAAATTATTTGATAAAAATAATTATAAAATTATTAAACATATTTAACAATTCATATTTTAAAAATAATCCAAAAAATATAATTTTACATTTCAAGTACTTAAAATTAAAACAATGTTTTCAATAAAAATGAAAAAAATTCACTATTTAGTGCATCTCATTGGAAAAATTTCAAAATTTTAACATAATGTAATGTTAATATTATAATTTCAATAATCATATTTATATTTTAAAATAAAACTTATAAATTATTATAAATTATTTATATCATTCAGGAGGTAAGAACCCCTTTTAGAAAAAAATATATATTTTAAGAATAAAATGGGATTAATAAAAATTGTGTCCCTATTTCTAGAGAACTAATCAATACAATAGAATTTCTTTTAAAAATTATAAATATTATAAATAATTAAATCAATTAATACCCTCCAATTTAATTGATATGTTATAATAGTCTCATTTGAAATCTATTATATCAAGAATCATTTACACTAGGTGTTGTGTGGCATTCATGTCACACTTGAATTTCAAAATTATTATTTTTCTCTGTTATTCAATTTACTTCTTTTGGATGAGGCTCGAGTTGAGCCATCGATTTTAATTTTTGAGTTTTGGAAGTTTTAGGGTGATTATTTCGTTTAATGTGTAGATTTTTGGATTTATAGCAGGTGGAACATATTTGGCACACAGAAAGAGGAAATTGCACACCTTCGTCCCGAAAAAATTTTGGAAAAATTTCCATTACAGAATTTTGTGACTGGATAGTTGGCATATGGTTTGGAATACTGTGTATGAAATTATGCATCATGTCCATATTAGACACTATGGAACACATGGTTGGCACACATTTTGGAAAACCATGAGACCATAAAATGCGAGTTGAACATGTAATTAAAGTTGGAAATTACATATTTAACCCTATAATGATTTAAACTCAATTAGGAATTATCCACCATTTATTGAACTAGGTGCAGCATGGGTCATCCTAGCATCTCTTCCCATACTCTCCTTCAACTGTTGATTCTTCTAGTAGGATCATAAGTATGATTCTTTGAGTTTTTTTTGTCATTTTTTCACTTCGTCTCTTAAACCATTATTAGTTTATAGGAGTCCCATTGAGGGAGTACTCACATTGGTTGAACTCTAAGGGTTAGGGTTAATATGAGATTCAATTTATTTAATGTTAGGGTTTGTTTATTATTTTTCATATTTATTCTTCTTTATCCCAATTTTTGGTTGTGATAGCACAATATTTTGGTAGGTGTTCTCATGCATTTACATTATAAAAAAAATCCATTTATGGTTAATATTTCACAAATGATTTAAAAATATTCTACACATCGTTGTGATGTGTTAACAAAAAAAATTAGTATTTACTTAATGTAAAATTTGTGTGAAATGGATCTAAAATGGACTCTTTACATATGATTTATTTTATATGAAGACACGTTATTTGATTAAATGTCAATTGATATTTTAAAGTAAAATTTGGTTCAGTGGGGTGGTATTTTACCATGGTTATGTTTTAAAACTTTTCTTGGTATGTGAGTTTTGTGTAATATGTGGAAATTGGTGACTTTTATGACGTGACTCTTACATGTGTCTTGTTGTGTTTGTTTAATGGTATGTGAGATTTCATTTAGAATTTTTTATCAATGTGAATTGAAATACATGAGTGTTAGAATATTTTTTTAATATAAATTTCACTCTTATCTAAGTAATTCTCGTCATTGTGCTTTCAAAATATGTTTTACAACTTTTATTACTAGTGATAAATTGTTTTGAAAGGTGTTTAAAGGTGGGAATATTATGAATGTTGGTTTTCCAAAATAAATAGGATTTTTGGCATGTTAACTCCCTTTGTGTGCACCTCAAATATGTTTGAAAATTGTAAATATTATGTGAGGCATGTTTTGAATTGGATTGTATGTGTGTGTAAGGATTGGGAAAGGGGATTTTCCTATATGAATGGTTGTATCTAATGATGTTTTTTCATAATGGTTGTGTGACTTCTAAATGGTACATTGGGAATTTATGTGATTCTATATAGAGTTTAAAATTTGTTTCTAATTTTTTCCCCATTTTTAATATTTTTGATGTGTAAATATTTCAAAAAAGTTATAAATCATTGTTTTCCATTGTGCATGTTAATGTGGTGTTTTAGATTAACCGTGAAAATGGTGCGAAAATTAATTTGAAAAAATAATTGGACCATAACACTAAATGGGCCAGTTGGAACATTGTGTTGTGTTGTTAATTGTTTGTTTTATATTAATTGATGAAAATTCCCTATTGGCACCAATTAATGTTTTGAAAATTGGTTTGATAACTCATGTTATTTATGGGACTAGTGGGAATGATGACATGTTTTGGGAAAAATGATTGAAAATTGGTGTATCCTTAAGGTTAGTTTCGTGTTTTTAATATTATTTGGAAATTGGTTTTGATTATGGAAAATTGTGGTTTCCCAAAAGCATCAATTTTTGGATGAGAAAGCTTGTAAAATAAATGTATTTTCATGTATGTTCATGTTTACATGGATTATGTTTGGAGACCACTAGAATACTTGTATGGGATACTCTATAGTGGATCATTCATGGGAACATTTCCTAAGTGAAGTAAAATAAAAATGTTGGTTGGGATCCTCTCTAGAGGCTCATGTAATAAGAATGTTGTGGGTTGTGGTTATTATAACAAATTTTATGAATATTTTTATCATCATGCGATTATTGGGTTTCATATATAGGGTTGAGATATGGTATCTTTTTAGCCCCAATTAGATGGGTAGGTACCCACTTGGCTTGATTGGTATAAGTGGGACATTCCACTGGGTTGAATAGTTTAAAGGATCCATTTTGTTATTGAATAAGAAGTTTCACTATAGGAAGACATCTGAGTCTGAAATGAATGCATCTGGGGATTTACTGTAGTGATGCTTAGGAAATTCCCACTAATACTTTCTGTATTTACTATTTATTTCTTATCCATGTCAAGATTTTATCCTAGCTAGTTTATTCTAGTTTGATTTGTTTCCATTACCTTTTACATGTCCCTTTTTTATTACTTGGTAAGGATTTATTCTTAGTTTTTTACCTAAAAGTCAGTTTTCTGAAAAGAGGATCTATGTTTTAAAATTAATGATTCATGTTCTATATTGATAAGGAAATATTTTCATTATTGTGTTTATGTATTGTAAATTATTCTATAAAATATTTTCTAAAGTTATTTCAAATTCGTTTTTGTGGACTATTTCAAGAACAGAAATGCATAGAATCTCTGGTGATTACCTACTGAGTTGTTTATGGTCACGTCCTACTTGTGCCACTCAACATTTTAAACAAGAGAAATTTTGAAGTTTCATGTTCCATGTTCGGTTGTACCTAGGTAGAAGGATGGTCTAGTGGTTGTTGGTGGCCAAGAGTTTATCTGAAAATCATGTAACTGTGGTTTAGTATTAATTTTTTATTTAGTTATTTTTCTAGTAGTTTTTTTTGTGTAGATTAGTTTAGTATTTTTTGGTATCCAATTACTGTTGGTTTTGTTTAATTATTAATTTTTTTATTTTATCAACTCCTTTTGTTAAAAATCAATCCCATTGTGATTACATTCATTCCTGGAACTTTTTCCCATCCAGTGGGGACTGGGAATGCCCTTTGATCCATGTATCTGACCAGGTCAGCCGTGAAGTAGGAAATTATCCTAGATTCATTTGTGATGAAATATTATAAGGGATATGTTTTTTTGGTAGACCTGATATAAACACATTCTGGTCTCATGGGGTACATAAAAGAAGGACATCTGAACACTTACACATTTTAATCCTTGAGTTTTCAAGAGTAGTTTGGGTTTTGGGTCTTTGTTATTGGTTTTGATTATGTGGAGGTGGAATGAAAATTGATGAGATCATGCGAAGTGATTTTATCTCGTATGGAGTAGTGACCAGTGTGAAGTCCATGAGTTTGGTTCAAGGTCCTCTTAGTTGCAAATGCTTACTTGGGGCATGCCCACTAGCCATGACATCATGTAATGAATGGACAATAGTTCCTCATTCTTTTAAATTGGTGTGAGTTTTGTTTTGTTTTGGTTTTAGTTTTCCTGAGTATGATTTTTAAATGAAAATATTATTTAAATATAATATGATTTAGTTTAAGTTGTATTAGATTAAAAATAATAGTTTTTTTAAGATAAAGTGACTTGGATTGAAAAATTGGTATATTCTTTGGTTTGATGAAAAAGTTTTATATGTGACCATTTTTATTTTTTATGGATTTTCACATATGTTTGGGTTTGTATGGAACTTATATATTTTAATGTGTGCATAGATGATATAAAAATAAATGGGATGGACACATATGTGATGGTTATAAAGATTCCATTGGTGGTTATTTGAAATCAATGGTTCGACTAATATTTTATTTAAAGATGGTTTTGAAAGGGAAAAATATTTTTGGGGGTTTTTTCTTTTAATATAGGGTTATATATTTGTTAAAATTTGAATTTTTGATGGAATTATTTATTTTGTTCTTATAGTGTTCTGTTTTTTAGCCTATATTTATGGCTTGATATGTTCTTTTCGACGGAGTTTCGGGTTGATGTTGATATTGGTTTTGTGTTCCTTATGTTGTTCAAAATATTCTTCCAAAAAAGAAACTCATTTATTCTAGTTGTTGTTTTCCAGTTTCTTGTTTTATTGATTTGTTTGCTAACTTTTTTGGTCATAAATTTTAATTATATGTAGTTGAATGTCTTGAGACGGTTTATAATGTCTATATATCATTGGGAACTCCAAAATCTGTTAAAGTGTTGGGTCTATATAAGGGTCCATTTTTGGATAATTGGAAAGTAGTTTTCCATAATTAATTAAAGTTAAAATTACATGGGATGGGTTCAAGATCACTTTTTCCCGATGGTTTTCACCTATGGATGTAAAGATGAATAAATTAGAATAGATTATGAGTATTCAGAAAGGCTAGTTAATAGTGAAGTCCAATATTGACCACTTAAAAAACAGTGTTTCATATTCACTAGTGGTAGAATCATTGGATATATCAAAGTATCCTATTTTTATAAAGAGTATTCTCCAATTGATAAAAAATTGAGCTCTCTCATCCAAGGATCATCATTTTGAGACGTTGGTTGATGAGGCATTCTTAGCTGAGTCAGTTCCCATATCACCACTAGAGAAAAATGTGGTGTATATTGTTTCTCATTGTGTTTCCCCATATAGTGAGGAGTGTATTATTTATGAACATATCCTTGAGGATCCTCCTTTACTAGTTATATCTTATATTTCATAATATTTTCATCTCATATGGTTTCAATTTGGTCGTTTTGGGAATTTGATGTAATCTTGTTGCAATCCAATAATGAATTGGTATAATTTTGGTCATTTGGGTCATTTAAGGAAGTTTTGTAACATGTTTTTCATGTAGAAGAATTCTATATCATATAATGATAGTTCCTAACTATGAGGCATTGGATAATTTAGATATCATGGATATAGTCATAGGCCCTTAGAGAGAAGATTGTGTATAGTCAAGAATATCTAGGGTTATGGGGAACCTTTTCCCAATCCATGTCACCATTGGTGATGTGAAGACAATTTAGGAATCTTGTTCTAGTTTCATGCTTCTTGTGAGTTCTTCATAAAACACTCAGTTGTCTTATTTAATTTTAGTCATATTTTTTCTCTTTGTTTGTTGATATTTCAATGGAGATCCTTTCATGAATCAGTTTTTATTTAGTTTTTTTTCTTGTTTGTAGATATTTTTGATTTTATAAATCTATGTTTGTATCTTTTTTTCAAGTTCACTATTGGGTTCTGGATACCTTCATGTGCTTACCCTTATTTTTTAGGATTGTTTTATGTGGTTAAAATCTGGTACTAGCAGTATTTGTTTTTATATTGTGCATTAATATTTGGGTTATCTCATGTTGGGAGTCCCACATTTGTCTCTCCCATGATGATTTTTTGCAAATTCCTATATTGGAATGATATAAATATTTGTTCCATATTTTTATTTGGGTTATTATTGTAGGGATAACAAGTTAATTTTCTTCTATTATTCTTTATACTATGGTTCCCCCTAAAAATGGTTGTGTGTGACTTCAAACAATAAATCACTCCCATGTTTCGTGGGATTATGTGTCATTATTCAGTTTTTATTTGATTTTAACATATTATTTATCCAGGTGACATTTTGGGGGGATAAAGTTATTTTTTAGACAAATTTTCATGCCTATGATTGGAAATTATATAATTTTATTATATACATGACATTGGTTCCTTTGGATGATGATCATGTTGAGATCCCGAATAGAATTTTATAGATTTTATGGTTTTCGGTTCAGTATTTCATCGAATGTGAAGGTTTTGGGATTTATAGAAGGTAGCACACGATTGATTCATTGATATATGAAATTGTACCCATTTTCCCATAAAACAATGATGAAAATTTCAATTTCATATAGTTGTGATTACTCCAATGGTGAGTGGTTTGCAAAACCGTGTTTTACAATCATGTGTAATTTCCCTCTAAAACAATGATGGGTGCACCATTTTCTTATAGTTTCGAAAACCGTGTGACGAAAATGTGTGAGTTTCCCAAGTCATTAAAAGTGGGAAACTACCTATTATACTAACAAATATTTTAACCCCAATTCGTGTTTCTCGTGCCTTACTCGACCTAGGCACACCACGAGGGCCTTCAATATTATTATCCCTTACTCTCTTTCCACCATTTAAGCTTCTTGATGGTTCTTATGTAAGATCCATTGAGTTTTTGGTCTGTATTACTCTTTTTAACTTTCCTTTATGTTGGATTTATGGTTTCTATTAGCATCATTCTATCCATTTCTAAACCATAAGTTTTAGTGTTGACATTCAGTTAAATTTCATTAATGTAAGGGTGTGTATATTTTTCCTCCAGATTGATTCTTACTTTTCATGAATTTTGGTTGTGTTCACATGTAATTGATATAGTGGTTTTTATCTATTTCCCTTCTTGAGCATTTAATTTTATGATAGAGCTTTCCAAAATGATTTATAATTGTGTTTCCCGTTTCTGTGATGTGTAATTTTAATTTTTTTTCTATTTACACAATATAAAATTGGTGTTAAATGGTTTTCAAAAGGATTCCTCAACTGTGTTTGCATTTATATGCAAATGATGTGTTTGATAAAATGAAAATTTATATTTTTAAAGTAAATTTGGATTCTTTAGTGTGGTGTTTTACCATGGTTGTGTTTTTAAAATGTTGATGGGTTGTGATTTGGGTGTCATATATGTAAATTGGTGACTATTATGGTGTGAATGTTATGGATGGGCTATTATGTTGGTTTAAAAGAAAGTGATGTTTCACTAAAAATTCAATGTCATTTAAAATACACATGTTTTATAAGATGATTAAAAAAATTAGTTGACTTTGGTCCTCCTATGTCTCTTTATTCTGATTCACAAATGTGATATAGGCTCTTTTATGTATTGCGATAAATGTGTTTTCAAGGGATTTTATGTTGTGAATGTGATACTATTAGTTTTTTCAAATGAAATGGTTTTTGAAGCATGTGAACTCTTAGGGTGTGCACCTCAAATGTGTTTGAAAATTGTAAATATAATGTGAGTCTTGTTTTCAAATGTATTAGTTGTGTGTGTAGATTTTTAAAGGGCATTTTCCCATGGTAATGGTTGGATTTTGATATATATTTATTAAGGGTATTTTTCTATAAATTGTATGTTAGTTCTTCATGTGACATTAAATAGGGTTCTAAACATGTTTGCTGATGCTTGTCCTATTTTGAATTTCAGGATGTTTCATAAATTAAAAAATTAAATAAAGTCTTGTTAGGGATTATTCACATGAAAGTTATTTTTTGTATTGACATTCTAAATAGGGTGTAAATTGATTTGTAAATATATTTGGATCATAATAGTTAAAATACCATATGGAATTTTTCATTGTCTTTAAATATATTGTTTATATGAAATTATGTGAATGCCTGATTGACACCATATAATGTTTTAGTAATTGGTATTTGAACTCATGAGATGTATGAGGTTGGTGGGAATGTTGTCATGTTTTATGAAAACAGATTGAAAATATGGGTAAATAAAGACCCAATTTTAATTTTTAAAATTATTTGGAAATATTTTTTGGTTCTTGAAAATAGTGGTTTCCATATAGCATTAATTTTTCCATGAGTGTGCATTTGACTGAAATGGATTTTCATGTATGATCGTATTGACATGGATTATGTTTAGAGACAAATAATATATTGGGAGGGGATTTTCACATGTAGACAATGCATGGGAATGTTGTTGGTGTTATGTCTACTAAAATTTTAGGATGAGATCCTCTCTAGTGGATCATTCAAGAGAACATTGTGGGTTATTGTTTCTATACCAAGTTTTTATATGTTTCATTATCATATTGAAATTCATGGGTGTGATATAAAGGATCGAGTGATTATTTATTTTCGATCTCGATTAGACGGGTTGGTACCCCCCTTGAATAGATGGGTCTATGTGGGATGCTCCACTAAATTTGGTAGTATATTGAAGTTAGTTGGTTATTAAATGTGGAGCTACATAATGGTTATTATATATATGTCATATTTATTTCTAACCATTGTATAGATTTTCGTGATGCTAGTTTATGAAATTTATCTTTGTTCAATATACTTTCTCAATATCCATTTTTGATTACATCTTATCAATTTTGACGTGGGTTATTTCTTTATAATGGTTTATGAAAAGTTGATATTTTTTTGAAAAGGAAATTTTCAGGTTTTTTCAATAGGAAACTTATCGAATTTTGTGTTTATTTTTGAAAATAATTATAAATAATATTTTCTTAATATATTTCAATCCAACATTTGTGGACAATTTTACGAATGGAAATATGTGGAATCAATGGTGATTAGCAAATGAGATGTTTATTCTCACACCATACTTGTTCCACATGGATTTTTTAGAATCAATCTATTTTGTAGGTTCATGTTTCTAGATTAGTTATTCCTTTGTAGAATATAGTTATTGTGGCGTTTGGTGACTATTTGGTTATGTATTGATCATGTCAGCATGGTTCAGCCTCAGTTTTTATTATTATTTCTATTTTGTTGTGATGTTTTTTGTATCTGGATTAGTATTTTATTTTATTTTAAATAGTTATTATTGGTTATTCTATAGATCAATATGTTTATTTGATTATGTTTAGTCTATGAAAAATAGTTCTTATTTTGATTACTTTGATTTCCAACACTTTCCACCCTGTGGGGATTTGGAAAACTCTTCAGGGCATGTCTCAAACTTGGTCGGGTTTCGGGTTGGATGGTATACATGATTGGTTTGGGAGAATAAAATTTATGAAATAAAATGATATTATTTTAAAAGAAAGAGATATTATAGAAGTGGAAAACATATATATTACTATAAGGCCCCAGCCTTAAACCTTACTTAATCATGAGTTATTACAAGATTACACATTGAGGATATTTTCAGGTTTATATTTTTAGATAATTAGATCATAAAACAATCATTACAATCCACATTTAAACAAAGTGGTTACATAAAAGATAGTACTCATTTTTCCCATCAACGGAATCATATTTAAAATATAACATGGATTTTTTCTTGACACTTCCATGACACTATCATCACATCATGTACCTTTCCCTTAACCTGTAAAAAACATTTCAAATACTAGGGATGAGCATAAAAAGATCAGTAAGGGATATAAAAATATGGAAAGGAAACATGAGTACATATATACATAAGAATGAAATCATAATTTACCCATAAAACATAAGCACATTAACATACCTCATCAAATCATGAATAAATCATAGAAATCATAAGACGTAAAGGTAACTTGATGAATTCATAACATTCATACGTAGGGAGTAACCCTCTTGGTTACGTTTGGATTACCCATCACAATATATTCCCTAAATATCTTTGGAGAAACCTTAAAGTTTAACTCCTTAGCGTTACCCAATTCATAGGAGAGCTATATTAGGCTCACCCGCCTGTAGTTTATCACGGAACCACCCATCTTCATAACAATGCCCAAGAACCATAACGTAATCGTATCACATAAAACATGCATAAAGGAAAAATAACATTTCCACATTTCAATCACAAGATATCAATACAACACATTGATATAATAAAAACATTACGAAAACCATTTTTAATACCCAAAATAAAATAAAAGTAAAACATGGTATTTATTTTTCATTTTAAGAAAATGGTATGGCTTGTAGAGGAAGCCGAAACTCAAATAATGGTCACGACGGTAGAGAAGTCGTTGTCGCCACATACGTATGACAAAAACATTCCCTTTTGTTGTTTAGTAAAATGCATCATATAAAAATATTTCTTTTGGATTGAAGTATACGTCAAAGGGTTTTATACACTGTATAAAGGAAGGTTGTGTATAAAACAAAATATGCCTCAATGAAAGAAGATTTAGACGAAGTCTCATACCTCGGGTCCGAATTGACTCGATCGTTCTTTAACGTCCTGAATAATAAACATGAGTTAATTTATTCTTTATGAAGAACCTTTTTCAAGTTCATTATTCCTTTTTTATTACTTATTACCATGTCATGAATACTATGTAATTATTTAAGTTAATAACGGTCATTTTAACGATCATTGGTACTTGAGTGAAAAATAAACTCTTTATAATTACAAGTTGTTCGAGTATCCATTATATCCAGAGTTATATTCATGATTTAGATATCATATATATCATATATATCTAGTATATACATGCATTTATAATATTACATAACATTTAGAGGTAATAAATGAAATGCACCGTTCATGGAGATGGTAAGCCGTACGTACGCACGAACGCTACTTTCTTTTCTATTTAATATTTTATGGAATTTAATAATAATGATATAAAGGTATATTATAATTACTGTATAATATAATATATAATACCATTAATTACATCCTTTATACGTCCCACATAAGGCATTAACGAATCAAATCACTTTGAGGGTCGGTAGTCCGCACTTCCTAAAATGAAGATATCACGTTTACCCATAATGGAATCCATAAAGGAATGACATAAATGAAAAATACAGAAGATTAAGGAAAACATAAACATATTATATATCATATATAATATATTTACATCTAAATGTCCACCTTTGAAGTTGTTAAAATAATATTGAACAATCATTGTTTCATGAGGCAGAAATTCACCATCCACGGAAACAGTATGTTCATTAACCATTAGATGTAGGTGTGTGTAAGTGTAGCTCGAATATTTATTATAAAAAAATCCTAGAATATGTAAGATACCGGTTTTGTTACAAAATAATTGAATAAAAACTATTTAGGGTGTTTGAGAATCAAAATAAAACATAAGAACACAAGAGAAGACACTGCCTTTAAATCGGGTAAATCTTTTTGATTAGAGCTCAAAGACTTCTTTGGGAAAACTTCTGCCCAAAGTGAGGCTTCTAAGAGTTATAGAGGGATTTGGAGAGACATATTGGACAGGTTTTGGCCGAGCCAAAGGCTTTGGAAGTGTGGGTAAGGAGGTATAGGTGGGGGCCTTTTATAAGAGGAGAGGAGGGGCACTCTTGGAAAGTTAAGAAAAGATACTTTGTTATAGAATTATTTTCGGATAAAAAAGGTCCTACAATTATAACATTCTAGGATAAGGTGATAAGGGTTGTTAATCCACCCATCCAATATTTTTTTGACAAGTGTAGGTATTATATTTTACATTTTATTTTCATTTTATTTAAATCGTTAAATAATGTGGTAATCGCTACTTCATCATGGTGTCATAAATAATTTAATTTATTTAATGTCAAAAAATTATAAAAAAAATACTATGATGTGGGAAATATTTTTAGATTTCCAATTACTATTTATAGTCAAAATTATGACTTGTATAACCCCATTTAAAAATTGGTTTAGTAAAACTACTCTTGTTTGTGTCATTTTTACAATTACATTACATAAAATGCATTAATGACTTTATCTTACCCAAGTGGCTCCATGGTGTCCCAAAAATTGAGCCATGGGTTGTATTCATCGTCCATGACACATCCAATAGGGGTAGGACATGTGTATAGTTCATTTCATATTAATAAAACATTATTCTTACCTTAAATTACACTAATTACCTATAATCACGATTAAAAACTTAAAAGTTACTATTCACCAAAAAATTATTTTAATCCCATTGAACCAAATTGAAATTCTTAATGAAAACCATGTATGTCTGATTTTTGAAATTCAAAACATAAAGGTGGTAAAATTTCATTTAAATGAAAAATCAGTTTTTTAAGTACCACTTAGTGTTTTTACTATTCATCAAAAATTAAAATTTTCAGAAAAATACCAAAATGTCACCCTAAGCTATATTTGATATTCCAAATTCAAAAATGATGTCTAATTTAAAAAATTCGAAACATATAAGTTGAATTAATTAATTTAGTATTTAATTCCCACTGTCAGAGCAAATAGCGTGTTTTTGTGAGACAACAAGTATCAAAAGATTGACACTAGTTTAAGTCCAATTTCAAAGTGAAATTAATTACAACGACCACTTTTGGATTAAAGGGTAAAAATATATTCTAATTTCACTTTAAAACCAATTCGAAATATAATATAATTATATAAATAAATTAGATTAAAAATTGGTTTTTAATTAAAATACAACATTTTTCACTATTCATTAAAAAATGAACTTTATCGGAAAAATACCAAAAATTTACCCAAAGTAAATTTAAATGTTCCAATCATAAAGAATAAGTTTATTTTTGAGAAATAGAGCTTATAAAATTGTCAAAAGTTTTATTTAAAAATTGTTTTTCATCAAAAGGCAGTAAAATAATCTTTTAAAAATATTAGTGTATTCCATGCTTAAAATTGGATTTATTCTCATTTTAAGCCTCTAAAACACTATCTAATTCATTAATAGACATAGATAAATATATAAATTATTAATTACTTACTTGGGATGTTACATCCTTCCCCCTTTTGAAAATTTCGTCCCCGCAATTTATTTACTTATCGAATACGTGGGTGTATTTAGCCCTCATTGCATTTTTAGATTCCCAGGTTGCCTCTTCAATCATGTGGTTTTTCCACAAAACCATTACCTGATTAATCACATTATTCAATAACACTTGCATCCCTGTGGTCAAGAATCTAGACTGGTTGTTCCTCGTAAGATAGGTTCTCTTCCATCTGAACTACCTCTGGACTAAAAACATGACACGGATCTGGAATATACTTTTTCAACATCGAAACATGAAAAACATTGTGTACCTGAGATAAAATTGGAGGTAAAGCCACTTGGAAAGAAACTGATCCGACAATCTCCATAATTTCATATGGTCCAATGAACCTTGGAATCAACTTTCCGTTCTTACCAAATCGCATCACATTTTTCCACAGTGAGACTTTGAGAAAAACATGATCACCTAACTCAAAAGAGAGATCCTTCCTCCTGTTGTCCATATAACTCTTCTGCCTGCTCTGAGCTGTTCTCATGTGTTTCTGTATCAGCTGAACTTTTTCTGCCAAATCATCTACTAATTCTGGTCCCATTAGGTTCCTTTCACCCACTTCATCCCAGAAAGATGGAGTTCGACACTGCTTCCCATATAACGCCTCAAATGGTGCGATCTGTATACTGGAATGAAAATTGTTATTATATAAAAATTCGACCATATAAAGATGCTTGTCCCAACTTCCATGATAATCCATCAAACAAGCATGTAGCATATCTTCCATAGTCTGAATTGTTCATTCTGACTGCCTATCTGAAGGAAGATGAAAAGCTGTACTAAAATTTAATTCAGTACTCAATGACTTCGGAAGGCCTTTCCAAAAGTTAGAAATAAACCTAGGATCACGATCAGATACAATGGAGAGAGGAACTCCATGTAACATGACTATATCATTAATATACAAATGTTAAAGTTGATCTAGGGAAAAATTATCTCGTATAGCAAGAAAATGAGCAGATTTAGTCCAGTGATCAACAATAACCCAGATTGCCTTATTACCTCGAGGTGTCTTCGGAAATCCCATAACGAAGTCCGTGGATATGCTTTCACATTTCCACTCTGGCACTGTTAAAGGCTAGAGCATCCCTTTCGGTAACTGCAGCTCCGCATTAACCCGCTAACAATTAAAACACTTCACAGTAAAATCAGCAATATCCCTTTTCATTCCATCCCACCAGTAATAATCCTAAAGATCTCTATACATCTTAGTACTTCCATGATGAACTGAAAATAGAGAACTATGAGCTTCACATAACAAGTATCTCTTCAACTGTGAATCACATGGAACACACAATCTCTTACTAAATCTCAATACATAATCATTATCAATGTTGAATTCAGGAAACTTACCCTTCTGAACCATCTCTACCTTTTCCTGCAACTCACTGTCTTCCTTCTGTGCTTGCTTGATTCTATCTGATAGAGAAGATTTCACTAAAACCTGAAACAAAACAGAATAACATCCTGCACCAAAAACATTTATGCCAAAGTTAATCAAATCATTAACCAAAGGATCACGTTCCAAACACAACATTGTTTATGAAGCATTACTTTTTCGACTCAATGCATCAGCCACTTTATTTGTTTTTCCCGGATGGTAATGAATTGTACAATCATAATCCTTGATTAATTCTAGCCATCTCCTCTATCTCATGTTCAATTATTTCTAAGTGAATATATACTTTAAACTTTTTAGATCAGTATATATTTCACACTTTACTCCATACAAATGATGCCTCCATATTTTTAAAGTGAAAACTACAACAGCTAATTCCAAATCATGTGTAGGGTAATTTACCTCATCAATTTTCAACTGTCGTGAAGCATAGGAAATTACATGATCATTCTGCATAAGGACACAACCATTTCCCTTCAACGAATCATCACTATAGATAACAAACTCACCATTCCTGGAAGGTAGTGCCAAAACTGGACCATTCACCAATCTTCTTTTCAATTCCTGAAAACAATCATCAAATTCTTTTGTCCAGATAAACTTAACACCCTTCCAAGTTAGCTTAGTCATTGGACTAGATAACCAAGAAAAATATCTACAAAACCTTTGGTAATAGCCTGCCAAACCAAGGAAACTACGAATCTCAGTTACATTTGTGGGTCCATTCCATTCTTCAACAACCTTTGTTTTTGCAGGATCAACAGTTATCCCATCTTTTGAAACAGCGTGACCAAGGAAAGAAATTTGTCATAACCAAAACTCACACTTTCTTAATTTTCCATATATTTTCTTTTCTTTTAATGTTTGTAAGATATTACATAAATGTCTTTCATGATCCTCTTTACTTTTAGAAAACACCAAAATATCATCAATGAAATCAACCACACTTTTTACCTAAGTCAACTGAGCCGTCACTACAACAAATTGTTTAGTTCTGATTCTGACCATCTCAGGATACTGATTTGAAAGGTCATTTCCCTCTGTATTCCTTCACAGAAAATATGTGCTATTTCCTCTACAAAAAACCATTCTTAAAACAGAAATATCTTAGGTGAAGAAACATGATAATCTTTAAATGATATATCATTTCAATTTGACTATTAAAAAAATATTTTTGAATAATCATTTAATAAAATTCTAACTCCTAAAGTTATCTAAACCAACCTTTGATACCAAAAATAAGGGCCCAGTCTTAAACCTTACATAATCTTTAGTTATTACAAGATTACACATTGATGATATTTTCAGTTTTAGAGTTTTAGAGAATTAGATCATAAAACATGCATTACATTCCACATTTAAACAAAGTGGTTACATAAAAGTTAGTACTCATTTTTCACATCAACGAAATCATATTTAAAATATAACATGGATTCTTTCTTGACACTTCCTTGACACTATCATCACATCATGTACCTTTCCCTTGACCTGTGAAAAACATTTAAAAAACATGTGATGAGGATAAAAAGCTCAGTAAGGGATATAAAAATATGGAAAGGAAACATGAGTACATATATACATAAGAATGAAATCATACATTACCCATAAAACATAAGCACTTTAACATACCTCATCAAATCATGAATAAATTATAGAAATCATAAGACATAATGGTAAATTGAGGCATTCATAACATTCTTACGTATGGAGTAACCCTCTTGGTTACGTTTGGAATACCCATCACAGTATATTCCCCAAATATCTTCAGAGAAACCTTAATGTTTAACTCCTTCGCATTACCCAATGCATTGGAGAGCTATATCGGGATTAAAGTCTCTTAGTTTATCATGGAACCACCCTTCTTCATAAAAATTACAAAGAACCATAACATAATCGTATCACATAAAACATGCATAAAGGAAACATAACATTTCCACATTTCAATAACAAGATATCAATACAACACATTGATATAATAAAAACATTATGAAAACCATTTTTAATACCCAAAATAAAAGAAAAGTAAAACATGGTATTTATTTTTCATTTTAAGAAAAAGTTATGGCATATAGAGGAAGCCGGAACTCTAATAATGGTCACGACGGTGGATAAGTCGCTGTCGCAGCATACGTACGACAAAAACATTCCCTTTTTTTTTATTAGTAAAATGCTTCGTATAAAAATATTCATTTTGGATAAACTTAAAATTCAAATGTTTTTATATACTATATAAAATAAGGTTGTGTATAAAACAAAATATGCCTCAATGAAAGGAGATTGAGACGAAGTCCCATACCTCGGGTCCTACATGACTCGATCGTTCTTTAATGTCCTGAATAATAAACTTGAGTTAATTTCTACTTTATTAAGAACATTTTTCAAGTTCAATATTCCTTTTTTATCACTTATTACCATGTCATTAACACTATTTAATTATTTAAGTTAATAATGGTTGTTTTAACGATCATTGGTACTTGAGTCAAAAATAAACTCTTTATAATTAAAAGTTGTTCATGTATCCATTATATCCAGAATTATATTCATGATTTATATATCATATATATCATATATATCTAGTATATACATGCATTTATAATATTACATAACATTTAGCGGTAAGAAATGAAAGGCACTGTTCATGGAGATGGTAAGCTGTACGTACACATGAACGCTACTTTCGTTTATATTTCATATTTTATGGAATGGAGTCATAATGATATAAAAGAATATTATAATTCCAGTATAATATCATATGTAATACCATTAATTACACCCTTTAAACGTCCCACATATGGAATTAACGAATCAAATCACTTTGAGGGGGCGGTAGTCCGCACTTCCTAAAATGAAGATATCACGTTTACCCATAATAGAAACCATAAAGGTATGACATAAATGAAAAATAAAGAAGCTTAAGTAAAACATTAACATATTATATATCATATATAAATATAGTTACATCTTAATGACCACCATTTAAGGTGTTAAAATAATATTGAACAATCATCATTTCGTGAGGCAGAAATTCACCATCCACGGAAACAGTATGTTCTTTAACCATTACATGTAGGTGTGTGTAAGTGTAGCTATAATACTTCTTATAACAACATACTAGTATATGTAATATACTTGTGTTGTTATAAAATAAATTAATAAAAAGAGTTTATGAGGTTGTAGAAGCAAAATAAAACATAAGAACACAAGATAAGACACTACTTTTAAATCAGGTAACTCTTTTTTATTTGAGCTCAATGACATCCTTGGGAAGATTTATGCCCAATGTGAGTCTTCTAAGAGTTATATAGGGATGTGTAGAGACAAAATGGGCAGGGGCTTTCCGAGCCAAAGGCTTTGAATGTGTGGGTAAGGA
This sequence comes from Viscum album, assembly GCA_963277665.1. Lineage (NCBI taxonomy): Eukaryota > Viridiplantae > Streptophyta > Magnoliopsida > Santalales > Viscaceae > Viscum > Viscum album. The sequence continues at coordinate 1,083,980,010 of OY728119.1, forward strand.
GGTATAGGTGGGGGCCTTTTATACGAGGAGAGGAGGGGCACTCTTGGAAAGTTAAGAAAAGATTCTTTGTTATAAAATTATTTTCAGATAACAAAGGTCCCACAATTATAAATTTTGCGGAAAAGGTTATACGGGTTCTAAATCCACCCATCCAATAGGTTTTTGACAAGTTTAGGTCTTATATTTTACATTATATTTTCATTTTATTTAAATCATTAAATAATGTGGTAATCACAGCAGCATCATGGTGTCATAAATAATTTAATTTATTTAATGTCTAAAAATTATAAAACAAATACTATGATGTAGGAAATATTTTTACCTTTCCAATGACTATTAATAGTCAAATATCTGACTTGTATAACCCCATTTAAAAAATGGTTTAGTAAAACAACTCTTGTTTGTGTCATTTTTACTTTGACTTTAAATAAAAGGCATTAATGTCTTTATCATACCCAAGTGGCTCCATGGAGTCCCACAAATCGACCCATGGGTTTTCATGGTCTTCCATGACAAATCCAATAAAGGTAGGTCATGTGTCTAATTCATTTCATATTATTAAAACATTATTATTACCTTAAATAACACTAATTACCTCTAATCGCGATTAAAAACTTAAACGTTACAATTCACCAAATACTTATTTTAATCCCATTGAACCACATTTTACTTCTTAATACCAACCATGTATGTCGTTTTTTTGAAATTCAAAACACAGAGGTGGTAAAATTTCATTTAAACAAAAAATCAGTTTTTTAAGTACCACTTAGTGGTTTTACTATTCATCAAAAATTGATGTTTTTTAGAAAAATACCAAAACTTCACCCTAAGATATATTTGATATTCCAAATTAAAAAATGATTTAAATTTTACAAAATTCAAAACATATTAGTTGCATTAATTAATTTAATAATTAATTCCCGCTGTCAGAGCAAATAGTGTGTTTTTATGAAACAATAAATATCAAAAGATTGACAGTAGTTTAAGCCCAATTTCAAAGTGAAATTAATTCCAACGACCACTATTGGATTCAATGGTAAAAATATATTATAATTTCCCTTTAAAACCAATTAAAAAGATAACATAATCATATAAAAAAATTATATTAAAAAGAGGTTTTGAATTAAAATACAACATTTTTTACTATTCATTAAAAATTGAACTTTATTGGAAAAATACCAAAAAGGTACCCAAAGTAAATTTCAATGTTCCAATCATAAATAATAAGTTTATTTTGAGAAATAGATCTTAGAAAATTTTCAAACTTTTTATTTAGAAATGATTTTCCATCAAAAGGCAGTAAATCAATCCTTTAAAAATATTAGTGTATTCCATGCTTAAGATTGGATTTATTCTCATTTTAAGCCTCTAAAGCACTATCTAAATTATTAATTGACATAGATAAAAATATATATTATTCATTAGTTACTTGGGATTTTACAATTAATTTTCCTTTAATATCATTATTTGAAATATGGTTCACTCTAAAAAAGTGATATTTTTTATTCAGTGACATGGTTTACTTATGTCTCTACCATCCCACCGAAAGAGAAGATGGAATAAAACTATTTTCCAAAAATTGGTTTAGATAAGTGTGATTAATGGATGACCAAGAAATAAATTATATTTTTGAATGTTATTATGAAGAATGAATTGTATCAGGGAATGGAAACCCCATTTTCAATAGAGATTATTATGATGGTTTCATCTGTATCATAGTCTTCTAAGAGGTGGCGTAATAGACATAATAAGTATAATTCATTGAGGGAAGAATTAATTTCTTATTTCATGATAGTGAAAACATTAGGACTTCGTTACCCTCCCATTTAGAGGTTGGGAACCATCCCACCATATGGTGTCATTTGTATATGTAGATTCACAAAAGGGATTGATAAATTTCATCCATTTGACATACCCTTTCACTAAAGAGGATAACTCATAAGATATAAAATTATATCCCTATGATATAATAAAAGTTTAGAGATTAAAAAAAAAATATTATGGTTAATATTTAGTGGATTCCATCTATCATGTAATATTTAGAGAGAATATATGTATGTTGACTAAAAATTTAGGCAATTACCTGAGAAACCCAATGAGGAACATAAATCTACTAATTAATCATCTATAGATTTTATAGATCCAATTATATTTTAGGATCATATATGAAGTGTATAAATTTCAATTCAAATTTTATGTATGGGAAATAAAGTTCAACATAACCAAAAAGTAAGGAAAATTCCATGAAATTAGAGTGATGTTGAGAGTTAATCAGCACATGGAACCTCATCTTCATAGAACTAGGCCAAATTATTACCTCATGGATGGATTTGTAAAACCCTTGTACAAAAATATGATAACCAAAAATATTTAGTTGGTACCCCTACCATGATCTTTATTCTTGATAATCTTCACCTATAAAAGGATATGAGGGATTCACTCATTTATAACCTTTTAATCCCTCATGAGTTTAAGGCTAAAGTCATGATGGTTGAATTGTATCTTACAGACATTGTAGTATTTTAATTCTATAGTTTCATTTTCTTCATACATCTTGATCTATAACTAGTTATACATTGTCAAATTTGACCCATGTACATATTTGACAAGAAATATGTTATACACACACTAAAAGAATTAATTCACAATGTTTTGGGGATTAACCACCGACCAGTAGGGATACTCCAATGCTTACTCCATAGTAAAGCTTACTTGAGTCATTCTAACATAACAATCCATCGCTATGATAGGAGTGAGAAGAACACACTCATAAAAGAAAATTTCCAATATTAGTTAGGAGATATTATTTTTTACAATAAATTCATGTTGTTTAACTAAGACCCATCCTTCAATGCCCTTCTATCAAGCTCATCACTCGGTATAAATATGGAAGTACCATCCTTATACCGTCATCACCCTAAATACTATAATGATGTGAATTTTTGGGTACTGTATGGTGATAAATCCACCTATCAATCCCATGAATCAATTTTTTAGTAATATGTTGATATAATAATTGAGTGTATTATTTTTTCCAATATAATTTCATATATATTTTTTGATAAATTATCTAGAAATTTTCCTCATCAACCCATTGAGATATTTTTATGAGGAATATTTGTTTCTTATCAAAAAAATTCATGTGAAAAATCCATATCATTAAATATTTCTTGTCCGGGTGGTTACATTAAAATAAATAAAAACTAATCTCCTAACATTGACATTATTGTTATGAGGAAATCACCCATAGAGAATCTACTACCAATAAAATAAAATGTGGATGTGTTTTACTGTGTATCAACCTATCCCTTAGTCACATTTACCACTATGAATGTTTGATGGATCATTAGTAACTAAATTATTTCTCTTTGATTTTATTTACATGAGTACCAGAATAAGATGAATAGTGCATATTCTAGATATAATCACTCCAAACCTCAAGTTGTCAGTTGCATTAGATGATACTATCCACTTAAAAGAAGTATTTTATTCTAATGGTAATATTAAATATTCTCTAACATCATATTTATGATCTAAATCAACCCATATATCACCTATTTGATCTTATAATGACCATACATCATTCAAATTCACCAACAGTAAAGTGAATGAGGAGGAATATGTGGATTAAGATCCCAGGGATTCCCCTCTGGATTTCAAGGAAAATATTTCAATAACTATTAATGAACAAAAAAATATTAAACTAGGTATATGGGGAAATTAAAACCCAATTTTTATGTCCTCTTTTATATCCCCTCAATAATTATATAAATATATATTCTTTCCAAAATTATCATTATATGTATTTACCTAGAACTATATTAAAATTATTATATTGTATCATAATGTCTCTACATAGAACTTTTCTTTACCAGATGACCACAATGTTAATAAGAATGTGGATAAGATAATTAATTAAACATAATAGTGAAAAGGAAATATATAAGTTGAAAGACCCAACAAATAAAACGTTATCACAGATGTACAATACATGAAGTGTCTCACCATTATCATCCCTTTTAAGAAAATTAATTGTAAAATTCCAATATACATGGATTTTAGGGACCATAACCTAAAATTCACATATGATAATTTAATTGCCCCGGTCATTGAGCTATTGAATGACATAATGGTGATATTTTATACTCTATCTTTCATATATGGGTATTCTCGATATAACCACTTCTGAATAACCACTAGAAAATGATGAGTCCAATAAGAATATAGTAACCCAATGGGTATATTAGTATCAAGTAATTCCCATTGTATTAATGAATAATTTTTTAATGTATCAATGCATTATAAACGATATCATTAATCACATTATGAGTATAATCTTAAAATTCTACAGTGATAATCATGTTATATTGACATAATTTTTTTTTTCACCTTTTCGATCATGAAATATGTTTAAAAAAAAGTTGAAACATGGATATAAGATGAAGAACATTAAATATGCATTCTTTTTATTATTGAGGAAATTTCTTACCATTCTTATATACTACCATGATATATATTTCATCCTAAAATGTATAATTTAATCATTGATATTCCTCTAAAAAATCCAATGTAGTTGATTGGAATCTAAGTAAATATCAAATATATTATAGGGTTATTTTATAAAATTGAAATTAATTTTTTTATTAGGTTTATGACAAAGTGGGTCACATATCGGTGTGAAGGGAATTATCAGAAATAATTTTATATCCTGTAAAAATATCATTTTTACAGACATGTTGTATTTTTAACATTATTAGGGGAATCATCTCATTATTTATGTTTTGACCCAACTGAAATTTTAATGTATATATCATGATAAAAATAATATTGCACGTATATTAAAGAACCACTATTATCTCAAGAGAATAATGTTGGATTTTGAGAATCAAAATTATAAAATCAATAAGATATTTTTTTTATTGATCACTGTAATGACTGATTTGAGAAATTATCCATAACCTCATGAGGTTCTTTTGGTGTCTTATTTTGGTCTTCTTGAGTAAATCATTTTTTAATCATTTTAGACTAGAAATATGACATGGTGGGTGGATATGAAAAAATAGTTTTACTTTTAATTTATGTCTTAGAAAAAATTAGAAAAGAAATAATTCTAATAATTATTTATAGTACAAAATATCTTAGATAATGAACTGATGAATAAGAATATCTATGATGAAGGTTTTTCCTATATCCAATAAACTCCTATATTATGGGAGATATACTTCTATGATACCTACAAAATACGGATACGAATGGCCAGAGAAAATAAAATTATCAATTCTGATGTGCTAATGATTTTACATATCTCCCCATTAAACATTATACTTCAATATCATTTCATAATATATGATTTCTAAACCAAAACCAATTTTTAATATCTATACCAATTTAACAACTCTTTCATCAGTGTAATTCTTTTAAAGATATATAGTAATAGATTTGAGAACAGATTTTGAGACGGAGTCTGATTCTGAGGCCCAATAATCCTATAATTGATGACTGAAATATGTTAAATATATTAATATTTAATTCACATACAATTTTATATAAAAATTTTAATAGATCCAAAATGGGGACACGAATCAAAAATATGTGGTCAGAATTGAATTTAGAGTTTGAGTTTTACCCTAAAAAAGAAATCTTATTAGAGCGTGTTAGATGTTTGGATTGAGAACTGGTGTCAGTAAATTAACAATTAAATAAAATAATTAATTTATCTAATTATAATAAATAAAATGACCTAATATTTCTCTATAGATACGTCTACAATGAAAAATCTCTTGGTTAGCCACATAACCCAGGAGATTTGATTGTGAAGTAGTGTTATAGGATCCTCCTCTTAAAAAATAACTCGATCATGGAACGTTGATCAGTGGGAATTGAATATCAAGGATATCACCAATGACAATAAAAAATATATTTTATTTACTATTGATTGATAAAAACTATGCTTTAGTATTAGTTTTATATAGATTTATACCCATTTTATTTTCTCGTATGATAAACTGGAATCAATCAATTAATGAATTGAATTATAGACTAAGCGTAATATGGGAACAATTTAGATTTCTCTAGTATTGGGGATCTCTATTTCCAGTTATATTAAATATCCTCATTTGTCATTATAAATAAAAAATCAATGCCAACACAAAAAATTTATGTGGACTGTTTCTTATGGTTGGGTTTTGTGCCATTCATCCCACATTCTTCCCATGATCATCATGAGAAACTCCATTGTTTTGTACTATGATGAATACATAGTATTCGATTGTTGTGTGATTATTATACAAAATTCTGTATGCATTTAATTGGTATGGATGGGATCAAGATTTTATTTTTGGGGAATGATGATGACAATTGATCGATTGGATTGAATTTTGGGATACCCTTTTTGGGTTTTTGACATGTGGATGTGAAAAGGAACTATAAATATAGCTCCTAATAGAGCTTTTTGGCCATAATAAGGAGATAAAGCAATGATGATAAAATGTATCTTATATCTACCATATCCGATGATATTTTAGGTGAGAAAAATGGGCCGAAAATCAATGGAGGAAATAGTGTAAAGATCTGTAGGGACCTGAAAATTTTGTGTTACATGATCTATAATCAAGGATAAAATTCTATGTGGGGAAATCTATGTGGTTATATGGATTCCATGAATAATATAAATTTTTAATGGTGTGTTATGTTTATCCCATGATTTGTGTCAAGACCTGGAGACTCTTCGTGTGCTCTAGGAGCGCACAACCAGCCACCCAACAAGGTATGCACCCAACTACATGGTCAGGCACATGACCAAGAAAATAGTACATGGGTAGAGCCATGTACTTGAGGAAATACATTAGAACAATATGTGATACACAAATAGACCAGGTGCTGAAGTGTCATATTGTGAACTTATATTACACATATTTTACCATTTCAAAGTAAATTTGGAGCCCTTGCTTTATTCTTCGTAAATAAATATTCTTAGGGAGTGTTCCCTTGATCATCTTCACAATGGATTAGTATGTAATCTATTCCTATGAATTGAATTGTAATATCATTATAGGAAGATAGAATTGGGTAGATTTATTGGGATCCCATAGAAATTTATGTAGTGATATCCTCCATCATCATAATTATCCCTACGTGGGATTCTCATAATCCTCATTATCAACACTACTCAGGAGTCAATCCTCTAAATAGAGGGTTAATATTGGTTCTGTTTTTAGTATACCACATGGCCTTGACTATGATATCCATATAGATATTGATCTATTCAGAGATATAATATATACTTATTATGGAAATACTCCACTAGAATGGCATATTGAATGGATCGCATCCATTCTATTTGACTTGTAGAGTGTATTATCCTAGACAAGTGTTATATGGAAGAACCAAGAAGAAATCATATGATGGAATTATCATTGTGGCCATACCTTGATATTGTCTATCTTCTATGAGTATATATTGATATTCAATAGGCTATTGGTGTATCCCAAAAATTAGTTGAATAACATTCATGATGTAGTATGCTTAGTTATTTCATTTTTTAAAACTGGGTATCTTTATACTAACCACTACACTGGATCTTCCCACATGTCTCATGTCTTATATAAATTAGTGGTTGTTTGATGGAGATCTTGGTGTACTTGGATTAGAGAGAGCATAGGTGTGGGTGATACATTGTAACATCCTAGTTAAATAAAGAATACATAATTTTAATATTTATTAATATTTGTGAATTAAATTTTAATTTTACATTAAAGTGGATTCTATGTTCGATGGCGTGCCTGATACACAAGAACATATTTCATTAAAATCTTATGTTACACAAAATGTTGAGTTATACTGAAAAATAGTAATATAATATTATTATTTTTAAATAGTTGTTAAAACATAGCCATTGTATTGTTGGGAAGGAACATAAAGAACTAAAATATGAATACACATGTTTATTAATGGTTTTAAAATTTTTCTAATAAAAATTAGATGCTTAAAATATGAATGAATCCAATTTTAAGTATAAACACTATAATATTCTTTTAATGGTTGATTTTCCACCTTTTTATGGAGAACCCTTTTTTTAATATAGTTTTTTTATTTTTATATATTATCTTTGAAAAAATAATATTCTTCTTTAAATTCAGGATATAAAAATTTACATTTTATGAAATTTTGGTATTTTTTTGATAATGATCATTTTTAATGAATAGTGAAAAATACTGCATTTTCATTCAAAACATCCATTTAATATAATTTATTTATATAGATTTCTTGTTAATTTATTTTTTAAGGGGTATTTGAATGTAGTTTTACCATTTATTCCAATGCTGGTTATTTTAAGTTATTTCACTCTTAATTTAAACATAAACAATGGTAAATCATTTGATAGTTGTTATTTCTTAAATACACGCTTTTTTATTTTGACAATGAGAATTAACTTTAGATTATTTTTTCCAGTACTGTGTTTTGAAATTAAAAAAATGGATTCCATATTTTGAATCAAGAGGTCCAAATTGGTAAATAGGTATCTTTTATTTTTAGACATTATGAATATTTACTTCAGTAAATATTTGATTTACCATGGTTAGAGTAAAAACTCTGGTAAATAAGGGTGAAAAATAATATTATAATAATATTAAATTACACATAAACATTCCATAACCCTAAATTCTGATACATGTACGACCATGTGAATTATCAGATTGATTTAGGGTCCCCATGGAGCTACTCGGATGTTATAATGACAATTTATGTTAATTAATTTAAAATAAGGACAAAATTAACATAAACATTCTTTTTTTACTAAAACAATTTACATGTGGTTATATAAGTTATATCTTAAATTATATGTATTCATTTTAAAGTTAAATAGATTTATTACATCATGGTATTTTATTTATAATTTTTAGACATTAAATAAATAAAATTATTTATGACACAATGATGATGTAGTGATTTCCTTATTAATGAATGATTTAAGTAAATGATATTATTAAATTTAAAAAAATATCTTACACCTTTCAAATTAGTATTTAATGTTTTTATTTAGAAAAATATTCATATTATATTTGAATTTAATGTTTTTTGGATCTTTAGAATCCAAAAAGCATTATATAATAAAACAATATTTCCAAACCTTCCTATAGAGCCCCTCCTCACCCTTATAAAAATCCATCACCTCTAACCATTACTCACACCTCTCAATCATCCATGTCACGTCCAAAATATAGCCAAATATGTTCTAAAGATCCCTCTATTATATCAAGAAGCCTTACCTTATCCATACATCACTTCAACAAATCTTTTTGGATCAAACAAATGGGAGTTACTCGATTTAAAGGCAACATCTTCCCCCAAGTTTTCTTCTTTAATTTTACTTCTTCACACCCTATGTTTTTCATATTCATTGTTCACATAACAAAAATAGTATCCCAAATATAATATGTTGTTGTTATGAGATGATTTCAATCTACACTTACAAACACCTCCATCTAATGGATACAAACACACTATTTTTGTGTACGGTGAACTACTTCTCACGAAACGATAATTGTTTGATTATATATTATCACCTATCATGGTGGCCATTATGATGGAAATGTATTTATATTTGAAATATATTAAATTTATATTGTCTCTATGCTTTTTTTTATATCATTTCTTTAGGATCCTCATAATGGGTACATATGATAATTTCATTTGAGGAAATGCAAACTACCACCCCCTAAAAGTGATAAGACTTATTCATGCCCTACATGAAATATATATAAAGGATATAATTACAGAAATTATATATGATATTATACTTTAATTATAATATAACTATGTATCCTTATGTTTTTAATCCATTAAATACGAAATATAAATTAAATTAGGGTTCATACGGAGGTTCGGCTTACTGTCTCCATGAATGGTGCATTTCATTTCTTATCTCTAAATGATATATAATATTATAAATAAATAGATATACTTGATATATATTATATTTATGATATCTAATTCATGAATATAATTCTGTAGATAATCGAATTTTTAGAACTTGGACAACTTTTAATTATAGGATGTTCATTTTTGACTCATGTACCAAATGTCGACAAAATTACCATTATTAACAAAAATGATTATGTAATGTTTATAACATAGTAATAAGAAATATAAAAGGAATAATAAACTTGAAAAATGTTCTTAAGAAATTATAAATTAAATTTATTTTATTATTTAGGTGATTAAATAATGAACGAGTCATGTCAGACATAGGGAAAGTGAACATCTTCACAGATTTTACATTTTTGGGTTAATATTCTACTTTTAAAATTATGTCGTTCTATGATTATGTGAGGAATGAATTTGGATATCTTATCATTTATTTATAATTTATTTATGTTTACTTATAGTGAATACACAAATTTGATCTATTTTATTTACAAAATGATCATTGTAAGGAACTTCATATCAATATCCCTTCATTGAGGCATATATTGTTTTCTACATGACTTTCTATTATATAGTGTATAAACCACTTTGACTTTTCATTTCATTCAAAGGTAATATTTTTTTGTAGCGTGTTACTATATAAAATAGGGAATTTTTTTAACGTATGTGGTGACAATGACATTTCTTCCACCATGGGTGTTATTTGATATTTGGCTTCTTTAACAGGCCATAATTGTTTTTAAAAGGAATATAAATACCATGTAATATTTTATGTATTTTGGTATTGAAAATGGTTTAGATAATGGATTGATCATGTCACGACCCGCCTACACCAAAAGGAGGGAAGGGTCACCAGATTTCCAGGCCCTTCCTTCTTTACGTTGAAGGATAGATAATGACCTCTAAAACCCGCCCTCAATAGGTCCTGGAGTGGCGACTAGCACCAAGGGAATATGATCTCACACTAAATGGAAGGCATTACCCTCTTTCTTTTAATAGGATTAGGAGATAAGATAGTAAATCCCAACAACACCAAAAGAGGAATGTAATAGTAAATCCAAGAACCATTCCCAATGCATGTTACAAAAGTAGAACCACAAAGTACAAAGTGACTACAAGGGTAAAGTACCAAAGAAAGAAAATCAGCAACTGAAACTGCACAAAAGGTCCGAGCTAGTACGGCCCCGTGCGATCCCTGAAGTCCACCTAGAAACCTGAAAGCATTTTTATATACATAGGGTGAGCATACAAGTATACTCAGTAGGGGAAACCAAAGACTCTCGTGCACAAGTGGGGGAACGTACTAACGGCATGTGAGAAAATGAGTAATCCAAACACATAACAAGGAAAACTATCCACCCAAGCCTCGCCAAGGCACACTCCCCAAATAACAAAAGTCAATTAATATATATAATAAGATCACATCGATGTTTGGGTACCCCTCGCCACTTTACCACTGGTTATTTAAGACATCCTACGCATTGAACCGATCCCAGCATTCTCACTACAGTCCCACTACCAAACCCTACCCACACACACCTGGGCCACAACTATCACACGTAACCGCGCCTGTAAACACCTAGGCCAGAACAACAACCGCCATGCCCGAAGACACCTGGGCCTCATCCCGAAGATACTTGGGAAACTACCTGTCCGCACACACCTGGGACATAACCACCACACTACCCCGCCCGATGGTTCTTGGGATAATAATGGACCTCAGGACATCACAGCCTACCCGAAGATACTTGGTCTATCTGGGATAGGGAGCAGAAAATGAGCTAATAACCATCCACTAATAATAGTATTGGGAAAAACACCCTCCCCCATGAAATGGGGGTGTTCGGCACTAAGTGCTCAACTTGGGTGGGGCGTGAATAAAAAACACAAATCTACAAGTATATATATAGGTAACAAGCACTCTCCTAAGTTTATGTATTTCAGCAAGCCTAAGGAACAAAAACAACACTCAAGTCCGAGTCACAACTCTCACAAAAAAACCCATTTGTCCCATTTTTTTGCATGTTCATTAGTGATGTTTAATTATGTTATGCACCTACTTGGGAAACTAGTAAGCATAGGCACAAGTCCAGGAAAGAAAACAGTCATGCAATAACTAAAACATCCCCACCCAGTTCTCTCATAAATCCACAACAACCAAAGAAAACCCCAAGATACATCCCCATGTTCAATATCCTAGAGCCAAAAGGTTTCTCAACAACAGAGGATTCCACCGCAATTTATGATATAAACAAGGTAACCACCCAGTCATAAAATTCACAACCATGGAATCCATGACAACATGGGATCCCATCCCCACCTACATCACCCAAAAAACGGCCTGTGAAGGAAAAACAACCAAATGACCACCACTAAGTAGGCCCATGCCGGTATTTTTAGATTTATAATATTTAACACACTCCATGATTTCAATTTATGTGTGCTTTAACTGGGGTAATCACAAAAGGATTGATCCTGGTGCCTCAATTTATTTAGCCAGATATACATGATTGAACAATTTCCTTTTTCATAGGAGGAATTCACAACTACAAAATAATCCATTTAAAATATCACCAGGGGTTCATTAGTGCATAGATAAAGACCACCAATGGCAATGATTTTCAGTAGGCGTAAGCCTGAAAAATTTAGAAAAGAAGATCATAAAACAGGGCAGTGTCAACAATCATAGCCCCACCTTCGTTCTTTATAGAATATGTTCATTATCATTATTTAGGATTGGTTCATCCAATTATACAGAATCAAAATCATTCCCACCCCGCATGATACACAAAAGGGAGAGATGATGGAGAAATTCCACACATGTTGATCAACGATCGACGCTGAGCCTGGGAGCGGAATTCCATGTATAGTGATGTGGCTCGCCTGAATGAAAAGCGGCTCGTCTGAAGAAAGGGTACTCCTTGCATAGGGTGATCGAGAAAAGAACCCTAGTGAGAAAACATTAGGTTATAAAGGGTGAGATAAAATGCGCCCCCGGGCCCTCCAGATATTGAGAAAGAACTCGAAACTGCATAAGGTGTGGGGTCGTGGGCTACCACGCGGTTGAGACACCCCACACGTCATTAGTGGGTCCCTATGGTTTAAACCAAAGCACTCAATGTTAATTCATTAAAAATTTTATTAAGCACCATTTATGGACATTAGTGGGCTTTAAACAAGCTTGAAGGGGTCAAAATAGGGTTTAAAACCCAATTTGTGCAAAAAAGAGCGCTACTGGAAAGACCCCGTGGGGGTAGGCGAGATCCACCGGTAGCTGAGAGCTACCGGTGACTGACAGCTACCAGTAGCCGAGACCTACTGGTGGCTCACGGCTACCCGTAGCCGAGCTACGAGTAGGCTGCAACTACCTGTAGACTGAGCTACTGGTAGGATGCAGCTACCGGTAGACCGAGCTACGGGTAGGTTGCAGCTACCTGTAGATCCAGCTACCGGTATACAGAGCTACCGGTATCTACAGCTACCGATAAACTGAGCTATCAGATGACAGAGCTACCAGTAGGCTGTGACTACCGATAGACCGATTTACCGGTAGGTCTGCTACCGGTAGGCTAAGGCCACTGGTAGTCCTATCATTGGCCAAACTTCACAGAGATTCCCAGACCATGAAAACCCAACTTGGTATTTTCACAGAGTAATGGACCCCAAAAACCCGGGCCATTACATCATATACCTCTTAAACAATTCTCGTCCTAGAGAATCAAAACAACCCAGAAGGAGAGAGAGAGTCTGAACAACCTCCTCGAAAGATACCTCTCAGGAGTGAACCTCATTGTTAACTAAGAACACCTTTTTTTCAGGAACCAAGAAACATACCATGTCAAACTTCCCAGCCATGTGGGTTGGGGAGTCTCCTTCCCCATGTAAAGATACTATCCGCTTTGGGAATCACTGACTCTCCCGCATGGGTTTAATCGTATCCACATTAATGTGTCTTGATTAGGGGTCGGGTCCTCCCCTCCCCATAGCTAGGACTTTTCACACACATTCAGCGGAAATTAAACCAGTATTTCATAGCGAACAAGGTAAAATGTTATACCCCAACAGTTATAAACCGAACAATACTAAACTCAAAACAACTCTACGTACAGGGAACACATCTTTGCTTCCCTCTCCCACATACTCTCATCAATCCCACCATGTCTCCATAACACACGAACCAAGGGGATGGTTCGCCCACGGAGCACCTTCTCCTCACGATCCTCGATCATCACTGGTCTTTCCAAAAAATTCACATCATCCTCAATGTTTGGATCTCCCAAATCAAGGATGTGTGAATCGTCATGCAGGTAATGACGAAGCTGGGAAACATTGAATACATCATGTATCCTCAGTAGCGGCGTTGATAGCGCTAGCTGATAAGACACTTCACCGACCTGCCGCAACACTTCGAAGGGTCTGATGAACCTCGGAGAAAGCTTAATCCCTTTGCCGAACCTCTGTTTTCTAGGCCGAGGGGAGACCATCAAGAATATGTGGTCTCCAACCTCAAAATCCAAGGGCCTCATCCTGGTATCAGCATACTACTAATTTCGGTCTTGGGTCGCCTTCATCCTTTCCCGTACGAGATGAACCTTCTCTATCGTGCTCTGCACCACCTCCGTGCCAAGGATGCATACCTCTCCTACTTCGGTCCAACCCACAGGTGAATGACATGGCCTCCCGTATAAGGCTTCAAACAGGTCCATACCAATGGTAGAGTGATAAATTTTATTATAGGCAAACTCTACCAAAGGCAAGTATCGCACCCATGATCATCCTGAGTCCAGAACATATGCCTGCAGCATATCCTCCATGGTCTGGATGGTGCGCTCTGTCTGCCCATCTGTCTGGGGATGGAATGCAATGCTAAGGCGCATCTGGGTGCCAAAATCATTCTGAAATCCTCTCCAGACTCGCGAGGTAAACTGTGCTTCCATATCCAAGACTATAGACCTCGGAACTTAATGCAACTGCACCACCTCATCCATGTACTTTCGTACCAAAGCACCAATGGCACTCGACTCCTTGATCACCACAAAGTGAGCCTATTTCATCAACCGGTCCACTACCACCTAGATGGTGTCGTATCCCCCTTGGACCTTGGGTATTACCATGACGAAATCCATCGATATGTCATCCCACTTCCATTCGGGGACATCTAGATACTGCAGTAGGCCGCCTGGAACTCAGTATACAGCCTTCACTTATTGGGATACTAAGCACTTGGCGAAAAACTCTGCCACTGCCCTTTTCACTATGGGCCACCAAAACTGTCTCTTTAGTCACTGGTACATCTTGGACACTCCAGGGTGTACTGCTAGGGGTGAGTTTTGGAAGTCACTGAGAACCTTGTCGTGCATCGCCTCTGGAACAAACAGCTTTCCCTGGAAAAGCATCCGGTTTTGGTCATCCTCTGTCCATCCTTCCATATCATTTCCATGGTCAACTCGGTCGCACATCACTTTGCACTCTGGGTCTCCCCACTTAGATTCCTCCACTTTCTGAAACAGAGATGACTGTATTTCCATCTGATACAGGCAACCTCTACCCCTATCCATCCTCGTATCCAGGTGTAAGGCAGCCAACTCCTCCATTGCCTTCCAGGTGTCTGCCGACTCTTAGACCACATCCTTTCGGGATCTCCAGCTCAAGGCGTCAGTCACTACATCCCCTTCCCTAAAGTGTAGGAGATCTCTAAGTCGTAATCCTAGAGGAACTCCATCCACCTCCACTGCCGCAAGTTTAGGTCCCACTGGGAGAAGATATATCTAAATCTTTTGTGATCTGTGAACACCACAAAGTGTTCTCCGATGAGGTAGTGCCTTCATAACTTCAGTGATAAAATGACCGCTGCAAGCTCTAGGTCATGGGTGGCATAATTACGCTCATGAGGGCATAGCTGCCTAGACCCATAACAGATCACCTCTTGTCGCTGCATCAACACACATCCCCTGATTTTTCCTGAAGCATCACAGAACACATCTTATTCCACCCCTTCATCGGGTAATCTCGACATTGGGGAACTAACCAACTTCTCCTTCAGATAGCTGAAGGCTGACTCGCACTTCTCACTCCACACTAAAACCTGGTCCTTCTTGGTCAGGGCTGTCAAATGAGCTGCAACTCGAGAGAAGTTGGGTACAAACCTCCGATAGTAAACTACGAACCTCTGCCACATTCCTGGGTGCTACCCAAGAAACAACTGCGTCGACCTTTGATGGTTCCACCGCTACCCCCTACTTGGACACCATGTGCCTGAGGAAGTGAACTTCCCGTGTCCATAATTTGCATTTCGACAACTTCCCATAGAGATAATGCGGTTGGAGGACCTCCAAAACTTTCCCCAGGTGCCTCGCATGGTCCTCCTATGATCTCTAATAGATCAGGATGTCATCGATGAACACAACCACGAACCGATCCAAGCACTCCCGAAAGATGGAGTTCATAAGCCCCATGAACACAACTGGGGCGTTTGTAACACCGAAAGGCATGACTACGAAATTGAAGTGCCCATATCTGCACCTGAGGGCCGTCTTTGGGATGTCACCCTCCTCCACTCTCAGTTGGTGGTACCCAGACCGCAGGTTGAACTTCGAGAACCATCCTGCCCCTTTCAACTGGTCGAAAAGATCGTCTATCCTCAGAAGAGGGTACCGATTCTTGATCGTCACCAGATTCGACCTCTTGTGGTCTATGCACAACCTGAGACCACCATATGCCTTCTTTGGGACCAAGACTGGAGAAACCCACAGTGACTGGCTTGGTCGAACATAACCTATCTTTTTCAGATCATCAATCTGAATCCGCAACTCCCGTAGCTCTGAAGGTCCCATCTGGTAAGGATCCATCGAGATCGGATGAGCAACAAGCTGCAATTCTATCCCAACCACGATATCCTGTCGAGGGGGTAGAGTTGTCACCTCCTCAGGAAAGACATCCTTAAACTCACGGATGATATTTGGCACCCCCACGATTTCACCATCTACTGACTCTACTGACTGCTCAGCTAACAAGGAGAGGAGGGGTTCCTCTCACCTGCCGGCCTTCTGATTTCTCCGCTCGTCAGAGAAAGTAACATGATGGCCACCCAATTCTGAGAACACAACCCTTCCTTGGATGTAATTTATGATGGCACACATAGATAATAGCCATTCGATGCCTAGGATGAAATCATATGGCTCTATCTGTAGCAAAAGAAGATAACTAACCGACTGATGTGGCCCTATCATCAGTCTGCATCCTCGCCAAACAAATAACAAGTCGGGCTGACCTACGACTGGTGTGGTCAGCACCAGGGGCACTGGAAGTTTCTCAGCATCTAGACCCAAGGAATAGGCTAGACTGGGTGCAACAAAGGAGTGTGAAGCTCCGGTATCGAACAAGGCATATGCAAGGGTACTGAACAAACTGATCGTAACTCGAACAACCTTCGGCCCTGCTAGAACTGCTGCCTCTACGGCATGTAACTGTCCATGCCTAGCTCCACTGCCCCTCGGCTGTCGGACACCTCCCCAACCACGCCCCGGTCAAGGACCCTGAGGAGTGCCCTGAGGTTGGCCTCCTCCTCATACGTCTGCCCTCGGAGGAGCGAGAGATCGCTGTCCCTGCCGCTGGTGCTGGAAAGGCCTGGCTGGAAGCTGTTGCTGGGATAGTTGCTAGGGTTGTCCGCTACCGTCGTACTATACCCGGTCCGGGCACAGTCATCGGAGATTTCCGTGGCTCCCAAAGAAGAAGCACTGCGACCACGGGCTTGAAGGAAAATGGCGAGGACCAGGGGACCGGAACTGGAACTACTGCGGCCTGCTCCCTGGTGGTCGGAACTTGAAGGTCCTGACGCTGGAGGCCTGGGGCTGACGGCCATCGCCTTCGATTTTCCCAGTCGGATCCCCTCTCATGACAAACCTCCTAGAGAGTGCATCCTCTCCACCACTACGGCCTTCTTCTGGACCTCCACGTATGTTGGCAGGGTAAAGTGGGTAACAGCATACTGGGGGGAGGGTCGGAGCACATCATCTAAACGTCTTGCCCGAGACTCCTCGTCGGGAAAGATTGTAACACCCGAGACATTTATTAGAAATATTTTGTTTTTATGTTATATAAATCATCAAATGAATCTTTAACTACACACAAAACTAGCTTGTCTTGCTTTACACGCAACCACGACCTTCCTCGATAGCTTGCGTCATACGCAATAACTAGTTTCACTAAACAACGATATGCTATTAAAATATTAGTTAAACTAGCCGTTATGAATAGTAATAAACACTTTTTGAAATTTTGTAAATTTTATTTTTCAAAATGGACTTCGTTTTTGGATTCGGAATATCCAAATTAGCCTAGGGTGAAATTTTGGTATTTCTCTGAAAACGTTCAATTTTTGATGAATAGTGAAAACACTGGGATACTATTTAAAAACTGACTTTTCATTTAAATAATTATTTATTTTAATTTTATTTTAGGACAAAATTGATACATATTACCTATATAAGTTCAATGAAATTCATTGGAGTCATTTTATTATAATTTTAGATATAGAAAAATATTATTGAACTTTTCACCGTCTTTTACCCACCTCCTAGGAGAATTTGCAAATTTACATAAAACATAATTTTACCGCTTCTGTGAGTGGATTTTCAAAAATCCGAGACACATGGTTGATGTCAATAAGTACAATGTGGTACAATGAGATGAAAATAATTTTTGGTGAATAGTATCTTTTTACTTTTATTTGCCACAGTTAAAAGTAAATAGGGTAATTAACGGTAAAAATGATATTATTATTACCCTAAAACATGTCCTAATTATATTGGATAAGTTTAATTTGACCAAAAACTTCCTTATGAATAAAATATTACCATTTAGGCCCACTTGGATTAGATTAGGACATTTATTGTTAATTTATTTAAAGAAGGGTTAAAATAGTTAAAATCAAAGTGTAATAAGTAAATAATTTTCAATATAGGGTTATACATAAGATATATTCGACTATAATTATAATTTATAAATCTAAAAATATTTCCTACATAATGGTATTTTATTTATAATTTGTAGAGACTAAATAATTTAATTTATTTATGACACAAAGATGATGCAATAATTATCTTATTAATGAAATATTGACAAAATTGAAGTTATAAATACCAAAATAAACGTAATTTGAGACTTTTTATGAATTCCACTAATTTTATAGAATAATATTACATGTTAGTATTGATTTAATTAATTTTTTTCGAACAAATAATTCTGTTATGATTTTCACAAAAATCAATTACTAAATAGTGTAAAAATTGACATAAAATAGTTTTTAAAACAAATATTATATTATTAATTGTTATTTTATTCTTAAAAATATAAGGTTTAGCCAAATGACTTATTTAAGGTTATATATATATTAATAATAAACAACTTGGGGTTCTATTCGCTTGTTGTAGTATGTTAATTAACCTTATAGTGTAAGAACACAAAAAGACACGACAAAAGTAAAATTATCTAAATTAAAGTTAAATCTAAATGATAAGGTTAAAATAGTAAAATAAACATGTCCAAATTCTATTGGATGAGAGGATTGCGACCCATCCCCACCTTAGCTTCGAAATAAATCAATTTGGAGCTATTTGAAACCTAATTCGGCTTTATAATAAAATAATATTTTTAATTATTCCAAAGGTTCCCCTCTCATCCCTTATAAAAGGGCACCTCCTCCCCCTCTTCCTCACACCACATTGTGCCTTCAAGATCGGCCAACCCCTACCACTTTCTCCTCTACACTTCCCTAGAGACATCCTAGAGGTCCTGGTCTTCTTCAAAGACTAATTTTATTACACTAAAAATAGGTCTCAATGAAGCGCTTCAAAGAAGATGTAATGTCTATTACCGATTCCTTCATCATTATTTCTTCTTCCACTTCTTCTTCTGTAGTTGTTTCATTATGAAGTAATAACATAAGTATCACTCATATACCGATATATTATTATAAGTATGAAACAACCCTATTTCACCATCTATCCATCCTAAGGAAAACGAAATCACCGCGCGTGCGTACGTACGGAATACCATCTCCACACCGTGGTGTAATCTATTTTCCTTACTTGGATGGGTATAATGGTGTAATGAATGAATATATATGATTATTTTAAAGTGATATTTTTTCTTAAATAGTATACATACACTCTAATACAATTACATGATCCTGGGAATGATATCCTCGCTCGTGCGTACGTACGGAATACCGTCTCCACGATGTGATGCGACTCATATTACATGATCTTCATTGAATAATGATAATATAAATGGATTGAATGAACTAATATGATATATATCAATCTAATACCATTCTGGAAATGAGGTATATATAACCTAATGAGAATAATAAGAATTTATTCGACAAAACACGCATAAGAACAAAAAGTAACAAACACCTCAATAACAAGTAGTAATGAAATATTAATAATAAGAAGCTAATAATATGACCATATATGATATCATAACAATACTTTTGATTATGGAATAAGTCAATAACATTATTTAAATCATTATACAGGAGGTTCGGGCATTTACGAAGAAAATCGGACCTAAGTTAAGGGAAAATATCACAATCTCATTTTTATTCGAGATTGTTTATACTTTGGTATTTACTGGGGAGTATTTTATCATCCACATCCATGCTTCCTCAATATGTAATATTATTTCCATCCACCTACAATTTTTTAAATCCAATTTTACCCTTTGGTGAGTTTTTAGTAAAATATATGAAAGGAATCTTTTGTCGTTTTTCGTACGAGGTACTTTTTGACTTTTCCGACAAAATTACGAGAAGAATGTTTTTTTAACATATACGACATGAATGGATTTAGAAAAAATTATTTCCAAGAAGCTTCCTTTACAAGTTTTCAAGTTTATTTTTAACCAAATTCTTTTAGTTTAGACATGTATGACATGTTAAGAAAGGAAAAGTTTTTTTGAAGTGGAAATGACATTTTCCTCAAGAATAGAGCGCAAGTGTTTTATCAAAATTATTTTCCATCTAAGATAATAAAGGGTTATGATTCTATCCCTATTATTTCATTGGTTTGACTATGTTGTGATGGAATTATTTTTATGAATTCCTTTATCTTATATTAATTGTTTTATGATGTCATGATGTTTAAGATTCCCATTTTTGTTACATGGGTTATGCTATGATGTATGGTTTATGATTTTGTGGAACATATAAGAATAGTATCATTATAAGATGAGTGGGACCTATATCTCCCTCCAATTCATTGGGTAAAGATTTTATATCTAATGATATAGACATTGATGGAACGGCAGGTTAAACCGGTTCAGTGAAACAGGACTGAAACGAGGAATGAACTTAGTTTAGAAATAGAATTTGTCCACTAAGATAGTCTTGGAAATGAGTCTTGACTAATAAGAAATGATTCTCTATGATTATGTGTGTATGACACAAAGTTTAATGTTTAATGTTATGATTATTTGGATTACATATCACTTCTATGATTTATCCCATCGTATGAAAGTATGATTTCTTTTGCAGGATAAGATTTCCAAAATGTTATGTTCTTATGGATATGATGTGATTGATATTTATTTTGTTTACCCTTACTGAGCATTTGAGCTCACCCTTTTTTATGTTTTCTTCCATCGGGTCAGGTAGAAGGTTATTAAGTAAGATATGCCAAAAGGGACTATAGATATGATGAAATAAATGGGAGACAGTGTAGATGATTATGAACCAGTTGTTTATGTTTCCCAGTTTCTAAAGACAGTATACCTATACGGTCCATTCGTGGTTTGGTTATATGTTGTAATAAGTGTACTTCAATTTTCAATTATTAAAAATTTATGTAAAGAATGGGTTGTTATAGTTGGTATCATAGGAAATGTATAGTCAACCTTTGGAAACTAGGATGTGAAAGCCTTAGTAAGAACCCTAAGGATAAGTCTAAGAATAGAACACAATCTTAGTGTTTTATAAATGGCCATGAATAACCTAGGATAGTACCTTAAGTGTGAAATTTTATTCTTGATTATGTGGTTTTCCTATTATAATTAGTGTTGCTCACACTATTCTTCTTGGTTTTAGTCAATGGCTATAACCCGAAGGAACCGTGTTAATGCAGAATGCGACGGGCAATGCAATGATTGTCCCCCTGAGCAACCAAATGTTATTGGAGCTGGCATGAAAAATCTTGTAGCCATGCTCACACAACATTCTCAAGCTATGAATCATGCAGGACTTCCAAACGAGCAAAGGAATGAGCACCATTATGTTGAATCCTTCATGAGGTAGTGTCCACCTTCTTTCAATGGGTCTACAGATCCATTAGTTGCTGAACAATGGATTAGTACTACTAAAATGATATTTTCAGTTCTTCAATGTTCTGATCATGATAAAGTCATCCTAGCAGTGTATTATTTGGAAGGTGATGCTGATCAATGGTGGAATCTTATCAAGAATACGAGTCCAAGAGATGAAATTGAATCAATGAAATGGGACGAGTTCAAGAACATATTTTTCAATAAGTACTTCCCTCGTATTCTCCGAACAAAGATGGAGAAGGAGTTTCTTGAACTAAATCAAAAGGATGATGAATCTGTTAGTACCTATGAAGCAAATTTTACAAGACTTTCAAGGTACGCTTCTGGGATTATTATCCAACCTGAGAGTAAGATCGATCGATTCTTTAGTGGCTTAAAACCAAGTCTTCGATGGGGGTTAGCCATAAGGGACTTCAATAGCTATGAGGAAATCGTTCGATGTTCTCTCAAAGTTGAGATGGAGATTGGTGTAACTGATTAGTCACATGGGTTTGATAAGAAGAAGAAAATGGAATTCAAAGGAAAATCTAAAGTGTACACTGAAAAGAAGATGAGCTTTCCCTTATACTCAAAGTGTGGAAGGAAACATAGAGGGAGTTGTCTTAATGGGAAAAGTAAATGTTTCAAATGTGGAATGGAAGGTCATCGGGCATTTGAATGCCGCAATGATGGTAAGAACATGTCTAAGGATGTAAACAAAGGAAGGGATACATAGAATGAACCTACTACACTTCAATGTTTCAAGTGCAAGGAGATGGGGCATTATGCCAATCAATGCCCAAATCCAAGGGTTTATGATCGATGATCGATGCCAACCAACTCTTAAGGCTAAATACAAAGGAAATTGACATGCAATTTCTATCAGCGATGTGGAGTACGATAACGATGCGGTGAAAGGTAAACTTACCATCCACTATAAATTAGAAAATGTTTTATTTGATTCTAGATCCACCCACTCTTTTATTTATGAATAATTTTCTAAGAGTATCACCGTATTACCTCAATAATTAGATGTTGAGTTAGCTGTGACAACCCCTAATGGAACAACAGTCGCATCAAAAGTTTATAATTCTTCCCGAATGAATTTTTTGGGAATGTGCTTCATGCAAATCTTGTGATCCTTCATGTAGTGGAATTTGAAGTTATTCTTGGCATGGTTTGGCTTTCTTTATATGGATCTCATATCAATTGCTAAAGAAGGGAAGTCACATTTCATATTCCAGATCAATCTGTGATTGTCTATCGATGCAAGGATGATCATAACCTTCCAGTGGAAATTTCTTCTATCTTATGGGTCTTGATTCCACTAAATGAAGGTTATTTATCTCAAATGGTTGGTGATAAACTCACGATTAAGAATATGACCATTGTACGGGAGTTTTACAATGTGTTTCCGGAATAATTGTCAGGTCTTTTACCAAATTGTGATGTTTAGTTTTTAATAGAACTCGTACCGGGTGCTTTACCTATTTCAAAGTCACCTTATAGAATGGCCCCAATTGAGTTGCAGGAATTGAAGAGGCAACTCCAAGAGAATCTTGATAAGGGGTTCATATGCCCTAGTGCGTCACCATGGGGAGCACCTGTTCTATTTGTTAAGAATAAAGATGGATCAATGAGACTATGCACTGATTATTGAGAACTTAACAAGATCACTATCAAGAACAAATATCCTCTCCCACGCATTGATGACTTATTTGACCAACTGCGCGGAGCTCAATACTTTTCCAAGATTGATATTTGTTCAGGGTATCATCAATTAAGGGTCAAATGGGAGGATATACCAAAGACGGCTTTCCGTACGAGGTATGGGAACTATGAATTTATAGTGATGCCATATGGTCTTACTAATGCCCCTGATATCTTCATGGATCTAATGAATAGAGTCTTTAGAGACTATCTTGATCAGTTTGTGGTAGTCTTTATAAATGAATTCTTGACTATTCAAAGAGTAAGGAAGAACATGAGGATCACTTGAGAATTATATTGAAGACCCTAAGAAAGGAGATGCTTCATTCCAAATTTACCAAGTGTGAATTTTGGCTTAAAAAAGTTGCATTTTTGGGTCACATAATCTCAAAAGAGGGGATATTTGGGGATCTAGCAAAAACAAAGGTTATCGAAAGATGTTCGAGACCAAAAACAGTAACTGAGATCCGATGTTTTCTAGGTTTGGCTGGATATTATCGACGTTTTGTGAATGATTTATCATGATTATCTAATCCACTCACCATGTTGACTTAGAAATGAGTTAAGTTTGTTTGGACGGAGGAATGTGAAGAGAATTTCAAGGAGTTGAAAATAAGGTTATCCAGTGCACCTGTTCTCACACTACCTTGTAGTGGAGAAAGGTTTGTGATCTACATTGATGCATCCAAGAAGGGATTGGGGTGTGTTCTCTTGCAAAATGATATGGTGATAGATTGTGCCTCACGACAGTTGAAAATACATGAGAAAAATTACCCAACTCATGATATGGAGTTAGCTGCGGTAATATTTTCATTAAATATTTGGAGGCATTACCTTTATGGTGAAAGGTGTGATATTTATACAGATCATAAAATTTAAAGTATATTTTCACACAAAAGGAGCTGAATATATGCCAAAGAAGATTGTAGGAGATGATTAAGGATTACGACTGCTCAATTCATTACCACACAGGAAAAGAAAACAAGGTAGAAGATGCATTAAGTCGATAAGACCATGTTAGCTTATCCATGATGAGGATCACAAAATATACAATATTTATGGATTTAAAAATTATGGATCTTGGAATTATTATGAAAGGGGAAAAATATTATCTTTCTAAAATGAATGTTCAACCATCTATACATGTGATGATTAAAGAGGCACATAAAGAAGATGTATAGTTACAAAAGAAGGTGATAAATATTCCTGAATTCAACCTTGATTGTGATGGGATAATAAAGTTCAGGAATTGGGTTTGTGTTCCTCCCATCCCAGAATTAAAAAAGGAGATGATGTATGAGGCTCATAGTTCTTCATTCTCTATTGATCCTGGAAGCAAGAAGATTTATATGGACCTGAAAGAGTACTTCTGGTGGGATGGCATGAAAAGAGATGTTGCTGAATATGTCTCTCGATGCTTGGTTTGTCAGCAAGTTAAAGCTGAGAGACAGAAGTCTAATGGGATTTTACAACCATTACCCATACCCAAATGGAAATGGGAAAACATCACTATGGACATTTTCACAGGACTTCCTAAAACATCCAAAGGCAATAATGCTATCTGGGTCATAGTTGATCGTCTCACAATGTCCGCACACTTCATTGCTATTAGAGAGGATTTCTCTCTAGATCAACTTACCAGGTATTATGTAAAGGAAGTGGTAAGATTTCACGGAGTACCACTTTGTATTATATCTGATCGGGATCTGAGGTTTACCTCAATGTTTTGGAAAAGTCTTCATCATACTCTGGATACAGAGTTGAGTTTCAGCACTGCTTATCATCCTCAGATAGACGGTTAGTCTTATAGTAAAATTCAAACTCTAGAAGATATGTTGTGAGCTTGCTCTATGGATTTCAAAGGTGGTTGGGATCAACACCTACATTTGGTGGAATTTTCTTATAATAATAGATTTCACTCCAGTATTCCGATGGATCCGTATAAAGCTCTCTATGGAAGGAAATGCAGGACTCCAACATGCTGGGTTGAAGTTGGGGAAAGAAAGCTATTAGGACCTGATCTCGTTGATGAAATGGAAGAAAATCTCAGATCTATTCAACAACACATAAGAGAAGCTCAGAGTCGACAGAAATGTTATGCCGACAACCGAAGAAAATACCTAGAGTTTGAAGTGGGTGATAAAGTGTTCTTACGAATATCTCCCGGGAAGAGGTTCTTGAGATTTGGATAGAAGGGGAAGTTGATCCCTAGATATATCGGTCCTTTCGAAATACTGAATCGTGTTGGAAAGGTAGATTACAGATTGGCGCTTCCACCAAATCTCTCTCAAGTTCGCGATGTCATCCTTGTATCTCTGCTGAGAAATTACATACCTGATCATTCACATGTACTCAGCTCAGAAGTTGTACCGATGGAGCAAGATCTTTCTTATAAAGAACAACTGATAGAGATTCTGGATCATAGTGACAAAGTCCTACGAAACAAGACCACTCGATTGGTGAAAGTTTTATGGAGGAATCACCAATTAGATGAATCTACATGGGAGCTTGAGGATATGATGAGGGAGAGGTATCCTCATCTTTTTGTTAAAAGTGACAAATTTCGAGGGCGAAATTCATTTTAAGGTTGGTAGAATGTAACACCCGATACTTTTATGAGAAATATCTTGTTTTTATGTTATATAATTCATCAAAGAAATATTTCACTACACACAACACTAGCTTGGCTTTCTTTACACGCAACGGCGGCCTTCCTCGATAGCTTGCGTCATATGCAATACCGAGTTTCACTAAACAACGATATGATATTAAAATATTATTAAAATTAGCTGTTATGAATAGTAATAACCACTTTTTGAAATTTTGTAAATTTTATTTTTCAAAATGGACTTCGTTTTTTGGTTTGGAATATTGAAATTATCCTAGGGTGAAATTTTGGTATTTCTCTGAAAACGTTCATTTTTTGATGAATAGTGAAAACACTGGGTTACTATTTAATAACCGACTTTTTATTTAAATAATTATTTATTTTAATTTCATTTTAGGGCAAAATTTCCACATAATACCTATATATGTTCAATGCAATTCATTGGAGTCATTTTATAATAATTTTAGATATGTAAAAATATTATTGAACTTTTCAGAGTCTTTTACACACCTCCTAGGAGAATTTGCAAATTTACATAAAACATAATTTTACCACTTCTGTGAGTGGAATTTCAAAAATCTGAGTGACATTGTTGATGTCAATAAGTAAAATGTGGTTCAATGAGATGAAAATAATTTTTTGTGAATAGTAACTTTTTACTTTTATTTACCACTGTTAAAAGTAAATAGGGTAATTAAGGGTAAAAATGATATTATTATTACCCTAACACATGTCCTAATTCTATTGGATAAGTGTAATTCGACCAAAAACAACCTTATGAATAAAATATGACTATTTAGGCCCACTTGGATTAGATTAGGACATTTATTATTAATTTATTTAAAGAAGGGTTAAAATAGATAAAATCAAAGTTTAATAAGTAATAGTTTTTTAATATTGGGTTATAAATAAGATAAATTAGACTATAAATATTAATTAGAAATATAAAACACTTTCCTACATAATTTTATTTTATTTGTAATTTTTAGACATTAAATAATGTAATTTATTTATGACTCAAAGGTGATGTAGTAATTATCATATTAATGAAATATTGACATAATTGATGTTATAAATACCCAAATAAATGTAATTTGAGACTTTTTATTAATTATACTAATTTTAGAGGTTAATATGACATTTTAGTATTGATTTAATTAACGTTTTTTGAATAATCATTCTGTTATGATTTTCACAAAAATCAATTACTAAATAGTGTCAAAATTGAAAGAAAATAGTTTTTAAAACAAATATTATATTTATAATTGTTATTTTATTAATAAAAATATATGGATTGGCCAAATGAATTAGATAAGGTTATATATATTAATAATAAACAACTTGGGGTTCGTTTGTCTTGTTATAGTAAGTAAATTAACCTTATAGTGTAAGAACACAGAAAGACACGGTAAAAGTAAAATTATCTAAATTAAAGTTAAATCTAAATGATAAGGTTAAAATATTAAACTAAACATGTCCAAATTATATTGGATGAGAGGATTTCGACCCATACCCACCTTATATTCTAAATAAATCAATTGGGATCTATTTATCACCGAATTTGGATTTATAATTAAAAAATATTTTTAGTTATTCCAAAGGTACCCCTCTCCTCCCTTATAAAAGAGAACCTCCTCCCCCTCATCCTCACACCACTTTGAGCCTTCAAGCTCGGCCAAAACCTACCAATTTCTCCTCTCCACTTCCCTGGAGACATCCTTGATGTCCTGGTCTTCTTCAAAGACCAATTTTAGTACCCTAAAAGGAGGTCTCAAATAAGCACTTCAAAGAAGAGGTAATGTCCATTACCGATTATTTCATCTTTATTTCTTCTTCCACTTATTCTTCTATAGTTTTTTCATTATGATGTAATAACATCAGTATCACTCATATACCGATATGTTATTATAAGTATGAAACAACCCTATTTCACCATCTATCCATTCTATGGAAAATGAAATCACCGCGCGTGCGTACGTACGGAATACCGTCTCCACGCAGTGGTGTATTATATTTTCCTTACATGGATGGGTATAATGGTGTAAAGAATGAATATATATGATTATTGTAAAGTGATATTCATTCTGAAATATTATACATACACTCCAATACAATTCCACGATCATAGGAACGATATCATCACTCGTGCGTACGTACGGAATACCGTCTCCATGATGTGATGCGACTCGTTCTACATGATCTTCATTGCATAATGATTATATAAATGAATTAAATGAGTGAATATGATATATATTACACTAATACCATTATATAAATGAGATATTTATAACCTAAAGAAAAGAATATGAATATATTCGACAAAACACGCATAAGAACAAAAAGTTATAAACCACCGAATAACAAGTAGTAACGAAATATTAATAATAAGAAGCTAAGAATATGACCATATATGTTATCATAACAATAATTATGATCCTGGAATTAGTCAATAACATTATTTAAATCATTATACAGGAGTTTCAGACATTTACGAAGCAAATCGGACCTAAGGTAAGGGAAAATATCACAATCCCATTTTTATCCGAGATTGTTTATACTTTTGTATTTACTGTGGTGTATTTTATCATCCACATCCATGTTTTCTCAATATGTAATATTATTTCCATCCACCTACAATTTTCTAAATCCAATTTTACCCTTTGGTGAGTTTTTAGTAAAAGATATGAAAGTAATCTTTTGTCGTTTTTCGTACGAGGTACTTTTTGACTTTTCCGACAAAAGTACGAGAAGAATGTTTTTTTAACTTATACGTCATGAATGGATTTTGAAAACATTATTTCCAAGAAGCTTCCTTTAAAATTTTCAAGTTAATTTTTAATCAACTTCTTTTAGTTTATAATTGTATGACATGTTAAGAAAGGAAACATTTTTTAAAGTAGAAAGGATATTTTCCTCAAGAATGGAGTGCAAGTGTTTTATCAAAATTATTTTCCATATAAGATAAAAAAGGGTTCTGTTTCTATCCCAAATATTACATTGATTTCACTATGTTGTGACGGAATTATTTTTCTGAATTCCTTTATCTTATATGAGTTGTTTTATGATGTCACGATGTTTAAGATTCCCATTTTTGTTACTTGGTTTATGCAATGATATATGGTTTTTGATTTTGTGGAACACATAATAATGGTATCATTATTAAATGGGTGGGACCTATATCTCCCTCCAACTCATTGGGTAAAGATTTTATATATCATGATATAGACATGGCTGGAACGACAGGTTAAACTGGTTTAGTGAAACAGGACTGAAATGAGGAATGAACTCGGTTCAGAAATGGACTTTCTCCACTAAGATTGTCTTGGCAATGAGTCTTGACGAATAAGAGATGATTCTCTATGATTATGTGTGTATTCCACAAAGTTTCATGTTTTATGTTATGATTATTGGGATTATATTTCACTCCTATGATTTATCCCATGGTATGAAATTATGATTTCTTTTGCAGGTTAATATTTCCAAAATGTTATGCTCTTCTAAATATGATGTGATTGATATTTCTTTTGATTACCCTTACTGAGCATTTAAGCTCACCCTTTTGTATTATTTATTTCCCCAGGTCAGGAAGAAGTTTATTAAGTAAGATATTCCAAAAGGGACTATAGATATGATGAAATAAATGGGAGACCGTGTAGATGCTTTATGAACCAGTTGTTTATGTTTCCCAGTTTCTAAATACACTATACCTATATGGCCCTTTTGTGGATTTGTTATATGTTGTAATAAGTGTACTTCAATTTTGAAGCATTAACAATGTATGTAAAGTATGGGTTGTTATAAAGATGTATGGAGAAAAACGTAGGACGTCCATGAACTTGATTCCTAGCTCCCTCACTGACAAACTCCCTTGCTGGAGGGAGAGTATCTCCTATCTCTTTTCCACCTTCATCATCGAAGAGAGGAATTCCGCCCATAACTCCCTCTCGAAATCAGCCCATGCCACCTCAGCCTCTCTCCTCTCCCCCAGGTAAAGTGTCCACCACTGACACGCCGCTCCCCACAACTGGATGACAGCCAGAGGAACCCTGTACTCGATTGGTGCCCGGATCAAGCCGAAGGCTATCTCTAGCTCCTCTAGCCAGTCCTCTGTCTTCATATCAGAGGTGTTGCCCTCATACTTCTCAAGGGTCTGTCGCTGGAAGTCTGGAAGTGTCTTCTTCCAGTGGTCATCCTCCTCCTATCGATCATCTCTCTTCCGATCAGTCAAGGTAGTCCTCAGGGCCTCGATCGCCTACAACAAACGTGGTCGCATTCCAGGTGTCATAGCTGCAAGGTAAACAAGGAATTCCTAAGTCCAAGTAGTGCAGAATATTGTTCATAAAATTTCTTAAACTTTTTATTTATTCATAATTCCCAAGACACCCCAGAAACACGAGAACACAAGTCATTTTGATGCATGTACCTTTCCTTGGATCTCTACCCTACAATCAGCATGGCCTTACTTGGTCATTCGGTAGGTCCAGAGTCCTTGCATCGGATCACGGGGGGCCCTAAAATCTCGTGTCCTAAACGGTCTTCCCTGTCCTAATTCAGGCACCATGGCCACCCAACACTGTTGCCCTACAATCCTATGCAATCCTTTCTGTTCCCAACTCCAGACTTCATCCTATCTCTCAACCTCAACCTCTGATACCATTTTGTCTGACCTGCCTTCATCAAATGGAGGGAAGGGTCAGCAGATTCACATGCCCTTCCTTTTTTATGTTGAAGAAGTGATAATGACCCCTGAAACCCGCCCTAAATAGGTCTTGGAGTGGAAACTAGCACCACGGGTATAGGATCACACACTAAATTTAAGGCATTACCCTCTTTCTTTTAATAGGATCAGGAGATAAGATAGTAAATCCCAACAACACCAAAAGTGAAAGGTAAAAGTAAAGAGAATAACCATTCCAAATGCATGTTACAAAAGTAAAAACCACAAAGTACAAAGTGACTACAGGGGTAAAGTACCAAAGAAAAAAAAAGCAACTGCAACTGCCCCAAAGGTCCGAGCTAGTATCGTCCTGCGTGATCCCCGAAGTCCTCCTAGAAATCTGAAAGCAGATTTATATACGTAGGGTGAGCATACAAGTATAATCAATAGGGAAAATCAAATACTCTCGCACATAACTGGGGGAATGTATTAATGTCCCGTGAGGAAAGGAGTAACCAAACATCTAACAAGGTAAACTATCCACCCAAGCCTCACAAAGGCACACTCCTAAAATAACTCAAGTCATGTAATATATATAATAAGAGCTCATCTATGTTTGGGTACCCCATCCCACTTTTCCACTAGTTATTGAAGACATCCTATGCATCGAACCAATCCCGCCATTCTCACCATAGTCCCACTGCCACACCCCGCCCGCACACAACTGGGACACAACCTCTCACAGTCCAACTGCCAAACCCCACCGGCACACACTTGGGCCACAACATCATGCAGTCCCACTGCCAAACCCTGCCCGGACACACCTGGGCCACAACTGTCACACGTAACCGCGCCTACAAACACCTAGGCCCGAACGACCACCACCACGCCCAAAACACCTGGGCCTCATCCCGATGATACTCGGGAAACTATATGCCCGCACACACCTAGGACATAACCACCACACTACCCCGCCCGAATGTTCTTGGGATAATAATGGACCTCCGACCATCACACCCTGCCCGAAGATACTAGGGTTATTCGGGGAAGGGAGCAGAAAAAAGCTAATAACCAGCCACTAATAATAGTGTGGGGAAAAAAACCATCCCCCATGAAATGGGGGTGTTCAGCACTAATTTCCCATCTTGGGTAGGGCTCGAATATGAAACACAAAACTACAAGTATATATACATGTAACAAGAACTCTCCCATGTTTAGGTTTTTCAGCCAGCCTAAGGAACACAAACAAAACTCAAGTCCAAGTCACAACTCTCACCAACAAAACCCATTTGTCCCATTCATTTTCATGTTCTTTAGTGATGTTTAATAAAGTTCTACACATACGTGGAAACTAGTAAGCATATGAATAAGTCTAGGAAAGGAAAAAAGTCAAGAATTAACTATATCATCCCCACCCGGTTCCCTTGTAAATCCAAAACAACCATAGAAAACCCCAAGATATAGCTATATGTTCAATATCCAGGAGCCAAATGGTTTCTCAACAATAGAGGATTCCACACCAATTCGTGATATAAACAAGGTAACCACCCAGTCTTAAAATTCACAACCATTGAATCCATAACAACAGGGGATCCCATCCCCACCCACATCACCCAGCAAACGGTCCGTGAAGGAAAAACAACCAAACCACCACCACTAAGCAGGCTCATGCTGGTATTTTCAGATTTATAAGATTTAACACACTCCATGATTTCAATTTCCGTGTGCTTTAACTGGGGTTATCACAAAAGGATCGATCCTGGTGCCTCAATTTATTTAGCCGAATATACGTGATTAACATATTTCCTTTTTCAGAGGAGGAGTTTAAAACTACAAAACAAGTCTTATAAAACATCACCAGGGTTTTATTAGTGCACAGAGAAAGAGCAAAAACAACCATGACTTCCAGTAGGCGTAATCCCGCAAAATTCAGAAGATAAGATCAAAAAAAAGAGCAGCGTCATCAATCACAGCCCCCCCCCCACCTTCATTCTTTATAGAATCTGTTCACTCTCTTTATTTAGTTTTGGTTCATCCAATTCTACAGAATCAAAACATGTCCACCCCGTATGATACACAAAAGGGAGAGTAGAAGGAGAAATTCCCTACTTGTTGATCAACAATCGAAGCTGAGCCTGTGTGTGGAATTCCACGGATAGTGATGCGGCTCGCCTGAACAAAAAGTGGATAATCTGAACAAAGGGTACTCCGAGCACAGGGTGATTGAGAAAAGAACCCTAGAGAGAAACCTTTAGGTGATAAAGGGTGAGATACAGCACACCCTTGGGTTGTTTAGATGTGGAGAATGAACTCGAAACCACTTAAGTCACGGGGTCGTGGGTTACCACGCGGTTGAGAAACCCCACACGTCATTAGTGGGTCCCTGAGGTTCAAACCGACACACTCTTGGTTAATTCATTAAATATTAAATTAAGCACTGTGTATGGGCATTACTAGGCTTTAAACCATCTTAAAGGGGTCAAAAAGGGCTTAAAACCCAATTCGCGCAAAAAGGAGTGCTACTGGAAAGACCCCGTGGGGGTAGGCGAGAGCCACCGGTAGTTGAGAGCTACCGGAAGGCTGCAACGACCGGTAGAGCCAGCTACCCATAGGCTGTAGCTACCGGTATGCTGCAACTACCGGTAGACTGAGCTACAGATAGACAGAGATATAGGTAGCTGTAGCTACCGGTAGACCGATGTACCGGTAGGCAGGGCTA
Organism: Viscum album; assembly: GCA_963277665.1. NCBI lineage: Eukaryota > Viridiplantae > Streptophyta > Magnoliopsida > Santalales > Viscaceae > Viscum > Viscum album. The sequence continues at coordinate 1,084,013,931 of OY728119.1, forward strand.
CACGTAGGTTGCGGCTACTGGTAGACAGAGCTACCAGTAGGCCTGCTACCTGTAGGATAAGGCTATCGGTAGGCCTACCAATAGGAAAACTTCACCAAGATTCCCAGACCAGAAAACCCAACTTGAGGTTTTCAAAAAGTAATGGACCCCAAAAACCCGGGCCATTACAGATCATGTCAATATATTTAAATGATATATTGTGATTACAATATGTAAATGTAATCTTTCCTTTATGATTGTTTTATGTGTTGTGAATATGTTCTAGTTCTTCGGAATTGTATATGTATAGGAGTGGTTCCATGATAAACCTAGGACGGGTGACCCAGAGATAGCTCTCCAATGAATTTGATAACTTTATGAGGTAAATGTTAATGTTTCTCTGAATAAATTATTGGAATATTCTGTAATGGTAATTACAAGTGTTACTTGTATTGTAGATGTGAATTCTACAATGTAAGTATGTTATGAATGCCACTGGTTACCGTTATGATTTAGGATTTCCATTTCTTAATCATAAATAATATCATTTTGTATGGTTATTTAAATATTTAAAAGTATGATTTCATTGATTTGTATGTATTGATAGACTAATGTTTTAATTCCTTATTTTATAACTCTTAATGATCCTTTTATTCCCATCCCATATTTTTGAAATGTTTTTCACATGACATAATTAAGGGTAAGAGAAAAGAATAATTCGTGAAAATGTTTATCACAAAAAGAACTCTTGTTTTCTGATATGAGTTTTTATTTTATGAAAAAAATGGATACAGAGTAAAAGTTTATACTTTGTGACAATTGAGATGTAATGTAATAGTTATGGCCTAATTCTCTAAAACTCTAAACCTAAAAATATTCTCAATATGAATTATTAACTTATTTCATGATTACACAATGTTTAAGGTCGATGCCTTATAGTTGCCATCAGAGGTCGGTTTTGATTACTTTAGGGATTTCGAGTTTTTTAAGACACTTGGTTAGTCCATATATATATTATTTAAGATAAATATTTATTTTGTAAATTTTTTAGATCAAGGAATGTTTGTTACAAATTAAAGGTGGAGGATCTCAAATAACATTCTTATCATTTCCTGATGAATTTATTACAATAACTACTTCTAAGTCATGTCCATATGAATATGAGACAATTTTTAACATACATGTTACCTGCTAGAAATTGTTTGAGATATAAAAACCCTCCACTATACCATGCTTCCTTCCTGGATCATGGTTTTCATTTAATAAAATCTTATTTTCTCAATATTCTCATATTTTCATGAATGATAAATATTATCATGGAATTTTCAAATATTTTAACTTATCACATGATTTTGAAGCTTATTATGATGTTGAAAAATGTTATAAAGAATGATACCCTTGATAAACATATTTATTTTTATTTTTAAAATATAGCATTTCAGCACATAATTATAGTATTTCAATAGGAACATTGATTGATTGTTTCAACTCAAACTCAATCAGAATTTTTTATAAAAATAATGTTTTATCAGATATTTTGAAATTAGATGCCTCACATGATTATTTTCCAAAACTATTTTCTATGATCACACATATGAACCAAGTTGTACGAGGTGTATTTGGATAAAGTAAGAAGATGATTTTGAAGGATCTATAAATCATTGTCGCAATGAATGGAACATCTATCTATGTGAAAAATATAATGATAAATCCAGGTGTAGATCATGATCAAGGTATTCTGTTCCTTTTTTGTAATATTGTTATTTTTTATAGGAAAAAAATTCAATATATAAAAGACTTCATGAATTAAGATATTGATGCCACTATGAGTTGAGATGAAAATAAGAGGCATAAGATAACCATTTGGGTTAAATCATGTTATGGTTATTTTAGAGTAGTTTATATCATTTTTGTAATGTTCTAAAATTATATAGTTTTTTAAAAAGGACCACCTATAGACCAAGTGAAAACCCATTGTGTCATACAAAGCTGGGGGATTCAAACCCATAACCAAATTGCGATTGGGATTTATCACCTACCACTAGACTACGTGATGTGCTTGGTTATTGTGACTTATTATTTTTAGTTAAATTATTTATTGATCATGAATAAGTTGATTTGGGATCTTATATTTTATCAAATTGATATACTTAGTATAGGAAACTAACTTGGGAATTAAGTGATAAAGGTAATTTTGGAAGACGTTTTCTCTTTTTGGGAATCTAAATGCATAAAGAAAATATAACAAATTGGGATTTCAATTTTGGAGTGGCGGTGGAATATTTTTTAGAAGAATATATGTTTTTGCTGTGGACATATGGTGATTTGGGTTTTTATGGAAATGATTAACTTATCATAGAGAATAATTTAATTGGTTAATTAAACATTAGTATAAGATATTAAGAGTAGTCGATGTTATTCAGAGATAACTGTTAAAGATTTACTATGGAAGGCTATGTGATAAAATTGTCTTATATTTTGGGAATCAAACTTAGTTTTTATTATTTTATATAATTTTAATGACATTTGTGTATTGAATGGTCTTTGTTGAGATTTGGATATTGTTTATTCAATTTTTGAGATTAATAGTATTATTTCTTATTTTATAAATGATTATCCTTTTTGGGGATTATCTAATCTTGTACTTACAATTTTGGATTTGGTTAATGTAAAAAGATATGGAAAATATATTTTACATCTATTGTGGATTATGTGATTCTCTAGAAGTTGATTCTAGAACTTTTTATGTGACCAAGTCACTTTGAATACTTATTTTTAGGAGAAAAGATGAGTTTGTGATATGAATTTTGTAAAGGATGAAAATCTACATGACAAGTAATATGTTTCCTTATGTTTTTAGTTAAGATCATAAATAAATACCTCAAATTTATGAAAAGTAGATAAAAAGACATTATCCATTAACTTTTTCTATTTGGAAATAGAATACCATTTAACCCATCCCAAGATTATTGTATTTTGGTGGTTAACTATCTCTTAATCATGTTTTCTATCACTCTCTATTAGAACATGACACTTAGTTTCACCTCCATATCCATTGTTTTCTACATCAAATCCTAATATGAGTATCTCGAGTAACCTTTTTACTTTTCATTCTTTCTTTTAAATTGATATTTTTATTCACTCTTTTCCTCATGTGGTACATTTAAGGAAATTCCAAATCCGAATTTTAAAATTTTGAGGATGTGATTTCCAAAATGGTGGAACGATATACAATCCCATGTAAATATAAAATATGAAATTTTCATATTTATTAATAATTGAGATTTAAATATCTATTTCATATTAATTGGGATGCTATGTTCGATGGCATACCTGATACGCAATAACGGGTTTCATTAAAAGCTTATATTCCACACAATGTTTAGTTATACTGAAAATTAATAATATAATATTTTTATTTTAAATGGTAGTTAACACATAATGGTTGTATTGGTGGTAATGAATAGAAATAACTACATTATGATTATAAATTTTTATTAAATGTTTTTATAATCACCTAAAAAAATATAAGAGCGTAAAATGTCAATGAATCAAATTTTAAGCATAGACACTTTAGTATTCTTTAAGAGGTTGATTTACCAAATTTTAATGGACAATCCTTTCTTTAATTCCATTTTGTGTCATTTTTATATGTTCTATTTGAAAAAATATATTTTTCTCTTAAAATTGGGACATCAAAATTTTCTTTGGATGAAATTTTGGTATTTTTCTCATAATGTTCATTTCTTAATTAATAGTGAAAAATACTGCATTTTAATTCAAAACTGCCTTTTAATATAATTTATTTATATAGAATGATTATTATTTTAATTTTCCTTAATGTTTTTTTTATTATAATTTTACCATTTAATCCCATTTGGGTCATTGGAAGTAATTTCACTCTTAATTTGGACATAAACAAAGGTAAAACTTTTGATAGTTATTATTTCATAAAAACACGCTTTTTTTATAAGCAGAATTAATTTAAATTAATTTCTTCCAATTTTATGTTTTTAATATGAAAAAATGGATTCCAGATTTGGAATCATGTGGTAAAAATTGTGTAAATAGGTTAGTTTTATTTATAGACATTATCAAAATTTACTTCAATTAATATTGTATTTACCAAGGTTAATGGGAAAATATGGTAAATAAGGGTGAAAAATTATGTTATAATAATGTTCATTTTCCATTACACCTATCCTAACCCCATTTTATAATACAGGTCCGACCATGGAAATACTTTGGATGATTTTGGGTTCCCATGGAGCCACATGGGAGTGATAATGACAATTTATATTAATTAATTTACGTGAGGACAAAAGTAACATAAACATGAATTTTTTACTAATTTTTTTTACATGTGGTTATATAAGTTATCGCATTGACAATAAATATTCATTTTTAATATTAAAATAATTTCTATATCATGGTATTTAATTTATAATTTTTTTATCTAAAATAAATGAAATTATTTATGACGTAATTATAATGCATTAATTACCTTATTAATGAATGATTTAAAAAAATGATATTATAAAATTAAAACTAATATAAAAACCATAAAAATTATAATTTAATGATTTTAAGTAAATCATTTTTAATATTATCTTTGAATTTAATGCGTTTTGGAGCATTATAAACTGAAAATAATTATATAATAAAATAATATTTTCAAACTTGCGTAAAGGGCCCCTCCTCCCCCTAATAAAAATCCATCACCTCTAAACCTTGCTCACACCTCTCATGCCCCCTTGGATCATCCAAACTATACCCAAATACAATCTATGTATCCCTCTATTTATTTTATAATCCTTACCTTAGGCATAAACCACTTCAAGAAATACTATTGGTTAAATCCAAAGGGAGTCACCAGATTTAAAGGTAACGTCTTCTCTCAAGTTCTCTTATTTTATTTTACTTATTCACCACCTATGCACTTATTCATCATTGTTTAAATAAAAAAAACTAGTATACTAAATATACTAGGTTTTTATTATGATAAGTATTCAGCTTACACTTACACATACCTCCATCTAATGGATACAAACATACTATTTCGGTGTACGACAAACTACTTCTGCACAAAACGATGATTCTTCAATTATCTTCTATAGCCTCTCTTGGTGTCCATTATGATCTTAAAATGTTTATATGTGATATATATTTTATTTATATTGTCTCCATGCAGCTGTATGTTTCATTTATAGCATACCATTATGGTTTCAATAATGGGTAAATATGATAATTTCATTTGAGGAAGTGTGTACTACCGCCCCATCAAAGTGATATGACTCGTAATGCCATACATGGAATTTATAAAGAATGGGATTACATAAATTATATAATATATTATACTATAATTGTAATATAATCATGTATAATTATGTTTTCATTCTATTAAATACGAAATATAATTGAAATTAGCATTATGCATACGTACGACTTTCCTTCTCCATCAACGGTGCATTTCATTTCTTATCTCCAAATGTTATATACTTTTATAAATACATATATATAATAGATATATACGATATATATGATATATTACTTGTTAATATAATTCTATATAAAATGAAATTTTGACCACTTGGACAAATTTTAATTTTATGAAGTTCATTTTTGCTAGAAGTACCAAATATCAAAAAAACTACCGATATTAACATAAATGTTTATATAATGTTTATAATGTGATAAGTTATATAAATTAAATAATAAACTTGAAAAGGGTCATAATAAAATATAAATTAATTTTACTTTATTATACATGACAATATAGAACGAACGAGTCAAGTCGAACACAGGGTAAGGGAACTTCTTAACCCAATTTCCATTCTTTGTATTAATATTGTAATTTTAAAATTTTGTAGAACTATGATTATGTGAGAAATTAATTTTTATATATTATCTTTTATTTATACATTCATTATGTGTACTTATAGTTAATTCAAATATTTGATCAATTTTACTTACAGAATGATCATTGTAAAAAATTTCACCTCAATCTCCTTTTATTGAGGCATATTTTGTTTTCAACAGGACATTATTTTATACGGTGTGTAAACCCCATTGAATTTTTGATTCATTCAAAGGGAATATTGTTCTACGTAGTGTTTTACTAAATGAAAAAGAGAATGTTTATTTCTAACGTACATGGTGACAACGACATTTCCACCACCGCGAGAGTTATTTGATATTTGGATTCCTTAACAATACATAATGTATTTAAAAGGAAAATAAATACCATGTACTTTTTTATGTATTTTGTTATTAAACATGGTTTTGATAATTGATTGATTATCTCAATATATTTAAATGATATATTTTTATTACAACGTGGAAATGTTATCTTTCCATTATATATTTTTTATGTGTTGTGAATATGTTAGGGTTCTTGGGAATTTTTTATGTATCCCGGTGGTTCTGTGGTAAACCTATGGAGGGTGACCCCGAGATAGCTCTCCAATGCATTTGGTAATGAGACTGAGGTAAAAATTAATGTTTATCCTATGAAATATAGGGAATATACAATAATTGGTATTCCAAATGTAAATCCCTATGTAGCTGTGAAAGCTACAACATATATATGTTTTGAATTCAACATGTTACATGTATTATTTATGATTTCCATTATTTATTCATAAATCTTACGATTTTTTAGGTAAGTTAAAGATTGAAAATTATGATTTTATTGATTTTTATGTATTGATTGAACAATGTTTTGCTTCCTTTCTTGTAACCCTTACTGAGCCTTTTATGCTCATCCAAAGTATTTTAAATGTTTTTCATAGGATATAAGGAAGGGTGAGAGAAAAGAAAAATTCATGAATATTATTATCAGGAAAAGAACTCTAGTTTTCTTATAAGAGTTTTTATTTTATGAAAAAAATGGATACTGATTAAAAGTTTCTACTTTTTAACAATTGAGATGTAATGTAATAGTTATGGCCTAGTTCTCATAAAACTCTCAATATAAAAAATTCCTCAATGTGAATTATTAAAATAATATATAATTACAAAATGCTTAATTTTTGGGGCCTTATATACATCATATGTCTCATTCTAGAAGTCACAATTGACTATAGTCCCCTATTTTTCTCTGGTATAACAAATTTTTTGTTTTAGTGGGATTGTATTTGGACATTATCACTTTACAATATTTTTTTACTCTTCATGTGGGTTTAAAAATGCTCATTCAATTAGTATTAGTTGTATTCAACATTTTATCATTCAATGTACATAGATATATATTTTTTTGCCTGTGATTTTTTACATAGGATCCATAGGGTAAGCCCTCCCATGTGAGTGTTATGCGTACTCATAGATGGTCCCCACCACCTAGCCTATTGAAAGAAATCTTGTTCTATTCACACTGTGATGATGACTGACTAGGGTAGCCCCATCATAAAAAGTATTCCATAGTAGGATAAAAATCCTAGTGATTTTGTATTAGAGAAACTGGATTGGTATTTATAAGAAAAAATAATTTTTTTTAATTTGGATCTTATACCAGGGACTCCAGTGTTGGTATGACATCCAACATATTAACTCACATGGACTCTAACTCTATATTTTTTAACTCAATACATGTATTCACTATATTCATGTATTAAAAATGTTACATGCATCATATAAGCCCGGGTTATGGTTTATATATCCTTCTATCATCATCTCTCTTTATATACACATTTATTGTGGTACATATTGTCTATTCGGGATTCCTCCATAATGTTTCCACTAGGATTTATCAGTAGGATCACTAGGATGATCCCATTAATGATGATGCTTTGATACGAGGACTTTTTTATGAGGTATTAAATCTATGTGGTGCACCACTCTTAAAACCATATGTTGAGTGATATATGGTAATGAATTCTTCATCAAATGAGGTTCACATTCAATTTTTTCTTAATGAGTTTCAATAATATCAATCCCTCAATTTCTACTGAGAGGAAGACCCACAAGTAGTTGAGTATTGTCTTGAGGTAGAGACGAAAGTCTTCCATATCATCAAGAACCATGTAGACTATATGGTGGTTCAATAAGAGATACTTTTCCATTGATATAAATGTTCATGGTGGGTCTTGGTGACTTAGTCATATGATAAGGCAATTATTTCCTGGTAATATTTTGACTACCTTTTTAGAGAAGCGTTTTATTCAACAATATTGAGGGAGACGCAAAAAAAAGATTTTATAACTTCATCATAGTAGTATGACTATGGACGAGTATTCAATATGGTTCACAGATCTCTCGTAATAATGTATTGATATTATTTGTGATAAGTTATTTGGGGATTTGGTTGACATCGGAAAAGGTGTTCACAATATATTCCAAATACATCCAAATATGATCCAAGATTGAAGCCCATTTTCAGCTTTGATTTTTCATGTCGTAGAGCACGAACGAAGTTACGAATAAGGAGTTTTGGAAATTTGTAGTTGGGCTGGAAAACGTGATTGTAGAGGCTATTCATGAAGCTCCCTCTACGATCACCAATCCAAGTAAACATGAATGGAGATTCTTCCAGTGTCGTCAATGTCATGAAGGTAGCCTCCACAACTATGAGAAACTTGGGGGAACATATCTAGAGCCTCTTCAAGTGCTGCGAAGGCCAATGATTGTTTACTCTGTGTTTATAAGAAACTTGAAGAATCTCCCTCTGGTTGCATAGCGTGGCGTCCTTCGCGGTGTCATTCTCTAATTGTGGTGTGAATTTGTTCGTGGTGGCATGCTCTTCCAACTTCTATTTCTTATAAATAGATATCTCACCGCATTTTATAATCATAGATACAAGATACTCTTCCATACTCCATGAAATAAATTGTGTCAAAATATTCCTCTTGGTCCATTTCAAATGTCATGAGTTGATATTATCATCTTCAATTACTTGAGTTCCTTCAATACCTTGAGTGGAACCATTCCTCAAACAACTCCTCCAAACCCTATCATGTGTCTCTAATTCTTGATTAAATTAGAAAGGGCCACTCTTGTGTAATTCCCAACACCAACAATTTCTAGGCGCCATATACCTAATAGTCCTCTCTACGTGAGTATAAACTGTAGCACACCCTCTGTGCCAAACATAGGATTCCTCGTTCTCTAAACAAGAGATGCCTTATGTGCTAAGAATAAGATTCCAACATTCCTCTCTACATGAATAAAAACTGTAGTAAAACCTATGTTCCAAACATAAGATGCCTCTTGATACAAACAAGATATACCTTTTACATCAAGAATAAAATTCCAACAGTCCTCTCCACATGACTATAATCAATAGTACGTTGTATGTGACAGACATAGGATGCCTCTCACTTCAAAAAATAGATTCCTTATGCTACAAGAATAATATGCCAATAGTCCTATCTATATGAATTTAAACTATAATATATCGTATATTAAAAACATAGTATTCTTATTTTTCTAAACCAGATATTCCTTGTGAACTAAGCATATGATTCCTAACAGTCCTTTCTACATAAATATAAACTATATTACAACTTTTTTGTCAATCATAGGATTCCCCTTACTCCAAATATAAAATTCCTAATGTGCCAAGAATAAGGTCCAAAAAATCCTCTCTACATTACTATAAATAGTATTATGCCCTTTCATTCAATAATAGGATGGATCTTGTTCCAATTAAGTGATGGATTAGGTGAAAATCATAAGATACCTCATGCCATGATTATAGTGGCATAATTTCAAGAGAGTTGGAATCCATTCAAACATTCACTTAGTGCACCTAATTTTTTTTGTGTCTTTCATTCATATCATTATCATCTTTCATGTCTAAAAGGACCCCCTAATGGATTGGTCCCATGACGCATAAACCCACCTACCGTTCTGGGCCAACACCCTAGAGGACGTTTGACGAAAATTCATGCTAGGCCCTGTGTTTTGAACATAATAAATAGTCGACCGTCATTTTTTGGTCCCCATTTCATGCTAAGACTATATGGATGTTGTGTTTTGAACATGGTAAAAATTTATCCCCCATCACAATACCACCATCACCATGATCCAAATGTTGGGCATGTGATTCACAATTTTCATCTCCCATTGATTGTACCGATTTGAACCCCCATTGTGTTATCTCACTGATACAATTGTGCATACATGTTGGCCATAATTATATGACTCAACCCCTAGTGAGTTGGGAAGCCTTTCTGGCCAGACATTAGGAACCCGTTATGGGAAGTTTCTATGTGTATGCCACATTCACCATTGTCTCTACATAGGGGCACCTTGGATACTTCCTTTTGTAAGACCCATTAACCATTATCGCTCCAGAGAAGAACCTATGAAACATCCATGCATAATAACTATTCACCATTTCTTGTCCTTAGTGGAACCCAGTAAGATTCCTTGTGTAAGACCCATTCAACATCTTCACTACTTAGCGGCACCCAGACAACTTTCTTGTGTAAGCCCCATTCACCATTTCCGCTCCATAGAGGCACCCAGTCAGCTTCCACGCATAATCCCCATTCACTATTTCTTCTCCTACATGGAATCTGATCAATGTTCTTGTGTAAGACCCATTCACCAATTATGCTCCTTAGTGGATCCTGAGAAACATTCTTGTGTAAGCCCCATTAACCATTTTCGCTCCTTGGTGGCACCCAGTAGAATCTATGAGTATTCTCCCTTCACCATTGCTTCCCCATAGTGGATCCCAAGCTACCTTCATTTGTAAAACACATCCACCATTGCTTCTCTTTATCAGAAATCGGGAAGCTTCCATTCATAAGACCCATTCACCACCCTTCATGGAGGTACCTTTGTGCCATGATCATCATTTCCTTTCTGAGTTCAGTTTCTCACACATAGAATGACTCATGTGGGCATAGAGTAAGAATTGACCATTGCATCCTTCCTGGCTCGCATTAGCGTCTAAGTTCCAAACCATTCAGAACAATGTGGACATTGTTCCCAGTCAACTAGACACAGTACGTAGGAATCCTACATGAGGTTCAAGACAAACACCTACTTGTCACGACCCCTTAAAATCAGTTCACCTCTCATCTCAGATGACGTTAAACTATATCCCTCATCCTGAACTATGTGAACTTTGATCCTTTCCAAGAAAAATTGCATAGGTAGCCTCTCTGAGGTTCAATCAGAACACCTACTTTCCTGGACCCTTCACAGAGGTTTTCCCTCATCCAACATGACACTAAACTGTATACACCCGAAATACATGTACATTCTTCCTTATCTCCTTGGAAAGGTACATAGGAAGTTCCTTGAGATTCAAGACCAATATCTACTTATCCTGACCCCTTCATGTTGGTCCACCCTCATCCCTCATGACGTTAAACTATATCCCCCTTTCTGAACTACATGGACATTGAACCTTGTCTCCTATGAAAGGTATATAGGAAGCCTCCCTGAGGTTCAATCCCAACACACATCAGTCCCGACCAGTCCACATCGGTCCACCCTCATCCTGTTTGGTGTTAAACCATTCGTGCCTTTCATCCCACATGGTGTTAAACATTACCCATTTGAACTACATGTGTTTGAGCACAATATCATAGGAATTGTACATAGGAAGCCTCCCTGAGGTCTGACCCCATTCAGCAACATGTCATTATAACCCCAACCAATGTTAAGCCGTTGAAATCCCAATCAACGGTAAGCCATTATATCCCAATCAGTGGTAAGTAGTTGTAACCAAAACTAGTGGTAAGATTATAGAATCCCAATCAACAATAATATATTGTGCCCCAATTAGTGGTAAGTCATTGTTCCCCATCTAGCGGTATGCCATTGTACCCCAACCAGTGTTTAAACTGTTGTTCCGTGATCGACGGTAAGTGGTTGTGTCCCCCAATCAGTTGTATTTTGTTTTATTCCCTTTGCCTAGGACCCACATCTCTAGTCCACCCCTGGGTGTCAGACTAACTAGTGTTTCTAACCACTCATAATGCCTAATACACTGTTGGGTCATTGTCTTTTGTGTACACCCCAATTCTCTAGCACCATTCTGAACAGTGTGGACTTCGATCCTTTCCATGGCAATGAATGTAGGAAGCATCCTTGAGGTTCAATCTCAACATCCATGTCTTTTCCTAGTCTATCCCTTAAGCTTGTGTGTTTCGGGGAGTTCATGTCCCAACCCATAGGTTCCACTTCCTTCAGGTCCCATTCATGTGTCCATTCTCATAGGCCACCTTTGCAGGTGTCCCAACACCCTGATGAACTATGTGGACATTGATTTCGTTACACTGGGATACATGGGAGCTCTCTTTGAGGCTCATTCCCAAAATGACTTTCTCCCTTGCGTGGGCTCTATCTCAACCTCCATCCCCTCTCAAAAATCCCCAACCACCTTGATTCTCACCCAGGATGTCACATCCTAGTGAGACCATGTTACCCCCTTTCTTTCTTCTCTTATTATTAATTGGGTATCTAACCATTCATTAGCCACATAAACAGTGATCCATCATGGGGTTTCATCCATACGATCAAATACAGTTAGTGTTCTAATTTCTCTAATCCATCTCTGCAAGACATTAAACTCATAGCCTGCGTCTTATTAAAGATAAGCTGCCATTGGAAAAACTCAGAAGATAGGATTTTGGTGTAACCATATATGAAAGATTTTAAACTAGTAAAAGACCTTGTGTTATACATAATAAGGTAAGGAATACCTCAGAGACATGCCTCCGGTGTATGATAACCCACGATCGATGTGGGATGCTTTAGGTTCTTCACCCTTGAGATCCCCTATTATGAGGAAGAATACAGGTTCTCCAATGTCCACACATGCAGAGATTCCCTGACATAAATGATGTTGTCATGTATTCTAACAGAAGGTTCCTACCATGTCAATACCACATGGAATGTCTTGAAAGAAATAGTGTAATCAACCGATGTCCAAAATTATATGGCACCTAGAATGATATTCCCAAACAAAGTCATAATATTTAAGGGATACTCGGACTAGGTGATGAGTTCTGAGGAGGAATCCATGGAAGGATGAACTGAAATCCTATCGTCCTATTTTGACCAAGGAGAAAATGTCCCTAAATAAGAGATGGATGCTGCATACCTTTGGAAGGAGAGAATTTGGGGAAATAGTTTTGCATATTCTAGTGATGGATGTGTGCTTGGAGAAATCATCATAAAAATATTGTAACTTATATTATTATCTATAAATGTGGAATCCAATATCACATGATACCTTAATGCATTTCTACCTATGCTAGCTGAAAAGGCGTAGAAATTTGGTGTCGGAAGTGGGAACAAGAGAGCCAATTATTCTTTAGTAAGAATCCTATAATATATTTAGGGACCTATACGTGTAAAATGTCCCAAGATTTGATCTCATGATATAGTTTCTATATTTAATGACTCACAGGACAGATACATTCATCATATAGACATGTGATGCTACTCTTTTGATGGTTGGGGACACCATGAATGATATTTTCCAATCTAATGTGTGGGATATTGGGAGAAAATGTATGAGTGTCCCCAGCAGAGATAGTAGTGGGAGTGGGTATGTTCTTCGAGCCTTTGGTACGGTAGAAGAACACATATAGTAGTTGGAGGTGGATGATGTTTTTAGTTGTTACCACCACCACCACTATGTGGTCGATGCGAGGATCAAGGGGATAGGGGGAATGGGTGAGGAAAGCTGTTGGAAGATGATTCTTAGGAATCATAGGATCTTGGGATAATATGAAGTTTGATATATATCTTATCTAATATAGATTCTATATTGATAATCCTGGGTGCCACCCACCCATTTATTTCCCATACCTTGGTTAGAGATGAAGTAATTTAGGTCGATCCCTTTGCTCGACCCTTACTCATAGAGAATCCTATTAGATATGAGTCATTGATCACACACTTCTATTGATGTTGTGACCTAACTCTTAAAGTGGATAGATTCTTTTCGCATCTATTTTTAGTATCTATGAGGCCTTAGAAATTCATCATAACCATTGGATGGTTATCTACTATTCATCTCTAGATAGACAATTTTAGTTAGAGGACGCGTTGTTTCCATAGTGAGTGGATGCGGGTTTCATTTGGTGTTAAAAAGGGAAACAATGTAGATCAGTATGGACTCATCTATAGGAGGGTTAATTTGATTACACACTACTTGTCCATAATGACCCTTAGTGTAGAGGATTCTAAAAGTTTTCATTTTCCTAGAGTGGGGGTGGAGTATGAGGACGTATTTCCATTGGATATCATAGGATTACCTCCCCACCATGTGATATGATTAATCATTTATTTACATCCTTGGATCACTTCAACAATAATATTAGAGGGCTCTTATAGATCCTTGCAAGCTTGGGTTGATGTTTAAGGACTTGAAAAGTAAGTTATTTGTTTTCCCCAGTGTGTTATTGTAGGAAACCCATGTTTTGATCACCAAGATGGAGGACCAGTGCATGAGGTTGTGTTTTTATTATTGTGTCCTAAACCAAGTGACCATAAAGAACATGTTTTCTCTATTGGGGATCAGTGAGGTATTTGATCAATTAAGAGGTGAACAATGGTTCTCAAAGATTGACATCAGATCAGGCTATCACCATATGTGAGAATGGGCTGAGGATATAACAAAGAAGGTTTTTTGATTTCATTATGTTCACTATGAGTACTTAGTGATTCAATTTTACATGATGCACTCCAAAGTAGTTTTCATGATACTCGTGTACTCGATCATTCATCCTTTCATAGATCGGTTTGTGTAGACATAATCAATAATATCAAATTGTAATTATCATATATGTTAGAGCAAACAAGACACATGAGGATGGTTAAAGACATAAGATAGGAGTAGTTTGTCATTAGGGTGATCTCGAAGTGCCAGTTCGTGATTTAGGAGTTCCAAATTCTATGTTAAGTAATCCTATGTAAAAACTTGTTGTTGCATGCAACACATTATTACTAAGTATCATTTCTATTTTATGATATATCATATATTTAATTTATTTAAAAAATTAAATATATTTTAAAGTATTACGGTATTATATTCTATATATTCCTGGGGATACATGTGATACATGCTATCAAAAAAATTATTATGTTATAATTTCATTAACTTACATTCTCCCAAACTTAAATTAATTGCATCCTCACAATTTAAACTTGAACTATAAACTCAAAGGATTGATATTTAAAACTAAAATATCCTTTATAAACTGACATAACAAATAGGTTTAATAACAAATCTTCTTAATAAGAATAAAAGGAATGTCTCATGTTCATTTTACTAGGTTCTGTAGTAGGAGAAAATAGGTCAGAAATGGAAACATGTATTGGGATGAAAAATTTGACAGTAAATGTCTAATAGATATTGAAAGAGAAAATGATTAGATGAATGTTGATGACCACAAATCCTTAAAAATAATTTATAAATGTTTTGTTATATTATCAAAAAATATGAAAATATGATTACATTTTAGTTTCAAGTCCATTTTATATGAAGTTGATGAATTCATTCAATATATAAGAACATCAAAAAATAAACATATCTATTGACTAAATTTTCCCTTTTATTATTCCTTTAACTATTGTAACATAATCTCTTTGAATATGTTGAATCATAGGGTGATGTAATACATTAGTCCTTAAAACATCAACAAATTATCATATGAAACCATTTTATAAATGGAAAACCATTCAAAAAATTTATGATCCTACATTTTCAAAGGATGGTCACTGAATTTCAAAAATTAAATTTTTAATAGCCTTCAATATATATGAAGGAGGACATTAATAATCATATAAATAATGTGTGATAGCTTCAGTATGTATTCACATGAAATATGTTAATAACATGAAGTATCCTAACACATTATTTGAAAAAATCATCATTCCCTATTCCATATGTAATAGACATGTTTTTAAATATGCCATAAATCCAAAAATTTGTTAAACTCTATCAATGATATTATAAAAACATTAATAGATCATTACGTAGTTATATGGTAGTCAACACATATCTAATTTTATGTTTTCTAAAAAAATAATTTCATTATCCAAACACAATTTATTATCATTAGAAATATATTAAGGGATATCATTCCATCATTCAAGTGCTTTCCAAAAAGATTTACTTTCAAATGAATCACATTTCTTTGTACCATTCGACATATGATCTCAAATCATTAAGCAAAATGTAATACAGTATAATCCATATATATTCCATAATAAATATGATAACAACATCCTCAATAAAACAATATTAAAATGTATTTATTAGATCCAAATATAGAAGAACATTATTCATTCCACTTCTGTTGTGTCAATATCATATGATTGACCTAGACCCCTTAGCTCCTTATGTGGTATATTCTCTTATGGCATATGGAATTTATTTGCATAGTTCCCAATATCCTTGAAATTTTACCATTTATTAGTAGTAGTTTCCTTCTTTCCTTTTCATTATTTTTCATGGCCACCCTTTTCTCCAGAGTTATAAAAAACCCATAATACTTTCTAGAAATTGTCTGGGTGAATCATTCCACAGTTATCAATTGTGGTAAAATCCTGCTTACCATTTTTCATGTTTGAATAATTCTAATTTTCATTATGACCAAATGGCCTCTTCTTATAATGGTTTCCCCTGAATATATTAATTCTAGAAAATTTCTTTTCTTTAATCATGGAATATAATACAATTTCATCATTTAATGAAACAAATTGGCAGACCAGCTCAATTTAGATATTTTCTTTAAGGACATAAAATAATTCATCAATAATATACCGTGTGTTACATATGAATTTTTTTTCATAACTTGATAACCTAGTAAATGTATCTTTATACATTCCAACACATTCTCATTATTGTTTTAGACTAATATAAATTTACTTCATCTCATTTTTTTCTCATTATGGAATTATGAATAAAATAATGACTCTTTAAATGCTCACCATTCCATGACTTCTATTCATATTTCTCCAGAGCATCCTAGATCAAGGACTGCCATTGTTCAATATCTCAATACATACAATATATTATAAGTGTAACCTTTTCTTTTTCACTGCATCTCAATGTTCTAACTATCTTCTCTAAAGACTAAATAAATTGATCGGTTATCATTGGTTCAATAGTCCCACTAAATTATGGGTTCCTCCATTTGATTAAGTGATCCTACATTACGGATTCACATTGTGGAACAGGTTTCTCCATCCATGGATGGTTATGATTCATAACCAAATTAAGCTTCTCCAAAATTTCAATAACATTTTTAGTTCTAATAAAGGCTATATTGGTTTCCTCAATAGGGAAATATCTACATTTTTTATTATTACTAATACAATTCCTTCATTCAGATCCCATTTACGAATAATGGAAAACTCTATTATATCAAAACATTATGTAACATAATTTATAATTCCAAAAATTATGAAAAATTATTCATTAATTGAAATATTTATGCATTTATGATCTCATAATCACAAACATGGTTTATTTGGAAATATCAATACTTTTAAATACATCATAATGGTTTTTAAAAAATATGAAAATTATTCATACTATATCTCCTGAGTGTCTTAGATGAGATGTGTGGTAGGGGATGTTGTCATGTACTAGGTTATGATGATTTGGGCATGATACACCTTATCGTTGTTGTTAATCTTAGGTACATATATTCTGGAACCACATCCATACATAGTATCAAGAAAGTGGTGTATTTCTATGAATACCCATGGAATATTTACCATAAAATTTTTTTGGTGATGTTATTTTAAACTTATTCTCAATTTCTATATTAGGGTTATATACCTTAATCTATTTTTTTTAAATATGGTATCCTAGGTTTTTCCTAAGAATCCTCTAATACAAAATGTAATGCCCCGACCCCAGAATCTTGGAGTTAGTGCATTTTTTTAAATTGGAATGATTACAAGGAATCATATCAAAAAGGATCGAGTAGTTTATAAAATTTTTAAATCCATATTACATACATGATACCTAAAATACTTTTTTAAATATAATATACTAACATGATAAATAATAAAATTAATTAAAAAAATACATAAAACTCATTTAAAAGATTCCTCTTCATAACATGGGGAATGTAAACATAATAAGGCTGAGATAAAATTCCCAGTAAGGGTATTTAAATAATATGAAATATTTATTAACTGAGGAGAAATAAACATTGAAATGATAATAACTAAAAACAAATTCATATAAAATAAATTTATACATTGCGCAATCAATATGGAAAGGATATAAACTAAATAACATGAAATTTAATGAATGAACTAAAAATGAAATGCATCTATAGATATGTTGAATCAATAATCAAATGGATTATAATAATAAATTATTTTCAATAACGGGCATGATTAATTACTAGATTTCATGTTTCCCAGGCACATGATTCCTTTACTACTAAAAGATAGTTGAAAATATTCTAATTTTGGCCAACTTATTCATCTCTTTAGAGTATTGATGCATCAATTGACTTTCATTTATGGGTCCACAATGCATAGGGAATTCCTTAAAAGGTCCCCAACCCATTTATTTTATTTCCAAGTCATATAAATTATTTTGAATAATAAATTTAATTTAAAATATAATTCTTTATCTAAATTTATCTATTTTGAATAGAAAATAAAGATTATAAATAATTCCTCAGTGTATGATAAGTAATAATAGAAGTTATTTCCATTGATGAATTTAAACACACTTGGAATATAATTAATACATTTTTTTGTAAAATAATTCTCAAACATTTCAATGTGTCCATACCACTTTGAAAGATTTGAATCAAAATCCTCATTAATGAAATCATATCAAATGAAAACTGAAATACCATGAAGGGAAAATAATTCAAGATATAATATATATATATGGGTTGTAGATATACATCAAAAATAACTTATTTGTGATTAATGTTGTATGATTAATGGAATGAAAAGTCATATAAGTGTCCCTTACCTTACATTTCCTTTAATTTGACCGACTTTTAATCTTATGTATAGTGGTTTAATAGTGTTAATACCTAATTAGATATCCATATTCATATTTATAATATCATATATTAACTTATTATAATATATTAATACACATTTAATAATAATTGTGTATGCCTAATGTAATGGAAAGTGATATATGTGTCCCTTATCTTGGAATTATTATATTTTAGGGGGTGTATAATTGAAATGAAACTAAAGATCTTTATGAATGTTGTAACCTCTCAATCAGGTAACTCCTTTTAGTTTTTACCAAAGGGATTCCTCAGATGTATTTCATATAAAATTGAGGCTTCACGTATGAGTGGAATTATTTTTAGGTGATATTTTATTAAATCTAGTTCGATCCATAGTGGCTTGAGATGTGGGATGATTTTATAGGATATGAGGCCATTTATAGTGGAGGAAGTGTGGTTCTCTTGTAATTTTTGGAGAAGGGCATTCAACCCATGTTTTACCATTATATGTGGCTCCAATAAGAAAAAAAATATATTAAATGGAATATAGGGTTTAAATATTTCTATCCAATGGTTGTTAGAAAATTTTATAGTTCATTTGGGCCCTTCAGTTTATTGTTTATTCCTTTATTAATTTTGATTTCATCTTAATCGTTCTAAAAAAATTTAATTACATTCACTAATATTTCTGTCCAATAAAAAATTTGAAATTATTATAAATTATAAATTATTATAATTATAAATAATTATTCCATTTTACAACATTCAAATCATATAATTGGTATAAATTAATTTAAATTTAGTCACATGGATGGGATGAAAAAATGTGTTTTTAATGTAAAAACATTCAAATTATTGCTAAATTTTTATATCCAATTTAAAAATAAAATTGATTCCAATGAACTAAATTGGATTAATTTATATAATATTAACCTAATTCAACTTTAAAATATATTAATAAAATAATTTACCTTTATAAATAAATTAAGGGGAAAACATTTTTAATTAAAATTCATTATTTTTCACTATACATTAACAAATGTAACATCATAGAAAAATTCCAAAAATTCATCATAACCTATAATTTTATGTTTCTATTAAAAATATGAATTTTATTCATACAAATAAAATTTATTAATTTTCTTAAAATTGTATTCAAAATTGTTTCTCCATTAAAAGGTGATTAAACAACATTTATAAAAATATATATATTTATTTGTAATATTGGATTTATTTTTGTCTTATTTTAATCAAATATATTGGAAAATATGAAAAATATTTTATAACATATGTAAAATATATATTTACTTAATATCATTCAATTTTTTTGAATAATTTAACTTATTAAGAAAAATATAATTGTGAGAAAAGTAATAAAAATATTTTCCTTTATATTTATTTTTTTTTGATTTATTTCTATTTAATTAGATACCAATAAATTCAATTTATATTTTTTTAACCCATCATTTTGATAAATTTAGTTATCCAATTTCATTATTACTAATTTAACAATTAAGTTATGTATTTTTATTTTAAATAATAATATTTAAATAATATATTCTTATTCGGTAAAACTCGATCTCGCATGTGACGCAAGCCATTGAAGATTCTGATTGATGCGTTTGATTCATGCTAACTCGGTATCATGTGCATTGAAATAAATATCATATATTTAATTTATTTAAAATAGTAAATATCTTCGGTTATCTTGGGGTATTATATACCCATATGTACTTGTTGATGTGTGTGGTAAACTGTATCAAATATAATGTTCATATATAATAGCTTAGGGGTGTTGCATAAATTTCATTTAAGATTGGATTTTTTCTACCATACTGATTACCAAACTATGCAGATCACTCGGGTCCTAGAGTACATGTTGTGATATTTCATGTTAGACATTGTTCATATTTGGGAGACCTAGATTCCATTGTTAGAGTCTTCATAAAAAGGTAAATATAAAACTTTTTGGGCCTTGTATAAGAAACCATGTAAGTCACCACTATTTCGGACTAAAACAACATATTTATAAATTATGGGCCCAATGAGGGTGCAGAAGAGATCATAAAATGTGAATATAATCCTATTTTATATGAGGACTAAACAAATCCATCATAAAGCTTGTATGGACAGACGTCAGAGGTCTTTGGAGTTATATGAGGGATACATTATGTTCCTGTGAGTCTCAAATTGAAGTGGAATGAAGAGATTTTACCTTTATGCAATGTCATCTATAAGAATAATAGGTCATTTCTAGATAATGTGATGATTTAGTGAGGTGGAATACAAATTGGATCTAACCCTATTGTTGGACCATATACAAATGTCCTCCATATGTTGCAGCTAATGAGATATGGGAATGACTTGTTTTACGTTATTTACTGAGGTGATCTTTACATGGATGATATATCTATTATTTTCAAAATTCTTAGTAGATTTTGAGAATTTTTACGAGAATATCCTTTTTGGGTGATATATTTATTTTCTATGTGTATGGTCGAAGCATGGGAATCTTCAGGAAAGTACCTGAAAGTGAGAGACCCAGATGTGTGCCCAGTACCCACATATCTTTTCATAGTATTTTGTTATTATATTTGGGACATAAACCCCTAATGTAGGGACAAATTAACATCTCTTTTATTCAATTAAATGTCTTCAAATATATCATGTAATGTTTTTGATACTATCCACTTAGATGATGTGTGATTTCGAGGACTTCTGAACCTAGAATTGATGTTTGAAATAAATTAAATATAGTAAATATATTCATATTTCACTCACACATTGTTTTTATAAATTAGTGTAATAACTCCCTAATGGGGAAATAAATCAAAAATATTAGGCCTCCATTTAGTTCATAGAATGGGTTTTATCCTAGGTGTGATGTACCCTTTGAACATGTCAGATGTTTGGGTTGTGCGTAGTCATGTTCAAATTAATAAATAAATTAAATAATTTTTTATATTAAAAAAATTTGTGAACTAAAATTTGTCTATAAAATCACTAATATGGAAAAATACTTGGGTTATCTTCATAACCAGTAATATTTAAGAGAGATAACATTGGGGAATAAATCTCAGAAAAACAAAACTAGATCATTGATCGCCAATCATTGTAAGACGAGACTCAAGGATCTCATAAATAACAATGAAATGGATTCATTATTCACTAGTGGTTGATCCAAATCATGTTAGGACGTTTTTATGTGGATTTATCTCTAACTGTTATTTTGATTAAAAGAGTCAATAAACTAACATATTCATTTTTGGATTAATCATATTTCCGTTACATTAAATATTTAAATAGGATTAGGGATTTCTATTACTGATTATTATATTTCTTGTTATTTTTCATTATAATGGAAAAAAATAATGTCCTAAAAAAATATAAGTCAAGGTCTATTTCTAATGTTTGTTTGTTAACATTTTTTCGACCATTCATTTCAAGTTCATTGCCTAAAATTCCATAGTCCATTGGTTCGATGAATATAAGTTCTTACATTTTTGTTTGATAGTTCTTAGGTACAATGAAACAATACTCTAAGAACATATGAAATTGAGGATGTGATTTAACAGAATAGTGATGATTGATGACAAATTACATGGATATTGGGATACCCGTTGTGGGTTTCTTACATGTGGAAATGAATATGTGTTATTGTAGCATCTCCTAGTCGAGGTTGATGCATAGAATCTATCGAGTAAAAAATGAAAATACTCATTTTCTAAGATCCAAAATCTCTGGGTATATTTTTATGAGGATACCTGGGATGCAACTACAGATAACGCATCCCTATGAAGACCCATAGTGTTTGGAATATTTTGTGTTACAATATAGGTAACCAAGGATAAAAAACCATGTGGTGACATCTATGAAGTTATAGGGTTTTTTAGACAAGATAAATATCACACTACATGTGGCATGCATCGTACGTCATGTGATGCCACCTGGAGACTTATTGTGTGGTGTGGGAGCACAAAGCCATTTCTTTGGTCATGAAAACAACTAGTAACAATGCCAATCACATAGCTATGCTAGGATTACATGGGCATAGTCATGTAAAACAACAAGGAAACAAGCATGCTTAGTGATATATGGGTAGACCCAATTCAGAAGATACATGTTGTGTAATTATAGTAAATTATGTATACTTTTTCAACTATTCTTTCATCACTTCCACAGTTCATCTTTGATTGGGTTTTTAGGGTGTTTTCCCTTGATCCTCTTCCTATGAATTTAGTATAGAATCAAGACCTTTACAAATAATATTGATTCTATCTAAGGAGAATTAGTCTCGAGTAGTGTTTTTTGAATCCCTTAATGATGCATTGGGAGATATCCTCTCTCATTATCATTTTCCCTAGGTGCGGTTCTCAGAATCATCATGACCAATACTACTCAGGCATTGATCCCCTACATAAAAGATTATTAATCATTATGTTGTTTATATTTTTCATGTCCTTGGATGCGATCCCCATCTATGTATCAATATATTAAAATATCAAACATGTATTTATTATGGAGAGACCCAATGATCAAGAAAAAAAAGATGGAATCCATCACTGATATCTAACACAATGGTATTATTCTCATGGATGGGTTTTATATAGAATCTTCAGCTAGATTACTTTGTTGGAATTATGGTCTTGAAAAAACCTTGAGTATATTAGTCTATTTTATGTATATCTAGATATTCAGTATGATGTTGTCATTTCCCTTTGATTATATAGTTAGTATTTTTTATATACTTATTTTGTTTTTGGTGTGTCATATTGGGCATTGTTAAACACACCACTAAAAGGGATCTCCCCATAAGTGTCATTTCTTAGGTGGATGACCAGCCATTCGATGATGTTCTCAATAGTCCAGAAGCATAGGAGATTAGTTTTGGGCTAGAAACACTGTGGTTCATTTTAGGAGTCACATTTTATTATTGTACACACTTTCTATGAGGATGGGATTCTATACAGTTTTTGGTGGTCTTTTAATTGGCCGTTATCACTTTTCGGTATTTTTTGATACTCTGGTTGTTGGATTTTAATATGTTCATACATTTGGTATTAATTGTAATTTTCATTACAATACAAAATGTTATTTGAGACATGAGTGTTTGTTTATTTGTTTAGAATCCTTAGGATAAGGCATCCCATGTGAGTTTCATGCCTACTATGTGTTGGTCGACATCCCTTAACCTATTGGTAGAATTATTTGGGTAGTCACAATTAGGTTTTCGTCGGGTAGTTGAGCCCCTATTGGTCAAGTCGTGAAACAATCACTATAGTATTAGAGTTATATTTTTAGATACTTGTGGTATAGAAAAATATCGAGGGTGACATTGATTTGGTAATCAATTAGATCAATATTGAATTTTTCTTTATGAATGAAGAATTATATACCTTTATTCGTTATATATGCAGGCTTATAGAAAAATTTTCTTCTTTGAAAATTATTTCTCACTTACTACATTCATGGTGATGGTACTGATTTATTGGATAGACTAGACACTATCATGTCTGATCTAAACAGGGTTGAAATATTTATTCACATTGAAAATCAACTGTTGGTCTCACCGTTCATCAAAAAATTATATGGATTAGATCTATGAAATCAATACTACATTGACCAAGGAAACACTATATCCACTCTGATAATACCAAGATTGGATTGATTTCTCCTATAATAAAATCCCTATAAAGAGGGATTATAGCATTAAATCAATCTAAGAATGGATAGATCTATTGGTGGGAAGAATAAAATATCAACTATGAAGTCCTAACCCATTAAAATGATGTTTATAATAAATTCATTGATGGAATACACCTCGAGTGTATTGAAGGTGGATATAAATTCACGGTTATGTAGGAATTTCATGTTAGAACATGTGGTTCCCATAATTAATGAGCTGAAATAATCCATAAAATCATGAGGCTTGGATATGTTTTTAACATTAATGTTATAAAACTACATATAATTTACCATTAAATGATAGAATTATCAAAAATATTTCAAAAAAATCCATCAAACATCATAGTTGGTGAACTTTTCTAAATAATTGGGGTTGTTAACATATAGGGAATAGATGACATTTGGTCATGTCTCCCTGTTACATTAAGATATATCATGTACATCCTTTCTTCCATCAATATAATTTTCATATAGGTTTAGGCTATATCACACATGTAATCCAAAACAAATCTTAATATCAACATCATGACATATAATATCATTATAATGTTTTTGTGTTCCTCACACAATATTGGTAGATATTGGAACCTAATTATGCGGCTTAGAATTTATATAGATTTATTATGGGATCAATATTCAGTCCAAAAAATCATTTTTCTATCATAATATAGGAAAACACAAATATTGTTTTTAATAAAACCCTATATATTATTCTTATGATGATGATTGAATAGGAAATAGAGTCGTATATTTATAATATCACTCATGATATATGGACTTATCTCAATAAAAAATTACTACTATATAGGATACACCATATTCATTGGTGTGTAGTTCAATAGTAGCCTTTCTTATTGAGGTTGAAGTCCCCACACATTTTCCTCATTCAACATCAGTTAATTGAAGATGAATATTCCATGATGCAACTTGATGAGTTGGATCTTCATGTTTATAAATGTGTACTCAGACAATACAACATTGATATCCCTCAAAACTGATTACCATGCGAATTCCATTAAAAGGTTCACCTCCTCTCAATACTCTCTATTGAATTGTTGGAAGGTCTAAGAACTCAAATGATATTGAGAAATAATCCTTTGATGAAGGAAATAAAATGAGAAGGACAGTACTATATACAAAAGGTATTATCTAATAGAGATTAATAATTTATTACAATGGATGGGGAACTCATGATTGTAACTGCTAAATCATGGTTTCTCAAGATGTACATTCAATAAATTTAGGTTGGGATCATAAATCCATTATATAGTTGATTAAACATCTTGGAAATAATCTCTATCACATAATTAATTTTTTAGGTAAAAATAGACACTTCATGAATATAAATAGCAAGAAATTTAGTTCTTCTCAAATTATGTTAAATTTAAGGACATTTGATCCCTTATTTGTAAATCATATCTATATAGAGTAGTATATTGTATGAGAACTGTCTTCCATCAACATGATCCTAATCTATATAAATCCCTCCAAGAAAATGGTTTTTTATATAAAAACCAAGGTTTCATAAAATACACCCCACATTTTTTGTATTTATCCCATGACATTAAATTTATAACTTATAGTCTATCCTATATAGAATTAAACTATTCAGAGTGTCATATCAATCATGACCTTAAATTGCATTGAAGGCATACATCCAATGTGATTCCAAGCTATAAAATCTTCACATATATTTGATTTTTATTTATGTAATAAAAAATATTCCCAATATACAATAAATTTCCATGCTTGAGACATCTCCTTCATTTGAGTTGTTATGGATATGGTTTCATTTTCTTTTCCTTGTGTCATTGTTCGCTTAGAATATTACCACAATATTCCCTTATGTATGTTAAAACTATATGTTTCATAATTCAGTTAATCATATGATATATATTAACACACATATATATATATATCCAATACCAATCCCATACATGGATTCCATTTCCATTCCCACTACGAATCTAGTGGTGAGGCCTTGACTACTTCACTAGGGTTATCATCACATACCGAATGACGATGAACAATCACATAACTATCTTGTCCCACACACATAATCCATATATATATATATATGGAAATAACTATACAAGAAATATATGTTGATTTATTCCTATTAAAAATAAATATGTAGTTATTCTATGATTACCTATCCTCAGCCCAACTATAAATTCCACTATTGTTAAAAAAATTCTAAGTTTATGGTCTCCCCATTTATGTTGGGTCACTCTATATTTGAAACTACATTTGGAAAAAATTTCCTCATATGAAAAATATATAACTATATTTAAATTTTCTACAGGGTAAGTACTGATTGTCATATCACTTACCTGGCCTCCAATCGTGTATTCAAAAAACCTCCTCTACCCCCCCCCCCCCCACACCTTCAATCATGTGGTCCCCCTTCATTATTTTATGGATTTCCTTCATGATTTCAACATTGAGATTATTCTATTTCATTTTTTTCATGATATATATCTATATAAAACCCCCAAAATAAATTACTTTTTTGAATGACATGAAACTTCACAATAGTTCCTTTAATGAGTTACTATAAACTTTATGGAAACTAAGTCCTTATAACATTAAAATAAATATCAGAACAAATTTACCACCCAACAAGGACCTAAATTTCATTAAATGGTATGTAGTATACATTCCAACTAAATTATATGAGATCCAAATTTAATCATGGGTTTCTGGATTATTTTTCTCATCTATAAACGTACAGTAGGGAAAATACCACTATTATAGATGCATCTAAAAGCTCAAATCCTTGGAATAATAAAAAATAATTATTCTAGATCCAATCCAACAATGGAAAAACATTAACACTTCCCTACATGTGAGCTAGGTCAAATGATGTTATAACTAAATAAGAACTACATAAGGATTAAGTTCAATTTTACTAGGATTTGTAATGTTTTTTGAAAATATATTTAAATCCTAGACACATATCATCATCCACTTCAATATCAATCCATTATCCAATAATATCCTAACAATAGTTAGTTCAGAACTATACTATTCCAATTACCTGAAAAACATCACTCCTAAAAAACCATAATTCACTGAACAAGTGTTTTAAATCACTATAAATATTTTTTCAATACCAGTAATTATCACATTCAAATTTAAGGAAAACCCCTATTTGATAATGGTAATTTTGTCTCCTTTATCCATCCTTCAAAGTAGCGTCGATTAATAATCCTATATAGATTTCTATCCACTCTCTCAAGATATAGATAGTGTATTGTTTTCAATACATCATTAGAATATTTTTTAGCTATAATCCTTGTTATACATGTCATATATCATCACATAGTGATTCAAATACCTTATGTTATTCAAGATGTGTTTTGTGATCTTAGCTCTTGAATACCTTATGGGATGTCATGTCGTACCTCATCAATGGGACAAGAATAAATACCTTATACTATCGTCCACAATAATATTGTCTACAATAACGTTGGACTCTTCATTTACATTGGGATATCACTTTTCTCATTATATATAAGTTGTGTCATCTTTTGGTCTAAGCACTATGACATTGAAATGTGTTCACCTGTTTTTAATCTAGTGAATACTAAAATTGGGATCATTATTCATTTTTAGTATTCTTTCCCTTTTCTATAAATATACTCTCACCCTTTAGTTAAATCGATAATGAAAAAATCCCAAAAAAATGATTCATCAAGTCAATGTGACTTTAAACCCCAAAATCATTAAATCAAAGATACATGACCTTAAACATGAGTAAATATTGGTAAAAATGGATGAAAATTAAATAGAAAAAAAAGATGTAAATATTTTTCATGATGACCATATGTAATTTTAATCCTCTGAAAAATACATATCTAAACATGCTAAGTAATCGAATTTCATGATTTCTTAAATAATAGAGTGCAAAATGAAAATTATACAAAGATTGTGGGGCCAATCATATGGCCATAGAAAAAGTCACTATATAGTTAATAGACCCACTGGTATAGGAAACAGTGATAAT
This sequence comes from Viscum album, assembly GCA_963277665.1. Taxonomy (NCBI): domain Eukaryota; kingdom Viridiplantae; phylum Streptophyta; class Magnoliopsida; order Santalales; family Viscaceae; genus Viscum; species Viscum album. Next base: position 1,084,042,518 of record OY728119.1, read on the forward strand.
AAACCATTAATATTCTCTCCAAAATATAAATTTGAGAATTTTTATGTTATATCCCTTGTCTAAGAGAATATCAACAATACATGATGGTGTAACCATTTGTATAATAAAACCATTTTTCAATTATTTTTTTGTATAAAATTACATCATTATTTATAATAGATAATATTTATTTAAAACCAATCATTGTTTAATGTATTGAGAATATTCATCTCTAAGAGACACCCTTTTTGTTAATAATATTTTGGACACTATATTTGGAACTGCTAACCACATGCATGTTTTTATTTTCAATGGAGGGTCCTTCAGTCCCTATAAACCATGAAAATGTTTTCATGGAATCCTTTATTTGAATAGTATCCTATGGTCATACTCATTGTAAATTATTCGTCCCATTGTTTCATAAAATAGTTATACTATGTTATTAATTACAATTATCATAACCTTAATATTCAAGTGGATTTATATACCATTTTGACACATTCACGCATTGTGTTCGATATTAGGGAGAAAATATAACATCCCATTGTTGAACCATTTATGGAAATTTTCAGCTGACTGAAGACCACAATAAACAATGTTATGAGCATCATAACCCTATATTAGAAGAATCAATAACAAATTAAATATATATTTGTAAATACAGGAACATACTCATTCTCATCATATATATCTCATCCTACTACAAGGTAAACTGCCTCTTAATTTGGACAAATCTAAATGACTGAAAACACTAGATACATCCATGCAACATTCATAACCATAAATTGACTAATTAAAGATACATAGTACTCACCATGTTTAAACCCCATAAAGAGAGATCTAGTAAAAATCGGACTCTCCTCTATCTATCCATTACATCACAAATCCTAGAAAATTTTTAAATCATTTAAAGAGAAAATAGTAATGAAATTATCGACTTGAAAATCAAAAAATGGATACCAGATCATATTTTGTGTTTCTAGCGTCAAATCCTTTATTATTTGAGTCTTATGCAAATATTCGAGTAAAAAATGGGAAATTTGATATTACTATATTTCCCACCAAATTAACCTCGAAAATTTTGATCAATTTCCACTATGGACCTCACTATATAGAAAACATTAGAGTGCCCATATATTCTAAATATATTTCTTTACAAGGCTAAGATGGTATAATTTCTGGGTACTCAATACCTCTTCAATGTTGGGAGCCTCATTATAAATTTATACTTCATGATTTTCATTTTTTGGGTGACTCACCACCCATATCTGAATCGACTAACCATACATTATGATGATGGGAAATATTAAACCACATTTATCCCCTTATATACACATTTGAGTGCACACAACCCATAGGATACTATATTTAACATCTATGTGAGTTAACCATGATTTTTTATTATGGCTCAGTTACTGATATATCTAGATGGGGACAAGAGACTCAACCAAGTTGGTGATGACTCGGTACATGCATCCAACAGACTCGAGTTCAAAATCGGGTGGATACGTAATTTTCGGGTTGCATCAAAAGTAATGTAGCAGTACGATACTAGGTACTTTAGCAGACACTGTTCTATACTGTAGCGGCAGGAAATATTTATCTGTTTTGGATTTTGGGCCACATGTTTGAGCCTCAGATCCGTTAAGGCCTTCGGCCCACCCAAGGCCTTCTGGACAGTAAGGATTTTGGGCTACCTCAAGGCCATTTGGCCTCCTCAAGGTCTTTGGGGAACCTCAAGGCCTTCAGCAAACCTGAAAATTTGTACTATAATAACCATACAGATTGTACAAGGAGTAGACTCTAGATGGGGATTCAGAGCAGGCGAATTCACTGGAGTAGAATCAAAGATGATTTTTTTGAAAGAGATGGTATGACATTTCCATCCGGACAAGCCTATGCTTGCATGGGAAGCCTAGCTGAACAAGCCGTTAAATTTGGATGGATGATATCACAAAGAAGAACCTAGGGAGGAGTAGTTTTACATATAGTCTTTATAATTCCTATGACCCCTGGGTCATGTAATCTCTTAAGCCTACAGGCCTTGTAAGGGTTCCCCCTCAACCTTTGAAAGGGAGATTATCAAAAACCAATAAAAAAGAAGGAATTCAGGCCATTCGAGTTGGATATATCTAGACAGCCTACATATTTTTAAGTGTACATGATTAGGAGGAATACAAAATCTATAGTCCTTTATCTCACAAACTCACCTCGTCTAATGGTAATTCTACATGTTTTTTCTTATTCATCCCTCCTAGATTCATCCAAGGGTACATTTTTAGAAAATAATATTTTTATTCATATATTCCATTGTTAAATCCAGCTATTGGAATATTCATTTATGACCATAAACCAATGGTAAAAAAATAATAAATATTGGGAAAAAAACAATAATTGAAAATATTATTTTATCATTGATTTTTCAATAGCAGGGACAAACATCCAATTTCTATAGTCTCACTCATTATATATAAGATTATGTTTTGTGTTAAATGTAATCTAGAAGGAACTCTTTATAAAATAAAAATTTTGATTAATCACTAACATATTATCATTCACCACTTATTTTATCTCATTTACTTGTGGGTTCTTCTTCTACATTTGGCTTCAAAAAATCCTCCCATTTAAAAACATTTAATATTTAACATTTAATTTCAACAACCATCTATTTCCATATTTTACTACATTCTTAATGGTATCTAACTCCTGACAGATTTGTTATAACTCTTCGTGGAGTTAGTCGTCCAATTCCTTCAATTTTAGGGCTCGATCCTCCCACTAAATTGTAACCCCCACATGTTGGGATATTTAATTTTTTACTATGGTTTTGATCATAAAAAAACTATTAAATATAATTATTATTTTTCATATTAGTCTATTTTTCATCCAATCAATCTTAAATATAAATCACATTCTTCACTCTAGTATTTAATATGATGTAATTATACCCTTAGAATCCTATAAAAATTAATATGTATTGGATATAACACTAATGGACACTGAAGGGTTTCTAAGATACAAGTGTTGTGTTATTTCTGTATACATACTATGAAATCCACTATTAGAGCGAGGCATCCATTGAGTCTGGTTCATGACTAACTAGAAGGACTCACACATTATTTACAACCAAAACACATTAAGAGGGTCTGGTATCAATGTATTCCCTATGAGAAGAGACTAAGTTGGTTTGTGATACTATGACTTGTACCAATTAGGGGCCTAAATAAAAGACATCATCATATACCATATCCTACGGTGGGTATGTTTGGATATATATCTGGAATATGTTATTCATAGAAAATAAGGATGAAAAATTCAGTATGATACATGGATACCAATATTTTTTTTATTAGATCACTTACCTCCTTAGCCATTTCAACATCATCACATAGTGAAACCTAAGTATCTTACCCATAAATTATATCCTATATTATAGATACATTCTCAGATGGAATTTCTAATGTAGATGAATTTGAATAATCACCATAGAGATAAAAATGTAGAGGCTAGTATTAGTTTTCACAACTAATGAAGAGGAATACGAAGGGACACTAATATCCAGGAGAAAAAACATCGAAAATATATTTTACTAAAAGTTTTACATGTTCCATACAAATATAAAAAAAAAATATCCATTAGATCACCCACTATTGGGTTTTCTAATATATTGGATGTTTCATCCCAACCAAGGAATTACTCATGCATATTTTGGGATTTATCTTTCACTTCATCTATATATGTCCCTTAAGGTGTTTAAGGATTTTATTCTACTGAGAAGATGAATCTCGTGGGCTTGTTAATCACATAAGAATTACTAAATAAAAAGATAACTTACTATGATGATATATAATTAGTTAATAATATTAGTAATTGAATCACCAATCTTTGTTGGGTAATGAAGTATTTATACTAACTATGCCAATAACTACATTCTAATTTCCATGGAATATAACTAATTAAGAGGAATCACCAATTTAGTAACTATAAATAATTTTAGGGGATTAGGGGTCACCATTCCTATGTGTTTCATCACATTAGGGGAACCATCCACCTTGACCTCATTGCTAAGGAACGCTCTATGGATAATCGTGATTCATCTAGTTAAGTAATCAATATATTTTATTTGAAAAACATCCCCTTATAACTGCTAAAATGATCACTAATGAATTTAATATAATCCCTTATGATTGAAGGATAATTGTTTATGTGAGTGTACCCACCTATTCTGAGGGGGATAATTAATCGTTATCATCATCCTCATCGTTCAGATCTATCCCTAATAGCTCATTTTCTCAATCCATGTAAAATTATATGGTTCATAATGACTATATTATCGCTTCTAGTTCATTTATATAATATTTCACTACATTGGGTTGATCGCCATAGGATAGGTTCATAGGTTTTATCCCTCAAATAAACCTTGTTGAATGGTCCATTCCACCAAGATTGAATCTGATGCCACCTTAGAATAAAAATTTCTATTCAATTCATCCCACTCCTTCAAAGACATTAGATATCAAGTATCGTTATGAAATGTGGGAAACAAATACTTTCTACTCACTGAGGGTTGAAAATCCAAATGCCTCACCTGTTTTCATAGAATTTGATTAACTGGGGACATTCTTGAAGAATCATTATTATATCATATTACTTCCATATCATCCTATTTAACTTATTTAGTCATTGGTGTACCATTTTATTTAGTAACCCACTCAACTACTTGTCTCTTAGTATACATTTAAATCCATGTGTCATTGTACTTTAATGTCATCATGATCGTAGTGTCTATAGGGACCCATAATTTTTATTCATAGATATTACATATTATTAGATAAATATTAAATTAATTACACAAACAAAAACAAAAACATGAGTACCGTAATAAAGTAATACAAAATAGCACAATAACAGCAAAAAATTTCTTTATTAGCACCATAGAAGAACTGATGACTAGAATGAGATTGAAAGACCAATTCTTTTATCAGTGCTGATAAATGGAATACCGTAGTGTGTTTTAACATCACCCTGCGGCACCAGTGTAGTTTTCTATAACAGCACACTACAACCCCAAAAACACTACAAAATCAGTAAAATCAAGTACGATTATAGAATTTAAATGATGAAAATACAATCTATTCTGGATTTCTTGAATTTGGTGATGTGATGTGCATTTTAAAATAAAATGATACATATATGTTAGAAAAAATAAACTAGACTCATACTGGTCACAACATGAATTGTATTGTGTTTTTAAGGATTATTTCAATTCTTAAATGACTTATGGTTTAATTTCCTAATGTATCAAAACAATCGGAATATGTTTTCTCATGTTTGGATTAAGCCTCTTGTGTTTTTTACTAAAATGTCTTCTTAAAATGGAAACACACAATAAGACTGATACAAATCATATCATGAGTCAGTTTCTTGTGATACAAATTACTACCCATCACAAATGAATTATTAATCATTTAGTTAAATTATGACGTCCATATATGCATATTTTCTTGGTTCTCAGTAAGGAACACTTTGTGTATTTAAAAGATGATTTAAAACTGATGACAAACACATTGAGTAATAACAGAAACATCACTTATTGGATTCAGGTGTGGGTGATTCCTGCATATAAAAAATTACTTATAGATTGTTTACATAGTGTATCAAAACAATATGAATGAAATTTCTCATTTTTTGAGTAGGTGAGTTTTCATTTTTACTAAAATTGATGTCAATTTTAAGAAAAAAGTTACAATTAGAGTCATATCGGTCAAACCATCCCTTTGAATGAGGTTAGTATAATTCTAACAATTTCTAAATGGATTATGGATCTTTTTCATAAAGTATCAATCCGATCTGAATGTGTTTACATCACTTTGAGTATTTAACATTTCTTTCTTATTAAATTAACATTTTAAACTATAAACACACAAATTTACTAATACCGATCACATTGTGTATCGGTTTTATGAAATACGGATTCATACACATGAAAAATTACATATGAATCTGTTTCCTAAATTATCAAGAAAATATGGTCTTGTTTTATTGGATTTCAGTGACAAACATTTCTTGAAAAAAACTATCAATTTTCAACTGCTAACGGACACATTGAGTCATATAGGAAACATAATGTATCAGATTATGGTGAGGATGATTCATACATGTCAAAAATGACTTATGTATAATTTCCATATAATATCAAAACATTTTGAAATAATTTTATATTTTTTGAATATGTCATTTTTCATTTTTATTAAAATTTATGTCATTTTTAAATAAAAATATGCACTTGGAGTTATACCTATCGCACTGTACATCTTATTGAGGTATATCTGATTCATAAAAATCTCATATGACTTATGGATAATTTTTCTAAAATATCAAAATAATATGAATGTGTTTACATGATTCTGAGTAGGTATGTTATCCTTTTAATTAAAATGAATGTCATTTTTAGAAGAAAAAAATATGCACTTGGATTCATACTGGTCACACCATGCATTGGATTGAAGAATGGATAACTTCTATATGTCTCAAATGAATTATGGATCATTTTATTAAATTATAAATCTAATCCAAATGATTAATATCAATTTTTAGTACATAACATGTATTTTTTTAATACAATGTAGTTTTAAACTGGAAATGCACACTTTGAATTATTAATATCACATTAAGTATCAATTTTATGTGAGATTGATTCCAACATGTCTCAAATGACTTGTGAATTGATGTACTAAATTATTAAAAAAAATGAGTGTTTTTTCATTGTTCTCTTTGCGTGAATTTTTTTAACTAAACAGTCGATTTTAAACCAATTCAAACAAACTGAGTTAAATCAGTCACACAATGCATCAAATTAATGCGTGGATGATTCCTAAAAATCTTATATGACATATGGGTCATTCCCATAATGTATAAATACTATTAGAATATGTTTCCTTATTTTTGAGTATATCATTTATCTTTTACACTAATATAAATTTCACTTTAAAAACCCACTTTGAGTCATATTATTTACACCATGTGACCGATTGAGGTGTTGATGAATCATACATGTTAAAAGTATGAAAAATACTAACGTCCAATGTTTCCTTTTATACATTTTCTTTCTATATCAAACTGTTAACACTACATGTTGACTTGATGTTCTTAGCTAAAAAAATCATTCTAATTATTGAAATTTATAAGATGAGAGGAAGCTTTGGTTCCAATTATATCACCAGAATTCACCACAATGAGAACATGATATTCATTTTCTCTCTTGGATTAAAAAAATGAGAAATTATTTTTATCTAAGAACATCAAATCAATATTAACTGTTGACCATTCAATAAATAAATTAAATGAATATGGAAAATGAAATAAAATTGTAAGAATGAATCATTTAATACATCAAGTATCTTGTTGCAAATAGTTGAAAGAAAAATATGATGTCCCAAAATTTTTAAGAAAAAAATTAAATAAGAGTTAGATAAAATGATAAGGAAATTAACTTATAAATCATAGATAAAATTATGAAAAATTAATTAAATAATTAGTATGAATTCACATTTCCCTTATTTGTTTTATGTATTATTGATGCATTTCATTATATCCATTATCTCAGTTATATGTTCTAAGCCCAATCCCTCATAATTATGATTATATTCAAACGATCCACCCCAAAAAAATCTAATTGTAGAATAAATAATTATTATAAGAGTAATACGAAAAAGAATAAAATAATCATAAATATGAAATAATACATTATTTCTATGATATGTGATTTTATAATGAAAACTTTGTTGACCATAGGGATATACTAAAGATAAATAATGTATAATAATAAAAATACTTCAAATATATCTCACCAAACAATCAATCTGTGAGTAAGGAGAATAAATAGAACATAAGATACATTTTATTAAACCATTAAATTGTCTGATAGAAAGTAATGATATCCTATATGGTTCATAAATTAATGTTTTTCTATAATAAATAAATCATTACACATAATATTTTCTTTATCAAATGTGAGTGCGTCCTATTTTATAGAATTACATGAATGGTAATAAGATATTCTAAAGGGTGGGATTAAATGTAAATGTTATGTAATGATCAATTTTTAGATGGATTAATGAAAAACATATAATTTGTTTATTTATTTTGTAAAAAAATAAATGATGTGTTTTTAAATAAGTATTAATGAGTGGTTTATCCTTTCAAATATGGCTATATTTTTACCAATAGAAAGAAATACAAGAATCGATTAAATAAATGAATAAAATATCATTGATGATTATAATTTTTTAATGAAAAATCATAGGAGAAAAACTCTGAAAGCCTCAATTTTGTAAATGGGCCCAAATCATTTGCATTGTCTAAAAAGGATGATAATAGGGCCAAATATATACATGAGGATCTTGATCTGAATAGTAACAATGCAATATAAGGAGCATGATCTGAATAAAAACAATGAAGGATCTTTATGGACCAATTTTATGTATATATTGTTCAATAAAATATACATTTGTTTAAAAATAAATTTGTTTTTCATTAATGTTTGGTCCTCATTTCGTTAAACTCATAACATAAAAGTTCATGGTATTATATTTTAATTATTTTTTTAATTTACTAAAATTAAGATGGACACATATGTGGTGAATCATATTACCCCTAAAATAACATAAAAATTGAATTAACTTTATAATAGTAAAAAATAAAATTCAATAAAAATAATAATCCATATTAAAAATAGCATGTTATTAAATTATTAAACTAAACATTTAATGTTGACTTGAAGTGGGATTCTAAATGTGTAATTATTTTATTAATGAAAAAAAAATTCATCAAAATAGATTATATTGATACTTATTTATTAAATTTACCTCAAATAGTTTTAGTATTTTATATTATCAAAATTAGTTTAATCTAGTGGTATAAGATTTATTCTTAACAAATTTAATATATTAGAGGGAAATATATGTCTCACTCCATAAATAATAAAAATCATACATATGTTTTCCAAAATATCATAAAATATTCATTACATAAAATACCATGAAATGAAATGGGTTTCACAAAAATTTCATCATATTATAACCTTTGGAGAAGATACAGGCTTCAAATTTTTTCCAAATTTGAATATTAAATAACCCATGATAAAAATAAGGTTTGATAAGTGTTTCCTCATGCTTTAACCAATGAAATATTAAAAGGTTTCAAAAACATCATGCCATCATAAACATAAACCATTTATAAAGGTAATAAAAAATTTATCCTTGTAGCATATCCCATTTATAGAATAGATGAAATCAAAAAATGTCTTATTAATTGGAAAAGGATTTTTAAAATGCATATGAATCATATATTGTGGAAAATAAATTTTATTTTATCATAACTTTTTAAAAAAAAACATAGAACTTTTGGGATTTCTTTTTATTTCAAGATTAACATTGTAATTTTTAAAGAAAGCATTAAAAATAATTTAAAACATTTCTTGAGTAAAATATCAATTATATTTTGAAAAATATTTTTAAAAAATAAAATATTTTGACAAAACATTTATTTTCAATTATACTTGAGAAAATATAAAATAATATTCACATAAAATAATTGTTCAGATGGTAGTAAAATTTTTTCATGTCATGTTTATTTAAAAAAATTCTATCACATTTTCAATTAATGCCAAATGTGAATTTCTTGGAAAATAACATGAAGATTACATTCATAAAATTTCAATAAAAAGTAAATATTGGGTAAAAGTAACTTCCAAAAATCATTTATAAAATTTAAAAATCATTTATGAGAATATTTTTAAAAAACATCATTTGTGTAGAAAAATAGGGTTTTGACCGAAGAGATAGAAAAATATTAGTTTTCTTAAAACAAATTAACTCACAATTACAAAAAGAGAAGAAAAGATGGAAAATATGTATTTCCATGAAATATATATAGTATAATAAAAAAATCTATTTCATGAGATATGAATCAAAATATTTTATCATCATAAATATAATTATAAACAATCCTCATAAACTATGAGATATTAACATTAACTATTTTCTATTTTGGTAACACTAATTTCCACACCCCATGAAGAAATACAATAAACTAAATATTAAATTATAATTATAAGAAATAAATTCATGATATTAAATTTTAAAATTATTTATATACACATCATAATATAATGTTATTGAATAACATAACATATGTCTCAAAGAATTAAAGTTGAGGCAAAAATAAATTACCTCTTTGGAAAAATTTTAACCATAAACTTTTTGAAAGTTTGATATAAAAATGTATATGTAAATAAAAATATTTATTTGGTGATGTATTAAAAAATAAATTCATAGAATTATATATGCCTCCTAAAATTAATATGTTGTGATAATGGCAAGCATCTCATAGAATTAAAAGGTTAGATGACCATCCTTTACCATAACTCTCAGAATTCATCATAAATGGTTGTCCCTAACATATAATAGATATAAATAAAATATATGTATATTATTAAATAAAATTAATATTTATCATACTATATATCACATACTTATAACCTATTCGACCTATTTTCTAATAATTTATTGTAATAGTACTGATTCGAGTAATAACTGCATCATTTTGTACTTATTTTTTGTTTTGTGTGTTTTGGAACCCATTACAATAATAATTTTTTTCCATTAAAATAATTTTAAACATGTTATAAATATCATATTTATTAATTATATATTAATTTATAGTAATCCATTATAGTTAGAAAAGAAATTAATTACAACATTCATAATAATGATATGTCATACATACAGATGAATGTAATTTCCATTTTCTCAATGGATTAAGGGAAAAAAGGTAAATAATATATTACAATCATTTATTATTATTATGTTTTATATAACAATTTTTTCCATTAAAACCAACTTTATTACATCCAATTAATGAAGGATGTAATCATGTTGCTTCACAAGGATGTATTCCTCCTTAGGCAAGAGCAACATTACCATATTCCTCTAAAATGGAATGTATTATGTTATATGTTATATAATGAATATATAATTATATAAATACCATAAATATAATATATAAAAATTTAATCCATAATTATATCAATCAGTGATATGTGGTTATGGAAAAGAGATAACATTGATTCACGTGGCAGTAGTCTTCCATACACATAGTAGATGTGTTCTTTCATCTAATGGTAGTAGATATTGATATAGGTTTTCAAATAAATGTAACAAAATATAAAAAAAATTTAGATAATTTTTTATTATACTGTTTGTGGTAATACATAATTTAATGTTGAATAATATGAATTTAAAAGAAGGGTCTTATTGAAGATAATTTCCTTCTAGAAACGCTTCCTATAAGGCCCTAGCCTTAAACATTACAGAATCTTGAGTTATGTCAAGAATTCACATTGAGGGTCTTTTATGGTTTAGAGTTTTATTGAATTAGGCCATAAATATTACATAATTGATTCATACATTACATGCGGATAGATACACTCAGTATCCACTTTTTCCAAAAATGGAAACCCTTTAAACAATACAAGACTTCTTTTTCATGATAAAGGTTTTCTTGAATTATTAATTTCTCACAACCATCCTTATATCCTAGGAAAAAAATTAGATAACTAGTGATGAGCATAAAAATTTTATTGTAGAAAATAAAATAAGGAATAAAATCATTATGCCATGAATATTTAATAACCATGAAAACATTTTCACAAAATCCTTTTCTCACCAATAAACATAAACTATTTAAATTAAATCATGTATAATTAATATTCCAAAAAACTTCATATAAATCACAAAACTTAATGTTAACTTGTGTAATCCATATCATAATTACATTTTAACTTTCAGAACCATGTTGGGTGTAACCTTTATGGTTATGTTTGGAATAGCCATTATAGTATATCTCTATATAACTAAAGAGAATAATTAATGTTTACCTCTATCACATTACCTAATGAATTGGAGATCTATCATGGGATCACACACCCCTATTTTATCAAATAACCACCTGTATACATAATGAATTTCAAATAACCATAACATAATCATAACACATAAACCAAGGATAAAGGAAAATTAACATTTCCACATTGAAATCACATTTTATATTTACAAGACACACACTCATATATAAACACACATTATTTTAAAATAAAATGGTAAACCATTAAAGTAAACATAAATAAATAATTGACACATAAATGTGAGAAATTATATTCATGACGTACATATAAAAATCATTCAATGGTAAAGAAATAATCAATCCCCTTATAAAACACAAATAAGACATATTAAAATATGATTTTTTAATCATTGTTTCCCATGACACTTGGAAATGATGAAACAAATTTATCATAAATAATTCATGTCTATATAAATAAGTCATTAATATCATTTTTAAATCATGGAAATTAAAGATAATTAATTGGAAGGTTAATTATTTAAAACATTTAAAAAGATGATTTAGTTAAAGAATTCCTTAACTCTTGAGAAAAAATTGAAAAAATCATTAAATAATAACATCAAACGAAACATAAAATATCATTCAAAATTATATATTCATTATATAAAAATGAAAAATTGTTTTAATATATACCTTATAGGATAATAATTGTGCACAATATCATGACACTCCTCAAGGAAAAGAGATTGATATGTATTCCTTTAAAAGGATTATATCATTATATTAAGGATAAATCAGTGACACAATTATTTATGACAAATATAAATGCACCAAATATAGTTGGATATTAGTTATAAAATAATAATAGGTAATTGACACATATTCTTGAAAACAACCAATGACATGCATATTTAACTAAATGAAGTGAGATTTTGTTAAAATTTCCCTTACATCGAGTCTGACTTATCTCAATCATTATTTATATTCCATCATAATAAACCTAGATTGTTTTTTTAATTGTTTAAGAATTTTATCAGGTATATTACACATTTTTTATTAATTATTACCAATTTATAGAAAATTGTTTATTATTTGAGTACATATCTGACGTTTGGTCTATGTTCGGTACATGAGTCAAAAATGAACATGTTATAATTACAAATTGAACATTTTGTAAGAATTACATTATCTAATAAATTGTATTCCTGATTTAAATATCATATATATCTATAATATATGTATTTATGAGATTCCAAAATATTTTTATAAAATAAATGAAAAGCACTGTTCATGGAGACGGTAGGTCGTATGTACGCATGAACGATACGTTCATTTTTTGTCATATTAAATGAATAGACACTAAATGATAAGTAAGTATATTATAATTTAATTATAATATATATGTTATATATGTTACATTAGTTAATTAACGGCACCCATAACACATTCCATGTATGGAGAGAATGAGTCATATCACATTGTGGGGGTGGTAGTCCACGCTTACTCAAATTAAATTACCATATTTACACATTATGGAAAGAATAAAAGTATATTTTATATAAAAATTAAATAATAATAGATAAACTATTAATATAATATATATCATATATAAATATTGTCCCATAATAATGGCCACCAAGATAGGTGGTAGGAAAAAATTGAACAATCAACATTTCATGAGGTAGTTGTTCTCCGTACAGAGAAATAGTATGTTATATATCCATTTGATGGATTTGTGTGTAGATGTAGGTTGAAACTTGTCAATGAAAACATCTTAGTATATTTAGTATACTAGTTTTGTTATAAAATAATGTGATAAAAATATTTTATGTAGTTGGATAATGAAAATAATTTAGAGGAACTTAAGAGAAGATGTTACCTGTAAATCAGGTAACTCTTTTTTATTTGATCCAAAAGGCTTCCATGAGGTGCATTATGATCAAGGTAAGTTTTATATAAAAACATGACGGATTTTGGGAGATTATTTGAGAAGAATTTGGAAGATACAATGTTCATGAGATTTGTGTGTAATTCGGTAGTGTTCGTATTATTTTATAAGATGGATGAGAACACCTTAGGAATGTTTTGAAAAATTATTTTATTATAAATTTATTTTCGGATTATAATATATCTAAAGTGATATATTTGGAGAATAATATTATTATAGGTCTACATACTATCAACCAATAGTTTTTATACAATTTTAGTTCACAAATGTAACTTTATCATTTTACATTAAACACTAGTTAAATATATTAACTCTTACCATATCTTCTTGTATTTTGACACTATGTGGTTAATAAAGTTACTATAAAATAAAAATAGAACATATATTTTAAAATTAATGAAAATTATAACCATATATAAATATTTTTTCAGAATCATATATTAAATGATTATTATATCATTTAATAAAATAATATTTGTTTTAAAAATTATTTTACGTAAAAGTTTTACACTATTTAGTAATGGATTTTTTTAAAAGTCATAAAAACATGATTTAATTGAAAAAAATAAGTTAAATCAAATATAACATGTCATAATAATCTATAAAATTATTATATGGAATCAAAATATTCAAATTACATTTATTTTAATAATTATAATTTCATTTTTTTAATCATTCATTAATAAGGATATGATTACATCTCTATTGTGTCATAAAAAATTTATTTATTCAATGTATAAAAATATAAAATAAAATAATAGATAGTATGATATATTTTTATATTTTTAATGACTATTTATAAGCAAAGATATCATGTATGTATCCTTATCTTAAAATTATTTTAGTAAAAGATTGGGGTTTATGTTATATTTCTCTTTACTTTGAATTAATTTTTATAACATGTTATTATCACACCCATGTGGCTCCAAAATGAATAGATTTTGGACTAAATATTTTATTGGTCTCCCATGAGTCATCCAATATGATTAATACATCTGTTAGGATAGTTTTCTGTTATTATAATATTATTTTTACTCTTATTTACCTAATGTAGCCTTTAACTATGGTAAATAAAAATAATTACTGATGTTACTATTCATAATTTCAAAAATAAAAGGCTTATATTTAAAACATTTAGACCATATGATTCCAAATATGGAATCTATTTTTATGAATTCAATACACCTATATTTTAGTAATTAAATTAAAATTGATTCCTGTTGTCAAAACCAGAAAGTGGGTTACTAAGAAGTAAAAACTATCAAATGATAGACATGTTTATACGCCCGATTTAATGGTGAAATTACTTCCATTGACAAACATTGGATTAAATGATAAAATAATAATCCAATTAAACTTTAATAAAAATTAATAATAAAATCTAATAATATTTATAAATTATATGAAAAGGCAATTTTGAATTAAAATGTGGTATTTTTTAGTATTAAATAAAAATGAATTTGATAATAAAAAAAATTAATCCAAAGTCATTTTTGATGTCCTTATTCTAAAATATAAGTTTATTTTTTTCAAATAGTATATATAAACGTGGAGAAAATATATTTAAAAGGGTTTCTTCATCTAAATGTGGTAGAATGACCTTTTTAAAAATATTAGAGTTTTTATGCTTAAAAATGGATTCTTTCAAATTTTAATCCTCTAAAATTTATTGGATAAATGTAAAAACATTTAAAAAAATTTAATAATATTATTTTTAGATCAATTAATTATTACCAATGAAATTTCTATAATTTAACTACCATTTAAAATAACATTACTATTATTGTTTTATTTTTCATTACAACTCATTGTTGTATTCAACGTTGGATTTCAGAGAAAATCATTGTTGCGTGTTGTGTATTCTATAAGAAAAGAAATCCCCTATAGCATAAAATTAATATCTTATTCATAAATATTAATAGATATGAAAATGCCTTATTCTATAATTGACTGGGATGTTACAACATGCCCTGCTTTTGAAAATTGCATCCTCAAAAATTTATAATTGGACTCGATATCTTCATTGAAAATCCCACATTGGAAAAAGGGTTCATAAACTACCACATTAAAAGAAATAAAGATAAGTAAAAAAGGTAAAAATTTATAATACATACTAGGATTCTATTTAGGTAAGCATGGATATGGATGAAAAATGAACAATATTGTTCTGATAGAGAGTGATGTAAAACAATGATCAAGAGAATGTTAACTGTCATAAAACCACAAACTTGTGATGGGTTAAAAAATCATTAATTTGAAAAGATGAGAAGTAAAGAGAAACAATTTTGTTATAAAGTAACATTACATAATTTTTATGAATTTATTTATGAGTGTGACTTAGAACATAAGGAACTATACTAACTTGTCAAGTATAGTATCATCATTTAATAAATTACTACCATAAAATCATATTTTCTCCAAACCTTGATTATTCAAGAAGACTTGGTCACACCAGAATTATTAAAATATACTTCTAATGAAACCTATAATCCAAAAAATATTGACTATTTATTCATCTTTTCATGAAACATTAAACCAATCGAAAATTTTTAGAAAAAGATCAGATAATCCCCCAAAAATAATACTCTTTTAGAAGGGGAATGATTTCATTTGATCTCCAAAATTCAAAAGTAATACCCAATTTCTACATATACCATGCAAAAATAAATCATTAAAATTCCTCAAAATAATCCAAACTAATATTGAAACAAAACATTAATAATGATTGGATCAAATTGTCGTCAAATAAAAATTTTAACATGTATCTCTAAATAAAATAGATCACTCTTGAATAATCATACCAAAATGTAATTACATTAATCACATATTTTACTAATTATGTTGATCGTTTCCAAAAATAACCTGAATACCCATAACTCCACAATAAAAAAATATATTCTTCCAAAATAAAATTCAATAATTATTACTATAAAATCTAATTGTATTCTATTTTCCATATGAATATGTGGTTCCAAAAATTTTGAATGTCATCCAGAATAATATTTGTCATTAAATCCCAAGATCATTTTCAAATTCGTTGAAATCTATTAGATGAAATGTATGTTCCCAAATCCCATTATTATTATTTTAACATATTATTTAACAGAATAAATTATAAAGTAAGAGAAATCCATGACTTCACATAGGCTAGTCGTAGAAGATAAACCCTTGTCACCATTAGGTTCTGCGTTTGTTTCATGCGCCCTTGCTGGAAGTAATTCATTGTAACCAATATTGTGAGTTTTACATTTTTATAAAACTCAAAAATAACCCTAAAATGTTTTAACCATAATTTATATCTTATACATTTTATAATCATCCCAACTCATAATGAAATCAACATTTTAATACATGAATGCTTATATATATTTACATTTTTTACCTCTGAACTATTTATTAAAACAATTCTCAAAAGAAAAAAACATTATGCCTTGAACACAATGTCAACCTAGTTTCAATGTCATTCTTTTTGCATAGATAGAAGGTCCATGAATTAAAACAATTATTTAGAGATTCTACAAAATAACTAGCTTTGTTTATCCAAATACCCCTTCTAAAAGTTTTTTCGTATGGGTTTTCATGGAAAAATATTTTAGGAAAATAATTTTTTATTACATATAATTTCAAAACATAAGATAAGACTTTATTTTTATAAAACATTTAGATTGAGTTTGAGTTGAAACATTCAATCAATGGTCCATTAAAAATACCATAGGTATGTGATGAATAATGATATTTTGAAATCATATATTGATATGTTGCGCAAGGGACTCCTTCTTCAGTATCTTTTCCGAATCGTAATATTCTTCATAATATTGTGATAAATTAAAATATCCAAAAAATAATTTATTATATTTAACTTTTAATGAAAATTTTATAATCTTGAGATAATAATATTCAATTAAAAAACACCCATGATCCATGATCTTATAGAGGTATAGTGTAGGTTTTTGATATCTCAATACAATTTCTTCTATGTGAGTTGTATTGTAGAAATGGTTTCAGATGAATCTGAAATTTCTTTCTAATAATTATTGTAATAATGTTTCTAGGAATAGATAATAATGTTTTTTGAGATCCTCCTCCTTCCATTTGTAACTTACATTCATAGATATGAAAATTTTATTGAACGATGATTTAACCAATGTAATAGACATAGAATGCTACCATATGTTTAACCAAAACTCCTTATCCCAAAAGTTATCTAAAAAAAATAATACCAACAATAAGGCCCAAGCCTTAAACATTACATAATCTTGAGTTTGGTTAATAATTTAAAATTTCTATATTTTTAGGTTTATATTTTAAGATAATAAGGCCATAACTATTACATAACATACCAGGACATTACATATGGAGAGTTACACTCTTTATCAAATTTTTCTACAAAAGGAAATACTTTTAAGAAAACAATGATTTATTTTTGTGGATAAAAATATTATTGACTTGTTCCTTTATATTTCCCATCCTTATACCAAGTGGAAAAAATTTCCAAAACCTATGATGAGAATAAAAATATCTTAATGGTTTATAAAATAAGGAATTAAACTATCAGTCCAAGAATATTACAAACCCATGAAATTTTTTTCTCAAAATAAATCATTTCAACCATAAAACATAAAAATTTTATCCTACATCACGTATTCATAATATTCATTAAAAATAAAAAAAAGTACACTCATTACATATATATAGAAAAAATTCGATGTTATAGATATAATTAACCCCTATTAAAACAAAAATATAACATTTTAAAAGAATATTTTTGAGTCAAAGTTTCCTATACCACATTGAATCTTATGAAAGTAATTCACACTTAAAAACATTCATGTCTATATAAAAAATACCTTAAAATAATTTTGATAATATGTACATTGAAGAGAAATAATTAGAATATTAATTCATTAATAAATTTAAAATGAAGTTTTAGTTACAGAATCCCTTACCATTTGAGAAATACTTAAATTGAATTAATTAATGTATAACATCAAAAAAAACCCTAAATTTCCTGATAATATATAAATTCGTGATATAAAAACACAAAATGGTTATATATATACATTATAAGATTATAATGGTGCACAATATCATGATATTCCACAATGAAAGGAGATTGAGATGTGGTCCTGTACAATGATTGTATAATTATATTATGGATTAATCAATGACATTATTATTTGTGGAAAATATAAATACAACCAATATAAGTTTATATTAAGTCTAAATCGATCATATGTCATTCACACATATTCTAGGATGAAAAAAATCAGTGACGTAGATATTTAACTCAATAAATGGAGATTGATATAATATTCCCCTTACCTCGAGTCCTACTTGTCTCGTTCATTAATTATATTCATGAATAATAAACATAGGTTATTTTATACTTTCTCCAGAATCTTTTTCTTTGTTATTATTCCTTTTATATTACTTATTAACATGTTATAGAAATTTTTTAATTATTTGAGTTCATATGAGATGTTTTGTCGATGTTCGGTACATGATTTAAAAATAAAATTTTTATAATTACAAATAATCTATGTGGTCAAAATTAAATTATCTATAGAATTGTATTAATAAAAAAAATATCATATATGTCTTGTGTTTTTTTATTCATAATATCCCATAACATTTGGAGATAAGAAATGAAATTCATAGTTCATGGAGACGGTAGGCCGTACATACACATGAACACTACTTTCATTTATTTGTCATATTAAAGGATTGATAACTAAATAAATATATATATATTATAATTTTAGTATAATATATATGTAATATATGTTACATAATTTCATTATATCAATCATTTATACATTACATGTATGTAATTAATGAGTCATATCAGATTAAGTGGGCGTTGGTCCACTCATCCTCAAAATAAATTATCATATTTAAACATTACTAAAAAAATGAAGGTATATTTAAATAAAAAATACTGAAGAATATATAAAATATAAATATCATATATAAATATTTTTCCTCCATTATAACCAATATGAGAGGTGGTATGAGAATATTGAAAAATCATCATTTGATGAGGTTATAGTTCGTGGTACATAGAAACAATTTTCTCTATATCCATTATATGGAGGTGTTTGTATGTGTAGACTATACCCTTAGAATAAAAAATCCTCGTAAATTTAGTGTACTGAAGTTTTTATAAAATAATGGAATAAAAATACCTTATAGGGTTTGTTAATGAAAATAAATTAATAGAGCTTAGGCGAAGACATTACCTCTAAATCAAGTAACTCTTTAATTTGATCCAAAAGGATACCTTGATATATATTCAGACCTAGGTAAGGATGATAGAAAGAAGTGAGATATGTTGGGAGATTAGTTTAGTAGATTTTTCACAAGACAAGGGGCTTTAAAGGTGAGAGTTAGTGGCCTTTTATAATAGGGAGGACAAAACTTTAGGATAGTCTGGAAATATTATTTTATTAATTATTTATTTTTAATTTATAATATCTATAAAGTGAAATATTTCTACGATAAAATGATAAATTATCTAAATACACTAAATAGATATTTTTTACACAATTTTAGGTCAAAAATGTAACCTCAACTTTTGTATTTAACCCGTACATAGATAAATTAACTCTTACGATGTCTTCTTGTATTTTAACACTATATAATAAATATAATTACTATATAATTCTAATAGAACCTTAAGTGGATCTCTAGTGAAACTTGTATCACTATAAAAGTATGTTTTCCATATCATATTCTTTTAGGTTTATTATATCATTTAATAAAATAGTATTTTTTTTAAAAAAAAACTCATTTATAAAAATTTTGATACTATTTGGTGTTTTATTTTTTTTAAGTCATAAAAACATGATTCATTATAAAAAATTACATTAAATCAAATATAATATGTCATAATACTATAAAAAATTTATTTGTGACGTCAATTGTTTCAAATTACATTTATTATAACATTTATAATATCATTTATTTGAATCATTTATTAATGAGTTAATCTATACAACATCATTGAGTCCTATCAAATTTTATTTATTTAATGTATAATCATTATAAATAAAATACCACTATGTAGATAATATTTTTATCTATTTACTAACTATTTATAGTCAGTGATATCACTTGTATAACCCTATTTTAAAATTGTTTTAGTAAAGAGAAACTTGTATATCTTATATTTATCTTTACTTTGTATTATTTATTATAACATGTCATTATCACACCCAAGTGGCTCCCAAATGCAAACATTTATGCCTAAGGATTTTTTGGGTCTCCAAATACTCATCTAATTAGATTAGTACATTTGTTAGGGTAGTTTTATATTAATATAATATTAATTTTACCCTTATTTACATATTTTACACTTCAACTGTGGTAAATAAAAAGAATTACGGATGTTACTGTTCATAATGTCTAAAAATAAAAGGTACCTATGTAAAATATTTGGACCTCTTGATTCCAAATATGGAATAAATTACCCTACACTCAATAAACTGTAATTTTAGTAATTAATTTAATATTAATTCTCATCGTCAAAATAATAAAGCAGGTTTTTAAGATGTAAAAAAACTATCAAAATATTGAAATTTGTTCATGTATAATTTATTGGAGAAATTTAAAAAAATGACCAAAATTGGATTAAATGATAAAAACACATTCCAAATTTACTTTAACAGAATTAAAAATATAATCTAACTATAAAAATTAATTATAACAAAGGTCAGTTTTGAATTAAAATGCATCATTTTTCAGTATCCATTAAAATTTTAATTTTATCATAAAATATAAAACATAATCCAAAGTACATTTTGATTTCCCTCATCTAGTGAATTTTTTTTTCAAATATAACAAATAAAAGATTCAAAAATAGAATTAACAATGGTTCTCTATCAAAAGGTGATAAAATGACTTTCAAAGAAGTATTACACTATTGTATGCTTAAAATTGGATTCATTCTCATTTTAATACTCAAAAATATATTGGATAAAT
Source organism: Viscum album (assembly GCA_963277665.1). Taxonomy (NCBI): domain Eukaryota; kingdom Viridiplantae; phylum Streptophyta; class Magnoliopsida; order Santalales; family Viscaceae; genus Viscum; species Viscum album. Next base: position 1,084,064,329 of record OY728119.1, read on the forward strand.
TTTAATACATTTAATAATATTTATTCATCATATTTTAGTTAGTTTTGTTCATTATTTCCAATAAAATGGATAGTTGTTAACTACGATTTAAAATAATAATAATATTATTGTATTATTTTTCAGTATAACTCAGCATTGTCTGAAAAATTCAATTTTAGAAAAACTTTTTGTTGTGTGTTATGTATGCTATCCAAAAATTCATCCCCCTTAACATAAAATTAATATTTTGTTCAGAAATATTAATATATTAGAAAATGTATTATTCTATTATTTTTTGGGATTTGACACTTCCCTAGCATCCCATATTGATAATCATAGTGTTGTCCTTTTAATATAACAATCATATATATAACCTGAATGGGGATATTTGAAATTTATTTTTTACTATTTTTATTAATTATAATTTTTTATTGGTTTGAATATGTAATGGAAGGTGTTGGACTTTTATTGATGGGGGAAAGAAACCAACTTGGAAACTACATGGGAACTTCCCAAAAGAATCAAAAATAATAAATTAAATCACATCTAAAAAATATACAATGTTACCCTCTATTCAATATTGGGAAGTATAATATATAAATATTTCTATATATTTTGATTTATAAATGTTTTTTGTATTTCTTTAATCCTTTTTAGTTTAGTTTAACCCCATGGTAATCCTAATTTTACCTAAACTATATGAAATAGTTTTTTACTATATTTTCTATTATTCATCATATAATAATTTTGAGATTATTAGATAATGAAAATAATACTTATTGAAAATATTGAATCCATTTTTTCAATTTCATTTCCCAAAATTGGAGAAATGTAATTTGAAATGTTTCTAGCAGATAGGACTAGAAATCATGTTTTCAATGAGAAAATGTTCATATTTTAAAAACCATTATAAAAATTCAATATGAAAATGATTATAGAAAACTAAATTAGATTAATCGTATTTTATTTTAACTAATTTTTAATTTAAAACCATTTTATAATAATTTGTATGATTAAAAAAAATTAGGATGCTATAATTCTAAATAACTGATAGTAACATTCATTATTCATCGAAACGTTTATCTCCTTAGAAAATTCAAAAAAAAACAAACAATAATATAATTTTGATGTGAGAACCTCAAATATGAAAATTGTTTTTTGAAATAAAATTTTTAAAATATTTAAATATTATGTTTTAAATAACTATGAAGAAGGTAAAAAAAACATTTTTATAAAAATATCATTTTTAATGGAAATTTTGATTTATTCTAATCTATTTTATAGAAAAACAAACGCAATGAATTTTAAAAAAATTATTGAAAATAAAATATATAAATTTCAATAAAATAATTCAAAATAAATGTTATCTTTATAATTTATTGTGGTGTAATGTGTTTTTTTATTCAAATAATTTTCAATAAAAATATTTTGTTTATTTTAAACATGTTTTTTTAAATTAATAATTCTTTGGTCACCAAGGAATTAATTTTATATATATGTGAAAACTATATGTCCTCATAATTATTTTAATACTATTTAAACCCATGATTATAATGGTTATGTGAGAACTATAATAAAAAATGATAATATTTTATTAGTATGTTACATTTACATTAAACAAGGTGTTTCATGTAATGCATGTTACACTCAGTGTTGTATGTAATTTAATATAAACGTGGTGTTTCATGTAATGAGAAATATAAATAATTTTAAATTTATATGAAAATAATAATTTATAAAATAGAAGGGTGTTACATTCTACCCTTTCTAAAATTAATTTATGCTTCTAAATTCACGACTATGGAACCAAAAACTATTGGTTCTTCTACCTCATTACATACTCATATTCGATCGTAGATTCCAAAATAAGGTGATTTAATCACAAAACATTGACTAGGTAGATTGTATTATTTTATATAACATTCTCAGTAAAATCCAGAATCTCCCCTAGTTGTATCTGAAATGAAATATCAAGTTATAGTAATATAATCTCAGATTTAACTACATGTAATGGATCAGGTTGTACTCCATCTAGAGAGATACGTTGAACACGTCATAATATTCAGAGTGATTACTTGGTAGATCCTTGAAATATGATATGGTACAAATATGATCAATAATTTTATAGGGATAGATAAATATTGGGATTAGATTCCCCATATTTACTCTATGAATAAATTTATAGAAACACCTTCTCACTATCATAAAATTATAGATTGTATCATTAATTATCAGTATAAAATTTCTATCAAATTTATTATGCCCCTATGTATTGATGAATGGATATAACATTCAATTAAATTTCATCATCTAGGTTAGGTCATCATTATTTTTTTTTCAGAAACATCATTCCATTATGTTAGATTTCTACACATTGAACCATAATGGCATTCATAAGGATCCATATGAATGATCATGTGAATGATATTATTGTAGGAAAACTAAAATAGCATATTGTTTTTATCCAAAACACTATTTAAATCCATATAAAAATATATTATCTTATTATATGGTTTTTTAATAGTTACCTCGAACAAAACATCTATATGAGGATTGTATGTAGTGCTAAAAATGAATTTTCTATCATGATCTTGATAAATAATTATTCAGTACATTTAGTTGAACTTCATATACTGATAAGATACATTTGAAATTTATACTCCATAAAACATTAAATCTTACTTAATATATATTTTGGAAAGTAGATCTGTGTATAATTATTCTCTAATAAGAAATAAGTTTACTAACTTCATAAGGTGATTGAATATATATCGTAGTTAATAGTAATGATAATATAAACCATAATGGTTACCAGTTCCATTAATAATATGTCCACAATGATTAAATTATTTCCTCAAATAAACTTTTAACGAAAAAATGTACCAATATAAGGGCTTATATTATAATAAAATTAATGAATTAACTTTAATATCGATAAATTATCATCACATAAATCCTCAAAATGTGTGTCATTGACAAAAACACTAACATTGGAAGTTAGGGTTTATCCATGAACCTATTTAATATCAAATGTGATTTAATTAATCCAAAATACATGTTGAGGGATAAAATATATGATTAAAATACCATGAAATTTCACTAACGGATAAAGAATAATATTTTCATTGGACATATTGTTAAATATTAAAACATGAAAGTTATCATTAGGGATTGGAGGATATGTGTTACCTTATTATCATGATTCAATTTAACCATAGTGATTGATTAATTTTTCCCTATTTCCATTGAATTGGATGGTTATATGGATTATCATCATCATTAGAGCTTGGATAAGGGCATTTATTCACATAATGTCCATACGCCTTGCAGTTGGAACATTGTTGTTTTAGTAGTGATTTCTATTTGGTGTTCCATTTATGTCCCTCATTATCTTATGTCTATCCATTAATTCAAAACCAATTACTCGATAACTACTCATTGCAATCATAAAACATTTACTAACCCCCTTAAGAAATTATCTTCTATATTTCTTCCGACATATTAACCATAGAGTAAATCTTAGCTTATTCTCTAATGGGGTTTTATATTTTCCTTTATATTCTATATTTCCTTTCTTATAAAAATAATGATATTGATACATTCCTTGAACATCTATTTCAAATATGATAATATAATGAAAATAAATTCATAGTAACTATTTTCACTTATGGATAAAACCTATTAGATACATTTATTTAATCCACTGAAGAATTGATCAACCATACATTCATGTTCCAATCCAATAACCAAATCATACCACAAAATCCTTGCAGAAATTTTAAAATCTGTTCCATTGGATTCATCATAAATTTTCTTTATATCATGGAATTACTTCTCCATTTTTGTATGAACTGTACAGGGAAAGTAATTATTGATAAATTATATCTTGAACTTATCTCACTCAATGGAGTAAATTTCATCGTGTCCAATTGTATTACTAATTAGAGTCCACTATTTATAAATTTTACTTCAATTTGATATAAATCCAATACAATATTTTGATACATTGAGCACTGGATAATAGAAAATATCATTTAAATAGAATTAATCCATTTACTATAAACTTTTGGATCAAAAGAACCACTAAAATATGGTGGAAATTGCCTCACATAGGAATTAACATAATGTCATTACCTCCTTTTCTCATTTGGATGTTCACCATGATTCATTATCATTGGATGTTTTGATATAATATAAATAGTATTTTTTATTTTTGATCTCATAACATTTGGTTTCATAGTGGGAAAATAATTGCATTTTCCATCACACAAAGCTTTAAGATGGTTTTTTTGGGATCCATCCAAAGAATAAAAACAGAAATAATATAATGAGAAACACTAATCGTACTGGAAAACAAGATTATCATGAAAAATTACATAGAGTATTAATAAATAATTAAACCTTATTTTTAATCTACAAAAACATATCCCTATACTTGGTCATTAATGGTTGATATTTAAACCCTTCACTAAGGACCAAAAACTGTTTGTAACTTTCCAAATCATATCTCCAGGGTGTGTCAAACCTGGTGTGGAGAAAAGCTCATTGATATTAACTAGTTTACAATTGATTCTAGATCAATGTTCCCTTTTAGATTTATTACCCTTAGGTATCGATGTACTAGGTCCACATCCACATCTAGTATTCCAAAATGGATATAATTACATAGAAACCAGTTTTTCTATATGTTATAAAAACTCCAAGTAATTTCCATACACATTGACTCATCATTAAACATATAAATAAATAAATTACTAGACATAAACTTATAAATATTCATAGGGATTTTACTAATTTTTTATCCTCATAGTTTCCAAAGGAAAACTAATCATATCCTACGATACCAACTGTAGAGACTAATGGTTCTCATAAATAGATATTACATATTTTTATATGAATATTTAATAAATTAGTTAAACACACATGTGAGGAAGATAATAGTTTGGTGTATTTAGAATCATGATATAAAATATTCTTAACATTTCTCATGAACATATCACACATAAAACCATTATTTGTAACATGGGTAAAGAACGAAATGGTGATCTGAGATGTTTGGTAAGGGTAAAAAACTGTGACATCAATGATCACAAAATAATTACATGAGAATAAGGTTATTATAAGATGAGATACACTTTTAAAAAACATAGCCTATATATCAAAGATAATTATATTGAAACATCACATAAATCGTAGTAGTTAAAAAGACCTGATTCATAAGGGAATTAAATAAATTGATCCATTAGAGAATAACATTATCATAAGACATATAATTATTCCATACACATCAAAATATAAAATCATTCTCATGTTACTGAAGGAACACTTCCATTGCAATAATAGTGGAATGGGTTCACTCCCCAAACAATCATGGTAGTCATGGATCACTCCCAAGACCAACATGACAAACTATTTCTCTTACTAATATAGGTCCACAACCCATTCTATTTCAATATATTTCATGAATAATAAATAATTACCCAATGAATTTAGAGGGAGATATAGGCTACACCCATTATATAATTAAAATCATTACTATGTGTTCTATAGGATCCTAAAACACTCACCATATCATAAAAAATGAAATGAAATGGGTTTCATAAAAATTTCATCAAATCATATTCTATGGAAAGTAGATAGATTTCATAATAATTTACTTTTTTCATTATTTAGTAACCCCTTAAACGAAGTATGTTTCATTATAATTTCCTCATTATATATCACATGGAAATTAAATAAGTTTTAGTAAAATCATTCCATCAAAAACAATAACAATTTATAAAAAGTCTACGAATTGTATCATTGGATAATATCCCATATAAGGTATAGGTAATGTCAACACATTTCATCTTAGTTTGAAAATGATATTGAAAATACACTTTAAAATTTTCATTTGTAAAATAACATTAATTTAGAAATCACTTTTTAAAAAATCATAAAAAATTGTGGAATTTAATTTCTTTGAAGATGAACAATGAAAAATATAAAGGAAAATTTGAAAAAATTCAAATAATTTCCCTTGGAAATAAGAATTAAAAATTTGAAAAAAAATCTTTTTATATTCAAAAATGTATTTCAAATTACATTCCTTTAAAATAAACATGAAAATATATAAATAATTATTTATAGAATATATTGGTCTTGATAGTGGAAATTGTTTTACAAGTCATACACATTAATAAAAAACTTTATTCACATTTTCAGTATAAGGAATATAGGCATTATTTGGGAAAAACAATGAATATTACATTAAAATATTTTTCCAATGGGGAAATTATTAAAAAAAAGTTCTGTAATAATTCATTTGGATAATTTTAAAACTATTTTTGAAAACATTTTTGTAAAACGTGGTTTTTTTTAATAATTAGGATTTCAAACAATTAGGGGGAAAATATGAATCTTCTTAAAAAAGTTCAATTGTTTAGTACAAAAAGAAAGGAAAATTCAGGTTAAAATGTATTGTAATGAAATAAACATAGGAGAGTAAACTAAATTTTTTTTGTGATTGATGTATCATTTGATTTTATACTTAAAATATAATATTAAATAGTCTAAAAATGAAAAGATTGTAATATAAAATGGTTACGATTTTGGTAAAATTGAATTTTATTCCTCATAAAGAAGTTAAACTAAATGAAAGATAAAATTTATTAATAATAATTATATTCATTATTGTAAATTTTAAAGGGTTTTTACGTACACCTCATTAAAGAAGTTTTCTATATAATATAACCAGTCTTAAAGAAGGAAAATTGAGACAAAAATACTTTACTATTTCATAACATTTGAAATAAAAACCATATAAAAGAGAGATCATAAAATTTATATGTTAATAATAGTAATATTTAGGTTATGAATAACAAAAATCATTCATTGGACGTACATACACCACATAAAATAAATAGGTAGCGAATATACATCTGTCCAAAAGATGTAAAAAAGGCGAGATGAGAATCCCTTAATATAATTCTAGATTTCCTTAGTACAAGTTTGATGACACTATATAATAGATATAATTTTTATATAATGTAATTATAGAACCATATTGATATATATAATACCATGTATGATATATTTATACCCTTCTATGAACTGATTATTAAAATTTTCTTATTAATGTTGTGATTGGGCAATAACTTCTTCAATTTTCTCATTTGTTTTGGGTTGGTGTTTTTTTTCCTTTTAAATTTATCCTGGGTATAAAATTTAAATAATGTTAAAAAATATATTAATATCTTATATATTGATTATTTCTTATTTACAATAACCAATAATAATTATATATAGAAATAATTTACATCGTTTAGGGATACAGTTGGTCATACGTACATATGAAAAGTGTTTCTATTTTCATGATGAATAGAAAGAATGAAAGGTAAGATATATATTAATTAAAATTTATTTTCTAATTCATATATATCTAATTTTATTATAAAAACTATCCATATTAACTTCTATGTAAAGCATGAATCAATAAAATCGCCTCGTGAGATGGTTATTTTTTGTACACACGAGTGATTTTAAAATATTCTTGATTGTTGAAAGTATGAATTTATATGTGATATAATGATTCTAGAAGATAATTTTTATCATTGATATTATATATATAAATTTAATACAAAATTATATTCATTTGTGATATGTGGTTATTGAAAATGAATAACATCAGTATGTGTAGTGGTTGTGCACCGTACATGTGATCGAAAAATTCATTCTCCATTTGATGGATGTGGTTATGGATATAGTTATTAAAATAACATAAAAACTAATAAATAAATAAAATATACTATAATTATTATATTGGATGTTTTAAGATGTATTTGAAATAGAAAAAAAATGCAGGAACATAGTGATGACAATTACCTTCGCATTGATGAACCTCCTTTGGGTCTATTTTTAAATAAAATATTGTTAAATATTTTAGAGAACCATAAGATCTAAAACATGGATATAGATTTTTGGAAAGTATTATTTTGAGGATTTTTTAAACAATATGACATGAGAGGTGTGAATAACTGAATGATGGTGGTGTCCTTTTATAAGTTAGGGAATGGAACCCACTTGGAAACTACATGGATATTTGCCAAAAAATCTATAATGATAATGTAATTCCCATGTAAAAATATTCCAAATAAACATATATTCAAACATGCAAATAATAATATGGTAACATGTCTATAATATTAAAATTATACATGTTTTGGGTTATTTTTACCCTTAACGTTTTAGTTTAAACTCAGGTAATCAAATTATTGCCTTAATAGCGATAAATAATTTTTATTTTTCATCTACTCATTAGGCTAAAAATTTAAACTGAAACATAAATAATATAAATTATTCTGATTCCAAATATGGAATCCGTTTTTCAAAATTCTATTCACATTAGTGGAACATTATAATTTTATATTAATCAAATATAAGTGACTAAGAAAGTGAGTTTTAAAAAACAAAATGTTCTAATGATTAATTTGTTTTAATTTAAAAATTAAATTTATAAAATATTAAATAAACTACACTAAATTAATAGATATATAATTTGGAAACGTTTCCTTTTCAAATGGTCTAAAAATATTTTCTATTGTTTAATATTTTTTAAAATTAACAAAAAGTTTTAATAAAACCCAGTATTTTCAAGTGTATAAAGAAACTTTTACTTCTACTAAAAATTGTCAAAAAAATATCCCTAAGATATTAATGTGCTGATTTCAGTAGTGAAATTTATTTTTTCAAATAAATTTATTTATAGGGTGAAAATATTTAATTAGGTGTGCAAAAAGGTGATGAATTTTTTTTAGAAAAAAAAGTAAACTTACAATCGGATTTATTCATATCAATTATCTAGAAAACTAATAATATTAATTTTATAAATTGTATTCAATATATAATACATAAATTTCATTGAAATCATTCAAAAAATATTTTTCTTTAATTTATTTAGTTAGAAGACGTTTTGTGCATAAAATTATTTTTAGAAATAGATTTCTATTATTTTTAACTAGTTTTTATTTTAAAATATAATTAGTTGGTCATGAAATAAATCAGTTTACATTCATGTTTATATGATATATTTTCATAATTTAGTTAATCTTATTCATTAAAACCACTTTAATGGCTTGGTGATAAATATTGTGTTAAATAATAATATTTTAATATTTTGTCGCATTACCTTTAAAAATGACGGTGCATGTATTAAAACCCACACATAGTGTTTCATGTAATACATTATAAACATGCTGTTTAATGTAATCCAAAAGATCAAAAACAAAAAAATGAGAAACATAATTCACAAAATCCTGAGGTTTTACAGTTTTGAAAGGTGGATGGTTTACTTTGTTACCCATTTCATAAAATGTGAACATCAACTAGAATTAGTGTAACAACATGGGGTGTCATCATATCACCCACAATTAGTTATAATGTGGAATTTATTATACATTAATTAAAATGACCAATAAATATGAAATATTTATAAATATTTGAGATTATTTCTCTATAAATTATTGGTTCATGTACACACTATCTTAATTATATCAATTATTCCTGTGTACCGTGGTTTCCATTTGTATCGTAAAAAATTACTTGACTTGGGGATTCATAAATGAAAATATAAAAATGATGTTTTGGTTTATAATAAATCATACATACTGATCATTTAGTTGATGCATCATAACTCCACTAAGGCTATAGAGATGTTGTCTAAATTAGGATCTAATTATTTGTTGGTCATTGATAAATTCATAAAACCCCTTATGTGTTGTCATCTCACCCCATGGAACCTAGAAGTGGGTTCGAAGCCTGAATAGGGGCTTTCCTTCATAATATTCTCATATCGTCAGTATAATATGATCAATATCAATGTTTTCATATTGAATTGTTTAATTATTTTATATTGTGTTATATAATGTAATATCTAAAACACCACTCAATTCCAAGACTCTCACTCTAAAATAACATATACACTAATGAATATCACTATAAAGACCTCTAATATGACTAAATAGTCAACTTTAAAAGAGATTTTCAAACCCCACTCGATAAATTAGCCTACCTCATGCATCAACAATTACACACCATGGATTCCACAGGTCAAGTGGGATGGTGATTTTCTAGTACAAAACATCTATCTCTTATTCAGATGATGTGACGAACATATCAGCTCAAATGTTTTTGGGGAAAAGGATTCAAGGATCCATATCCATTCTCTTGGAATCTGTCTCTAGTCAGAGCAATTCCCTTTCCATTGGTGGAGTTTCTTATACATTATCCCATGCCATGGATAAGGGATATCTTCATCATAAATATACCCCAAAATTGAATCTTACATACACCAACACATGTTTTAGGGACTTCTTCCCACCAATTTGTGCATAAAATTTAGAGTGTCTGTGACTATGAGACATCTATTAACTAGTTCAAAGATTAAAAAAAATTCAAAGAATAATGATTGTGACATGAAAACTAAATCATTGATACTAATAGAAATTATTTCCCCCATGAATTCAATGATGCTTTGCAATAAACTATATGTCCATCCCTAATCAATGATAATTTCACCTCTAACATATATTTACCATATCAAATGACAAACCTATCTTTATTTATGGGTATATATTATTGTGTAACTATGGACCTCTATCACCAAAATAATTCATGATTATTATAGGGATAGAGGTTATATTAAATCATGTATTACATTATAAATATTTCCTATTTAATGAACCACCCTTTCACTATGATTTTAACTATATATAATTTAATGTTTTGGTTTATCTAGTTGATTGTTCAATTCACTATCTGCCGAATAAAAATATGTTTCTCTATCATTAAAAAAAATTATTGGAATTATTTCTTAAATACGATAATCATTACATCATAACCCTATAATTTCTAATAGTAACAAATCATTCATATGGACATGTTGACGTTGAGATATTTTAAGGTAACGGATCATCAATATTATCCTCTCACTAGGATCATGAGAATTGATTTCATATATTATTTTCAAAATAAAAATTTCATATTTGAAAATTAATAGAGATAAATAAAATTCTGTCTTCCATAAGAGGTAAAAATTGATAAATTTATCAATAATAGTATTTGATCTCATTATACTTAAGTAATGGATCAGAACACATATGAATGAAAAATATCATGTATGATGTTCAAGAAGACAACTCCTCGTATTGGATCTATATTGATACCTTTTATTCCAAAAAATATTAGATCACTCATGAAATTAATCAATTCAAAAATCATATGGGGGAATCCATTCATGAAATAGATTCATTCTAAAAGAGGTTATTTTTATAAAGGGGGTTGTTTGAAAAAAAAGATATATAATAATTAGAATATTATATAAAAGGGGGTCCTCACAAGCTATTTTTTAGTGAATGGCCACCCATAAGGATAAGGTAATGTCTATAAATATATCATTCACCATAATAATCCCTTTTTCATACCAATTGGCCTCAATTTTGATGGGGGAATAATTTATTTATCACCAAATACTTCTTTTCAACATTTTGATGGTAATCAATTTTGGATGTTAGGACCCAAAAGGAGGAAAATATAGAAAATTATTTCTTTAATTAAATATTATAATTCAAAATAATATATAAATATTTTCATGTTATTTGGTTTAAAATATACTTTTTTGGTTCCTTAGGGATTAAATGTTTCTATTATTCTCTCATGGTACCTTCATTATTGTAGTACTCCTTTTATTATTACAAGCTCCTTTAGGGACCTCGTTCCTTTATAGAACACTAAAACATTCATTTTTTCTATTACATATCCTCATCGTTATCATTTAGATACCTCTTAGTAACGTTTCTTCTAGGATGTGAGAATGATGATTTTCTGTGGTCGTGTAACCCTCACTATCTAGGTCCGTCCATTGAGACTGCATAACCCTTAATACTTATGTGTATTATATATAAACACCATGTTTGGGGATGTTATCAATATCTTCTAATTAAAAAAATAGATACATCATAATGAATAAAATATATCTTTGTTATGAGATACCATTAATCACTAGGAAATGTGTGTGTCTTAATTTCAAAGATTCAATCATTTTTGAAATATTCAACTAAAAACTAGTTCAATAAATAGACAAGGTTATTGAATGGTTAATGAATAAAAATAAATAAAATATACTGGAAAACAACTAAGTGGATTATTTGTTGAGAATATCGTATCATGAGTCTCCTTGTAAAATCCTCTTATACAAGTATCCTTCATAGTTCTCCTACAATTATTCACATTCACAAAGCCACTTCTGGGAGGCTCCTTCAAAAATCACTTAATGTAAGCTTCCTTTATAGAGACCCTACCATAAGTATCCTTCATGGATAATTCCCATGATCATCATTTATGAATTTACACTATTATAAAACCCTTAATGGGCTAAATTGTTTAAAAATATTACATGGTTTATTCTCTCCTTATGTTGAAATTTGATCATATGTGAAATGTGGTTGTCCTTTTATGCCGACGACCCTGTTCATAGAGGTTATTAAGAAAAAATAATTTAACTGACACTCTTCCAATTCATAAACAAACCTATTTATGCATAAATGGGAGTAATTTAGTTTATCACTTTACTAGTAATCATTTATCTATTCCACATCAAACCGAATAACCCGCTCATATTCATTTTTCAATGGAAAAAAATTATCAAACGTAAATTCTATCAAGGAATCCTCCATAGCCACCTAAGAAACCTAATTGATTTTTATGTATTATTATTCCCCCAATAAATATACTATTTAAATTCTAAAATCCCACTTTGGTGATATCATCTCTAACTAATAGAATACAAAGTATAATCATAGTTATTTATTACACTTATAATAATGGTCGAAGTCATGATGACTTCGATGAAACATTCCCAAGATCATGTTTTCCATATTGGATGGCCCAAATCTAAAATCTAATTATTCTAAGAACCTTTTGGAATTATTCATTCTATTCATAGAGGTGGGTAATTACTTTGGGCCTTGTTCTAGGTAAAATCACATGAACCAAACTTCATATGACCCAACAATTAGGATAAGAATCTCTGGGGAACATATATTCATGATTGTTTCATGCATGGTATAAGTATTATATCTATAATCACCATGTATAATATTTTAATACATAGTCCTTATATGTCCTTCCTACTTAATGTAATGCCTAATCATACCCTTTTTTGAACCCCAGACAACTTCAGAGGTGAGGGGTGAATGAGGGTGTCAACATTTTATTTTATTTTAAGGATCTTATAAACACATTTTTATGAACCCATTAAACCTAATAGCATGTATTTAACATATACCAAACACATAAATACTGTAATTTAATGTTTAATAAAATGAATTTTATTTGGATCACCATAAATTAATACATTCAAGGAGAACCATCCAAGTATGTGTAAGTCATACTGAAATACACTATGATTTACATGTATTTGTGGATTAGAATTGTTTCCCTTGGACCATCCATTACAAGAACACATCCATTATAATATATTCCAAGATAGTGCATTTCATCCATTTGATCGCCTCTGTTACCTCACCTCTATAAAATACTCCATTTAAATTCTTCTATATTTTAACAACCTTAAGGTCATTTTTCCTCATTAAATGTATTTTTTTCTAACCATTAACACCAGAATATGAAGCTCTAATATATTCCAAGTTGTTTAAAATTTCAATATTATCATCCTATTTATAAATTGGAAAATATTTCCATGAAATATATAACATTTTTAAAACACCATATTCCAGAGACCATGTTTAAAAGAACCTGAGTGAAAGACTATATTGTCTGAAACCTTTTCAAGACTCGCTTTTTGATTACACAGGTCACAAAAACATAAGATATATATAGTAACATGTATTACCTTAAAAATACTGGCTAGCACATAACCAAAGTTTCAAGAACCTATGTTCAAGACGTCCACATATATATCCTTTATATGACCTCATTCATGTGTCCTTGTTTTGTTTATATGATCATATGATCAAGACAACTGATCTTCCTCAGAAAATCTTGCTGCATTAAATATTCATAAAAATGATCCAAACATAGATTAAGACATTAATCATATCATCACACACTAATAATTAATCAATTGTTATTTATTGGAATGTTTTTCCACTATTGGTTCTAATAAATATACCCAACCATCTATGTACTCTCCAAAAATTCAAAATTAAGAAATCATGTAAAGATTATGATCTTCACCGGGCCATACCCATTTGATCATTTGAAATTTACTTTCATGTTCCTCAGGTCACATGACCCCTTCAATTATGGGATCCATATAATGTCACACAATCAACCATCGCCCATTCTTATGGTCACATGATATCTCATTCACTAATGATCTGCACGATACAACATCATAATAGCTCTTTAATAATTATAGATCATGTATAAACCCTTACCTTCAAAGTGTGGAAATTATATCATATTCAATTAATATTGATTAAATAATATAATTATCCATTCTATAATCAAATAGTTATAGTTCTTTTGGAGACATGGATACATAGTCAACTATTTCATTTTAGGTTGATATAATATCTCATTATGATCGGTATAAATTGGACACTTATTACATATATGAAACATAAAATATTTCACCATAACCTAGGTATATAAAAACATAATAAAGGGTGATCTAAAATACACTATAAGGGTAAACTATTGATATATCAATAATAACATAAGCATAATATAAGAATAAGGGTATGCGAATAAGATATTGACATTTGAAAACCATAACATACATATCATAGATCATAATCTTGAGTCATTGCACAAATACTTAAATTTCAGAAGAATACAATCACAATGTAATTAATAAACATAATCCATGAGAGAATAATATTGGTGAAATACATATATTATTGGTGTATATATTAGAAGAGACAATAATTTTCATATTAATCATTGATCACTTCCCTTACCATCATTATGGAGTGATTTCACTATACATTCAAGCATAGTTGTCATGGTTCAATCTGAGTACTATAATATTGGATAGTGTCCCTTAATGAGTTCATTTCACTCCCATTTATAGTCCTATTTTTCTAATGAAATATTTATCATTACCCAATGCATTAGGGTGATATATAATTATGGGACCACCCATCACATTGTTAAAAAATGATTATGTGTGTAATATGAACATAAAAAATTCATCAAATCATTCTTTATTAAATTTAAATTAGTTTTATAAAAACTTCATCATTGAATATACCTAGGAAAATAAATGAGTTTCATAAACATTTCATCAATTAATTATTGTATAAACTATGGAAATGGAATATGATTCATTAAAATCTAGCCTTAAAATTCATAAACATTCCATATAAATATTAAGGATTATATAATTAGATTATATCACTATGAAATCATATTTATTCACAAATTATGTCATATTAGAAGAGTAAAATTCTATTAATAGATAACTGGGATCATTTCATGATGAAAATACCCCTTTCACTTCGAAATATATTATTTAAAATCAACATATTTTCCAAATATTAAAGAATATATTTTCATTAGATGGATCCATTAAACCATAATTAAAAATCATCAATGAATTTTTTGTTCATGAAAAATATAAATTCCTATCATGCAATAGAAGTTAAAGTAAAAAATCCCTTTCAAACTAATATTAAAAGAATGTTTAATGTTTCTCTATAGAAAAAGGAAAAGATTATTCCTTCTAAAAATGTTTGTAAAAATTTATAAATGGGTATAAATTATTTTTAAAAAACCTATGAAAAAATTAAAAACACTATTGAGAACATTTTGATAAAACATCTATTGGAAAAAAATCATTTTTGACTGAAAATACAAATAATTTCGACTTGACATTAAAATTTTACTTGAGTCCCTTAACAACAAAAAGTGAGTTAAATGCATGGAAAAATGACATAACCATAAATAACTACAAGATAATAAAATTAATGAGTATCTAAATAAGTATATAATTAAATTTCATTAATGGAAAATTTAATTTTAAATTTTCACAGTAAACAATGATATGAGAATATAAAATTTTTACCTCGACTTACAGATCCTTCATAACCACTATAACTAATTATATAATAAATATAAATTTATTATAAATATATGTAATACTTATTGAAATAAATATAATACCACGTATGATCCAATTTTAAAATTTTCTATCCTATTTATTAATAACTCCTTTTTAAAATCATTGTTTCTAAGTGTTAAATATTTTGTTTTTCATGAGAATTTTATATTTGTATATTTCATCATTATTCCAGGATCATAGTTCAACAATTTCCCTAATTTTAATAATGATATAAATATCCATTATATTTACTATTTTCTTATTAAGAGTCATCTATAAAACGATGTTAGAATAAAATTGAATTACATCTTTTGTGGAAATAATAGGACATACCTAAACGTCAATGTTGTTTCCACTTTTTGATGGATATAAGGAAAGATTGTTAAATATTAATTCACACTTCTAAAATCATTATTTTATCATATATATCTTATAAATTCATTAAATATATTCTTATAACCAACCAAGTAAAAAGGGAATGAATAAAAACACATCGCATTGTGCAGATTGTAAACTACAAGTACGCACGAGCCACTATATGATCTTCCAACATATTAAAAGGTAAAAAAAGACATGATATTTTAATTCCAAAATTATAATTATATCATAAATATAATATATAAACTTTAAACACATAATTATAACTATCATGTAAATTTAGTGATAGAAAATTACTTGTATCATTTAATAGAGGTGGTAATCCACATGTGCGCATGATCGACAATTTCACATCCTATTCGATAGAATGTATGGACAATATTGATGGATTAATGATTATAATATAATTTGATTATATTTATTTTGTGTAAATTTAATTATATTATGAAAAATATTATATATAGTGGATGTCTAAGAAGAATCAAATTGAAGTATATCTTGTATGATTATTACCTCTCTTTCGTTTAACCTCATTTATATCCTTTCATAAGGAGCATTGGATAATATTACAAAAAATAAAAACACATATAATACTTGTATATGGATGTTGAGAAGATAAAATAGTATATTTTTTCAATTTAAAGTATCAATATTTTGTAAATAAGATAAATCAGGGTATCATGTTATAATGGAGGGAGTGCACAGACATGAAATTACTTAAAATATTAAAATATGTAAAAGTCATTTTAATGAAAAAGGAATCAAAATGAACATTTATTTTATGAAAAAATAATCTAGGGTCAAAATAACGTCATCTAATTAAATTAATAAAGGGTTTGGTTTCATTTTAAATTTTTTCTTTTTTATTAACCCCATTTGTTAACCATTTATGACCATTACTATGGAAAAAAAATTTAATCTAAGAAGGGTTATAAATGACACCATAAATGGAAATGTTACTAATAAATGGGCCATGGTTGATATTTTGAACCATTTTCCTTTCATGTGTACAAATATTAGACATATGTGAATTTAAAATCATTTCATAATTTATTATTTAATGTTAAATATCAATAAAGTCAATTTTAGAAAAACTCTTTTAATGTGATTTTAATTACCTAAATAAAATGATAAAATTCTATTCTAAAAATTTTAAAAATCAATTCTGTATTATATTAATCTTTAAAATTATTATAAAAGAATTATTCACTGATTTTTTTAATATTTTTAAAATCACTAATTTTATTTTTCTGTTATATGAATAAATATTGTGTCATTGTTGCGTAAGAATTTAAGTGAACTATTCAATTAAAAAAGTAAACATATATTAATATTATAAAAAGAATATTTTTTATTTCAAATAAAAATTTAGTGCCAAACTTATTCTATTTTTATCATTATATGAAAAATTATAGATATTAACGTCAATAGGCTAACACTTTTTATTACTTCTTTTTTAAATTAATAGAAAGTTCATAATAATATAAATATTGAACCACATGACCATATATTTGATAATTTGATGAAAATGGATGGTCTTCATTCATAAAATATGATAAAGGATAGTGTTATAGTAAGTTTAATACTATAACCAAGTTCATTAACATTATTTTACCTATTTAGCCATATTGATTTGAAAAATATTTACCAAGCATACATTTCATAATTAACAAAATTAAAAGGAACCAATTTATCAATTTTTATCCTCCTAATCCACATATAGAATCCAATTTTTATTATTCAATTTATACATTTTTCTAAAAGTAATTTTAATATAACCATCCAAAAGGGGAAAAAATAATTTGTTAGAAAATTACATTATTAAGCATAAAACTGAATATATTTTTATCCTAAGCTAATTAAAATATATTATAAGACTATTTAATAAAATTGTTAAATATTTAATATATAAATTTCAACCCAATCATCCACCATTAGTCAGTAATTTATGTATTTAGATAAAAACACTTTTTGTTCATAAATATAGTTTTTGAGAAAAATATACCTTTAATATTTAAATGATTTTTTTAAAAAAAATAATGAATTATATAAAATAAATTTATTTTACTCATGTGTAAAAAAGATTTTTTTTATAAGTTAGTTATTAATAGTTTTTTCGTCCATCTTAATGGCGGGGTTACAATGGTAGGAAAAATTATGGGTCATTTAGACCTGTGTTTCATGTATCATAAGCTATGGGATGAAATTTTATTTGAAGAGAAATATATCCTAAAATATATATGAACTATATTATACAATAATTAAATTGAATTTATCCCTTGAAATTTTATCACATAAATATAAATAGAATATTATATAAATATTTCATTAAATCCTAGACTTCCTATGTAGCTTTATTGATTTTTTTTCCTCCAGATAACTTTTACCATGTGTGTATTCTAGTTTCATGTAACCTTGGAATGACCTATTTTTTTATTACATATGATGGATTCTGTAAATGTACTTCCTGAAGAGAAATACGAGGAACACACTGTGATCCTAAGGGAGCTTCGGTAGATGTGTCAATAAATAATATATCGTCCCATGTGTATTTATTTTTTGAAAGGGACAATATACAAAGGCTTCCATTATTTTTAAATCTCAAAACATTATTATATAGATACAATCATAGGAACCCTTTGACCAAAAGATTAAATTATATATTTCTCTGATGATTTCCAGTATCAATTTTATATCGACTATAATCTTCTACATTTTGATGTTATATATATATGAAATTATTTACCATTTCCTCAGATGTATCAGGTCCTAATAACTTTATTTTTACAACTTCAACAAGATATATTGTTCTTTTGAACTTATTTCAGTTGGGGAACACATAGTGATCCATCTAAATGATATTGTGGATGACTTTTTTATAAGAAATTTTTACTTTAGGATGTTTTTGAACCCAACCACCTTTGAAATATATTTAAAATGATCTCAATATAACCTCTAGGGTTTAATGGTTCTAATAAACTAAAAATATTTGTCCGGATGATCTGTAGTAATAAAACTCACCAATGTTCTTAAATCATACTCATGTATTATCAAGAACATCATGGTAAAACAAGTATCATTATATTGTATAATAGAATATGGTACTATTTGGAAACTTACCACTGTTAAAATATATTTTGGCATGTTTACCAAGATAATATTGTTATCACATTTCAATGAAGTGTTCTAACCTCACAAGATGATTGGCTATAAACCAAAAAGAATTATGGCCTTTATATTTTTTTGGTGTCCAATGAAATAATCCATGGTGTTGTTCTAACATTTCTATTTTAGTATGGGTAATGGTTGAAATATCTACATAGAATTATATCTCCAAGCCTTAACATGATGAAATATTAAGAAAAGTGATATAAAATATAAAATATCTATATTTATCATTTTCCACCAAAAATTATCATAAAAATCACTATACATCTTTTTACATCTAGGATGCATATAGATTAATGAACTATGATCCTCATCCAATAGATCCTTATAAAAATGTCACGACACCCTCCCACCAAAGATGCCCCTCCTCAGCGGGCAGTGGTGAAAGGGAGATAATGACCCCCTAGTCCCACATCCTATAGGCCCCGGGGTGGTGACTAGCACCAAGGGTATATGTTTTCACAAATATGGGAGGCATTACCCTTTTTATTTTTAAATATCGGGAAATAGGACAAGTCAACCACCATAAAGGAAAAGAACCAGTGTATATAAATAAACCCAAACCAAGCCCACATGCATGTTTAAACAGTTTATAACAAGGTACAAGTACAAGAAAGCTCAAAGTATAATACCAAAAGAAAACAAAGGTACAGAAACAACAACAACTCCAACTGTCCAACTAGTAAGGTCCCGCACGACCCTGGTAGTCCTCCTGGAAACCTGAAAGTAACCGTAGGGTGAGCATACAAGAATACTCAGTAGGGAAACCTAAAGCTCTCGTGCACAAGTAAGGAGACATCCTAATATCCCGTGAGAACAACAGAAGAAACCTATCAAGGAATTCTATCCACCCAACCTCACCAGCCACACTCACCAAAACACAAGCACAACAGGTAGTAGTATATAAGAAACAAGAGTATTGGGTACCCCACACCAATTCCCTTTAGTTAGCTTCTATTCCTAACGACAAACGTCCTGATGCTGCCACACTCTCCCCGACTGCACACACCTGGGCCTCACCACCACGTATCCCGCCCACACACACCTGGGCCTCACAACCACGTATCCCGCCCGCACACACCTGGTCCTCACAATGACGTATCCCGCCCGCACACACCTGGGCCTCACAACCAGGTATCCCGCCGGTACACACCTGGGCCTCACAACCACGTATCCCGCCCGCACACACCTGGGCCTCACAACAATGTATCCCCCCCGCACACACCTGGGCCTCACAACCACGTATCCCGCCCGCACACACCTGGGCCTCACAACCATGTATCCTGCCCGCACACACCTGGTCCTCACAACCACGTATCCCTCCCGCACACACCTGGGCCTCACAACCACGTATCCTTCTCGCACACACCTGGGCCTCACAACCACGTATCCCACCCGCACACACCTATGCCTCATCCAAAAGATTCTTTGGAAAAAGTAGAACTTGCTCGAAGAGTCTTAGGCTAAAGCCACCCCAAACGAAACCTACCCAAAGAGTATTAGGTGTAAGGTCACCTCAAGCCATCACAGCCTATGGGAGAAGGAGCAGGAAGGAGCTAGTAACTAAGGGAAAAACACCCTCTCCCATGAAATGGGAGTGTTCGGCACTAAGTGCTCAACATGGGTGGGGTGCGATAAAACACAAGAGATACAGATATATATATATATACCAACCACACAACCCAACATATGGATTCTAAAAAGAGAAACTGAGCAAGTTCCTCAGCACTACTACCACGAAACATGCATACAACAAACAACCCCAACCCCATTTAGGTTTTCATGTTCCGAAGAATTATTTTATTTAGTTCCTTAACTACTGGGAAACTATCCACAACCAACCACATAGATCGTTCGTAAAACATATCACTGCCATCCACAAAACAAGTTAGAAAAACACAAGCAACACAACCAAGCCCTTATTATCAACCAACCATCCCCATAGATTATTAACTCTGTTCCACTTAAATTTAATAATCACAACCCATAGTCCATTCACATTCCACCCATCCCCGCAACCCTGCTGCCAACCGTCATAACCACAACCGCACCGTACATAATTATCCCTTTAATACCATTTATCACAGCCCTACTGCCCATCACCAACATTAAATTCACACTCACCCACAACCAAGCCAACATCTACATGTTCATCATTTCATTTTGTTCAACCGGGGTGATCACACAAGGGTTCTAGATTTTAAACAGCAAAATTTATGTTATTAACCAATTTTCACATTCCACAAGGTTTCCACCCATATGAAAATCTATAAGGAGAGGGAAACATTTAATTACGTATGCAAAGGCCCCCAATGACTGTTATTTTCAGTAGGTAGAAGCTCATTCAATTCACAACATAATATCACAGGATATAAATTAATAGTAATCACAACATCCCATCCCCATTCTTTAACAAGTTATTATCTTTATTTTATGGTTAAACTATTTCTCATGAAATCAAAAGGATAACCACCCCGCATGATACACAAATTAGAGAGACAAAGGTGAGATCCCTACATCAACAGGTTCTTGATTGCAACGCTCCCCCGGATCAACCTTAGAAGACGTCTGTCGGCGTCCGTCGCTTCTGTCGGTCCCGGCAAAACCTCCTCGGGTGAATGTCGGAAAGGAAAGGCCAAAGGAAAGACAACGGACCCAGGCTCGGAAGCTCCGCCTCGTCGTTACGATCCCGTGGCCGCTGACGGATCGTAAATCGGAGCTCGGACGAAGAAGTTATGGAAGGAAGAGCCTTCGAGTCTCTTGGGAGAGCTATGATCAGAGGAGAGGGTGTGAGAGGTGTGAGTTGAAAGGAGGAGGGGACCCCTCCTTTTATAGGTGTGAAAAGAAAAAGTACACGGCGTGTACATTATGGTACATAGCGTGTACTCGGTTCTTTCACACGGTCTCCACGCGGCTTCCAACACAGCTTCGCGGCTGTTGACTTGTCAACACACGGTTTGAGGGTAACACATTTGTGGGGAAGGAATACACGGTGTGTAGTTTAGACACACGGTGTGTAATCATTTATTTCACATGGCAAGGAAACGGATCCAACATGGTACACGGTCGTGGACTGGTAACGCGTACGTGGGAAAGGACAACACGGCGTGTAGAACTGGACACACGACGTGCACCCATTATTCCACATAGCAAGGTCACAGTCTGCAACATGAGGTATACCCGGAAAGGGAGTACACAAAGTGTACACAAACTACACGGCGTGTAGTTTCAAAATTCTGGAAATTGTGGGAAAAGTCCATTTTACCATCCATAACACTTCTTGACCTTCTTTTTTACAAAGGAAAGGGCCAGAGAGGTCTGGGACATTAAATCAGATACCTCTTAAAACATTCTCATCCACGGTAATTCAAAAACCAACCCAGAGGAACCCTACAAGATACCTCTTAGGGTTCATGTTATAACAGGAACCCAACCAGCTCCCATAATCATATGTGTTGTGAATTCCTTCTCTTATGTTGAGATATGATCCGATTTAGGCGGCGCTGACTCGCCTGCACGGGTTTAATCGCATCCACATTAATGCATCTCGATTAAGAATTTGGGTCTTCCCATTTTCATACATTAGGATTTTTCAACTCGCACTAACCCCAACACCAGAAAACCAACACACTACCCGAACATGTGGGTTTGGTAAATTTCTTTACCTATGTCGATATATTATCCTCTTTAGGCGGCACTGACTTCCCCGCACGGGTTCAATCGCATCTGAAATAATGTGTCTCGATTAAGGGTCAGGTTTTTCCCTCTCCCACACATCCAGACATGTTACACATTAACAGGGAACCAAGAATAAAAGGTCTCAAAACTGACAAGCCAAGCATTCCATATAACAAGGGTACAGAGTACAACATCAACACAAAGCTTAGAAGAACAAGGGAAAAACACAAGTCAAAACAACTCCGAGTACTGAGCGTGCATCTGGCTCTCCTGCTCCCAAGTGCTCTCCTCGAGGCCTCCATGCCTCCACAACACACGAACCAAGGGAATGGTTCATCCACAGAGCACCTTCTCTTTACGATCCTTGATCCTCACTGGTCATTCCTCGAAGGTTGCGTCATCTCCCATATCTAACTCTCCCCAGTCAATAACGTGGGAGTCGTCGTGTAAGTACCGACGAAGCTGGGAGACGTGGAAGACATCATGAACCTTCTCCAACTGAGGTGGCAGGGCCTGCTGATATGCCACCTCACCGACTCGCCTCAATACCTCAAAAGGAATGATGAACCTGGGTGAGAGCTTGATCCCTTTCCCAAACCTCTGCTTCCCCCTTCGAGGGGAAACCTTCAAGAACCCATGATCCCCCACCTCAAACTCCAAGGGCCACCTCTGACGATCAGCATAAGACTTCTGTAAGTCCTAAATCGCTTTCATCCTCTCACATACAACCTGGACTTTCTCTGTGGTGCTCTGCACTACCTCTGGCCCAAGAGCACCTGTCTCACCAACCTCTGTCCAGAAAATGGGTGAATGACATGGCCTTCCATACAATGCCTCAAACAGTTCCATTCCAATAGTAGAGTTGAAGTTGTTGTTGTAGGAAAACTCTACTAAAGGCAAGTGTCGTACCCATGATCCTCTGAAATCTAGAACGCATGCACGTAGCATGTCCTCCAATGTCTGGATAGTCTGTTCTGTCTGCCCATCAGTTTGGGGGTGTAAAGCAGTGAAAAGGTGTAGCTGGGTGCCAAATGCATGTTGTAGCCCACTCCAGACTCGTGAGGTAAACCACGTATCCCGATCTAAGATGATAGTCCTCGGAACTCTATGCAAATGCACCACCTCGTCTACGTACCTATGTGCTAAGGTACTCACCGGGCCCGACTCCTTGATTGCTAAGAAGTGAGATGATTTTGTCAGACGATCCACCACTACCCAGATAGCATCCTAACCACCAAGAGCTCTAGGTAGTCTTATGACGAAGTCCATTGATATTCCATCCCAATTCCACTAGTGGACATCTAAAGGATGCAACAAACCACTGGGAACACGGTGTTCAGCCTTCACTTGCTGACACACTAGGCATTTAGCTACAAACTCTGCCACTGCCCGTTTCACCCCGGGCCACCAAAACTGATCCCTCAGGCCTCGGTACATTTTTGAAACTCATGTATTTACCACCAAGGCTGAGCTATATAACACACGGAGAACTCCCTCACACATTGTCTCTGGGACTAACAACCTTCCATGGAAAAGCATTCGATGTCGGCTATCCTCTGACTATCCTTCTAGAGCATTCCCCTGATCGACACGATCACACATCTCTTCGGCCTCGGAGTCCCCCCACTGGGACTGTTACACCTGCCGCAACAAGGAGTATTACACCATCATCTGAAACAAACAGCCTCTAACACCTTCTACCCTGGCATCCAAGTGCAAGGCAGCCAACTCTCCCATCTCCTTCCAAGCATCAGCAGATTCTCGAACCACTTCCTGATGTGACTTCCTGCTCAGGGCATCAGCAACAATGTTTCCCTTACCTTCACTGTAAGAGATATCAAAGCCATAGTCTGAGAGAAACTCGACCCATCTCCACTGTCGTAAGTTCAGGTCACGCTGGGAGAAGATATAATGCAGGCTCTTGTGATCTGAGAAGACCACAATGCACTAACCAAAGAGGTAATGTCGCCACAACTTCAGTGCGAACACTACTACTGCAAGATCTAGATCATGGGTGGCATAGTTACGCTCGTGAGGGCATAACTGCCTAGACCCATAACAGATCACTCCATTCTTCTGCATCAGCACGCACCCCAGACCAATGCCAGAAACATCACAAAACTCCTCATACAACAACCCTTCCTCTGGAAACCTGAGTACGGTAGCACTGACCAGCTTCTCCTTCAGGTATTCAAAAGCCTTCTGGCACTGCTCGCTCTATAGGAAGACCTGGTTCTTCCTCGTCAATGATGTCAAATGAGCAGAAACTCGATAGATGACTGAAACGAACCTCCAATAGTAACCTACTAACCCCAGGAAACTACGAACTTCTGCCACGCTCTTGGTTTCTACCCAAGAAACAACTGCCTCCACCTTCGACGGGTCCACTGACACTACATGCTGAGACACCACGTGCCCAAGGAAATGTACTTCTTGTGTCAATAACTTACACTTCAACAATTTCCCGTAAAGATGGTGGGGTCGAAGGACTTCCAAGAGTGTCCTGATATGCTCAACGTGCTCCTCTTATGACCTTGAGTAGATCATAATGTCATCGATAAACACAACGAAGAACCGGTCTAGAAACTCTCGGAAGACAAATTTCATAAGTCCCATGAACACAGCTGGTGCATTCGTAACTCCAAACGGCATCACTACAAACTCAAAGTGCCCATACATGCACCTAAAAGACGTATTCGAGATGTCACTGTCCTTCACCCTTAGCTGATGATATCCCGATCGTAGATCAATCTTAGAAAACCAACCTGCTCCCCTCAGCTAGTCGAAGAGATCATATATCCTCGGGAGGGGGTAACAGTTCTTGACCATTACCTAGTTCAACCTTCGGTAGTATATGCATAGCGTGAGACCACCATATACCTTCTTCACGAACAAAACTGGAGCACCCCATGGAGACACACTGGGTCGAACAAAACCCTTCTCCATCAGATCATCAATCTGAATCTGCAACTCCTGCAACTCTGAAGGTTCCATCCGATAAGGGGCCATCGAAATCGTACGGGCACCAGGTTGTAAGTCTATTCCGAACTCAACGTCTCGTCGGGGGGGGGGGGTAGAGTTACAACCTCCTCAGGAAATACATCTAGTAACTCCCCAACAACCTCTGGGACATCCATCATCTCGGTATCGGTTGGAACCGCTGATAACCCACCCAACAAGGAAAGGGGAGGCTCCACACGCCGGTTTCCCGCCTGATAGCTCCTCTCGCCAACAAAAGATATGCACTGCCCATCCACGTCAGAGAACACGACTCTTCTCCAGAAGCATTCGATATCTTCACTAATAGAAAACAACCATTCGATGCCTAGGATGACATCATATGGCTGCATCTGTAATAGAAGAAGCTCCCCAGTAGATCAATGTGGTCCCAACGTCAGCCCACATCCCCGACAAACACAAGATATACTGGTCTAGCCTCCAACTGGTGTACTCAGTACCAGTGGTAGGGAAAGTCTCTCTACATCTTATCCCAAATCATGGGCTAGACTAGGTGCAACAAAGGAATGCGAGGCTCCTGAATCGAACAAAGAAGAAACAAGAGTTCTTAACAAACAAATCGTACCTCGCACCACCTCTGGTCCTGCTGGAGCTTTCAACTCTACTGTGTACAACTGTCCACACCTAGCTCCACTGCCTCTCTGATGTCGTCCACTTCCCCGACCACGCCCTGGTCGAGGTCCCTAAGAAGAACCCTAAGGTCGGCCTCCTCCCGCAAAGTCTGCCCTCGGAGGAGCATGGTCCTGCTGCTGCTGGAAGGGCCTCACCGGCAACTGGTGCTGCTAAGGTGGGCGCTGAACCTGCCCACCTCCACCGTACGGAGTTCGGGTTGGGCATCGACTCTGAACATTTTCGAAACCTCCACAAGAAAAACACCTCAGTCCTGGGCTCGTGAAAAAGGGATGAGGACCCAAAGATCTGAACTGCTGGGGCCTGCTCCCCACTGGCCTGAACCTGGATGGTCCCGTCACAGGAGACCTACTGCTGACTGCCTTACCCTTTTATGAACCTATATGGATCCCCTCTCGGGGTGCACCTCCCAACGAGTTCATCCTCTCTACAACCTCTTCCTTCTTCTGTACTGCCAAGTACATTGGAAGGGTGAAGGGGGTGACAACATACTGGAGCGAAGGACAAAGTGCCTCCTCCAAACATCTCGCCCGACACTCCTCATCTGGAAAGAGATCTGGAGAAAAACGCAAGAGATATTTTAACTTGATCCCCATCTCTTGTACCGTCATACTCCCCTGCTGAAGGGAGAGTAACTCCTGCCTCTTCTCCTCCTTGATCATGGATGAAAGAATTCCTCTCAGAATTCTTTCTCAATGTCATCCCATGGAACCTCTGCCCCTATCCTCTCTCTGAGGTAGAGTGTCCACCACTGTCGCGCCGCACCTCTCAACTGAATGACTGCTAGGGGAACCCAGTACTCCCTCGGAGCACGGATCAAGGTAAAAGCGATCCCTAGATCCTCATGAAACCCCTCTGTCTCCGTATCCGAAGTACTACCCTCGTACTTCGTGAGGGTCTGCCACTGGAAAGAACGGAGCGTCTTCTTTCACCGGCTATCTTCCTCCTCTCGGTCAATCCTCAGCTAATCGACCGCCTGAATCTGCTGGGCCTCGGCCATCTGAGCCACCCATGGACGATGTCCAGGTGCCATAGTTGTACGGTAAACAAGGATCTCCTAAGCCCAAGTAGTAAGGAAAAACTCAAGGTTTCATTTTATCATTTTATTTTAATTTCTTTCCCAGAACACCCAAATCAAGTAAAACACAATCATGATGATGCATGTACCTTCCCTAGGGTCTCTACCCAGCAATCAATGTATTCTCACTTGGTCGTTTGGTAGGCTTAGAGTCCTTGCATCAGATCACGGGTGGCCCTAAAATCCCGTGTCCTAGCCGGTATTCTCTAGCCTATGTCACACACCAAGATTGACTAACACTATCACCCTACCATACCAAGCAATCCTCACTGTGCCTAACTCCATAATCCATCCTATCTCTCAACCATCACCTCTGATACCATTCTGTCACGACCCCCTCACACCAAATATGCCCCTCCTGAGCTGGAAATGTAGAAAGGGAGATAATTACCCCAGAGTCCCGCCTCCAGTAGGCCCCGGGGTGGGAAATAGCACCAAGGTTATATGTTTTCACAAATATGGGAGGCATTACCCTTTTTATTTTTAACGATCAGGAAATAGGACAAGCCAACCACCAAAAAGGAAAAGAACCAGTGTATATAAATAAACCCAAACCAATCCCACATGCTTGTTTAAACAGTTTACTACAACGTACAAGTACAGGAAAGCTCAAAGTACAATACCAAAAGAAAACAAAGGTACAACAATAGCAACAACTCCAACTGTCTGACTAGTAGGGTCCCACACGGCCCTGGTAGTCCTCTAGGAAACCTGAAAGTAACTGTAGGGTGAGCATTCAAGTATACTCAGTAGGGAAACCTAAAGCTCTTGTGCACAAGTGGGGAGACATCCTAATGTCCCGTGAGAATAACAGAAGAAACCTAGAATGGAATTCTATCCACCCAACCTCACTAGCCACACTCACCAAAACACAAGCACAACAGGTAGTAGTATATAAAAACAAGAGTATTGGGTACCCCGCACCAGTTCCCTTTAGTTAGCTTCTCTTCCTAATGACGAACGTCCTGACACTGCCACAGTCTCCCCGCCCGCACACACCTGGGCCTCACCACCACATATCCTGCCCGCACACACCATGGCCTCACAACCACGTATCCAGCCCGCACACACCAGGGCCTCACAACCACGTATCCTTCCCGCACACACCTGGGCCTCACAACCACGTATCCCGCCCGCACACACCTGGGCCTCACAACCACGTATCCCACCCCCACACACATGGGCCTCACAACCACCAATCTCGCCCGCACACACCTGGGCCTCACAACCACGTATCCCGCCCGCACACAACTGGGCCTCACAACCACGAATCCCACCTGCACACACCTCAGCCTCATGCCGAAGATTCCTGGCAAAAACTAGAACCTTTCCGAAGAGTCTTGGGCTAAAGCCACCCCAAACGAAACCTACCCGAAGAGTCTTAGGTGTAAGGTCGCCTAAAGCCATCACATCCTATGGGAGAAGGAGCAGGAAAGAGCTAGTAACTAAGGGAAAAACACCCTCTCCCATGAAATCAGAGTGTTCGGCACTAAGTGCGCGACATGGGTGGGGTGCGATAAAACACAAAAGATATATATATATATATATATATATATATATATATATATCAACCACACATCCCAACCTATGGCTTCTTAATAGAGAAACTTAGCACGTGCCTCGGTACTAATACCACGAAGCATGCATACAACAAACAACCCCAACCCCATTTAGGTTTTCACATTCAGCAGAATTAGTTTATTTAGTTCCTTAACTACTGGGAAACTATCCACAACCAACCACATCGAAAGTTCATAAAACATATCTCTTCCATCCACAAAACAATTTAGGAAAACACAAGTAACACAACCAAGCCCTTCTTATCAGCCAACCAGCCCCATTGATTATTAACTCTGTTCCACTTTAATTTAATAATCACAACCCATAGTCCGTTCACATTCCACCCATCCCCGCAGCCCCGCTGCCAACCATCATAACCACAACCGCACCGTACATCATTATCCCTTTAATACCATTTATCACAGCCCCGCTGCCCATCACCAACATAACATTCACACCAACTGACAACCAATACAACATATACATGTTCATTATTTCATTTTGTTCAATCGGGGAGATCACACAAGGGTTCCATATTTTATACATCTAACATTACGTGATTAACCAATTTCCACATTCCATAAGGTTTCCACCCAAATGAAAATCCAAAAGGAGAGGGCAACATTTAATTGCATAAGCAAAGGCCCCCAACGACCATGATTTTCAGTTGGTATAAGCTCATTCAATTTACAACATAATATCAAAAGATATAAAGTAACAACAATCACAACTTCACATACCCATTCTTTAACCAGTTATTATCTTTATTTAATGGTTCAACTATTTCTCATTAAAAAAAATGATACCCGCCCCGTATGATACACAAATTAGAGAGACAAAGGTGAGATCCCTACCTCAAAAGGTTATTGATCGCAACGCTCCCCCGGATCAACCTTAGAAGATGCCCATCGGTGTCCGTCACTTCTGTCGGTCCCGGAAAAACCTGCTTGGGTGGATGTCGGAAAGGAAAGGCCGAAGGAAAGACAACGGACCCAGTCTTGGAAGCTCCGCCTCATCGTTACGATCCCGTGGCCGCTAGCGGATCGTAAATCGGAGCTCAGACGAAGAAGTTATGGAAGGAAGAGCCTTCGAGTCTCTTGGGAGAGCTCTGCTCAGAGGAGAGGGGAGGAGAGGTGTAAGTTGAAAGGAGGAGGGGACCCCTCCATTTATAGGCATGAAAAGCAAAAGTACACGGCATGTACTTTATGGTACACGGCGTGTACTCGGTTCTTTCACACGTCTCCACGTGGCTTCCAACATGGCTCCGTGGCCATTGACTGGTCAACAAACGGTTTGAGGGTAACACATACGCGGGGAAGGACTACACAACGTGTAGTTTAGACACATGGTGTGTACTCATTTATTTCACACGGCAAGGACACAGCTCCAACGTGGTACACAGCCGTTGACTGGTAACGCGTACTCGGGGAAGGTCTACACGACGTGTAGAACTGGACAAACGGCGTGCACCCATTATTCCACACAATAAGGACACGGTCTGCAACACGTGGTATACCCGGAAAGGGAGTACACTACGTGTACTCAAACTACACAGCATCTAGTTTCAAAATTATAGAATGTGTGGGAAAAGTACATTTTACCCTCCATAACACTTCTTGACCTTCTTTTTTACAAAGGAAAGGGCCGGAGAGTTCCGAGCCATTACAAAAAATAACATATAAGAAACACATATATTGTTTTTGATCATTTTAATTTAGTTTTAATAAAGGATAAACTCAAAAAAAATTCTTACCATCTTCTATAGTTAAATAAATTTCTTTTATGAATCTTTAATACTCAAATAGATAGATGAATAGAACTAAATTTTGAAAGAAAATATGTCTCCCCATAGACTAATATTTCTAGATCTATCTTACAAAAAATAAAGAAATATTGGGCCATTATAAATCCTCATTTTATATAATCTATCTTGATCCTTTATACGTGGACCGTATTCCACATTTTTTCATTACATGGTTGATAATTTATTGCGCATTCATAATATTTAATCAACTACAACCATAATAATTGGTGTATATTCAAGAATTTATGAGTGAATATACACATTAAATATCCAACAGTTTATATACTAGAACATTAACTTTGAATATAATTCCTCAATATATTTAATTCAAAAAATCCCGCAGATAACTCCAATTCATGAGCTAGATAATTCTTCTCTAGATAATTAATTTTTTATATTTCATAATCTATCACCATATCAATATTTCATTAGGATTTTTCTATTTCACTTCTTAAATACATCACTATATATTTTATAACCTTGTTAACTATATGGTAATGTATGAAAAGGCATATAGACTAATGTTCTATTTAGTTCCTTGATATTATCCTCACACTCATCTATATAAATTCATGTTGTATACTAAAAATGTTTTATTGTTTAATGGATTAGTTATTCATGATAAATTATCCATAAATCATTAATAAAATCAAATTAAATTAATAAACCAATAGACCTCAGTCACTACGACTGGTCTAGACCAACATTCAATATTTTTTCTCCTTGATAGACCAACTGATATACACTCCCTTGAGAATATATAACACAAAAAATAATACTATTTGCATCCATAATTAAAATAAATCAAACAAATTCTATTTCTAAAGGTTTTGCAATACAATCTTCATTTGATCTTTACGTTATCACTTTACCATTTTATATATTATAATTTATTCTATAAAGACAAACATAAACTGATAAAATTGGTATCTAAAGACACTATTCATTAAATCCATGAAGGTTGTTTGAGAATTAATAAAACATAATTCAATCACTATAAATTCATAGTTTCTATACCACCTATTGAAGGATTCCATGCCCATGTCCCCCATTTTTGTCCCTTAATTGATAGTATCAGGATTTAATATCTATATTTTTAAATGTATTTTTATGTTTGTAATTGATTGAATAAATCATAAATATAAGGACATGGATTATTTTCCATGATCTCAATATTGTTAATTTCATGATAATCAAAAACTATTCTAATTGATATATCTTTGTTCTCAAAAAAATGAATAGGTAGAATGCAAAGTCACTCACTTGGACTGATATATTCTTTTTCAAGACCAGTTGTTCCATAATCTTCAGTTCCTGTAACGCAATCAGGGCCATTAAATATGGAGAATTTAAAATAGGATTTTAAATTGGTGTGAGTTCTATATAAAACTCAACAACACTATTTGGATGAATGGTATAAAAATATTCTTTAAACACTTCAATAAACACCCATACAATAGGCATGTCTTCATTTTTGAGTTTCTCCAAAAACATCTGAGATAAAAACCCCTCTTAAAAAGGACTCAATACCCATACAAAAGTTGAAATTTCAATTATGAGTTCATAATTAATACCATGCATATATATACATTCATAGTATGTTTTGATATATCAAACGTGACTTCCCTTCCTCATTAACTAGAGTTGGAACTATGTAATGATTTTTAATCCATACCGAAAATAACATGGAATTCAACTGGATGGTGAAAATGATATTATTAAGAGACACATTTAAAAACGACAATAATTTTTATAATATTTTTCTAAAATGAAATTAGTCTATTATATATCTTGTGATATTCGCAACATGGTGTTTGTCTTCTATTACATGCAAAATCGAGTTTAAATAATCTATGAAAAATAATTAATAATATTATTAAAAAACAATAATGTTTACAGAGTAATAAAAATAGAAGAAAAAGAAGAATGAATATATTTTAAATATTATTTAAATTATTTTATATAACTGAAATATTTTTATAAAATAGTATATAATTTTTCAATAAAGTATTTATATTATTAGAAAATACTATTTTTTATGAAATGATTTTTATATATTTTTTTGAAAATTAATATTTTTTTACAATTTCAGAAAAATAATTTAATAAAGTAAACTTCAATTTTAAATAATCATTTAAAATATATCTCATGGTGATTTTTTGGTATTTTTTGTAGATGTTTAATTTCATGATGGATTGCGAAAATATTGTATTTTAATTGAAAACTATATTTTCGTTTAATTAATATGCAATGATAAATATTTATTAATTTTAATTTTAATTTAAAATGTCCTAAATTATTCATATATTAATATAATTTTGGACATTTGAATAAATTTTATATTGAATGGTTATATAAAAACATTGTAATCATTTAAACAGATTCTCTTTTAGAACCTGTTTTCTCGTTCTGTCTGCAAGATTAATTTTAATTTACATTTTTCCACTAATGTGAATGTTATTTTTTAAAAAATATAAATATTTTGAATGTTCATAATTTATATTATATAATGATCAAAAATTATTTTTTGAACCAAATAGATAGCAAACTAGTAAAAATTATTTAACATAGTTAAGGTAAAAGGGGTTTACTAGGGGTTAAACTAAAAATAATAGTGCTAAGAATAACCTATAACTTTTCCAAACCCTATTATATTAAATATATGTACCTTATATCATATATGGTTTATAATATTCCATTATTGTAGCTTTGTGACATGAAAAAAATATTTGTGGTATTATTCCTTTCCAAAAATTACAAGTGTCTTACTAGCCTAACATATAAAAGGTATCCCCTTATCCTATCCTCTTCATACCTAAAATACCATTTTATTTTGAAACATTATTGAAATTTGATATCCAAAACACCATTATATTACACTATTATCTTTTTCTTTAGCTAATTTTTACCTATAAAGTCATTTGGTGAAATCCGAAGTATGTTGATCGAAAAACTGGTAATATCCTTCAATAAGAATTTTTTTTATCACATCCTAAAATCAATAAATTAAATTATTCAATATTGATATATAAACCAAGGTATCATACATATACTGATATTTTTAATGATATGGTTCTGAGCTACAAAAATCTACTCTTATATGAAAAGGGTTATGAAATCCTCATTCATGTGTACGGAGAACTACCACCTCACAAACTAATGTCATCGATTTCTATATTTATTCCTCTCACAGTTGGAGATGATGGTGGATATAAAGTATATATATATGATATTAATAACATTATATAACATATATAATCATTATATCATAAATTAATTTTAAACATTCCATTTCGTATGGGATATAATAACATTGTTTGTGTGTACAGTAGACTTCCACCTCGAGATGTAATGTGTTCTTTTTCACTAATGATTTACTTTGAAGATAATAAGTACAGTTATATGTGTTATATAGGAATTAATTATGATATTAATGAAATATTAATAATTAAAAAAAAAATATCATTTAATTTCTTACATTTTCACTCACGGAATGATGATAATGTTGTTTGTGTACATGTAGACTACCGCCAGTACAAAGAGATGTGACCCTCTTTTCATCAACAATTCACTTGGATGACTTGTATAAGTATATTTAATTAAATAATTTGAAATTTATGATATTATTATCATTTTGGAAGGATAATATATTACCTACCCCCTTTCCATAATGATCGTTTAAAATTTGAAATGTTACTCATGCATATGTACGGTCTACCATTGTCTTGATCGTAACATGCACAATTTCCCAAAACCATAATTCATGAATTGTTTCAAAAGTATAATTTATGTATAAATATATTAATTGTTTCATTATTCTTATTATTCATATAATATAACCCTGATCAAATTAAGAGTACCATAATGAAAAATAAAAACACGTACGAAAAATGTGGTTATTTATCAAAACATTGATCTAACATATAATTTTTTTGTAAATATATAATAAAAGGACACTCCTAAATCCTAAATTAAATGATATATATAATTACGTTTATTTAATTGTTGTATAATAAATATATATTTATTATATTGTTTGTTTTAACATGTTAAAAAATTAGACATATGATAAGGTGTTTTAATCTCACATTTTTACTTATGTAAGACACAAGCCATATTCACCACTTATTTAATTTATGTGATGTAAATAATACCTATAAAAATATTATATTATTATTCTTATGATAATTATAGGTATTTTAATAAGATTTTTAGGATTCCTCTTTCGTTTTTTATACGGTTTTCATGGTTACCAAAGAGGTAAGGGATTCATGTCTCAATTTTCTGCCTTTTAGACGTATATTATGTTACGAAAATATGTTCATTAACAATGTGTATATTCATCCCATTTGACAAGTAATATCATTAATTTTTTAATCTTAATGACTTTTTAAGTTCCATTTTATGTAATTTCATTCAAGGGGATTATAATTCAATGTTACCAAATTTTTAATGATTTTATGTTACAATCTCATAATTTATTGGGATTTTTATGCATTGTATTTTATGATAAAATCTAACCCAGCAAATCTATATAAAATCATGAATTTTATTATATTATGATTATTCATGATATTAAGAGTACAGTTTTCCATTAATTGGTAAATAAATTAAATGAGAATTTTTTCACAAAAAATTATGACTTTGTTTCTCTCTTCGGTTTGAAATCAATTTTCCTCAAAAATTATTTTTGAAATAAAATGATCCAAATATATTTTAATATGCTTTTTAGAATACATTTCTAATTATATTTTATATTTTAAAAAATGATTTAAATTAGTCTTATATTATTTTCAAAATATATGTTGTTTTTATTTGACCAAAAAAGTGAAAATAATATATGTTTTTTACTTGAATTCCATGAAATATATTTCCCACCATCATGATCATTCGAATATTTAAATTATGAGCTATATTTTTTAAAATTTATTTTTAAATAAAATTGTTTTCTTAAAACTCGACAAATATATTTACATTGTAAAAGAATTATTTCAATATGAAAATAAATTATTTTTAAAAAAATATTTTTAAATGTAGAAAGTATATTTTTTTCAAAAAATGATTTCATTGAATTTTAAATAATCCTTTATAGATATCTAAGTATATTTTGAAAGAAAATTATTTTCAAAATTTATTATGTTTTAAAAAGGTTTTTCAAAAAATTAAATATTTTTCCAACAAGAAATGTTTTGATTGATCATTCAAAATAATTTTATTTATAAAATTCTTTCTCTTGATTCTTCATATGCCTTATTAGGGAAATTATTAAAGGAGAACATTCTTATTATTTCTATTAATCGTTTAACTTGACGATTACATGATTTCATTGAAACCTATTTCTCTTCCATGGGTAATATAAATATATAATTCGTGTAAAACCTCATTCATTTCCATGTGTTCTATTATGATAAATAGCTATATGATTATGAAACCAATCTATTTACCATTGGATTTTGTATGAAGAAATGTCTATGAAAACCATTGGATTTTATAAATTATAATATCATGATTTTTTTAATCTTTAATAACATATAACTATTGTTATTGTTATGATATTAGTTGGAGATATATCTCCATCCAACACATTGGGTAATGATTAAAGTTATATTAACTCAAAGGGTACACTGGATGGTATCCATAGACTAAAAATTGGTACATAGGAGGATATCCCCTTCACGAAAGAGGATATATAATAGTACATCCCAATCTCTAATCAGGTATGCGGGTGGTCATCCAAATCCAAACATATTATGAATGTCTGGGTGGGTATCATTGAAAAAATTTTGTTTATGATTATTATTTAATTCAAAAAATATATATACTATGCCAATGTTATTCCCTTATGGATCATGTTCTTTGATGAAATTATGATTTATGTATTATTAAATACCCATATTAAACCCAATACTAAATATTATGATCTTTGATATGCATGGAATGGTTTTTATATTCCACGCTCATGTTCTTATTCCCTTGTGTCTATGTAATGCATAAATATCTCCCTTTTCCCCTACTGAGAATCTGAGCCCACCCTTTCTTATGTATACATTACCCAGGTTATGAAAAAAGCATCTCGCAAAACATAGATGATTATTTTTTTCATGTTTCCAATGTTACTAAACTAATGATGTCCTCAACAATGTTTTTGTATAATATAATATCCATTATTCTAAAAACAGGTAATATATATTAACTAAATCATGTGTTTTAATATTTAATATCAGAGGAATGTTTCAATTAATCCATAGAAAACATGATATGGAAAACCTACTAATATTCCTAAGGACATGTATAATGATAATTATAATGTTGAGTAAGTGTATATAAAAATAAAATTTAATTTTGATATTGTATAAAGAATGTGGTTTCCTTGAAATTACATCCCTTTCAAGATACAACATGTGTATGTGGCTCTAGAATACAATCTTCTTTGGGTAATAATCCTAAAAATAGCCCATAGATCTAGAATATATCATCAACTGGAGCATGAAAATGAGCCTTTCTAAAAAGAAGGATTGATACTCCTAAGGAATATTCTTTAGAAATTAAAATCCGCTGTATGAAAAAACATGGAGGGATTTAAATGAATTATGACTATTAAATACCTAAGATAAGCCTAATTTGTTATAGATTAAAAAAAATTATAGTTTAGAATCCTTATAAGTTATTTCACATTATTATGTGGTTCTACATCAAGATAATTTTTTATCTACCATTACTTTTATGTTTTATTCTATGGACAGATCGATAAAGAATAATGTTAAAATTGAATCTAAAGGAAAATTAGCTAACTATAGGAAACCAAGATGGATAATGATTGGATAGAAAGATATTATTATTATTCCTAATCATATATCCTAAAATATGATTAAGAATGTGAACTTTGGTGAGATTTATGACACATATATCGTGTGGAATATGGACTTCTCCTAAATATCAAATGGAAATCAACATATAAAAAATATTTTTTAGCTTCTTATATTTCAATAACAGAGGAAGAAGTTTCTCGAGGAATATTTCATAAAAATGGAAATATTTTGTCTGTGTGGAAAGAATGTTTATAGAGTAAAAAATTATTAAAGATTTCAATTTATAATGTGTAGAGAACATGAGAATTAACCCAATCAATTACCTGATCTGAAAATTAAATTCTAAACCATGGAAGGAACTATTCAGTTCCAATCATTTATGTGTAAGGTTTAAATTATTTATGTATTTGGATATAATAATAGTTTTATATGAATTTTTAAATATATAAGGATTGTTTATTATATGTTTTACATTAAAGATTTGAAAGAATTTGTTGAAAGATACTAATAACCAAGAAAAGTGATTTAATGGTATGTTGACATTTATAGAAAAACATTATTAATAGAAGATAACAATTAATACAATCCTGATGTTGAGATAAGGATATTTGTATAAAAAAGTGATTGGTTTGGATAATGTTAATTTGATATTGTTGACCACCTTGGATCTCATTTATGATTTCTGACATGATTGGTTTATGTTATCATTGATAGAGTTCAAGAAATTATTTGATTTAACAAATATATTAAATAATATATATTTTTATTCATGGAATCTGTTAGTATGTATGTTTTAATTATGTTCTTATGAAAATTCGGGTTTTCCATGATCCAATAAAATATATAGTAATGGTTTTCAAATAATTTGTATTTGATAATCAATATCTAATTTATGATAATTCAGGGATTAATTATAAGCATATTTTGGAGATTTAGTTATTCCCTTTCTAAATTTTGAAATTTTTATGTTTTGGAATGTTTATAAATATTACCATTTATAAAATGGTTTATGTTTATCATTGGATGAGGATTCTGATATTAATTTATTCTCTCTAAATAAATATTTTAGAATATTGGATAACCTATATTAAACATTTTGTATTAATAATAACTAAAGATAGGTGGAATGAATTTTCATTCTATTTATGGATATTATGATTCATTACTACTTCAATAATAGAAAATATTACATCATTTATTAGAGTAAAATTTGATGTGTGAATTTATCAAGGAACAAAAAAGTTGATATTTTCCTCATGAAATTAAATTAAATAATGTGTGTATATATTCTCATGAAAATTATTCTAATTTTGTAAATAGGGCATAAAATAATATATATTTTTATTATCAGCAATTTTAATGATGCCAATGTCCTTTATGACGTATTTCTTATATACACTCAAGGTGGAATGACCCATTCATCAAAAGATTTCTAAATGACATTTTCAAATTATTCCTCCCCCTTATAGATTCATCATAGAGGGATCATTTGAAGGTTTATTCATCATATATATGATGGAATATCAATATCCAACACCATCTACAAATCTAGGCTGATAGATTCTCTGGTTCACACATCTGCCTGATTTTGTGCATCATCTTTGTCAAGTTTCATATTGCCCCTTATTGTGAAACCATTCAATGATTCATTTCCCTATATTATTAATGTGATGCTTATGGAACTATAATTGAATTTTTTGTCAAAAATCAACACCAGTGGTTTTAAAAGTTGGATTCTTCCATGATTTGAGGTCTTTTGTCGTTCCAAACATTGATGTGAGCTTCATGGTGGAGGATCATCAATGTCCCTGATGGCTACGGTTCGTGTGAGATCCAGTGTGAATTCAATCCTCTTTATCAAGATGTTTCATGGTTGGAGGATTTTGTTGAAGTGTTCATGTGGAGTTTTGGGTGTGTGACAAGCAATTTGGTGGTGCTTACAAGATTGGATTCATCGGAGGATTATTTGATTCCATTTATAGGCTTATTCTATGTTCATGGATTGTTCATTGTGTGGTTATTAATAACTATTTTCTAGTGGTTATTTACCATTATTGGTAGGTACTATTTATTTTTTGGGTGGTATATTTCATTGAAATATCAATAATATTTCTCATTGCATTTGGCTAGCATCCCAGCTTAATATTGGTAAATCGTAGTGGACATCCTAGAAAGAGGGATGGCTATGTTGACACCCTTCATTCATCCTTATATACTAATTTTTTGATGGATGGTAACCATTTCTTTGGATTTTTCATAGTGTTTTAAATTCTATTTTTTCATTTCATATGTATTTAATTATAGTTGGTTCCACATATAAAATATTAGGTGGGTGGATTGAAAGATAGATGGGTGTGCTTGAACCTATCATCCATTACTCCTCTAACATGTTAGTGTGGGTCAGAGGGGTTATATTCAACATGGAATTTTAAAATAATATGGAAACATTACGGTATTAGGGAAATGCATCACCACTCACTGATTTCAATGTTTCATCACCCAGTAGGGGGTAACAATATTTATTCATGTTTTTAAATTGAGATCTAATTCCCTTTTATTATTCAGGATCAATAAAGTTAAAACCTTTGAATCTTATTTTTTATTTCAACATGGTTTCCTTGTCCTTGAATTGGTTCCCACTTCAACCAGTTCTCAAATGGCTTTTCTCCCTATTTTTTTATCAAAGGATGCTTCACCCTCAAACTATTTCCACAAAATTACCTTTCATGCCTATTTGTTTTTTATTTATAAACATTCTTAGATCAGACAATTTATTATGATTAATCATCAATATCACTCTCTATAATTTTATTCAGTTTACATCAATTTAAAAAATTATAATTCCCACATATATTCTCCTATATTGAAACTTATTTATGAGTTACATTATGTAACTTTTATATTTCCAACATTCCATTTTTAGTGGATGATTTATTTTTAATTTGTACGATTTGGGTTTCAATGAATGTATTTTACAATATTAAATATTTTATGAATGAGAAAAATGTGAATTGAAAATTTGATTTTGAATATTTATTATAATTTTATATAATGAAAATATATTGATAAAAAAGTAATTAATTTTTCAACGAATACTTTATTTGTATCGAAAATTCTATATTCTCAAAAAATGGTTATTTGATCAATTATAAAATAAATTTTTCATGATTTTTGAAAATTAATTTTATAAATACATAATTTATCTATAAAATTAAAATTTCAAAATTATCTTAGGGTAAATATTTGGTATTCTTCATAAAATATTATTTTTTATTAGTATTAAAAAACACTAAATATTAATTAAAAATATTTATTTATAATGTTAAATTATATTTTTATTTAGTTTTAAAAGATAATTATTTTAATTATACATAAATTAATCTAATTTAACTCATTTTAATCAATTTCATATTTGAATTTTTATTAAAAAACATTAGATACATTTGAACATATTATCTTTAGAAAACCACATTCTCATCACTTATGTGGTATTAATTGTAAATTAAATTTCTCAAATTATATTAATGTTATTTGAAAAAATGGATTCCATATTTATAATTAATATATTTTTAATTATTTACAACAATAAAAATAATTTTTTACCAAATGGAAAAGTAAAAAAGAACTGAATATTATTTATTGTTATTAATGTAAAAATGGGTTCACCAAGGGTTAAACAAAAAAATTGTTGCAAATAATGGATAACTCTACCCAAGACAATTATATATATATATTTATAGATTATATATTTTATTCATTATAATAGAACATGATTAGAGTCTTGGGATATGAAAAAATAAATTTGTTGAATTATTTCTTTCGAAAATCACAAGTATTCCACTCCCCTTAATTATAAATGGACACCCCTTGTCCTCTCTTTTTCAGACCATAAAACAGTTTTGGTTCATAAAATACTTTCCCAAGTCACATCAGAACATACCTCATATATTCATCACTTAAAATATTTATATAAATCCATTTTATAAACTATTTTGGTGAAAAGTTAAGGAGGATACCAAAAGAAGAAGTATCTTCTATCAATGAGTTTTTATTATTTCTTCTTCCACCTCCTTCAACTATTATAATAATAGGATGATAAAATAAAATTATTATTTATATATATATGTTATCATTTTATGTTTTATACCAACAACCATCTACTCATCCCTCAAATTTGTTATGAAATAATCGATCGTGTGTATGGTGGACTACCACCTCTTGAACTAATGTCAATATTGTTTCCACTACCACCTATTATAGATGAGTATGATAATGAATAGAAATTAGATAAATGTTATTTATAAAATTTTTATATCTTAATAATCATTATATCATATATACCATTTTAATTTCCATTCTATATAGGATACGATGACATCGTTCATCTGTACGGCGGACAACCGCCTCACAAAGTGATGTAATTCATCTTTCACTAATGCTTTACATGGAAGATATAAGGAACAATATTTGTGATATATATTAAAATATAATGATACTAATTCCATATTTATCATTCTTAAAATATTATATATGATTTTCTTACCTTTTCCCTCACTGAAATATGATAATGTCCTTCGGGCACGTATTGACTACTGCCTTTATGGAGAGATGTGACTCTTTTTTCATCACCACACACCATGGATGATATATATAAGAAAATTGAAAAAAATAATATGGTATTTATGATATTATTATAATTGTTATTACATAAAGATAATATATTACTTACCTATATTATATAATGATCATGGAAAAAATAAATCATTACTCACTTGAAAGTATAACATAGCATCTCCATGATTAAAAGATACTTCATTTGTCAAAAACATATTTGAATATTGGTCATAAAATTATAAACGATGTATAAATATATTAACAATTTCATGATTATTATTATTGATATAATGTAACCATGATCAATATAAGGTAACATAAAACAACAATTCAAAACATATATCCATAAGATAATGGTGATTAAATGAAATGTGATTGTAAAATCTAATTGTTAATAAATGTTTAATAAAAGGAAATATGAAAATAATAAATGGTATGGAATATATAATTATGTTTTATTAATAAAATTATAACAAAATTTTATTTATTAAAAAGTATTTTTATACATGTGTGATGGATTTCTAGACTTATGCTATGGGATTTTTGTGTCCCTTTTTTACATATATGAGAAATACTATATATTCACCACCAATTTATTTATGTATGTGTATATACATAACATGAATGTACATTATGATACTACTACTAAATATTATGGTAATTTAAATATCTATTTTAATGTTACCACTTTAATTTTTTTTTGTTTTCAATGTTACAAAAGCAATAATGTATTCCATTCTCAATTTTTATGATTTGATATTTACAAAATGTTATTCTCTTATATAATTTTATGATGTGTAAATATATACCAAAAAAAATTAATATCATTAATTTATTTATCCTCAAGAAATTTTATGATCCATTTTATTTTATCATTTTCCATGTCTTATTATTCAATTTTTCAAAAGTGGAAAATGTTTTTTCATACAATGTCATCATTTATTGTGATTGAATATGATATATTCCAGATGATAAAATATTATTATCCACCTATAAATACAATTATGAAATTTGTTATACATTTTTTATTCATGATATATTTATAAAACATTTTTTCACTCTTTTCTACATTTAACAATAAAGAAAATAATGGTAATAAAATTTCACTTTATTTCTTTCTTAAGTTAGAAATCCATTTTCTTTCAACACAATATTTTATAAAACTATTTTAAAATTTACAATTATTTTTCGAATAAATATTTTCCCATGTTTGAAATTTGTGAAAAAAATGGAATATGTCCTTTGTATCTTTTTCCAAACAATTCAAATGTATATTTTACATAAAATGGGAAAAGAATCATTATTTATAACCTCAAAGGCATGAATTTTATTTCATACTCTTCTGATCACTCAAAGATTTCATGTTTCCCTTACAGGCTTTAAAATTTACTTCCAAAGTAAATCTTTTACATACTATTTGGGAATTGTTTTTCATATTTTGGATGAATTATTTCAAATTGAAAAGGATTTTGAAAACATTTTAGGTTTTAAATAGTGATTAATAAAAATTAAATGATATTCTCTTCAAGAAATTTTTTAAATGATTACAAAAAGTGTCTTTTATAATTATTAAATTAAATTTTAATGGAAAATTATTTTCATATTTTTAATTTTTTAGAAAAAAAATTACAATTACCAAAGGATAATTTACTCAATAAGTATATTAAATGATCATTAAAAAACC
The DNA here is from genome assembly GCA_963277665.1 of Viscum album. Taxonomy (NCBI): domain Eukaryota; kingdom Viridiplantae; phylum Streptophyta; class Magnoliopsida; order Santalales; family Viscaceae; genus Viscum; species Viscum album. Next base: position 1,084,108,831 of record OY728119.1, read on the forward strand.
ATTCTCCATCTATGATGACATCTATTAATGTTAAATATGCCTTTTTTGGGATATGATCGCAAGATTCCATTTTTATTATTTCTCAGAATGGTTTGTGTTTATGATGATTTTTTTTATAAAACCTTTTTTCTCTTACGTGGGTAATACCACAATTAAATTCTTATAAAACCCTATTCTTTTCTATTATTGATGTTATGATAAATAATTATGAAACCTGTCACATTTCCACAGATTATGATATGATGAAAATATTAAAAAAAATTTAAAAATGTATTATATGATTAATGTTTTATGATATAGTAGCATGCATAAATATGGTTTTCATTATGTCATGGATGGGACTTATATCTCCCTCCAACGAATTGGGTAACGATTTTTGTTATATGAGACCAATAAAACTACACGGGTATCCTAAGACCAATATAGAGTACACATGACATTATCCCATGAAAAAAGAGGGAATAATTGAGGTCATCACAAAGTTGAAGTAATTATATTGGTGGTTAGTCCATACCTAATATTTTATAAATGACATTGTGGGTAGCCTTGACAAAATATTTTATATAGATGTGTGTATAACATAAATATTTGTCTTATTCCATTTTTATGCTCTCATAGATCATTTTATTTTATTTTATTATAATTCATAACTTATTAACATTTAATATTTATATCATGAACCAATATAATGACATTTGATATGAAGGGTATGTTTTGCATATGTTGTGATCAGTTTCTTAGACCCTTAGGCTCATATTATGGTCATGTATATCCATTTTTAACCCTTTATGAGCATATGATATATCCCTTTATAATGATTCATTTCCCTAGTTTTTTATGAAAGGATTAATTAGGGTTTACTTTTTAAGAGAGATAAATGGGAAAGATCTTTGTGGGATGAATTTACGATCATTCACAAAATTAAGAACATTGTGTTCCATTATTCCCATGGAATTAAACTATTACATTCCATAGGCTTTTGTTTATATAATTTTTTGTATATTCATCTGAATATATTTCATATACATTTATGAAAAACATGGATCACCCTACACATTCCCACAAGAATCAATCAGTTAATAATCATAAACAGGTGATATGATCATCAAAACATCAGAGATTTTCACTGATAATTCAATATCAAATAATTGATGTGGTTTTGTGATACTTTTAGAAAATTCCATGGATAAAAAATAATGTGAATATAATGAATAAAATAATATATTACCTTCACTATATTAGTTTTTAATTGTCCCATTTATTTCTTTATTATCATACTCAACATGGGAACTAGTTATCACACATGATTTCCCTTTTTCTCTGAGATTATGTGGTTTTTGATGTCTATCATCAACATTAACCATCAATTTTTAGAACTGGTTAGAATAATTCCGATGCTACTCGAATTTAAAGCACTAGAGTGTAGATGGAAGATTATTTTCTACTCCTCCTCCATCAATAACATTCTTCTTCATATCACATTGGTATTCAATTGCATGATGACTATCTTTTATACAGATAAAAAAATTAATAGTCACCATAAGACAATATCAACCATGTTTCTTTCCATACTTCAGAAATAAATGAAATACCATATTCTTCTCTCCATGTTTTTTATAATTTCTTTGACTTCCAACATTGTTTTGTTATAAAAAATTATTAAATGTATAGGTAAATAAAATCTCCATTTCCATATTGATATCACATCAAATGATATCTCCATAAATACTAAAGTCTCATTTGGATAAATCCATTCAAAGCCCTTGTTTTATTCCAAAGAATAATTGATCAACCTTGAATTCTAGTTTGATTATAATATCATAATCATACCTCACAATTCATTTAATATTTTTCTCAAAAGTGCAATTAGATTCTTCAACCATCTTCATTAGATCATGTAATGACTTTTTTATTTTTATAAAATTAATACAAGAAATATAGTTTTTTTAAAATAACGTCTTAAACTCAAACCACTCCTATCCAATTTCTTCTCATTGCCTTGTGTTCTTGACCATATTCCAGCATCGATCTAATTATCCAATGAAATGATAAACATCCCCAAAAAACTTTTTCATTATATAAAACTAGAAAATGGAAATTTTGTTTTCTTTGTTAATTATTCGTTTGTAAGAAAAAATTTTATTAGTATAACAAATAAAAAGATATTTTTCACCATATAGGGTGTAATAGAATGTTGTTCCATAATTTTGTTATTTTGAATATCAATATGATTCATAGTTTTAAAAACAAGAGAAAGAATAAAAAGTATATTTTTCATTTCATAACCCGTAAAGTTTTATTTATTATGATTAATATCAAATACCTATCGATTGAATTCATCATAATAAATTTTTATTTGGGTTCTAGACATTGACTAAAACTAAAAAAACATAGTGTAAGAAAAAAAATACACGAAAAATATAATCAGGAAAAATAATTTATTGGATGTCTAAATCAATACACGTTTTTTTTAATTTATTTTACTATAGGATTACCCTAGTTGATCTATGAACATTACTAAAACATTATGATGTAACACAGTAAATAGACTTATCCCCATGGTTACCACAAGTAATTTTTTATCCTTGTTTCCAAATGTAATTAATCCTTGTTCTAATACAAACTATATTGGTGGTTAAATTTCATAATTCAATTTTAATTATTTTTATATGAGTATTCATTATATAAAAAAATAATCCATGTCATAATCATATGGGTATAGTGTCTTTAGAAATATGGATACATAAATATATTTTTTATATGAGGAATAAAAAATCCCAAACATCGTTCGTCATATTGGTCACCTATATTACTTGAAATCAATCTTCATAACATGGGAATAATGCAGCATTTAAAAGGTTGATTTTAGATTATTATTATTGATAATCACGGGATATATCAATGATAACTTAAAAATAACATGATAATAAGGGTATGATAACATGATAATAACATTTAAAAATCATACCTTATATATCATATATCAAAATCTTTATTTGTGGAATATAGATTGTATGATCATAGGATGTGAATCCTAGAGGAATCATATAAAATAATACATAGTATAATTATATTGTAAAAATAAATATATTTCTTGTAGACATATAAAAATAGAAAATCATTTTTTTAGTTTTCAAGGCCCTCATTCCAGACTATCATATCTGACTAGGTTCACTCCTCATTCAATCATATTAATAATGTTTCACTACCAGGACTATCATAGTGGAAATATTACCATACGAAACATGTGTCACTCCCTTCCATTCTAATTTCACTCATTAGATATCCATCATTACCCAATTCATTAGGGTGTAATATAATTTTTTACCCACCCATCACATAAATAACCATACATATGTGTTCCACAATAACATAAAACATATTTCATATAATAACCCATTAAAAATTAATGGATTCCATAAACATTTTATCTTAGAATAATCCATGGAAAAAAATGGTTTTTAGAAATAATACATCAATTCATCATAGAATAACCTATAGAAAATGAATTTTTTTTCAAAAATATCTTATAATAATAATCATTATCCATCAAGTGAGTGAATAATGATTATATCAATATATAATATCCCTTTTAAATCTCAATTAATACAATATTATGTAAAATTATATGATGAAAATTCATTTAAAAGTTCACTAGGAACATTTCTTGGGGAAAATTCCCATTCCACATTTAAATCAATTATTTTAAGTTTTAAAATTTCATAAATTCTAAAGAAAAATAATTTATTTCAGTAATAACCCTGGAATCATGTAAATTAGTAATCAAATAATGTGGTGTTTTTGGTATTGTTAAATTTTTTTCTTTCATTATTAGTTTACTTAAAAAGTTCATTTCACGCTATTGTTAAAAATGGAGAAAATGTAGCTTATTAGAAAACTACAATGTATATCACTGTTAATTTTTTTTATAAAAATTTAATAATTTGTAAAAAATACTTTAAAAATGAGATTTTAATATGGAAGAAATCAATAAAATATTTTTATAACAAATTGATATGGTATAAAAGGTTTTTTTTAATGAAGACTAAGATAAAATCAGGATTCCTTAAAAATATTATTCGAGTCACAAAAGAACATAATGAGAGGTAAATGAAAAAAAAAACATTTAATATCCTGAAATAACTAGAGGAGAATATAATTAACTATTTTATTTATAGGAATTTCATTAAATATCTTCATTTGGAACATAATCATAAACAATCCTGATAAATAGTAAGATTGTTACATAAAACACTATCCTCAATTTCCACTGGCTATGAATTCACATTAATATCTATTTATCTAAATTAAAATTTATTATAATTATATAACATAGTTATGACCATAATTATAATATCATATATGATCTAATTAAAAAAATTCAATACTCATTTAATAATATCTTATTAAAAAAAATTTAATTTCTAGTTGTCAACTATTTCATTTTTCATGGACATTTTAATTTGATAGATCCGGTTCATGTCCATTGACTGTGTTTTTATTATTTACATAATGTTAACAATGATATAAATATAATATCAATTCAATTAATATATTTTTTGGAACCGTAAATGGTTGAGATACAAAAATTAATTACACTGGCTTTGGAGATGCTAGGTTATACATATGGATAATTATCGTTTTTACATTTCAAATGACATAACTAAAGAAAGGAAAGTAATAATTAACCTATAAATGATAATTACTATATAATAAATATGATAAATATTAATTATATCTCCCATAATTACCATCTATAAAACTGAAATTAAAAAAATGATATCCCATCATGGAGGTGGTAGTTCATACATGTGCACAAGCTATGTATTCATTTTAAAAATGATAGAAGATAAAAAGGAAGATGTTATATTAAAATTACACAAGAATAATTATTTGATAATTATCAAATATATATTATAAATCCATCATAATAATAATACATGAATGGTAGTGATGTAAAATTAATTATATCATTTCATGGAGGTAGTAATCACATGTATATGCAAGAGATACATTCACTTACCATTTTACATAATATAGGTAGGATACTGGTGGTTTTAGGATACAAATAAACTCTAATTATAACTAGGATAATAAATTTAAATTTTTTTGTTAATATCAAACATTTAAATTAATTATAAGAAGAAATGATCTTAAATAGTTTAGGCAATATGATTGTCTCTAATCTGGGTGGCCTCCTTTGATACTTTCTTAATGATACTTGTAAAGGTTTATTAAGGAGAATATTTCCATCATTTCATGTATAGTGAAGGTATGAAAATAATTTGTTAGGTTTTGGTCGATCTAGAAGGATAAAATCTATATAAAGAAGTAAGAGTATGGGTATCTTTTTTAATGGATGGAGAGGACACATGTCAAATTTCATAAAACATTAAAATATAATAAAATAATTCGCAAAGAAAATCCAACCAAATTGATTAGAATTAGAAAAAAACGAGGTTCAAAATAAAATCATTAAATTAAACATATGTATTTTTTGTGTTATATTATGATTTAATATTATTATTAACCCCTTCATTAATAATTTTTTACCTTAAAAGTAGTAATAATTATTTCAATCATAATGGTTTAAGAATGTTCCCATAAAAGGAATAGTGGAATAAAATTGGGCCATGGATTATATTTTTAATCCTATTTGATTCACTTCATCAAAGATAATATTTTCATGAATTTTAAATAATTTAATAAAATATTATATATTATAAAATCCCATTACATACTATTTTAGAACTATTCAATTAATTTGAAATTAAAGGCACCATGAAAACTATGTAATTATAATAAAAACCTTTAATACATAACTAATATTAAATAAAAATCGTTAGAATTCCTATATCACAATTATTAACAAGAATTTCATTACATGACTTATTTTATTAAATAATTTATCTATTAATTTAATAAATATTATATTGGTGTTGTATATGCATTTAAGATAATAATGAACATATATTTTATAGATAAATTAATTTTATAAAAAATAAATTATGTCTAAAAAATTAAACAAAATTTATAATCATTTTACCAATTTTAGGTAAAAATTTAATACCAAATTCAAGTTAGTGGATTTTTTTATTATTTTCTTAAATTAATATAATGTTCATCATCAAAGAAATAGGGCATCATGTGGACTTATATTTTACACATGGATATGAATGTAAATAATCCACTCATAGAATATGATAAATATATGTGATTTATTAAATTTAAATTGTTAAAACAATGTTTAAACCAAATTTTATCTATTTTACTTTCACAAAGGTAAAAAATATTAACTAAGGTTACTATTAATAATTATAAAAAATATGGGATTCCTATTTAAAATAAATTTCTTCATAATTAAAAATATTGAATTTATTTTTCACGATTAAATTTTTTTAATTATATGAAACTCATTTTAATAAAAGTTTGAAAAATGTTAAAAAATAGTTTTTTTATAAAAATATAACATTAGGAAAGAAACTGCATTTATTACCCCCATTAAACCTATAAAAAATATTATATCGACATTAAATCATATAATTGGATATATAATATATATTTTTCATTAAATTTATTCAATAAGAGTGATTAAGTTAATTTATTAATAAAAAACACATTATTCGTATAAAATAGTTCTTAAGAAAATAATTTCTTTTACATTATACTAATTTTTTTTATTTCTAATCAATTAATAACACGTGATATATTTTAAACATGTATAAAAAATAAATTTTTCATAATTTATTTGTCTCTATTTGTAACCACTAATATAATAACTAGGTTATCATGGTGTACTCTATTATGGTGTATTTTGACTTGGGGTTTTATGTATCGTAATATGAAGAATAAATTTTATTTGAAGAGAAATACATCATAAAATCTTGGGGTGATATAGAATCCATGATTCCTCGAAATATAATCCTGAATTAAACATACATCATGCGACTCATTTATGAAATCAGGATTTTTCGAGTGTATACTAGAACATTCCATCATTTACATCATAACACTATATTTGAGTTTCCAATTACTAAATTACGACACTTCATTATGCTTGTAAGCTCATTCATCCATAGTTAGTAAAATAAAAATACTCTATCTTATGACTATATTGATAGTTATTAAAAATGTGATATATTTGGAATTCCATGATTTCAATATTCATATGTTCCCACATAATAACATGACAAAAATAAGAAAACGTGATCATATAAACATTTATCACTTATGAAATTTTGGTTTATTTTAACAGGATTTTAAAAAATGTTATCATTTGGGGAAAATTCCATTTTCTTTAAAATTAATCATAGTATATACTTGGATATTACTTCCAAAACATGAAATTAAATATAATAAACCAATATGTTCATTAAAGAATAATATTTATCACAACAACAACACTATATTTCCATCAAAATTCACCTTGGTTTTATAATTATTAACTTTTTGGTTTGTTGAAAATCAGACATGAAATTCACCACACCCTCTGGATGGTGATAAGGTATCTCTCCAGTTTCTATAAGTCTTTGTGAGTTCTTCTTGGTATATAAAAGAATTGTATGAGTGATAAATTTCTGACATGATACATTCCAATAAATCCCCCTATCTCTATGAATTAAACAACTTCTGTACACACATCATATCCCTAGATATCATATCACCCCCGAATTAAACACCATAAACTCCCCCTTAATAATAGAATTATTTTAATCATATAATTTATCAAAATTCAAAAAAATTATTATCTCCCTTTGATAGTAAACCCAAATATATTGATCTATCTGAAAATTAAAAAATAGTGAAAGAAAAAATAAAATGATGGAGAGTTGATGTTTTATATTTATATTTTTTCATTATTTTTTCAGACTAAGGTAGGTGTTTAAACATTGAGGTTAAACCGTTGCTTCTATAAAATAAATGATTAAAAGTACATTCATATGATACGTACCACATTATCAGTTTTTTCAAGAATATAAACACCCATACATTTCATAAATATATCTATGACTTCTAAATATAAAAATATTCAATATATTTTATAATGAAAAAACATCGGATAATAAAGGAATAGTGTATTTGGAGATATGTAACACAATTTTATTATTTCTTAACACATCTTGAATATATCCCATAAAGATATTTCCATATGGTATTATTTATATTCATACCCTACTTAAATATTTTCTCCATAAACTGGATAATGTAAACATAAGAAATGGTAATATCAAATTATAAGTAAGGGTAAGAAAGAAAGATACCAGTGATTATATAAACATAACATGATAATAATGGTATAATAATATTTGAATAATATTTGAAAACCATACCGACAATATCATATATAATAATATTGAATCATAGAATATATCTTGATTGTTCAGAAGATATATATCTTAAATGAATCATATAACATAATCCATGAGAGTATAATATTGTCATAAGACATATCTTTATGTCATTCAAAAAATCATTCAGAATACTTTCCTCATTATTCAAGGATCAATAAATATTCTATCATATTATATTGGTTTTACTCTACAACCCATCATATCATTAGTCATGGTTTACTCCAAAGAATATCAAAGTGGAAAGAGTACCTTACATAATTGTGTTCACTCCCTCTTTAAGTTGTTATTATCTAATGATTTTTCAATCTATGGCAAATGTATTAGAGGCCAATACAATTTCGGCCTTACTAGTGATATTATCATGATACTTCAAATATACTCCCCAAGATCATGAAACATTACTCATATCATAACCAATGAAAAAATAAATGGGTTCCAATATCATTTCATCATTTCATCAATGCATTACTCATAAAAAATAAATGGGTTCCATAAATTAATTAACTAATTGCAAAGAATTGTGTTTATTGTAATCATTGTTAAATAATAATCATAATCATATATCCAAATAATTAAAGTGGATTTTTTCTTGATTATATACCCTATAATGATTTTGTGACATCAAAGGATGCCATCATATATAAGAATTTAATTAAAAGACATCTAGAGTGTTTCTTTCGGAAGAAGACCCTTTTCATTTTGAAATCACATGTTAATAATATAAAAACATCCAAAGTATTTTGGAAAATAATTACATTGAAAATAAAATTGAAAATCAATAAAGGATTCTTCAAATCATTGAACACTTCTGATGACCTGAAACATTGTTCATGTAGTGTATGATAAAACAAATTTTTCTTTAATATTGTTTAAAAAAATAAAAATTAACTCCTTTAAAATTTGATAAAACAATTAATTTTAATAAAAATTAAAAAAATACAATATTGAATAATACTTAACAAAATAATAATAATATAATAGTAAATACATCTTGAGAAAAATTTGAGAAAACATTAACATGGAATACTAAATATTTTTTACCAAGGATATAAATAAAGTAAAATACCCTTAAAACATATTCGGTCTCATGAGTAAATCAATGGATATAATGATAGGGAAAGGTGTAATATCTAGAAGAAAAAACATGACATGAAAAACTTTTAGATTCATTAATGGTCTTTTATGAAATTTCATTATTGGAAATATAATCCTAAACAATCTGAGGGAATAATAAGATTATAACAAAGAAGACTTTTCTATTTTGTGTACTTTTAATAATGTCCTCATGAAATGTATTACTTTATATATATTTTTAAATACACATTAATTTCATGAAAATAAATATAAATATCATTATTTACCTGGATATACAATTCATAAATGAAATAAATGGTAAATATGGCATATTTCCCATATAAATACAAGTGAGATGAGAAATATGTTTACCTCATGTATTTTGTTGCTTAATATATGTTCTAACATCATATATAATAAATATTAATTTAATATATGTCTATTATAGAACCATATTATCACATATTATTTACTTTAAAAATCGTATAAACTATTTATTAATAATTATTTGTTAAAATTAATGTTCTGGGTGATAACTACTTCATTTTCCTTGTTTGTTTGGGATCTATATTCTTGGTCCTCTTATATTGAATGGGGTTCCATAATTTACATAACATTAATAATGTTATAAATTAAATAAACAATAAATATATACATATTTATAATCAAAAATAAATAATATAGATCCAAAAATTAATTACACAGTTCTTGGAGATGGTATATCATACGTTCATATAAATTTTATTTTTACTTTATAATAAAACAGAGGAAAGAATGATAAATTTGCATTTTTCCATTATCGATCCATAATAATATAATAAATATTATATATACATGAATTATTTACATTTTTATAACCATCCATGTAAGATAGTGATGAAAAATGAATTATTCCTCGATATGTAAATAATTGGTCATACATATGAACGAGTGATGTTTTCATTTTCTGTATATTGGAAAGGAGTTGTATAATAATTTTTATATCATCATAATAAAAACTAATTATATATAATCTAATGAATCAAAAAAATTAATTGAAAATACTCTTTTATATGACGCATAGGAACAAATAAAATTAAAAGTACTCTGTTAAAAGTTATATATCCTTTTTTGAAGTCTCATTTTTCATACAACCTATGCATCGAAAGGGCGGTATTTTTGGAGTAATACAAGTTCTTTTATGTTTGGAAAGAATATAATAAATTATTATGGTAAGTATTTTCCAACAAATAATTCATATTAAGTGTGGATAATGTATGTAAAGGGTACCCTTTTATAGGGGAGGGAATGTATACAGTTAGGATTACATAAACGATTAAATAATATATATATCATAATCATGTAATGTTGAAAAAAAAGAATCCCAAATTTAAAAATAAGATGTGATATGGTTTATATAAACTCAAACAATCACATTTTGGAATTTTATCTATATATTTCCATATATATATTCTAGTTAAACCACATTAAACATATTTCATCCTTTACCAGCATAACTCGTGTTTTTACCATGATATAACAATAATATGACCAAAACAAAAAGGGGAAATTATAACCAAACATTTAAATTAATATTAATCTTTTGTATTCTAAATTATTATATATAATATATATTGGTTGTAGAAATTTGTTATAGTATAATTACTCAAAAGGAATGAAAATAGTTTTTAGAATAATAATAACTTAATGTGTATAAATCATTTTACTAGGAAATACAGTAATAATTTTTTTAAAATAATATTTTCTCTGAAATAATAAACTAAATAAAGTTTTTAAAATTTTAAGGTAGTAAAATTTTATATTCCAATCATTAAATTAAATAAAAGGGCCCAAAATAGTTTTTAATTTGAATAAAATATAATATACATTCAATAAATTTATTCTTGCGTGCCTAAATTAAAAATAATGATTTAAATTTAATTATTTATTTTAGCAGAGATAATTTTATTTAAAAATAACTTATAAAATTTGATAAATAAATGTGTTTGGGTTATTTTAATGTTTTCCATCATGGTTTAAAACTAATTTTTCCTCTCTTATATAGGAAACAAATATTAATTATGCTTACTAATCATATTGACCAGAAATTAAGTTTTAATGATCATGTTTCAAAATATTTTCTATGTCATAGTTTTTTTGACTTCTGTTTTGTGTGTATTATAAGAAATCAATGAAAATATTTTTATTTAAAGATAATTATTTAATAAAATCTTATTTTGACACAATTATAATTCATTTTTATCAATTCCTCATCAAACTACTCATGGATAATGTGCTATTGGAATTTAATTTTCCTAGTATGAGAGTGTTTTAGTGGTTTAGTTTTGAGTTTGATTGTAATTTTATTATTATATAAGATCACCATATGTTGTTTCAAATCTTCACAAATATCATATAGTTGTTTCTTCATCCATTGTTTATATGTTCATTATATAGTTACAACAATGTATTCCACCTATATTTTGTTGAGTGATATGCTTTATTACTTCTTACTTAGGTATCCATCACACATTATACAAATGATGAAAACTACACTAATTGAAGATATTCATTCATCCACATCTCCACAGTAGCCTATATTAAGCAATACGTATAATTAATAGTCTTGTCTAATACCAAAAAAAATTCCATAATTTGTCGTACAAAAAACATATGTCATAATATGTTTAAATGTTATGAGATTCAATTCCTTCGGATCAATTTCAAAACAATCCAACAATTTTTTCAAATATAATATCACTTTATTATTTAGTTATGTATAATAATATTTTTAATATTCTCTAATAAAATATGATATCCAAAAATTTTCATCTCTCATTTTGATATGTTTTTTCCTGATGAAAACTTATGTGGACACTAGTTTTGAATCATTCATGTTGATGTTTTCTAACTGATCTCATGTATTACCTGTGATATAAAGTATATATTACTTATTATAATTCACTTGAAATCCTCCAATTTATATTTTAATTCAAATTGGTGACATATAAAATTTTTCACTCATTATTCTCACAAATTCATTCACTATTGTTTTTATTACCACTGATGATGATATCATTAACATAAACCAGAATCATGAAGTGTAAAACCCCAATATTTCCTGAAATAGTTTTTCAAAAAAAATTAATCTTATTTATATTTTTCATTACACACAACACAATGTTTATTTTTTTCATAAATATCACACTAAGATCAATTAAAATGTGACTTACTATTAAAATATTAATATTTACCTTGACTGTTATCACCTATATGTTGGATTGGAAGGTACGTATAATATTAAAAAATTATGGAACCACATTATTTAAAAATTTATATAATTATTATTAATTGGTTAAAAAATAAGTATAATATAAAATAAGAACCATTTAAAAATAAAGGTAATATTTTTCCAAAAAACATTTTATATCCACCCAAAAGTTTTATATACTAATAAATTATTCGAATAACATTTATTGAATCATTTTAATGACATTAATATTTATATATTAAAAATATATTTTACATTCATCCAATTTTTTTCAAGATAAGAAATAAAATGAATCCAATTTTTTGCATAAAATCTCTATTTTTCAAAAAAAAAAATTAATATTGTTTCCACATGTTCCTTAAAATTAATTTCTCCATAATTTTTAAAAATTAATATCAGAATATTAACATTAAATTTTTAAATCAAATTTTGAAAATTATCTTTGTGTAATTTTTTATAATTTTTTGTAAAGATAAATTTGATAATGTATAGTGAACAAAATTGTTTGTATTTAGAATTTTCATTTAATTTAAGAAACTTAATAACAAAAAATATATATTTAATGTTTTAATAATAAAATTACTTAATTTATATATTTATTAATAAAATTTATTCTGTTGGGATAAATTTAATATGAAATTTAAATATTAAAAATTAATATTCTGGATATGTTCTCTTTGGAAAACCACCTTTTCATCATGTCTGTGAGTTTAATTTAAAATTTAAAATTTCAATGATTAGTTTAATTGGAAAATATGGATTCAATATTTTGAATCATTATAATTTATGTGATATAATAAAGTAAAATTATCTTTTGATCAATTTGAATCGAAAAAACAGTAAAATAAATTTATTATAGTTAAGAAACAATTATATTTACCAGGGAGTGTCTAAAATGTTAAGTGTTAAAAATGAAAAACAACATATCAAAAACATATTAGATGGAAATAATATGTCCTTATATCTCCATATTATAATTATTTCTCATTTTTTCCTAGTGGAATGTGAAACATGAGGGTATTCATTTTTCATTTAAAATTTACAATTGGGCAACTCACCTTAGAGGACACTTTATCTCCTCTCCTCCTCACACATAAAAATCTCTTTGGTTCTACCAATAACAAATAAAACATTCATAATTCCCAAATACCATCCTAGACTCTTTATATTGGCTATAAATCCATCTCATGTAGCATTTTTGTGAAAATAATTGTCCTTTGAAGAGGTAACATCCCATATATTTAATTTTATTTTATATCTTACTCCACCACCATAGATAATAATTAAAAAAATATTATATAATAACGTCAATATCTTATATATACTTACAAGTTATTATTATAATTTAATTACATAAATAATTCACCAATTCGATCACCACCTCTATGAAAATGTCATTCATGTGTATGTAAGAAATATTTCTTTATGAAATGATGTTTTTTGTTCCATGTCCACCTCTTGAAGCTGAGAATAAGAATGGATTTATTTTTTTCTATAAAATTTATTAAGTTATTATTCATATTTAATCATGACATCTCATATTCTATCTTAAATTTCATTTCAGGGAATATGATAAAGTCATCTGTTTGTACGGAGGACTATCGCCTCGTGAAGTGATTTTATTCCTTCATTACGTACAATTTATATGGATGGGGATAATTAATTTTCTAAATTAATATATGTTACATAAAAAATATAAATTATTATTTAAAGTTAATATATTATTTAAATTTCTTTCATTTCACACATTCAATATATGGAAATATTGTTCATGCGTACTTATGACCTACCATCTCCATGAATGTTATATTAAAAATTGTTTCTATAGATTTTATGTAGTATAATAAATAAAAATATAATGAATTTATATGATATTTATACCATGTTTACCATTTTTTATATTATATAACCATGATCAATGTAATAAGACCACAAAATAACAAATAGAAACATTCATTAAAAAAAGTCGTTATTACCAAAAAAATGACTTTAACATAGAATTCATAATAAACAGATAATAAATGGCCATAAGTAAATCATATACGGTATGTTATATTTATATAATAATGGTTATATAAAATATTTAAAATAAAAAATTATTTATTATACATTATTTCCCAATATGTATGATGGAATTTGAAACATACAATAATGGATTTCTTGTCACACTTTTACTTCTGTGAGACATGAATCATATTCACCAATTATTCCATTTTTTGTTTTTTATATTTTCCCTTTTATATGTTCTTTCATTAAAATATTTATATTCATGGGTTTTATTATTTCATTTTTAATATTTCTTTGCTGATTCATTTGATTTAAATGTTATCATAGTGTTAAGGGGTTATTCCATAGTCTCATCATTACTCGACATTTTTTGTGTATAGCTATCCCTAGAGAGAATAATATGTTATTTATATTTTAAACATTGTCTATTTATTATAATATGGTTATTCATGAAATTTTTAATGTGATTATACCATTTTCCATGCATTGGTACTTAAAAATATAAATAAATGTTTTTTTAAGAAAATCTTACCAGTTTCCCTCATCAGTTGAAATCCCTTTTTCACCAAAATAATGTTTTAAAGGAATTTTTTCAAAAATGTTTTTAATTACACTATATTATTTATTAAATATTATTTTATAATTTCTATCCTTCTTAAAAATAATTTAATTTAATCATTATGTATTATTTTATACAACACCCATTTGGTTTTTTTAGAATATGTCAATGGAATTTTTATTTTTACTTGTACAACATAATTGGTACTTTCCAAAATCATGACAAAATTATTTTTGTAAGGATTAATTTATATAATTTGTGTTTTATTTTCTGTGAAATAAATTTCTAAATTTTTTAATGATTTTTTTTAAAATTTCTTTTTCGATGTGGAAGTGATATTTTTTACATAACATGTTATAAATTATTTTTAATGCATAAATTATAAGTTTCCAATGAGATGTTTTTGAAAATTATTTTTGAAATTGATTTATGTTGTAAAAAACATCTCTTGAATTGGAAAGGCTATATTTCTTTAATAAACAATCTATTTAGTATTTCAAAATAAGTTTCTATCTAAGATGATATCTTTTGATGTTACTTATGCTTTAATAGAGATAATATTGAATGATTCCAACCTTATTCTTTCTCCTGATGGATAATGTTGATATTGATGAAAATTTAATGAAACATATTTATTTTTCATGGGATATTTTATGGTGAATAGATGAAATATTTATGAAACTGTTTTTCCATAAATGGGTGATGATTTGATGATATGTTTTATGTTTTATGATATTGTTCCCCACATAAGAGTGATTTTCTTTAAGAGATGGGTGTGACATATTTCTCCCTCTAATTCATTAAGTAATGTATTATATCTCATGAGATACTAATGGGAATAAAATTGATGAGACTTATTCACAATGGTAAATAAGTTTTTCTGAATCCATTACGGTAATTATATGCCTCCTAATACACAATATAAAACAAGTTAGGAAAACTACGTTGATGGAATCCGAAATTAAACATGACATGTGAAATGGCTTTCAATCATTATATTGGTGTGACAGTTTTATGAGTTTCTAATGAATTCTCATTCTAATGGTCCATGTTATTGGAATGATAAAGTTATATATCGTGAATCATGATTATGATCTATGAATGGTCGGTACGGAAGTTTGTAAGTTATGTTCATGATCATATACCCTTATAATCATCTTACGATTTCATATGATCATATATTGATATCACTTATGTTTACCCTTACTAATAATATGAGATCACCATTTCATATATTTCCTTCACATGGTTATGAACGATTTTTTTTCTATGGTATTAATAAGAGGATTACTTTGTGAGAATATCTCTATTTGATATATTGAAATTATTTCATTAAATAATGAGATTTCCTCTCTATTATCCAAATTTAAAACACTATTATAGATTTCATACATGTATTTATTAAATGTATTTGATATTCTCATTAAAATATGGTATATTTATTTGTAAAAATCCTCTATCGCTATATTTGTTATGAGAGGAAAGGTTTAGTCAATATTCAGATATGAGGATTCGAAAAACTGAAGTGAAATCCCTAGGGATATGCCGAATTATTTTTCAGGGGATATTTCTAGATTTATCACTAAGGATAATGATAAGGATAATTATTACTATAATAAAGTATTATAGAATTTTAGTGAATGATGGGGAAATGGAATACCAATAAATTTCAATCTTTTCTTGAAAATAATAGTGGATGTGGCAATGACACAAAAGTTCCAAGGGGTCATAACTCTGAAAATGGTTCATTTATCCAGAATAAACTATCACCTAATGCAAGGAAATTATCCTTGCTACACACCATGTTTGACACTTGTAAAGGAAAATATTTTTTAATTCAATAACTCTTTACGACCCATCATTAATGTTATAAATAATGACCATGAATGATCTACGTTAAACCTAATGTTTCATAGATTGGAAAATGGTTTTAGGATTGATGTATCCTATAAATTATTTTCATTATTATGTTGTTTTCCCACTAAAATTATATTTTCTCCCATATTTATTACATTTTTTAGTCAATGGAGGGAACTATAGGGAAATGTATTTATATTGAATGTGATATAAAATGTTTTGATGAGAAACCAAATGTGAGGATGAATACTATGGAAGATATTATAATTATTCATAATCAGTTATAATGATATATTATTAAAAATATACACCTCAACAAACTCCAAGACTCACCAAAGATGATAAGGATGGAGTTTCCTGATATCTATGATAGTGGAGACCATATAGGGAAAAATATTTCATTTATATATATAAATAATTCGTTTAGAAGAACCCATGTGAATTTCTCAGAAGAAAAGGAAGATGCTTCATGTGTGTAAAATATGTACATAAAGAAAGTAATTTCTATATAAATATGAAAAGTTTGGTTAATGAAATGGATTATTGTAATGGTCTTAATAATGTAACATAAGCGGTTGAATGTTTAAAATTTTCAAAATATGGGCATTATGGGAATTGATGTCATTTTAGGAATTTTGGTGAATAAAATATGCATGGTTCTATAAGTTACCCATAAATCATAGTCAAAGGAAAAACCACTAACCATATATTTAAATAATGGAAAAGTACAGTAAAAATTCCCCACAAGACCAAAATATAAACTACATACCATCATAATCAAATACGTCACCCCCTCCAAGGATAAAAGCTTCATCCGCAGTCCTCGAATCCCATTTCGAGATTTCGTACTGCATTATAACCTTGAAATTATTCTTCTTAGGATTCAACTACTTCAAAGGAAGTAATTCATTTGTAGTTTTTATATCTTTATTGAAAGACCTGGTTGGCATTGGCTTTGGCAGATAAGAGTAGCCCTTCCTCTGCCTTCTTTGCAGCGAAACAGGCATATGCTCCAGGATCTGAGACACCACTTTCTTCCCACCCTATACAACATCACTGTATGAGGGATTTATCAAGCCACCATTATTCTCTTTGTCACTATAGTACATATCCCCCCATTTACTCGGGATTAACATATCCTGATAAAGCTCTAGTCAGTTCTAATGGAGCAAGAAATTAGTTTTAATCACATCTAATCATTGTGGGTTTTCCACTAATTACATTCCTTCACATGGACCATTTTATATATTCTAATTAATTGTAGCATCCTCCTGCAAAGTGATCTTGGTTCACATATTGGCATCATCCTACCTATCCCCCTCCATGCCCTCTTGCTCCATCCCTTAAAACAGATTTTTCATTGGAATAGTGACAATCACACCTTCATTAACATCAGTTTGGCCCTTGAACTAAGAAGCACAGACTTCTAAAATTCCCACAGATATAAAATAATCACTTATAGCCGAATCCAAATTTCCCACTGCTCGAGGATGCTGCCCGTTAGACCACGCGACATCCTTGATGATGCCAATCCACCAGTCTTCAGAAACAGGAGCACCCTTAATAGAGGTACCCAAATCATTTACTTGTATCGCACCACCCCCACCATCAAATTATATTTATGCCTATCATGAACTACAGTGACCATCATATTGGAAGAGGCCACTACCTTTTTCCAACTATCACTGCACCTCAGTTCACAGAACGAGAATACATTCCATTAACCACATCAAGAAACTATCTCTACCCCTCTTTTATCCTCACCTTCGGATAAAACCTCATTCAACTACCTCTTGCATGACATTGCAACTCCAGATGCCCCAGATGACAACAATTAGAGAGACATCCATCCCAGTACTCAAAGACCATAGCCTGCTTCCATCTAATTTTTTTACCAATAGCAATCCAAATAAAATCCACTAGGGGATTCAACACGTCGACTTCAACAATAATGCACGGGTTGGTGGGATGACTCACGATAGAGGTTTGGACATAAAAATAGAGAAATCGACCAACTATATTTTCAATCATACAGATAATTGTAGAATTTTGAAAGGGTAAAGGCATGTGAGGAAATATTACCCATGTCATAATGGAGGATGATTCATGATTCATGGATAAGTCAGACGACCATCGAAGAAGTAAGAACTTGAATCTTCTACAATGATAGGGGTATTGGACCAGCCCATATTAGATCATCCTCCAAGGAAAACCAAATCATGTGATTCCTATTATCAAGAATACCAACAATCGTGTGGTCTTGCAGGTCCCATTTTCTCAACACAATCCATTCAAACGCATCGACTTAGGGCCAAAGATGGTTGAAGCGGGATACCAGATTCAAATACATAAGACTTGATGCTTTTTATAACACTGAAAGTGAAATTGGGAGCTGAGGGCCACTAGGATGTAGGTCAAGAACCTTTGGACTTATTGACATTCTCAAGATGTTAGAGACGTATCAAGGGTTAGAAAAGAGGGTAAGTGGTTTCCTCGAGCTCGGAGGCAGCTGAACGATTTCATCCTCCCACGTCCTGACACCAAGAAGGGGGTGAAGTGAACTCCGCTGTGATTATATAGGTTTGTATCGCTGTGAATCGCCTCCGAGAATCGCCACCTCTTTGTTTTGTCATAGTTATATATGTTATTTTCAATACTACTGATGACGAAGATACTATGAATGAAATATTACAGGTATGGCTAATTATTAATGTATTGTGTATGTAAAATTAAAGTGGAACGATAAATTTAATATTTATAAATTTCGAGAGATGATTTATATTTCATATTATAGGAAATAGGTAGTGAGGAATAAGGTAAAGAAGAACAGATAATTATTTAGGAATGAAGCGGGATGAATTATTTGATTATGTATTGGAATTCAATATTTAAGAAAATAAAATTATTATTCTGTAGAATTATTCATTAATTATTTTGAAGAAAATGTTAAAATTTACTAATGTTCTAGAAAATTGTTTTAATGATATGGTGATATTTTATAGGAAACACATGATTAAGGGAATATTACCGTTAATATGATCCTGGGGTTGAGATAATGATGTTTGGATAATGAGATGATAGATATAAATTATTTAAATTGGATAGTACGGATGAACTTGGAATGAATTAATTATTTTTGTACAATTTGGTTATTTTTATTATTGATATAGTGTACATCCTTATTGTATTTATGTAATATGTTCAATAATATATGTTTCTATTCAAGGAATGATAAATTATTATTTTATTTTATTTTATTTATGGTAATTCGGGGTATTACCATGTTTCAGGAAAGTATATGAACAATGTATTGAAATATTAAGTATGTGAAAATTAAGAGATTTCTTATGATATTTGGGGATCAATGTTATGTTCATTTTCATACATTTAATGACCTTCTTTATATATTTTCAATTTTGTAAGATTCACAATGTTAACCATTTTCAGAATGGTTTATGTTGATCTTTGGATGACATATTAAATATAAATGTATTACATCACCATATAAATATTTATGCATATTTCATATCCAAGGATAACCATTTTTTTTTATATCAAGGTATAGACGTAAATAATAATCATTCAATTAATGTTCTTGTAATCTCTTGTCCTTCAAGCATAATAAAAATTGTCCTTCATTTATTAATGTAATATATGAAGTCAAAATTCATAAAATCACTACCAAATGATGAAATATTTCTTATGATACAATGGAAATCTTATCCATAAGAAATTTAGTCCCTTTAAAATTCATGATCATATCGGGACATCATATTAATGGTTGAAACATCCACAGAACTTGTTTTGGGATCATGATGTGTTCAATGTATCTCCCCTAAGGATATACATACCTAATTCATCACATGTACATGACTAAGAGGTCCTACAGTGGAAACATGATATTTCTTTTGAGAAAAAATTGGTAGAGTCATTTTATTGTTTAGATAAATTGATACGAAACAATACCACTGAAATGGTTAATGTTTTTTTCAAAAAAACTACCATCTTGAGGGAGATATATGGAAACTAAGGGATGTAATGAGGTATAATTATCCTCAAATATTGGAACAAATGTGATTAATTTATATTGATAAATTAATTTTAAAGGGGGTAGAATGTAACATCGCAATATTTTTTTGAAATATTTATTTCAAATTAAATTAGAATTTTTTATATTTTATGTTATACACATCATTGATTTAAACATTAATTATATTAAACATAAAGTTTAAATAAAATGTGACATTCTATTAAAATATTATTATTTAGTATGATAGTTTTCACATACTCATTGTAATGTTCGTTAATAATAATATTGACTAAATTTTTAAAATATTTTCTTTATACATGTATATAAACTAAACTCTTTTGTGAATAATTAATTATAAATGATGATATAAACCATTGAAAAAAAATTAAATATTTTTCTAAAAAATATGTTTATTTTCATAAGTGTAATTTATATCATTAAATTAAAAAAACTTTAGGTGGTTTATATTAGTAAAATTTATATAATATATATTAAATAAAATGTATAACAATTTAATAGTGTGTTTTCTAGAGAAGAGATAATAATTACTCTAGTGTTTCACATAAAACATTATTTTTCTAAAAATAATTTTTATCACATTTTCACACATATTTAAAAATTAATTATTTCCCAAATTTTATAAAATTTATTTTGAAAAATAAACTTCATTAATTTTAATAAAAATTAAAAAAATTTATCTTGGTGTGATTTTTTTCGATTTTTCTAAAAAGATAATTATTTTGAGGAATGGTGGAAAATATATGTCCTAATTAACCCCGATGTCCCAAATGCCTTATTTTGTATTTATTTTTGGATAATCCAAATTTTATGTGTTGAAGGGTAACCCTTACATGAATCATAGGCCTATGAAATAAGACACATACACGACCCAATACAGGACATTATAGGCCCAACAACTGACACAGTTGAAAAAGCCATTTCCCAGCATCTATATCTAGAAGGGGACTCACTCCCCACATCATATGTATAATATGCTAGAATTTTTTCATGAAGACATATATGGTTCTTGGAGATTTGGTAAATTTATATACTATCTTATTCATTTATTCTAGTTAACTCTTCTCTAGTGGTTTCTATTTTTTCTCTGAATCCTTGTCTCGGTATGCTTCTATATGGTCCACCTGAGTTGCTTCATGGTGTTTTATGTGGCCCAAATTCCTTGTGGAATGTAGGCCATTGGTGGCCTTAAGGGCCTAACATCAATAAGACAATGTGTCTTAGATTCCATTGGTATCCCAAAGGCCCTAAGACTCGTAGGCCCAAACCAGTGGACGAAATGCCTAGGATAAATACTTCTGGCTGTGATAGTTAGAACTATGCCTGCAAAATGAACATCTATAGTAACACGGAAATTCACCCTCACCCGGCTTTAATCTGGAGTCCCATGGATGCCAAGAAGATGTATC
Organism: Viscum album; assembly: GCA_963277665.1. Taxonomy (NCBI): domain Eukaryota; kingdom Viridiplantae; phylum Streptophyta; class Magnoliopsida; order Santalales; family Viscaceae; genus Viscum; species Viscum album. The sequence continues at coordinate 1,084,131,386 of OY728119.1, forward strand.
CACCACTCTGGTACATGCTCACATTCAAAAATGTTGGTTTTATTGATAATTCTCATTTCTCTTAGAACATTTAAACAAATTAAAAAAAATTAAGAGGGGATTATGATGAAAAATAGATTATTTATGTATCTATAAATAAAATTTTGGTCATTTTAATAAATTTAATTTTGAATATTAATTTAAATACATTTTACATAATTGAAAATTTTTCCTTTGAAAATAATTTTTCAACACTCCTGGGTGTTCAATTTTATATTACAATTTTTTACTTATATGCGTTTAATATGAAAAAAAAATTTTATTTGGAATAATTATAATTTCTATTATCTAATTAGTTAAATAGAATTATTTCCATGAATAATAGTTAAAAATGTTAAAATTATTTACCTCGATTAATATAGTAATGGTTTATAGGGGGTTTAAGTAAAACAATAAGGGTTAAAAATGAACGAAATCATTTATAAAACACATATTATGTACATATTTCTTCCTTATCTCATCTATGTTCAATAATGGAGCATTTTGTATAATTGTTTCATGTGAAAAACATTGGTATAACTTTTTGTTTTCAAAAATAACAAATGTGTCATTCACCTCACATATAAAAGGATACCCCATATTCTCACCCATTCAAAAATAAAAAACCATTATTTTCACCCAAGACCATCTAAAAAACCAATCTTACTATCTACATATTTATGAAAAAGGATTATTTTCATAATAAAATATAACCTCATAAGCCTTCTGGTGAAAACCAAATGAAATTATTTGAAGAAAAGGTAATATCTCTAACGAATCATTTTATATTATTTCTTCATCCACCTATATAAATTATTATTATACAATGAACATTTAATAACCATATTGTCTTTAATATAATGAGATTTAATATGTTAATTTAATAACAAAAATCATTCTCCTTTTATATCAAATTGCATAGGAAATCATCATTTGTGTGCACAGTGGACTACCGTCTCGCGAAAAAAATTTATTTTTTCTATCACCACCTCTCATTGATAGACATTATGTCATATTTATTGTTTATATATGATATTAATGTTATTATTTTTCTTATACATTTAATAAATCACATATTAATTATTAGATTCCATTTTATGGGAATAAGATAATGTCGTTTGGCAGTATGGCAGACTGCCGCCACACAAAGCGATGTGATTTGTTCTCCATATACACTTTACATGGAAGGCGATAAAAAAATGATAAAATAAGACGGTTTTTTATATAAAAGAAAACATATTATAGAATGTTATTATATTATTTACCATACCTTAATTTGAACCATTGAAAAATGGAAACTGTGTTCAAGCGTACGTATGGCATACCGTCTCAATGAATTGTGTATTATTTTTCTATCGATGTCACTGACTGATTAAAATAAATACATTTATAATGAATATATAAGATATTTATATCACAGTTAAAACAGTGTATATGATGGAACCATGATCATATATGAAGAATCTATGTTGTGTTTTGTTTTTAATATTTTTTTATTTATTGAAAACTAATCTTTTTATTGAAGAATGTTTTTTAGTTAAAAAAATTTAATGTTTCTACTTACTAAAGATTTTCATAAAGATGATGATGTTGAAAAATAATATTTATGAATTTAATAAAGTGTCTCAATGTTTCTAAACAAAATCATATGATTCTTTTATAATATCAAAGTTCTCACATATCTTGAAAAGTTTCATGATAAAAGTTTTTAAAGAAATGGTGAAGAGGATTGATGATTTTCAATAAGAAAAATTATGAGAAAATTCAGAACCTATTTCCTGAACCTAAAATCTAGAACCTATTTTCAAAACCAGAAAATAGAAACCTATTTCTTGAACCAGAAATTCAGAACCTGTGTCCTAAACCTAAAATCCAGAACCTGTTTCCTGAACTAGAAATTTAGAACCTGTTTCCTGAGCCAGAAATTCGAAACCGTTTTCGTGAACCGAAAATTCAGAACCTGTTTCCTGAGCTAGAAATCTAGAACCTCTTTTCAGAACATGAAATCCCAAACCTATTTCCTGAACCAGAAATTCAGAACCTGTTTCTTGAACCAGAAAATCAAAACCTATTTCTTGAACCAGAAATTTGGAACCTGTTTCCTGAACCTGAAATCTAGAACCTGTTTCCTGATCTAGAAATTTGGAACCTGTTTCCTGAGCTAGAAATTCAGAACCTGTTTTCTGAACCTAAAATCTAGTACATGTTTCTTGACCCAGTAATTCGGAACCTCTTTCCTGAAGCTAAAATTTGGAACCTATTTCCTGAACCAGAAATTCTGAACCTGTTTCCTGAACCTGAAATCCAGAACCTCTTTCTTGAACCAAGAAATTTGGAACCTATTTCTTGAGCCAGAAATTTGGAACTTGTTTCCTCAACCAGAAATTCAAAACCCATTTACTATGCCTGAAATTCAGAACTTGATTCCTAAACCTAAAATCTAGGACCAGTTTCCTGTACCAAAAATTCAAAACCTGTTTCTTGAATTAGAAATCCAGAACCTGTTTCTTGAAACATAAATTTGGAACCTGTTTCTTGAACCTAAATTCCTGAACCTATTTCTTGAACAAGAAATTTGGAACCTGTTTCCTGAGCCAGAAATTCAGAACCAGTTTCTGGAACCTGATACCCAAAACCTGTTTCCTGAACTAGAAATTCGGAACCTGTTTCCTGAACCAGAAATTCAGAACCTGTTTCATGAACCATAATTTTGGAACCTATTTCCTGAACTTGAAATCCAAAACTTGTTTCCTAAACCAAAAATACAAAACCTATTTCCTAAACCTGATTTTGGAACCTAAATTTTGAGAATCCTTATGATGAAACATGGATTCTACATCTGAACATGTTATCCAGATCCTACTTCTGAGCAAGTAGCTGGAAAACTGAGATCATGCATCCTGAAGATGATGTTGATCTCAAGGAAATGTTTCCTATAACAAACTTCATTAGATAAGGAAAAGGTCCTTTGAGAATGAAAATTATTTTACAAAAAAGGTTTTTTAAGATGATTAAATAGTTGAAGAAGTAAATGGAAGATCTAGAAAAGTTTGAAACCTAAATTTGGAGCGTTATGAAAATTCTATGTAGCATGTTGAGAAGCCCGAAATGAAAATTCTAAGCAACATGTTGAGAAAACCAGAATGACAATTCTGAGTAACCTATTGAGAAAATCAGAACCTGATTTGTGTAGATTTGGAACCTTATATCTGATCATGTTTCTGAGAAAATCATAACCAAGCTCCAGCTTTATCATTCTGAGAATGATATGAAGGGTTCTACAAAACCCGAATTTCAAATTTGCGTAAATCTCGGAGACATTTAAGGAGATTTGAAGAAGTCAATGATTAGAGATTAAATGTGAGATATTTGTAGAGTTTTTGAAATTTGAGGAAGTGGTAAATATTTTCATGTTTCCCACCTTTGTTTCCTATGTTGCCTATAAATATGTACTCATATCATTTGCTCATTTGAATTTTTTCACACACACGGAAAAGGTGGAGCACTGGGGAATTCAAATCGAAATGTTTTTAACATCTTGAGAAAGTTTTATTGATTGTTTGAAAAGTAGATAATCATAATCATCTTAGCTTTCTAAGAAGATCAAAATCATCTTGAAGAAGTTTTTCTTGAGTTTTTTAGTACATGGAAATTAGAATCATCATTACCTAGATGAGAAGACTGGTTTCAGAAAATTTGATTCAAGAAAATTGGACAGATGATTTAGAGTGAGAATTTGTGGAGAACCTTCAACAAATTTCTTATTATTGTGTTTGGAAAATATTATTTTTAAGGAAACATTGTAAACTAATAGGATTCAGTGTAATATTTTCTATCAAGAGATATAAGGTTTCTAACGGGAGTTGGCACAAGTTCTATTCACTTATTTATTATAGTGGATTTCCATACACCAACAGAAGTGGCTATGGAGAGAACGTAGGTTCTCTTATTGAGGCTGAACATTGTAAATATTTTGTGTATTCCTTGCTTTAGCTTTCATTCATGATTGAGTTTCTTTATAAAGGTTGAAAAGGAAATAAATCGTAACAAGGGTTTATGTTTCTTAATGTTTTGAAACTTATTAAAAGTTTGACAACTGATTCAACCCCCCCCCCCCACCCCTTCATTGTGGTTATTCGATCCTTGAAACATCAAATGGTATCAGAGGGAGGTTACCTTGTTTTATCCTTATCATGGAGAATATCAATTCTATCAAGATTAGAGGAATTCCTATATTCGATGACAAGAATTATTATGGATAGAAGAAGAAGATGACTTCATATCTCCTATCTCTTTTTCTTGTAGTTGTTGATGCTGCTACTATTAGCTTTCCACCTATTTAGAAAAATGCACCGATGAAGTTTGATGATAAGAGAAACATAGAAGTTGATGGAATGGATAAAAATGATATTCTGAAGTCCTTATTAGAAAATTTTTATCAAAAGTTGATCTTTCTCACAACCTTAAAAGGCATGTGGGAAAAGATGGAGAGTGTTTTCGAAGAAAATACAAAAGTCAAGGAGGCCAAGCTACAAATCTGCCATAGTATGTTTGAAGACATTTAGTTGAGAGATGATGATACAATTGGTGAATAATTCACCAGAGTTAATGAAATTGTTTGTAACATCAGGGGATTCGGAGAAGACTTGGAAGATTCTATAATTGTAATGAAACTTATGAGAAACCTTCCAGACAGGTTTGATTCTAAAATTTCAGCTTTAGAAGATAAGGATGATTTATCTCTTGATGAACTGCATAACATTATTATTACATATGAAATGAGGAAAGTTCCAATCATCAAGAATAGGATGAAAGAAGAAATGGATTTTTAAGCTATGAGAATGATGAAAATCCAAGTGATGATGAAGCTGATCATTGTGAGTCTGCTGATAAATAAGATGAAGAGTTCAATGAAAAAATCATGTTTCTAATGTAAAGACCAGTAAAATTCAAGGGAATTTTTTTCTAAATTTTCTTTGGGATTTTACAAGAACGCAGTTTTTGACGGCGCCTGATTCCGAGGCCCGGTGTGCCTGAAATTTCTATCCGAAGTTTAGCTCGGGTACATTCAGTGAACGAACGAGAGGGAATTTCTAACTTTTGAACTGGTGCTCGGAATCGAATTCCAAGGGCACCAATGGAACCGCAACGCCGATAATTGGATAGGAACTCCTATTTCGAGGTTGCGTTTACACGAGGAGAGTTATTAATTTTTGTGGTAGTTGAAAATAAAAATTAACAATTTTTATTTTTCCCACTTGGTAGTTTTATCCTATGTAAGGATGTTGGGGGTGTGACCCACTTTTGATAACCAACCTTAAGAGGATAAAGTATGGTGGTACCCACACGAGCCCAACCCATCACTTTCCAAACCCCTCAAACCCCCCATTTATGTTTTTTTAACTTATCACCTCATTAATTTGATAACATCTTATGTTAATAACTTAAGTGAGTTAAATGTGGGTTTTGAATTTTCAAACTTTTGAAATTCAAAACCTATGTTGGGTTAATAAAATAAGTGGGTGGATTATTTTATTTTGGGGATAGTTTTTCTTGTGGTGGAGACTTGGGAGAGAAATGGCTATGTTTGAAGTCTTCTTCTTCTTCAACATCAACGACGAATGTGAAGAACACCGTTCTTCAACGAAGAACACCTCCGACTAAGAACATTGTTCTTCAACGAAGAACATATCCGCCGAAGAACACGACGTCTTCTTCCAACGACGTTTCCACTTCGAACGCACCTTGAAGACAACAGAATCGACATTTGTTTTCCACGACGCCCCACTTCCGTGATGCACATCTTCCGCGGCTCGTTAACGTACACCGTTCCTGAACCGAGGTAGGGGTTTTATTTATTTGTTTGTTTGTGGATACAAACTTGTTGATCTTAGTGGATTTAGCCGCTTGTTATTGAATAACGGGAGGGGGTCGGACCGCACAAACACGACCGACCCTCCTCCTTAGTTTTTATGATTGATTCTTTTGTGGATTGGTTCGGGAAGGTGTGGTGCTGTCGCGCCACACGGAATCGAGGGAAAGGAAACGTGTGGCACCGTCGCGCCGCACCGTGGAATGATGTTTAAGAACGCAACACCGTCGCGCCACGTCAAAGAAAACTGAAGACGCCGCGTCCAGAGAAGGGCAGCGGCGGAGGGGCGCGGTGTCGTCGCACCGCGTCGGACGACAAGGGCCGCGGCCGGTTCCGGGCCGTGGCGGAGTAGGGTGATAGGCAACCGGTACCGGGCCGCTGTCGACGAAGCTGGAAGGGGACCGGCCATCGCCGGTCCTGTTGAGCAGAAACCGGCCGGCCAAGTCGGGCCAGCTGGACAAGGGGGAGCCGGGGGGATTAATTCCCCCGGCTGGATTTCAAGCGGCCCCAATTAAAGGGGGCGCTTTTTCATAAAGGAGGGGCAACACCCCTCCCTTGGAATGCGCTGGCCGCGCCACCGCGCCGCCGCGCTGGCCGCCGGCCGGGCCGCGTCGTCGGGCCGGGTCGTCGCCCGGGCCGGGTCGACCCGGTTCGGCTGACCCAGGGGGGTACTGGGCCGGGTCGGGCCCAAACCCCCTATTTTCGGACTGACTTGGTTCAAAAGCACATATCATGGGCTACGGACCTCCGATTGATGCACCGTGAGTTTCATAGAAATTCCTTGGAATGAGACGGTCGTTTCGGTATATCGCACTCAAGGTTTCAGAATACTTTGGGTTCAGCCAGGTTGGTTCAGATACGAAACCAACCGGGCCCTCGGAGCGGAAACGCTCGTAACATGAGCTCCGGACGTCCGATTGACGTGTCATCGACTTTGTTGGATTTCTCTTAGTGAAAAAGATCTTTTGACATACTCCGCTCGAGGTCTAGATTACGTCGGAGTGTGGTCGGGTTGGTTCGCTCACAAAACCAACCGGGCCCCTGGAACGAAAAAGCCAATAACTCACAGACCGGGCATCTGATTGACGCGCCATCTGTCTCGTTGATTTCCTCTTGATGAGACGGAACATTTTGCATACTTCGCCTGAGTTTTGGTTTCTGTTGGATAGTGTCCGGTTTGGATTATACCCGAAATCCAACCGGGCCCCTGGAACGGAAAAGCTGATATCTTCCAGACCAGACGTCCGTTTGACGAACCGTCAGTGGCATTGGTGATCTCGTTGAAAAACGGTCCCTATGAGTATACCCTATGAGAGTTTGGGGTACATTTGAGATACGGCTGGGTTGGTTCGCTCATGAAACCAATCGGGCCCCTAGGACGGAAAAGCTAATAACCCACAGATCGGGCGTCCAATTGACGCACCGTCTATTGCGTTGAGACCCATATGATGAGGCGGTCCTTCGAGATACTTCTATGTGGGACTTTGAGATACTTGGAGTTTTGACTAGTAGCTCGTGGAGAAGACCCTCCCAGAGACAAGCGCACGGAGTATGGAGATTGTGTAGCCGGCTGAGACCTGACGACTGCTTGACCGACATGACTTGGAGTGAGTCGACTAGCCCAGTGGACAGAGCACCCGATATTTGGCGGCAGACCCACAGCAGACGGAGCGCCTGGTAATTGGCAGCAGACTTGCGGTACTCGACTGGAGGAGTACCTCTGTTGGCTATTAGGGGGAGCGCCCGGTATTTGGCAGCAGACCCACAGCGGACCGAGCGCCCAGTATTTGGCAGTAGACCCGCGGTACTCGACAGGAGGAGTACCTCAGAGACTTGGTTTAGTGAGCAGTACGTCAGAGTCATGACAGGAACACTGTAAACTCCAGAGACGGGGCTCTTCAGCAGTTACGGTTTCATTGATGAAAATTCTAGTTTGAGCTGAGACTTTTGACCTTTGTGTTTACCTCATGATTGAGATGGGTCACTTGATAACTTAGGTATATGTATGGGCATATACCTGGGTGTGGTTATCCATTGATTTCATAATCTTTGTGTTACCTCATGATTGAGATGGTTTACTTGATAACTTGGGTAAATGTATGGGCATATACCTAAGTAGAGGTTATCTGTTGAGATCTTCATTGTGGTTATCCTTGTTGGTTTTAGTGAGACCATGAGGGTCTCGGGGTCCCTACTAAGTATCGTTATACTCACCCATGAATGGGTTTTGCCAGCACCTCGTTGTGTTGGTTGCAGACGACGGGCATTGCTGACAGAGGCCGAGTGTTCGAGGACTGGACGGTACCCGGAGGTGGACTACACGACGAGTCAGTATCTGGAGGAGTACTTCACGGTGATACGACACATGGAAAAGGTTGACGGGTGAGAGCATTGAGGAGGCTATCTGTACCTACCCTTCATGTAGGATATGTGGTGTGTGATCCAGGAGCTGCGCTAACTGTACCTACCCTTCAGGTAGGATCCGAGGAGGATGAACCAGGAGCTACTTCCTTCTTCCAGCTGTTTTCCTTTTTCTGTTGTACGTTCGTTTAGTTGTAGCTGCACATTCAGTTGGGTTTGTATTCTGGCCCATTTACTTTTCATCACTTTCTTTTGTACTTAGTGTTTTGCTTCCGCATGAACTCTGTGGTGTTTTGTTTACTTTTATAATGGCAATGTCATCCCAGTTATCGGGATTTACTCCTTTGGTGCTAGTCGCTGTCCCCTGGCCTATGGAAGGCGGTCTTGGGGTAGTCACGGCACGGGCCCGAGGATGGGTCGTGACATCTAATATCCAAGAACTATCGAGGAGGAAGAGGAAAGTATGGAGGGAAACATCCTATCATATTTTCGGAGTGTGGTGGAATCAGACACTTTTCTATGAATTTTACTAAGAATAAAGTTGGAAAATATCATGATTTTTCTAATGAGAATCCTCGATGGAAGAAGTATAATAAGAATGAAAAATAAGAGGATACTTCTATAGAATTCAAGAAAAAGTTTTCACAAAATAAAATAAGTATGTTGAGCAAGAAGGTTGAATCATAAATATCTGAAAATTATTCCTTAGAAGGTGAAAGTAAGGAAATATTCCAAACCATTATTGCAAAAGTTGAGAAAACAATTGTTTCCTCATAGAGTGAAGAAGGTGGTGAAGAATCATACAGAGAATATCAGCTAAGATCCAAACTTCTTGCATGTCTTGATCAAAACAAATCACTCAAGAAAGAAATTCATGTGATGATGAAAAATAATAAATAAGTTCATGATTGAAGTAAATATGTTACCATGAAGGAAGATTAATACATTCAATAAATTTTAAGTTACAAACTTAGAATTTATGAACAAGGAAAGATGTTTAAAGATATTAGCAAGAAGCTGGAAACTAAAGAATAAGATATCAACAAGTTTCAATAAAAAGTTATTGAATCCGAAAATACCCTAAGGAAGATGAATGAAAACTTCTATAAGCCACTGATGTAAAAGATGAGACTTCCATGATTTCTGAGAAGGATTACCATGAGAATCAGGCGAAATCTTCTCCTATCAAAAATAATGTTTTCTATGGTTTTTCTAATATTTCATAATATGAAAAAATTATTACTAAATATTGGGGGAGAAAGGATGTAAGAAACCTATCAATCCTATAAAAGTAGAAAACTCACCCAAAAGAAGAGATAGCCTACATTCTGAGTTTTCTAGAGTTGAAAGAAGTTATCAACCTCAACAATTTTTTCATAGAGAAAGATCATTCTTGAATATAAAACCAAGATTCGAGGGATATTGCTGGTGTTGCGGAATATATGGGCATAGCTATTATAATTTTTGGAACAATTTATCTCTACCTGGAAGAAGTTTTGAGAAAAGTGGAAGAAATAGTGAAATAAGAATGAGTAACTTTCTGTACTCATAGAAAGTTGAAAAGGTTAATTCTAATGATGTCAGAACCATTATAACAAAGAATCAATTTTCATGTTTAAAAGAATTTTTTTGAAGATGTGATCAGTCAGGACATCATGTCGAATAATGATTGACCCTTCTTCCAGAACAAATTTCTTATGATAAGAAAGAAAAGAAAGCTGAAAATTAAAAGGTTGATGAGAGAGATTTTGTTGTTGAGACAGCATTGAAAGAAAGTAAGAGAAAAAAACATGGATTATTGATATTAGTTGTTCTTCACACATGATTGGTGACATAAAAATCTTGAAACATGTTGAAAGTCGTGATGGAGGGGAAGTTACTTTCAGCAATGAAAGTTCCTTAAAAATTAAGGGAATCGAAACAGTAGAGATTGAAGCAGAGAAACTGAATTCTAAGAATTATTCCTTATTGATGGGATAAACCATAACATACTTTGTGCAAGTCATCTTTGTGATGATGGAAAAGAAGTTATCTTTATAAAGGATTCTTGTATCATCAAACGTGTGAAAAATGGAAAAGTGATTACAAAGGGAGAAACAATTAGTGGGAATCTCTTTCAAATTGGAGAATCCAATAAATCATCTTATTTATGTGAGGAAGATGAAAAGATATAGTGGCACTGATTATATGGCCACCTTGGGCAGAATAACATTAGAAATCTCTCTAAAGTTGATGTCGTTTGAAATTTTCCCGAACTGAAAAGAAGAGATGATGATGTTTGTATTGCTTTCTAGAAGGGAAAGATGTATAACAAAAGTCATAAAAGAGTTGAGATTCAATATAACGAACCACTTGAGCTTATTCACTTCGATATGTGTGGGCCGATGAGACATCAATCAACAAACAGAGATTTATACTTTATCACTCATATTGATGATTTCAATAGGATGACAAACATCATGTTCATGAAGCATAAGTCAGAGGCTATAGAAATGTTTAAATTATGTAGAAGAGATGTCGAGAAAGAATTGGGAGCTTCCACAAAGAAGCTGAGAACAAACAATGGAACCGAATTCACAAGCAATGATTTTGAAATGTATCTAAGGAAGCATGGTATCAAAAATCAGTATAGTGCTCCCTATACTCCTCAAAAAAATGGAGTATCAGAAAATAACAATAGAAGCATGCTGGAAATGGGATGAAGTATTTTATCAGGATAAAAACATTCAAAATTATTTTGGAGAGAAGATGTTAACACTGTTGTGCATGTTCAAAATAGATTCTTGTTTAGACTAGAAACCCACATGACTCCTAAGGAGATGTCGTATAACAAAAAACCATCTTTTAAATACTTCAATGTTTTTTCAAGTCTATTCTTTCCCAAAATCAAAAATCCGAACATAAGAATGTTTTATGAGAAAGATGAAGAAGGAATATTTATGGGTTATTCAACAAATGGAAGAAGTTACAAATTCTGGAATAAACGATTATAGAATTTGGTGGACTCATATGATGTGAAGGTTATTGAAGATCCAAGTACCTTCAAAAAATTGATTAAGAATACTGAGGAAGATAAATCAGAGAATTCCCAATAGAGAAAAAGTGACTCAGATCAGTCACATGTGGAAGAAAGTGATTTTGGGAAATGAAATGCGAGTTTTCATACCTTACAAAAACATGTTGAATCTGAAAATATTATTGGGGATCAGAAGGCTCCATTTCAGACAATAATGAAGTTAATATTATAAAATCGGACTTCCCTTATCAATAATGTTTGAACCAAAATCAATTTCAGAAGCTATTCAACATAAAGAATGGATGGATGCTATGAATGAAGGATGGAATCAGATTGAGAAGAATGAAACATGGAAACTTCTTAAAAGCCCATTGAATAAGAATGTTATCAGAACCAAGTTGGTTTATAGAAATAAATTGAATGAGCATAGAGAAGTTACAAGAAACAAAGAAAGATTTGTGTGTAAAGGATATGCACAAGTGTAAGGTGTGGATTTTGATGAAGCCTTTTCCCCAGTTGTAAGGTTGGGAACTACGTGAATGTTTCTTGCAATGGCTGCTCATCGGAATTACAAGGCTTTTCAGATGGATGTAAAGTCATCTTTCTTATATGGTGAGATTGAGGAAGAATTTTACATTTAAAAACATTGTGGGTTATTTACTTGATGAGGATGAAAACAAGGTTTTCATGTTGAAGAAATCATTGTATGGGCTGAAACAAGCTCCACGAGCATGGTATTCAATGCTTGAAAATTCTCAAAGAAAGACGAAATTTTCTAAAGGAATGGTTGATAGCAACTTGTATATTAAAGATGATAACTCCAAAACATTAATTTTAATAGATTATGTGGATGATATATTTTTTTGGCGATGAAGAAAAGGATTGTGAAGAGTTCGGTAAAGAGAAGAAGAAAATTTTGGAAATGTCAATGTTGGGAGAATTAACTTTCTTCCATGTCTTATAAGTTCAACAACAAGAAAACTACATTTGATTATCCCATGAAAAGTATGCCAAGTAATTTTTAAAGAGTTTTTGATAGAAGAATCAAAGGGAGTTTCAAATCATATCTCATTGGGAACAATGTTCAGTAAAGATGAATCATGGAACATTTTGAATTGGAAAGACTTTCTAATGTTGATAGGAAGACTTCTTTATCTTACAACATGATGGCCTAATATTGCTTATACTGTAACTCTATGTTCCTGATATCAAACTAAATCAAAATAATCACACATGTTGGAAGTTAAGAGGATTCTGAGATCTGTTAAAGGAATAACTTCACATGCATTGTTATACAATAGAATGAATGAGATGAAGTTTTATGGATATACCGATGCTGATTGTGCTGGTGATTATAATGATAGAAAATCAACATTAGGAGGACCATTTTTCATAGGGGAATGTTGTGTGAGTTGGCACAATAAGAAACAATGTTCAATAACTTTAAGCAAAGCTGAATCTGAATATGTTTCATCTACTCCGGCTTGTAGTCAAATGATGTGGATAAAGTTTCAGCAAGAATATTTTAATGTAAATGTTTCTAAACCTTTGAAGATACTATGTGATAATCAAAGTTCCATTGATATTTCTAAGAATCATGTTAAACATTCAAGATCAAAACACATTGATATAAAGTATCACTTTTTGAAAGAGAGAGTTGTTAGTAGAGAAGTCTTGATGGAATATATTTCAACAGAGTATTAGATTGGTGATATTTTTAAAAAATCAATGTCAAAGGAAAATGGTTTTTTGAACTAAGGTTACAACTCCATGTTCAGCCTCCTCCCATGAATTCCTAAAAACTTAAAAGGAAGTCTCCCCCACTGTTCTTTGGATTATGTTGACAAAGGGGGAGAGTAAGTAACAATTCTAACTTGGATTTAATATGTGAATCTGAAGATATGGTTATCATATAATGGGGGAGATAGAAAGAAAAATGAGAGATGAAAAGAAAAGTGAGAAAGAGAAAGAAGAAAGTTGAGGGGGAGTTTGAGTGAGGTAAATATTATTCTTACAATGCCGCAAAATTTTCTTATCACTAAGGGATGGAAATCCTTCAAAAATATTACATTATCCTATAGTGTGGTGTAATTACACTCTCTTTATGGGAAAGGATATGTTTTGGTAATGTTCAAGTACCTATGATATGAATTTTTTTGGGGTGAAAATATGTAAACAAGGGTTGACAACAAATCCGAAGCAGAAGATTGAAGAATGTATGTGGTTTTTTGTTTAGAAAAAGTTTTGTATTTGTTGAAAACTAATATTTTTGTTGAAGAATTTTTTTAGTTAAAGAAATTTGAAGTTGCAGGCTGCTGATGATTTTCTTAAAGAGGATGATGTTGAAAAATAAGAAGTCAAAAGTTAAAAAACTATGTCAAACATTCTAAAAAAGCAGACTATGCTTTGCGGATATTAAAGTTCTCACATATCATGAAAATTTTTATGATAAAATCTGTTGATGAAATAGTGAAGAGGATTGTTTATTTTCACTAAGAAAATTTCTAAAAAATTCGGAACCTGTTTTCTGAACCTGAAATCTAGAACCTATTTTCTGAAACAAAAATATGGTACCTATTTCCTGAACCAAAAATTCAGAACCTGTTTCTTGAAACTGAAATCTAGAACCTATTTCCTAAACCAGAAATTTGGAACCTATTTCCTAAGATAGAAATTTGAAACATGTTTCCTAAACTAGGAATTTTGAACTTGTTTCCAAAGCCAGAAATTCGGAACCTGTTTCCTGAACCTGAAATTATAAACCTATATCCTGAACTATAAATTCAAAACCAGTTTCCTGAACCAGAAATTCGGAACCTGTTTCCTAAAATAGAAATTTGGAACCTATTCCCTGAACTAGAAATCGAGAACCTATTTCTCAAACTAGATATTCGGAACCTATTTCTTGAGCTAGAAATTCAGAACCTATTTCATGAACCTAAAATCCAAAAACTATTTCTTGAAACAGAAATTTGGAACTTGTTTCCTGATCCAGAAATTCAGAACCTATTTGTTGAACCATAAATTTAAAACCTGTTTCCACAACCTGAAATCCAAGACCTGTTTCTTGAACCAGAAATTCTGAACATGTTTCCTGAGCTAGAAATTTGGTACCTATTTCTATAACTAGAAATTTGGATCCTATTTATTGAGTGCGAAATTCGGAACCTATTTCATGAACCTGAAATCTAGAAGATGTTTCCTGAAACAAAAATTTGGAAACTCGTTCCTAAACTAAAAATTAGGAACCTATTTCTAGAAATTGAAATCCAGAACCTATTTCCTAAACAAGAAATTCAGAACCTATTTCCTGAGCCAGAAATTCAGAACATATTTTCTAAACGTAAAATCGAGAACCTATTTCCTAAACCAGAAATTCGGAACCTATTTCCTGAACATGAAATCCAGAACCTATTTCTTGAACTAGAAATCCAGAACATTTTTCCTGAACCTGATTTAGATGGTATAATTTTGAGAAACCTTATGAGGAAACATAGATCCTACTTCTGAACATGTTATCCAGGTCCAACATCTTAGCATGTTGTAGGGAAACTTGGATCCTACAACCTAATGGTCTTTTTTAGCTTAAGGAAATGTTTCCTAAAAAATATACTTAGATAAAGAAAAGTTCCTTAGATAAAGAAAAGTATCTCATAGAAAAGTTTTTTCAAGAAGATTGAAGAGTTGATGTAGTCAAAGGAAGATCATGGAAGGCTCAGAACCTGAATTCAGAACATTATGAAAATTCTGAGTAGCTTTTTGAGTAACCTAGAATGAAAATTCTGAGCAACATGTTGAGAAAACTGGAATGACAATTCTGAGGAACATGTTGAGAAAATCAGAACCTGATTTGTTCACAATTGAGAACCTGATTTCTGAGCAAGTTTATGAGAAAATCAGATCCAACATCCAGATTTTTCATTCTGAGAAAGATACGAAGAGTTAAAGAAAACCCAAATTTAATATTTTCTTAAATATTAGAGAAATTAAAGGATATTTGGAGAATTCAAAGAATGAATATTAAATGCGAGATATTTGTGGAGTTTTTGAAATTTGAGGAAGCAAGAAAGATTTTCAAGTTTCCTGCCTTCGTTTTCTGAGTTACCTATAAATTTGTGCTCATATCATTAAGTCATTTTCAATTTTTCAAACTCACAGAAAAAGTGGAGCACTAGAGAATTCAAAGTGAAAAGTTTCTACCATCTTGAAAAAGGTTTTCATGAGTGTTTAAGAATAATAGAATAAGAATCTTCTTTCCTTTCTAGGAAGATAAAAATTATCTACAAGACGTTTTTATTCAGTTTTTTAACAGAAGGAAATAGGAATCATCATTACCTTGCAGAGAAGACTGGTTTCAAAAAATAGGAATCAAGAAAACCAGACTAATGATTCGGAGTGAGAATTTGTATTGTAGATTCAACAATGTTCTTATTCTTGTCTTTGGCTCATTTGTTTTTTAAAGAAACATTGTAAACTAATGGGATTCAGTATAATATTTTTTATCAGGAGATATAAGGTGTCTAACTGGAGTTGGAACAAGTTGTATTCATTTCTTTATTATATTTTATTTCCATAGACCCACGGGAGTGGCTATGCAGAGGATGTAGGTTCTCTAAATAAGGACGGACATTTTAAATCCTGTGTTCTTTTCTTGCTTTTCCTTTCGTGCATTCTTGAGTTACATGTTAAATGTTGATAAGGAAATAAATCTTAATAGGTTGTAAGGGTTATGTTTCTTAAAATTTTGAAACTTATAAAAATTTTAACAACTGATTCAACCCCCCCCCCCCTTCTCAGTTGTTATTTGATCCTTGGAACATCAATATAAAGATAGAAAAAATAACAAATCAAATCATTTCTGAAAAACAATGTAATTCATGCCGGAAGAAACACATATTTTTTAAAAAAAAAGTTACTAAAATTTCATAATTAAATCATATGTAGATAGATATATATATATAAGTAAAATATATTAATAATAAAAATGTATTTATTATAAAGGATGTTCATATGTATATTGAGAAAATCAAGACATACTGTAAGGGATTTATCATCCCACTTTTACTTCAATTAAACATATCACTTATTCCTATATATGGTGAATATACTATCCATTTTAATAAGTTATATCATAAATACATTTCCTTTATATAATTTAATGTTTCATTTGAATTTTTTTCATTCATGGAGATTATTATTTAAAATTTACTAATTTTTTATTGGTTTATTTCACAATCTCATCATTATTTGGGATTGTTTTGTTTTATGTATCCCTTAGGGGAATTATTGGATATTTCTATCTTAAAATAATTCTATTTTATTCTCATAGAGTTATTAAAGATCTATTTCATGTTATTGTAAAGTTTTCAACTCTTTGATACTTTAAATTATTATGAATTTGTTTTATAAAAATAAATCTTTTTTCTCCCTTCGGAGGACAATCATTTTCCACCGAAATCATGTTTTCTAATTCTTTTTAAAAAAATTGTTTTAAATCATCCAAATAATTTTTTTAGACATTTTTTCTCATGTTTAACCATTATTAAATATTTTTTAAAAGGAATCATACTGTTTTTTCAGATAATATAAGTTTGTATTTTATTAATATTTTGAAAGGAATCTTTGTTTTAACATGTAAGGAAGGAACCAAATTTTCTGATATCATGAAAAAAAAAATTTAATGATTCTATTATATTATTAATCATTTAAATTCATAGAAATATACTTCCAAATTTTTTATTAATAATTAGTTTTAAATTTTTAATTTCAAAATTGAAAGGATATTTTCCCCAAGAAACAATTTTAGGGATTTTTAAAATTCCCCTATAATTTTCCGATAATATTTTTAAAGAAAAATATTTTCCAAAATTTGTAATGTTTAAGAAATACCAATGTGGAATGTCTATATTAATAAATAAATGCTTCAATTGATCATTCAAAATTATTTTCAATCTACGATTACATACCTAAAATTTACTCACTTTACAAGTGAGAAGATTGATTGATAAAATCCTTATTATTTATCTGGATGGTTAATATTTATGTTGATTAACATTTTAATAAACAATTTTATTTTATAGGTATTATGATATGGTGAATTGATGAAATATTTATGAAACACTTTTTCATCACATGGGTTATGAGGTGATGATATGATGAATTTTTTATTATATTTGTGAATACATAATTATGGGTTTTATTAATATATGTGTGGGACATATATCTTCCTCTATTTAAATGTTGGAGCTTTATATCTCATAATATAATAATGGGAGTCATGTTTATAGTCTTGAAACACTATGTGAAAAAGGTGAGTCATGATCCATTGTGGGATATAGGTGCATGCCCATCCAAAATAGGAAATAGGTGATTATTCAATGATCCACTATATTGATTTTCATATTATTTAACCTTAATGTATGATTTAGTTTTCAGTATATATTATGGTTCCACACTTTTAAGACCTTATCTTCTTGTCCATGGGTTATTAATGATGATTTTTTAATCCAATGGGACATATTTTTAGAAATGATCATGTTTTATGCTATTTTAAAATTTATGATCTATGAAAATTTAGGTATTAAATTCATAAATTATGTTCACGATCACAATCCCTTATTTTTATCTTATAATTTTATATTATCATAGATTTATATCTCTTATTTTTACCCATACTGATAATATGGGTTCTCTCTTTCTGGTTTTTCCTTCCCCGTGTTATGAAGAATGGTTTAGTTAGGGTATTCCTAAGATTGGTACGAAATGAGAGGGTCTTTGTGACATATTTTGAAGATATTTCATGAAATAAGGATATTTTGTTTCTAGTCTCCAAATACAACAAACTAAAATAGTGCTCAGGAATTAATTTATGAAATGTATTAAATATTCCTATAAAAATATGGGATATTTATGAGTTAAAATATTCATTTGTTATATGAATGGTTCCTCCTGAGTGATTACAAAAAATGGTTGTGATATACTCCACCACTTTTCAATTCCCGCATTCTCATGTATCAATGTAGATATGAAAAGATCTTTATATTTTTTTCATTTTAATTTCTTAAAAGATAATTATTGAATCTGGATGGGATACTAGAGAAAATGATTCTACAACATTTATGAATATGATCAAACAATATTCTGTAAAATATAATTTTTCTTTCTTTTTGATCCTATTTCTATGCTCATCAAATTTGGCCTTGAATATCAATATTTTCTAATAAAATTGTGATTATATGGGACTGTAATGATTTCACAAGTCCAGTTTCTTTTAAAAATGATACAATTCATCCTTCATGGATTTAATCAATGACTAAAATTTCATTTACTAATAAAAATGTATTTTTCTCAATGTTATAAAATAAATACATGATCTATACTCTTCATCCTCCTTGTTTGAGATGGATCAAATTCATCCTAAATAATGTTACAAGGATAATCATATATGGTTTTTT
The DNA here is from genome assembly GCA_963277665.1 of Viscum album. NCBI lineage: Eukaryota > Viridiplantae > Streptophyta > Magnoliopsida > Santalales > Viscaceae > Viscum > Viscum album. The sequence continues at coordinate 1,084,150,107 of OY728119.1, forward strand.
CTTCTTGATGTAACATGATGAAAATTTTAAGAAATATTTTCTCCATATAATATTGGTTTGGAAATATTTTTCACTTGAGGGCTCTTGAACATTTTTTGAATCACCCATAATATAGAAATTTGAATCATTCTCATTGTCTTATTTATCCTTTTCTTCACCAAACAAAATAGGCATTTCTATTCTATTATCCTTTAGAGAATTATCCTTGCTGATATATACAAGATTTATCTCTATAATTATCTTCATCCTATTGATGTAGAATATATAGGTCTTACTATTCACAGAGTATTTAAAAAATATAACACCATCTTCTTCAATTGCATAATTTCTCTAATTTCACTCAATATTTTGGATATAGCCTTGTCTTCTAAAAACATGAAAGTTATTTAGAAAAGGCTTCACACTATGATAGATTTACAAGGGTGTTATATAATCTGTTAGACATTTCATTACTCCGTTATATGCATAAAAATGACTTTACTCACCTTATTTTCAATGTGATGAGAAAATCTAGGGTCAATTTGCAATTTTTTGTCCAAATTGTTCACATATCGATTTCTTAGTTTCACAACACTATTATTTTGGATTACAAATGATGATAACTCATTTTTAATTCTACTATTCTTGATATAGTTCTAAAATATAACTTATGTGTACTTTATTCCCCATCCAAAATAAAAAAAATTAATAATATTTGTAGTCTTGTTTTCAATAATTGTTATATATATCTTTACACACCTAATGACCACTAACTTTCCATGAATTAAAATAGAACATGACATTATACTATAATAATAAATAAATATAGTGGTATATATTTTTCAATATGTTCCAAATATATTCATCAAACCAAACACGTTTGGATGAATCAAACCAAGAAAATTTGGAACCCATTTTAACTTTTCTTACTATAGATTCTCAAAAAAAATCCTAATGAAATAAACCATTTACTTTTTATCACCACATTTCAGATTTATAATATTCACCACCATTCATAAATTGGAAATATTATCCATTCTCGTTTGTTGAATATGATAAATCATAAAATTCCACAATTATATCCCCTTCAACTATTAACTGGTTAATATTATCTTTGTTCTCTACCAAGTATAGATTACCATTTCCTAACATCCTTTCACGATAGAGTCCCCATTTCTTCTTTTGAAAATAATTACCTTTAACTAAAATGAATCTTAGAGTACAAATTCACATATTAGAACCATGATCAAGATATTGTTTTATAATCTATCCAAAAATAGAACTTTTGTTTTCTTTACAAAATCTCAAGACAACATTGTATTTGCACTGCCTTTAATTTTTATGGATCCCTTATTTTCAAAATTCCATGTTCAAAATAAATATTCTATTTATAATTTTTATAATATTCTAGTAACCTATCATGTGATGTGATCACAAACTATTAAAAATCTATGTTGTGTTAATCTTTGACTCTTTGAGAGTAATTTATTCTAGATTATCCTTCTTGGTCTTTATTTTTTACATTTTACGAGATTTGTAGTTGTTTCTGGGAATAATGATTTTGTTCAAACCATTACTCAAAGTTGGATATATAATGATACTCATCTTAATTTTCTATGTGGTGTTGTTCCTTTACACCTTTTTTGGATAATCCTCATATAAAATTATACCTTTACCTAAAAGCCTTATTCATTCTTCAATCATAATATTTTTAATTCATTATAAGATAGAAAGGTTTATTTATACCAGTTATCCTACTGTTAACCTCATACAATTAATATTATTCTATGAATTTTTTGAACTAATTTTTGTCCCCACTTTTTTTCATATATACAACAATTTATTCTAAATATTATACCTTATTTATTATATATTTTATACAAAAATTTAAGATCATCAATAACCCTTATCAGTTTATCTATCTTTAATATGTTATTAACATTATCATACATATTAATATGAAACGACAACTAATCATTCAAGTCTTCTTGGATTTGGTCATCTTCTGCTTCTATTTGAACACCATATTTAGAGAATTCCTATAGTAAAATTTTAGTATATTGTTTTTTCATTTTCTCTTATATAAGGATTATTGAAATTATCCTTAATATACACTGTCAGAAAAAATGTTTCTAATTGTTCTGTGATATATACATATTGATTATATTTATTCATAATAGTATCCATCATAGAATATTTAATATAAATTTTGAACTTATTTTATCCTCATCTAAGAAATATTAATCATTATTCTCTTCTTTTCCCGTATTGATTTTTCTATTAAATTTTCTTTCAAGATGAACCCCCTATTTTTGATGGGAATATTTTTTATGGATTCATTATAACATATAGTTATAATTTCTTCCATAAACATTAAGTGGCCCTCTTGTAGTAATGAGCCCAAATATTCTACATTGAAAAATTTAGGGTGTAACATTACTTTAATTTGAAATATATACACATGGATTTTTCTATTCACAATTGATATAAGTTCCACTTCTATATAATATTGATTCACTTTTTAATTGAATATCAACTTTTAAATGGCCATTAATTCCATTTCATTCCTATTATGGTTTTAAATGGCCTCTGTTTTGATTCTTATTTCATAATATAAGGGAAAATTTAGAAGATCATCCATATTTTTTTGAGAAAAATCCTTCTCTAAATGATCTCAAATGTTATAAATTTTTCAATTAAGAAGACATCTTAAAATATTATTGATATTTTCTATTGATTTCCTTTCTTCTGTATTACCATAAATAGATCCAACCATTTCAATGATTCATTTAAAGAAACTATCTATATTTTTAACTAGATTAATTTTATGATCATTGAATCTTTTAAGAAACACAAGGATCATTGATTCATTTAAACTAAAAAAAATTTCATATATATTTTCTAGTATATCCCAAAAAAATTTATTCATAGTGATTCTATTGACATTGATATATATTTGATAGGATAAGTCTATAGTTAAATAACTTTAATCATTAGAATATGTATAAAAATGTATTTCTCAGTTTCAATAATAGAAAGTATCATCATATTAATGTCATAAATCCCATTTATATTAATGAATAAAAATTCTATTCAAATAAAAACTAAATTATAATTCATCATATTATTCCATATCTAACTGTTTCTCTACTCAAATATAAAAATTACTCTCACATTGATAATTTTCCTAATGATACTACACTTCTAAAATATTATTTAACACTGAAAATATACCTATAATTAATCTTCTTATACACTAGGACACTATTAGAGGAGAGGCATGAATTAGATTGTTAAAATTGTATTTTTAATTAAGGATATTTTCCCCACAATTGTAGAAACATGTTAATCCTGTTATATTTTTTCCCTCATACACAAAACAGTGGAGTACTATAATGTATTAAATGATAAAAAGAATTTTACATTGTTTATAAAATAGGTTTATTCTTGATGGTAGATAATTTAATTTTAGTATTGTAACATAAAAAATATTTTTTTACTTTGTGAGATAAATGTCAGAAGAACCTTCTACAAAATCTGATTAGTAGATTCTATTAATAAAATTTAAATTAAATAAACACATGGGTAAAAATGAATTGAAAAAATATTTATATAACATTAAATACATTCATGAAACTTTTTTAATGAAAATATTTATATTGAAAAAATAATCATCGACGAGGAGAAAAACATGGTTATTTTTAATTAAATATATTCTTTCGGTCTCTTAGGTACACAAAGCGATGAAAGTGGAAGAAAAAAAAGAAATATATAGAAAAATAATATATTTTAATAAAATAAACAACACATGGGATATATTGATCATCAAATTTCATCATTAAAAAACACCCCTAAACCCATACATGGTTTACTTATAAAATCTTATAACATGTTCATTAACAATCATTCATTGTCATCCTCATTCTGAGAATCATTTTATTTTTTAAAATTTATTTTTTGGTTCAGTGGTCATGTTCCTTGAACTTTGATCATTGTTAAATAATATATGTAATGTTAATAATTATATAGATATAATATATATTAATAATATACATATATATAACTGTACATATAAACTGGAGATGAATAATTAATTACATCACAACTTGGATATGGTTGTTTGTTCGTACACATGAGTAACATTTGCATTTTTTAATTGAATGAATAAAATAATGTTAAATATTATTTATCCAATATAAAATAATTATTAGGTCATAAATATAATATATATACATTGAATCTGCTAAAATAACCGTCCAAAAATAATTATATTATAAAATGAGTTGAAACCCTATATGGAGGTTGTAATCCATATGTACACACAAGAAACGCATTCATCCCCCAGTGGATTTCAATGAGGTGGTAAATGATTTCTCACTATATTAAATCTATATAAATATATTTATTATACAAAAGTTATCATGTTTATATGTAAACATTCAATTTAGAGGTCTCATTTGTTGAAATAAATATTAAAGACTGTGGTCAAGTTCTCTACCTCTTCTTAAAGAGACGTTCATTGGCTTACTCATTTATTCTTGATGGATTGGACTTACGTGAATAAAAACACACTAAGTGGAAAGTAAGTATTATATGAGTTTTTTCCAGTATGTTTTTTTAAAAAATATGATGCTCAAATTTTTTTAATAATGGAATATAATAGTTCTCCTTTTATAAATGAGTGCAATGAAACCCCTAGAATTTCATTAAATATTTCAATTATTTATGGATTATTTCATGAGAAGATGACTCAAATGTATTCGTATTATAATTTTGGACAATATTAAGATTAAATTATGTTGATCCTATTACATTAAATTAATTATGCAGATTTAAAATATGTAATTAATTTTATTAATAAAATTTCTATATATAATATAACTTTATTTTAATTAGGTGTGGAAACCACAACTAAAACACATTTTTGAAACATGAATTTTTAGGGGTATAAATTAGTTAACTTTAATTAAATTCCATGGAAATCCAATAAAATAAATTATTAAAAATATATTAATTATGTAATTTATAAATTTCATAAAACAATTAATTATAAATTATTATTTATATTTATTAAGACTAAAAAATAGTGTGTGCCAAAAAAATTGTTTATTAGAAAAATATGTTTTTAAACAAAAACAATTTACATTTTCCAAAATAATATATAATCAATATTCCTATATAATTACATATATTTATTCAAATTAAAATAAAGTTGGGTTAATTTAGGATGAAATTCAATGATTAATGTCACATTTACTTGAAAATTAATAAAAAAATTTATAAATAGCATTACTATTTATAGGAAAATATTTTTTAAAAAAAATTTAAAAAATAGAACCAAAAAAATATTGGAATAATAATTTTAAAAAATATACTCTTCTATTAAAATAAAATATATTAAAAAATAGAAATTAATTATAAATACCATGTACAAAAATGTGAAAGGAGACTTTTTGGAAGAAAACATATTCTTTAAGCGTAAAATGACATTAGAAAAAATTGCTTATTTCTTATTATTCATTATTCAATATATTTAGAATGATAAAAACATTACATATGTTTTTTATAAATTTGATATTACTATTATAACATACTGATTTAGTGCCTATTTTAAAATGGTATATTATAACACAGTTTATAGAGACATCAGGTTGTGTGTAAGATAAGGTATCGAATACATCATTGTTAATTTAAAATTAAATATTGATAAAATATTGTGGTGTTATATTATACCACACATAAAATTAATTTACATATAGAAATTCTATAAAAATCATTTATATAAATTAGGATAGCTATTCTATAGCACATAGTTGGATTCCCATGTGGCTTCCAAAAAATTATGATTAATATAAAGAAAATTATCTAAGGTCGAAATCTTTTTCATAAAACATTATATATAAAATAATATATTTTTATCAGTATTTATTCATATAAAGGTAATTATCCAATGGTATAACCTCGGAGTTCATTACATGTGATATATCATATATGTACATTCCCATTGAAGATACGTAGAACCCATTTTTAACCAGAGAGTGTTTTTTCGTAATGTTAAGAAATAATTTATAGTCCATACTCAACAAAAAATAATGAAGGGATAAATATTCTTAGGGATCATATTTCCCAAAAATCATAATCCCAAAACCTTATTCAAATGAGAATTTAACTAAATACCTTCTAACTAATAAAAAATTTGAGGTCCTTCCAATGATTTTCAGAATAACACATATGTCAACTCTTATATGTATTGATATATTTTTAAATATATCTAGCCTTTCTTTACATTCCAAATGTTGTCTTAGGTCCCAATAAACTTAATTCTCAACCTGCATCCCATCTTTTGAAGTTCTACACTTCATTACACAGAGGGATTCCTAAGGTGTAATATGAATTCTAGAGTGAAAGAAATTATAATAATAAAACATAACTATAAACATGTTATTAATCTCTAAGTTAATTGTAATATTGAGAAAAAGATCTCAATAAATACTCCTTGTTTTGAATGGTCTACCCATAATGACTATTTTTATGAGTTTGATAAGAAATACTAAGACACAACATTATATCTAGAGGTTACTGGACACTTCTCTATAACATCAAGGTAAACCTCGGATATCGATTAGATATAGTAGAATGTGGTACCCCCTATAATCATACCACTTCCAAAATGTATATCATAAAATATGGTCGAGAGATAAATCTTATCCGACAGAAATGATGTGTGCTAACTTTTTTATGAAATCAAACATAAACAAAATAAAATTATATACGTTTATTTTTGGGGAGTCCAGAAATAAAATACATGGTGATTTTCTCCCACATACCTTATTTTATGGGCAATTGTCATAAAATTTCATAATACTTTTATCCCTTATCCATAGCTTTCTAACATACCATTCATTGAGATATATACTCCACAATATCCATATTCTTATTTTCTCACCAAAAAACAATTTACGATCTCTATACATATTAATACATCTAGGATGGGTATGGAATGATGAGATCAGAGATACTTCTAGTTTTTAATTCTTTTGGTCTAGTATTGATGGGACACATATTCATTTCATGAACCATATCATTCAATAATAATCACAGATGATATTAGAATTTCCTATCTACATTTTCAGCTCCACGTCTACCAATTATGATTCATTAATATTTATATAGATAGATCGTTAAAAATAAATTTGATAAAGATAATATTACTCCCCTTAATTTGAGATTTCAATTTTCAAACATGTAAATTTATAAATATTGGATCTTTTGTGATCATCTTCATAGATAAGAATGCATGATCTATTTGACTCAAAGCATCATCCACCTTTTCCTAGTTTCCCATGGTGGTTGTTTATTTATTAATCATAATCATTAATTAAATAAAACCATAATCTTTTGTTTAAATTATAAAATTACTATTTGAATGTATACATTGATCTTTTATGATCAGTTTATATGTTTCATCATTCTCTATAACGTTAATGTATAAATTCCTTTATTGAAAAGATTACTTTATCTAACTCTAAATTAGGACTCATGTAATATTTCTCATGAACCCCCATTTTGTATGAGGCATAATCTATCATGGTATCATTCAATATGTGAACACATCATATCACATTATTTCATAAATCACTATAAATCTCAAACTTATCTTCACTATGGGTTAGTGTGATCACATATAGACTAACTAACATTACCTCAACTTCGAAGAAATTTTCTTCCCTCTCATAAGTACAAAGTTAATTAAATCCACTTTGTGTTAAATTGGTGATTGGAATAAATATCCATAATAATTACATTAGAAATGATTGATAATATGATTCGTCTATATAAAAACTATTGATTCCAATCACATTTTTGGTCTGGGAATGTCCAATAACTTTTTTTCCCTATAGATCCATCGATATACCCTTTCTTTAGAATATAATACCATCGAATGAAACATTATATAACCAATATTTACCACAATAAATTTTTCATACATGTTCTCTTTCATTAGGGCCCTTAGTATATTACTGAATTGTTATTTATTCTCCTCCATAATCCAAAAATATATAAGCATATCATCTATAAAAACTATAACAAACTGATCAAGTTTATCTATAATGACTATATTGCATAAATCTATGAATATAGTTATTTAATTATTCATACCAAAAGTAATAACCTTAATTTAATAGTTTATATACCTTGAATGTAATGCTTTCTCAATAATTTATTCAAAATTGACAAGCATATGATAGTATCCATATTGGATACTAATCTTTGAAAAATATTCATCTCCTTGTAATTTATCCTATAATTATTCAATATGGGGTTTATGATACATATTCATGGTCATGATCATGTAAAATGCATGATAATATATGAAAATCCATAATTACCCATCATTCTTCTAAAAAAATTACATGTGTACCCCATGGTGACACATTTTGTTAAATGATTCCCTTATCAATATTCTCCTATTTTTTATTCTTAAATTCCAGAAACTCAATCAGGCCCATTATATATGGATTACATAAAATAATTTATCATTGTTTTTTAGTTCTAATGAATAGTCAACTTCATGATTTTAAGGAAGACAAGAAAAATCTTCTGGAAGGACATAAAAAACACATTTATAATTGGAATATCATTGATATTGTGCTTCTTACAAATAGAATGAGATAAATAGTACATTTTAATTGGAATTGTAAACCATAATATAGATTTAATGTCTATTGTATGTTCACATCTATTTCTCAGCCAATATATAATCATAGGTTGGTTTGGAATATTAAATGTGAATTCCCTTCTTTGTAAATTGATAAGGTCTTTATATTAAAAAAATGAAAATTCATTCCTAAAATCAAATCAATTTCAACAAAACAAATAATGATAACATTTTCATAAATAAAATTACCAAAAACATTAATTGGTGGAGAATCATTGAATGTATATTCGGTCATCATACCATTACAATTTTTTACTAATATTTTATCATATTTTCATTCATTTGTTAATGTCATACCCATAAAAATTATAATATAAAATAATAGGTAGATCCAGAATCAAATAAGATGTTATCCTCTTTTGGGATGGTGGTTAGTATACCATTCACCACATCATTATCACCCCCTCCTCATATTAAAAACAAATATTGCATAATATATCACTCTTTATGTCAGGGTTTTATAGGTTTTTGGCATAAACCATCGTAAAAACCCCACAAATTCGAGAAAAATTTAACTTACTATTAATATTAATTGAAATAAAAAAATCAGAGTGTGGATAGTGAATTCTATGGATATTTATTTCTGTTTCCATCATAAACTAACTTTTTATAATAACTAAATCATTTTATTTCTTGATGTTCTTCTTTTCCACACATAAATTATTTACTAGTCCAATTAAGAATATTTTATCCATACTTTTTACCAAAAATATGTCAAAAAAATCATTTTTTTCTCTCCATAGTTAATTTAATAATAATTTCTATTCAATTAAATATTTATCATCTTTTCCAAACCATGAGACATTTTTGTGACTCCAGTATTTTTTCAACCTTAATAACTCATTAAAGGATTTATTTTTAGCTACTAAGTTCTCTTAGGACTACACCAATTGGAGACTTGGTTTAAACCCATTGAATAATTGATCAATCATACTTTTTGGTTGAATACTAATACATGAATTTTACCTCATAAGTCTTGTAAAATATTCCTTATATGTTAAAATTGATTCCCCATCATTCTTATTAAGATCAAATAATTCATTCTCTCTCTTCATATAAAGAGTATGGGGATATTAATTATTACAAAACAAACACTTATGCTCATCCAACTCTTGGGAGATAATTAGTCATATTTCCTTATATTGTTGACTAGATTACACCATTGATGCTCATAACCTTACAAATGACACTACAAGAAAACATGTGTTTCGCGGAGGGTTTTTCCCGGTGGTTTTTAAAACCGCCGTGAAATAGCTTTCAGGCCGGTATTTCGGAGTGGTTTTAAAAACTGCCGTGAAAAAACCATCGCGAAATGTGTAAAAAAAATTAATTTTGTTTTAGTATTTTTTTTAGGATTATCGGAGGTTGGGGTAAAACCGCCGTGAAATGAAAAGAAAAAAATAAAAAAACATGAGAAAGCCCGAATTCACTAAAACGACCATAACTTTTGATTCGGGCGTCCGTTGGAGTGCCACGACCTGTCAAATCGAAGATCATGAAGAAATCTAGAAGCACGTATAATCAAAACCATGAGGCAGTGTAAGGTGCGGATGATACGTGAGTTATAAGAGAGTTGAAAAAAGTTCTCAAAATTTAAACGGCCATAACTTTCGCTCCAGTTGTCCGTTTGGGCTCTCCCACATATCAAATCGAAGCCAACGAAGAGAGCTACGCACTAGTTAAATACAAGCAAGCTTCTGTTGTGTTTTTCGACCACAAAACCCCCTTAGAAGGCCTCCAAAACCTCGTTTCCATCACCGGTGTCTCGTCAAACTTGTCATCAAACGGACCTAACTTTCGATCCGTGTGTCAGTTCGAACTCCTCCACCTGCCAGATCGTAGGTCATTCCATAAGCTTCGGTTTGAGTAGTCACGGTGCCCACATGGACTCATGGATCATACGTTATGGCCCTTTTTGTGGGTATCATGTTTTTTATGTTTTTCGATGCCTCGTTTCTAGCACTCGTTCCCCGTCATCTTTTTTTTAAATAGTCGTAACTTCTGATCTGTCGGTCCATTCAGTCTCATTCACATATCAGCTCGAAGATTGTTTTATGATCTTTGATTTCACTAGTCGCGGATCTGGAACGGACTCTCGGATCATAAGTTATCTCCGTTAATGTGAGTGCAATGTTTTTGTCACTTTATGACCGTTTTGATGGGTTTTAACGGTTGCTCCATTTATTACTGTTTATTTGGGTTTCCATGACTTGTTATCTTTATCAATGGTTTTTTGTGGGTTATTATGTTGATTATGTTGAATTCTTAAGGGGTTTTCTAGAGTTTTCATGAGTTTTTATGCGTTCTGATTCTTTCCAATGCCTCATTCTTCATGCTTCTCCATCTGTTTTCATGCGTTTCATGATTTTTCATCTGTTATCACTTCTTTTCATACTTTTTTATGTGTTTCATTTATTATTTATTATTTAATATTTATTATTTATAATATACTTTAATTTATTTATTATATATTATTTGTTACTTTTTATTCATTATTTATTATTAAAAATATTTGTTACTGGTTTTTTATTATTTATTATTTATTATTTATTATTTATTATTTATTATTTTTTATTTATTTTTTATTTTTTATTTTTTATTTTTTATTTTTTATTTATTATTTATTATTTCTAATTTATAGTTATTATTTGTTTATTATTATTTATTATTTGTTTATTATTATTTATTGTTTATTATTATTTAATATTTATTATTATTTAATATTTATTATTTAATATTATGTCTTTATTTATTCTTTATTATTATTTATTATTTATTATTATTTATTATTTATTATTTATTATTTATTATTTATTAATTATTATTTAGAAATAATAATAAAATATTATTACTAATAATAATATTTGTTACTGGTTATTTATTATTTATTATTTATTATCTATATTTATTTATTATTTATTATTTATTATTTATTATTTATTATTTATTATTTATTATTTATAATTTATTATTTATTATTTATTATTTATTATTTATTATTTATTATTTATTATTTATTATTTAGTATTTAGTATTTAGTATTTATTAGTTATTATTTATATTAATTTATTATTTATATTTATTTCTTATTTCTTATTTATTATTTCTTATTTCTTATTTCTTATTTCTTATTTCTTATTTATTATTTATTATTTATATTTTTTATTATTTATTATTTATTATTTGTTATTTATTATTTATTATTTATTATTTATTATTTATTATTTATTACTTATTACTTATTATTTATTATTTATTATTTATATTTATCATTTGTTTATTATTATTTAATATTTTTTTATTATTATTTATTTTTTATTATTATTTATTATTTATTATTATTTATTATTTATTATTAATCATTTATTATTTATTTTTATTTATTTTTATTATTTTTTTCTTTATTATTATTTATTATTTATTATTTATTATTTTTTATTTTTTATTTATTATTTATTATTTATTTTTATTATTTATTATTTCTTATTTCTTATTTCTTATTTCTTATTTCTTATTTATTATTTCTTAATTCTTATTTATTATTTATTATTTATTATTTATTATTTATTATTTATTATTTATTATTTATATTTATTTATTATTTATATTTATTTCTTATTTCTTATTTCTTATTTCTTATTTATTATTTATTATTTATTATTTATTATTTATTATTTATCATTTATATTTATTTATTATTTATTATTTATTATTTGTTATTTATTATTTATTATTTATTATTTAATATTTAACATTTATTATTTATTATTTCTTAATTATTGTTTCTTATTTATTATTTATTATTTATTTTTTAATTTTTATTATTTATTATTTATTATATATATTTATTTATTATTTAATATTTCTTATTTCTTATTTCTTATTTCTTATTTCTTATTTCTTAGTTCTTATTTCTTATTTCTTATTTCTTATTCATTATTTATTATTTATTATTTATCATTTATTATTTATTATTTATTATTTATTATTTATTAACAATAATATTTTATTTATTATGTGTTATTTATTATTTAATATTTATTATTAAATTTTTTTTCGTATTTATTATTTATTATTATTTATTATTATTTATTATTATTATTTATTATTATTTATTATTTATTATTATTTATAATTATTTATTATTTATTATATATTATTATTTATTATTAATTATTTGTTATTTATTTTTAATTTATTATTTTTTATTATATACTATTTATTATTTGTTATTTTTTTTATTATTTATTTTTTATATAATATTATTGATTGTTTATTATTATTTAATATTTCATATTTATTATTATTTATTATTTATTTTTAATTATTTTTAGTATTTAATCTTTATTATTACTTATTTTTTATTATTTATTTGTTATTATTGTTTATTGTCTATTATTTCTTATTTATTATTTATTATTATTTATTATTTATTATTTATTATTTATTATTTATTGTTTATTGCTTGTTTATTATTATTTATTATTATTTATTATTTATTATTATTTATTATTATTTGTTTATTATTGTTTATTATTATTTATTATTATTATTTATTATATCTATTAGTTATGTATTATTTGTTTTTTCAATTAATATATACAAGTATATTAAATTCTGTTTATTAACTACATGGCGAGCTTGCTGGAGTGGTAAAGTCTTTGAAAAATATGCAAGATGTTAAGGGTTCAAATCTCATCAAACGCAATACTTCTTTATATTGCATGGGAATGTGCATTTGCATGTGCATGGGATGTGCATGCATGGATAAATAAAGTAAATATAGAAATAAGAAATAATAAAATAAAATAAATAAATATGAAATAAAATAAATATATAAAATAAAATAAATAAAATAAATATTGTTACTGGTTATTTATTATTTATTATTTATATTTATTTCTTATTTCTTATTTCTTATTTCTTATTTCTTATTTCTTATTTCTTATTTCTTATTTCTTATTTCTTATTTTTTTTATTTTTTATTTTTTATTTATTAATATTAATAATTTATTTATTATGTGTTATTTATTATTTAATATATATTATTAAATATTTTTTATTTATTATTTATTATTTATTATTATTTAATATAATTTATTATAATTTATTATAATTTATTATTATTATTATTATTTATTTATTATTATTTATTAGTAATTTTTATTATTTTTTATTAATTTTTATTATTTGCTAATTATTATTTATTATATATTATATATTATATATTATATATTATTTATTATATATTATATATTATATATTATATATTATTTATTATTTTTTCATTATTTATTATTTGTTTATTTTTATTTATTATTTTTTTATTATTATTTCTTGTTTATTATTATTTAATATTTATTATTATTTATTATTTATTTTTATTTATTTTTATTTTTATTCTTTATTCTTTAGTCATTATTATTTATTATTTATTATTTGTTATTTATTATTTGTTTATTATTATTTATTATTATTTATTATTTTTTATTATTTACTATTATTATTTATTATTTGTTAATTATTATTTATTATTATTATTATTATTATTATTATTTATATATATTAGTTGTGTATTTTTTGTTTTTTCAATTAATATATATAAGTATATTAAATTCTGTTTATTAACCACATGACGAGCTTGCTGGAGTGGTAAAGTCTTTGGAAAATATGCAAGAGGTTAGGGATTCAAATCTCACCAAACGCAGTATTTCTTTATATTGCATGGGCATGGGCATGGGCATGGGCATGTGCATGTGCATGTGCATGAGATGTGCATGCATGGATAAATAAAGCAAATAATGTAATACAAAATAAATAAATAAATAAATAAATAAAATTAATAAATAAAATTAATAAATAAATAAATTGGGATGTGCATGCATGGATAAATAATGTAAATAAAGTAATATGAAATAAATAAAATAAATAAATAAATAAATAAAATTAATAAATTAATAAATAAATAAATATAATAATAAAAAATAATTAAAAAAATAAAATAATTAAAAAATAAAAAAAATAAAATAAAAAACAGCTGCTAAATCATTTAGAGGCGGTTTATACCATTGCTAAAAAACCACAACGAAACGTTCTATGACGGTTTTGAAAACCGCTGCGAATAGTTTCCTGACACACGTTTTTGCGGTGGTTTTTCAAAACTGCCGCCAATCTATGTAGCGATGGTTTAAACCGCCGTGAAACGTAAAACTAAACCGCTGCTAAATTCCTTTTTTCCCGTAGTGTGATAAATAACTATGATAACTATATTTAGGTTCTGTGTACTGAAAAATGGAAAATAATTGTTTAATTGTACTTATCCATTTCATAGAAATTAGTGGATCGTTGGACACTCGAAAATACTGTGGAGGGTTCCACATGAAGGGATCTATAACATATTCTTTCATTCATTTCTAATTTGGAATATCAACATTAATAATGGAATTAAAATGTTTTTAATGCATAGAAAAAATATGTTTCATTAAATATCCCATTACATAAAGTTTTATTGGTGTATAATCATTACATTTTCCATTAAATTTATTATTAGTATGGTTAATTTTGCTTCCATCAATTAACTAAAACAAAAAATCATAATATGACTAACAATAATCATATTGGGATATCATATATTCATGAAAATCATTTATAGAATGTATACATAATGAATCCATTTTTCAATTTATAAAACCATAATTTTAACATAGGTCATCCATGGTCAATATAAATTTTGAAAATTCAAAATTTATCTTATGATAAAATTGAATTAACGTAATCATATCCTCTATGATTGAGTTACATGGTACATAGTAGGGACTTATTCACTATAAACAAGATTGATGGCTGTGATATACTAAAAAACACTTTTTCAGGGTTATTAATACTAGATTAATCTGTTCCAAAACATATCCACTTTATAATCTATATATGGATTTATTTTCTTAGGGAAACCACACGTCTTTCTTTTCCATAACTTAGGATTTTATCAATATAATTCCAACTATAGTGACCCATAAAATAAATACAAAAATATTGAATTGTTTTAGATGAATATTAACCACATTTAAAAATAATAGACATTTGGGAACCATATAGGATGGGTTTCATTGAAACATATATGTGTAAAGAGTCAGTAGGTAAAATTTCTAAATCATTTACCATTAGTTCTTCACGGCTATCACCCTTAATTGAAATAAAATACTTAAAACATTTCTCTATAACAAGGGAAAAGGAATCATAATATGGGGTTGTCCACGATGATCAGTAATAGTAATCATAAGAGATATCAATAAATGATCAAAATTATATATATGATAATCATAATGGTATTATAGAATTATCTAAACAACAAAAAACTATATCTATTAATTCATATTTCATAATCATGAATCGTTATATAAATTATTATCAATTGAAATACTTAATAGTATGCAATAAAAAATAACCAAACATTATCCCTAAATAGATATCATAATTGTAAGACATAATTTTGTATAATTAAACTAAAAGTATAAATTCAATTTCCTATAATTGGATCAATTCAATGTATATCATAGTTTACTGGGTTTACATCTCATTCCATCATTTCCCTAGTCAAGGTTTACTCCCAAGACTATACAATTGGAAAAAGTTCCTTACTGAACAAGGTACGCACCAAATCTCAGTCCTTATTATGTGAGGTGATAACCTTCATTACCCAATTAATTAGATGGATATATATTCCTTGGACCAACTATCAAAAAATGAAACAATTCATTTTTGATCCAAAAGTACATAAAATATTACTCAAACCAACAAATCTTAACCAATGGAAAGTGAACAAGTTTCATAAAAATTTCATCATCGTAATCATAAACTATGCAAAGATCGAATAATAATGGTAACATTATATATTATTCACAGTAAAATATAAATAACCTCAACAATTGTTTTTTTAGATAACAACTTATTTAAAACAACATAAGAATAATTTAGTGTAAAATTTCATTTTATTTTAAATGAATATTTTTTAATCCTTAAACATAAAAAAATATAAGAGAAAAAAATTCAATGAAAGGATACATAGAAACAAATAATGTAATAATAAATAAAATGATAATTCAGGAAAAAAGTGAAATATGTTCTTGAAATGTGAATCAAAATAAAAAAATGGTTCACATTATCACTAAAAAGTAGAAATAAAATTATTCATAAAATGAAATGAAGATCCAGTTAAAAGTATACTAATTGAAATTTACACATGGGTAAAAAATAAACTATTAAATAATTATAGAATTATTAAGATATTATTAGAACCATTTGAAAGAAATTGTGGTCATTGAATAAAATATTCTTGGCGAAATAGAAAAACATGGTCATTTTTCTTTAAATTTTTTTTTTATTATCTGATGTAATTAAAGAAAAAATTGAATGAAAAAATTTAAACATCTAGAAATAACCTGATGTGAAAAAACATCAAAAACCCTTGGAGTGATAGATTATATAATTTCAACATAAAAATTTTTAATCATAAACATCACTAGTAAAAATGAGATTGGAATAGAAACTCTTTCCTCTTGTTCTCTTATATTTTTAAGAACACTAACCACTAGTATAATTAATTTCAATATTTTTTAATTTCATAAAATAATAATAATAATTCCTACAATATCATACATTGTTTACTTATAAAATATTAAAACCAAAACATTAACAATATTTCATTATTATCATAATTATAGGTGTTGACTACTAGGAATTTCATGATTCTTTTTGTTCAACTATTATGGCTCTTAGAAATTGATAAGGTTTCATCGGCCCTGTAATTTTTGTAATGATAAAAATAATATATAAAATGATTTTATATATCTTTATGAAAATTCATATAAATATGATATGAAAAAACGAATTACATCACAATGTGGACATTGTAATCCATAAGTACGCAAAAGTGATGTTTCCATTTTTAGATTCATGAAAAAAAAGATAAATTTTAATTCATAGTCACAGAATAATTATTATTTAATAATTATTATATAAAATCATTAAATATAACACAATAACAAACCATTAATTATGGAGGTGTAAAATGTGATGTATCACTAAATGGGGAGGTAGTCGACGAGTAAGAATGAGAGATACATTCATCTCCCATTGGATTCATAACAAGTGTTAAGTGATTATTATATTATAAAAATAACATATAAGTATCTTTATGATAATATAATCATCCACATTATATAGATACAATATTTTTGGATGGAGTATAAGAATAGATAAAATTGAATGATCTTGTTTAATATCTATAACTCTTTCTTGGGAGTCCACTTTTGGCTTACAAATTATGCATTGAAGGATTAGTCATAAGGGAATAAAAAAAATATTTATATTGATTGTAATTATTCTAGGAACGTTTTTAGTGATTCTATTTATTATATATAAGTCTTAAATGTTGTTAATAATGTAATAGATATGGTGACAATATATATATGAGATCGGGAACATACATCAAATTTTTTAAATTATTTCAATGATTATGTTCACTTTTATGGGATATTTGATGAAAATGTCAATGAACTATTTGATACTGAAATATAAGGGTTTAATTATTTCAAATAACAATATATTTATAGGTTTGGGCTATGTAATATACTTATTTCATGGTTTATCACCCCCGATAAACCAGTTTTAACCTTAATAGGGGTAATAAGATTTTATTTTATTTTTGCAATTTACATTGAAAAAAATAGTGTCGAAAATACTAAATTGTATTAATTTCATAATTAATAATATTTTACCCTTTTTATAAATAAAATTTCTATATGTTTAATAATTTAATTTTAATTCTTCCTGCAAAGCCAAATAAAAACTCATTTTCAAAAAACTGAATTTTGGAATTACAAAACATAATTTATTATAATTTCATGCATTGTTAAATAAATAAAATGAATTCTAAAATGTTATATTTATTATATAGTATATTAATTTAATTAAAAAAATTAATAAATATATATTAAGATAATTTATTATGAAATAAAACTTTGGGGATATAAAAATTGTTTTTTAGAAAAATTTAGTTTTGATCCCAAAAATTAACTTCTACAAACATAATGTGTAAATATGAATTTAATATAACTAAATAAATTATTTCTCATTAAAATAATGTTATTTTACTTTAATATAAAGTTCAAACCGTAATGAGACATTTATTTTAGAACAAAGAAATTTTTAAAAAAAGATTTTATTAGTCACTATTCAATAAAAATTAATTCTTTTTAGAAGAATCATAAAACCAATAACGCAATGATAATATTGACACATTGATTTTAATTAATATATTTAGATTCTCATATGATGTAAATCCCCAAACCAGAAGCCCATATCTAGTGCATTATTTGATTACATTTCTTTAGATAAAATATTCAAATACCAAATGATTGAAAATTTTAACAATCTTAGAAGGCCATATTATATTTACAATACACATACTAATATAGAAAAATAAATTAAATCATTGTATAAAAAAAACTAATCATCCTTGAAAATGATTCTAATTATTACTCTTCACAACATTGTGGATGGAATCAAAATAACGGTGACCTCAAATTCTCAGTAAGGGTTAGTATAATGGAAGAAATTATCAATAAATAACACTAAATCAATGTTTCAAGATAAATAACTGAGAACACATTCCATTAAAATAACTGGATAAGGCCTAATCAAAATGGAATGGTATGAAATGAAAGATAGATGTCATTAAATCAATAAAATGAGAGTAAAATGAATCAATAGAATTAACAATATGAAAATATCATTTAAAATACCAATAATAAATGAAATTTCTGAAAATAAAACTCTTAAATTATTGGAAATCATGTCTATGGGTCATGAAAACCTATACTGTCAAGACCTTTTACAGGATGTCCTAAAACTATATATAGAAACAATTTTAATTTGGAGAATATATTTGCCTCATAAGAACCTGTTGAGGCATCTCGGGGTTATATAATGTCATGGACCCACCCATCACATTTTGTCTAAATAATTCCTAAAATATATTTAATCAACAAATAACATGCCTTATCCAAATATCTGTATTTAATAAAAGATAGAAATTTATCAATAATTCCCCATTTAATCAAATAACTATCAAAGTAAAAACCACATGTAATAATTTTATATGGTTTAGGAAATAATAATTCCCATCACCCAGTAATTTTTATATATAAGTTATTATAATAAATTTATTCCTTTGGGAGAAATTTAACAAACACAAAAGAAAATGAGATGGAAAATCTTATTTTTTCCACTTGGTAATTTCAAATCTAAAACCCATCTATGATTTAATTCCTATTTAAACAAAAAAATACCATTATGTATAATAGAATCATGAAATTAAAAAAATGGGAATATATACACTATGTTAAAGTGAATTTTTTCATAACAACAAAAAATTCTC
Source organism: Viscum album (assembly GCA_963277665.1). Classification (NCBI taxonomy): domain Eukaryota; kingdom Viridiplantae; phylum Streptophyta; class Magnoliopsida; order Santalales; family Viscaceae; genus Viscum; species Viscum album. The sequence goes on from OY728119.1 coordinate 1,084,170,242, forward strand.
ATTGGAATATAACTTGTGATAAAATAAATTTCCTTGCATTCCATTCTGGGTGAACATCATTTAAACTCATATATAATGGTTATAATCATGTTAATAAATTATCAAAAACATAATAATATTTATAATATTATATGTTATCTTCTTATAATATATTATTACAATTTTTTGCAATCTTTCATTATTTTCACTATTTAGATAGTAAATTACCTAGTTTCATGAGTATGTGTTGACATGATATTTATTATTATTGTTACTTAGATAATGATTAAATCATATAAAAAAATGAAAAAAATTCAAATATTGTATATATTTAATATATATCTATTTTTAATAATCTATAAAATCTGGAAATAAGATATGAAATGCATTGTTCCTGGATACAGTAGGTCGTACATACGCAGTGATGCTACATTCATTATATTTTTAATTTAAAATATAAACAATATTATATATATATATATATTCTATTATCACATTAATTTCATATATGTCACAAATTTTTATTAAAATCATCTTTTATATGTTCTATGTATAGTATGGGCAAGTTAGATCGCTTTGAGGAGGTGATAGTCCACACATCCACAAGCAAAGTTATCGTTGTTTTACCAAATGTAATTCATAAGTGTTTTTGTTATATAAAAATAGAAAATCATAACTAGATAATATATATCATATATAAACTGTGTGTCCATCATTATTCTCATCATGATAGGTGTTAAATAAAGAACAAACAATCTTTGTTTCGCAACGCAGTAGTCTGAAAAACACCCAAACAGTAAGTTCCTTACCCATTATATAAGAGTGTATTTAGGTATTCGTATAAACCATAATATAAAAATGTCTCAATATTTTTAGAATAATGTATTTATTATTTAATAATGTAACAAGAATATTTTCGGAGGTGGATAATGAAAATATAACAAAAGAGAATGAGGAAGGACATTACCTCTTCTTTTGGTAACTTCATTGTTTGCACCAAAGGGATTCCTTAGTAGGATTTATGACCAAATGGAGGCCTGTATTATCAGTGTATGGGTTTTGGTATATTATTTGAGTGTAGGTTATTAGAGATAAATGGATTGATATGTGTTAATAAATGAGTGGGGTGAGTGCATTTTTTATAGTGGAAGGGGAGTGACACTCTTCTAAAAATTTTAAAAGGGAATTCCACCCACAATTTATATATAAAATTTGGAACCAAATAATTTTAAAAACAAGATAAAATGGATAAGGGGGTATAAATTTATTCCAAAAATATCTTTTATAAAATTTTCAAGGCAATTTTGGCACATAAGATTAATGTTTAATCCCTTATTGATATACTTTTCCCTTAATCACTATAATTTATTTTTATTACTTTTACTAATATTTTTCATAAATATGATAATTTGAACATAATAGACATTATAAATAATTTTTTTTCAAAATAAATAAATAATTTCTCTAAATTAAAATTAAATAAGTTGAATATATTAATTTTAATTTAATCTTGTAGATGGAATGTCAAAATATGGATTTAATGTAAATTTTTTGAAATGTTTGGTTGGTTTTTTATCCAATATCAATGTAAAATTGATTAAAATAACATAAATTGGATTAAATAATAAATTATTTATCCAAATTAAATTTAAAACCAACAAAAAAAATTATTTGACCTTATAATTAAATTATAAGAAATAGATGTTTTGAATTAAAATTCAGTATTTTAACAATCAATTAAAAAATCAAACATCACAGAAAAATACCAAAAATTTACCTTGACCTAATTGTGTTGTATCTATGCCCCAAATGAAGTTAAATTTTACCTATATAATTTATGAAGTTTCCAAAATTCATATTTAAAATAATTTCTCTATTAAAATGTTTTAAAATTTATTTTATAAAAATATAGTTTTAATGTATAAAATTGGGTTTTTTATTGTATTGTGTGTCACGAACAAGTCTAGGTACCCTGGTGACCCAATAATTGAGTCAGCCCTGACATAAAACAAATGGAATTTTTAATCCCCAAAGATTGATGTGTAGCACATGACATCAAACAAATGGTATGTGGGAACGTTGTTACCACTAATAATGTAGAAGAAAAAGAGGAAAACCCGTATGAATATCAAAAGAATCTGTATAGGGAGTAATATACTAGAATAATGAAAGGAAAAAACAAGCGCAACATACTACAACACATGTACTAAAACAGGTAAAACAGACCAGGGTTCCTTAGGAAACAACTCACCATTACCAACGTTCAATTGCTGGATCCACCACCAAGAAATCATTTCCCTTGCCCAAACATCAAAGAATATAATCAATAAAAACTGAAAGGCACAAGTATGATGTGTGCTAAAAATCCTTGGAGTGGCCCACTAAGGATTCCATAACACATGATAGTATTAGATTAAAAATTATAATCATTAAATTTTAAAATAAAACAATGTTGGAAGTATAAATGATATTTAAACAAATCATGTTGTATAATTCATATGACAGGAAAATAATTTAAGCACAAGATTTACTTTACAAAAGACAGAATATTTCAAAAAATGGATTAAATAAAACATCTATATAAATTAGGTTATATAAACTTCATATGGGGAATGTAAAACAGTTTTATCAATATTTGTATGAATTTAAATATCATATATAAATAATCAAGTGAGAAACATTTTAATCTTCCTAATAGGTACTATAACATTTCTTGTTATATGACACTTCACCATTTAAGTGATCACTGAAATATGAACATATATATATCCTCTAGAAACTAGTCTAAGAGGACTCTTAATTATCTCCTAAGGGATGTGACATGATACATGTATGTTTTAGAGTGTTGTAATAGCATATAATGTGTCCAAATAACTCACCGACTACCTAAGTCATTCATGTGCTCGTAAAAAATCTATTAATTATCATTCTTCCATTTCAATTCAAATTTTCCTTTTAAACCCAAAATGGTTTTTGTAAAAAAACATGTCTCTTTAACAATATAAACCACTTGGTTTCTATCAAAATGTTTTAAGTCATTCTTACAAGTTTGAAATCCATTCAAAAATAATTTCATTAATATCACAACCCATTTTCATAATTAACAATGTTAATTTAATTGAATAATATTCCATAAAATTTACAATTTAAATTAAACAATTTAAATCAACCACTTTCCACAATGATCCCCAATTCATTGGAATTGTGGGGTTTTCTAAATATCCACTCTATAACCATTTGAAATATCTTAATTTACTCTAATTTTTTTTGATATCAATTGAAAGAATATTTGAGCAATTGAATGTTACTGAAAAGATGAAAAATTCTATGATATTTAAGGTTGATCATTTTGGATAAATAAATAGGAATCACATAACTCAAGGTCGTTTATATCAGTAGAGAATATTAACCACCATGTGTGGTTCAATACACCCCCTCATGGCCTTATTAGCGTAAACATCAATATAGTAATGATCGAAATTCATCAGGGGTTCCTAAAACCAATATCATTTAGTTTATATCAAAGGAAAATAATATATCACATCTAATGATATATTATTTCTCCTCGATAATTTCATATTTATATTTTAAGATATTACATGTGATAATATTTTATCTGTTTAGGATAATTTTAAAATTTCCACTTTAAAATATTATTTGATATGATATTTTATCACCCCTAAATAATTTCCAAATTATCATTTAAAAAATTTAATCTGATTCTCATATAAAGAACATTTGATAAATTTATTTAATATTCTTATTTTATTAGTTGGTGGGATTATCATTGACAATTCTATGATATTATCATTTAATAGTTATGATAATTAACTTGTGATAATACATGTAATTATCCCATTATAATTTCAATTATCTATGTCACATGATAATTACATAGTAATTAACTATTAATAAATTGAATAAAATTGCCTTGATAAAATCACATAATAATTCATTGATAATTCATTGTAACTATCTTTCAATAATTTTTATAACTCAACCTTTGATTATTTGTTTTATTTATCATTTTATAACAGTTGATGATTATAATTTTTTAATGACCAATTTATCCATTATCAATTACAATTCGATAGAACTAAAAATGTATTGTTAGTCACATTATTGACTTTCGGTAATTTCTGCAATTATTCCTTTGATAATTCTATTTAAAAGATTTATTTAAAAAATGGAATAATAGAATTGATGAATACCTTGCTACTATCAAGTAAAAAATATGATTTAAGTTATCTTCATTGAAATGAGACAAATGACACTAGAATTGTATAACTTTGATCAATATCAAAATATATATTTAATTTAAAAATTTCAATTAAATAAAAAAATTAAGGAGAAGAACTCACCTGGCGCACCACGCACATGGAGAAAACAAATGAACCATGTTTTGGAGAAGAAAAATGATATGATTTAAAGGAAGATCACCAATCAGTGCAATCTGTCTGGATTTCTCAAACAAAAATAAAAAACAATCAATTAACTATAATATCGAGTAATAATATACACACCCCTTATGTGGATTTTTTTAAAACCCCAAAACTGATATTTCAACACACCAATTTAATTCGAGATTCAAGTGAAAAATTAATGAAGAGTCATTTTTTCACCCATTTAATGTGTTGATAATAGAAATGGGTGAAAGAAACTTGAAACCAGAGAACTTAGAACGAAACCCCATCAGTAATAGAGGTTCCAAACATTGGTAGGAAGAATAAAAATAAATAAAATGCTTTTCATAATTAAATTCAGATTAAATTATTAAATTAAATTTATTATTTGATCTAAAAATTCAATAACATAAAATGTATGTTGAACAGAAATGTTATTCTCCACTTAGGTAAACACTCACATTCTTGACCCAATAGTGGTCTCATATTTCTCATACGATGCACCATTTGAAATAATTAATTATTTAATATTCAAGAAATGAGATTAATAATTAATTAAATATTAAAATGTTTAATTTTGTGAGTGAGACATCCAAAAGATTGATGATTACAAATATTATAACCTTCCTAGGGTAAACACCATGTCCAAGACCTCTCAGTAGTTTCATATTTCTCATACGATGCTCAATTTTTGAGATATTTAATTATTTTAAATAAATTTCCCATGCTTAATATAAAATATTTTATATTTTTTTCAGACATCACCGAGACTCTCTGGATCTTAGATTCTCAGACTAAATCTATGTCAACCCCCAAAAAATCAATTGAATGCTTCATGATTTTTACAAGATTTTAAATCCATTAACACATTTATCAAATTATTCCACTAATAAATAATTTCTTCCCACAAAAGAAATTAATAATTTGTCATAAAAGGGTTATTAATGTCATTGTAAAAAATCAACGTATTTCATTATAACAATAAACCCTATTAGATGAATGTAAACAATATTTTTTTGAATATATAAAATAAAAATTTAATTAATATCGTTCAATAATAGTAATTAATTTATCTTATTAAGATAAATGGTTGTTTTCACATAGAAATGGTATTTTTTAAAATCATTCCCTTTATATTCATTTGGTTTTAAATTCATTTATAATTATTAGGTAAAAAATAAATTTTAATATATATATTCATAATTTAGTTAATAATATTAATAACCTTAAATTTATTGGTCGAGTTATGTCTTATTAAATTAAATAATAAAATTATTAATAATATATTATTGTTCAGTAAAACTCATTATTGCGCATCTATGATTCCATTGAAGAATTTAAATATTTTTTGTAATGAATGATATCCTCAATGTTCCATTTTTATCATGATAAATTTTATTTTCTGTGTAACATAAGATTAAAATGGTGTTTCTTATAAAGTAATATTGGAAAAAATTAACAATGTTTTAAAATGAAAATACTTTATAATCGTAGGGTGTTACATACTCCCCACTATAAATAAAATGTTTCCCATCCATAAAAAATTGTTCTTGGTAATCCAGGGGTTCATATTCTAAAATATATTCATTTTAGAAAAAAAATACAAATAGTTTTCATAACACATCTTCTTAATAATTCAGAAAGGAAAGTACAATGGTCAAGTAACTTTATTCTGTAGTAGTAGAACATATGTTGGAAATGGAAGCATGGATATGAAACAAAAATCTAATAATCTAGTTCTAATGATGGGTGATAAATAACATGATAAGTTTAATGTTGATGACCATAATTCCATAAACCACTATTTTGGAAAGGTTCGCTCGTATAGTAAAAAATGATGATAATAGGGAAAAAATATTTCAATACCATTATTACTATAGTTAAGGAATTATTTCGCTCTATAAAAATAAAATTAAATATACATTTCTATATAAAAAACAAAATATTATCCAATGGTTTTTCCTGGAACTATTTTTACTTCATTTCATAACACAAATGCATTATATGGTGAAGTAATACCTTAACCTCTAAAACCTTATCCAAATATAAAATTATACCATTTCATAAATGGATATCACTTATAAAATGTTTTCATCCAACAATATAGATGGAATGTCACCAAATATAAATAATGAACTTATCAAATAACATGATGTGGATATTAATCATTATATACCAAACATGTGAAAACAGACATAACAGGAATGACCATAAAACTATATTAAAATAATTCATGATTTTTATTCCCTAAATAGAAGATAGTTTATTGGATATATTCCATAAATAATTTTTTTAAAATCTATAAATGTTTGCATATAAAAAGTTGCCAATAAATCATTACATGGTTCCAATGAAGTCAGAACATATTTAATTTACATTATCCCACCCAATATTTTCATTATCCAGACATCATTTTCTTCAATTTAGGAACATATTAATGGTTATATTTCCCTTAAACACGTGTTTTCTAAAAAATATACTTTTTACTAAATAAAATTTCATGGTACGGTTCATCATATGATCTGGAATCCTTAATGAAAAATTATTTCCAGACAATCCTCATATATTCTATAATAATTATAACCAATAAATCAATGATAAAATATTAAAATGACATAATTCTTCAATCCAAAAATAATAAAATTAATCATTCCTCTTCATATTTCATAGTATTATATTCGTCGCCATGATTCATTAGCCACTTTTGAGGTATATTTATTCAAGAGATATTGATTTTCATTGCATCCATATCATTATAGTAGAATCATTTCACATTAGAGTTTTCATTTTTTTCCGTTGGAATAGTTAACATGGTGTCCTTTTCTTCACACTTATAACAAAATCCCATTCCATTAATGTATGTACTAGGGTGATTCATTCCACAATTATGACATGTTGAAAATAATTCTTTTTATTCATCCCTTTATACATATTTTGTCCTGTTATCCTATTCTTTTCATGATTTCCTTAGCATCCATAGAACATGGAGAATTATTTACACATATTTTTATCACATGATACTTTGTTCTCATATAATGAGAAATAATGGGAGACTATTTAACTTCAAAATATTGTCCTAATACAGTAAATGTTATTATTCTTCCTATTAATTGGATAATGTACATTGGTGAGGTTCATGTTCCTTTTTCTATGTACCATTTATAATTGAATACATAAACTAAATTAGTCCACATAATTATTTAATGTGATGAATTATCCAAAAAATAGTAACATATATAACTTAAATTGAATTATTTATTAATATCTTATATAATAATCAAAAATATTGTTTCTTTAAGAACATTTTTAATTTTAAATCCATATTAATGGTAAATAATTAGAATTTTAATTATCCTAAGTGTATCCCAAATGATTTCTAAACCAGGTGTGCAAAAAGGCCCATAATTGTGGACTAGGTTATACTTGAGTTAGGAGTGAAGTACCTGGTCAGATTTGTTTCTCCAACTCACATCTATGCCATAACTACATCAACATATAGTATGGATATTTGGATTTATTTCTAGTAAGACCTACATTACCTCTACAATAACAAAATTATATGATGTTATGATATACTTATATTTAATTTCTATCTTATTATTATGTTATCTAATCTATGTTTTCAAAATATAATTTCCATGGTTGGTGCTAAAATTCATATGATACCAACTATAACACCCCCACCTGAAAATACTAGACTCATTGAATTGTTTTAATACATTGTTATACATACATGATTCAAATCACAAAGGAATGAATAGTTTAGTTGTTTTGAAAAACCATATTATATATAATATACCAATAATACATTGGGAAAATTAAATGAAGAATAACATAATTATACACACATAATCCTTGAAATATCAATTTATTAAATGCTTAACTGTTAGATGTCATGTCTACGGTACATAATAAACTATACTATCTAAACCTTTCAAAAGATTATTTAAAAGTATGGGTAGAAACATATTTAATTTCTATAAATTATTTCTTTCATGAGAACATAGAAATGCATTGAATGGATATATAATGTTTGAAAACTACCATTAACTTGATCTTCAAATAATTAAATATCATTCTTTAATTGATAAATTATATTCCATCGAAAATATAAGTATTTAATAAATTATACATATTTATCAATAATTTACTGGTGAATAATATATCCATCAAAGTAACATTTATATATAAAAATGTAATATGTTTTTTTAAATAATAATATATATCACAGAAGAGTGTTGATATTTAATTGGTTATAATAAAGTGATTGATTTATGAGAAAAATAACAATCACCAAAGAAAGTGAAATTGCAAATATTACTTTTACCACTTGTTAATTTGAAAGATAAACCATTTGGTTAAGATAATTCAAAGTGAAACATATAAAACCTAAAGTATTAGATAATAATTATATTAAAAAACTAATGATAAGTATACACACTGAAATAAAATTAATTTGTTCATGACAACTAATAATTCTTAATGGAATGTTAATTGAGATGAAATCCCTTACCATGCATTTCCTTTTTCGTGAACATCATTTAACCTCTTATATAATGGTTTTATTATTATTAATAACTTATAAAAAACTAAAATAATATTTACAATATAATATTTTATCTTCTTATAATGTCTTATTACCCATTTGCTAACAATCTTTTGTTATTTTGACTATTTTGTGTGTTAAATGGCTAGTTTCTCAAGTATGTTTTCACTTGTTGTTTTTTCCCTAATAAAAATATCATGATTAAATAATATTAAGAATTTAAACCATGATGTTTGTATAATTTATATTCTATATGTATATTTATAATAATCAATAAAATTTAGAGATAAGAAATTAAATACACCATTCAGGGAGAATATATGCCATACTTACGCATAAAATATAATTTATATAATCACATATATTTCCATATGTATGTAATCATGGAATTTATACATGCATTTTTCATATATATGTCAATTATATCAAACATATTTAATAGAACCTGCCTTTATTCATTCTTGGTATAGTTTGAATGAATCGCATTGATTTGACGAAGCAGTTGTCCACACATCCACAAACAATGTTGTCGTATTTACACAAAATAAGAAGCATATATATTTGTGTTATATAAAAATTATAGAAGCATAAATACATTATAAATACTATATATATCATATATAAATATTTTTTCCAACATTATTCCTCGCTTGAAATTTGGTAAATAATTAATTGACAATCATCATTTTGTAATACAGTAGTATGTCTAACACATGAACTTTATGTTCATTACCCATTAGATGGGTGTGTTTGTAAATTTAGGTAGAACCATTAATATAATAAATATCATTATATTTATAATATTTATTTTATTATTTAGTATGGGATTAAGAATAATTTTTGGGGTGGATGACGAAAATAAAACAAAAGAGTTTGAGGAAGGATGTTACATCTTCTTTGGGAAACTAATTTTTGTTTGCAACAATGGGATTCCTTAGGATTTATACCCAAATTCAGTTACATAGGATAATATTAATGGTTATTGGATCCTATTATAGTAGAGTTTGTGAAATCTAAAGGGATTGATATGTGTGAAAAATTTAGGTGTAGGTTCCATTTTATAGTGGAGGATGAGTAGCATTCTTGTAAATATTTGAAATTGGAAATCAACCCATGTTTTTATTATGTGAAGTGGATCCAACAATGCTTTGAATCCTATAAAATGGATTATGGGGTAAAAATATGTCTGTCCAACAAATTTTGAAAAGGATTCATTTTTCTTTAGGCCATTATTTTTAAGGTTTAGTCCCTTATTAAGTTAATTTTTGTCTTATTCTCTTTAATTAATTTTAATCACTTTTACTGTTATTTTTTGTCAAAATACAATTTTACTTTATATTTACACTAAAAAGTAGAATAATGGTACTAATCTAATAAATAACATTCAGTTAACCTCTTATTATTTCAATGTAAATATAGAGAGAAGGATCATGATCTACAGTAACTGTTTATCGATATCTCTTAAATGGTTTTAGGAAAAATCATAACAATTAATGCTTGTATAATAAAAATGATTTGAAAAAATCAATGATTTACATTAGTGGTATATGTATAAGTGTTATCACTAACCTAAAAACTAGTACATACAAATAATCACATCAAAATTATTCAACTCCAATGTGGAGAAGTTATAGAGTAACTCATACCCACTAATATGCAATGATCATTCAAGGAATCTCCAAATACACTTTGATCGCACCCATAATCTTATATAAAAGTGAATATCCCTATAAATATTCTAATTTAGTTATATAATATCATGAACTATCTTCTTAGATATAATTGATTTTCATAAATATTTAATGAATAAAATAGATTCTATGGTCTACATCCCAAGGACATTACCTTCACCTATATATCATTTACAAACCATCTTGGATACTGTAATCTTGATGGTGTGAGAATATCCTAGACCCCATTGTTTACCTCTATCATTGTAATCTTATTAATAACCATTCCCAATCATCAATTATTCCACATAGTATGATAGTATCCACCTTGACCCAAATGGTTTGTGGATTAATAACATCCCAACAACTGTTTCACAACTAGACCTACCCCTCAACTCTAGATCTGACTAAATACATTCATATTTTCAAATATTAGTATTATTAATAAAATATCGGTTTCCCAAATACCTATATGTGCCTCTATATTGTTTCCTCCTATCAAAATCTATCTGAACAATTCTATCATTGATGCAGAGATAACACTCAAAGGAGACTCTACCTCTTATAGAAACTGATTAACCACTTTCATAGATATTCATCCTATTATAACACATGTCAGAATACTCAAATATCTTCAACATATAGTTCAATAACCACTTATATCCCTAAAGAAAGATGTATATTTCCCTAATGACCAACCAAAAATTTGGTTCATCTCATTAACAAGGCATTGATTCAAGACTAAAAAAATGATACCAAATAGAATATATTCACTTGGGACAAAATTTATATTGATAGGATATAAAAACACAGGTATAATCTTATAGAATTTTTACCCTCCAACATAAGTCAAAATAATAATATATTATTAGAGTTAAATATTCCATCGTCAATATGCCACTCTATACCTTATACATATACATTATAAATGTTTTATCCCTTATTCTGATTGGGAATAATTTATCAAAGAAACATAACTATATTTTCATCCATGTTAGCACCATATATTGGTGAACACAGATCTAAAAATCCCAATACTGCTTCAAAATTTGATAAATCATATAAGAAACCATTACCACTCACATCTATGGGATTTCGAGATGTTATCAAATTTTTTGTATTTAATTAATCCAAAACACTATATTCAAAAGGCCACCCACACCTAAAAATTATTGGGATGTTGTAGCTAAAAATAATAGGTCAAATATTACATATCCATCCTATGTCTTGGTTACAAATTTCATATAAATTGTATGAACAAAATAATTGTCTCATTGATCATTATATCTATTGAATGAATAAGTGAAACTAGTGGATATAGATCCACAATTGATGGGGAATACTTATCTCCACCTTCCTAGCACTCAAGAAGAGTTCATTACAATGGAATAACTCAAATATGTCATGTTTGTAACTGAATAATAATAAATTATAATACTAATATCACTATTAAATATAATAGGTAATAGTAACCATCATTCTAAACAAAATTTAATCCCATAAATACAAAATCTTCACAAGAATACAACTCTATTATAGAATAAACTACCCACCATCAGGCCAAAAATAATATAATAAGGGCCGTAAAAGAGTAATATTATATCACATTCAAGCTCATAAATGATCTGTTGTTCATATAGAGTTCCAAAAAAATGTTATATACAAAAACTCAATATAATTGTTTTGATAAATCACATATGTGCATAAAAATTTCATGTGATCCCTACTATAGTTAATGTATTGTCATTAAAAAACATCCATACAAATCCCATGTGAGACCTATTTACTAATAATGATGCTTGAAAACATGAAACATGTAACATAGATCCAGTATTGAATGCCTATAAATAATAAATAAATATCTAAATGAATCATATTTAGAAAAGTAATCCAATGATAAAAGAGATAAAAAATGTCTTGTACTTGGGATCATGGACGTTCCTAATTAATAGTTTAGATACCACTAGGAACAGGATACATACCTAGGCCAAATATCATCTTATAAATTATCTTCCACATACAAAATTGTATAATGAAACTTCTCGGATACTATTTTTTAGTATCCTTGTGTTGATTAACCTCATTTGATGATGAAATAGAGCACTAAGTTCCTCAAGCATGCCTCTACATACACCAGAAATTTCATACCATTAGAGAGATTATATATATACCTTCTTGGGTAGACAATATCATTAGGTATTGATAACCATAAACACTATAGAAAAAATATTTTAACCAGTAATCATATAAAGAAGTAGTAAAAGAATAGATGATACAGTTAATTCTAGACAACCGTAAACATAAATATCATTTTTTGTTAAAAAATATAAAAGACATTTGATAATGGAAATAATATATAGGTATTATCTCCCATGGGTGGATCATATATAATTTTTTTTCAAATTAAAGAAAATTAAAAAGAGGTATCTAAATTTTAGCTTTATTCTAATTGCATATTTGTGTCTTAACTTCTTCCATGATTCACTAGATCTTTCATACAAATATGCATGGGAATTTACCATACCTATATTGCAATGTGAAAAGGTTTTAGAGGGTATATGGGTTCAAAAGTAGGGAATGAGAAAAAATCATTAAGAAGTTATTAATAGTTTCCTCATAAAAAATAGAAAATATAAGTTCTTTATCATTATGAAATTTAAGCATAGTAAGGGGTGATAAAATAACATGTAATATTTACATCCCTCCCACTAAATCATGTGCGACCATATATACTTCATCAAGTTCTATAATGTTACGATATTTCTACGGTGTGAATAAACATATTAAGGATAAATGATACATAAAGCATTATATAATAGTTAAGTTGATTACTATTTCACCAACAATCATCATTAGTTGAATGAGATATTGAAATCATTATTTAGATACATGAATAATATTTTTGAGGAAAAATTAATGGAAAACAAGTCATCATCATCAAAAGATGAATCACCAGTATCATTAAGATTATTAAAAACTTTTCTAATTCTTGGGTAGATGGTGATTCATTGTTTTTATAACTTCTGTGAAGGGTTCACCACTAAACCATTTAAAATAAGTGTATAAAATACCATTGATATCACTATTCAAGTGAACTACAGACCACAATATCAAATCCTCAAGTGGATGAATCCTTAGTTTGGTATAATCCATAAATAGATAATGAGCCACTTGTAAAATCCTCTAGGATAAAGAATAACCATTGGTATAACATGTTTGGTGGCTAATAAACCATTATATTAGATTTCAAATGTAAAATGTACCACTTAAATCGGATATTTAGAGGATGATACACCATCAGATCAATATAGATGAGTGGATTATGCTCTACTATAATAAAATCCCTAGTGTAAAAAACATCTAAGTTTAAAAATAATTATTTGAATTATAAATCACCTCCACATGTTTCCTATTTGGATTATTTTATGAAATGACCAACATTAGATGATGATGTGGCGTAGAATCTCAATACGGTCAATATTGAAATAACCCAGATCAACCACTAAATTGAATGAAAAATCCTTTGAAAACTATTTCATTTGAATGATGTATCACACTCTGGATGTAGAAATTTATCTATATATCACATTTCCATTATGAAAGTCAGTAGTAAATAAAAAATTTAAACAAATAATATAATATGGTGATAGACTAAAATTTTAAAATCTTATATGAATGATAGATCAAAAACATAAAACAAGGTGACATTATATTAATTTTATTAACCCTATAAAAGAACTAATCCTTGTTTAACACACCTCTCTCTTAGCTTATAAATGATCCATTAATTTCCTAAGACAAAACTAAGTCACCATATGTGGCTATAATCGTTGGTTCTCAATCATTGGAACCTATCAGTTATATAATTATTTATTTTTCAAAAAGTTTCTTATTTCTAAAGGGAAATTTTGTAGATTCCTCACTTGGGATGGTTCTAATTGAAATTCCACATATTCCTGTTATCAAAATGTTGGATTTCATTAGTCTTTCTTACATGTGATTCCTCATAATGTTTGTTAGGGAGGAGGGGAGGTTGCAATTATCTGAACATCTTGATGGTAATTATTCACTACATAGTTACACTATTATAAATTTAAAAAGTTTTTATTAATCATTCATAAAACCCTATGTGATATTTATTACTCTGGTGGCAATGCTATGATGTAAACCCTATTTTAATTATAACATATTTATATATATGTGTGTTCCATCATATTTCCCATATTAATTGGTGATTATAGGTTTTATTTTTTCAATTGGGAAATCTAAAAAATTTCATCATCCATGGAGTTGATTAGTGTTATGATGTCAGAATCAGTCCCATGAAAAAAGATTCATAAATACCTTTCTAATGTGTATTATAACCAATGTAGTTTTGGTAATAAATAATGTGATGCATTGTTCTTTTAAATTTTTGTAAAAAGGACTACTTCAAATAATTTTATTGTCATGTGGAATGGGAGGCAGTGATTAAGGTCCATTGTAATGGATTGTGTAGAAATTACTCATGATAATCTCATTGATATCCATTTTATTTGTTGAAAAATGAATAAAATATTGTATGGTGAGGTATTATACTATAAATGTGGTCTATATTTTCTCTAATGTAATAGTTCTTGATTAGATCACATGATTGTCACCTAATTGGTAATGGATCATACTAGATTATTACTAGAGGAATCTATGGCTTGTCGCCAAATTCATACATGGATCACCACTAGAGAAATATGATTTACCTTATACACAACAATATATAGAGATCATATGGTCATCATATGGGGGTCTAAGATGGTAAAAAAATGGATATTGATCATGATCACGAATGGGATTTCATTTAAGGAATGTTTGTGTCATTCAATTATCATTAGATGGGCTTCTTATAATAATTAAATAATAGGTAGTTATCTTATTTTATGGATTATTCCTTATATGAGACCATGATATTGGAGAACCCAAAAGAGTATAATGATTCAATGTATTTTAGAAACTAATAGGAGAGACACAACTTAAGGTGTTTGTGAGGAACCATGGTGATAATATTGAATCAAGTTGAAAAGGGTTCATCATATACCCTTCCCAATAGAGAAAATTTATATTTTAGTATGATCGGATGGAACCATCGAGTGGTATCCTAAGTATTCTAGTTAACATTAATAAAAACTTGCATTTTTCATGTTTCATGTTTTAAGGAAATATGTCTGTACTAATCAATGTATTTTTCCTTCTTGTGATAATAATGTGTGTTATATATTTTATATTCATTCATCAATGACATACTAGCTAGTCTATCTTTTAGACTATGATACATCTTAGAAATTCTAATGATGTAATCAATAAAAATCTATAATCCCATGTGAGTCATAATTGATGTGATAATAATAGATTATAATAGATCTTACATATCATAAAAGAATTCACAACTATAAATTGAATGGGGAACACAATATGAGGTTCCCTTTTCGATCAAAATAACTATTGGTGATTGGATATGAGAAATTTTGTAAGGGTTATACATCTGGTAGTGGAACCATATGGGATGCCTATACCATGAAATTGGTGGAAATAGAAGACTAATTATGGGTTAAATATTTTGTCTTCCCACATAGATTCTTAGACAATTTAGTTACAAAATTGAATGTTTTTTGTGCTTATAACTACGTGTAGTCTCAAAAACAAGGAATCTAAGAGAAGCATCTCAACTCAAGGTTCATATAAAGAACCCAATAAAATAATTTAAACATAATCAATATAATGAAACCAATATGAGTATCTCAACTAAATCAATTTTGGGAATCCCTGGCGATTATCTTGACTCAAGGCATTGAAGTGGATGAAGAATTGGCTTTCATGTATTGCAATTTAAAATATTTTTCACTGAGTGTGAAATTTTCATTGTATAACTAATGATTTTTTCAAGGGGTCAGTAATGACAGAACACTACCACAAAACTGGGCAAGGCCAACTCCAACCTTTATCAACACTAACAAAAAAGAACTTATAAAAGTACCCCTTTATCAGCACTTTTTTTAGTGATGATAAAGGTACCCCCTTTAACAACGCTTTTTTAGCACTGTTAAAGGGTACCCCTTTACCAGTGCATTTTTTGTAGCGCTGATAAAGGAGGGGTCTTTATCAATTCTTTTTTTAAAAGATCTCATAAACGGTATACTTCCAAAAAAATCATTAAAAAAATATATTAATATTTAAATATATAGATATATTTATATTGATATAAATATAATATATACTTTTTAAATATATTTTTGATAATTGTAAATATACAGTTACACTTAATATATAAGATATTTTTTGAAAATTGCTTATAAAAAAATTAAAAAAATATTTTTAATTAATTATTTTCTAATTATTATGGAGTAATAGTTATTTAATAACAATTTTAAGACTAATAAAATAAAACAAATTAGTAAAAAGATCAAAAATATGGTGAAAACACAACTCAAACTTCAAACAGCCATAACTTTTTATCCGGGTGTCTGTTTAAGCTCTACAGCATATCAAATCAAAGTTGGCGATTACCTCTACGCATTGGTTATCGAGGAAAAGCCATTGTAACAAATTTCGAGGGCAAAACTGTTCCATTAGGCCTCCAAAACTGAGTTTTTAGTCAGGATACCCCGATTTTTTAACATTTTTCAGATTTTTTGCCTCATTTAAAGGGGTATTATTGGTATTTTTGGTGGGGAATAAATTTATTCCAAGTTATTACATTCATATTGATATTATGTCTTTGAAATTTTACCGTTTTTTATAATGAACTTCTATTTATAATCAAATATAAAACAATATATACATATTATTTATATATTCACACATAAAATTTTAATTATAAATATAAATAATAAAATATATTTACATATAAAATATATTTTCTTTATCTAAATAATAATTAATATCCATTTTATTTAAAATACAAATATATAAATGTTTGTATACATATATATTAATCTAACTATATATATATATATATTAATATAACTACATATATATATTCGTATAACTATAAATATATATATTAATATCACTATAAATATATTAATATAAATATTTATTACTATTTGAATAAATATAACTATATATATATATAGATATCATGAAATGGAAAACAAATAAAAATAGGGTGGTAAGGGCTTAGGCACGCAAGGGGGAGGTCTCGAGTTCAACACCGGGTGGAGGCAGGGGCGCGCGCATGGGGCATGATTTGGGGGGGGATAACACTAATAAAGGGTGGAGGGGGTGTGTGCGGGCACACGATGGGCTGGAAAGTGCTGTAAAAAGGGGAATTAAGCGCTATAAAACCCCCCGATTTTCAGGTTTTTAAAAAAATTAAATTTTTTAATTTTTTTAATTTTTTTTTTACTTTTATCAGTGCTAAAAAAGTACTGATAAAAGGGGTATTTTATCAACGCTAAAAATAAAGCACTAATAAAGGACCCTTTATCAGCACTTCTTTTTAGCACAAATAAAAAGCGTATTTATCAGTGCTTTTTAGTGTGCTGATAAAGGGGACCCCCCATATCTTCTCTAACTTTAACAATGGTTTTATAGCACTGTTAAAATTAATTTTTAGCACTGATAAAAGGTGTATTTTTAGTAGTGGAAAATGGATCAGGCGAAAGGCTAGATATCATATCCCAACACTAATCATGATAGTATTTTTGGGGAACTTCTCTTATGTTATACATAATTAGGTATGCATAATTATATTTTTTTCATGCAGGAGAGTCTTCATACAGATATCAACATTGGGACAACCATGTTGTATTGTCCACATATTAATCTCTGCTTAGTGCTTCACCAATGGTATTACATGAATCTCATTACAAACATGATTCGTGAAAGGAATCTATCAGACCAAATTGAAAATGGACCCTATGAGAATACATCATAATGATTCTTTATATGATTTCTTCACCTTAATACTTATTAAAGATATGGTATTATGATAATAATAGCATGAAGACCTTCTCATCTCTACTTCATCTTATCTCTACCAAAACATGCATATAGTCATAGTATGCTGTATTTATATAAAATTATGGATAATTCACTCCTCTACATTTCTTGCATTGTATAAATTATGTAGTTTTATTTTTTACCCTAAAAAATAGAGGTCTCATGAATGTAGTACATCACAGAGAAAGAATTACCACCATATAGTTGAAAAAAATCTACTTCTTGATGGACCAACATGCCCATATACAGTTCACACATCATCCTCAAAAAAATAATACTTCAGGAACTATAATCTCATGTAGTGATCGCATATCTAAAAAATTATTAGTTCCTAAATAATGTATTATAAAGACAATATCCTAAGAAAGGGTTAATCATTATATGAAAAACAATTATCTAAATAAAACTTTTAATCCTTAAATTTCACGCTTCAAAATAGGGGTCAAGACCTCACAATAGTAAAGGAAAATTATTATTCTCTTTGAAAGTTATACATTAGATTTCATGATTTGATTTTTATTTCATAAATAATGTAACTAGCGATTGATAATTTACTTGGTTCACCTCCACGATATTGTTTTCAATGAGAATGCATTTTTATGCTGTCATGTACCAAATCAGTATAAAGCTCAATGTTTCTCATAGGGGTTACTCCACTTATAATGGTATAGGGACATGTCACTACTTTCCAAGGGTAGATATCTCAAATTTTCCTTTCTGTACTCAATTAGGTAGGAAAGGATCACCTTATCATAATTTATGGACTTATAAGTCTCTTATACAACCTCGCCTATATCGAAGTCAATTTGAAATGATTTAGAGTTTCCATTATATTCCCATTTGGATACTCTTAGACAATCGATGAATACCTCCACATGAATCATCTAATTCTTAATTATTGATTTATTCTAGATAATATCCTTCATTGCATGGAAATGATGACTTCTTCACGTTGGAAATATATTTGATAATTTATAGAATTTCCTAAACACTCAACTAAAAACCCTTTCATTTTCCACTAAAAATATATATGTTAGTTGGTGGATCTCCACAGTCATAATTGTTGGATATAAAATGTGTCCATAAATACTAATAAAATGGTTTCGTTTTAAAATTATTGATCTCTAATATAATTATTGGGATCTTGTTCCTAAAAATATCCACTTTTCAATGTCGTAATGGATCTGTGAAACAACTTATTAACTACCTTATAAACATCCTCAACAATTTTTATAAATTATATTCAACATATAACTGCTTCTTATTACATATAATCATATGTTTTAAATTTAATATCCTTTAAATTCATTGATTAAATGCAACATACTATTTTGATTTTAGCTAGAGTCATGGTTAGAAACTAACGTACATGATTATAGAAATGTTAAAGATGCATTCATCAATAACCATAATATATTCCTATTATATTTTCATCACATGTCGAGATTCTCTTAAATATGATGTGGTGAAAAAAATTTCCCATTTAGACTCCAATACATTAATCGATACATTATGGACACCTTCTATTAGATTTTATGTCATGCATCCTTACCTATAGATAATTCAATCTCCTCTAAGATATGAAACTAAATGTTTAGAAATTAAGATTCCCCCATGAAATGTGATACGATGTGTTCAAGTTCATGTTTGGTATCTTTAGACTACAACAACCACCTTAATATCATTATTTTCATTTTTCATAGGTGTTCTGTACTTCTACCCTGAGGACCACCACAATTTGGAAAATTTATAGCTTCCCATGTTGGGAATTTCCTCCTCTGCCATAACCTATGCAATGTCATAGTTCACCAAGAAATATTATTCACTTTAAATGCACATATTGACTATAGAATTTTCATTCTCATGATTGGAATCATCAATACAACAAGCCTTGAAAAAGAAATTTCTTCCTATATATCTCTTTAATATTATGTTGACCTATATTATCCCCGATTATTGATCTTTTACAATCCTTGTATGATAGATTCTCATATGTGGATTCTATTTAAATATTATTTTCACTTTTATGTTGAAAATGTATCTAGCACAAAAAAATAATGCCTTTAAAAAAATAAAATCTTAGTATAATCCCTTAAATAAATCATCAATGAATCCATTGTTTTTGAATAAGTATATTTATTAACAAACCAATATAATCCATTGAGATTCCTAAAAATCTACCTCCTTTTATTTTATTGCTAGTATCAAATATGACTCTCTTTATTGGAACTAAATTTCAACGTGATCATATAATTCCACTAAATATGGGGTGTGACCTTTTTAACTCAAAAGCCACATTTTTTTAATAGGGTCATATTCTTTTACATACTAGACATTTTCTCCCCTTTACGTTTTAGATGAAAATCCCAGAAATATTCTCTCCTCAATTTGTCATTAACTTCATAGAGGGCTTCCTCATGTGGTTCTAATACACCTAATATGGCTTATTTATACATTCTCTTCAACTACATGTTGGTTATAAAAATCTTCTATAATCAATTGAAAACAATTTTTACGTGGAATGACCAACTTGAGAAACTCCCTTAAGAAAATTTCCATAAATTTCATAATCATTAGACAATAAATATAGTGAGACTTTCATATAGAACTTATGATATCAAAAAATAATATAATCACACTGACCATGAACTCAGTTTAGGAAAAAGATTCATGGAAAACATATATAAGTATATCCATGTCACTCATAAGAATAATGAAATATCATGAATATTTTTCTCTTAAACATTTGACCATAACTTGTGATATCTGTCACTTTAAAACCCTATATTTTGTGTAAAAACAGTGAATAACGTTTTTCAAGTATCATGCCTCTTGTTAAAATTGATAAAAATAGTTAAATGTACATTTATACCAACTTATGCATATTCATCTTTAAATTCATAACATGCATCTCAAATTCCATATTAGGTCATGTAACCATTGAACAATTTTCCCAAATTCCCTTAAGACATGTTATCGTTTAAACAATTATTGATGTTCAAAATGGGGACAACACTTGAAATATTTTTATCCTATATTATTTAATCAATATAAAATTTTATTTTCTAGATGACTCACGCAATCGATCATACCATCACCTTAACTCTACAACACTTGAAAAACAATTATAGACAATAAATCATATGGGGGAGGGGTAACTCAAGGTTCCTCAAGTTGAGGAATGGGTCATGCCAATTTAACCAAACCTTCAGCTTCCATCATTGATCATACATTCATTGGATTTTGGTAAAGCAATTCCATCACTTATTAAACATAATCATCATTTTAAGACATGAAAACTAACCTCTTTACAATGGGTCTCATTTTTTTAATACACTTACAGTTTCTCTACCATAGATCTAAGAATCAATGTCCTCCCTTGTATTGATATTTTCTATAATTTGGGAATTAATCAAACATTAACATGTATACTCTTGAAATTATTTTTTTGTATATCTCACCTCTTCCTTTCTTTTCCATCACATCATCACCCCTTTTGTGATTTATATTTTTTGTGGAACCATTTTGGGAAAACATATTCCTTGACATCCAAGTGTTAAATCTATAATACTTAATCTTCGTTATTGGATTATTCTTTATAAGATCTTTCACCAATCTCAATTCTAGTATAGAATATTACTTTTGATTCTAGATTTTATTACATTTAATCATAGAGATTTATTTTTATTATCTACATCTTGAAGCTTGATACACCTTTGTTTTAGTCTATTTTCCATTATTTAAAACATTAAACATGTTATCTAACTAAATAGAAATTATTGTTGGGTAATAATTTTATTTATAACTCATAGGAGTGGATTTTATTTGTATGTATTCTCTAACCTTCCATGAATTCTTATAATTGAAATAATTTATAATGTGACCAAGGATATAATAAATAAAATATTTACCATATAAATAATACATCATAAAGTATATCCTAGATTGAGATATTAGAACTACTAGAATTATTCTCACATCCTTCATACTATTGAAAAAAAATTTATAATAATGTTCACAAAAAAACAAAAAAATAATAATTTTAGATTGGTTCCTTAGTATTTTATGGATTACCTCTTTGATAATTAAAATGAAAATTATGTTTTTTTCAAAATATCAGATATTGAATATTTCTTTTTATTGGATTATATTTTGGATGGATATTAATCTTCAAATTTAAGATATTTATTCTCTCTGATAGTTATCAAATATTTTCAAAAAATTGTTGATTTAAAATCCATTTCCTTCATATGTGAATCAACGTCTGTTATTATTTTTCTTATTTCCTTATGTTGAGTATTTAGTAGACTGATGTTTTCCATAAATTCCTTCATAATAGACATATTTATCAAAATTTATTCATAAATATCTTTAATCATATCATTTTATTATTTCATTTTTTCTCATTTTCTTTATTATGAAATTAGAGGTCAGTTATTTTATATTTCCCACTTTTCACTATATATAAATCTTTAATCATCACATAATGAACTTCATCCATGACTTATCATCATTAAACATTTTCAAATTGAATCAAGATATACAATTGGATATTGTATGAAAACATCATTGATTATAAAAATGATTATTTCACAACCACTTTATCGAAAATTATATTAAGACATAATAATCATTCTGAAATTCCACTTACTTTCTCTAAACCACTATTAGAATATAATGTGAAACGAGATTTCAAAATTGTTACTTTGGTATGATAATTTCTTAATATATAATTCCTCATTGTCATTATGTATTTGGACAAAAAACACCCTTCATCATATTATACGTTGATTTAATATAATTTTATCCAAATATCTTTTGAGAAATTTCCGTGTGGAATAATCTTTTGGATGTCTTCTCTGTGATCATTATTTAATGAATATATGACTGGGGAATCAATAAAAATGTTTCATTGATCATTTTCAATGTTAAATCTATCCAGGGTCAGTTGAATAATTACATCCTCTACAACCTCTCAGAAAACTCAATTTGATTCTTATATTTAAAAAATATTCTATAATTTCCATTCATTGAGGTTCCTTCCTATTGAATTGTTCAATATGGATTCCAATTTTCTCTAAAAAACATTAGATCAGTTCAAAAAAATTATAAAAAAATTATAAATGTATCCCATTGATTATAATTTTTTTTACCTTAATAAGGAATTAGTGTGAGATTTCACTAATAGGGGTTAATCAGGGTATAAAAAATATCATCAAATGAAAACACTTTAACCATTAAATTCACACTTTTCTTCTATGAATCATGACCTCTCAAACATGAGGTTCACTTTATATTATCCTTTATTGTTTATACATCATATCTCATGATCTGTTTTGGTGTACATATATACAAGAAATAAAGACAATAGAATCTCGTTGAATTACCCTCACTTGGATAAATCCAAGGGGAATGCCTATGTAATGTGTCCTATAAAAATTACTTTAAATATCACATATATTCATATGGGTTATTCATATTATAATGGTTTAAGGATTGATCACTTCTTTTCAAGGGTAAATGTCTCAAAATTTCATTCCATTTCACACTTCATGTGGAATAGAACACCTCAACATGGTTTTTGGACGTGTAAATCCCTTCTCTAGAATCAAATTTTTGGTTTTCATATTCAAAGGTATATAAATTATCTATTGGAGTATATATGGTATTGTCCTTAAAACTATATGAATAACTCCATGCAGATCACCTTCTTAGTCATTAATGTGTAATTCGGGAATATCTCCTTCACTATATAGCATTGATGACTCATTATCATTGGAAATATCATCAATAGTGTCCAATGTATTAAAAAAATCACATATAACACCGTTATTCTTATTATCAAAATGTAGATGTTTGTTTTAGACTACCCTCTATCAGTTTTCTTGATTAATAATTCATGTATTTATATTCTCAAAAAAAATTACATCTATAATAATTGATCTCCATTATAATAAAATATATTTGGAGAATTTAAATGCACACTTTTCAATTACATAATACGAAATTTATACCACCCACTAAAATCCTCAGAAAAATCCTCCACAATCCCAATAAAATTTACACAACACATAAATTCATTTTTGAACTTATTCACTTGTATTATAAATTATAAATACATTTATTTCACCAATTTAATATTTATACTCCATTCAATCATCTTTTAGTCATGGTTTAAAACCAGGACACTTGATTTAAGAGGAATTCAATTTATGTTCTTATATCAATAAAATTATTTAGTCTAAATTATATTTGTCACAAATTGACACTTCCTTTACCATTTTTTGGTGAAAAACATTTTCCTATTTTGACTCTAACATTTTTGTCACTATAATGTGGTTTCCTTTGTTAATTTGGATTAACGGTCTACCTATCAACCCCTAAGACACCTTTATGGAATTGAACTAAATTTTTGGTCATTTTCCATCAACCATGGAATGCACTACGGTATGTTCTAACTCATGTTAGAAATATTTGGACCACAACTATACCCATGATCTATTTATTCCAATACTTCATAGGTCTCTTGCACCTCTACCATGGGGACCATCACAACATAGTCCCATTCCAGTTTCCCAGGTTGGTAATTACCTATTATACCATGAACTATGTTATGGTATGATTCACCTAGATAATTTCCTTCACCTTTACCACACTCTAAAACTAGAGTATGGTCTTTCTTATGTTGGTAAAAATCAACACAACATTACTTATGTTATTTCATGGACCTCATGAGATATTCTTCAATATTTTTTAAACATATATTGATCACTACACTTGACCATGTAGTCTACTTATAGATTACATAATAACTTCCAAATTTCATCTAGAAACCATTATCTACATTGTGTGGATAATTTATTGAACTTAAAAACCATTTATTCCTGGAAAAAAATTTTGTCCATCATCTTCTCCCTCGAATATATTGTCAATATATCCACTTACTTTCAAAAATATATTCTATAAATAGACTTAATATAATTTATTGAGATTAACAACAAATATTAACCATGTGGTTTGAGTAATAACTACGTTTTTCTCTTAATATGTATATGAAAACCCATTCTTCATGAAAAATCATGTCAAAATTAATTACAACTCAAAATATCTAAAACTTTTCATTGGTAAGTCTTTTTGGGATCCATAATTTGTCAAATAGAAACAATTGAAGTGAACTATGACCCTATCTTTGTGGTTTATATGTAGAAGGTATTATTCAAGGAATAAAAGTATTGAAATGCCCCAAAAATTTGATTTAGGGAATAAAAAGACTTTTTATAATAAATCTGTTAAATCCACATACTAATCCTATTCAAAGGTTCACACAACCACATAACCTCATAAGGAATATTTTTAATTAATGTACATCCCTGGGTGTTTAAGTAGTCATACAGTACATAGAGATACATTTTACTTATTATTTGGGAATGAATATTTTTTAGTAAAATTTAACTTCTAATATATGAGTGGGGAACATATAATGGAATATGTGGTAATGTTTTTAGAATATATTTTTCATTTTCAAACAAAATTCCACCTTTAAAATTTAATATTCTAGAAATGAAAATAATCTTATTTTAAATTGAATATAGGTAACATTGCCTCATTTTTTAATATCTAGAGGAATTTGGAAACTAAATCATCAGTGGGTTATTTTTCAAGAAGAAAACCTAGAATGAAGATATTTAGATGATTTAAAGAGAAATATCTCAACTAAATGAGTTGATATCCTTAAATGGAAATGTTTTAACTTCTAGGATAGAAGAGAGAATGAAATTAAAGTATGATATATGTCTAGAATCAATATTATAAATATAGATGTCCAAATACATCTTGTAATAATGGGAATAAATCCACACATAGTTATTTTATATATATGTAGATCATTGGAACATTTAAGATATATACATTCATTTTATTTTTAGGGACATTAGATAAAATTGAGTACGGTTGGGGAGACCGAGCTAATGAATAGGGGTATATTTTGATAATACCATAGGATTATAGATATTGAACTAAATTTCATTAATCTCTAACATGGATCTAGCTCAAGTGTTAAAATATTAGGTAAAATAATATGAACCACTATGAAAAAGTTAAGGTTCTTTATAAATACACAATTGATCATGTATATTCTCCCAGGAAACAAAGACTATACACCATCAAAATAGAAGGGATGTATATTTTTTTCTAGGATAATGAACCAAGAAAGAATATCTTGAATGATTTCAAGGAATAAATATTGGTCCTGGAGATTTTTATATATTTTAATTTTCATGTAAAATTTTTCCTAATATATTGATGGAGAGTCATAACCTGAGATAATTAGGGTTTTTTATGCCTCCTTTTTCTATTTTTCAACTTGACATGTTTTTTTTTCATTTCCATTTTTTGGAATGCACAATATTTTCCCTATGTTGTGAAATTTCATGCCAATAGATAAAATACATTACTTTTTCCATTGTCAAATATTGTGGGTTTCTAAACTGGTCTGTACTATTCCTATTTTGATTGGAATTTAAAGGTCATAAAATTTGAAAAATGAACTGATGTTTAAGGTTAAATATATTCGAATGGGTTTTTCTGATGTATATGGTCATTAAGTTTTGAAAAAATATCAGGAATTTGACCTCAAAACTATGTAATGTTTATAAAAATTTGAATAGACTTCCAACTCAAAAAATGTAGATAACTTTTTAGGAATTTTTTAGATCAATGTCATAGTTATCATACTAATGTTTCCTATGGTTTAGGGTCATGAAACAAGGACCATATATCTAATAATTGTGTAAAAAGAGGTGTGTCTCAACATGATGATTCAGGATTCCCAAGAGGAGTACCTCAGATCAAGGTATTTGCGCCATCATATGGGAAGAACATATAGATTTTTAACTGAACAAGAATTGGATTTCCTAATATTTCCGTCACTTTGGGAATAATGTATGAATGGGAAACATGGAGTTTATTTGAATCTAACTAAATAGTATGGTAGTGGAATGTGAAAATAATATCATAATAATTTATGAAAAATGGAAATGTGTGAGAGGTGGGAGTTGGTTGAAAATGATTTATAAATAAATCAGTGTCTCGCAATTTGGAAATAACACATTCTATTAAGGGGTACCTTTTCTCTTGACATTAACATACTCAAGGAGTTTCTAGTGACTCGAAGTAATCAATTCTATTCAAAATTCAAGAACGGATATAATTAGATCATTTAATTTTTTAAAATCATAATTACATGAAAGGTGGAACCATGATTAATAATAAGCTCTAGGATGTGGTATTCCAAGATTTGTGTCTATCTAAAGGAATTTGGATTGCGATGGTTTAGATATCAAATATATTAATTAAATTCATAAATAAAAATATAGTCAATATGGTTTTTATCACAATAATTTTTTTTCATTGTGTATTGAACACAATAATGAGAAGAATTGTTAAAACATGATAGTTTTGACTACATAATCACTAAAAGGGATGGCCAACTCAATGGGAAGAGGTAAATTTTTTCTTGAGTGAAATAGAAATAAGTATTAGTTCAAAATACAATAAAAGGTCATAAAAGATATAATATAAATTTTTCCAAGACCAGTGGGGTCAAACAATCATATTTTATTCTTTTCAAGGGTTATAGTTTGGTCTATGAAATCATTAATCCTTTTTCATTTTTCTCTCAAACATTTGTCTAAACTATGAAATGTAATAAATTAATGAGTAGGGACCTGAGTTATTATCTTTTTTCCTTTTACATCATTTGACCAAAGATATTTTTGTTTCATTTTTTATTTAGAGACTATTGTCTTGATACTTGACCTATTAAGAGTAATAGTGTAAGTTTGTATAGATTTTAACAACTACTAGTGGTGTATAATGTTTCATTGAAATGAATAAATGATAACATGGTCTATGTAGAAAAAAGGGTAAGGTAAACATGATTTGATTGAGAGTATTACACTAATTTTGATAAACGTAAGAGAATGTGCACATATTATAATGAAATTATGACTGGACCAATGGAATGTAAATTTATGGTTGTGCCTTGGCTAAGATTTCCAACATTCACAATATATCCAGATTAATAGGAACCAAACCATATGTGATTCTTAAAATGTATCACATGCACAGATCCATATCATATATATAGAGAGGAGAATGTGTTATATTTTATCTTTGAGAGTGATTGAGAAATGGATAATATCAATGTATTGTACATAGGATAAGAGATCCTAGTTTTTTTAGGAATGGGGAACTTATATATATCAAAGATAAAATATGAACTATATGTTAGGAATCCATACATATATATACCTCATATGTACGTAATTCATCCTATACAGTAGAACACACTATAAAGATTAAGTTCATGTTAGGTGTATCAAATGTCAGTTAGTTTAACATCATGCAGTAAAGTCTCAAATTTCATGTGGTATAGCTTCATACAATATATAAATTTTTATAGTGGACCTTCACAAAATAATGCTCGTATTCCAAATTAAATATATTCATCTATGTGTTGGAACCATTATAAAGTAAACTAGTTTTCAAGGAAACTTTACCATGATGACCAATAAAGTGTAGATTATAATTAATGGTTTTTTCAAAGATAAGTGATTCAAACAATACTAGATATCCTATAATATATATAATCAATCTGAACATATGTAACAAACCATCTCGTGTTAACCAGACATGCCACACGATCTGGACTTCTATAAGGACTCCAGCACACCTCCTTATACGCTTGAGGATGACGACAAGATGTGAGGATCTAAAAGATATTGTGAGGAGACTATAATCTCTGGTTAGAGTGAAATAATATTGAAAAATAATGAAATTCATACATAAGGATAAACATCAGAATATCTATAATAAATACAATGAAATAGATCATGATATAATTAATGGAATATAGCATACACATACAAATAACGAAAAACATATAATATCTAGTCTCTCACTTCTCCAACCACATATAAAAAATAAAAAATGAAAATAAATAAAATTAGATTTACATCTAATGTTGAGCCAAACCACATACCATGTCTCTATGACACTCGAGCTATAATTGCCTCAACCCGAGACTACACACAGGTAGCTCTCTCTAATCAAGAAATAATCAATCTTAGCCCCAAATATTGTTCCACCAATGCTCCAACATAAATTCATACATTAGGTCATCAGGTAAACTGGGGTGTTTTTATAGGGGTTATATATAAATATTAATAGGGATCTCTTTACAATGAACATATTAATATATTGTCACAAAAATATCATGAACAAAATATTGACCATCCTACCAAACAACTAACTACAACTATAATAAAAGAAATAAAATCAGAAATGGGGGAAATAGGGACATAAAAGTATCAAACCCCTGGCTTCTATCCTGATTCTCATTTTACATATACACCCAATATATCCCTTTCAAAAGGATTTATAACAAACGGCTCACTCATCCACACTACAACTTGTGAAACTTCCATATCTATAGTGGATATTTGAAATATCTAACCATAATGTCCACGAATTCTAGACTCGATGGAGTAACCAAATTCATCAACATGAACAAATATTCCCCTCCATAACACTAGGACTCTAAGGGAACAATCCAAATTACAAATAGCATCATCTGGGACGACACAAATAGAGAACCTATTAGTTATAAAGGTATTACCAAATGATTCTTTATCATCTATGAACCTAAAAAAAGTCCCATGGGTACCAACATTTAACCAAACAAAATTTTTTAGGGGTACCAACTTGGAATAGAAAACAATGTCTTATAGGTGTCATAAATACTAGGAGTGCAATGTAGCCATAATAATAGAAGAGTAAAGATTACATGGTATAAAAAATCCACTCTATATGTTCTTTATCTTATCATAAGCCTGAAGAATCACTAGTTAGGGAAATGCTCAAATAGATGGTGGTTGAACTCATCCATATCATTCATTATCACCCTAAGACCGTCTAACCACAAGAATAAAATAGAGTAGAGAACCAAATAAATCTAAGGAATAATTATTTATCTAAGATATCCCAATGATATACTCCTCAAACTATATCATTGATCTGAAACTACCAGAAGCATCATGGCCAATGGCCAACCGAAATTGGGATGATCCAAACATGAGCCGACAATTTCCATTAACTGAACTAAAAATTTTGATCCACTCTCAACTAACAAAAATGAGGCCTCTATTACCTATAATGATCTTAGCATAAAAACCAAACATCAATCGTGGGTGCTTCATGACCTACCTCAAGTTAAAAAACTCTAGGATTACATAGTCCCCTAGGATATAACATCAAGTGACTTCCACCCTGGGACTCCCCTACTATACTCCGGCACTCAGGACACACCCATAGAAAATAACTCATCCAGACAAAAGGGAACAATGAATGTGGGGAAATCTGTGAGGGGTTCCTCTTTCTCATCCCAAAATCATAGGATATTCCCAATGAAAAACATCCCAAACTTCCCTTAGTGGCCTCCAAATTATCCTTGAGTAAATAACCACCAAATGTGAAAACCACAAGTACAAACCCTCCAAAAGAAGAATTCAGAATTTTCCTTATGAGAACCTCAAATGTAAGATACCCTCCATAGGGGTTCCTTGGAACAATTAAAAACATACATTCCGTCTGAGAATAATCAATATCTAACCATGAATGCAACAAATAAATTTATTAGAAACTAGAAGATGAGAGAATCCCTAAAATTCTCTAATACTGTTCTAATAATACCAACGGCACCCAATGGTAGATAAAAACCAGAAGCATTAACCAGTCCCAAAGGATCCAATGGGTTTGGTCTCCAACAATAGATGCTAGTCCTCAACTGCTCTAACCTAAAAAAACAAGTCATAATGTTCATGGATAAAGAAATATATCCTTAGAGTATGTAATTGATTCGTCAAAATAAAATATATATGAAATAACCATTAAAAACACTAGATGGAATACAAAATCCATGACTAACTAATAATATCACACCCTCACACATGCCTCGTAGCTCACAACCTAACCTCTAGGCAGATTATAGAACCATCATAATGAAATCCTCTTATTGAACGACCAAAGTCCAAAAAACTATCCATACAGTCTATAAATACATAAATTATCTAACCAATGTGAAATAAGAATACAAATTCTCATAATGAACTAACCATAATTCCAATTATTAATTAAATGTGACAACTAATAAATGAACCATGGAAGGAAAATAACATGGCATGCAATTTGGGTACATGATGTGTAACCCCTTGATATGTTACTTTGGCCACTCAACATTAACTATTCCAAATTATATGACATATCTCCCATGTACACAATTTGTACCCCTACATGGGTACCAACCTGTGTGCCTCATACCCACTAATTATGTAAAATGCTTTAGTAAATGGCATTTACTGCCATTATAGAGTGTTTACCCTTAAATAGGGTCACCACCAAGGTACCTGGCCATGTAACTTTCCTACGTATTCAATCTTACAAAGTATTCTTCCCATATATGGTTGGTTGTGTTCCCTACACGGTCAAGTACCCCCATATGGGGTGTCTAACCAATTACTCAGGTTCATGTCCAATCCCAAGACATGGTGTGTACCCTTAGTACAAAGATTTTAGTCCAAAAACAACATCTTTCCAAATAAATAATAACACATGATAGGTGTTTCCTAAACAACACATCTTGTGCATGGGTTTTACTGAATGAAAACACCAAAAATACCAATAAATAGTTGATTTTGCCACAAAACCTACTTATCAACCCCCACGGGGTCCATGACATGCCAGAAATGGGGTTATAATTTATAAACAACCTTTCTATTGTGATTTTTGGAGGAAGAAAATTAAAACAGAACTACCTACTATTTGAAACCCTTGATCCTTTATTTCAATCTATAATACAAATCTACTACATGATGATCTAGCACGACTTTAGCCCCATGATAGAACCTCATACTATCCCTCTCCCTCTCACATACACATATAATTTTTTACCCACAGGCATACATAGAAATAAAATGGAAAAGAAATAATAAAGGAAATTATAAAAAATTAAATGGAAAAAATGAAACAAAAATTAAAAGGGGGATCATCCCTGACTTCATTTATCAGCACCAAGATATGTTATTCCTAAAAAACCCCATATAGAGAACTCAATAATTAAGATAGAATTTCAATATAACACTCCATATAAAATTTATGACTGTATAAGAAAGCATGATTAACATAATATTTAATCAATTAAATATTAAATATTCCATGAAAATTAAATTGGTTATGATTTTAACCAAAAACTTTTCCTAGGATAAAAACAATATTCTAGGACCAATCGAGTGGTTAGAACAATTATTTGATATCATATCATAGGATAAATTAACATTTTCCCCTAAATAATCCTTAGAAAAAAAGGTTCAAAAATCCCTTAATTTTCAAAACTCATGACAATGTGGGTCATCACAAAATCCCCACCTCCAAAACTTATATCCTCCAAGATGCGTTAGTAAATAACCATCTACAATGATCCCCTCAAGCACTGGAA
Organism: Viscum album; assembly: GCA_963277665.1. Taxonomy (NCBI): domain Eukaryota; kingdom Viridiplantae; phylum Streptophyta; class Magnoliopsida; order Santalales; family Viscaceae; genus Viscum; species Viscum album. The sequence continues at coordinate 1,084,203,365 of OY728119.1, forward strand.
AAACGGATGTAATCTCAACAATCCAACAATTTATCTAACTCTCTTCTAACATTAGAGACAATCAACATTGATTGATCTTATGCTCCCGGCCATAGGAGTATTCATATCATCAAAAAACATCCCAATGGAAAACCAAACAGACCTTGGTACATCTATCACTGGATGTAATGGATAGACATGGAGAAACTTCCCACACTTGAGAACCAACAAGAACCCTTGTCGCAACGTTACACAAAAAATCACATAAACGAGGCTCACAACCTACAATATTCTATGCTTTACTCTTCCTCCAGAAGGATTTCCTTACTCCAATCCTTGAGAACACAATTGGAATCTCACTCACATTGGATAATTCATAATGAAACTTCGATAATGCCCCTAATAATAATAACAACCTTCTACGTTGGCATCGATTCAAATCCACCAGAGTCTTTCCACACACCAACTACACTACCCATGGAACAGCCAAAAGATTACGGTATAGGGGTTTGACAAAACTAGAGCTCTAAAATAAGTGTTGAGAAAAGTAGTAATACGAATGAACCACATATCATAAACCAAGAATCATTTCCCACATATAGACAGTAATAGGGAACTCAAAGCCCAATTCATTCCCACATGGGCCTTTATGAATCACATTTTTAAGGGAATTCATCTCCAACACTCGAAAACCCCTCTCCACATGTTCAACACGACCTATCATCAGAATAAAATATATAGTAAATTAATATATATAGTACTATGTGATTTTAATAATATGTTCTTAGAATGATACAAGAACACTAGCCTCCTTCCCACTGGCCAAGATCCAAAATCCATAATAAATCATAAATCCACAATCTCTACTTCATCATGCTATGTGAAATCATGCAAAATAATAATCCCATGACCTAATAACATTTAATTCCTATCAAAATGTTGTTTGAGACATACTAGTCTCATATCCACCGCTTGTTTTGGAGAATTCCTAGTACTCCAATCTACCAAAACCCCACATCAGAAATCCACACCTCTTATACCATTTTGTAATAAACTGGCATGGGTTGACCAAACATGTCATCCAATATGGCCATCTATAAAGCCTCAAGTGTGAAACCACTTAAAACTAAAGGATATCGACAAGTAGAGATGGAAAAAAAGATATTGTGATGAAACTATACCCTATGATCATAGTGAAATAAGAGATGAAAATAATCAAATTCACAAATGAGGATATACATAAAAGTAATAATTATAATTAAACAAAGATAGATAATTCTAAAACAATTGGAATTAAATATATAGATGAAATGTATAAAAAACAAACAACTTCTTGTCACTCACTTTTCCAAAGACAAAAAAATAAAAAAAATTCCAAAAAATTATTGTTCTACATCCAATGTAATTTTAATCCAAGTACATATTCTCAACGATTCTCATGCTAGTCAAAAGAGATCCTATGATTCCACATAAGCAGCTCCTCTCAATCAATAAACCCCAAGCCTCATCTTCGACCATTGCGCAACTTATTCTCCAACCTAAATGAATATATCATGTCTTCACACACACTGATATTCATGTATAGGGGGTAATAAATGAATCTCAATAGGCCACCCACAACTGTGAAATTGTAAATCTTTTATCATAACACATGCCTGAACATATAATATAGCATGCCTAGAAAAAATCTAACTTATTCTATAATAAATTAACCAAATACAATAAGGAAAAAATAATTCATACAACTATGAGGTTCTATCCTAACACATTTGGTAAACCTAAACCCATTTTAGATCATTCTACAGGATTTACAGCATGCTACTCACCCATCCACATATAAACTAGTGTGTCTGATAAATCTATGCAGGAGATCCAATGTGTATAAATTAAATGGTCATGAATGTAGGATCTTATGGAATTACCATCAGCATCCATAAAAAATGATAATATATTAGGAATAATGACTTAAAAAATATTATGAACTAATGATAAGAACATCTAGTTCTACATAAAAAGAGAACCTATCTATCTTGAAGGTCTTTTATAGTGTACTGGGAACAAGCTCTGGATCCAAAAAGAATCACATCATTACCAACATAGACTCAAAAAAATTGTCTAATAAGTACAACCAACGACCCAAAAAAACTCCCATGGGTACCATAAAAACTATCATATAAAGGAATCCATTATCTCTCAAATCCCATACAACCACTACGATCCAATAGAGGAGATAACCCAAAAAAACTTATTTCAATCCCCAATACAACATAGCCCAAGGGTCTCCCCCTCAAACTTGAGTCTTGTAGAGAAAGTTCCACAAAAATCATGGCCAATAGCTAACCGAACGAGGGACAATCCAACCTCAAACCCACCATTCCAAACTAGTTAACTAGAAGTGTCAATCCACTCTCAACTAACAAATATGAGGCATATCTAAATAGCCTAGATCTTAGTATTCAATCCGAACAGACACCAAAGGATCTCGATGACTTACCTAAGGTTCAAATCACACTCAATAATAACATAGGACATGGGGTTATAACATAATGTGATTACCACCATGGGAATCCCTTTATACACCCAACTAGTTGGAAAATTCCCACCAAATGAGTGTTTCTTCATGCTTATCCAAAAATCACGGGAAATTCACAGTGCTGAAACATTTCAAAAGGTCCTCAGTGGTGTCCCACTGAGCCTAAATAAAAAATTTACCGAAAATGGAATCCAGAAATGAAAACCCACCAATAAGAGTGTTCCCAATAGTCCTCATGAACACCTCAAAATCCAGATACCCTCCCCAAGGATTCAAAGACAGAATCCAAAAAAGTCATTTCATACGGGCATCCTTAGAAACTGACCATGGAAACCACTGATCACTTGATTGGAAAATCTTTAATGTGAGTGTCCACAAGAGTCCCTTAGACTAATCTTAGAATAAAATCAAGACCAAACCATAACTTAAAACAAATTATTTTAACTCATTCAAAAGGATCCAACAACTTTGGTCTCAAAACCAAGAAGATAAACCTCAGTTTTTCTATCCTCGAAAATCTTATCCCGAAATATATGGACAAACCAACATATATAAAAAGATTAAAATTAATCTCAACTGCTATATTCTATCCAAAATAACCTTAAAAACATTTATTCATAAAAAATCCATGGCTGAGTAATGAGTGTACACCCTCAGTTGGTCCTTGAAGCTCAAAATCGATACCCTAAGAAGTATTTGGAACCACTCCAAAGAAATAATTTTTCAAAATGATCATAGCACAAAACACTATCTAGATAGTCTCCAAACACCATAAATGTTTAACCATCACTTTATAAGTGGAAATATTCTAAGAATCGACAATTCAGAATTCAATTTCTTTACATTGGTGTTAAAAACAACAATAGATAACCAATAAAAGAAAATTTCACATGGTGTAACCCTAGAAGTCCTCAGTATCCATGTGACTCCTACCAATCGACATGTCTAATAGAAAATTGCATGGTGTGTCAGCCTTGTACATTGTGTGTACCCTATCATGGGAAATTTTTTATGTACCTTATCTTCATTTGTTGTGTAAAATGTCAGAGTACCCAGTGTGTATGACCAATACAAAAAATATTCCCTCGTATGGAGTCCCCACCCGTGTACTTACCCATGTTCCCTTCCAAGATGTGCACTCCTACACATCATTTATCCCCCTTGGGTTCTAGCCTTAGGCCCTTCACAGTCACATACCCTTACAAATAGTGACTATTCGAGCACTTAGTTACACTTTCAATCCCACTACATGGTGTGTAACCCTATTACACATAGTGTACTCCCAAAACACCATATTAGTAGAATAAGAACAACACATGGTGTGTGTACACCAAAAAACATATCATGTAGATAGGTTTTTTCAAATATAAACCCCTTAAATGGTCATCAATGCCTGATTTCTCTGCAACACCCATAGATCAACCCACATGGAGTCCAAAAAAACCCCAAACATTGATATTGATCAAAAAATATGATATATGGATTTATGGGGGAAAACATAAAATTTTCTACCTTTTGGAGGAAATAGATGACAGTTCATTCTAATTCATGATATTGATATATTACACAATTATCTGGCGTGACTTGAGATCCATAGCGGTTCCTCTTCCTTTCTCTGTCCTCAATTTTATCCCTCTCCCTCTCTCGACCAAGTGGAAGGAAGACCCAATAATCATATATGGCATGAAATGGATACTAATATTTTAAAAACAAATTTAAAATAAATGAAAATGAAAAGAAAAAGAAAATGTGGCTCGACCCCAGACCTAATGTCTAATATAATGTTATTCCATGCCTAAGAAAAATACTCATTATAAACTCAATATTGATGATGGAATCTCAATCTGGCTCTCTATTTAAAATATACTACCAAAAAACAAGTGTGAAGAAATTAATATTAAAATATTCAAATTTTTAAATTTATTAATATAAAATATTCTCTGATAATTTTAACTTATTATATTTTTGGAAAATAGATTTTCATGGATAAACAACATGTAATGTGACTAATGGAGTGGTCCGGAAATTTATTTAAGATCATCTCATAATAGAGATTTCCAATTTTCTCCTCGATAATTTTGGGAATAAAAATGATCTAGTTTCCCATAATTTTCACAACCCATGATGATTTGGGTCATCATAACATAATTCTTATAAAGGTAAAATTTTCTTTCATCGTTTAGGTGAACCATGAAATGTGGTTTGGCTAGTATATCCATAACCCACTAAATTTATGAGGAATGAATGTATATTGAGATCTTATATAGGACGGGAATATTTTTTATCAGGTTTACATGGAATAAACCCTTAAATTTAATTTAATTCCATAAAATAGGGACCACTCTGACTATGTTAATGTCATATGGTATCGACTATATGAATTGTAGATTAATATCATATAAAAATGGACAGGAATTATGTAGTTTTGGTGATAGGACTAGTACCATTTAAGAGTGATGTTTAAATTCGTAAACCTTATACCAAGCCTCCAAACAATATATACTCATAATACATGGAGACTCCTTGATAACATATGTAACATAGAAGTGAATAATGAAATGAGGTATATTAGATCCATTTAAACATGGTGAAATAGGTAAGGTATACCATTTCATGTAGTTTCTAAATAATATATAATGGTATAGTGAGTAGTGGGAGTAGGTTTTCCATTATTAATTGTGGATAATGGTGTCATGGCTTCTGGAAATATTATATGTGGTTAAGAAGGATCTTTTCATTGTGTCCAAAATATCCCCAAGTGGTTACTTTATCGAATTAAATGGATTTTTGTTCTTTACCATTTAATGGGTGTCTATTTGGATAAAAAAATCATAGATACCAATTATTTTGAATGGAGGAGCCATGAGGATTCACTCATGGTTTTGGGAGTCCTATAGTATTATCTCAAATAATGGAGTTCTAGTGAGGGTTAATTGGACAAAAATAATTTATGATGTAGGTTGGGTGGAATGAATGGATGTCAACAAAATGTTTGGAATTCTTTTTTGATAAACAATTATATGATAGAAAATAAATTTGGGAGGAGATATAAAACGTGGTTAAGGAGTAGGGTAACCTAACCCTCACAATGAATTATTTTAGGACATAATATAATATTGGGATATATTGGTCATTGGTCATGGTATTTTTTAATTTGACATTACAATTATTTTAATTTTTTATGGGATGGTTCATGCAGTATATAATTAATTTTTATATGATAGACACCTATTATAACATGGTTTATAGTCTGATGAATAGTTCCTCACATTGTGTAGTTCAAATTCATGTGACAATGACTTAGGTGTAATGTAGATTAAGGTTGTATGTATAGTAAAAATATGATAACTTTTTTTGAATATATTTATCATTCAAGAAAAATAAGTGGCCACATTTTAAAGTAGGGATGTTATGGTTCCTGATATAGATGAGGGGAAACCCAATCACTAGAATGGATTAATTATGGATTTGAAACATTCATACATGGTACAAATTTTATATTTTATTCATTAATGATAAGGTCCAAACACTATAATTGTATAATTAAAAATAGTTTCATTTTTCTATTGAATGGTTATATATCATACCACACAAAAGTGGGTAAATGAAGATATATTTATAAACCCTATAAATATATAGATCTATCAAATGGATTGATCTCTTTCTAATGGGGGGAATTACTTCTCATGATAGGACAGTATACAAAGAACTCTATTTGAGAGGCTTCTAAAGTTGATATAGCTCATAAGTGTGGGCGGTGAAATGATTGTTTCATAACACAAAGGTATTAATGGATGTACCTAACATGACTCGAGAAGTTGAATAGAAATGTAACATTTCATATAATTCCATGGAATTATAGTTGATGCCTATGTTCTTTTAGTGATCATACCAAAATATAGATCATGTCTAAGGAAACTAGCCTACACAGAGTTGGAAATTAAAATATGTTTAATAAATTTTATAGAGGAACGTACAAACTCACTAGTTTAACATCATAAAACGAGCAGAAAATTTAATTACTTTAATTTTGCGTATAAAGGAAGTTGCACTAAATATTTTAACCACATGTAATAAGGACATTGTGTTATATAGTTTATAGTCATACAAAAATAACCTTAGTCACCCTTATATTGGGTATGATTTATATTGATCATGTTAGTAGAATAGATCAACCAAAACCTCTGAGGTTACATCATTCATGTTCAGTTTGTGAAAAAAGTGTACAATAGAAGACAACCCATACCATGAAAAATATAATATAGGTATGAATATTAAACATGTTTTTTAGCATCATATTGTAAGGAAACAATGTTTTTCATTTTACAATCTTATAATAAAGACTTTTAAAATTTTTTCCCTAATTATAATTCACATGTGAACAATAAAGAAGATTATCATAGTATCAGAAAAGGAAGTGATCCAAATAATTAGTGAAGGTTCATGCATTATGACAAGGTGATTAAATTTTCAATTTTTATTTTTATACCCATGTTTATAATTTTGGTTTCCACAATCTATCTTATGAAAAGCATAATTTATCCATGTATATTTCTCATAAAAAGTCTCCATTAATTATCTAAATTGTTTGTGGGTAGAGTTAATTTTGTTATTTTTATAGAGGATTAAAATATGAAGAGGGATCAATAGTGTCATATTAGACCAAATAATTGTGATAAAACTAAATTTATTTTGTTAGGTATGGTATATGAAGTACATACAACACTAGATATCCAATAAGTACAAAAATAATTCCATAGATAGATCTTGATGAGGGTATTTAACTCTATTTATAGTGTTTTACCATGTATAGTGAATAATAAATGAAATTGATAGATTTCCCATTATAAAATGAAATAAAAACTAATGTGAACATCATCTCAAATCCAGGTTGTGGTAAAACAACTTCATCCTCGTCTAAGGTTGTATTTGAAATCTAAGAAATAACTGGTAAACACACACACTGTAAACCTTCATTGAAATATGTCTTGAATATAATAGTTATATTAATTAATAGATATATGAATTTTATTTAATTACATAATGGACCAAGGTTACATATAGTTTAACTTCATTATACTAGGATAAAAGTGTTATATAGTCAAGGTCATATGACAATGACATGAAAAAATAATTTCTGATTCAAGAAGGTTAAAATTTACATCACAATTTACTACACATTTTGATACAATGACTAAGACTATAAAGTTTAATGTTTTCCATTAAGGGTATTATTGTGTAGTTTTACATCCTATTATAAAGAAAACATCATAAAATTTTATTTCTTGTAAAGTGGATGTTTTTTATGCGGTTTATAGTCTTACAGTCACACCTATACAATATAGTTTTACATAATGTCATAAGTAAATTGGTGAACCAATATGTTAATTTATGAAATATTTATTGAGATGATCAATCATTCAATTTTGGATCTTGTGGGGAGGACTATTACAATGTAGTTTAACATCATGTATTGAGTATGTAGGCGTGTGATCCAATTCACAAAGAATATTTCTTCATTGAATGAGTTAAAATTACTTGTAAATATGTTTAATTATTATCAATATTATAAAACTATGTTCATCCATCTTCTATCTAATTCTATATCTATCCATTTTTGATGAAGTATCCTTCAATATTATTCCCCAAAATTATAGAGTGTGGATAATAATTAAGAAAATATTTCATTAATTTCTCCCTAGGAATTTGGAGCTTCAGAGGATTAATAATTGTACTCTCAATGGAGGATGTGAAATATTTGGTCAGATTATAAGGACTTAAGGAATAAAACATGATTTTTATATTAGTGAGAGATGATCGGTCCCAACCCATTGGTACACTTTCTATATTCTTATAATGGTCTCCACATAGATATAGTTAAGACTTGGTTGTCACTTGATCTGATATCCTCTCAACAATCTGCTTCAAAATTAAATCCAAAAATACCAAAAATGTATTGATTTTGTGCCTAAAAATCTATGTTTAGGGATGTAATTATAATTTTATCTCAAATTTGACTCCTCAGGTTGCATAATCCCTGGGAAATTAATCAATTAATTATCTATGTAATATTAAATATACAAGGATTCATGTCCTAGTAAGAAGTAATATACCATAATTTTCCTATAATTATGTTATGTATGACAATATAATTACCCCATGTGTTATATATGAATATATCGACATGGGAATGCGGTTGAATTTAGGATTTGGTAGACGTGCCTCAATATCAACCGATTCATAGTTATATTTCAATGTTATTGATGACTAAAACGTTGATAATGTCACCTCAATATAGTAGAATTATGATTTTCACAAGGACAATGTGGTGATCCTGGAGGTTTTTAAGTGACAAGAATTCACTCAACTGGGGGTGGGAAAATAAAAAAATTCATCCTATTCCCATGGGCCAGGGTTATTGAAAATATGAAAGTTCCCATAGGGTAGTGTGTTGGGGGTCTTCATTACAAGGAATTACATGGAATAAAGTTTCATAAATTTAACCATAAATAAAACATCCTTGAATTAATTACGACATTATCTCATGGGTATCATCATTTTATAACTATAGGGGATTATTTTTTCAGCAATGTTGCTATTTTGAACCTTAATGGGGTGAAAAGTAGAATAATAGTCGACACTAATATGTTTCCTTATGAAAACGTTGGTGGATGATGATGCGAATACTAGTTTAGACACTAGTGATTATATCTATTGTCAACACAAGGTGTATATTATATAAAAATTTCAAACTAAGAAATAAAAAGTGTAAAAGAATCCTTATTTATATGTAGGTGGAGTATCACAAGGATTTTATTCACTATTGTGAGGAGTAATGTGTGGCATAACATTCTAAGCCAAAAATTACTCTATTGGTGTAAAATCATCAATGTTAAGAGTTCACTCTTTAGAACAAGTTGATATATATTCATATATGGTTGATTATATATTTATGGATACCATGGTTAATAGTTCCCCTCATTTAAAAAAGGATATTTTCCAGTGGTCTGGTTCCCATCATACATTTTTATGTATTTTTGAATGTTCCCCAATTACGGTGGGAATAGATACCAAATGAGTATATATTGATTTTTTAATCCTTTGGGTCCCCATTTTTCTTTTTCATAAATGAATTAATGGTGACATAACATAATATTTTGTGATGTAAAAGATATTATAAATATTTATACATGGGTAATTTGGTCATGACAAGTTAATTTATTTATGACGTGATAAATGAATTTTCAGGATCCACTAATTTTTGGATCTCCCAATCATTAAAGAACATTAAATCTCCAAATAGTTCTTTTTTCCATTCTTAATATACTTTTACATTGAGAATAGATGATTCATGTGTGGCAATACCCTTACGAGTTTCAAAAGAAACATGATAATTGTCTACCATCATTTGTAAAATATTATTAAAGATAGATCATTCTTAGATCGTGTTACCCAACATATGAAGATAAGGATAATACATTATGAGATCATCCTTACTAATTTGGGAATCATGATTTCAAAAAAATCAAACAAGTTATTCTCTAATGTATAGATAATATAATATGGATCATTATAAATAAGACTATATTAAAATTAGACCACCATTTAGACAGGGTATACATGGGCTTAGTGGGGTTACCACATCATAGTGGATGATATACAATATTCCTCTATAAATATTGGGTCTAATAATCCTTAGTAATATTATTTAATGCTAAAATTGAACACTAGTTTACCCCCCAATGAACCATTTCCTTATCTCAATGTGTTCCTTGATATTATGAGCCCCTTGGTTAGTTGGTATCTAGTTGGTATCTAACAATCAAAAATCATTGAAGTTTTATTTCCTCTTCCCATTTTCTTCTTTATTATCATTCATTCTCGTAGTTTTTGTGGTGTGGTGTCTTTGGTTTTAGGATGAGATTAAAATATGTCTTTTTGATAGTTAATTATGTATAGGTTTTAAATTGGTTTCATTTTTGTTAGTTTGTGACGGATCCTTGCTCCACCATTATTTCTTAGATAACATTGAATGTTTCTTTTCATGTTAGTAGATTTGATACATCCCAGTTTTTATATGTCAATGATAAAGTATCATTCTTTAACATCATCGATATATACTATAGTCAACCTAATGAGGGTATTAACTAGGATTAATAGTGAATTGTGAGGGTTATTTTGATCATATGTGGTCATGGTATCTTTCTTATGACTCCTGATATTTTTTATATAACGTGATATATATATTTTTTTTCTATATTTTATTATTATTTATATACATTAAATTAGAAATAATGGTTTTCAGCTACAAATGGATTGTATTTGTTTATATTTTCAATCCATAGTAGTTGTGTAACTCCCTAATATTTTTTGAATTATTTTTTTCAAATTAATTTATCATTTTTTATGTTTTTCATTTGAAGAAACAAATAAGATATAATATTTATATTATATCACTATTTTTGTCTTGTGTTATACACAACACCAAAAAAATTATGCACAACACACAACATAAAAATTAGATTTCCCTACATGGAACAATGATCATATCTTATGTTACATGAAATAATATCTTCCCTCTATGGCTTGTGTAACATGTAAGATCGAGTTTTACCGAACAATAGTATATCATTAAAATGTTATTACTTAATATAATCTGATATAACATATATGTTAAATTAGTAGTTATTTTATGAAAATATATATTTTATATAGTATAATAAGAATTCAAAGCATATAAATTAATTATAAATTAATATGAAAACCAATTAAATGTAAAAGGAATTATTATTATTTTTATAGTTAAAAAGTTTTTTTAATGTAATAAACTAAATGAAATACAATTTGTGAGTGATAAAAATGTCAAATTTATATTATATATTCAATAAATTATTTCTTAAACTAATTCTATTGATTTGATAAATGTAAGCCAAGAACAAACCCAATTTTATTCTTAAAACATATATTTTTATAAATATATTTTTACCGCCTTTTAATAGTGAAACAATTTTCAATCCAAATTTTGGAACATTTATAAACATAATATTTATAACTAAACTTCACCATTTATATAGAAACATGAAAATTATGTGATGAAATTTTGTTGGTGTTTTTCTATATGGTTTCATTTTATTTATGAATAGTTAAAAATACTGAATTTTAATTAAAAGATGATTTTTAATATAATTAATTTATTAATATAAATTATTTTTAATTTTTTTTTAAAGTTCGATTAGAAAATATTTTTATCAATTAATATACTTTAGTTCATTGAGATAATTTTAACTTCGAAATTGGGAATAAAAACATAGAAAATATTTGAATTTTTTACTTTAGAAACATGATTGTCGACACAACTATATGATTACTTTTAAATTAATTTATTCAACATATGTGATAGAACTTTGAAAAAAAATTGGATTAAATGTTATTAATAATAATAATATATAACGTACAATATGGTCAAATTAGTTTTATTTTCAAATATATTAGTGAAGGAAAGTAAAATTAATTATATCGATTAAAGTAAAATTAAACATAACTAAGGACTGGACTTCAAATTTAAGACACAAAATGACTTAGAAATGTGTCCAAAACCAATTTTATTTTTATGAATTATCCATTAATCTTCCATTATTTATTTTTTTTGGGTTTGGTATGAATGTTTTTACATAAAAACATGGGTATAAGTAACATGTTGTCAAAAATACCAAGTGGCTCCATTCCCTTCCCTATAAAAGGAAACCACCACTCCCTCTACTTCACACGTCTAAAAAAATGATAATCATCCATGATATACCCAATAAACATCCCAAAATCCCTTAATTCCTTATATAAGCCTCCACCTTGAAAAAATATATCCATGGAAGCCTTTTTTTCTAAAACCAAAATGAGTTACCAGATTAAGAGGTAACACATTCTCTGAATCTCGTTTCTTTTTTTTTTCTCCACCCCATTAACTCTCCTTATTACATTCTTTTATAACATACCTCATATAATAAATATACTAGGAAATTTTTATACTAAATTTTCAACCTAAATAAACAAAAACATACATCTAATTGGTAACGAACATAATGTTTACTTGTACGGTGAACTACCTCCTCACAAAACGATGATTTTTCATTTTTCCTTTACCGCCTCTCATGGTTGAAATTATGATTGACACTAAATTTATATAATTTATATAATATATTTATCATGAATTTAATATTATTTATTTTTCTTACAACATATATTTTTTTACTTTCCAGTTTTTTTAAATACGATACTTTTGTTTGAGAATAGAGTGGACTACCACCCCTCAAATTGATGTGATTAATTCATACACTATATGGAATGTATTAAGTATGGATTTAGTGAATATATATGAAATATATGATATAATAAATCTACATATATTTATATAGATATAGATATATAAATATTGGTATTTTAATTTGTTTTTTTCAATGCAAAAATTAAAAACAAATGGCATTTATACGTGCGTACGGCTTACCGTCTCCATCAATGGTGTATTCCATTTCATACATAGATATCCTATGGATTATTATAATACACATATAATGAATATAAATTTTATTTAATTTTTTTTTAAATTCTATAAATCGTGATATAATTATAAGGACCAAATATATAAAAAAAATAGGACATGTGCACTAAACAAAGAGGATATTACCTAAAGTGAAACATTAACATATAATTGTTTACAAGAGAGTAATGAAAAGAAATAATAAAACCCTATATGTTATTATAATTAATAATATGTTTTTTTATAGATTTATAATAAATTTATATTCATTATACTGGATTTTTGAATGAATACGATGAGATTCAAGACACAAGGTAAGCTGATTTCATCGCACTATTTATTTTAGTGAGACACATGTTTAGTCACCATCCATTCCTTTTTTGTTGTGCATATACTACACATAGATATATTGAATTATTATTATAAATATATTTATAGGTATTACATATCAATTATATGATATTTATTTCATGTGGTTTATTTTTCAAATGATACCATATTGGTAAAATAATTTTGTCTCAATTATCCTTCTTTCAGGCTCATGTTTCGTTATTCACATAAATTAATATTCAGGTGTATGTAATTCCATTATACATTATATATCAGTAATCTAATTATTTTCATGATATTATAATATTTATGTAATTTATTTTTCTTACACGGAGAGTATGATCCCAAGGGACCAAGTGATAAGAGTTTATTTAAACTATGTCCCCACTTTTCAAGATTGTTTACGATTATGCTTACCTTAAGGAAATAATATGATCCATATATCAAGAATATTAAATATTTTTATTCTCATTTTTTTATTCATGATATATTCCTATTTAGTACCATTTTTTTACTCTTGGGTTCATTATATAGGTAACAATTTTTTTTTAATAAAAAACAAAATTTTCATCTCTTCCATTGATGATATGTATTCCATAAAAACAATGTTTTCTAAAAAAAGTTTTCCAAGAATATTGTACCATTATCTTATAATATTTTAAATAAATTGTTACCCCTTTTTACTTTACCAATATCTTAAAAGGAATCTTCTTCTCACCTTATAAACATGGAATTTTTCTAACATTTTTACCTTGCAAATGGAATGTTCTCTTTACCTCATTCAACATGTATGAATAACATTATGTCATTTCATTGATTCTTACTTTTCATTTTTAAATGGATAAATTTTAAAACAAAATTTAAAATTAATTTTCAATTATAATTGTTTTTAAGATGTTTTCAAGAATCTATTATAATGTTTCCAAGATAATTGTTTTAATCCGTAATTATAAGTTTTAAAGATATTTTCAAAGAAATGGTTTTCAAAATATTTTCAAGCATATTCCATGTATTTTAAAATAAAAATTTTTTAAGAAAATTTACAATATTTCATTATATTTTTTAAAAATAAATTCAAATAAAAATGTTTCTAAAATGTTTTGATGCTTGTTTTATATATTCTGAAGGAAAAATGTTATCAAAATTATTTTGATTCTTCTTTGTACATTTGAAATGTATTTTATAAGTAGATTATTTTCAAATGATTTTATGTATTAAAAATACTTTTTCTAAGAAGAAATTCTATTTTTCTGAAAAATTGATTTTGAATGATATTTCAATATTATTTTCCATCTATGATGAAATATTTTGATATTATTCATACCCTTATAAGAAATGATTTAAATATTCTATTGATATTATTTATATAAATTGGTTATTATTAATGTCATATTCTTCATCAAACATGTTTCTCCTTCATGAGTTATATCATTATGAAAGCTATTTCTCATTCATGGGTTATATGTTTATGAAATTAATTTATCTTTCATGAGTTATGATTTTGATGAAATTATTATGAAATATATATCTTTTTCCACAGGTTATGATATGTTTACATATTTATTATAAATGTTTAATTTAATGAGATATGATATGATTAATTATGATTTAATGTCACATGTATGTATGATTTCATTATTAGGTGGGTGGGACGTATATATTCAGGCACTATATTGGGTAATGATTTATATATCATGAGATAGACATTGCTGGAATGAGAAATTAACTGAGTTCATTATTACAGGTTAGGAATAAGAAATGAACTCAGATTAGTTTTATAGTACTTGAATGAGGAGTGAACTCAGTTTAATAATATTGGGATGGAATAGGGTCTCAAATTAGGTCATTAAATGAATTTTTTTATCACTATGGCTTTGACAATGATGCCTTGACTATTATGAAAAATCATATTATGAACATATTTTTTTTTTCAAAAATTCAATATTTTATTCCTATATTGTGCTTCCATGACTTGTTCTCTTAATTATATTATGATCTATAAATTATGAATTTCCAATCTTTATTATGATCTCTAATATGCAGGGTATAATCATAAAATATTCTTCTTAGGATTCGTACCATTTGTTCATGTTATTCTTATTCATTTCTATTGTTTAACCATATAGAGCGTCTAACATCACCCCTTCTTAGGTTTCCTTTCCTTAATTTATGGATATAGGTTTTAGGTTGAGGTACTAACATGGGATATCATTATGGGAGATGTTTATGATCTTTCACCATGATAGAATATTTTGTTTCCAATTTTCCAAAGACACTAATCTATTAGGGTCCCTAGGCATGTATTATTGCAAGGTGTTGAATATTCATATTAAATGGTATAATACCCATATATGTTAATCTTGGGTACCTATAGTTGGTATCAAAGGATTTTTTTTATTCATCCTTTGGAAACTAGGATAAGAAAACATCAATGAGATCCCTGAGTATATTTATATCAATATGTTTAGGGATGTATCTATGGATTTTTATAAGGGTGAGTTAACATTTATGAAAATATCCAAGAATTTTTGTAGAGGATAGAATGAGTGGTTTCCTAGAAATAAACCCATATCATGATACTAAACTTTTTTGTGGCCCTGACACCAATCTAACTAGGGGTAATAACTACAACATGATGTTTTGGGCCTGACATGGTGTAATTTGTTAATCAAAAGTAGTACATGTTGCACACCTTGTTCGACCCTCATGGGGGATATTCATTATAAATGAACAAACTCTTCATGAATCTTCGTGAAGGATTTATATAGAGGATAATTGTTTACAACAAAGAGAAAACCTAATGGTTCATAGAATAAATATGTATGATACAAGATTTAGGCACCCTATAATTAATTTTTCAAGATTATATGGTATCCTAATATGATAAATTATTTTCATGATATACCACTAGTTTTTAGTCAATTGAAGGAACTAGAAGGAACCAGATTTATATTTATTGTGATGTATGAAATTCTAATTAAAAGTCAAGTGGGATTTTAAATTGAGTGAAAGACATTGTGATCTTGCCTAATCAATTTTTATGGAATAATATTAACAAAGTATACCTTAACCAGCTCTTGGTCTCACTGAGGAAGAGAAACAAGGATTTCACTAGGATTTTGGGTATTGGAGGTAATGGAATAAAGAATATTTGTTTTCCATAATTTTATTAATGTGGAATGAATTGCCTAACTGAATGGCCTATAGGAACAAGAATATATTTTCGTTGTGGAAGATAAGGACACAAATAATGTTATTAGAAGGGGAAAATAAAGGGTTTATTTAACCAAATGGATGAGAATATTGGAATCCCTATTTATTCATCAAAGGTTTTGTGTTTCAATTTTTTATTAAATAGTCATTAATAAAATAATTTTCCCAAGAAGAATGCTCTTTAATAGTATCTGTAGGGATGTATGAGTAATGGTTA
This sequence comes from Viscum album, assembly GCA_963277665.1. NCBI lineage: Eukaryota > Viridiplantae > Streptophyta > Magnoliopsida > Santalales > Viscaceae > Viscum > Viscum album. Next base: position 1,084,220,168 of record OY728119.1, read on the forward strand.
CATTGAAAAAGATGAAGAGACTACAAATGAAATGTGTACGGAAATATGTATTGTGTAATAAGATGAGGTATCCTTGTTGATTAAATAAGGATGATATAGACTAATAAAATCTTTTGTTTATTTCGATTGATGAATTATGTTATATGAAATCTGAAATATATAAGTATTTTTTAGTTTATGTTTTTTAGGGACTTACAAGGAAACATTTAATAGGTATTATTGGATTTAAAAGTGATATAATGGCAAGGTGATTTTAATGGAAAACATATGATTATGGAAAAGATAAACCATAGTGTATTCCATATGTTATGATAATGTTGTTTGGATAATGATTTATGGGATCTGAATAAGTAAATTGGATGTTACTGAATACCTTGGAACTAATTATGGTTTTATTGATAGGTGCTTTATGCTATCATTAATGAATTTTACAATATTTTTTGAATTTATGGAATAGATCCAATATACATTTGAATAATGATGCATGCATGTTAACTGAATTAATTTATGGTTATTAAAGGTATTCCATTGTCTCAAGGGAATACACGATAAGGGTATTCATGTGTTTGGAATACTAATTAAAAAGTGGTACCTTGTGATAAATGGGTGGTCACTGTTAAGTTGATTTCATGAATTGTTTTCCAAAAAATTGATTTTCATATTTGGGAAGGGTTATAAGGCTAACTATTTGTCAGATGTTTATGTTAGAATTTGGATGATGTTTTTGAGAATAAAGTATTCTCTTCCCACATAAGTATATAATCATATTCTATAACCTATTATATAAAAATTATATTGATGATAAATGATTACATATGTGACAGAATATCTAGTTCATACATTTCTAATGAATTAGATTGTCCATTTCATTGTAGATTTATGGCTTTCAGATAGTTAACTTTGTATTGAACTTGTTCTCTATCTCTAAAAAATAGAACATGATTGAAATATTTCTACTCCATATCCATGTTTTCTCTTTTCACCTATATTCTCCTATGTGGAATCCTAGTGATATGTTACTTTGGGAAACCATTATAGTCCCAACTGTCACTTCTAATGGAATGTTCTAGAATCTAATTTTACGATGTGGGTTTCTATGAATAAAATGTTAATGTTATAAAAACTTGATAACCCATATGAATATCAAGGGATAAATTCATATTAGGGGGTAGAGTGTAAAACCCCAAGATTTTCATATTATTTTATTCTAATTAATTTAACCAATTTTATATTTTTCATTTTACACAACATAAAATATAAATAATTTTATTTTAAATAAATTTTTTAGGATGAAATTATATGAAACACCAATTTAATCTTACACAACATGAAACATAAACATTATCTTGATCTACATGGAACACTAAGGTTATCTTTCATTACATGAAACAATAAATTCATTTTTTATTGCATATATATATGACCGAGTTTTTCCGAACAATATTATATCATTGAAATTTAATTAATTAATATAATAAAATAAAACCTACCTATTAAATTAGTTTTTATGAATAGTATTAAATAATTGAGGAAAATATCTGATTGACATAATATAATATAAATTAATAGGTAACCAAATAATTATGAATGAATATGAAGACCAATTTAATGTAAAAAGAAAATAATAATATTGTTTGGTCACAATATTGTTTTACCCTAATAAATTTTACTAAAAAACAATTAGTGGGTGATAGTAATGTAATATATATATTTTATATCCAATCAGATATTTTTCATATCCATTCAATATATTTTATACACATTAGTTAAGAACAAATCCAATTTTTATCAATTGGGTATAAAAACATGGAAATCTTTTGAATTTTTTATATTAAAATACTTCATTTTTAACTCCACATCGAGATTAATTTTAAATTATTTTTTGATAATTTTGTTATTTAAAATTAGAAAATTTGATTTTTTATTTGGAATCAGAGAAATTTTTAATTTATAATAAGGTCAAATTATTTTTTTCCAAAAATATTAGTGAATGTAATTATAATTAAACACATCAATTATGGTAAAATTAAGCTTAATTAATGACTAAACCATATATTTAAGACCCAAACTGATATAGAAACATGTAAAAACCCATTTTATGGCCATTATTCTTCCATTAATCATCAATTATTGAGATTGGTTGGTTTGTTATGTCTTTTTTAGGTAAAAATGTGGGTACACCAAGCTTCTTTTCAAAAATACAACATGAGTATTTTCTCTTTCCTATAAAAGTCCACGGTATATCCCTCTTCTTCACACCTCGAAAACCCATGAAGTTATTCCAAGATATACCCAATACACTTCATAACATCCCTAAATTTTTCTTATAATCCCCCCTGGTAAGAAATCTATCCATGTAAGCTTTTTTGTATAAACCAAAATGAGTAACCTGATTAAGAGCTAATGACTTCCATCATGCTCATTTCTTTTATTTTTCTTTATCCAACCCCTACTCTCAATTTAATACATTATTGTATATAAAAACTAATATCCGAAATATAATCGGATTTTATATGCAATATTTTAAACCTAAACATACAAAAACATCCATCTAATGGGTAACGAACATATTGTTTACGCGTGTGGTGAACTACTGGCTCACAAAATGATGAATGCTTATTTTTCCATTAACACCTCTCACGGTGGACATTATGATAGACACCTAGTTTGAAATATTATATATTATATTTATTATGTATTTAATCTTATATATTCCTTTTACAGTATATATATTTGTTACATTCAGTTTGGTGTAAATATGATAATCTCGTTTCTAGAAGTGTGGACTACCACCCCTTGAAAGCACAATGAATCGTTCATACACACTAAAAATTGTATTAAGGATATATGTAGTGAATATATATGAATTATATGATAAAATAAATCCACTTTAATATTTATAAATACATTTAAATTAATTTATTTTACTTTATTTATTTCAACACGACAATATAATGGAAAGAACATTCACACATACGCATGACTAACTGTCCCCAGGAATGGTGTATTTCGTTTCATAATTCTAAATCTGATGGATTATTATAAAACAAATATAATGAATATAAACTATATTTTAATCTTGTTTTATATTTGTAACATCATGATATAAAAATAAGGATCTATTATATAACAAATTAATATAGATACGAAAAAATAGAATATTACCCAAAGGGAAACCATAACATAGAGTTGTTAATAAGCGAGTATTAAAAATCCATCGTAAAAAATATATTTTATTACAATTAATTATATGGTTTTCTGATTTTTTTAATAAATTGTTATTTATTAAATAGGATTTTTTAATGAATGGTGAGTGTCAAGATATAAGCTAAGGGGATTTGATATAATTTTTATTTTCATGAGATGTATGATTTATTCACCACACATTCCTTTTATGTGGTGTGTATAGTGACCATGGATTTCATAAATCACTCTTTTGAATAAATATATAGGTATTTATAAATACATTTTATGATCTTTATCTCACGGGGTTTATATTTCAAAAGCTTCCAAATCGGTACAATAATTTTTTCTCGATTTTCCTTTTTTGAGACTCTTGTTTTGTTATGTTCTTAAATTCATTTTGAGGTGTATAAACATCCATTTTACATGATATATCATGAATATACTTATTTTCATTATATTTTTAGCTTCATTTAATTGTCTTTTAAAACATGTAGCATATGATCCCATGATACCAAGTGATAAGAGTTTATTGAAACAATCTCATCGCTTTTCAAGATTATTTATTTTTATGATTCCATTGATGAAATATTATGATATATATATCCAGATAATTAAATAATTTTATAATAATATGTTCATTAATTATATATTCATGTATTTCTTCCATTTTTCTACACTTTGGTTCATAATATAGTTAAAAAAATCATGAAATCCCAACTTTACCCTCTCTTCTGTTGGAAATCTATATTCCTTCAAAACTATGTTTTCTAAAAATGGTTTCAATGAATATTCCACCATTATCTTATAATATTTAAAATAAATTATTACCATTTTTATCATTAACCAATATCTTAAAAGAAATATTATTTACTCTTTCCGATTAAGAAAATTTTATGTCCTTTTAAGCATGCAAAAGAAATGTTCTTTTTTACCTCTTACGGAATGTACATATTTAAACACCATAATTTTATTGATGAATCATTTTCATTTTTAATATAAAATTTTTATGAAACTATATTTTAATGTAATTTTCATGGATAATTGTTTTCATGATTTTTTTCTGGAATATTTCATAAATTTTCAAGGAAATGTTTTTCCAAAAATGTATTCAAGACCTATTTATATGCATTAAAATTATATTAAAAGAAATTTATATTCCAAAAAAATAAATATTATTTCATATGGTTTCTATTACAAAATGTTTAAAATACATTTTTATTCTTTCTTTATTTGTTTTAAAAATGTTTTCAAAGAATATAGTTTTTTAAATATATTTTATAATATTTTATAAGTTTTTAGAGAAAAAAAGTTTTAAAAAAGTTTTCAAATATTCTTTATAAGTATTAAAGGTAGTTTTTAAGAAAAGGACTTCAAAAAGGTTTTATTTATTAAAAAATTCAAAGAATAAATGATTTTTTCTTCAAGAAACATTTTTTAATGATATTTTAAAATTATTTCCCATCTAAGATTACATTAGTGGAATTTTATCATACCCTTCTAGGAATTGATCTAAAGGTTCCATTCATATTATTTCGGGGAGTGGTTTATGATTAATGGAATGGTATTCATAAAACCAATTTCCATTTTATTGGTTATATATTTAGGAAACAAGTTTCTTTAAATGTGTTATTTTTTTTATAGAATCCCTTTATCTTTTATGGGTTCTGCATTTGATGAAATGATTAAGAAACCTGAATCTTTTTCCACAAGTAATGATATGTTTTCTTGTTTATGATAAATATTTCATTTCATGGGTTATGATATGGTTGTGTATGATCTTGGAGAACATATATCTATGATTTCATTATGATATGGTAGGGACATAAATCTCCCAATAATGCACGGGGTAAACATTTATATCTCATAAGATAGAAATGGATAGAATAACAAATGAACACAGTTTAACATTAATGGGATAGAAGGAGAAATAAAATCAACTCATTAATAATTTATTGGAGAGAGGATGTGAACTTTGTTTAAGAGTATAGGGATGAAACGGGGTGTGGACCTATTTCAGTAAAGGACTTTTTCAATCATGTTGGCCTTGTCAACGATACCTTGACCACTATGGAAACCATATTATTTGCTTATGTGTTTTCCACAATTGCATACTTTATTCATATTTAGTGATTTCATGACATATCCTCTTAATTATTTTATGATCCATGTGTTATGAATTTCCAATATTTTTTATGATCTCTAATATGAAGGGTATGATCTTCAAATGTTATGCTCAAGTTATATACCCTTTTCAAGTTATGATTTTGAATTTTCTTTATTTACCCTTACTAATAATATAAGCTCAACCCTTCTTAATTTCCCTTTACTTGGGTTATGAATAACGGTTTTTTGTGTAAGTACTAATGATTGAGATCTTTACCAGACATGTCGAAGCTCCTTCACCATGATAGAAGATATTGTTTCCATGTATCCAAAGTTAGTTAACTATTACATTCCTTGTGAATGTATTATTTTAAAGTAAAAAATATTCATCTACAATGGTTTAATATCCAATAATGTTAAATATAGTTCTCTATAAGTTTAAACAGGTAATTTAGAGGCCATGTTATCAAACTGTATAGGTGGCTTCAATGTTAAAGGTGTCAATGTTTTCCATTGATTTTCGAATTTTTAGGCTCAAAAATTTTGATGAAGAGAATATTTTCTTGAAAGATGGATCTCCAAGACCACTTCCTTAATTATATTTCAATGTTATTGAAGTCATGAAATTTTGGTATCATGAAGATACAAGTTTAACAAAATATGGTGTTATAGTACAACCTCATAAAAATATAGAAATGGAAACGATTTCACAACGGTTTGGCGTTTAGTGAATTTTTGTAGTTTCAAGAATATTCAGAATGTCTCTAATGAAGGTTTTGTGAAATTTATTTTTAGGGTGAAAGGATGGTGGTGGGTTTCTTGGTTTTGAGAAGTTTTAAAAATAGAAATTATCATTAAGAGTTTTGAAAATAATGGGAGTTTTGAGAAAATTAATGAAATGTTTCACTAAAAAGGACATTAAGAAATTGAAAATATCAAGAAGGGTAAATTTTCAACAAATAGAAAACAAATTATCCATATTATTATAAATAGTGTTTTAAAAGGATAATCACTATGATTTCATGTATTTATTTTAAAAAAATAATTCATAAGTTTATCTGGAACATTATGAGAGAAAAATATTCTTGAAAATAATTGTTAAGAAATAATTGATTCTATGTATTACTAGAAAATTATTTTTTTAGAAATATAATAGTTTTGAAATAGATTAGAGTTTCATGAAATCTAGGAGTTTCATTAATTTTTTATGTTTCAATAAAGTATAAATTAGTTGATGCAAAAACGGGGTTCTATGAGAGATGTAGTTTCAAAAAAAACTTTTTTGGACAAACATAAACATTGGAAAAGATTGTGAAATGAATTGAAGTATCATAAGTTGACCTACGTGATACAAAACATAACCATAATATGTTAATAAATAGAAGATTCCTTAAAATCAATAAACTGATAAATACATCACCCAACGTACTGTTGAAGTTGGGGTCAAAAAAATAGATCTGAAACAGTAAGTGTGTTATCCCTAAAAATTATGTAATGAAATTGTGTCTAGAACTGAGTGAAAATGTTTAAAAATTTTAATCCATAATATATAGTTAGTTTTAGTGGATTATGGTATGAATGACTCACTAACAGGGTATACTCCCTATACTAGCCCTTAGTGGTGAACCTATTAATACTATTGTGCTATGTTTTTATTTCTACAAATCGCTGTTTGAAAATTTTATGATTCTATTTTATAGGTTTAAAAAGATCCTACCATTGTGGTAAAAGTATCTAAATCATTCAAATAAAAATTCAACACCTTGATTCACCCCACCCATATTATGTTATTATAATATATTAAATGTCTTATAAAATTTTGAATTCATTTAAGTTATTCCCTTTGATTCCTCAAGAAATTGTTTTTTATAAAAACTTTGGTTTCCATGTAAATGATCTCTATGATCGTATATCCATGTTGTGATTTCATTGTGGATTTTCATGGAATGGGGAGGATGTAAACATTTAGATAAAGGCTTTATTATTTCCAATTAGTTAATATTAGGTCTATGTTGAGATAAATGGTATAGGTTGAGAGATAGGATTTCCAATTTTTTGGGATATTTTGTTGTTTTGTGGTTGTTTATTTAATTTTTAGAGATATTTTTACATTTAATCCTTAATGTTTATTTTTGATAGTTGGTTCATCTTATGATTCATTTTTGTGATTTCTAACATACTAGTGTTTTAAGATTATGAACAACAAATTTATATCATTTTGCAAGATTGGGATGAGTCCAAAAATTCAAATATTATTTAATATTAAGTAAATTAGTGATTATATCATAGGATGTGTGTCTTTTAGGTATGTAATTATTTATCAATTAAATGGAACCATGAGATAGTGGAATGGTATTATATATGGACCATATAATGGGATTTTGAAAATATAAAATTATATTTATCAAGAATTTTGAGTTATAATGAAATGATATGATTAAACTATAATTTTTATGAGATTAAGAATGAATTAGTATGTAATTTATCATTAATAAATAATTATTAATAATTATTTAAAATTTATATGGTTTTATGAATATATGAGATTTTGTTTTCTATGTCTTTGTGATGTAAGTCAAGAATCATTTGAGACGATAGATGTAGTTGTGTCTATGTCTAGATAGTTTCCCTTAATGTTTTCATGTGAAATAAATTCTAAAAATTTCTAATTTAATATGTTCCACTAAATAATCCAATAGGGAAACCAATAAGAAAATGTTTTAGGTATGGGTGTTTTCCTAATATCTAGGTTACTGAAGAAATAAAATGTTGATTTCGCCTTCTTCTATTCTCTCCCTTCAAGGTAGCATGATATTTAAGAATATCATACATGTAAAGGATTAAGGTATAGGGTAAATTTTTACATAGGAGTTGATGGGTCTTCTTTTGTCTATACATATTTGTGCATGAATTAGTGACTTAATGTTATATCATATACGTCTATCTGGTTGTAGTGACTATAATTTCTCATAGGCGAGTAAGAAAGATATATAGTGTATTGTGGTGTAATACATGAAACATGGGCTGTAATGGATTCCAAACATACTATTTTTTATGGATTTTATGTGATAAAAATGGGATGTATGAATGGGATGTTAGATGACTTATTAATGTGATGGTTGGATATGGTTTTTGATGTCTGGTGTGGGAGGGAAAACTAGAGAAAAATGGATGTTAGGGTTATTTTTTACATATATTTTTTATATGGATATGATTAAATATATTTAATACATGGTTAGTGATCTATGGGGACTGTGAGGTATTTTTTCTATTATTTAGGTAGTGAATTAGCTCCATTAATTCATTCATCAAAATTTAGTTCTCTTTTTTCACATTCTCGTAGGATGTTATGGGGAGAATCCATAAGAATATAGTTATATGATTAACCAATATATTTATATAAACTAATTTATCAGGTATCTAGTAGCAGGTTAGTCCTAAATGTAGATGATACTATCCCATTGAGTCATTTATTAATTATTAGATCTTTTTTATACACTGGCTTTGTTTATCTTTTACCTTTAGTATTTTTATTATGATTGTCATTAATTTTAGGTATTGGGATTGTTCGTTATCTATGATCTTTTGGGGGGTTATTTCATCTTAACTCGTGTTTTTTAATTTTATGGATAGTGATGCCTCTCGTGATTATAAAATTTAAATATTTTTAAGCCATAAACTCATGGCCTATTGGAGGCTGGCATTAGTGTCCATCCATGTCTTCACTACTAGCTAATGAAGGGTATAAATAGAGGGAATTAATAATATAATGTTTATTTTTATAGTATAATAAATATTATATTCATTATTTATAATAAAAATTTGATGTATCAGACAATTATCTATTTTTTTATTCCTAATAAATCTAAATTATTCACTACATCACATTATAATAACTACTCATTAGAGACGTATTTTTTGGAATAAATTCAATTTCATTCAACTATTTTCATTAATAATTGTTTTTTTATACTACCTACTTAATTATATATTTTCTGTATTTATCATAAATCATACACTTATTGTAATATGTGTCAATTTAATTCCAATGATAAATATTTCTAGACCATATAATTATATGAAATAATTTTAAATTTATAAATAAATAATTTTTGTCTATCTTCAATCATCTTGTTAGTGTAATAGAGAAAGGAACTATATTGGATACCAAGAACCACTATAAAAATCTTATCATGATAAATATCTATTATATTTACTTAATTTTATGTCATATCAAATGTAAGATATAAAAAATTTTAAATATTTAATTTTAATAAGAATTTTTAGATTTTTAAAAGAAAAATCTTAAGAGAAAAATTCACCTAAATAAGTTATTGTTGTCAATGTCGTAGGGACATCAATTAACATTCCATAAGGGATTAGTCACCAATCAATAAATTTTCATATATTTTATAGTGAAATATTCCTCCAGAATATGTAATTGAAATTTTTAATTTTGTATATAATATTTTAAAATACTCCCTCAATGTAACTAGATATTTTTAGAAAATATTATGATTCTTTTTATTTTCATAAAATAAAAAATGATCACAATGAATTATTAAAAACAATATTTTGTATGAAATGTTTTTATACAAATCCACGGAAACACAAGACAACGAGACACATTAAAATACCATCACATTCTTAGAGGAAAATATCATTAATTTTTTTTGAAATCTAATGAGCATGAATTTTCAAAATCTAAATAATGTTTATTTTGAAATTAAATATTATATATATATACACATATATAATATATAATTTTTTAAAATATATATTTTCAAAAAAAAATTAAATCATTCCAATATAGAAATGTTTTATGAAAATAATAATTCCAAGGGTTTTTATTTATAGAATAGAATCGTTGGGAATTTAAACTAAACATTTATAATTGGACGCCCCATTTTTTTAAAAAAAAATTATTTTCCTTGTTAATAATTTTTTAGTCTAACTCATAAATTTATATTATATGTGGTTTTGGTACCGATAAAAATATGTTATTAATATAAGAATTTAATACTAAAATATATCGTTTCCTCATCATCATTACAAATATACACCCCAATGGATTTTATAATAGGATCCTAAATGTAATGAATATACCCAATGTATTCTACAAAAATATAGGTTTTATATAAATGATGTTTCTAGTGGTATATGTGGTAATAATATAACATTCATTTGGAATATTTTTACCCATTAATTTTTTCTATAATTTTTCCATTTCATATATTATAAAATTTATAACTAAAGGAATTAATATTATATCCTAGATGATAGGTTCAATTAAATTTTTCATGACATGTGTTATGTCACAGATGAATAATTTAATGTATAGGAAATAAATTCATACCCACTACATGATATATAGTGTTATAAAGGAAAACATAAATCACTTTCTAATAATATGGTCCATCCAAAAGATTATTTCATTCAGGAGTTTAATATTTTATAGTCTTCTTAAATATTAAAAAATAATTTTTTAAAAATATGAAATCAATCATGTTTTTATCATTAATTTTGGAGAAATAATAAATATATAATGTATGGGAAGAAGTATTAGTAAACCCACTACATGTTTTCACCTCTATGTTTGAAACATTGAGAACTAGTAAGAAACTAGAACTAGGGGCCTCCAAAATAAGTCCTTAATGTTATTTTATTAAAATTCAATCAACCAAAACAAAATTAAATGTTTGAGAAATCATAATTTTAACATCATATCAAATACCAACCCCGAAGATCAATCAAGGTGACCAAGAAACCCTAAATCGAGGTACGACAGGTCGATTCCACTACGCTATCCACATCATCACATCAATCAACACATCGCCATTGTTATCATATAATCTTATCAATCCACACAAAATGTCTTTATCTACATCACCTTCCACCGAGATGAACGAACCTCTCATTATACCCCAAAACCTTCACCAAAACGACATAGAAGTTACTTCTAGTAACTAATCGGGATACAAGAACATCAAAAAAACATTAATCACACAGAAAACACCTATAACTAGAAGTATACAACTGGGATCACCATCATGGTCCCAGAGGGGTGATTTTCCATGCCAGACACACCTCTTGAAAACCATCATCCATCTAACAACACATCCTAAAACCCCAATAGAGACCACCGCACCAGACCACCATGGAATGGAGTGATAGACCAAGACGTCAGGGAAGATTTGGAAGACAAAGTCCTCGTCAGAGTCCACGCATTCTCTTATCTTTATCCATTTCTTCATAGAACCCTTAGAAGTCATATAAATACTCAAAAATGAAAATGAAGATCATACTCTAGAAGAAACTCTATAATAAGAGCACAAAAATTTCAAGAAAGGAGGAAGCCAGCACAACAGAAGAAAAAGAAATGATATATATACTATTCCCCCTAAATCACAAGCCCAAGACACCCTAAACCCCACATCAAGACCAAACAAAATGGTATTGAGCCCAACGGGTTTCCCAGTAACGACTGTGGAGAGGAATGACACCATACTCCACTATTGATGTTGACCCTAACCACCTGAAGCACTCACACCTAGACCCGGATATGGAGGTCCAAAGTGAAGGAGTAGAAAGAAAGAGGGGTGGATAGAGTGTAATGGTACCCAAAAAAGTGAGTGACATCATTTAAAAATGTTGAATGTATAAATCAAAACAATAAATATAAAATTAATCCATGAAAATTAAGGAGGAAACACTGTAAATGAAGTAGAGAAAGTGAAAGGTAAGGGGAGACAAATCCAAGAGAAGCAATGCAGGATAAATCCATAGAGGAAGTGTAAGAATAAATAGTGTCAAGAGCCGTCATAAAAAGTGTTGGAGTTGGAGAAACCCTTGGAAGAAGTGGGATAAGTAGGAGCACCGAGGGAATTGGTAGAACCAAGAAACTGCAGATCCATGTCGTATGTTTCATTTTTATTCACATTCCTCAGTCCCCAATGCTCATTGATTTTCTATTTTGTAAGTGTTGATTGGGTCACTGATTGATAGTTTCTAATATAAGAACATGCATTCCCATAATATATTTTTTAAAAGAATCACTACATAGTGATATTTGGGTTGTTGAAACCAATTTAATCAAACATGGGATCCATCTTAGATTCATTAAATTTTATAATAATTAACTCATAGAATATATTTGTAGAAACATAAGAGTCCACTTGAACCACTTAAATAGATAAATGTCCATTTTATATTTTTTATTTTTTGGTTCCATAGATAAAAATTGTTATTGGGAGTTTTTATATGAGTTTAATATGATTATAAAAGTTTTATATGACTTTACTAAAAAGACTATGAGTTTTCCATTGAGACTTTCTAAAAATTAGTTTGGAATTGAGTGGTATTAGTTTCCTAAGTGATATTTTAAACTCGTGTGAGTTTATAATTTAACTACTAATTTTGATAAGTATGGATGCTAACAATTCAATGTGGGATGAGAAATGTTATAAGGGAACTAAAAAATGGATGAAGATGATTGGTGAAACATTGAGATTATTGGGTAGATGAGGTAGAATAAATGGAATCATGTAGGTGAGGACATAGTAGGGGCATGCAAGATGGAATACATGGTATAAAGAGCTACGTGAAGTGGAAATTTTATGGTTATGTGAGGTGGTAGGTGTTGAGAAATGATACAAAAGGTGTTATAGTGATATTGTTGATGTCCAAAAGGACAGTATATGAGTTGTGTGTGTAACATCCCATGTATTTATAGAATAATACATTTCTATATCTATTAATATTTATGAATAAGATATTAATTTTACCTCAAAAGGGACACTTATTCTAATTTCATACTCAACATGTAACAATAGGTTTCACTGAAATCTTATGTTGCAAACAACATTGATTTATACCAAAAACCAATAAAATAATATTATTATTATTTTAAATAATAGTTAATGCCTAGAATTTGAATTGGATGGAATGAACCAAACTAACTAAAATATTATTACAACTTTTTTTAAATGATTATAAATTTTTCCAAAAAATATTAGAGGCTTAAAATGATAAGGAATCTAATTTAAAACGTAATACACTCTAATATTTTTAATAGATTATTTCTTCTTCCTTTTGACGAAGAACCACTTTTAAATATATTTTTTGTCAATTTTATATGTACTATTTTACTAAATAAACTTCTTATTGGAAATCATAATATACAAATGTACTTAGGATCCAATTTTGGTATTTCTCTGATAAAATTAATATTTTAATAAATAGTGAAAAATACTGTATTTTAATACAAAACTAAAATTTCATATAATTTATTTACATAGTTAGAATGTCATTTTCATTGGGTTTAAAGTGTAATTTGATTAATTTTTTATCATTTAATCCAATTTTTATCATTGGAAGTAATTTTACCTTCAATTGTGTCATAAATACATGTTAATCTTTTGATAGTTTTTACTTAAAAAAACTTATTTTCTTGTTTTGACAAAGGTAAATAAATTTTAAATTAATTTCTTTAAATTTTTATTTCCTAATTTGAAAAAATGGATTCCATATTTGGAATAAAAATTTCCAAATTATGTAAATATATCCCTTTTATTTTTGATTCCATTCACGAATTTTAGGGATGGTTATGACATTTTATATTTTAGTTAATGTAGTTTTTTAGAATGAATCATGTTTTTATAACATTAAAAATAATAATTTAAGAAATAATGTCAAAATGGAAAAAAATAAGTTTTAAAATAAATAATATTTTATTAAATAATATATTAATCATAAAAAATTATATTTGGAAAAATAATTAGATAATGATACAAATTTCATTAATTATTCACTTGAGGTTCTCTCAGAATTTTATAGTTACCATATAAACCATGTAGTGTAAAAATATAAGAAGACATGGTAAGAGTTAATTTATCTAACTATGTGTTAAATCCACAAGAAAAGGTAACATTTGTGACCTAAACTTATCTAAAACCATTTGGTTGAGATTATTTATACCAATGGCCATATTATCAAAGAAATATATTAATTTCTAAATATTATAATTCAAAAATCAATTTATAATAAAATAATATTTCAAGACATTCCTAAACTACCCTACATCCCTCTTATTAATGGCCACCACCTCTACTGACTTATTCACACCTCTCAAGACCAATGTATCATCAATATTTTACTCAAATAAGCTCCCAAAATCCCTCCATTCATTATATTAGCCTTACTTTGGGCATAAGTCAACTCAAGGAAGCCTTTTGGCTCAAATCAAAAGAAGTAACCCGATTAAAGGTAACGTCTTCTTTGAAGCTCCATTCATTTATATTCTTTCTCCAAACCCCTAAACAATATTTTGTAAAAAAAAGTTTTATCCTTTATATTCATGTATTTAGTGATTCTAATGTTTCTCACTACACTTACACACACCAACATATAATGGATATAGAACGTACTGTTTCTATGTACAGTGAACTACTACCTCATGAAAAGATGATTGTTCAATTTTTTCCTAACACTGATTATAGTTCCCATTCTGAGGGAAATAAATTTATATATGATATATATTAAATTAATATTTTGTCTATGCTTCTATAATTTTTATTTAGAACATACTATTATTCTATCCATGTTGTGTAAATACGATAATTTCATTTGAGATAGTGTGGACTACCGCCCCCTCAAAGCGATGTGGATCATTACGGCAATACATGGAATGCATAAATTTTTTTCTTAATAAACCAATAATACATAAATAAAAATAATATTATAATAGTCTTATAATATACTTTTATATCAGTTTATTATTTTTATTTTAATATAACATTGAAATGAAACTAAAGTTCATGTGTATGTAAGACCTATATTCTTCATGAACAGTGAATTTATTTTATTGTCTCCAAATATGTTGGATATTTATAAAAACATATATACTATATATATATATATTGATATATATATATATATATTATTTAAATCAAGAATAATATTTTGGAGATGATTCACTGTAAACTACATTGACAGTTTACATCAAAATAACTCACTTTCGACTCAAGTATAGAGTATCGAAAAAATGTTTGATATAAACTTAAATTATTAAGTAATTTTTATAAATTGTTAATAAATGATATAAAAGGTATAATAAACATTAAAAATGTTCTAAAAAAGTATAAATTTACTTTTTTTATTATTCCGGAACATACCGATTATACGTGACGAGTCGGACTCAGGGTAAGGGACTTTGTCTCAATCTCCTTTAATTGAGGCATATTTTGTTAATATAAAGTACCTTATTTTAAACGGTGTATAATAAACCAATTTGAATTTAAATTTCATTAAATGGTTCTCAAAAGAAATATTCTTTTACAAGTCATTTTAATTAATGAAAAAAGAAATTGTTGTTTAAATTACGCATGGACAATGGTCTTTCCCCCACTGTGACCGTCATTTGGTATTCGGATTCTTCAACATGTTGTAATTTTTTATAAAGAAAATAATAGCAAATACCATATTCATTTTTTAGGTATTTTGGTATTGAAAATGGTCTTGATATATTATTTATTATTCAATTATCATGAAATAATATCTTGTGAATTTATTGTTAAAATGTTATTTTTACGTTATGCTAGTTTTATGTGTTATGATTATATAATGGTACATGGACATCTGATGGGTGGTCACATGATAAAAACATATGGGTGGTTACATGATAAACATAAGATGGTTTGTTACATGATAAACCAAGGATGGGTGGATATGTTATATCCTTTGATTCATTGGGTATGGAAGTCAACCGTATGGCAACTCTATTTAGTGATCTGTGTGGAATTCGACTGTATGTTTATTCCATTTAAGTATTTTTATGTCCCAATATACCTTTATATGTTATTTGTTAATTTCTTTGGATTTATAGTAATATTTTGATTACAGAAATGGTAACATATGAGCGTATATTAACTATAGAGTATTCGCTAGTTCATAATGATGAAATGTATTACTTTATGATAAATAATTCATGGTTTTTATGTTTTCCCATGACTAATGTTTTCACATATTTATGCATCCCATAATAATATTGTTATTATCATACCATTTCTTGAAATTTTGTTCATATGACATAACAAATAATATAGTCAAGGATGGGATCATGGAAAAGTTATATTGTAAAAACATGAAATGATACCATGTTTCTTTTTAAAGAGATTTTGTTTTATAAAAAATGGATAGTGACTATAAGTGAATACATGTAATATCCATGATTCAATGTATGAGTAAGATATTATTATCTAATTATATAAACTAGAAATGATCTTAGATTTGAATTAATGTCATATTGATGACTTATATTTTGATTAAATAATGTTTAAGGTTGGGGATTTATAGTTGGTATCAATGGTCAATTTAAATAACTTTAAGAGATAGAATATTTACAATAGAATATCAATAAAATGTTTTTACTTTATGGTTAAATTTAAAAGATATAAAATTTTATGATTACCACATTTCTTCATTTAAGATATTTTTGATCGTGATTGATTTTCCTGGAAGAAACAGAAAATCTGTGATAGGAACAAATACAATGGGAAATAACCTTCCAAATCCACATACTGAGATGGTTGAAATTGGAACTGAATAGTTTGTTGTAATGATGTCTTAGTGGACTCAGGCAATAAATGGTGATGGTCTCCATTCTTGAGGTCAACCAAACCTATTGTAGCGGAATATATCCATCGTGGAGCATTTCATGAGGCAATGTCCCCAATCATTCAAAGTATAATATGACCATATGAATGTTTAACGGTCGAATAAATAACTATAAAAGATTTTGGATGTAATGGGTTGTTCATACAATCAATAGGGTAGTCATACTATTTATCTTTTCGATGCTGAAGCTGATTAGTGGTGGACACTGAAAAAAATAGGACAGAAAGTGAAGAGATTGACTCTTTGGAATGGGATGAATTTTAAATTATATTTCATGAGAAATATTTTCCTAAGGCTGTTAGATATAAGATGGAAACAAATTATTGGAATTGAGATTAAATAAAAAATGTTCTATGGCTATATAGGAAGAAAATTAAACCCATTTGTCAAGGTAGGTCTCAAATTTTGTCAAGGATTCATGAGTTCAAAAGTTGTGAGGAACTTTTCTAATGTCCTGAGAAGATAAAAATGGAGTTCTCTAATTATCAGGTGTTCTATGAGAGAAAAAAATGAAGTGATCCAGTTGGTAGACAATGGGGAAGAATTTATTAATGAATCCTTCAAGTAATAAAAATAAATTTCCAACTTGTGATAAGGGTGCTAAAAAATCCTAGAGAATGCCTCTCAAATTCCAGGAAGTTCTTACGTTGTAGTAATACTGGTCATATTTCTCGTAACTATAATGAAGATGATCATGAAGGTAATGAAAAACTAGCAGTAAAATGTTTTAGTTGCAATGAGATAAGACATTATGCCAATATGTGTCTGAAGATGATTACAAAGGGTGGAAAACATCAATATAGAAAGCAGAAGGGAATATAAAAATAATTTTCTACTACTATGGTTGATGTGGGACCTTGTAATGTAGGTGTTATAGAAATGTTACAGGTTTTTTCAAAATTTTACAATACTCTATTTTACTCTACATCATCACATTATTTCATTTCTGTGAAATTTTCACATAAATTGAAAATAGCACCTCAGTAATGTGATATAGATCTTTTGGTAAATTCTTTTGGTTGATTTATTAAATAAACCAAGATTTATAAGAATATTCCTATTATAATTAGTGGGATAATATTTCCTAAAAATCTTGTTGAACTTCCCTTGGTGGAATTTGATATAAATTTGGGTATAGATTGGCTTTCACTTTATTATGGTAATATACATTTTTAAATCCAAGAATGTTTTATTCAATGATTTAATACCATTGATAACATACCAAGAAGATGAAATATTGATTAAATATATAAGTGAAAGTTATCTATATCTTGTTTTTAAAAAAATGAAACATTTTTAATTAGTGACATTTCTATAGTGAATGAATTCAAATATTTTTTCCCTTATGAATTACCTGGTATTTTACCCGATCAAGAGGTTTAATCTTCTACTGATTTACTGCCTCATTCAAATATTATTTCAAAACACCCTTATGGAATTTCTCAAGTAGAAAACATGAAATTAAAAAACTATTGTAATAATTACTTGATAAAGGTTTCATTCGACCTAGAACTTTACCATGGGTGCTCTTATTTTATTTATGAAAAAAGAAATTTGGTTCAATGAGACTGTGTATAGATTTCATAGGAATGAATCACTTCACAATTAATAACAAGTATCCATTACCTCATATCAATTATTTGTTTGATTAACTCTCCGGAAATTTGTTTTTTTCAACGATTGATTTGAGGTCTGGGTACCATCAACTGAAGGTGAAGGAGGATTACATTCCAAATAAAGTTTTCTGAATGATATATGGGCATAATGAGTTTTTATTTATGCCCTTTGGGTTATATAATGCACCTTCTATAATTATGAATATCTTTAGTGGAGTCTTTCATTGGTTTTTGGATCAGTTTGTGGTGGTGTTTATAGATTATATTTTCTAATATTCTAAAAGCATATTGGAACATGAATGTAACTTAATGTTCTTTTTGAAAACTATAAAATAAAATATAAAATATGGAAATATTAGTTGGAGTGAATTTTGTTTGCACAATTTTTTTTCTTTAGTTATATTGTTTATAAATATAGCATAACTATTGACACTTCTAATACAAATGTTGCAGTAGTGTGGAAAAGAAAAACCAATATCACAAAGATTCATTATTTTCATGGATTAGAGGGTTATTTCTAAAGGTTTTTTGAAAACATTTCTTGATTATCTAGCCCACTAACTAGGATAACATGTAAGGGTGTTAAGTTTATTAGGGAAAAAAGAATGATATGGCTATTTTCAAGAATTGAATAGAAGATTGGTAAGTTCTCCAATTTTGGCCATGCCTCCCAAGAATAGTGAATTTGTTATATATAGTGATTCATCATTGAATGGAAATGGTTATTTCTTAATAACAAATGATCGGGTAATTGATTATTCTTCACATCAGTTAAACTTCATGAGATAAATTATACTGTACATGATTTTTAATTTACTACTATAATTTTTTTCATTAGAAATTTGGAGGCATTATTTGTATTGCATAAATTGTGAAATATATATTGGTCAAAAAAATTTGAAGTATATATTTACCTAGAAGTAATTAAAAATTAGATAGAGTATATGGCTGTAATTAATCAAGGATTATTGTTAAACGATTCATTGCTATCTAAGAAAGGAAAATAAAGTGGATTATTATTTTAGTTGAAAGAGTAATGAAACATAAACCATGCTATGTTTTAATGATATACTTTGGATATTGATTTGATGAATTTTTTATTTGAAGTTATTGGTGTAGGGAATTCCTCTATTTTTTAGGTGTTGTGAAATCATCTATAACCGAAAGAATTAAGAAAGCACCAAATTAAAACAGTGAGTTGCGGAAATAGTTATAATTGGTTCAGAAGGGTATGTTACTTGAATTTAACATTAGTAACGATTGTGTTTTGAGGTTTAGAAAGAGATTATGTGTGACTTGTGATTCATAGGTGAAGAAAGGGTTGTTATGTAGAGATCATAGTTCTCTATTCTCAGTTCATCCTGGTAGTACTGAGATGTGTAAAGAGCTTAAGGAATATTAGAGGTGGGATGGAATGAAAAGAGATATTGCTGACATTACCCTGCTTTGATTGATTTTTCAATAGGTTAAAGAAGAGTGGAAGTTACCAAAAGAGATAATTCATCCTTTTCCAGTGACATAGTGGAAATTATAAAATGTTTCCATTGATTTTGTAGTAGGCCTACCAAAGACTTCTCCAGTTAGGAATGAAATATGTGTTATCATTGATCGATTGACTAAATCTGGTCATTTTTCCCTATTTAAAATACTCTTTTTCTAGAAAGACATTCTATATTTTATATTAAATATATTTTCATGTTACATGGAGTTACCTCTCTATTATATGGGATCGTGATCCCATGTTAACTTCTAACTTTTGGAAAGGCCTTCAGAATTTATTGGAAACTAAATTAAATTTCAGTACAGTTTTTTATCCTCAATAATATGGGAAGTTAGAAGGAACAATTTACACCTTGGAGGATATTTTATGTGCTTTTTCAATGGATTACCAGGTTATTTGGGATCACTATATTTCATTGGATGATTTTTCATATAATAATTGTATTCATTCCATTATATATATGGCCTCATTTGTTGTATTATATGGAAAAAACTATTGAACTACATGTTTTTAAGATGATGTAGGTAAATGTATGTTTATGGAACTACAATTTATAGAATAGATGGTAGAAAAATTTCAATTGACTCTGAAGCACATGAGGACAGCTCAAAGCAAGAAAAAATTTTATGCGGATAACCAGAGGAAGGATCTTTATTTCAAGGTAGGAGACCATTTCTTTCTCAAAAATTCTCTATGGAAACTTGTGATGTGTTTTGGTAAGAAGGGAAATCTGAGTTTGAGGTTCATTTTACCATATTAAATCATAGATAAATTTGGATATATTACCTACAAAGTGGCATTAACTCCAATTATATCCTATGTACCTAATGTTTTTCATGTTTCAATTTTGAGAAAGTATAATCTGGATCCACCACATGTTTTGAGACCAGAGGTAGTTTAATTGGAAGACAATATTTATTATGAGGAATAGAAGATAAATATTCATGATCATAGATAGAAAGTGTTACAAAATAACGATATTATTTAGTTAAATGTTTTGTGGAAAAACATTATTATTGAAGATAAAATGTAGGAATCTTAAAATGATATGAAAGATAAATACACCCACTTATTTGATAAGTAAATTAAATTGTGGGGACATAATTTCCAAAAAGGGGGAAGGGATTTAACATATTATGTACTTATAAAACAATATATTTTCATATATATTATCATTTATGAATTGGATATTAATTTTAGGTTAAAGGGGGCACTTATTCTGATAGCATACATGACACGCAAAAATTGGTTTCTTTGAAATATTATGCTGCATATAAAATTGATTTATACTGAAAAATATTACAATAATATTGTGATTATTTTTAATGGTATTTAATTCCTAGACATTGTATTGGGTGGAATGAAAAAAAATAATTATAATATGATTACCCATATTTATTAAACTTTTTAAATTTATCCATCAAATTTTAGATGTTTTAAATGAGAATGAATCCAATTTTAAGCATAAAATAATCTAATATTTTTAAAAGATTGATTTAAAACCATTTTATGGAGAAACATTTTTAAATATAGTTTTTGTAACTTTTATATATATTATTTTATAAAATAAACTACTCATTTGAATTTCAAATATTAATGTTTACTTTGGTTGACATTTTGGTATTTTTCTGATAAAATGTGTATTTTATTGAATAGTAAACAATATGCATTTTAATTTATAATAGCCTTTTCGTATATGTTAGTTTTATATTTACTCCTAATATAATTTTATAGCCTTTTCATCAAAAACATACTTCTACTATAATTTTATAGAAGAACGTGACATGATCACATGTGGTTAAGGATTTTGCAGTTCATGGAATTTTCCACAATCCATGTAACTTTTATCCAGTAAAACAATAATAGCAAGACCCATAAAATTTTACAAAGGATCATGGAATTGCGTAATCTCAAATATTTTGCAACCATGGTAAAAATTAATGAAAACTAAATGATGGAGGATCATAAATAATATAATGATTCTCACACTATAAATGGTTCCCATATTGCGTTCCTCAATCTAGGACCTCTTAACATATTTACATATTTTAATACAATATTTCAATATGGTAAATCATGTTTCCTGTAATGGACCTACAATTTAATTATAAAACATAATATTAAAGTTAAATTAATAATTATTTAAAAAATATTCTCTATTCATAATAAAAATATAAATAATTTTTTTAAATACATGTATTATATAGCATCTGAACTCCCTTAAAGACTATTATTTTTTTTGATAATATTAGTCATCATGTGTCAATATCATCTCTCTTTTTCATACTCCAACAAACATTTAACCTTCTAAATTTACATCATTTAGCCATATATTTCTTGATTAGCATAGATAATGGGTTTTAAATGTTCCCCCATATTCTGTTGTTAGGGTTCATATGATAAATAAAATGAAAAAAAGGAAAAATAGAATCATATATATTCTATAAAAAGTGTTATTTCAATAAAAGACATATACACACCAAAAATGATGATTGTTTTCTCTATATACTCAACCTTGTATCTCTTATACACATTCCTTGTGATGTTTTTAATACTATAATTTTGGTAAGCATGAGTAGTTATCCATGAAAGACCATAATATTGTATATCATCATTAATCACTCGATTCCTATAAAAAATTAGGCATATTTCCCAAAATCTTGACAAAAAAAATATCAAAGGAATGTGATAAACTAACTCCATGATTGGAAGTTATCCTTATCAAAAGAAAAACAAAAAATAACAATGCAACGATTTATATCAAATGTGGTGGAAATAAATAATATTTTAGTATAATTTACATATAAATATGTTCTATAAATCTGGATAAACTAGTTATAATATCTAGAAGAAGATACATTAAGTACGAATATCAAAAATAATCTATCAAATAAATCCTTAGATTGATTAAATACGAACTACTAGATAATATATAAAAATTTATGTAACTGGAAAACAACATGATTTTTATGACACAAAAACTATAAAAGATTTGGTAAATCATCATAATAGTCCTTGAAGATCCCATAAACATTAAAATTGGCCTTTTATTTTGATTCAAATTCCTCCTGGTAAGAAATATGATAACCATAAAGTTGTTTGATCTCCTGCACCAAAATAACCAAATGAACGTCATGACATGCTTCTATCATCTAAACTATAATAAATGAAATAAAATTCCACATGGATTACCAAGTGACCATTTGATATGTTTGGGTTCACACATGTGTGTGGAGTAAATAAATAAATTCTCTAATAGTTGAAAATGTTATCAAGTATAGATTCAATATGAATCTAATAATGTGAATAAAAAAACTCATGCCTAATTATATAAATATTTCTCTTTGTTTATTCCATAAAATAATTGTAATATCACTCAATACTATACTGTTTGATTATTTTCCTCATTAATTACTTTCTATCAAAATATATCCTAATGCATAATACCCCTTCATCCAACACAATATTTTTTTACAAATAATTATTAGAAATTATATATTGGGAGTGAATATTAACTAATTATATTTTTTATAGGACTTCCATATTTTTTATTGACCATATAGTTGATAGTGGGGGATTATTCAAATATAGGTGTGATGATTCATATATTAACTCTAATGTCCGTCAACAATATCTTCATATATCACATCCCCAACATCTTACTTATTGTTATAAATGTTCACCATCCTTAAAATTTTCCATAGTCAAAACTAATTCATGTGGGGGGATTTCCCTAAAAACGTCAATCTCTTAATGAAATTTAATATCCTAAGGATATAACGACATATCCTGAGGTGACGATGGAAAAACATCCATTTTAAATGTAATATCCTTGATAATAGATATAATTACATACCAATATATTGTATAATCATTATTTTTTTCTTTAACAAAAGGAAAATGTATTCCTAATCCTCATAATCAATAATTTGATAAGCTACATTACACAACCTATCTTCAAATTATAGATGTTAGTATACAATGGATTGTATCACTTGGAAATCCAGGATTCAAAATCATTGATTTATTTTCCTCTAATGGTATCCCACTACTATACAATGACTTAGAGAAATCTCTCATGCTTTTTTCCTTAAATAACTGATTCCTTGTTCTATATGAATTATTTTACTATTTAATATTGATATTAATTCATATTTATATGTGATTTAAAAAAACAATATTTTAAATTAATATAAATTTTCATTTTAAATGATTATATTCTAACTATTAAAATATAAAGATATTATATAGTGTGTCTATTGGAGTAAATAGAATGGAAATCACCAAATAATACCCCAAGGTGTTTCAAACTAGTTGTATAGTTCATCCTCTTTTCCGTGCAATTAGTGATGATTGAGATAATACCCAATACACCCATTTTATGTTAATACCCATTGGTGAATCTATATCAAATACATTATCTATATTTTTTTATCCATATAAAACATTTCATTACTAAGATACCATGCACATTATAATAAATATTAATTTTTTTTCTATAGTATACATTTATCCATGATGTTTTTACTAAGGTTTTATAGTACTAATTTGTATATTGTTAATAATATTTAAACATATTGTTTATAGTGGATTAATAAAATAATGAATCACCAAAGCATATTATCAGGGACTATCAAATTTAGTGCCTCTTTGAACCTATTTATCATGAACTAGGTGATCATTGAGTGAATAATATATATTTCCTTTGCATGGTTGATAACCCAAGGTGTATATGTGCCATATCCTATATATGTTTGTTTGAAAATAGACTTGAATTACATTTCTAGGAGACTAAAGTATGTTTACTTTACCAAAATACTGATACACATTCATATGGTTTGACATATCTGTACGATTAAAAAATATTTTATAATACTAATTTAAAAAATTAAATACTGTAATATTTGTACATAATAATCCATTACTAATAATTAAAACTTTATTAATAAAATAGTATATTGATAATTACATAATTATATTAATAATAAGTCATGGAACATTATTATAATCAATTTTGTATTTCTAAACATAAAATATTTTAAAATTCCTAACAATTATTGCATTATACATAAAATTTTGTCCTTATACTAAAAGTTATAACATTACAGTGAAAATTTATCATTGTAAACTAATATTAGAAAATAAAATTTGACCACATTTTTAACATTTAATCATGCACATACAATCCGAATTTTGATAATTTACTATGAAATGTAGTGTATATTTTTTTAATAATTAAACATGCACATTTACATTAAAAACATTTATTATAATAAACTAATATTAAACATTCACATACAATCAAAATAAATAAATAACATAAAATAATATATTACACTAAAAAATAAATAAGTTTTAGTTATTTACATATAAATTAATAATAAAGTAATGATTAAAAATTAAAATTAATTATCTACTAATTAATTAGTAATTAAAAAAAATAAGAATTTATTAACTAATAACTGACTACTAATTTAATCTAACAAAGATATTACACTAATAATTAACTAATAATAAATAAATTAATGTACGTAAATTAAATAAAAACAAAAAACAAAAAATAAATAACTCAAACATTCGAAGGCCAAAAAACCAAAGAACCAAATTTATGGGAAAATGTTATAACTAGATCAATAACGGGAAGAGTGGGTGTGAGAGGAAATAATTGGATGGGTGGCCTTTTAAAGAGAATCCCCACTCCTGAGAATCAATTGAATTGATTCACTAAATTAAATTTATGACTAAAGTGATCAATTCAATTTACTATCTATAATATTTTGGTAATGAGAATTAGTTAAACTGAATCATACCATTGACAGAATTTATTTCCATTTAAATTAATTCTTGGTCATCTCATTTTCCAATAAAAAATCCAAACATAGGAAATTTAAAAATAAACATTTTCAAAAAAAATCCACACTAAGAAGAGGCATTACTATTACAAATGAAATAAGGACATCCATAATGATTGGGATTAAAGGGGGGGAAATTTTTCATGATTTTTTTTACTTTTAATTACCACACTAAGAAGTTGTAAATTTCTATTATTGATGACTATATGTGGAATCACCATTTCACCTCTTTAATTTTTTCCCTTTTCAACTAGTTGAAAATAATCAATGAATAATGTACACAAAAAATATAAAATATCTAATATCTTATGTAAAGAAAAAAATAGAGTTATATCCAATGGAAACTACCTTTTCTTGTTCTCTGTGAGTTATACATATATATACACAAATAATTATTTAAATTCAACAATAAAAAAGAAAAATCATTCAAATAATATAATCATCTGATATATAATGGAACAAAAACATTATTGTTTTACGAAATTAAAATTTTAAACATGTAATCCAAACCATTAAATAGATTTTGTGTCAACGACATCTCGATTTTTTTCTTATCCCAAAATTTAAATGAGTGAATTTAATCAAAACTACGTAAAAATATAATGTTTATCACCTAAAAAATTCTTACTACTAGAATCACATCTTCAGTTATTATTGTTTATGAAATACTAGAAAACATTGATGTTTGTCCTAGGTATATAAATATTCATTTTTTCAAATATTTTGATTTTTTTAATAATAATGTTTTTTATTATTATTCCAATGATAAAATGTTCAAGGTGGATTTATTAAACATATAATCAAATGGATTAAAATTACAAATCCCAATCCCCTAAAAATTATTAAGAAATATTAATGTGTTTAGTTTATTTCTGGAATTTATGAAAAATTAATATTGGTTAATATTAGACATATTTAAATTTATGTAAGTATAATGTGATTATTTTTATTTGTGTGGAAGTTTTTTCCATATTGAATAATGGAATAAATGGATTGAACATCATTCCTAGAAATATGTATCTTGTGGGAGAGAAATCAATATATTGGATGATAGATTCCCCATTCATAGAGGATGGAACAATAAAACTAGATTGGTTAGTATTGTTATGAATATAATGATGTGGATAGTTTTATTGTAGTATATTTGGGGAATTGACATGATTTCTTGTTCAACCTACCATTGCATGTTGGAGTCATTCACAGAGGCGCATATGGGTATAATAACTACATTTGATGATATTAGGCGAAAACTATAAGGATAGAAAACATGGTTGTTATTCAAACATCTCTATAACATCATAAAAATATATAATAACTTGTTATATTATTAGTCATTTCATCTCTCAAAATGAACACCTAAATACCTATAGGTTTAGTGTATTTAGAGACTATAAACATAATAAAATTATTTTCCAACCATTCTTCTAATTCCCCCAAAACTATTTATCATACTACATACTCTTATAGAATATCATATATATAAATATTCTTAAGAAAATATGAAAATGAAAGCATAATAAATTGTGAAATCTGATGCTCAGTGAGGGGTGAAACTAATATATGACAATCGAATATCATAAGGGTGAACATAATAAATATTTGGTATTGATAAAATATTAAAGGCATATTAAAATAGCATAATTAAATAATACCTTCTATAATGTTGTTAACAAATCATAATCATGAAATAATCCATTGATGATAATATGTATCATGATTCATTGGTGTGTGTAAAAATGATTCAATACTCATGATACAAGATAACAATACATGGGTACGTTTAATAATATATGAATATGGCACAATCATATGATTAAAAATCATAAAATATATAAATGTTGAAAAAACATGTCATGATTAACTAGGTAAACCACTTATCCAAAACATAGTGAACATAGGCTATGTCACGAACCATCTTGTATACCCTAGTAACCCATTAACCGAGCCAGTCCTAACCTATCCTGAATAGTATTCAATATCCACAGTGGTTGGTGAGTGGAACTAGGAAATATAAAATATGCTTCTGGTAATGAATTTCCCACAAAACATAGTGAGAACAATACAAGATAGTCAATATTAATACAAAAGAAACTCCTTTATTAGTAATGTACCAGATGTCAAAAAAGGAATTAATGCCTAATGTACTACAACCCACTTACTAATGAAGGGAAAACAAACCAATCCCATGATGACACAACTCACAACATCAACGGTTCAACAACTAGATCAGCCTTCAAGAGATCATTTCCCCATTCTCGAACTTGAAATGATATAATCTACATACACCTAACGGAACTAGTAGGGTGTGAGCTAAAAATCAAAGTAGGGTATCAATTCATATTCCATAAGAGATTCTAATAATAGATTATCCAAAGGAATTATTTCAATTTTAAAATAAATATGTTTGTAATTTCAATGAATATTTAAAAAAACATTCAATACAATTCAATGGATGGAAAAAAATAATTTACGAAAAGGAATTACATGTGATGGAATTTTTATAAAACAATGGATTAAATAAAATATATATATAAATCCATAAGGAATGTAAGTAGTTCAACAATAATGGAATATATTTATATCTAAAATATAAAATAGGTGAATGACATTGTCATCTTCCAAATAGGATTGAATGTTTTATAATATATGAATCTTCACTTTGTAAGTGATCATGAATGTATGTGTATAAACACATCCCTCTAACACTAGAAAAATGTGACTAATAACCATCCCCTTAGGGATGTGACTTACTACATTTATGTTCCATAACATTTAGTAAGTGTAGACTATGTCCAAATAACTCTCAAACAACTTAAGGATTTCATAATCTGTTGCACAATCAATTATAGGAAATATATTTTAAGGCTGCATAAAAAAACATTAAATCCCATTCCCCTGTTTTAAATTCCCATTTTCCATTAAAAAATAAAAGTGTTTTTAATCCAAAACTTGCTTATTTAACATGACAAAACTACATAGTTACTATCAAAACAATTTTATGCCTTTCTCACATGTTCAGAATAAATTCAAATCCATTTCCATAAATTTCATCATTAAATTATATAATTATATTCAACAATTAAAGGTAAATAGATTCCATAATATTTAAATTAAATAATTTAAATCAACCACATTTAACAAACACTCCTCAATTTAATGGAATTGTGTTTTTCCAAATTTACTTGCCAAAACCATTTTAAATATCCCAATTCAATGTAATTTGGATTTATATAATCAATTAAAATGAAGTACGAGAATTTCAATTTTAATTATAAATTTAATAAATCAATAAATTTGAGGGTTAATCAATTTGTCCAAAAGGGTCTGAAGCACCTACCTTTCCCGAAAAACCAAATCGTGCAACGGAACTCGTCAATGAGAACAATGATTTTAAAGACATCGAAACTAAACCTAAAAATAAGATCTATAGGTACATAGAATAGATATGTAAATTTCAATATGATACATTGAAATCTGAAAGTATTATAAAGAGATAAAGACTAAGAACAAATATAATGCTTAAGTGGGAATTCGCACCACAAGACAAATGATTATTGAATGTCGAATGAAGAAACCCAGAAGGGTTGGAGGGATCCAAGAACACATGGGGAATGCTTTAAGTTGAGAGAAAAAAAATTGAGGAGGGAAAAAATATCTCAGCCATGATATCTAATTAAAAATTTCATTTAGGTTATTACATGACATGTAATCCCACTACACATCATGAAATAATTATGTTTTATAGCTGCTGAAAACATGTCTTTTTAAAATGAAGAATCATTCATTAAATGACTCAAAAAATGTAAGGGATCAACACACTGTATAACCTTTTATGGTGTGAATCTTCTCATGAAATGAACCTTCTCACTGTATGTACTTAGTGACCATTACACATCCTATAATAGTTACATAGTCTGTAACCCTCTATCTGACTAAAGAAAGGCTAGTTAATGTAGAGAGTCCAAAAAATCTATGATTTCACCATTATAGGTATCCTGTCAATTCATTGTCAACCATACCCAGTCAATGAAATGGAAAAACCCTAACATTTGTAAAGTCATACCTATCATATTGGGAAATAGATTTTATAATCTCAACCCCATAAAAACATTCTAAATCCAAAAATCAAATGAAGAGGCTTCCATGACAAAATGATGAGGCCACTACTCTCTCCTCAGTGCCCTGTATTCCCATGTATCATGATTATCATAACTTTACTTCCATATAACACGAACCAAAGGTTTAATACTCCCATGATGTAACTTCCTCTCAAAATTAACTCTCCTTATAAGAAACTGATTCAATGATAAATTAGGTTCAATCTCAAGATCACTCTAGCTCAAAACAAGAGGTGAATCAAATAAATACTATCTCATCTATGATACATAGAACATGTTATGTATCAACATTAGCATTTATGGAAGTGCTAAATGGTATGAAACATTCTACATCTACTCAAAAACATCAAAAGGTCCCATAAAATGAAGAGCTATATTCCTTTTCCTCCAAAGCCGTCAATAAACCAGCTAGTGGGAAATATTCAAGAACACATAGTCACTGATTGAAAACTCTTGAGGTCTATGGTAACGATCGGCATAAGACTTGTATAAGATCTATTATTTATATATTATCTAATAAATTAACTGAATATTTATTGTTTCCACTTGAAGAATCATTGTTCTAACCAAAGATCATTCAGTATTCTATGACCAACACAACATGGATTTACAAGGAAGACCATACAATGCCTCAAAAGATTCCATTCTTATCACAGACTGGTAACTATTTCTATAAGAAAATTCAACCAGGCTCAAGTGATCATCCCAATCCCCACATATGTCAATAAAAAGTTGTGTATTATATCCTCAATAATATTTTTAGCTCACATTATCTAGCCATATGATTGTGGATGGTAGGTTATGATCAAATAGACCTAAGATCCCAGTTCCTCT
Source organism: Viscum album (assembly GCA_963277665.1). Lineage (NCBI taxonomy): Eukaryota > Viridiplantae > Streptophyta > Magnoliopsida > Santalales > Viscaceae > Viscum > Viscum album. The sequence goes on from OY728119.1 coordinate 1,084,251,051, forward strand.
TGAATGCCTCTCCAAAATCAAAAATTGAAACAAGGATATCTTTCTGAGACTATAATAGATTGAACTCAATGAAAAATGAACAATCTCTATGTTGTATATATTTCCTAACTTCTCAACTTTGGTTGTATCTTGAATGGATATAAAGTGAGGCGACTTGGATATCCTATTGATGATAACTCATGTCCCATTCTTCGTTCTCTGGGTATGTGTCAACCCAACCACAATGTCCATATAGATTTCATCCCACATACATGTAGGGACTAGAGGTGGCAGAAGTATACCTTAAGGTTTGTAATGCTCTACCTTAACCTACCGGTATGTATAATAGTGGGAAACAAACAAAACAATGACCCATCTTATACTTAGCCACTAGAACTATCACCACATTTCACAAAACATCTTAGTGGTTCCTAGGTGTACAACCCACTGGTACTTATTACAGTCTCCCATCAAAGCCCTTATTGTTGCTAACAACACAATGATGTGATCTACATAGCATAGAACAACCTCTTTAGAGAAGAACCACTATGAAATTATCTCACATCCTTAAATAGTATCTCTAATTATATAAAATTCTTTATCAATATATTTATCCAAAATATTCATTTCAAGAAGAGTGGATATCATCAGAATGCTGGAAAAAGAAACATTATCCCCATCCTCTTGAACTATAATATGAATTTTTTCAAAGAGATCCATAAAATTTGCCTCTTCTAAATATTATTTGACGACCGTGGTTGGATGTTTTCTTCTCAACACATCTGCAATGATATTTCCTTTCCCCATGCTATGGGTGATTTCAATGTCAAATTTTGGTTCAAACTATTCCCAACGCATCTGGATAAGATTCAAATATTTTTTCACTGTATATATATGTAAATACCTATAAATTTCAAGGGAATTTTTTTTCTTAATTTTATTTGGAATTTTAAGTGTACACAGTTTCTGACAGCACCTAATTCTGAGTGCAGGTGTGCCCGAAATCAATTTCCGAAGTTTAGCTCGGGTACGTTAAGTGAACGAACGAGCGGGTTTTCCTAACTTTTGAACCGGTGCTCGGAATCAAAATCCGATGACACCGCTGAAACCACAACACCGGTAATTTATTAAGAACACCTTTTCTGGAGCTGCGTTTGCTCAGGTGAGGTTATTAAATTTTGGGGTTAACTAAAGAAGGAAATAAAATTTTGTGCAACCAAATTTTATTTTTATTTAAGGTAGCTTAACCCTAAGCATGATGGTTGGAGTGTGACCCGCTAATACCCTAACTCCTAGGTAGGATATTAGTGAGGTGGGGCCCACACGATCCCCACCCCTTTATTTCCTTTTACCTTCCATGTGCATTTAATATGGTAACTCACCCGCACCCCCTTTTTAAATGACAAGTCAACTCTCGAGTTTAATTTTTTTTAAACGACCCGTTAATTTTCAAACACTTGATAATTATTTCATGATCTGTTTTTGAATTTCAAAAACCGTTGGCATGGGAAATAAAATAAGGCAAAGCCTTATTTTAGTAAGTTTTGTTTCGTTGTGCGGGATGAATTGGGAGATGAATTACTCAAGGCCTTGGAACTTATTCTTCCTCCTTGAAGAATGCGAAAAACGCACCGTCACTGACCAATAACGTCGGCCTCCAATGAAGGACAAAAAAGGATGCCGATTCCTCATAGATCGATGACACGAAGCCGTGTACCGCGACACCGAAAATCCTCCTTCTGCGACGCTTCTTCGACGACTTTCCTTCTCCCGTGATGAACCTCAGTTTGATGACACCTTGAGGTAAGGAGTTTGGTTTAATTTTATTTATGTGTATTATATCCTCGGTCATTGATTAAATTATTGATAGTCGTTAAGCCGCCTGTTATCGTAATAACGGGACGAGGTCGTACCGCACGAACATGGCCGACCCTCCTCCCCCTTTTTATGTTTGTTCTTATTGCGGCACGAGCAAAGGCAGCACGGTGTAGTGGAACCATGTGGAAACAATGAAGAATGGGCGAAGAAGTGTGGCGCCATCACGCCGCGCTGTTGCGGCGATTAGAAGGCACCGAAGATTATTTAATTGACGGTGGATCGTTGGGCGTTGATGGAATGGGCCGCAAAGGTGTTTTGAAGGCTTCACAGTGAAGGGTAGGTCCCGAGAGGAATGCCGGTGAAAATGGCAGGCAGAACGGACCACCGGAGCACGTTCGATGGTCCGCAGAAGGCCCTTCTGGTGCGCCGCACCGGCCTGGTGGTGCCGGCGGCGGCCAAAACCGGCCGATGGCCGAGAGGCGGTGGCCCTCGGCGCGCAGCCAGGAAGGACCGCCGCGGCTGAAGCTGCAGCGGCGGGCGGATGGTCTCATGGCCACGCTGGACCGAGGGGGAACGCGGTGCTAGGCCGCATCTTGTGGCAAGGAGCGGCCCCCATGCGGGGCCACGACGTCCATCAAGGGGGCAGCTGCCCCCTTTGCGCGGCTGCTCGGCCGGCGCCAAGCCGACCCTGCTCGGCCGGCACCGAGCCGCCCCGGTCCGGACCGGCCGCACCGGGTCGAGCCGCCCAGGTTGGGCTAGGCCGGGCCATGCCCAGCCGGGTCGGACACAATTCAGGCCGACCCAGGGGGGTTGGGCCGGGTCGGACTGGGCCCAGAACCCCCATTTTCAGACCACTTCCTGTATTTTGCCCATATCTTGGGATACGGATCTCCGATCGATGCACCGTCAATTGCGTATAGATCCTTGGATCAAGGCGGTCGTTTTGGTATATTACACTCAAGGTTTCGATGAACTTTGGGTATTTCCGGGTTGGTTCGAACACAAAACCAATTGGGCCCTCGGAGCGGAAACACTTATTACTTGAGCTCCAGACGTATGATTAACGTGTCGTCGACTTTGTTGGATTCCTATTAGTGAGATAGACCTTTTGGATTACTCCACTCGAGGTTTGGATGCTGTTGGAGTGTGGTCAGGATGGTTTTGACTTAAAAACCAACCGGGCTCCTGGAACGAAAAAGCTAGTAACTCTCAGAACGGGCATCCGATTGACGCGACGTCTATCACATTGTGTTATTTTTGATGAGACAGAACTTTGGGATACATCAACTCCGGACTATGTCTCAGTTGATGTATCTAACCCCCCCCCCCCCCTGGTACATGGAGCGGACCCTCCCGAAACGAGCATGTTGTGTGCGGGAACCCTAGTGTTGGCTGCGTTTGCGACGACGATGACTTCCGTACTGGAATCCTCCGTGGGTTCGACAATGGCGACAACTGTATGGGAATTCTCGATGGGTTTGAAAGTGATGACTATGGTACACTCAATCTTTATGAAACCCTAGAGCGGGCTAAGACTTGACGACTGCTGATCGATCGACTCGGTGTGTTTCGGATAGCCTAGTGGGGATCACTTGGCTGTAGTGACAGACCCACAGCAGAGGAGCGCTTGGTTGTAGCAGCAAACCCAGAGCGGAGGAGCACTTAGTTTTAGCGGTAGACCTGTGGTACTCAACAGAAGGAGTACCTATGGAGGCTATGAGGGGGAGCGCTTGGTTGTAGCTGCAGACCCATGGTGGGAAGCGCATGGTTGTAGCAGTTGGCCCACAGTACTCGACAGGTGGAGTACTACAGCAGTCCAAGGTTAATGGGAAGCACATGGTTGTAGCGTCATGCCCACTGTACTCGATAGAGGAGGAGTTTCCCCAACAGGTATGGTTTCGACCTCATGATTAAATCCTGTTTTGAGCTGAGTCTTAACTTCCAATCATTATATTCGAAATTATTGACTTGTGGATTTAGGTTGTGTTATCCTGTGTGTATTGCTTGTGCTATCCTGTGTGGACGTGATCGAACTTGGGCACGAATGTTGGAGCCAAACTGGAAGTGATGAGTTGGGTATATGTATGGGAATATAGCTAAGTAGTGTTTGATGTTACTTCATGATTGTATCTTTTCTTTGTGGTTTATCCTTTGTGGATTTAGGGAGACCTTCAGAGGTCTCGAGGTCCCTACTGAGTATCGTATACTCACCCCTGCACAGGCTTTTCCCACACTATGTTGTGTTGGTTTCAAATGACGGACATCACTGATCGAGGGTGAGGCTTGTAGAGTTGGGCAGTCCCTGGAGGAGGAAACCACGACGAGTCGATACCCGGGGGTGGATATCACGACGAGTCGGTACCTGGAGGTGGACCACTGGACGGGATGCATACAGGGTGGAAGGCAGGACACGAGGAGCTGAGAAGGCTATCTGTACCCACCCTTCAGGTGGTATTTCTAGTGGACGGATCGATGTTGCTTCTTTACTTTTCAGTTGTTGTACTTCTTTTCCAGTTGTACTTTACTTTCAGAATGGTTTTGTATTTTGGCCCACTTACTTTTCCGCACTTACTTGTACCCAGTTTTACTTAGTGTTTACTTCTGCTGGCTTACTCTATTGTGTTTGTTTACATTTTAAAGGAAATACCTTCCCCTTTTGTCGTTATTTACACATTGGTTCTAGTCGCCAACCCCTGGCCTATGGGAGGTGGGATTGGGTTAGTCACGGCACGGGCCCCGAGGATGGGTCGTAGAAAATTGGTATCAAAGGGAGGTTCAGTTATACCACAGAACTCTGGACTCTGATCTTTCTATTATGTGAAGCAATAGTGTTAACGGTATTTAGTGTGGTTATCAGTCCAGGGAATCCAGTGTTGGTGCGACGACCGACTTATCCGTACACCAGGACCCTGACTTCTGATTTCCGACTCAATTCACAAAAACATTGATTGCATGTGTGTTTCAAAAGTTTTCTTTGTGATTACTTTTTATCATATCACCATGTATACTATTTTACTATGGCGTACCTGTTTCTTTTCAGTATGGCCCCACGAAAGCAGCCAGCTAGGGTTCTGAGCGTTGTGCGAGACGACAGCCCACCGAGCGACGAGGCCTCGGTGCAGGGCCCTTTGACAGTAGAGGCACCGGCAGTACCTCTACCCTTCGATCCATCGATGCTACCAGCCCCAGCCGCTGATAGTGCACGTTTCCTTAGAGCACTGCATGTGTTTCAGCATCATATACCGCCCAGGTTCTATTGGGAGACGGACCCTCATGGAGATAGGATTGGCTGGAGGCGGTTGTTCGAGTTTTCAGGTTAGTGGGGACACCAGCTGACCTCATGGTGATCCTCGCAGCGAGGCTCTTGCACGCAGTAGCAGGAAAATGGTGGAGTGTGATGCTCCAGGTGCACGATGAGGAATATCTTCTTTGGACGGACTTTGAGAGACTCTTCTGCTTAGACTTAGTCCCATCCACCCTCTATGCGGTGCGCATCTAGGAGCTACTACAACTATGACAGGGCAGCATTACTGTAGCCCAGTACTCATCAAGGTTTACCGATCTATCTTGCTATTCCACAGACATAGTACAAGGCCAATTATTCAGGGCCCAACCCTTCGAGCTGCGGCTCATGCGAGAGATCATAGATTCAGTTGTTTCTCACAACATCTCGACGCAGATAGGGGTGTTGGAGAAAGCCCTCTTATTGGAAAGTTTCCTTGCTGAGCAGTCTCCAGCAACAGGACCCACCACTAGCTGGCATGTGGCAGAGTCTTCTGCAGGGGATAGTAGAAAGATGACAGAGAGGTCCAAAAGGACTAGACCTACAGGTGGTCGACCGCATGACACCGGATTGTTTGTGCGAGGAACCCAAGGAGGAGAACGACTTACCATGAACGAACAGTGTTACTCCTGCGACGGGGTCGGTCACATGGCTCGTGACTGTCCGACCCGCCATACCGATGATCAACAGATAAACGAAGGAGATCCCAAGCAGAGGCAGAGGTTCGATTGAGGTAGACCGCATGGAGCAGGAGCTGTGGCAGGGGAGATGTCTGTGCAGCTGGAGGTGGACGAAGCTTTGATGTGTTAACACCACGTCTACCAGGAGGTCCACCTCGACCGCAGGGAACAGGTGGACATGGGAGAGCTCAACTTCAGGCAGATGAGGCCTACAATCATGGAGCTCCAGGAGAATATGGATAGGAGCGGGACTAGCTCCAGAACTAGAGACTATTGTTCATGTTGCTTCTAGATTTGATGATGTTTGTTTGCAGATGCTTTGTGTCTTTGTAATTTGAGCTGTAGTAATAAAAGACACCTTTCTTGTGGAGTTTACCTTCCGGTATTCTCTTTATGTTGTTACTAAGAGGTTCTGGTTTGAAAACCGTTGACTTGAGCCTCACTTTGAGATACCTACTAGAGGAGATCCAGTGACAACACACTACTGCCAACAGTGTGACTCAACCCTTGGAGGTGAGAGTAATGGTTGGATCTCATGGTAGTAGCTTCAAGGACTTACGGCATCATCCTTGGTATGGATTAGTATCATCCAGGTCTGGATTGACTGTATTAGGTGAAGAACGTGGTTCATCCAGGGGATGAGACCGAATTTCTCTTATCGGCAAAGAAGAAATCTCAGCAGCTCTTGTAGGAACAGAAATGGTCCAAGTCATCCAAGAGCGGATGAGGACAGCTCATAGACAAAAAAAGTCTTGTGCTGATAGGGGCGGAGACCACTAGAGGTCTAGGATGGTGACCGCATCTTCTTACGGGTCTCAGCTCGACGTGGATTACGGAGATTTGGCTGAGGCGTCAAGTGATCTTCGTGCTTCATCAGACCATTCCAGGTCCTCAGTATGATAGGCGAGGTGGCTTATCGGCCGGCTCTACCACCTCAGTTGCACCGGGTGCACGAAAAATTCAACACATCTCAGCTGAGGAGATACGTGCACGACCCGGCACATGTCATCGACCATGGGGAGCTGGACATTGACGATAGGGAGATATTCACGGAGGTTCCAGTGGGGATCGAGGATCGACAGGAGCGGATCATACGTAGACGGTCGATTCCTTGGGTGCGCTTTCACTGGCAGAACGGGAACCTCCAGGAGAGCACATGGGAGCAGAAGGCTCAGATGCGTTCTCTGTACCACATTTGTTTCCCTAGTTTGTGTTATAGCTTTACGGGGACATAAATCCATGAGGTGGGAGTAATTTAAAGTCCCATAAATTTCAAGGGAATTTTTTTTCTTCTTAATTTTCTTTGGAATTTTACAAGTATGCAGTTTCTGACGGCACCTGATTCCGAGGCCTGGTGTGCCCGTAATCAATTTTAGAAGTTTGGCTCGGGTACATTCAGTGAACGAATGAGCGGGTTTTCCTAACTTTTGAACCGGTGCTCGTAATCTAAATTTGAGGGCACTAATGAAATCGCAACGCCGGTAATTTCTTAAGAACACCTTTTTAGAGTTGTGTTTGCTCGGGTGAGGTTATTAAATTTTGGGGTTTACTAAAGAATAAAATAATATTTTGTGCAACCGAATTTGTTATTATTTAAGGTAGCTTAACCCTAAGCTTGATGGGTGGAGTGGGACCCACAAATACCTTAACTCCTAGGTAGGATATTAGTGAGGTGGGGCCCACATGAGCCCCACCCCTTTATTTCCTTTTACCTTCCACGTGCATTTAATATGGTAACTCACCCGCACCCCCGTTTTAAATTCCAAGTCCACTCTTGCATTTAATTTTTTTTAAACGCCCCATTTATTTGTCAATGCTCGATAATTAATTCGTGATCTGTTTTTGAATTTCAAAAACCGTTAGCATGGGAAATAAAATAATGCAAAGCCTTATTTTATTAAGTGTTCTTCCATTCTGTGGGAAGAATTGGGAGAGGAATTACTCAAAGCCTTATAACTTCTTCTTCCTCCCTGAAGAATGCGAAGAACGCACCATTGCTGACGAAGAACGCTAACCCTTGACGAAGGACAACATATGATGCCGATTCCTCGGAGATAGACGATGCGATGCCATGTACCGCGACGCTGACAATCCTCCTTCCGCGACGCTTCTTCTGCAACGTTCCTTCTCCCGCGATGAACTTTCGTTCGACGACACCTTGAGGTAGGGGGTTTGGTTTAATTTAATTTATGTAGATTATATCCTCGGTCTTTGATTAAATTGTTGATAGTCGTTGAGCTGCCTATTATCGTAATAATGGGAGGAGGTCGGACCGCACGAACACGACCGACCCTCCTCCCCCTTTTTATGTTTTTTCTTGTTGCAGCATGAGCAAAGGCGGCGTGGTGCAGCGGCACCGTGCGGAAACAATGAAGAAAGGGCGAAGAAGCGCAGCGCCATCGCGCTGCGCGGTTCCAGCGAGTCGAAGGCTCTACAGATCGTTTAATTGACAGAGGATCATCAGGCATTGACGGAACGGGCCGCAGAGGTGTTTTGAAGGATTCACAGTGAAGGGTAGGTCCTGGGAGGACCATCGGTGAAAACGGCAGGCAAAACAGACCACCGGATCATGTCCGATGGTCCGTAGAAGGCCCTGTCGGTGCACCCCGCCGGCACGGCGGTGCCGGCAGCTGGAGGCGGTGGCCGACAGTTGGTCCCATGGCCACGCGAGACCGAGGGGGGACGCGACACTAGGCCACGTCCACGGGCAAGGAGAGGACACACACGCGGGGCCGCGAAGTCAATCAAGGGGGCAGCCGCCACCTTTGGGTGGCCGCTCGGCCGGCGCCGAGCCGAACCCGCTCGGCCAGCGCCGAGCCGCCCCGGGCCGGGCCGCCTAGGCCGGGCCAGGCCGCGCTGGTCGGGTCCTGCTACGCCCCGCCGGGTCGGCCCCGGACCCGATTCGGGTCGACCCAGGGGGGTTGGGCCTTGTCGGACAGGGCCCAGACCCCCTGTTTTCAAACCACTTCCGGTATTTTACCCATATCATGGCCTACGGACATCCGATATATGAAACGTCAGTTTCGTAGCGATCCATGGATCGAGACGGTCGTTTTGGTATATTACACTCACGGTTTTGGAGAACAGTGGTTACGGGCGGATTGGTTCGAACACAAAATCAACCGATCCCTCGGAACGGAAACGCTTATAACTTGACCTCCGGACGTCCAATTGACATGACGTCGACTTTGTTGGATTCCTCTTAGTGAGACAAACATTTTGGCTTACTCCACTCGAGGGTTGGACGCAGTTGGAGTGTGGTCAGGTTGGATTTGACTTAAAAACCAACCGGGCACCTGGAACGAAAAAGCCAATAACTCTCAGACCGGGCGTCTGATTGACGCGCCTTCTATCGCATTGTGTTACTTTGATGAGACAGAACTTTGGGATACATCAAATCCGGACTACGTGTTTGTTGATGTATTGAAACCCCCTGGCTCATGGAGCGGACCCTCCCGAAACGAGCATGCTGTGTGCGGGAACCCTAGTGCTAGCTGCATCTGCGACGATTATGACTTCCGTACTAGAATCCTCTGTGGGTTCAACAATGGAAAAACCCATATGGGATTCCTCCGTGGGTTCGATGGTGACGAATACAGTACTTTCAATATTTTATGACACCCTAGAGATGGCTGAGACTTGACGACTGCTGATCGATCGACTCGAAATGTTTCGGATAGCCCAGTGGGGAGCGCATGGTTATAGCGACAGACCCATGGCAGAGGAGCACTTGGTTGTAGCGGCAGACCCGCGGTACTCAACAGAATGAGTTCCTCTGGAAGCTGTGAGGGGAGTTCTTGGTTATAGCAGCATACCCACGGTGGAAGAGCGCTTGGTTGTAGCGGCAGACCCGCGGTACTCAACAGAAGGAGTACCTCTGGAGGCTATGAGGGGGAGCGCTTGGTTGTAGCGGCAGACCCATGGTGGGAAGCGCTTGGTTATAGCAGCAGGCCCACAACAGTCGACAGGTGGAGTACTACAGCAGTGCAAGGTTAATGGGAAGCGCTTGGTTGTAGGGGCAGGCCCACTGTACTCAATAGAGGAGGAGTTTCCCCAACAGCTATGGTTTCGACATCATGGTGAAATCCTGGTTTGAGCTAAGTCTTGAATTTCAATCATTATCTTCGATATGATTGACTTGTGGATTTGGGTTTTGTTATCCTGTGTGGATTGGTTGTGCTATCCTGTGTGGACGTGATCAAACTTGGGCTCGGATGTTGGATCCAAACTGGGACTGATGACTTGGGCATATGTATGGGAATATACCTAAGTAGTGTTGGATGTTACTTCGTGATTGTATCTTTTCATTGTGGTTTATCCTTTGAGGATTCAGGGAGACCTTTGGGGGTCTCGGGGTCCCTACTGAGTATCGTACACTCACCCCTACACGGGCTTCGCCCGCACTACGTTTTGTTTGTTGCAGACGACAGACATCACTGATCGAGTATGAGGCTTGTAGAACTAGACGTTCCCCGAAGGAGGAACCCACGATGAGTCAGCGCCCGATGGTGGATATCATGACGAGTTAGTACTTGGAGGTGGACCACTGGACGAGATGCATACAGGGTGGATGGTAGTACATGAGGAGCTGAGTAGGTTATCTGTAACCACCCATCAGGTGCGATTTCCAGTGGACGGCTCAGCGTTGCTGCTTTACTTTTCAGTTGTTGTACTTCCTTTCCAGTTGTACTATACTTTCAGTTTGGGTTTGTATTTTGGCCCACTTACTTTTCTACACTTACTTGTACCCAGTTTTAGTTAGTGTTTACTTCTGTTGTCTTACTCTGTGGTGGTTTTTTACTTTTTAAAGGCAATTCCTTCCCCTTTTGTCGGGATTTATTCCTTAGTGCTAGTCGCCATCCCCTGGGCTATGAGAGGCGGGCTTGGGGTAGTCACAGCACGGGCCCCTAGGATGGTTCGTGACAATATAACTCAAGATTTTTGTTTTCTGAATAAATTTTAAATTTTTTTCTAAAAAGTTAGTTATGCCAACTCTTATGTGTGTCTATCACTGCTCCAAGTGAAAGATCATGGGTAAGATAATTATTATTGTGTAACTTTTGATTATGATATTCATAAGAAACAATATTATCACCCTCCATAAAAACACATTAGAAGAATAAACTCAATACATCATAGAAGACTGCATCGCCTTGCCCTTCCTCTAGAAGAGTCAACACCTGCACAGTTGTCAAAATATTCTTGACAACAACAAAAAACCTTTTATTTGTCCTTCTAAAAAAAATCACCCCTTCTAAGTTAGAGTATTCATTGGAGAATCCAACTTCTAGATGTCCTTAAAAAACCAATTATAATATATTACTAATATCAAAAAATCCTTGAATCATGAATAATATAAATGGTCTCTCAGAAGTCATAAGAGCCATAACCTGCTCAGGATCAAATGATATACCCTATTCAAACACCATGTGTCCAAATAATTTCACATATTGAATCAAGAAATCACACTATGAAATCCTGGGATAAATTCAGTTATATCTCAATTGGCTCATTAATATTCTCAGATGATGTATATGATTATCTTTGGTCTTAGAGTAAATGAGGTTTTCATCCACAAAGACTACCACAAAGATATCTAGATACTCATGGAAAATCCTCTTCATTAGAGCCATAAAAACTGAAGGCTCATTTGTTTGACCCAAGAGCATCATAATTTAATCATAATGGTCATACCTAATCCAAAAGAACGTTTTTCAAATGTCAGGTGTGTTTATACATAACTGATAGTTAAAATATTGAAGGTTGATCATTGAAAAACACTTATCCCAATTAAAACAGTCATAAATATCATCAATCCATGGAAATAGTCACTTTTTCTACATCGTATATCGATTTTTATTTTGTTAATAAATACATAAGAGAATATATAAATTACATTTCTAAGTGTAGTGAACTGGTACCACCCATTGTGACACAGTTTGGCATATAAACCCTTTCTCAAAAGTATTTTCCAATTGGGAATTTAGATATTTCTTTTTTTAGATTCATGCTCTAAAAGGGAATATAAACTGGGTGAGTACTAGGAATTAATTCAATGAAAAAATTGACCTCCCATGTTGGTGTAAAAAAGGGAAATCAGAAGGAAAAAAATCGTGAAACTTGATGACAACTGGATTTATATCCCCACTCAATGAATTCATCTCCAAATAAAAAGAAAGAAGAGATATTTCCTTTGTATCTTGAGATAATAAGATATGGACCATATCTATTTTGGGTCCCATTCTCAATGAAAGGAAAGAGACACACTACTGGGTGTATCAAGGTAGACCTTCCGAAGATAAAAATCAATCCATGATTTATTGGAAATGAGGCCATCTATTACAAAAATGACTTCAATAGAATTCATGTGGAGGACCCAAAAACACCAAGCCCTCTCAATCTCTGATAAATATAAGATACAAGTGGGACTACTGATATTATGATCTCTATTTTCTCTAAGAGGTGTATCAATATCCATTACATGATATAAAATCTCCACATAAATATTTATGAGAATAACAATTTAGGTTAAAATGAATGAATTAGATAAACCAGTATCAAATAGAAAAGTCACTAATGATGAAGCAATAGTGATGGTACCTCTAATAGTAGCATGACCCATATCCACATCCTTGAGTGACTTTTCTAATATGTGAAGTAGCTTAATTCTAGATGTCTATGGATGGAACCATTTTATATGTGAAGCATTTGATTTCCCCCCAATATTAGGAGGATTTAATGATCTTGTTCCACTACACGACATAGAAAAGTCATGGAAGAATCTATTTAAGTGTTTTGAATGTCGGTATGAGATACTGTTTATGGGTGTCTCAGTTAATATCCACTTATAATTTCCTACCGTTCCACACTAGTAGCAAATCAATGGACTTTCTTTGTGTGCTGAAGTTGGTATGGAATAACCCAGATATAGAGAACTATTGTGAGAATCATCATAAATTTTCTTTCCATTGAAGGAACTTATAAATCTACTAAGATAAAAAGGAACTCTTTCCAACCATTACTATCCAACTAGGTTTATCACAACCATCATCACCCTATATTTTACATCAACATAATTGGGAAGCTTTAGTAAGAAAAACTAATAGCATATATTTGATTGAATTCCTAACATAAACAATTGATCCTTCATCATCTAATTAGATACAATCATAGGGCCAAAATACAAAATTTCTGCATTGTGATTTGAATATTCATTCATAGTTCTAACTGCCTTCTGATGCATGAAAAACTCCACAACCTTGTCCAACACCATTTACTCTAGATTAAACTAGCATGTGAGAGAAACATTTATGTCTTCCACTCTATTCCATCATGTTTCTTTATGATCCCCATCACGTCCACCATCTCATGCTCAGTCTTATAAGCACTAAAGTGGAACATTTATCCTATATTTCATCTAATGTCTACAAGAATGCAAACATACATTCTGTCTTTCCCAACCATTACTCGTCATGTTAGGGATCATTGAAACTGTTGAAAAATAGTGGAATCTGCCAGAGGAACTCGTGAGAATGATTCTAATGAACACCACCCTAAGTATCAGTAGCTAGATAATGAATGCCGGTTAGAGGTGGTGATTTTCCCAGAGCATGGATAGTGCAGAAAATCATTACAACTGGATTTATGTTCACTATATGAGTTTCTCACTATGGATCACTACATTCATCCTAATAGATATTATTTCCACATCTTCTCGAAGGCATGATTCTACACAACATCAGAAGACAATAAATAGGACATCAAATTAACAGTCAAAATAAGAAATATTGTAAATTAAACCCAGCCTATAGAACAAAAAAAAATTAGATTTCACCTTATCCATATATCAATATGTAAATACTAGAAATAATCTATAAGAAATTTTCCATAACCACCCCTAGAGACATGTGGTTCATTGTGGTGAGAGTTTTCCATGAACTCAATCACAACTAACTCCTAAGTCCATAAAAGATTTCAAAAATTCATACTTACTTCAAGAAAAATCTCAACAACATCCTCTATTATAATTTTATTAGGAACCATCTCAAATAACATCATAATCCAACAACCAAGGTTTCCCTGACATAGCCCAAAGTGTTGACTCGATCACCATGGGTTGGCGATTAGAACCTAGCATCATAAAACATGCATGTGGTGTCAAATCTTACAAAAAACATTGTATGGGAAAGGAAACAAAGTCAATATTCATTAAAAAGAAAGTCCACTGGGAGTAATGTACCAGAATTCAACAAGTAATTTCATCTTAATGAACTAAAACACAAGTAAAAAAGTATGGAAAAACAATCCAAGTCCCTATGGAAACAACTCTCCACATCCAAGGTTTAATGGTCACATCCATCTCTAAGAGATCCTTTCCCCTTACTCGAACCTAGAAGGAGATAATATACAAACACTCGAAGGAACAAGTAGGGTGTGAGATTAAAACCCCAATAGGGTCTCACCATGGATTCCATAATAGATTCTTATAATACATTAACCAAAGGAATTATTTCAATTTCAAAATAATAGTTATGTAATTTCAAATCATATTTAAATAAATCACGCTATAAAATTTAATTAATGGATGTAATACTATAAGAAAAGGATTTACATGTGATGGAATATTTATAAAATAATGGCTTAGTAACACATTTATATTAAATAGTTTTTATAATTCCATAAGGAATGTAAAGTAGTTCAATAACATTAGAATATATTTATCTCTCAAATATAAAACAACTGAGAAACATAGTCTTATGCCAAATAGGTATTAAAATTTGAGGATATAGAATTTTTCACTCTCTATGTGATCATGGTAATATGTATATACACACATCCCTATGACACTAGAAAAACACAACTCATCACCATACCATCAGGGAAGTGACCGGCTGCATTTATTTTTTGAAACTTTGTAGAAGCCTAGAGTCTGTTCAAGTCACTCATAAACTACCTAAGGGTTTCATGTTCTCTAATACATCAATTGTGGAAAATTTATTTTAAGACTGCCTAAATCACAATTAAATCATATTCCCCCATTTCAAATTCCAATTTTAAATTAAAAAAAAAAACAAGCCTATTTAATGGGATAAAACCATTGGATTTCTATCAAAACATTTCAAATCCACTCTAATAAGTTAGAAATGAACTCAAAAACCAATTACATCAATTTCCCAATCAAATTTCGTTATTAAATTACACAAATTAATTGAAATAGATTCCAATAAATTTAAATTTTAAATTAAACAATTTAAATCATCTAATTTCCCCAAATGCTCCCCAATTAAATGGAATTGTGGGTTTTAAAAATTTTCATGTCAAAACCATTTCAAATCTCCAAATTCACTGTAATTGGGTTTTATCAATTAGATTAAAAGATTTTTTTAAATTTAATTTAAATAAAAATTTGAAATAAATCATGTAATTAAAGGTTTAATCAAGTTGTCCAAAATAGATGGAACCACCTACCTTTTACGAAAAATCTAAGACTTGCAAAGGAACCCATCAACAAAAATGAAGGTGTAGAATACCTTGAAACACAACCTAGAAATGATGTATAGTAGTGTGGAGAGTAGATACATAAATTTGAATATGATTTATTGAGATACCAAATGAGAAGAAAGAGAGAATGATGAAGAGTGAAGAGAACCCTAACCAAGGAATCCACACTGCAAGTGAAATGATGATCAAACACCGAATGAAGGAACTCGAAAGGGTTGGAGGTCTCTAAGATTAGCTAGGGATGGCTACGGTTCAAGGGAAATAAAACTGGAGAGCTGTAAAATATATATTAACAGGACTTCCCATTTAAAAATTCTATATGAGGTATTACATGAATCGTAATCCCACTACACATCGTGAAATATATAGGTTTCACAACCACTAAAAAATGCATCATTTTAAAATGAAGAACCAATCATTAAATTACTAAAATTGTGTAAAGGATTTTCACATAATGTAAAATTTCACTATGTGAATCTGATCACAACATGATCCTTCTCACGGTATAAACCTTTTGACTACTATAGACCGTGTAACCTAGTTACACTACATGTGACACTCTAAAAACTTGTAGAAAAGGACATTTAAAGATAAGAGTGAAACCAATAATTGAACTCATCATTATAGGTATCCTACCAATTCATTTATAACCCTACGAAGTCAATGAAAATGAAAAATCATGATAAGGTTAAAGACATACCTATTAGATCGGTAATGGGATGTTTCGGGCTAACCACTTAGGTCCCCTAATATTTTGGTCTTGGGCCAACCACCTATGTCCCTTCTTGATCTCAATTAACCAATTTATTTTATGGATATATTACAATAACATAATAAATAATGTTAAACCCTACATATATTTTCCACCTGAACATGAAACTGTTAATAATATAATCATAACTTTGTTAACCATGAGAAATAAATAGGTTTCATTAAGATTCTAACAATGCCCGAACATAAGACATTATGAATAATAAGGTAGATAGTATGATTTGAAAATATCCCCAATGAATAATAATAATTTTTAATTTATGTAGACATATATAGTGAACCTATCCATTAACACCTATTATTAAAAGATTTTAATCATAATTATCCATCAAATACAAACCAAGGATCATAAATTCAAGTGACATTGGAATACTAGGTATATAATTAGAAATAATGAAACCAAAATGATTAAATACTTTTTAAACTCCATTATGATATCCTAAATTATATTTAGATCTTACATATACATAGGATAACATGTGGAATAAATGAAAAAGGGATGAGATAAAAATCCCAGTAAGGGAATAAACATTGGAATAA
The DNA here is from genome assembly GCA_963277665.1 of Viscum album. Lineage (NCBI taxonomy): Eukaryota > Viridiplantae > Streptophyta > Magnoliopsida > Santalales > Viscaceae > Viscum > Viscum album. The sequence goes on from OY728119.1 coordinate 1,084,267,623, forward strand.
ATAACAGCAGATGAGATTGCCAGAAAAACATGATGAAATAAAAAGGCATGGCACCTGAATAAACATAATTAATCATAACATATATAGCATGGGATCATGTAATCATGGAAACTAAAGAATGCGATAGTAACATATAACAAGACATAAACTTGATTGAAGGCTAACTTCCAAGAATATATCACATAGTGGAAAATGTCTCGTAAATAAATTTTGGTTACTCCATATCACAACCTAAAGTCTTGTGAGACTAAATATTAACCAATTTATTGGATCATGATATGGGTTAACCCGTCATAACATGATCAGTAATGTTCTCTCCATATAAATAACCAATCATGAAGAATACATATAAGGGTTAACAATGGAATGAAATAGGAACTGTCATAAGGCATAACCTAACGGTGTATCATAGTTTTGTGTAATAATGAATGGATTTAAAAAAAATACATGTAAATTAATAAGTTAAAATAATTATATATCATGAAAAATTGTGTTCAAATGATGTGAAAATAGGTAAAAATAGTGTTATAAATATTTCTAAATGAGCCACTTCGATGTGGTTTAGGGGAAAATATTAAACAGTCTTTAAAGAGTACAAATGAGTATTTGTTTGTATGAAACCATAAATGAACTAAGATAATTCTTCATGGTAAACTGAGTTATTTTAGAAACATAATTATGGATTAGAATAGATTATTTATTGTATGTGAAAATGGGTAATAAATTTGGAGACTTCCCATTAATCAGGCTTGTTTATTAAGAGGAATTGAGAAGGGAACCATTTTAAACAAGTACTTCCCTATTAAATAAGGATGAATTGATCTAGTTACATTATTTTGTAACATATAAATATTATGTATAAGATTTATATAATAATAATTTATAAAAAAATTGGGGTACATTTGGAGAAAGCATAACTCAAAGGAAAAAATGGATGTTCAGAGAGAATCTCATATGTTATGCCTGAATGTGTTATGCACATGCACACTCTATCATGGATAGTAAAACTATATCCATTAAATAATTAAAAAAATACAATTATACATATATTTTATTTATTATAATTTAATTATGTTATTTTAGGTCATTTTTTAAGAGTTATAAGATTCAAATTTTTCATTTTATGAGTGTTTATTTCAGGATTTTAGGATCGGTTCCCTTGAGTTTAATTATGTGAGTTCCTTTCAAATGTATTAAAATATATAGAAGTGGGATGAAATGGTATTAATATAAATTAAAAAATTTAAATCGTGTGATTTATCATTTATATATCAAATATGAGGTTGATTCATATAATGATTAACATTAGTCTATTTTGGTTGTTCTTTGATCATAATGAGCTAGTTTTGTTTTATTGTTAAATATTATGAATATATATTAGTACCAAAACATGAAAAAGTAATAATTTAAATTTATTATATTTTTTAACCGTATTAATGGTTGTATTTTGATTTTATTAATATTTTCATGACTTATTATATACTCCCTTTAATTATTTTCTATGAAATGTGCATAATTTGTGTGAAATATTAATGTTTTAATAAGTATAATTTTTGAGCATTTTAAGAAGTAGTCCAATTGAGTCAGTTTAATGTTTTAATAATCACTATAACTATACTTATCCAAATTGTGTGGTTCATGTTTTGTAGGATTATCCTTTCAATATACAACATTTCATTAGAAGTTACCATGATCCAATTCTTCCATTTGAGGGGTCATATGGTCCTCACAAACAAGACCAAAGAATATGTGAACAAACTAGACCAGCCGTGAAGATTGATTTACTGGGATCAATACAGAAGTCCAAAAACATTCACTCTCCAAAATAATTCGGGGGACATTACATGTCATGTTGGATAAAAATTTAAAGGCCCCAATCTAAGTACAAGGGTCCCAAATTAAGCATTGAAGTCCAGCCCACCATTCTTGCCTAGAATTAAAATTAGTATAGTATGCATGACACATCTCATGATGTAAGAATCAAATCGATCTGATATTTTTCAGTGTCAAAGAGGAGATATAGGCGGCAGACGTTTTTTAACAACCCATTCGGATTTGAAGGCATCTTCATATTCCAAAACCCTTTAACATTCTGGACTTCAAAAAGACTGGATTGAAATGGACAGTTTTACTTTGTTTAATAAACCGGCCATACGTTTTGATAGTTAAGTCCAAAGGACTCTAAATTTTTAGAGTAGTCATCCAACTTTATTGTCTACAACTTTTATGAAGGATATTGCTCTAGATTAAGATGTCTTGATGTCCATATCTGCGAGCAAAGTGGAGGGGTATTTCCGGAATGTAAACAGTCCACCACCTTGGGCTATAAATACATCCCCTCCTATCATTTCAAAAGGGTTGGAATTTCAGAAGAGAGTAGAACATGTTGGAATGACCAAATCCTTCCCAAAGGCTTGGGAGGACCTTCCATAATCATGTTTTCACTTGATAGACCTTTCCTCCTCTCTTTGTTTTCAATTACTTTAGTGTTCTTCGTTTTTGTAATTTTGGAAGTCCTTTCTTTTGTAATTCTGTTTTAATGCAAGTTTCTTCTTAAATATCTCTTATTATCCTCCACATTATGTATTTTAATATTAATATTCTTAAAATAGTTTAAATTTAGTTGAATCTCCTTCCCTTATTTTTCTTCCTCATTCAATCAAAAATCTGTTTTTAATTATCATCATTGTTCGTGTGTTTGTGTTCGACGTACGACTCTTTTCTAATCCATTTCTTTTTCTTCTATTCTTAATTTAACATCATAATTATTATAACTAGAATATTAAAAACCCAAATGGATGAGTAAATATATCATTGGGGTGAGTTATAATTATGTATGTTATGTGATTGAGAGTATTTGCTCGATGTGTATTCGTTAATTTAACATTGTGTATGTTGGACATAATATGTCATGGATTAATGACATATTTTGTTTAGAATGTGGTTTCCATGGATTATTGGAACCAAAAATACACTACCATAAACATGTAATGATTGATATTAGAACCCTAAGTTAAGTTAAGGCTTGTATTAAAGCCTTTACACTTGGTAATTCACATCAACGTCAACTTGTGACATGGGTGTCAATTTAAATGTAATATAAAGCAAATCTCGAGGATATCACAATATTAACTATCCTAATGATGAACTCACCCCAATAATTATCAATATGTTAAATCAATCATAATCAATTAGTCATTTCAATTAAATTCTGCAAATAAACCCCCCCCCCCTAATCAAAATAAAATCAACTAAAAACAAATGACTATTTCAAAGTATCATCGTCAAGGATTCGACCTGAGTGCTGCTATACACATTAGCAGAGCATCGGAACATTGACCGGTCGATAGGCGACAATCAGCCACACGTTTCAAATGGAGCCGTTGCCGGGGATTGGTGCTTTAAGTAGTCATTAGTTTCTGTTTATTGTCAACAAAACAAAAAAAACAAAATTTTATGAAAAAATTGAAAAAAACACAAAGAAAACCCCATCTTCTTCTTAAAAATCATAAACTGAAAAAATACAAAGAAAAACCCATCTTCCTCTTTCTTCCAAAATCTCTCTGAATGCCCCGTAGTCTTCCAAACAATCCCTCAGATTTTTTTGACCCTGAAATTGAGCGGACACTTCGCCAACTTAGGAGGAACATCATAGATACTCAAATAATTCAACAACTAGTCCTCATCCAACCAGTTAAAATTGATATGACCAATCCTATGGAACAATCCCTTAAAGAACTCGCTGCCCCTAATATGAATTACCAACCCCTTGGTATTAAATATCCAAACATAGATGCTGACTTCGAAGTCAAATTGGGTTTGATTCATCTTCTTCCTCATTTCCACGGGCTAGCCGGTGAGGATCCACATGTCCACCTTAAAGAGTTCCAAGTAGTGTGCTCTACCATGAATCCTCAAGGGGTTTCTGAAGAACAAATCAAACTTCAAGCATTACCTTTTTCCCTATATGACACTGCTATGTCATGGCTCTACTACCTTCCTCTTGGTTCCATAACTACATCGAATGACATGAAGCGACTTTTCTTAGAAAAATTCTTTCCTGCTTCTCGTACTGCTTCTATCTGCAAGAAAATAAGTGGTATATGTCAATTCCCAAGTGAATCAGTCCATGAGTACTGGGAGAGGTTCAGAAAGCTTGTTGCAACCTGACCACACCACCACATTCCTGACCAACTCTTGATACAATACTTCTATGAGGGGGTTTTTTTGCTATGGAGAGAACTCTCATAGATTCCTCAAGTGGCAGTGCTCTTGTTCATAAAACTCATGCAGCTGCAAGATATCTCATTTGTAACATGGATGAAAACACACAACAATTCCATACTCGATCACATGCTCAAGACAAAAAAGCCCAAGATAATCAATCAATTGGACCGAACAAAATGACTGAGTGGATGAGTGAAATTACATGTCTTGTGAGACAACTAGTTGTGGCTACCAAATCCCCAACCTCGTCTTCTCAGAAATCAATGTTTTTTGGACCTGTCAAAAACTGTGGAATCTGTAAGTCCCCATCTCATCCAACTGAAACATGTCCACAACTTCAAGAGGATCAACCCGATTCATCTGGACTAATGGAGCTCAATGCAGCATATGCTCAGCGGAACACCAATCCTCAACTATCAGGTCAGTTTGATAGAAACTTTAACCAACCTCACTCCGATCCCTTCTCTTCTTCGTATTACCAAGGCCTTTGGTATGGTAACCCCATGTCTCACCCCACTCAATTCCTTCCTGAAAACCCAAACCAATTCCAATATGGTCAAGGTGGTGGTAACTTCCATCAACCTTTTCCTTTTGTTCCTCAACCTCAAAGGAACAATACTCCTCCGGGATTCCATTATCCTAATGAGCCTTACCAATTCCAAAACCAATACAATAGATTTCCCAAGAACCAAAATCAAGGAAATCCCAACCAGGGACAAGCCTCTTCTTCCAAGAAACCATGGGAAAGTGCAGTGGATGATCTTTCCTCCTTCACCCATTTTAGCCTTAAAAACATTGAAACTCAAATAGGTCAACTTGCATCCCACCTGATCCAGCAACAACAATAAAATTCTTCCCAACTCCAAGCTCAACCATTAACCAACCCCAATTGTAATGTAAGTGAAATTTCACATAGATCGGGAAATCACATTGCTATTCCTCAAGATAAGTCCTCTATCCCTCCTTTGAATTTTGAACTAGAAAATGAAAAGAAAAAGAAACTTGAAAAGGAACCTGAAACCATTACCTCACTTACTTCAATTCTACTTAGGAACCCAATTCCTTTTCCCCAAGTCGTTTCTAAACCAAGGAAGTCCTTTGAACCTAATCCTAAAATTCTCTACATGTTTAGACGTGTTGAAGTCAACATTACCCTCTTAGATGCCATAAAACAAATTCCGAAGTATGCCATGTTTCTCAAGGAGTTGTGTACCCACAACAGACAACTTGGGACCTTTGATAATGTTTCCACCCAACAGTCTATTCCCATAGAGTGAAAAGATCTAGGGACCATTACGGTTCCATGCCAAATTGGATGTTCAAACTTTGATGATGCACTCATAGACCTAGGAGCCTCAATTAATGTCATGCCCAAATCCATATTCTCCAACCATGGTCTAGGTCCCTTTCACCCAACGGGTGTTGTCATTTAGTTAGCCCATCAAAGTACAACCAGTCCTAAGGGAATAATTGAGGATGCCCTGGTCTGAGTCAATGATATTATCTTCCCTACTGATTTCTATGTCCTTGCCATGGAAGGTGAGACGAACTCTTCTTGATCTCCCCTAATTCTTGGAAGACCATTCCTCAGGACTACGAGAACCAAGATTGATGTCTATTCATGCATCCTGTCCATGGAATTCGATGACCAACTGGTCAAGTTCAACATTTTCCAAGCCATGTGATACCCATCTGAGGATCACTCTGCATTATCAATCCATGCTTATGAGGACACTTCTAAGAGTCAATTGAACCCCATTCCATCATGTTGATCCTGCGCTGAAGAGATAGGATCTTGTGAAAACTACACTAGGATTAACCAAGTCATAAATGGTGAATTTGATGTGGAACTTTCATTCATAGACTACATCAATTTAGTGGATCTTGAAAACTCTCTTGAATCCCATCTCAACTCTGATCAGAACTGCTCCACCTTGGACAGTATTGGGAAAAATGAATCTGAAGCAACTGAAGTCCCATCCTCCATTTATGAATTTCCTAACCCAAAAATTAATGATGAGACTAATCTGAAACCCCTTCCTAAACACCAGAAATATGTATTCCTTTACCATGATCACTCTTATCCTGTCATTATCTCTTCTTCACTTACTGAAAATGAGGAGTCCAAACATGCTCAAGTGTTAGAGGAAAACAAAAAAGCCTTAGCTTGGACCCTAGATGACATACCAAGAATCAACCCTTCCCTTTTCATGCATCACATCCATATTGAGGAATCATCCAAACCAATTAGACAACCACAAAGAAGACTCAATCCACTCATCCTTGAGGTAGTTAGGGATGAGATCACCAAGCTTCTTCATGCTGGTATTATCTACCAAATTTCTGATAGTGAATGGGTTAGTCCAATTCAAGATCTACCTAAGAAGGGTTGGATAACTATTGCCACAAATGATCATGGAGAGGTAGTCACAACTCGAGTGAAGAAAAAATGGCTTGTATGCATCGATTATCAAAAATTGAATGCTGAAACACGAAAAGATCATTACCATCTTCCATTCCTTGATCAAATGCAAGAAATATTGGTCAGAAAGTCACGCTATTGCATTCTTGATGGATACACTGGCTATTTTCAAATCCTAATCTCACCTCAGGATCGAGAAATGGCTACTTTCACATGCCCCTTTGGAACATATGCATATAGAAGAATGCCTTTTGGACTTTGCAATGCTACTGAAACATTCCAGAGGTGTATGATGAGTATCTTTTCAGAATTCAATGAACACTGCAAGGAAGACTTCATGGATGACTTCACCATTTATGGTGATTTATTTAAATCTTGTTTTCATTCACTCTCTCTAGTCCTTCAAAAGTCTGTCAAGTGTAACCTTGTGTTAAATTTTGAAAAATGTCACTTCATGGTTGCAAATGGGATTGTTCTATGGCACATAGTTTCAAAAGATGGTATTAAAGTCAATCCTGCCAAAATTGAAGTGATCCAATCACTTTCTGAATCCAACTCTATTCAAGACATCCGTTCATTCCTCAGTCATGCCGGTTTCTATCGGAGATCCATCCATAACTTCAGTAAATTTCCCTCCCACTCACTCGTTTTCTCCAAAATGATGTCACTTTCCATTTAGATGAGGATTGCAAGAGAGCCTTTGTTGAACTCAAAACTGCTCTCACATCTGCCCCAATAATCCAACCCCCTGATTGGTCCTTACTCTTTGAATTGGTGTGTGATGCTTCTGATAGAGCTGTTGGGGATGTTCTTGGTCAAAGACGAGAAATAATACCTCATGTCATCTATAATGCCTCAAAAACATTGGATGAAACTCAATCTCACTACACTGTCACTGAAAAGGAACATCTAGAAGTGGATTCTTCCTTAGATAAATTCTGGTCCTATCTCTTAGGTGCCAAAATAATCATCTTCACAGAACATTGTGCCATAAAGTTCTTACTCATGAAAAGTGATTCCAAACCGAGGCTAATAAGATGGATCCTAATGCTCCATGAATTTGACCTTGAAATAAAAGATAGACCAGGAAAATAAAACCCAGTGGCTGATCACTTGAGTATAATTTCTAATTCTTCTCATTCAGAAATCATTGATCCTGAATTCCCCACTGAGCACCTTTCATCTCTCACTCCAAAAATACCATGGTATGCCCCAATTGTAAATTACTTGTTTTCTGGTGTTTTTCCTGAAAAGTTTTCAAAAGCACAGAAAATGAAGTTGAAAAGTGATTCAAAATACTATTTTTGGGAAGAAAATAAACTTTGGAAAACTAGGACAGACATGGTAATTAGGTGATGTGTTGATGAAAATGAGCATTCTTCCATCTTAAAATTCTGTCACTCACTTCCCGAAGGTGGCAAATTTGGACCACAATGGACCTCCAGAAAGGTCCTAGACTCTGGATTCTTCTGGATTTCACTCTTCAAGGACTCACATGATTTCTGTCAATCATGTCCCACTTGAAAAAATTTCAGCACAATCTCCAAAAGAAATGAAATGCCCCAAAAGCCTTTAATATTTTGTAAAATCTTCGATGATTGGGGCATTGATTTCGTGGGACCATTTCCCCCTTCTGATAGATTCTCATACATTATTCTTGCGGTCAATTATGTTTCAAGATTTTTGAGGCCAAACCCACTAGGAAGGATGATGCTCATACTGTTAGTGAGTTCCTAAAGACCCACATCATCCAAATATTTGGCACACCACGTGCCTTGATCAGTGACTTAAGAACCCATTTTTGTAATAGAACCATGGAAGATCTTCTGAAAGAGAATGGGGTTGTACATAAAACTTCAACTGCATATCTTCCTCAAACAAATGGCATGGCTGAACTCTCTAATAGAGATGTGAAAAGGGTACTTGAGATAATTGTTAAGCCCACCAGAAAAGACTGGCCTGAGAGACTAAGTGAAGCCCTTTGGGCTTGTCGAACATCCTATAAAACACCCACTGGGATGTATCCTTTTAGGATAGTTTTTGGTAAAGCGTGTCACATACCAGTTGAAATCCAACATAAGAATATTTGGGCTGTGAAAACCTGTAATTTTGATTGTGAAAAATCTGGTGAAGAAATATTGTTGTAATTGGCTGAACTGGAGGAGCTACGACTTGAATCCTATGAGAATTCAAATTTGTACAAAGAGAAGGCTAAGGTACTCCATTAAAAAAACATCTTGGGAAAGGTATTTCATGAAGGTGAAAAGGTAATGCTCTTCAATTCTCCATTCAGACTTCACCCAGGTATGCTTGATTTTCATTGGGTATGTCCTTTTGCTATTACTAATGTTTACCCATTTGGTTCAGTGCAAGTCCAAGACCCCTCTTCCAAAAGGTCATCCATAGTTAATGGACATCGGTTAAAGCATCACTATGAGAGGACACACAATCCTGGATCATCATCTCCTTCCATTGGATACCCAACTCCTCCGGTCAACCCACCACCTAATGGAGACGACGACCCACCATATCTAAACCAGGGGCACCTCTTTCCCTTTAACTCTCTCTCTATCTCTTCATCTCTCTACCTCTTTCTTCTTCTTCTTCTCTCCCTCATTTTTTTTACCACTTTTGTTTTCAAACGTTTTTTTTCTCTTTCTTGTGAGGGTGTGTATTTTAAAAAAACCTTAAAAAGTAACAAAAAAACCAAAAAACACAATCACTTAAAAAAATAAAAAAAAAGATTCATGCTTACTCACCATTGAGTTTTGAAATTTTTTCATCATGACAAGTTTTCATCTAAAAAAAATTTATTTTCATCATGACTTTGGATAAAGAATTTTGTGTCAAAATTATCAAATTTTGAATGCATAATTTTTGATTTGGAAAATGCTTTTCCCAAACCGTGAGGAACAACATTTTATTTCATCCCAAGGCCACCAATGGCCATCTTTTCAAAATGTGTGTTTTCACCCCCACTTTTTAGTCCTGAGTTTGTGGAACTTCGAGCTGAATTTCCTACTTTAGTGTGCATTAATATGATAGTGGAATTTTATGAACCACATAAGAATTATAATAGCCAAATAGCCTCCCATTAACCATACAGTAATCCTCCTTTTGAAAGCCCCTTCGAGCCTATGAAAACCATTTCTTTGATAGCCACATTACAAGCCCAATACCTTTTCCCACCCAATATCAACATGGATTTTCATTGCATAATTTTTTTTGAAATTTATGTGTGGGGGGAATGGATTTAATTTTTGGGTATCATTTCCTTACTTTCCTGTTAGTTATCATCTTCTTGAGGGAAAGCATCCATTTTAGTGTGCGGGGGAGGTTTTCATTCAGTGGGATTTGGGAATGTATTGCACAAATGATATTGAAAAGTGTTCAAAAAATTCAAACAAAAAATAAAAATAAAAAAAAATGAAAAAAATGGGTTTTGTCTTGGGTAGGTCAAAAATAACTCTTCCTAAACCTTTAATATTGTTATAACTATTACAATTAGTGTCATGAGGAGATCAATTATGGGTTGGGTTATGAGTGTGAGATATTTTCCAAGTTCAACTTAAAAAAAACAAAGAGAAAAAAATCTAAAAAAAAGAACACTTTTATTATATTCTTATTGGGAGAAGTTCTATGTTTTGTAAATATTTCATCTTCTCATTACCTTTATATTTTCTTCCTATATTGTGTCTTTCTTCACACAATCATTCCCTTGTAAATATGTGTTTTCATTTCCTTCCGTGTTTTATTTCAAAAAAAAAATGTGCATTGCTTTTTCTGTGTTTGTATTTTAACCCTCTTATTCTCTCTCTTGGAAATTATATTCCTACCATACCATAGCCACAAAAAACTCATTAAAAAGTCCTCTTGATTCTTGTTCACTTTGGATAGGGATTGTAAGCTGAAATCTCTTTTCAATCTCTAAGATCTTCACTTTTGTTTGGTGAAACAGTGAACCTCCACAAATAAATTTTATCATCTTGAGAGGTGTGAGTTTTGAGTGTCCACGTCTTCCATTTATAAATTTGAGCATGAAAAAATGAATTAGTTTTGGAACATTGTTTCTGTTAAAACTTGTGGTGGATTTCAAAATGGATGAGTGAAATAGTCTAAATCTCCCCTGATTGGAGAAAACCAAATTTTAATATTTGTTGGTGAGTAAAAATGATTTTGTCATGTTTTTATATTTTTTGAACATGAGGAAATATACAAAACTAAGTGTGGTGAGTTGATGTTATTAATATTTTCATGACTTATTATATACTCCCTTTACTTATTTTATATGAAATGTGCATAATTTTTGCGAAATATTAATGTTTTAATATTAGGTATAATTTTTGAGCATTTTTAGAAGTAGTCCAATTGAGTTACTATAATTTTTTAATAATAAATATCACTATACTGATCAAACATGTGTGGTTCTTGTTTTTTAGGATTCTAATTTCAATATAAAACATTTCAGTAGAAGGTACCATGAGCCAATTCTGCCATTTGAAGGGTCATATGGTCCTCACAAACAAGACCAAAGAATCTGTGAACAAACTAGACCAGCCTTGAATATTGATTTACTGGGATCAATCCAGAAGTCCGAAAACATTAACTCTACACAATAATTCAATCAATATTACATGTAATCTTGTATAAAAAATTAAAGGCCCAAATCTAAGTACAAGGGGCACAAATGAAGCTTTGAAGTCCATCCCACCATTCTGGCTGAGAATTAAAATCAATATAGTATGCATGACATATATCATGATGTAAGCATCAAATAGATCTGAGATATTTCATTGTGAAATAGGAGATATAGGTGGCCGACTTTGTTGAAGAACATATTCAGATTTGAAGGCATATTCATATTCAAAAACTCTTTCACATTCTGGACTTCAAAAAGATTTTGTTGAAATGGACAGTTTTACTTTGTTTAATAAAACGGTCATAACATTTGATAATTAAGTCCAAATGACTCCAAATTTTGAGAGTAGTCTACCAACGTTATTTCCAAAAACTTTTAAGAAGGAGATTGCTCGATATTCTGCTGTCTTTATGTCCATATCTACGAGAAAACTAGAGGGTTAGTTCAGGAATGTAAACAGTCCACCACCTTGGGCTATAAATACATCCCCTCCTATCTGTTCAAATGGGTTGGCATTTCCGAATATAAGATAACATATTGGCACGAACAAAGCCTTTCCAAAGGATTTGGAGGACCTTCTATACTCATGTTTTCACTTGAGATACCTTTCCTCCTCTCATTGTTTTCACTTACTTTTGTGTTCTTCGTTTTTGTAATTTTGTAAGTCCTTTCTTTTGTAATTCTGTTTTAATGCAAGTTTCTTCTTCAATATCTATTATTATCCTGAACCTTACGTATTTGAATATTAAAATTCTTAAAATAGTTTAAATTCAGTTGAATCTCCTTCCCTTATTTTGCTTCCTTATTCAATCAAAAATCCGTTTTTAATTATCATCATTGTTCGTGTGTGTGTGTTCGACGTACCACTCTTTTCTAATCCCTTTATTTTTCTTCTATTATTAATTTATCATCATAATTATTATAACCAGAATATTAAAAACCCAAATGGATGAGTAAATATTTCATTGATTGAGTTATAATTTAGGGATGTTACGTGATTGATATTATTTGCTCGATGTGTATTCGTTAATTGAACATTGTGTATGTTGGAATTAATATGTCATGAATTAATGACATATTTTGTTTATCATGTGGTTTCCATGGATTATTGGAACCAAAAATACTCTTACATAGACATGTACGGATTGATATTAGAACCCTAAGTTAAGTTAAGGCTTGGATTAAAGCCTTAACACTTGGGAATTCAAATCAACGTCAACTTGTGACATGGGTGTTAATTTAAATGCAATATAAAGCAATGCTCAAGGATACAACAAGCTTAAATAACCTAATGATAAAATCACCCAAGTCATTATCAATTTGTTAAATCAATCATAATCAATTATTCATTTCAATTAAGCTCTTCAAACAAACCCCCCCTAATCAAAATACTATAATCTAAAAACAAACGACTATTTCAAAGTATCATCGCCGAGGATTCGACCCGAGTGCTGCTATACACATTAGCAGAGCACCAGAACATTGACCAGTCGATGGGTGACAGTCAGTCATGCGTTTCATACTTACATCCATAACGGTGGTAATGTAAAAAACTCATCATCCAGGAATTCACTGAATCAACACTCCACCGATGGTGTTTACATTTTCAGTATAAAAGGAGGAGAGAAGGGTTTTGATAATTCATATTCCATTAACAGAACAACTTTACCATATATATAAGATTATGTAGGTATGATGTATCTTTGGATTTTGTAGGAAATTGTTATGTATAATAAATAAATAATAAAAAGGAGAAAGGTGGAGGATTTCACCTCTTGTATGTCGTCTCCTTGGGAACCTCCCTAAAGAACATGGGTTTGTTCTTTTGGGGAGACCAAAAAGATCAGGGTTTGGGAAATATTTTTTTGAGGGTAATTGGGTAGGATATAAGCAATTAAAAAAATCATATAATGAGTGAGGATAAGTTTTGATCAGAGATGTTTTCTGTAGTGGGATGATCAAAGAGTTTTTGATTATTTTATTCATTTGTTTATTAATTTTGGAATAAGAATATCAATAGTGTTACATTTATGACTAATTTTAGTAAAAATTGTATTTCACTTTGATATAATGGTTCCTTACATCATCCATGACTCAAAAAATCATGTATTGAGCTAAAAATGAAAAATACCTCAATTATCGAATTTCACTATTCACCAAAAAATCAACTATTTTAATAAAATTCAAAAAAATTCACCCAAATATTTTTTCAATGTGTTAATTTGAAAAATAAAATTCATTTTATTAATATAGTTTTCCAAATATGAGAAAATTAATTTTTTATTAAAATCATCATTTATTCAAAATATACAAATTTTAATATTATAATCGATTTTATAACATCGTGAAAAAACAGTCAAGTTGTCATTAAATTATCTTATAATCATAAGAAAAAAATATTATTTGATTTAACTATTTATGAAAATAATCATTCATTTAAATAATTATATTAATTATAAAATTTTATAAAAAGATTTTGGTATCATAAATATACATATTCTTAATTTATCATTTCTAAAACATTTATTTACTTATTTTAAGATATAAATATATTATAGGTTCATTTTTATGATTCCTAAAAATTTTATGCTTTCATTGGAAAAGTTTTTATTCCATTGATCAAGATACTATTCTTAATGGTCATGTTAATATTCCAACGTTCAAGTTAATATTCCATCAGTATAGGTTTCTTAATTTCAATAAACCCAACCGATTTCACTCTACATTTATGAGAATAATGTGTTCTATGTTATGTATGGGTTTTATACTATATAACAGAACTACAAGAATTGAAATCTCATTGATTATATTTTGGGTAGTTAAATTTGTTCCCCGTATGAAATTTGACCTTTGAATTTTCATTCAACATACTAAGGTTAAAAATGGTGGGGGTTCTTATCCTTAATTGCTTCCTCCATTTCCCATGTTTCCTCTTTTTACATAGGGTTCTATCATAGTATATTGATCAGTTGAGTAGTCTTTTTGAATAAAAAAATTTCTCTACGGTCTAAGATCTTTTCCGGCTACTCCTAATAAGGGATATCATTTTAAAAATTATACCACCAATGAATTCTATATATATTAATGGGATCTAGTACTTACATACCCAAGAGGGATATTTGGAATACTTAATGCACATTATTCAAGGTTGGTGGATGTCATAGTCGATAGGCCATAGATATGATATGATCAATGAGTCTTGAAGAGGTCGATGTACATTGGACATAGCTTTCCTTTCTTTCCAATTCTCATGAATCTATTCCATTTATATATGTGTGGAATAACATGTCACTAGCATCAGACTCCACATCCTATCTACAATTATCTTTATAAGTCTTATGTAGAATTATTTTCCAGCAAGTTGTTTTGTTGAATTGTTTTCACCTTTTCTGCCATTTATTTGACTGCTTTGGGTCCCAAAAGCATACATTCACCGACTTCATCCGAAAAAGCATGTCTTCTACATATTTTCCAACAAAGGGTTTTTTATGGATACATTTGGATGATTGAGTGTAAATTATTGTTGAATGATAACTCAATAAAATTTTGTTGTTGGTCCCATCCTCCTTTGATATCCTTAGAACATGATCTCAACATTTTTTTATTGTATTAATAGTCCACACATATTGGTCATCAATTTGAGGGAGATATGTTGAACTAAATTTCAGAAATGTTTTTATATCTTATTGAATACTTTTCCAAATCATGGAGATAATTCTCGTATCATGATCAAATACAATCAATAATGGTACTTCATACTTACTCACCAATTTCTTTATGTATTTTTATGAAAGTTGATTGAGTGATAATTCCTATTTTATTGTGATAAAGTGATATATATTTTAATTAGGATCCACAATGACCCATATGTAATTATTTCCTATCGATTTGTATGGTAATTCGGTAACAAATTCCATAGGGATTGTTGCCCATTTGCATGATGGTTTGGGTAATGGTTACATCATCCCATTAGAATTTTTCTTTTCAACCATCACAAACTAACATACCTAACACTTAGATGTATATTCAATGATATCCATATTTATATTGTCCCACTAATACTTTTCTTGGATATATCACTACCTTTTTTGTCACCTTGGAGGATAGAGAAGTTTGAGGTATGTGCATCATTCAGAAAATCTTTCTTTATCTCTGGATTTGCTGGTTCATAAGTTATGAAAAAAATATTATGAATCCCTCCAAATCAAATTTTAACTCTAAGAAAATCCCCATTCTTATTTCATTAAAAACATTCTGAATTTCCTTATTATTTCTATAGGAATCCATTATTTTATCCATAAGATATTATTCATAAATAATATTAGAAATGATTTATGATAACCCATACTTAATTATTCCCCTATATATATATATATATGTAAGTCTAAGAATATTGGATCCTTATCTATTCTCATCATTGATAAAGTTACATGATCCTTTCTTCTTAGAGCATATGCCACATTATTTGATTTAGCATGATGTTATTTGATCGATAATTCATAATCATTTGTGAGATCTAACTATCTTCACTAGTTAATATATATATATATCCTTTTATGTGAATATATATTTGAGACTACTATGAATAGTAAATGTCTCACCCTTCTCCTATAGAGATAATTCCACCAGGTTTACAATTCGAAGATAAGAGTCCAAAACTCTAAAACATGAGTTGGATAGTTTTTCTAATGAACATTAAACTACCCTGATACTTATGCTATCAATTTATCATTTTTCATCAGTACACAACATAATACCTCCTTTAAAGATTCATGTTTTACAACAAATAGTCCCCCACTTGTCGGTATTGTACGTACTGGTGTAGTGATAAGTCTTTTTTTGAACTATTTGAAGTATTATTTCAATTATCTAGTCTAGGAAAACATTAATATCATAAAATTTATCTTGGTTAGTGGGTCTAAAAAACTTGATATGTTCTTCACAAATCATTTTTAGGACCCATCTAGACAAAGGAAACTACATATCTTAGTTACAGATGTCATTATGGGCCACTCTTCGACTTCCACTATCATAGATGGGTCCGCATATATTCATTTTCTAGTGATAACATGTTGTAAGAATGATACATCCTCTGTCCAAAAATAACATTTACTATATTATGCATAATGTTTCTCCCTTCATAAAGTCTATATCATGGAATTAAAATTCTCATCATGTTCTTACATTCTCTTGAATTATATTAGAATATCATCCATAAGTACTACCACAATTTTTTAGGTAATATCTAAAGACTCAACTAATTAAGACCATGAATGTTATTTGAGAATTATTTGATCTGAAGGGAATCACTATGAACTCATAGTGCCTATACCTCTTTCAAAATGCAGTCTTGGGAAAATATTCCTACATCACCATTAATTAGTGATAACCTGACCGAAGGTCCACCATACTAAAATTCATAACCCCTCATTGTTGATCAAACATGTTTTATACTTATGTAATGAGATACTTGATCTTTATCATGATTTTTTTCTCATGATAATCAATATAGTGGATCATTTTTCCATCATTATTTTTTACAAAGATAACTAGTTCACCCCATGGTGAATCACTCGGGCATATAAAACCCTTGTACATATTATCATATAATGTAATCTTTAGTTCTTCCAACTCAATAGGGGGAATTCTGTAAAGATTTTTTTAAATTCGAAGAGATCCAGAAATAATTTAAATTAAGAACTCATCCTCTGGGTCCAGATGAAGACATTGAAATGCTCCATGGAATACATCAGTGTATTGCCTCTCAATAGGAATGTCTTCGATTATGATTCTCCTATTTTTCTAAATTAATTAAGCTATATGTGCTTGGTCAAAATGAATTAATTTCAAAAATTAATATGATTATTCTAAATTAGTTTCATCCATCTCCATATATTTGTAATGAATTGGGGGATGCCTCTGGATATTAATATTGATCTCCCTTTCCCAATATTTGATGGTTGATTTATATAAAGATGATCATACACATTAATAATATAGCATCAAACTCCACTAAAAAAAGTATGAAAATATCTATTGGGAGGTTCACTACACAAAAATTAATGTAGGATGAGTTATATACATTGTATGAAATAATTTCCCAATTTTATACTATCATTAATAACAGAACCACCGTATTTTGAGTTCATTTCTGAATGGTTCCAATAAACATGCAAGATATGAAGGGATGGGTAGAAATATAATAAAATAGTATTTCATATATTATTTAATGAATAAACACCATACCTTTCACCACTTCATTATCATTATCCACCTCAACAGTAATGATACAATATGTCCTTAATTTTTTCCTTTGAGTTTTTTGTTGTTGATAGACTCTAAAAACCCATGGATTAGCTCATTATCTCACATATTCCCATGTTCCTGGAAGTGCAAACATTGTACTGCTAGATTATTATTAATATGAACCTTCTTTTCTTCATCCACAATTCTGGGATTCTTCATATCACTTCAGAAAAAATTAACATGATTCCTTTCTCTGCAAAATTTGTAGCATTTCCTTTTTCCCTTTGAAAAGTTCTCGAGATACTTATTCCCACACTTTTGACATGTTGGATGTAGGGTTTTAATTACTTCATGGGAATTATCTTTTTATCCTCTTATATTAAACACCATTTTCCATTTTTTATTCCTATGTCCATGAGACCACTGAGTATCTCTGATATCCATTTCAACCTTATGGTAATAATGGAAAATATCCTCATGGATATAATGTCTCAAATCATTAATTATTTTCATAGACTCAGTACTAGTCCAAAAAATAATTTATTCACCTTTCTTTCAGTGTTATGAAATATTTGGAGGAGTATCATTCATGTCTCATGACTTTTTCTTCATACACTCTAATAGAATCTTCTGACTTATGCTTCAATCAAAAATAATTCCCCCCAATCATAAGATTGAGAGTTACTTGAAAATATTTCTCGAAAATTAATATCTTGAAATATTCTCATACTATAGTATATGTTTCTTCGTTATACTTCATGTTTTTATTAGTGCCTACCACTGACCATATTCCGCATAAAAATTACTTTCCCCCATCACAACTATCTATTCTTCTAAGCAAAGGATGAATGATAATATATTCTCAATTGAGATAATCCATTATAACATTATAATGGTATTAAAAGATACACTAAACATTGGACTTACTCTCATATAATGTATTCTACTACATCATTCACATTATTAATAGAATAAAGGTGTTCCAATCTTTTCATGTTATTATCCATAACTTCATCTAGTTGATCCAACAATGCCAAGATGTTTTGAGCTCTTGTTCCCATAACATTTATAATTTCATTATGGTAATTATCACATTTCCTATCACATTGATTATTGGAATGATTAATTCTCTTTACAGACAATAACTAAGGGAAAAGTTTGTTAAATTATGGGGGGTTGTGTATCTATCAAATAAGAATAAAAATTAATCAC
Source organism: Viscum album (assembly GCA_963277665.1). NCBI lineage: Eukaryota > Viridiplantae > Streptophyta > Magnoliopsida > Santalales > Viscaceae > Viscum > Viscum album. The sequence continues at coordinate 1,084,286,369 of OY728119.1, forward strand.
TTAACACATATGGATAAAGATTTGAATGAAATTTATATCCTATATTGTGATTACAAATGTTCCAATATAGGTTATAAATGGTGAGATAGTTATTACTATTGTTCTTACCAATTATTTCTATTCCTAATCTCAAAATATAAATAGACCATCCTATGATACCAATTATAGAGACCCTAGACATTTAAATATATTATTATATGATTTTAAACACAAATAAACATCAAATACAAACCATGGATCATAAATTCTATTGTATTTGGAAGATTAGATGCACAAATAGAAATAAGAAACCAAAAAAATTTCGTATTTTATTTAAACTCCATAATGAGTTCCTAACATCCAATGAGATCTTACATCTCTATTTGATAACCTGGGGAACACATGAACAAATGTATGAGCTAAAAATCCTAGTAAGGGGATAAACGTTGGTGTAAAGAAAAAAAAAGTTATAAGGATAAACCTAATGGAATTTATAGGAATATAACAAGAATAAAAAAAGGAAGAACATCATATTGAACATGGGATCAAGAAATACTAGCAAAATAGGAATGTGGTAGCAACATAGAGCATGAAAAAATATGAATTAAGGCCAACTATTAAGAATACATCACATGGTTTACGAAGTCCCAAAAAGGAATTTGGGTTACTCCTCATACCATCTTAACATACCAGAAAGCTAAAGATTACCCAATTCATTGAGGTACTATCTAGGAACAACCATCATAACATGTTCATGAAAATGTGTTCCACATAAATAAAGAAACATTAATAATACACAAAAGGGATACTCATAGAACGATATGTTTATCATAATCATGTCATAAGGAATAACCTAAGGGCATATAATAATGGTGTACAAGATAGAATGGATTTAAAACATACTTATAAATAAAAAAGTGAAATTATTAATAGATAATGATTGATTATTTCAAACTGATGTAAAAACATGTACTAATAGTGTTTCATAAACTTTAGAAATGATCTTCATCATTACGGTTTAAGGGGAAATATTAAAGAGTCGTTAAATAGGAAAAAAGACTATTTTCCAGTATAAAACCCTAAATGAACTAAAATAGATTTTCATGATGAAATGATGTATTTTAGAAAGATAAAGTGGATCATATAATGTTATAGTGTTTATATAAAAATGGGTAAAAAATTGGAATGTTCCCTTTAATCGGGCTTGCTTATCAAGAGGAATTAATAAAGGAAAATTTTAAAACATATACTTACGCATAAGAGAAGGATGAATTTACTTGGTAACCTAAATTTAGAACATATAAATATAATTTATAAGTGTCATATTAGAATAAATATTAAATACATAAGAGTAATGAGTGTTAAAGTGTAACTAAATGAAAAAATAGAGATTCAAATAGAAACACTTTCCTTATGTCCAAAAGTGTTTTTCACTTGCACTTAATGTCCTAGATAATAAAATTAGATCCATAAATTAATATATCCAAAAATTATTCTCCATATATTTTATTTATTATAATTTTATTAGGCTCACTTATAGATTTTTTGATGAGTTACAATATTCAAGTTTGACATTTCCTGAGTGTTTGTTTCAGGATTTTGGATCGGTTCCTTTGAGTTTCATTATCAGATTTATTTTCATAATGAATAAAAACTATGGAAGTGGGAGGAAATGGTATTAATATAGTTACATAATATTTAATGTTCCCATATATCATTTTTTTCAAATAGGAGGATAATTAAATTAATGATCAATGTTAGTTTATTATGGCAGTTTTTCAATCATCACAAAATAAAACTATTTTATTATTTATTAATATGCATTTATATTAGTCGAAAAACTTGGAAAACGTAATAATATACATATTTCAATATGTCATAGACATAATAATTATTTTATGACCATCCATGAAGGTGGTAAGGGAAAAATAAACAACAGCTTCCCCTAAGCCTCTAAAGTGACACCTCACAGACAATGTTTTCATTTTTAGAATAAAAATAGGTGAGAAAGGATTTTATGATTTATACTCCATTTACATAATAAAATTAAATTATATATGTATATATGATACTATATTTTTCAAGTAACTTTTGATTATTGAGGACTTGCTGAGGTAGAAGAAATAGAGAATATCAAAATTTAAAGGTGGGGGATTTTACATCATGTATGTCATCTACATGAGAGCCTTTGTACGGAAATTGGGTCTGGTATTTTGCTGAGAATAAAACAAAAAAGATATGGAGAAGATAATTTGCAGATGAATTGGACAGAATATAATCATCTCAAAAAAGGTTGAATTTTTTCAGAGAAGTGGTGCTCTGTAGTGGTAATTATAGTTGAAGGATGGGGGCGTTTTTTATTATTTTATTCATTTTTTTATTATTTTGGATCTATATTGAGAATAGTGTTGATTATTTTGGCTAATTTTAGTAACTATTGAAATTGAGTTTGAAATAATGGTTTCTTACCTAAACCATGACTCAAAAAACATTTCATTATCTTAAAATGTTAAATACCATAAATTGTTGTATTTCACAATTCACTAAAAAATCAACTATTTTAAAAAAAATAAAAAAATTCACCCCGACTATTTTTTGAAATGTATATTTTAAAAATGGACACCATTTTAAGAGAGTAATTTTATAAAAATGTTAAATTTAATTTTTAATTAAAATCATCATTTTTGAAAAAAATATGTCACGGCCCATCCTTGGGACCCATGTCATGACTACCCTAAGCCCTCCTTCCTTAGTCCTGGGGATGGCGACTAGAACTGAAGGCATAAATCTCTAAGATGGGGAGGAATTGCCTTTATAAAAAGTAAACACACACAATAAGAGTACACAATTGTATGCAAAGCACTAAGTAATACTGAATACAAAAGAGGTGATGGAAAGTAAAAAGGGCCGAAAATACAAGCCCAATAGAAAAATACAAGTAAAACTAAAAGAGGGACAAACAGTTGAAAAGTAAAGAAAATATCCTGGATCGTCCTCCGGGGTTCCTACCTGAAGGGTAGGTATAGATGGCCACCTCATCACTCCACGTCCGTCCGACTCCTCTGTGTACCAACTCGTCAAAAGGACAACCTCCGGGTACTGTCCAGTCCTGGCGCTCTAAGCCTCCGTCAGCGTTGTCCATCGTCTGCATCCAACAAAATGAGGTTCGGGAATAGCCTATGCATGGGTGAGTATAATGACAATCAGTAGGGACCCAAAACCCTCAAGGTCTCACAATATCCAACAAGGATAAACCAAAAAGTAAAGGATTCAAAGGATAACCCATACTTAGGTATATACTTATACATATACCTAAGTTATCTAGTAAACCATCTCAATCAGGAGGAAACACAAAAGTCATTGACTGAGATCAATCCAGGATTTTCATTATCAAAACCACAGCTGCTGGAGAACTCTTCCTCTATCAAGAACAATGGGCATGTCACGACACAAAGACACTTCTCACTAACCTTGGACTACTAAGGTACTGCTAATGTCATGTACCGTGGTCTGGTTCCAACTACCAGGCGCTCCTCCATTGTGGGTCTGCTGCCAACTACTAGGTGCTCCCCCAAATAAAATGCAGAGGAACTCCTCCTATCTAGTACCACAGGTCTGCAGCAAACTACCAGACGCTCCTCCTCCATGGGTCTGCAGCCAACTACCAAGAACTCCCCACTGGGCTACTCGAATCACTCAGAGTCGAATCAGTTAAGAAGTTGTCAGGTATTTCAACTACTCGGTCTCCGCACTCTACTCGCTCTTCACTGGGAGGATCCGCCCCATGAGCTAAAAGGAAAAACTCAAATTTTCGCGAATTATCACATAGAAGTATCTCAAAGGTCTCTCTCGTCAATGGTATCTCATCACATCAGACAGTGCATCATTCGGTTGCCCGATCTATTAGTTATTGTCCTTTTAGTTCCGTGGGATCGTTTGGATTCATGTACGAACCAACCTGACTGTATCTCAAAAATACCCTGAACTCAAGTGGGGTATTCTCAAAGGGACTATCTCTCATTGATATTACCAGTGTCGTTGACGGTCCGTCAAATAGACGTCCGGTTCCAAATATATGGCCAAAGTAAGCAAAGGGTCGATAGTGGGCCTGGGTCCGGTCCGACCCAGTCGGACCAAATCGATCCAACCCAGTCTGATCTTAAATCATATGGGTCAACCCGGACAGACCCGATGGGTCTTACCCAGCCCGTTGGGTAGTTCAGCCAGCGCTGTGAGGGGTGCAGCTCGGGAGGTAGGCCCCTGGGAGGCCAGCGGCAGGTCGCGCGGGGCGCGGGCTGGCCGGCTGGACACCGAGCAGGCCTCGAGTGCACTGGGTAGGCCCTAGGGGCATTGGGCAGTGGGTTGGGGCAGTGCGTCGGGGTGCGGGCTGCGCGTCGGGGTGTGGGCAGCACATCGGGGCACCGGGCAGACTAGGGAAGGGGGCCGCGGGGGGTACCGGGCAGGGCGCCAGCAAGGGCCGAGCAGGCAACCGGTAGGGCGCAAGGGCTCTGGGCGGGCCACACATAGGGTCCGGGCAAGACGCTGGTAGGGCGCGGGGGTGTTGGGCTGGCCACCGGCTGGGGTCGGGCTGGCCGTCAGCAGGGCGCGGGGGTGCCGGCGGAGCCAGGCGGCATGCGGGGCACGTGGGCAGGCGGTGCGGGCAGCACGTCGGGGCAGCGCGCTAGGGCGTGGGAAGCACCCCGGGGTGTCGTGGGGGCAGCGTGGTTCACAGAGGCCGTGGGGAGTGTGGCCTTTATTTTTCATCTTCGTCGCCATCGTCGCGAGTACTGCCTCTGTCGTTATCAAACAAGAACAAGCAAAGGGGAGGGTCATACTGTGTCCGTGCAGTCCGATCCCACCTCTTCATGGTGATAGAATTTGGAAAAAAAAGTTCAAAAAATGAGGAATAATGGAGTTTTATACTCATATATAAAAATAACTCAATTTCCCCTACCTCGTTTGTCATTCGGTGATCGTTGATGGATTCGCGATAGGGCGGACGTCGTCATTGGCAATGTTCTTCGTGGGCGGTGTCTTCTCCTTTGTGCGGAGGAAGATTGTTGGAGATGTTGTGGTTGTTCTTCATTGAGGGAAACTTTTTCCTCCAAGATCTCTTCCTCTCCCAAGTTTCCACCAACCAAAGGGAATAATAGATCACCTGATATTTTATTTGTTGGAATGAATTCAAAATAATTCAAATTGTGGTATTTTAATTAAATGAGTTTACTTACTTAATTAGTGGGGTGGGTTGGCTTATTAATTGGGAGAATCCAAATAGACTCCATCACATTAAGGAGGCATAATAAATATGAGGAAAACCCTTGCCACCTCCCTCATTAAAGTGGGATTTCATGAGTCAGGTGGTCCCCACCATTCAAACTTGAATTGGGAGTTTCACCAACTCGAGTGGTCCCACCATTTTAATCCTCTTGTGGGAGGTTATGTGTGGGTAGGACCCACCGCCATAAACTCTCATTGGAGGTTATGGTGTGGTGACCGCTATCACTAACCTCCTCTTGGTGGTTTTAACCACCATAAAATAAAAATAAAGTTAACACTTATTATTATTCAATTTAACTAATAACCCCAAAAAACTATCTTCCAAACTCATCAGAACGCAACTGCGGTGTAGGTATCACTAAGAAATCACCAATGATGCGAGTTCAACGATGCCCTAGGATTTCAATTATGAGCACCGGTTCAAAATATATAAAATCTCGGTCATACGTTTAGTGAACGTACCCAAACAAAACTTCAGAAATTGATTTCGAACACACCGGGCCTTGGAATCAGGTGCCGTCATAAACTACGGACTCATAAAATTTCCATGTTTTTATGAAAAACAATTCATGTAAAATTATGAGTCTTTATATTCACCCAACCTCAGGGTTTTACATCCCTGTAAGCTATAACATGAACTAATGAAATAAATGGGGGTACTGAGCACGCATCTGAGCCTCCCACTACCATGCGCTCTCTTGGAGGTTCTCGTGCTACCATATAATGCGCACCAGATATATCGACCGTCCATGTAGGACCCGCTGATGTCGGTCCTCAATCTCCACTAGAACATCCGTGAAATTCTCCCTGTTATCGATGTACATCTCCCTGTGATCGATGATGTAGGATGGGTTGTGCACGTATCTCCTCAACTGGGATACATGGAAGACGTCGTGCACCCAGTGCAACTGAGGTGGAAGAGATAAGAGGTAAAGAACCTCGCCTACTCTGCTGAGGATCTGGAAAGGTCCTATGAATCACAAAGACAATTTTCCGCCTCATACAAATATTCATACACCTCATCGAGGTGACACCCATAGAAAGACTTGGTCGCCATCCTCAAACTCTAGAGGTCTCCTTTTCCTATAAGCATACGGCTTCTGCCTACTCTGTGCAGTCTTAATCCACCCCTGAATGATCTGCACCTTCTCTGTGGTAGCCCATACCATCTCTGGTCCCACCAGTGCTGACTCCTGAGGATCTGTCTAGCACAGTGGAGATCTGCAAGGTTGACCGAATAAGGCCTCAAAAGGTTTCATCCCTATTATGGAGTGATAGCTGTTGTTGTAGGCAAACTCCACCAAAGGAAAGTGATCCTCCCAGCTGTGACCAAAGTCGAGGACATGTGCATAGAGAATATCCTCAAGGGTCTGAATGGTCATCTTGTTCTGACCATCTGTCTGAGAATGGAAGGCGGTGCTCAGACGTATCTATATCCCGGAAGCCTCATTCAACCCCTTCCATTGCTAGGAAGTAAACCGTGCGTCTCTGTCAGACACAATCAAGGAAGGTACTCCATATAAATTTATTATCTTATACACATAGAGGCTTCCCATGCTCTCAACCGATCCCTGCTCTCTGATCAGTAAGAAGTGGATCTAACTTGGTGAGTCGTTCAACGATCACACATATCGAGTCGTGACTCCAGGACATACACGGTATACCTATCAGAAATTCCATGTATATCCAATCCCACTTCCACTCTGGGACCTCTAAAGGCTGAACCAAGCCAGTTGGTACCTGGTGCTTTGCCTTCACTTGCCGACAAGTGATTCACCGTGAGACAAACTCCGCTACTGCCTTCATTATACCTATCCACCAATGTTGTCATCAAAGGTCCTGATACATCTTCCCCAGTCCTATATGTACCGCTAGAGGGGAAGTGTGAAACACCTTCAACACCTGCACTTGAAGTTAAACTGGTACCATGGTACGTCCTATCAAGAGGATGATGTGATACCCACCTTCAGAGAATCCATCAGGTGCCTACCCTGTGGATATCTGAGCACATCATATCTCACTGTCAGCATCTCCACGCTGCGCCTCCCTGACTCGCTGAATAAGTGGAGGAGTGACTGTAAAAGACTAAATATAGCCTTCTCCATCCCTATCCACAAAGGATATCTGTAAGGAAGCTAGATTGTCTATCACCTCTCATAGTATCTGAATTTCTGGTCTCTTTCTGAGATCATCTGCTACAATGTTCCCTTTCCCAGAAGTATAGACTATCTCGAAGTCATAGTCCTAGACGAACTCAAGCCAACGTCATTATCTCAAGTTTAGGTCCTTATGAGAAAAGATATACCTGAGACTCTTGTGATTAATGTACATGATAAAACATTCACCCATCAGATAGTGTTACCACATATTCCAGGCAAAGACGACTTTTTCTAACTCAAGGTCATGGGTAGCGTAGTTCTTCTCATGTTGTCTTAACTTCCAAGAACCATATGCGATCACAGCTCGCTCCAGCATCAGGACACACCCGATTTTGGTCCCTGATGCATCGCGGTAGACTACGTACCCTATGCCTTCCTCTAGAAGCCTCAAGATGGGGGGACTATTCATCCTCTTCCTCAGCACTTGAAAGCTCAGATGGTATCTCTTCGACCAAACGAAGGGTTACCCCTTCTTTTTCAAGGATGATAGTGGTGTTGCGACTCTAGAGAAGTCTGGAATGAATCTATGATAGTATCCGGCCAAGCCCAAGAAACTCCGTACCTCTGTCACACTCCTGGGTGGCTCCCAAGAAATACCACCTCAATCTTCGCTGGATCTACTGCAACTCCAGCCTCCGAGATGATGTTTCCCTAGAAGTGAACCTCTTGAATCCAAAACTGGCACTTTGAGAGCTTAATATAAAGCTGATGATCTCAGAGTGTTTCTAGTATGACCTGAAAATGATAGGCTTGCTCCTCCTTAGTAGTCGAGTAGATCAATATGACCTCAATGAAGACCACGACAAAGCGATCGAGGTAAGGCTGGAAGATCCTATTCATGAGACTCATGAACACTGCTGGAGCATTGGTTGCGCCGAAGGGCATAACCAGGAACTCTTAATGGTCGTACCGACACCTGAAGGCCATCTTCTGCACATCCTCGTCTTGAACTCAGAGCTGGTGATATCCTGATCTGAGGTCTATCATCAAGAACCATCGTTCTACCTTTAGATGATCAAAGAGGTCGTAAATCCTCAAAAGTGAGTACTTGTTCATCACGATCACCTAGTTCAGGTGACGGTAGTCTACATAGAGCCTCATCCTCCCGTAAACCTTCTTAGCGAATAGAATCGGGGTTGCCCAAGGAGAAACATTTCGTCAGATGAATCCCTTCCCCTGCAAGTCCTCAAGTTGTACCCTCAACTCGCGATGCTCAGCTGGAGCCATCCGATATGTTGGAGTAGATATTTGTGTCGTCCTGGGGTACATGTCAATGTAGAATTCCACCTCTCTATGAAGAGGTAGTCCTAGGACATCTTCAGGGAAAACATATGGATACTGGTCCACCACTACAGGATAAGTCAGAATCTCCACATCTACTACTCTGAGGGTATGGCAAGCCAACTGGTGAGTGATCGTTTTCACCCTCCTCCGTGTAAGTCTGTCCTATGCTGTAAAGGTTACCTTTTCATCGATGAAGGTGAACCTGGTCCCATCCTAGTGGACACACCGTAAATTGAGCCTAATATAGTCGATCTGATCATGGAATGTAGATAACCAATCCATTCCCAAGATGACATCGTATGGCCACGACTCCACTATCAGGAGATCCCAGCCGAAGATCTCACCTCCTAGAGTAAGCTCACACTACTGGCACCAGTGCCTAATCATCGAGTCTTCTCCCATAGGAGTCTATAGTCATAAGGATCGGTCCAATAGCTTCGTAAAAATATCTATGCTCCGAACGAGGGAAGTGCCAATGAAATAATGACTAGAACCCGTGTCTATAAGAACTGCACCTAAGGTGGAATAGACACAGATCGTACCTCGAAAGATCTCCGGAGCACCATGGTTTTATGCCTCAGCTGACTGAAGTTGAGCTATCCCTATACACCCACTCCCTGCTGTAGGGGTGGACCTAATAGTGGTGGCGGGGGTAGCACCTCATAACGTCGACCGCTGCCAGCTGCTCGACCAGCTCCTTCGCCACGTCTGCCTCTGCCTTGCAGACTGCCTCGATCGAACATCTGACTCTTTCTTGGAGTCCCCTCAACTGTATGTTGTTTTTCAGAACGGAGGGTTGGATAGTCTTGAGCCATGTGACCAAGCTCTCCGCAAGAGTAACATTGTATGCTCCTGCCATGACTGACTCTTTCTCCACTCCGGGTGCCCCACACAACCGATCCTGAGTCGTGCGGTCCTCAACCTGTAGGTTTGGTCCACTAGGACCTCTGAGACAACTTTCTACTGCCAGATGAAGAAGACTCCACAGTGTGTTGACTAGTAGTATGTATCATTGATAGTAACTACTCAGCAAGGAAACTCTCTATCATGAGGGATATCTCTAACACCCCCACCTACGTCGGGATGCTGAGGGAGATCAATGAGGCTCTGATCTATCGCCTGAGTCCCTGATCGAAGGTCTGGGCCCTAAAGAATGTGTCTCGTACCAAATATGTGGAGTAGCGCGAGAGGTCAGTGAACCTCGCTGAGTACTGCGCTAATGTCAAGATGCCCGGATGAAGATGAAGTAGCTCCTTCATCCACACCGCTCATAGGGTTGCTGGAACAAACTCTACCCAGAACAGGCTCTCAGAGTCTATCTAGAGTAGTGTTGGCTCATCGTGGACCTGGAACATTAGGCTCCACCATCTGTCTGCTGCTACCTAAAATAGGCTGGTAGAAATGATCACTATGTAGTCTTCTAGTGTCCCTACTATCCTGAAGACTCTCACCACAGCCTCCAGCCAATCCTCAACTACCTGTGGGTCTGTCTCTCCTGGGAACAAAGGTGGCCTCTGGAATTGAAACTTGTGCAGTACACTCAAGCAGCGTGCATCATCTGATACTGGGGCTGGTGGCATATGTGGCCCAATGGGTGGTGGTACTTCTGGTTCCTCTTCTAGAAAGGGTCCCTGTACCGAAGCCTCATCGCTCGGCGGGATATATGTGCGTACAACTCTCGGGGCTCTAACTAGTCATCCACGGGGAGGCATCCTGAAAGAAACAAATGCGACACAGTCAAAAAATTATACCTGGTGAGCTGACCTAGTTTACATGACTTAAAGAAATTTTTTTGAAACACACACCAAATTAGTGTTTTCGTGCACTAATTCAGAAATCAGTAGTCAGGGTCCGGGTGTACGGATACGTCAGCAGCCTCACCAACACTACACTCCCTAAACTAACAATTGCACTTGATACCCTTAACACTATTTCTTACAGAAAAGATATCTCAAAGTCTGAAGTTTTGCAGTAGAACTGACTCCTCTGACCCAAATTTGTCACGACCTGTCCTCAGGACCCGTCCCGTGATTACCCCAAGCCCGCCTTCCATAGGCCAGGGGATGGAGACTAGCACCAAAGGTGTAAATCCCTAAGCTGGGAAGTCAATTCATTTATAAAAATTAAACACAAAAAAACAGAGTACACAAATTGAAGCAAATGACTAGAAATAATATATACAGTAGAGGTGCGGGAAAGTAAAATGGGCTAGAAATACAAGCCCAACAGTAAAGTACAAGTACAACGGAAAAAGGTACAAACAGCTGAAAAGTAAAGAGCTGCTCCTGGATCGTCCTCTAGGGTTCCTACCTGATGTATATGTACAGATGGCAAACTCAGCGCTCCACGTCTGTCAGAATCCTCTGTGTACTGACTCTTCGAATAGTCCACCTCTGGGTACCCTCCAGTCCTGGCGCTCTCGGCCTCCGTCAGCGATGTCTGTCATCTGCATCCAATACAATGAGGTGTCGGCATTGCCCGTGCAGGTGTGAGAATAACGATACTTAGTTGGGACTATGATACCCTCAAGGTCTCACAATATCCAACACGGATAAACCAAAAATTAAAGGATTCAATGGATAAACCATACTTAGGTAAATGCCCATACTTATACCTAAGTTATTTAGTAACCCATCTCAATCACGAGGTAACACAAAAGTCATTGACTTATCTCAATCTAGGATTTTCATTATCGAAACCACAACTACTGAATAACTACTCTTCTATTGAGAACATTGGGCCTGTCGTGAAACTAAGGTGCTTCTAACTAACCTTGGACTACTGAGGTAATCCTCCTGTTGAGTACCGCAGTTTGTTGCCAACTACCAGGTGCTCCTCCACTGTGGGTCTGCCGCGAACTACCAGGCGCTCCCCCTAATAGCCTGTAGAGGTACCTCTCCTATTGAGTACCACAGGTCTGCCGCCAACTATCAGGCAGTCTTCCGCCATGGGTTTGTCCCCAACTACTAGGTTCTCCCCACTGGGCTAGTTGAATCACTCCGAGTCGAATCGGTCAAGCAGTCGTCAGGTCTATCAGCTACTAGGTCTCTGCACTCTGCTCGCCCGTCACCAGGAGGTTCTGCTCCACAAGCTACAAGGAAAAACTAATAATTTCATTAAGTATCATGTGGAAGTATCTCAAAGGTGTGTCTCGACAATGGGATCTTAATGCAATAGACGGTGAGTCATTTAGACGCTCAGTCTGTTAGTTATTAGCCTTTTAGATTCAGGTGCCCGGTTGGATTCGTGTACAATCCAACCCGACTGTATCTCAACTATACCCCATCCGGTGGGGATTTCTCAAAGGGACAATCTCTAATCAAGATTACTAGTGTCGCTGACGGTTTTTCAAACGGACGTCTGGTGCCAAAGATATGGCCAAAGTTAGCAAAGGGTCGGTAGTGGGGTCGGGTCTGGTTCGACCCATTCAGACTGACTCGACCCAACAAGCCTGAGCCGACCCGGTCTGAGTCAACCCGGTCAGACCCGATGGGTCTGACCCAGCCTGTTGGGATATTTGGCTAGCACCACGAGGGGTGCGTATCGGGAGGTCATCCATCGAGAGGCCAGCGGCAGGCCGCACGGGGCACATGTTGGCCTGCTGGACACCATGAAGGTCGCGGGTGCACCGAGCAGGGCATTGGGGCACCGGGCAGTGCACCAGGGCACTGGGTAGTCCACGGAAGGGGGCCTCGTGGGTGCCGAGAAGGGCGTCGGGGCATCAGGTAGGCTGCTGGTAGGGCGTGGGGGCACCGGGATGGCCGCTAGCAGGGGTCGGGCAGGCAGCTGGCGGGGCGCGGGGGCACCGGGCTGGCCACCGGCAGGGTGCATGCAGCACGCCGGGGTGCCTGCTGTTCGCCGGGGGTGCCAGGGAGGCACCAACAGAGTAGGGCAGCCCGTGGGGCATGACGACAGGCAGTGCGGGCAGCGCGCTGGGGCAGTGCGCGAGGGCGCGGCTAGAGCACCGGGGCGCCACGGCGGTGGTGCGGTTTGTGGAGGCCATGTCTAGTGTGACCTTTGTTTTCCATCTTTATCTTCGTCGCTGCATGTACTGCCTCCGTCATCATCAATCAAGAACAATCAAAGGGGAGGGTCGGACCGTGTTTGTGCGCTACGAGCCCTCCTCATCATGGCGATAGAATTTGGAAACAAAGTTTTCAAAAAACGATGAAGAACAGAGTTTTATACTCATATATAAAAATAACTCAATTTCCCCTACCTCATTTGTCGTTTGGTGATCATTGATGGATTCGCGGTAGGGCGGACGTCGTCGTTGGCGACGTTATTCGCGAGCAACGTCTTCACCTTTAATGCAGAGGAAGTTTTTTGGAGATGTTGTGGGTGTTCTTCATTGAGGGGAACTCATTCCTCCAAGAGCTCTTCCTCTCCAAATTTTCCACTAACCAATTAAAATAATAGATCGCCTATTATTTGATTTGTTGGCATGAATTCAAAAGAATTAAAATTGTGGTATTTCAATTAAATGAGTTTACTCACTTAATTAATGGAGTTGGTTGGTATATTAATTGGGAGAATCCCAATGGACTCCCTCACATTAAAGAGGCATAATATGTAACACCCCGAGATTTTATGAAAAATATTCTTTTTAATTTTATTAATGTCTTGTGTTGTACGCTACACCAAAAGGATCTCGCACAACACGCATCCTTGACTTGCATTGAATTACACGCAATCGCGACCTTTCTCGATAGCGTGTGTAGTACGTAATAACTAGTTTCACTAAACAACAATATGCTATTAAAATATTATTAAAACTGGTTGTTATGAATATTAATAACCACTTTTTGAAATTTTCTAAATTTTAATTTTCAAAATGGACTTCATTTTTGGATTCGGAATACCGAAATTATTTTAGGGTGAAATTTTGGTACTTTTCGGATAACATTCATTTTCTGATGAATAGTGAAAATGACTGAATTTTAATTAAAAACAACCTTTTAATTCAAAATAATTATTAGTGATAAATTATTAATTTTAGTGGATTTAAAGTATATTTATAATATATTTTTACAATTTAATACAATGTTGTTCATTGGATGTAATTTCACATTTAAACCAGAAATAAACAAGTGTCAATATTTTGATAGTTATTATCTCTTAAGAACACGCTATTTGTTTTGACGATGAGAATTAATTTTTAAATTAAGTAATGAAACTGATATGTTTTGAATTTGGTGAAATAGACATCATTTTTGAGTTCATAATATCATATATAGCTTAGGCCTAATTTTTGGTATTTTTTGGAAACTTTCATTTTTTGAGGAATAGTGAAACCACTAAGTTGTAGTAAAAAAATGAATTTTTCATAAAACATAATTTTACCGCTTCTGTGAGTGGAATTTCAAAAATCCTGGAGAAATAGTTGATGTCAGTAAATAAATGCGGTTCAATGAGATGAAAATATTTTTTGGTGAATCGTAACTTTTTACTTTTTTTTACCACGGTTAAAAGTAAATACGGTAATTAAGGCTAAAAATGATATTATTATTACCCTAACACATGTCCTAATTTTATTTTATTAGTTTAATTCGACCAAAAACAACCTTAGGAATAAAATATGACCATTTAGTCCCACTTGGATTAGAATAGGACATTTATTATTAATTTATTTAAAGAAGGTTTAAAATAGTTAAAATCAAATATTAATAAGTATATCATTTTTAATATAGGATTATACAAAATATAAATTCGACTATAAATATTAATTATAAATCTAAAAATATTTCCTGCATAATGGTATTTTATTTTTAATTTTTAGAAAATAAATAAGTTAACATATTTATGACACAATGATGATGGAGTAATTATCTTATTAATGAAATATTGACATAATTGATGTTATAAATATCAAAGTAAATGTAATTTGAAACTTTTTATGAATTAAACTAATTTTATAGGTTAATAAGACATGTTACTATTGAGTTAATTAACTTTTTTCGAACTAATCATTCTGTTATGATTTTTACAAAAATCAATTACTAAATAGTGTCAAAATTGACATAAAATAGTTTTTAAAACAAATATTATATTATTAATTGATATTTTATCTAATGTTCGGCCAAATGACTTAGATTAAGTTATATATTAATAATAAACAACTTGGGGTTCGTTTGGATTCTTATAGTATGTTTATTAACCTTATAGTGTAAGAACACAAAAAGACACGGTAAAAGTAAAATTATCTAACTTAATGTTAAATATAAATGATAAGGTTAATATAGGAACCTAAACTTGTCTAAATTATATTGGATGAGAGTATTTCGACTCATACCCACCTTATATTCGAAATAACTCAATTTGGAGCTATTTAAAACCGAATTTGGCTTTATAATAAAATAATATTTTTAGTTTTTCCAAAGGTGCCCCTCTCCTCCCTTATAAAAGGGCACCTCCTCCCTCTCCACCACACACCAATTTGAGCCTTCATGCTCCTAAAAACCCTACCCATTTGACTTTCCCACTTCCCTAGAATCATCCTAGAGCTTCTGGTTTTCTTCAAAGACCAACCCTAGTTCCCTAAGAGGAGGTTAAGAAGAGGCGCGTCAAAAAGAGGTAATATCCATTACCAATCCTTTCCAAATTCTTTCTTCTTCAACATATTCTTCATTAGTTGTTTCATTATGAATTAATAACATCAGTATCACTCATATAATGATATGTTATTATAAGTATGAAGCAACCATATTTCAACATCTATCAATCCTATGGAAAACGAAATCACCGCGCGTGCGTACGTACGGAATACCGTCTCCACGCCATGGTGTAATCTATTTTCCCCCACAAATTTACTTGGATATGTATAATGATGTAAATAATTAACATATATTATTATTTTAAAGTGATATTGATTCTGAAATAGTATACATACACTCGAATACAATTCCATGAACATGGGAACGATATCATCGCTTATGCGTACGTACGGAATACCGTCTCCACGATGTGATGCGATTTGTTCTACATGATCTTCATTGCATAGTGACTATATAAATTAATTTAATGAATAAATATGATATATAGTACATTAATACCATTCTGGAAATGATGTATCTATAACCTAAAGAGAATAATAAGAATTGTTTCGACAAAACACACATAAGAACAAAAAGTTATAAACACTTGAATAAAAAGTAGCAATGAAATATTACTACTAAGAAGATAAGAATATGACCATATATGATTTCATAAAAATAATTATGATTCTTTAATAAGTCAATAACATTATTTAAATCATTATAAAAGAGTTTCGGACACTTACGAGTCAAATCAGACCGAAGGCAAGGGAAATATCACAAGCTCATTTTTATCCGAGATTGTTTATACTTTAGTATTTACTGGGGTGTATTTTATCATACACATCCATTTTTCCTCAATATGTAATATTATTTCCATCCACCTACAATTGTCTAAATCCAATTTTACCCTTCAGTGAGTTTTTATTAAAGGATATGAAAGGAATCTTTTGTCGTTTTTCGTGCTAGGTACTTTTTGACTTTTCCAAAAAAAGTACGAATAATGTTTTTATTAACTTATACGGAATGAATGTATTTTTGAAACATTATTTCCAAGAAGATTACTTTACATGTTTTCAAGTTTATTTTTAGTCAACTTCTTTTAGTTTATAATTGTACGACATGATATGAAAGGAAAAGTGTTTTTGAAGCAGAAACAATTTTTTCTTCAAGAATGGAGTTCAAGTGTTTTATCAAAATTAATTTCCATATAAGATAATAAAGGGTTCTGTTTATATCCCTATTATTACATTGATTTTATTATGTTGTGATGGAATTATATTTTTATGAATTCCTTTATCTTATATGAATTGTTTTATGAT
This sequence comes from Viscum album, assembly GCA_963277665.1. Classification (NCBI taxonomy): domain Eukaryota; kingdom Viridiplantae; phylum Streptophyta; class Magnoliopsida; order Santalales; family Viscaceae; genus Viscum; species Viscum album. The sequence continues at coordinate 1,084,302,926 of OY728119.1, forward strand.
GTCATGATGTTTATGATTCCCATTTTTATTACAGGGGTTATGCTATGATGTATGGTTTCTGATTTTGTGGCACACATAAGAATGGTATAATTATGAGATGGGTGGGACCTATATATCCCTCCAATACTTTGGGTAAATATTTTATATCTCATGAGATAGACCTGGCTGGAATGGCAGGTTAAACTGGTTCAATGAAATAGGACTGAAACGAGGAGTGAACTCGGTTCAGAAATGGACTTTGTCCACTAAGATAGTCTTGGAAATGAGTCTTGACTAATAAGAAATGATTCTCTATGATAATGTGATTATGCCACAAAGTTTCATGTTTTATGTTATGATTATTGGGATTACATTTCACTACTATGATTTATCCCATGTTAGGATATTTTGATCTATTTTGCAGGTTAAGATTTCCAAAATGTTATGTTCTTATGAATATGATGTGATTGATATTTCTTTTGTTTACCCTTAATGAGCATTTAAGCTCACCATTTTATGTATTCTTTTCCCTAGGATATAAATAATGGTTTTAGGTATAAAAAAATAGAAGATCTTTATGGGAGATGTTGATGATATTTCACCATGATTAGAAGATTATATTCCGAATTTCCAAAGCCACTAAACTATTACGGTCTTTGTGTGTGTGTTTTTGTTATGTACTAAGTATTCCTCAAAAGTAATGTAATGTCCATGTACGTTAATCTTCGAGTTGTTATAGTTGGTATCAGAGAAAAGGTTTAGTCAACCTTTTGAAACTAGGATGCGAGATCTTTAGTGAAATCCCAAGAGATATGTCTATGGTATATCTAAGGATGTCCTTAAGGTTAAGTATAAGTATAGGTTATAGTCCTAGAATTGCGCTAACAATCTTAGAATTTAACCTAAGATGTTAGATATTGAGGTTAATCCCCCTTTACTATGTTGTTTTCCCTAGCATGTTTTTTTTCCTCTCACACTATTCTTTTTGGGTTTTAGAAAATGGCTGGAAACAAGAAGATTCACGATAATGGAGGATATGACAGACAATGGAATGATATTCTTCATGAGAAACCAAATGAAAAGGGATTTGGAAGTCCAAACATCATTATTATTCCTAATCAGAAATCTCATAATATGATCAATAATCTCAACTTTGGTAAGTTTCCCGACTTAGATAATAAGAGAAATATGGAGTTTCATGATGATCATAGAGGAAAGAAAGTTCAATTTCCCTCATGTAAATCATGTGGGAAGAGGCATCGAGGATATTGTTTCAAGGGAACTGGAAGATGCTTTGGGTGTGGAAAAGAAGGACACAAATCCAGTAAGTGCAAAGGAAAACGTTCAGTTAACACCATGTATGAGGATAATGGTATTGGTACAACATCAACAATGGTTAAATGTTTTAAATGTGGAATGTATGGGCATTATGCAAACCAATGCCCTAAGGGAAAGTCTCATGAAGAGAATCAGTACGGCCGTATTGGTAGCATTTATATTGATGATGATGAAGAGACTACAAATGATATGTGATATGAAAGAATTGTTGAAGCTCGGTCAATGGTTTAAGAAGGTAGTGGGATGATTACATGTTTATCAAGTGTAATGTTGTATGAGTAGTCTCATGGTACTAGGGAATAAAGAGACATCTAGGGATTGTTACACTATTGTCTTTCCTTGAGTTTTGAAAGTGTATGATTAATGGTACCAGTATCCATTAAAGGTTATTCAGATATTTTTGGAATATAGATGATATGAAGATAATGAAGGGATAAGGAGAAAATTAAATGTTTGATAATATTCATGAGCTCATGACTGATATAAGGAGAAGGTTATATCATGGTTTGAGTATATAGAATATTTGGATTTTGGTATGTGGAAAGAGTTAACTTTTGATAGCATTCATGTTTTCACTAAGGTTTAATGGGTATTCATTTTTCAAGAGAATACATGATTAAGGTATTCAGAAGATTGGAATGTTACCAACAAGATACATGGCGAATAAATGATGGTATTCACATGCTTGGTTGATGACATTTCAAGTAATCGTTTTCTTTATACTATGAGCATGGACCGAAGTATTTTAGATAACACTAATGATTGGAATAGATTATGTTGGACATAAGTTAGTATTGTTTAAGGATAGAACGTTATTTTTATATTATTTATGGGATGTTATAGTAATGTAGTTTTAGAAAAAGGACAACCTTCAGGATGGGCGACAGCCCATCGCATTGGACAAGGCTGTGGGAATAGAACCCACAACCGAAGTGCGACTGGCCTTTATCTCCTACCACTGGCCAAAAGGAAGTCCATGTTTAGTAGAAACTAGTTTTATTATATTAAGAAGTATTATATATGAAGTATAAGTCCATTTTAGGAACCATATATGACTAATCTCGCTATAGATGGACTTATGTATGTTTTGATAACCTTTCTATCCTTTTGTTTGAGACAGATGGAATGACCCATCATTATATCACATGATCTACTAACACATCATGAATGACAAATTATACTACATTTCTTTAAGAGATGAAGTGGAAATTTTCCAAAGAACGCCCAACGGTGAGACTATACCAAAATCATGAAAGTATTTTTTCTAATTCAAATTTCATCAACATTAGGGAAATGATCTTGAAACCCAAAAATGTTGTCCTAGTGCTCTTATATCTGATGAATCATATGGTACCATAGATCATCACAAATTTATGGCTTTGTGATTGCTGGCTTTTCCATAGCCATGTTTTCTACCACTCTCCATCAGAACATGATGGTTAGATTTCTCTTCTATATCCATATTTCACCTATGTGGAAACCCAGTGATTAGTTTATTTGGGTAACCTTTACGTTTCATACTTTTGTTTTTAAAGATTGGTTTTTGTATTCCTTTTCATGATGTTGGTTTCTATTAAAGAAACTTTCAAGTAGTAAACCATTTATAACCCCGACAAATTTCGAGGGCGAAATTCATTTTAAGGAGGGTAGAATGTAACACCCTAAGATTTTATGAAAAATATTCTTTTTAATTTAATTAATGTCTTCTGTTGTACGCTACACCAAAAGTAGATTTCACAACACGCATCCTTGACTTGCCTTGCATTACACGCAATCATGACCTTCCTCGATAGCGTGTGTAGTATGCAATAACGAGTTTCACTAAACAACAATATGCAATTAAAATATTATTAAAACTAGCCGTTTTGAATAGTAATAACCACTTTTTGTAATTTTGTAAAATTTATTTTTTAAAATGGACTTCATTTTTGGATTCATAATATCGAAATTAGCTTAGGGTGAAATTTTGGTACTTTTCAGATAACATTCATTTTCTGATGAATAGTGAAATTTACTAAATTTTAATTAAAAACAGCCTTTTTAATCGAAATAATTAATAGTGATAAATTATTAATTTGAGTGGTTTTAAAGTATATTTAAAATATATTTTTACAATTTAATACAATTTTGGTCATTGGATGTAATTTCACATTTAAACTAGACATAAACAAGTGTCAATCTTTTGATAGTTATTATCTCTTAAGAACACACTATTTGTTTTGACGACGAGAATTAATTTTTAAATTAAGTAATGCAACTGATATGTTTTGATTTTGGTAAAATAGACTTAATTTCTGAGCTCATAATATCATATATATCTTAGGCCTAATTTTTGGTATTTTTCTGGAAACTTTCATTTTATGATGAATAGTGAAACCACTAAGTGGTAGTTAAAAAAATGATTTTTTCATAAAACTTAATTTTACCGCTTCTGTGAGTGGAATTTCAAAAATCCGAGAGACATGATTGATGTCAGTAAGTAAAATGTGGTTCAACGAGATGAAAATAATTTTTGGTGAATAATAACTTTTTACTTTTTTACCACAGTTAAAAGTAAATAGGGTAATTAACGGTAGAAATGATATTACTATTACCCTAACACATATCCTAAGTCTATTGGATAAGTGTAATTCGACCAAAAACAACCTTAGGAAAAAAATATGACCATTTAGGCCCACATGGATCAGATTAGGGCATTTATTATTAATTTATTTAAAGAAGGGTTAAAATAGTTAAAATCAATGTTTAATAAGTATATAATTTTTAATATAGGGTTATAAATAAGATAAATTCGACTATAAATATTCATTATAAATCTAAAATAATTTCCTACATAATGGTATTTTATTTGTAATTTGTAGACATTAAATAATTTAATTTATTTATGACATAAAGATGATGCAGTAATTATCTTATTAATGAAATATTGACATAATTGATGTTATAAATACCAAAATAATTGTAATTTGAGACTTTTTATGAAATACACTAATTTTATAGGTTAATATTACATGTTAGTATTTATTTAATTAAAGTTTTTCGAAATAATCATTCAGTTATGATTTTTACAAAAATCAATTACTAAATAGTGTCAAAATTGACATAAAATAGTTTTTAAAACAAATATTATATTATTAACTGATATTTTATCTAAGGTTCGGATTAATGACTTAGATAAGGTTATATATATTAATAATAAACAACTTGGGGTTCTTTTGGATTCTTATAGTAAGTTTATTAACCTTATAGTGTAAGAACACAAAAAGAAACGGTAAAAGTAAAATTATCTAACTTAAAGTTAAATATAAATGATAAGGTTACAATAGGAACCTAAACTTGTCTAAATTCTATTGGATTAGAGGATTTAGACCCATCCTCACCTTATCTTCTAAATATGTCAATTTCGACCTATTTAAAACTGAATTTGGCTTTATACTAATATAATATTTTTAGTTTTTTCGAAGGTGCCCCTCTCCTCCCTTATAAAAGGGCACCTCCCCCCTCTACTCCTCACACCAATTTGAGCCTTCAAGATCATCCAAACCCTGCCCATTTCACTTCCACACTTCCCTAGAATCATCCTAGAGGTTCTGGTCTTCTTCAAACACCAACCCTAGTTCCCTAAGAGGAGGTTAAGAGGAGGCGCGTCAAAAAGAGGTAATATCCATTACCGATCCTTTCCAAATTCTTTCTACTTCAACATCTTCTTCTTTAGTTGTTTTATTATGAATTAATAACATCAGTATCACTCATATACTGATATGTTATTATATGTATGAAACATCCCTATTTCAACATCTATCCATCCTCTAGAAAATGAAATCACCGCGCGTGCATACGTACGGAATACCGTCTCCATGCCGTGGTGTAATCTATTTCCCCTACCACCTTACACGGATGGGTATAATGATGTAAATAATTAATATATATTATTATTCTAAAGTGATATTGATTCTAGAATAGTATACATACACTCCAATACAATTCCACGATCATGGGAACGATATCATCGCTCGTGCGTACGTACGGGATACCGTCTCCACGATGTGATGTGATTAGTTCTACATGATCTACATTGCATAATGATTTTATAAATTAATTTAATGAATTAATATGATATATAGTACATTAATACCATTCTGGAAATGATGTATCAATAACCTAAAGAGAATAATAAGAATTTATTCGACAAAACACGCATAAGAACAAAAAGTTATAAACACCTGAATAACAAGTAGCAATGAAATATTACTACTAAGAAGCTAAGAATACGACCATATATGATATAATAACAATATTTATGATTCTGGAATAAGTCAATAGCATTATTTAAATCATTATACAGGAGGTTCAGACACTTACGAGGCAAATCGGAACTAAGGTAAGGGAAATATCACAATCTCATTTTTATCTGAGATTGTTTATACTTTAGTATTTACTAGGGTGTATTTTATCATCCACATCCCTGTTTCCTCAATATGTAATATTATTTCCATCCACCTACAATTTTTTAAATCCAATTTTACCAATCGGTGAGTTTTTAGTAAATGATATGAAATGAATCTTTTGTCATTTTTCGTACGAGGTACTTTTTGACTTTTCTGACAAAAGTACGAAGAATCTTTTTTAACTTATACGGTATCAATGGATTTTTTAAAAATTATTTCCAAGAAGCTTCCTTTACATGTTTTCATGTTTATTTTTAATCAACTTCTTTTAGTTTATAATTTTACGACATGTTAAGAAAGGAAAAGTGTTTTTGAAGCAGAAATGATATATTCCTCATGAATGGAGTTCAAGTGTTTTATCAAAATTATTTTCCATCTAAGATAATAAAGGGTTTTTTTCTATCCATATTATTACATTGATTTGATTATGTTGTGATGGAATTATATTTTTATGAATTCCTTTATCTTATATGAATTGTTTTATGATGTCACGATGTTTAAGATTACCGTTTCTATTACATGGGTTATGCTATGATGTATGGTCTCTGATTTTGTGGCACACATATGAAGGATATCATTATGAGATGGGTGGGACCTATATCTCCCTCCAATGAATTGGGTAATGTTTTTATATCTCATGATATAGACATGGATGGAACGGCAGGTTAAACCGGTTCTCTGAAACAGGACTGAAACGAGGAGTGAACTCGGTTCAGAAATGGACTTTGTCTACTAAGATAGTCTTGGCAATGAGTCTTGACTAACAAGAAATGATTCTCTATGATTATGTGTGTATGCCACAAAGTTTCATGTTTTATGATATGATTATTTGGATTACATTTTACTATTATGATTTATCCCATGTTATGATATTATGATCTCTTTTGCAGGTTAAGATTTCCAAAATGTTATGTTCTTATGAATATGATGTGATTGATATTTCTTTTGTTTACCCTTACTGAGCATTTGAGCCCACCATTTTATGTTTTATTTTCCCCAGGATATAAAGAAAGGTATTAGGTATAAAAAATAATATCTTTATGGTAGATGTTGAAGATCTTTCACCACGATTAAAAGATTATATTCCGAGTTTCCAAAGACACTAAACTATTACGGTCCTTGTGTGTGTGTTTTTGTTGGGTACTAAGTATTCCGCAAAAGTAATGTAATGTCCATGTACGTTAAGATTTGCGTCTTTATATAATAAATGTGAGGAAACCCCTTGCCACCTCCCTCATTAAAGAGGGAGTTCATGAGTCGGGTGGTCCACACCATTCAAACTTGAATTGGGGGTTTTACCAACTCGGGTGGTCCCACTGTTTTTAATCTTATCGTGGGAGGTTATGCACGGGTGGACCCCACCACCATAACCTTTCATTGGAGGTTATGATGTGGTGGCCCCCACCACTAACCTCTTCTTGGAGGTTTTAACTACCATAAAATAAAAATTAGGTTAACACTTATTTTTATTCAATTTAACTAATAACCCCAAAAACTATCTTCCCAACTCTTCATAACACAATTGTGGTGAAGGTCTCACTATGAAATCACCGATGCTAAGAGGTCAATGTTGCTCTCAGATTTTAATTCCGAGCAATGGATCAAAACATATAAAATATCACTCGTACGTTTACAGAACAAACTCGACAAAAAACATGAAAATTGATTCCGGACACACCAGGCCTCAGAATCAAGTGTCGTCAGAAACTACAGAGTCGTAAAATTCCTACGTATTTAAGAAAAAAATTCCACATAAATTACAGGTCTTTGAAAAATACATATTCTAATATTATAACTAATTTCATGACATTTTTAAAATTAATTAATTTCTAAAACATTTCTCTTAAAATCATATTTAAACAAAAAAAATAATTTATTAATATATTTATGATGATTTATTATCTTTTAAATCATTATATTAATTATAAAATATTAAATAACAATTTATATTTCAATAAAATACCAACACTGAGTTTATCATTTTTAAAACATTTATTTACTTATTCCAACATATAAATATTTCATATTATCATTTATAAGATTTGTAAATTTTAAATACACTTTAATAATAGATATTAATATTTTATATACTGAGTTTCTTTTCAAAATTATTATATTCCAATTCCAACATATAGGTTACTTTTCCATTAGTACAGGTTCCTCAGTTTCTATAGAATACATATTTCATTCTACATGGATGACAATAATTCATCATATTTAATGTATGTCTTCTATACTATATCATATAACTAAAAAAATGGAAATCTCATAGGTCAAATTTTGTTTGTTAAAACATAAATGAAAAACTATTTACTAGTACATTAGAAAATTTCATTGAAAAATATAATGTAATACACATTAATTTGTATAACAAAATATATTTCGAAGGAAATATTTTATATAAAAATGAGAATAGATATTACATTGGAAAATATTGAAAACATAAAATGGAATGTTCTAATTGAAATTAGAGAAAATGGTAGGAAAATCATTCACGTGTAAAACATTGAAATAAACATTACAGCTTTTGCGGAGAAAGTCAAAGAAGATAAAAAATGTCCCATATTAAGAATTGTAAAGAATGATCCATTATTTATTTTGAAACTAAATACAAATAAAATAGAAAATGACCTTAATAAATCATAAAATTATATATAAATACATTATTAGAACAAAATAAATAATATGAACATCGAAAATATTCATTTCCAACCAAAATAATGAGGTAAGGTCAAATCTACTAAAAGGTAACCTTTAAGAGGGGGATGAGAGATTGTATGAGGGAATGAAAACCAAATGAATAAAAAAATGTGAATGGAATATACATATTTTAGTGATATATAAAATATAATTACAAAAAATTGATATTTAGATGTAAACAATTTTTATTTCAAAGTGATATTGGAATGAAACCATAACCTTTACTCTAAACATCAATAAAGGTGATTTTACCTACTATCCAACAAATATAACCTTCTAAATCACATATTTAATAAAATTGTTCATCTATATAACCTTTAATACTCATAATTTAATATCTATTTAAATAAATATATAAGTTAGTTTTTGTTAATTTTAATCATCTGATGTTAGTAATTTTGATAGTTTTGTATAAGTTTCATAATTGTGATGTCATTACTTATTTTCTATAACACGTTCATCCTGAAAAGATTATTTAGGGAAACAAAAAAATTATTCCACTACATTTTTATTCACATCTTCATTATAGGGAAGGTATGGGTATTGTTTGTGAGATTGGAATCAATGATGAGTTTGTTTCATAAAATATACAAATAATAACAAGTTTCTTTACAATGAATATTCATTTTTTAAAATTAATTAACTATATTAATAAACTAAATTACTCATTAATATCAGATATTACTAATATTAAGGACTTAATACTTACTTATGATGAAATTAGAATTTCGGTATTGCATCATTTATATAGGATGTTGAACTTTCTTAAATAATATCATGTTTACTAATGAATGAGTTTGTGTTTTGTGTTATATAATAATTGTATAATTTTAAAATAAGTATAGATAAGTCGTTAGAATATAATTAGCATGTATAATGAATTTTTTAAAAACTTTTAGATTATATAGTGACTGAAAAATTTAGATAAGAACTTTTATACTTTGAGGGATTCTCTCCATGAATTGTGTTCCTTTGGAATGAATGATTAGGTCATCGTTATTGGGACTCTAAGAAATCAAAATTATAATAAGTATTTATGATAAGAAAAATGGTTAGATATTTAAGAGATAATTAATTTATATGAGTTGTTATAAAGGGGTAGTGGAGAGGTCAATTTATAGGTGATATTGCATGGAATCTTAAGAAATAACCATTCCTTAATAAATAAAAAATGGAATTTCATATGGTGTGTGGAAAAAAAATTGGATAATAATATATATGTACGATATTTCTATCATAATAGTTCCATCATTCACTCATTTATGGATTTATTTTATTCTATTTTTATTAAATTTCCATTTAATTTAACATTTTTACCTTACCATGGTAACTCATTTTTAACCTCTCAGTAACTTTTTTATTTTAAAAAATGAAATTGATTATATTACCATATTTAAATGTTTTGATTAAAAATTATAACTTCATTTTGTATAATTCAATTTCTCTTTATCAGGTATTTATGTTAAATTAAATCACAAAAAATTTAGAAAAAATTTAATTTTAAACAATAATTTTTTAAATATTATTTCACATGTATTATTAGTCAAATGGGAGTGAATATAATATTCCATTCATAGAAACATTAAATTTTTTAAAATCTCATTTAAGAGTGATAAATTTAATTTATTTGGATAATATTTCAGTAAACTAAAAAATTATTCTTTGATAAAAATATACTTTTGAAGAATTAAATAATCCTATTCACATCCTTTTAAAATTATTTTTATTTTATCCAGTCATTTTTGGAATCCATTGGTTTTAGGATATTTACTTAAATTACATAAACATATAAAATAATTATTTTTAAAAATAATAATAACAACAAGAATAATATGAAATGAAAAGAACATATATTTTTATAACAAAATTATTTAATTGTTTATTTTTATTTCATTCCAAAATCATTTATATTGACATTAGTATTTTTAGTAACAATTACACAACATAAATTAAAATATTGTAGTCCGGTAAATAGAATTATGATTTATCCAACATCCATTTATTCAAATTTTATATGACCAACAACCATATATAAAACAATCATGTTGCATTATATTATATGAACATACATATATATATTGAACCATTTATCATATTCATTTAGTTAACTCTCAAAATTTATATAATATTGCCTATATTTTTTAAAAATTAAATTTATTCAATTAGAGATAGGATCATAAATTAAAACCATGAATACAAGAATTTCTTGTCCATTCCCTTTTTATTTACATGTGTTTTTTTCCTCATTGAATTTCCACTATTAGAAAATTAGGCTATACAAATGGTTTTGGAAACAAATCATGGGTATAGGTCACTCCTATAACCATAGATTTCCAAAAACCAAGCGTATAGGGTTTCGTTAACTACTATACCCATTTTATTGAAAAAAAATATGTATAAAGTTTTCTTTGATAACTATACACATGGTTTTATCCCAAAAACTATGTATAGTTCAACCATATACCCACAGGTTTTCAAAAACTGTGGGTATATGGTATGGTTGAAGACATATAACCATAGTTCGTCAAAAAGATGTGGGTATAGTTCAGACCTATACCCACAAGATTCCCAAAATTGTGGGTATAGGTTTTGGTTCAAAAATTATTCCCATGGTTCTATAAGAAATGTAGGTATAGTTCATCCATATAGCCACGGTACTTATAAACAATGGGTATAGATTTCCGGCATAAGTGTTGGAAAAATATTCCACTAAGAATAAATATTACCACATTTTTTAACCTCTATAAATTTTTTAATATATATATATATGTAAGTTAATATATATTTTTATACTGATAATTGTACAAAGGGAATTGGTTAGTCATTTGGATTCTATAGTGGCAATCTAGGGTTAAAATCTAGTGGCATGATATTTTTTAAATCCGGTAACCATGGTTTTATAATCATGGGTATTGAGTCATTGACTTGGTAGACTATTTTTGATAACTCTATTTCCATGGTTCATAACCAGGTAAATATCAATTTTCTACCATGGGTATAGATTAGAGATATACCGACGACTTAAGATCCCATGGTTCTCTGAACTGTTGGTATATCCTTTACCCCCAGTTTTATGGAAGATACCCATAGATCCAAATCATGGGTATGTGGTAATTTTCTAGTGCTGTTCTAAATGATATATCAAATTATACTAACAAATTTTACAACTTTTAATATCTCAATGATATATTTTATCTTATTAAAAAATATCATGGTTTGTTTTAATTAATATTTTTATGCATCACAAGCTATTGAAAACATGATAATTTTTTAAAGAAAAATTCATACTATATTATTATTTTTTACATTATACACCCACCCCATGTTATATTAGTTTAATCATGAAATTTTATTACCCAGATGAATAAAATGACGATACTTAATCTTTATAACATCTTTGGGTTTCCATGTAGCTTACTTAAACATATGATTCCTCTAGAGAACATTAAAAAGGTGTGTGGTTTTCATTAATAATACTTTATCAATATAATCTATGATTTATATCAGTTATTTCCCATATGATAGATTATGTTCCAATTTTATTACATTTAAGTTTTGTAAATGATAATATTCTGGTATGTCCATCCTTAAAAGTGATATATGTGATACATCATGCACTTGAGATAGGTTTAGTTGAAGTGTACTCTTATAAACTATAATCTATATATAATCTAGTATTTCAATGGGTTAAATGTATTTAGGGATCAACATTCCCTTATTCCCAAATCTCATCACCGAATTCCATATTTACATTCAATGGAATTTCTTATCATTGTTTTTAAACTCAAAATATCATAGATTATTTTCAATTTAGCTATTACTATGCCTTTTTAATGATTGAATGTGTCACTAAATAGTTTTAATCATCTTCGAATTTTCCTTATAAATATATTTTACAAGTATCTAAAACTCTTAATTTAAATCCCATTATATTATCATTATACACTGATTCCCATATAAAACCTCATATACCTCAATTTGAATGTAAGAACATAAGCTATTTTTAAATAAAAACTCTAAAAGGTAAAGTATACAATAAAAAACTCCTTTAAAATCCATTTCATATGATCTCAAAATATTCTATAGTGTATTAATAGTCCCTTTATAATAATCATCAGTATATGGATGACAAGTAGTGTTAAAGCAAATCTATATATACAATTATTATAGAGGAATTCCCAATAAAATGAGAAAACAATGAAATATTTATTAGATACAATTGAGAGTGGAATTCCATGTAACATATACACATACTTAATGTATATCATAACATTTCAATCAAGTGGGAAATATTATCAAATATTAATTAAATGCCCAAAAATCATAAGGAGATCGACTACAACAACAATGGAATTATGGAATTCAATTTTGAAAGGAATAAATTTGATTAAATATTTATTTATGTTTTTTAAATTTTTATATTGGTATGGGTAAGTTTTTCATATTTCCTATAATCTTTAATAGTTAACCATAATCTTGTTAGATAATCTAGCATGTGGATATATACTCTGTAATCTCCCCATTCATGTAGTCTAACCAAAAATGATTCTTGAGATCTTTATACAAATTTATTATTAAAAAATGTATAGAGAATGATTACCTATACACATCATTCAATAGGTCATTCAATTATTTTTTTAATATTTCACATATTCATTTCCTGGATCTTATAATTCTATTATTTAAAATGTTGATGATGGAATATTGAATACCATCTTTTGAGGCTCTATTGAATCCTTCTACACATCCTTGATCTATACATATTTGGACGGTTGAAAATTAATTTGGTAAATATTGGATTTCCACCTTCCCTTGTGGTTTCATGGTATATCCTTTTAAAATCCATGATTATTGGGTCTCTTTCAATACTCATCATTGAAAATAAATCATGATTCTTCTATATTAAAGAATAATCCAAATTTTTTTAAATCAAAGGGTATAAATGTATTTAGAAGTAATAGTAATTAATAAACTAAAACTATATTCATTGGTATATATTCAAATCCTTCATCGTTAATATATACTTCATGGTATTATAATGAGTATATATTTCAAACTTTTCATTATAGTGATAATGATACCTTAACATTAATGAAAATATAAATGATATATACAAACAATATTGGGTAATGTTTTGCATGAACCCTTAATTTAAATGTGTAATAAGATACCCCCATGTCATTTTTTTATGAAACATCACAGTCCCTTCATAGATGCATCTCATTATATCATAAATGATTCTCTTATAAAGGGAAGTTTTTTATTAAGTAAAATGACCTATTTTATATTGATCCCTATATAATTTTCTTCACATTCATCAATTGAAAGGAACTTTACTCCCGTCTGAGTTAACATGGTTAGTATATTTCAAAACCATGAAAATTTTATAAGAAATAGTCAACAGTATTTATCGAATGTAGGAATACTATATATCTATATTATAAATGTTTCAGTAGGTTTTTATTCAATCAAATTTGGCATATAGTTTCACACTGTTGAAGGTATTTGGAAGAAGACACAGATGATTCTAATGATATTCCTTTCCATGACAATATAGTATAATATAAAATATTAACACAAACATAAATTGATCACCATGACCTTTAAAAAGTATATTCATCATATCGATGAATATAGAGGAGACATTTGTAATTTCGAAGAAAATCACATTGAATTCAGAGTTTATATATCTTTTACTAATGTTTATCATGGGTAAATCTACCCTTTTAACCATTAATTGATGATATCGATATCAAATTTTAAACATTTATAAATATTTATCCCCCTAATAATTGATTGAATAAGTTATCAATATGAGGTAGAGGATACTTTTTCTTGATTATAATACTATTTAGTCCATGATAATCTTAGTAGATACATATTTATTCATCTTTCTTCTTAACAAATAGGGTAGTTTATCCCCATTATGTATCCCTTGCGAACATAAAACCCTTAATTAAATTCTCTAAGAGTTTTTTATTCAATTCTTGAAAATAAATTGGGGTCATTATTTAAGTAAACTTTTATATAGTTACATAACCAGGTTTGAGATATAATCAAAACTCAGCCTCAAAGTCTAGGTAATACCAACCAATACATCAAGAAAATCAATAATATATTCATTCACAATCACAACATCCTCAATGTTGAGTTTCTTCATATACACTATGTAAATACCCAGACCCTAGTTTCCCAGATTCAGTGGCTTGCATTAATATATTAGAATAATAAATAAGGAAGTTGCATCATGAATGATTAAATAGTTTAATATCTTAGAAAAACCAGATTCAAATGTAATTGTTACATTACAAATTTAAATTAAATACAAAATCGTAAATCTATTAGAGACATCTCTATTCCCTTAGATTATCCCTCCATATCAATCATAATATACATCATGGAATCCTGGGAAAAAATAAAAACATATGAAATGGATGAGGTCAGATGTTTAGAAAGGGTAATCATACTGGAGAAGATATTATAAATAAAATAATAGTAATTAAAGTTGAATAACTAAAAATTCATTCCATTAAAGCATAATCATGAGGAAAATATGATTGGGATAAAATATGATCAAATAAATCCATATAAATAATCACACGAAATTGATACACACGCATGGATATTCTGATCATTGAATAATCACATGGAATTTCAATAACTAATATCATGATCAGGGAATCATAATGTGTGATATCTAAAGCATACCATCTAGGACGTGGTTAGTAAGTCTATATAAATGGGTAAGGCCTTAAACAAAACCCAGTCTACTATGTCTCAGGAGACCTGAGGATGCCTCGATAGGCTACAATAGGCCATTCCTGACACTTACTATGTCTAATGTATTACTCATAAGAAAGGAATCAAACAAAATTAATATATACAATCATATTGAAACTAGTATAGGAAATGTAATTAATTTCCCAATAAATTAATAAAATCACAAACAATCTAGAGTAATATTGATAATGGTATCAATATTTTACATCCCCATTCAAAATGATCATAAAAAATTCAATAAAATATTTTACATCATATCATAAGTGATTAACCTTAATAATAATAAGAATCAAAATAGATTATTAACATATATGAAAATAAACCAAGAAAATCACTGAAAACTCAAGAGAGAAATTCTACATTTACATTGAAACCTATAAATTTAAAATTCACAAATTTATAAAAGGAAAACAATTATATGAAAATGACCTTGTAAACATTTAAATGATTCTTAAATCTATTAGGGAATCATGAAATTAGAAAAAGGAGCTCATTCCATATAAGGTTTTTTTAAACATTTATTTTAAATTTTATAAAATATTTATAATAGTATTTTTAAAATAAAGTGTAAACATTAACCAAAAGAATCAGTTTTGTGTATTAGATATAAATACACATAATAGAAGTTTAAATAAAACATAATATAATAAAAATTTAATGGAAACATAATCATATAATTACATAATCATTGGAGTAGATGTTTAACACAAATAATTGAAATTTGGTTATGAATCACCTTACTATTATGAAAACATTCGAACTGCCATCCCCAAATAATTAATGATCACTAAATGAAAAATTTAAGAACATGAATTTAAATAGATTCATGATATAATATTTCAAAGGGTAGTAAAACTACACCACAAGTGTGGAATAAGTGGTGAATAAGGCATATCTTAAATAAATAAAAGTTTTTCGAGAAAACCCATACCATATGACTAAAAACATTATACATTTGTATTTAATGACTTGAATAAACAAATTATTATCATTAATCACATAGTGAGGAACCTATTAAACATATATTTTATTTATTATAATTTTATTGAGTTCATTTTTTTTCCATCTGGATGAGTTTTAATATTTATTTTCATTATTTTGGGAGTGTTCGTTTCATAATTTTAATGGATGGTTCCCTTATGTATAATTATGGGAGTTCTTGTAAAATGGGAATTACTTCACAAAAAGTAGAATATTTTTTTATTAATGAAAATAAAAAAATTTAAATTATAACATATATAATTTGTTTATATGGTATGCGAATGATTCATTAGATAAAATGTTGATGAATAATTATTAGTTTATTTTGGCAGTTTTTACGGCCATTGCAAACTACTATCATTTTATTTAATATTATGTTTATATATTTGTTAAATATTATTAAATAAGTTTTAATAAATATATTTTAATCTATTTTAAATATAAAAATTGTTTTCTGACCATCCTTGATTGAGGTAATGAAAAAATAAAACTCGTCATCCATAAAGGCAATGGGTTAACACCTCGTGGATGATGTTTCCATTTTTTGAATAAAAGACGATTAAAAGAAACATGATGATGGGTATTCCATTATCATAATGAACATATATTATATTTATGATAATGGAGTTACCACGCTACATTGGATAGGGGTGGTGAGAAGAGGATGAGAAAATAAAATAAAATAAATGATAAAGAGGGAGGGTTTTACATCTTCAGAGTCTTCTCATTGAGAAACACTTTAAGGAACATGGAAATGGATTTTGGTGAAACTAGAAAGTCAATATTATGAGGTCTAGTTTCTAAAGGGTAATTGTTTAAAAAATAATATATATCTACTTTTTAGAATTATTTAGGAGAAGGGGTTGTGAGGATGGTATTTATAGTGGAGGAGCGGGGTGTTTTTTATTATTTTATTCATTTGTTTAGTATTTTGGATTATAATTATCTATATTATTGATTATTGTGACTAAAAAAATTAACAAGACAATTTGAGTTTAATATTGTAACGACTCGTCCCCGAGGACCGTGTCGTGACTACCCCAAGCCCGCCTTCTATAGGCCAAGGGCTGGCAACTAGCACCAAAGGTGTAAATATCTAAGCTGGGAAGGCATTGCCTTTATGAAAGTAAACAAACAAAACAGAGTATGCAACAGGAAGTAAAACTAAGTGAATACCGTATACAGAAAGTAGTGTTGAAAGTAAAGGGGGCCAGAAATACAAGCTCAACAGTAAAGTACAGGTACAACGAAAAACAAGTACAACTGAAAAGGGACAACAGCTAAAAAGGGAAGCTCCTGGAACGTCCTCCATGTATCATACCTAAAGGGTAGGTACATATGTCCACCTCAGCACTCCACGTCCATCGGTCTGCTCCGTGTACCGTCTCGCCTTGTGGATTACGTTTGGGTACCGACTGGTCGTAGCTTGCTCTCGGCTTCCATCAACGTTGTCTGTCATCTGCATCCAACACAACGAAGTGTTGGCATAGCTCATGCAGGGGTGAGTACAATGATACTCAGTAGGGTTCTTGATACCCTTGAAGGTCTCCCATAATCCACAAAGGATAACCCACAGAATAAAGATACAACCACAAAGTATCAACCAACCCTACTTTGGTATATGCCCCTACATATACCTACGTTATCAATCTCCGTTCGGCTCCAACTCTAGCGCACAAGCATAACTCAGTCCACACCGGAAGTAAATTCAATCACATAAATGATAATGATTTAAAGTCAATACTCATCTCACATAGGTATACATCTTTTGTATAGCGATGGATATGACCAGATGTAGTCACTGATTTATCTAAGCTGTCAGACCCACACAAAATACAAGACAATCTAAGCTTTCAGACCCACATAGGATACAAGACCAGCTACTTTGTCGGACCCACACAGGATACAAGTTCAGAGGTCAAACTGCTAGACCCACACAAGATACAAGAACAATTACTCTATTAGACACACATATGATACAAGTACAGAGGTAAAACTGCGAGACCCACAGAGGATATAAGAATAGTAGTACTCACTTTCAAATCCACGGAGGATTCATGTATAATATTCTTCTCTATCGAACCCATAAAGGATTCTAGTATAGTAGTCAATGCAGTCGCAGCTAGCTCTAGGGTTCCTGCACACAGTCAATCAGACGCTCGGTCTGAGAGTTATTGGCTTTTTCGTTCTAGGGGTCAGGTTGAAATTACGCTCATTCCAAACCCAACCATTTTTCAAAGTTTTCTGAAACTCACTTAGATTATCGCAAAAGGAACGTCTCGCCGTAAGGGTCCCAGTGCCGCAGACGACACGTCGATCATACACACGGTCAAGAAGATATTTGCGTTCAAGTGAAACGGGATCGGCTCGTCACCCGGTGAGCTAGCGGGTCTGCCGGAACTAGTTCTGTAGGTCTGAACCAGCTGAGGGGTCGGCTCAGCCCGATGGAGCGTTGCCCGGCCTGGTGAAACGTGGTCCGCCCCGGTGCGACGTGGCATGGCCCAGTGGCAGGTGGCCCGGCCCGCGGCGGGCCGCGGCTCGGCCAGCTGGGCGAGCGGAGCGAGGGGCATGGCCCCTGGTTTTTCTGAAACGGCGACGCCGCCCTCCTACCCAGCCTACCGAAGATGACCGGTCTTCCTAGGCGTGAGTGGCCTTCAAAGGTGGTCTTCTGTTCTCCCACATGACACCTTTGGGTGCCGCATCCTTCATCAACACGGTCGTCCGCCTACCGGCCGGTTCGCCTGCCGAAGCGGCCTGTGGAAGCGGGACGTAGTTCTCCGTAGCACAGATCCAAGAGGCGTCACGGTTCTCCAGCCCGGCTGGTTTTTCTTTGGCCGAGCGGCCCGGTTGCGTGTTGTGGTCTCCTCCCCCCACACGGCGCCTGTTGGTGTGGTCCACTAACTGGCCATCACGCAGCCTCCATTTTCACTACCACCTTCGGTCGTCGTCAACTCTGGTAGCCTCCACCTCTTCCAGCTCCACCTGCATCGTGATTAAAAACAAGGATCAACAGAGGACTTTTAGGCCGTGTTTGTTTGGGCCACACCCTCCACGTTATGCGATAGTAGTTGGACAAAGACATCCCAAAGGATTCGATAAGAACGAGATAATTTATTCACATAAAATTTATCAAAACCCATACCTCGTATATGATGTTGCACGTCGATGAGCCACGGAAGACGAGCGTCGTGGAGGTCGGGAGTCACAGAATACGGACGTCGATTTCGTTGACGTCAGGGTGTGTCTAAAGAGGAAGCATCATTGGTGAAGTTCTTCAGGTTCTTCGTCTGAGTTGTTATTCGTTGAATAACAGTGTTCTTTGTCGAGAGAGAAACGCCTTTCTTCTAATTCTCCAGAGCTTCCCCCAATCGACTATTTTCCAACGCAAATAAAATAAAAGCTACCCAATTTAATAATTCCAATAATTTAAAATTAATTGAAATGAACAAATTAATTATGGGTGATTAATTAATTAAAATTTTGGGGTTTCACAATTAATGGATGGAGGTAAGAGGCTCCTCCATTAAGTGGGAGTTCAAAAGTTAAAAATGGGGTTTCATGGGAGTTAAATGGAAGATAAAGATATAAGTTCTTGTGTG
Source organism: Viscum album (assembly GCA_963277665.1). Taxonomy (NCBI): domain Eukaryota; kingdom Viridiplantae; phylum Streptophyta; class Magnoliopsida; order Santalales; family Viscaceae; genus Viscum; species Viscum album. The sequence continues at coordinate 1,084,322,751 of OY728119.1, forward strand.
GGCCCCACCACACATTATCCTCTCATGGGAGGTTTTGTGGGGTGTGGTACCCACCCCAACTTCCCTTTTGTGGAAATAACCACCTATTAAATAAAATCATTCAATAAAACATTTTTATTTAATCTGCTACGAACTCTGAAAAATTACTTCTACTCTCGACCAAACGCAACTGTAGTAAAAGTCTCCTTAAGCGAATACCGGAATTGCGAGTTCATCGGTGCCCTAAGATTTCAATTCTGAGCAATAGTTGAAAATTTATAAAAAACACGCATGTATGTTTACTGAACGTACATGAACAAAACTTCATAAATTGATTCTTGGCACACTGGGCCTCCGAATCAAGCGTCGTCAGAAACTACAGACTCCTATAATTCCAAATAATTTAAGAAAAAAATTTCTTTGAAATTTCCATGTCTTTACATTACCCCCACCTCAGGTATTTACGTCCCCGTAAAGCTACAACACACACTAGGGGAAAAAATGGGGGTACTGAGAACGCATATGAGCCTCCCGCTCCCATGTGCTCCCCTATAGGTTCCTGTTCTGCAAGTGAATGCACACCAGAGGAATCGACAATCCACGTAGGACCCACTCCTGTCGATCATTGATCTCCACTGGAACCTTCGTGATGTTGTCATGTCATCGATGTGCAGCTCCCCATGGTCGACAATGTGTTATGGGCTGTGCACGTAACTCCTCAACTGAGATACGTGGAAGACGTCATGCACCCGATACATCTATGGTGGAAGGGCCAGGCAGTAAGCTACCTCGCCTACTCTGTAGAGGACCTGGAAAGGTATGATGAATCGAGGATATAACTTGCCACCTCGGCCAAATCTCCGAATACCTCATCGAGGTGATACCCATAGGAAGACGTGGTCACCATCCTTGAACTCTAGTGGTCTCCGTCTCTTATCAGAATAGGACTTCTGTCTACTCTGTGCAGTCTTCACCTGCTCTTGAACGTAGAGGCATCCCAAGCTCTCTACTGATCTCTTCTCTCAGATCGGTAAGAAGTGGGCCGACTTGGTGAGTTGGTTGGCAATCACCCAGATATATTCATGTCCTCTGGATGTACGTGGAATCCCTGTCACGAAATCCATGGGTATCCCGTCCCACTTCCACACTGGAACCTCTTAGAGTTGTACCAAGCCTGCCTGTACCTGGTGCTCTGCCTTTACTTGCTAACATGTGAGGAACCGTGAAACGAACTGTAACATCCCAAGTAAGTAATGAGTAATAGATATTTTTATCTATGTTTATTAATTATTAATATAGTGTTATAGAGGCTTAAAATGAAAATAAATACAATCTTATGCATGGAATACACTAATATTCTTAAAAGATTGTTTTAGTGCCTTTTGATGGCAAACCATTTTTGACTCTATATTTTGACAATTTTATAAACAATGTTTGTCAAAATAAACTTATTCTTTATGATTGGGACATCAAAATTTACTTTGTGTAAATTTTTGGTATTTTTCTGACAATGTTCATTTTTTAATGAATAGTGAAAAATACTGCATTTTACATCAAAACTGCTTTTTAATCTAATTTATTTATATGATTAGATTATCATTTGAATTGGTATTAATGTGTATTATGAATATATTTTTACCATTTAATCCAATGGTGGTCATTGGAATCAATTTCACATTGAAATTGGACTTAAACTAGTATCAATCTTTTGATACTTATTGTTTTGTAAAAACACGCTATTTGCTCTGGCAGCGGGAATTAATTTTTAAATTAATTAATGTGAGTTATATGATTTGAATTTTTTAAAATAGACTTCATTTTTGAATTCGGAATATTAAATATATCTTAGGGTTAATTTTTGGTAATTTTCTGAAAAACTTCAATTTTTGATGAATAGTGAAGCCACTAAGTGGTAATCAAACAAACTGATTTTTCAGTTAAATGAAAGTTTACCACTAATGTGTATTGAATTTTGAAAATCCGACATACATGGTTGTCATTAAGAAGTAAAATGTGGTTCAATGAGATTATAATAATTTTTGGTGAATAGTAACTTATTAAGTTCTTAATCGCGATTAGTGGTAATTAGGGTAGTTTAAGGTATAAATAATGCTTTAATAATAGGAAATGACCTAGACACATGTCCCAACCATATTGGTTGTGTAATGGCCGACCAAGACAAGCCATGGGTCAACTTGGGGACCCCATGGAGACACTTTGGTTTGGAAATGACATAAATAACTTTTTATTAAATGTTAAAGTAAAAATGACACAAAGAAGAGATGTTTTACGAAAACAATTTTTACATGGGGTTATAAAGATCGGATTTTTGATTATAAATAGTCATTGGAAAGATAAAAAGATTTCCTACATCATAGTATTTTTTATGATTTTTAGACATTAAATAAATTAAATTATTTATGACATAATAATGATGCAGCGATGACATCATTATTTGACGATTTAAATAAAATGGAAAGTTAATGTTAAATCTATTAACTACACATGTCAAAAACTTATTGGATAAGTGGATTTAGAAGCCGTATCACCATATCCACGAATTATATCAATGTGGGACCTTTTGAAACCGAAACACATTTTCAAATAAAGTAATATTTCTTTACTTTCCAAAAGTGCCCCTCCTCTCCTCTTATAAAAGGCCCCCACCTCTACCTCATTTCACACACTACTCAAGCCTTTGGCTCGGCCAAACCCTGACCAGTTACTCTCTCCACATCCCTCACCTCATCCTAGAGGATTCCCTTTGTGCATAAGCCTATCAAAGGAAGCCTTTAGACTCAAATCAATAGGAGATACACTTTTAACGGTAATTCATTCTCTCATGTTCATTTTTTTTATTTTGCTTCTCCAACCCCCTAAACTCTTTTTGTTTACTTCTTTTGTAACAACAACAGTATCTTCAATATACTAGAAAGTTGTTATAAGATAAATTTGAGCTACAGACTCACACAACTACATCAAATGGTTAAAGAACATACGGTTTCCGTGGATGTTGAAATTCTGCCTCCCGAAACGATGATTGTTCAATACTCATTTAACACCTTCAAAGGTGGCCATTATGATGTCAATATTTTTATATATGATATATAATATGTTTATGTTTTCCTTAAGCTTCTGTTTTTTCATTTTGGGCATACCTTTATGGTTTCCATTATGGGTAAACACGATATCTTCATTTTAGGAAGTGCGGACTACCGCCCCCTGAAAGTGATTTCATTCGTTAAAACCATATGTGTTATGTGTAAAGGATAAAGTTGATGATATTATATATTTTATTATACAGGAATTACAATATACTCTTATATCATTATGATTCAATTCCAGAAATACGAAATAGAAATGGAAGTAGCGTTCATGCGTACGTACAGCTTACCGTCTCTATGAACAGTGCATTTCATCTCTTACCTCTAAATGTGATGTAATATTATAAATACATGTATATGATGAATATATATGATATATATGCTATCCAAATCATTAATATCATTCTTTATATAACTAAACATTGACCAAATTAACAACATGTAAGTGTAAGAAGTCTATTTTTGACTTAAGAACCAAATACCGACAAAATGAACATTATTAACTTAACTGATTACATGATGTTCATAACATGGTATAAAAGGAATAATGAACTTGAAAAAGATTCATAAGAAAGTATATATTAACTCAAGTATATTATTCAGGAGATTAAAGAACGGTCGGGTCAAGTCGGATACGAGGTATGGGACTTCGTCTCAATCTCCTTTCATTGAGGCATATTTTATTTTATACACAACCTTCTTTTATACGGTGTATAAACCCCTTTGACTTTTACGTTTATTCAAAAGGAATCTTTTTTATACGAAGCGTTTACTAAACGACAAAAGGGAATGTTTTTGTCATACGTATGCGGCGACAACGAATTCTCCACCATCGTGACCGTTATTTGAGTTTCGGCTTCCTCTACAAGCCATACCTTCTTTTTAAAAGAAAAATAAATACCATGTTTTACTTTTCTTTTATTTTAGTATTGAAAATTGTTTTCATAATGTTTTTATATCAATGTGTTGTATTGATATATCGTGATTGAAATGTGGAAATTTTATGTTACCTTTATGCATGTTTTATGTGATATGATTATGTTATGGTTCTTGGGAAATATTATGAAGACGGGTGGTTCCATGATAATCTAAGGGCGGGTGAGCCCGTTATAGCTCTCCAATGCATTGGGTAACGCGAAGGAGTGAAACGTTAAGGTTTCTCCGAAGAGATTTTAGGGAATATACTGTGATGGGTATTCCAAACGTAACCAAGAGGGTTACTCCCTATGTAAGAATGTTATGAATGCCTCAAGTTACCTTTATGTCTTATGATTTCTATGATTTATTCATGATTTTATGAGGTATGTTAAAGTGCCTATGTTTTATGGGTAAAGTATGATTTCATTCTTATGTATATGTGAACTCATGTTTCCTTTCCATGTTTTTTTTATAACCCATACTGAGTTTTTATGCTCATCCCATGTTTTTGAAATGTTTTTCACAGGTCAAGGGAAAGGTACATGATAAGATGATAGAGTCAAGGATGTGTCAAGAAATAATCCATGTTTTATTTTAAATGTGTTTCCATTGATGGGAATGAAGAATACTATCTTTATGTAACCACTTTTTTTATATGTGGAATGTAATGCAAGTTTTATGATCTAATTCTCTAAAACTCTAAACCTGAAAAGATCCTCAATGTGTAATCTTGTAATAACTCATGATTAAGTAAGGTTTAAGGCTGGGGCCTTATACGAACTCTACTACATCCTTCTTCATACCCAGCCAGTAGTTTTGTCTTCTGAGGTCATGGTACATCTTCGTCACTCCTAGATATACAGCTAGAGGGGAAATGTGAAATTCCCTCAACACCTCCTCTTGTAAAGAAACTGGTACCATGGTACGTCCTCTGAAGAGGATGACGTGCTCCCTACCTTCAAAAAATCTATCAGGTTCCTGTCCATGGATATTTGAGAACGTCTCTCCTCGCAGTCAACATCCCCACACGGTGCCTCTCTAACCCGCTGTAGAAGTGGAGGGGTGACTGTGAAAGAGTGTAGAAAGGCTGCTCCATCTCTATCCACAAAGGATATATGCAACGCAGCCAGCTGCTCTGTCACCTCTCCGAGAAGCTGAATTCCCGATCTCCTTCTGAGACCATATGCTACAACATTCCCCTTTGCAGGATTATGGACTATCTCTATGGCATATTCCTGGAGGAACTCGATCCCACATTGTTTTCTCAGGGTCAGTTCCTTCTGCGGGAAGATGTACCTGAGACTCTGGTGGTCAGAGTAGACTGTAAAAAGATCCCTCATCAGATTGTGTTTCCATATCTTCAAGTTGAAGACCACTGATAATAACTTCAGTTCATGGGTAGCATAATTCTACCCATGCTGTCTCAACTGTTGTGAACCATATGAGATCACTGCTCAATCCTGCATCAGGACACACCCGATTCCAGTCCCTGACGCGTCGCAATAAACTACGTACCCTACGCCCTCCTCAGGTAGCCTCAAGATGGGCGCAATATTCAACCTCTGCCTAATCTCATGAAAGCTCTGCTGACCTCTATCTAACCACACGAAGGGTTTCCCCTTCTGCATCAAAGCTGAAAGCGGTGCTGCATCTCTGGAGAAGTCTGGAACAAAGGTAAGTCTGGATGACTCATGACTGATCGACTACACCGACTTATGCACGATTTCATCCTGTTTTTCTTGAGTTTTCCTTTTAACTGACCAAGGAAAACCCATCCCAAAATTGTTGTTAAACCACAACCTTCTAGACTAATACAGTCAATCTGTATATGAACTGTGGTTACACAATCCATACCCAAACTGACGTCGTAAGGCCTCGATGCCACCACCAAGATGTTCCAACCGAAACTCTCACCTCAAGGGTCAGATCACACTGTCGGCGTAGGTGTGATTATTGAGTCTCATCCGAGAGGTATCTCCAGACGTGAGGATAAATTCAACTGATTAACCTGAGACTCTAGGTCTGGGACAAGATTCATGGAAGGAAGTAATGATTGGTACCTATGTCTATTAATACGGCAGCTAGTAGTAGACACAGACCGTACCTCAAATCATTCCTAGAGCCCTTGGGTCACACTCCTTGACCGCATGCAGTTACTCTCTTCCCCTACCCTCCATCTCCCAACGCCTAGACGGGACTACAAAGGAGGTTGGTTGCAACATGTCAAAATGTTCACTACCTCATGTTTATCTCCTAGATCTACTTCCACATCTGTTGCCCTGCTGATTCATATGTCCTTAACACTTCCTCTTCACGAAACATTTTACACGCTGAAGTCACTATGAATGATTCCAGTTTCATGCTTTCCAACTGTTAACATTCACTAGATGTATCCGCTCAACCAATGAACATTCAACCACAAAGGTTATCTCTAGCACCCTAACAAAAGTAGGAATTCATAGAAGATAAAGTGTTGGATTGGATATCCTTAAACACACCTCTCTCAAAGGTCCGAGATCTGAAGCACTGATCAAATAATATTGATCTAGTAGTAGGAATGATCGGTATACCTTGATGAATACTCAGCTACCGACACATCATCCTTCCGATGCTGTATAAGCTCTAGAAAACTCTCAGCCACATCCTCAAGCCATTCCTTAGCTGCCTGTGGGTTGGGCTCACCTCAATACTTGAGGGATATCTGGCACTGAAACACATGTAAGGCACTAAGCCAACAAGTGTCCTCTACCGGTACTGAAGGAAGTGTCTGCTGACCAACGGGCAGTGATATAGTTGTCACACTGCCCAAAGGTACCATCTCGTAAAATGGTCCAAGTATCGAAACATCATCTTTATACTGACCACGCTCATGGTCACTTGCTGAAAAATATTAGTAGCTAAGATCATTATCTTCTCTACTAGTGTCTCAACTAGGCGGAAACTCCAGTAATCGCCTCCATCCAGTCTTCTGCTTCCTGAGAATCTGTCATTCCTCAAAACCTCGGGAGGCATCTACCGCTGGAACTCATATAATGCGCTTAGTCGGCGTGCACCATCTGCCAGTGTGGCTGGTGGCATCTACTGCCCAACGGGTGGTGGAGCTGCTGGAACACCACCCGAAGGTTCCAACATAGTAAGAGGGCCTTACACCAGAGCCTCATCACTTGGTGGGCCCCCATCGTGTACTCTCTCTCTTAGGAACCCTAGCTGGTTGTCTATGCAGTGGCATATTGATAAGGAACAGGTGCACCGTGGTCAATATGTTATACCTGGTGAGATGACTCAAAGAGACAACAAATGAAACTCTTCAAAATAAGCACACATGCAATCAGTTTTTTCGTGCACTGAGTCGGAAATTAGAGGTCAGGGTCCTGGTGTATTGATACGTCGTTTTTCGCACCAACACTAGACTCCCTAGAATAAAAACCACACTCAATACTCTTAACACTATTTCTTCATAGAAAGAATGATCAGAGACCTGTGTTCTGCGGTATAACCGACTCCTCTAATACCAATTTCTTATGACCCGTCCTCGGGGCCCATGTCGTGACTACCCCAAGCCCGCCTTCCATAGGCCAGGGGCTGGCAACTAGCACCAGAGGCATAAATATCTATACTAGGAAGGAATTTACATTATAAAGTAAACAAACACAACAGAGTATGCAACATGAAGTAAATACTAAGTTAATTTTGTATACAAAAAGTAGTGCTGAAAGTAAAGGGGGCTGGAAATACAATCCCAACAGTAAAGTACAAGTACAACGGAAAACAAGTACAACTGAAAAGGGACAACAGCTAAAAATGGCTACTCCTGGAACGTCTGCCGAGTATCCTACCTAAAGGGTAGGTACATATGTCCAACTCAGCACTCCACATCCATCGGTCTGCTCTGTGTACCATCTCACTTTTTGGTTTACCTCCAGGAACCGACCGGTCCTGGCACGCTCTTGGCCTTCGTCAATGTTGTACTTCATCTGCATCTGACACAATGAAGTTCAGGCATAGCCTGTGCAGGGGTGAGTATAACGATACTCAGTACGGACCCCGAGACCCCTGAAGGACTCCCAGAATCCACAATGGATAAACCACAGAAAAAGATGCAACCAAAAAGTATCAACCAACCCTACTTAGGTATATGCCCATAAATATACCTAATTTATCAATCTTAGTTCATCTCCAACTCTCGAGCCCAATAATAACCCAATCCAAACAGAAATTAAAGTCAATCGCATCAATCATAAAGATTGAAAGTCAAGACTCAGCTCAAACAGGTAGATATCTTTCGTATAGTGATATAGATGATCAGATATATTCACTGGTTCATCTAAGTTGTCAGACCCACACATGATACAAGACCAGCAAAGCCGTCAGACCCATACAGGATACAGGACCAGCTACTCTGTCATACCCACATAGGATACAAGTACAGAGGTCAAACTGCTGGACCCACACAGGATACAAGACCAGTTACTCTGTCGGACCCACAGAGGATACAAGTTCAGAGGTCAAACTGTCAGACCCACACATGATACAAGAACAGTAGTCATTGTTGTCGAACCCATGGAGGATCCTAGTATATTTGTCGTCACTGTCAAACCCATGGAAGATTCCAGTACATTAGTTGACGCAGTCACAACCAACTCTAGGGTTCTCGTGCACAACACGCTTGATTCTGGGAGGGTTCTCTCCTCAAGCAAAGGGGTCCATACATCAACTATCATGAAGTCGTGAATTTATGTATCCCAAAGTTTCGTCTCATCAAAAGAAACCCAATGTGATATACGGCGCGTTAATCGGACTCCCGGTCTGAGAGTTATTGGTTTTTCCGTTCCCGGAGCCCAGTTTGAATTACGCTCGTTCCAAACCCTGTCATTCTCCAAAGTATTCCGAAACTCAAATAGAGTATCAAAAAAGGACCGCCTCGTCACAAGGGTCCTAGTGCTATAGATGTCTCGTCGATCAGACACACGGTCAAGAAGATATTTGAGTTTAAGTGAAACGGGCCCGACCCGTCAAGCCCAGTGGGCTGGCGGGTCTGCCCGACCCGGTTCGGCGGGTCTGACCCAACAGAGGGGTCAGCCCAGTCGTGTGAGGTGTGGCCCAGCCCGGTGGGGCATGGACCAGGCTAGCAGGGCGCGGCTCGTCTAGCTAGCCGAGCGGAGCAGGGGGCGCGACCCCCTGTTTTTCTGAAATGGAGGCGCCGAGTGTTGCCGCCCCTCCTGCCCAACCTGCCGAAGCGGGCCGGTCTTCCCTGACATGAGGGGCCCGTACAGTTGGGAAATTGTTCTCCCACGAGACACCTTCGGGTGTCGCATCCTTCATCAACCTGGTCGGCCACCTGCCTGCCGGTTTTCCCACCAATGCGGCCAGTGGAAGTGAGATGTAGTTCTCCGCAGCGTGGTGCAAAGAGGTGTCACAGTTCTCGAGCCCAGCCAGCTTAGCTGGCTGATTGTTCCATCATTTCCGGTCATGAGACCGGCCAGTTCTTCTTCGGAAAAGTATCCTGGTTTCGGGCCGTGGTCTCCTCCACCCGCGCGGTGCCTGGTGCTGCGGTTCTCTAACGGATCGGTGCGCATCTACCGTTGCCGCCTCCGCCTTCGGTTGTCTTCTACTCTGGTCACCGCCACCACTTCAATCTCTGCCTCCATTAAGAATAAAATCAATGATCAACGGAGGTTCGTCGGGCTGTGTTCGTTCAGCCCATTCCCTCCACGTTATGCAATAGAAGTTGGCCGAAGACATCCCAAAGGATTCGACATGAACGAGATAATTTATTCACTTGAAATTATTAAAAACCCCTACCTCTTGTATGACATTGCATGTCGATGAGCTGCGGAAGACAAGCGTCGCGAAGGTTGGGCGTTGCAGAATACGAACGTTGATTCTGTTGATGTCGGGGTGCGTCTAAATTGGAAGTGTCATTGGAGAAGGTATTCCCGGTCTTTGTCTGAGATGTTCTTCATTGAAGTATGTTGTTCTTCATCGAGAGAGAAACACCTTTCATCTAATTCTCCAGAGCTTCCCCCAATCAAATATTTGCCAACGTAAATAAAATAAAAGTTACCCAATTTAATAATTCCAAGCATTTAAAATTAATTCAAATGAACCAATTAATTATGGGTGCTTAATTAATTAAATTTTTGGGGTTTCACCATTAATGGAGGGATGTGGAGAGGCTCCTCCAATAAGTGGGAGTTCAAAAGTTAAAAATGGGGTTTCATGGGAGTTAAAGGGAAGATGAAGAGTTAGGTGCTCGTGTGGGCCTCACCACACATTATCCTCTAATGGGACGTTATGTGGGGTGTGGGATCACCCAAACATTCCTTTGGTGGAAATAAATACCTCTTAAATGAAATTGTACAATACAACAATTTTATTTAATTTTCTACGAACTCCCAAAAATAACTTTTACTCTCGACCAAACGCAACTGCGGTAAAGGTCTCCTTAAGAGAATACCGGCGCGGCGAGTTCATAGGTGCCCTCAGATTTCAATTCCCAGCACCAGTTTAAAAGATAGATGAACCCACACGAACGTTTACTGAATGTAACAAAACAAAACATTAGAAATTGTTTCCGGGCACACTGGGCCTTGGAATCAGGCGCCGTCAGAAACTGCAGACTTGTAAAATTCCAATGATTTTAAGAAAAATATTTCCTTGAAATTTCGGGGTCTTTACAGATATAACATCCAATTAAATCATACATGACTCAACCATTAACCAATAATTAATTAATTTACTTATATTGTTATATATCGCAAATTACCATTTTTTATTATTCACAACAAATTGAACTATATTAAAAAATACCAAAAATTCTAAAAACCCCACGGTTATGATTAGTTTAAAAAATGGAATCCATTTTATGAAAATAATTTTCTAAATATGTATAATTTAATTTTTAATTAAAATCATCATTTATTAGATTGTATTATTAATAAAATAATCACGACATCGTCACTGTATAATTATTGAAGGTGATTATATCATCATTAAAATTTAAAAATAAAATACCGTGATGTAGATAAATATTTTTACTTTAGAAATAATATCTATATATTAAAAAATAATTTGAATAACACCATCTTAAAAATAATGTAGTCATTAAAAATTATAAATGTGACATTTTGTGGTTTTCTTTAATTTACATAATATTAGTGTCATATTTCATGGAAAGGATTACAATAAACAACTAAAATTAAGACCTTAAGTGTTAAGATTATAATATAAATCATAAAATAATATTTTTAAATTTTTTCAGGATAATGTTATAGTTCTTATCGTTATATTTTCGACTTAAATTCCCCAATTTTAATATTTATCATGGTATAGAAAATTATTATGGTCAACATTCATATTGGTAAAAAATAACAGAGCTATATTTACAAAATTTGTATATTTTTAATATAAATATAAACCCATTTTTTTAATATTCAAACCACAAAATTTTCATAAATTATTTTAAAATTAATTCTAGAAAACGCAATGAAGAACTGTTTCATTGAAAATGTATTTTTAATACCGAAAATCAACTTATACAAAAATAAGGAGTAAAAATGATTAAAAGAAAATAAATTAAATTATTAATAGCTAAAAGGTATTTAATATAAATTGTGATAAAAATAAAATCATAAATATACATTCAATATATAAAAAGGTCATGTTTTGTTAAAATTGATATTTTTCACTATACAGTAGAAAATAAAAATATCTAGAAATAGAAAAACCATTATAAGATAATTTTGGTATTATTATTTTAAAAACGAACCTAATTTTGTAAGATATAATTTATAAGAGAGTATGAATTTATATTTTAAGCAAGTTCCCCATTAAAAAAGTGATAAATTTTACTTTAAGAAAATTTTAGTTTTTAGGCATGAAATTATGTTTACTAATATTTTAATCATATCAAACATATTGATTGAATTAAAAAAAATTATTGGATATCTAAAATTTAAATTTTATAAAATTATTTCTCTAATAGTGATTTCATTGTGGTTATAAAAATATTTTTTATCAATACACATCCTTTATGTTTAGTTGATTTTTATTTTCATTTCTAAATAATTTGTATCCAATGAATTCATTTTATAAACATGTGTAATAAATATTTTGATAATTTACTTAATAAAATTAATTCTCACCACTCTATTAGTATGGTGATAACTATCACAATTGAATAATAATATTTAATCACTTTTTTAAAATTGTTGATATGATTAATATAATCTATTGAAGAAGTTATATTTAAAAAGATACACACCATCAAATATTAGTGTGTTACATTCCCTCTTGAAAAAATAAATTTTTTTCTCAAGACTTTAAAATTTCACTTTGAAAGTCAATGATTTATACTTGAAAATTCCTTTTTGGGAAACAAAAATCATAAACTGGGTTAATAAAATGACCATCTAAAATTTAGGGAAGGTAATATGTGATGGTACCAAAAAAAACAAGGTTCTCATATAGGATAACACTAGTGAGAAGTGAAAACATGTGAATGGAAATAAAATTTAACAATAATTTTCTAAAGGGGGTTGATAGAGAATGTGGTCATGATAAATTCTACAATCACAAAACAGTAAACTTTTTATTGGTTAATAGACTATTGATTTCTTGGTTGGAAAATTAATAGAATAACAGTTTTGTTCCAAAATCCATTTCTAAGAGTTAGGGGTTTCTTTCACCAAACAAATAATAAATTGAGAAAATAAACTTAATTTATTCTTTTATAGGTCATAATATCATCTTTTTTTGGATTCAATCTATCTCCACTTCATTTCTAAATTCTGGAGATGGTTATCCAAGATAAATTTTTATGAAAAAAACACTTTTATGAATCATAAGACAAAACAATTATTCATTTATCCATAAAAAAATTATGAAACCATAAGGTATAGTGTAGTTAATACAATATGATAAATATTAAATTAATATTAACATATAATATCTTTAATCTATTCTATAATTAGTTGACCCTGAGACTAATCAAAATATTTCTGCCAAAATAAATGTAAAAAAATTTTAAAGGAAGGTCACTAAATTTCCAAAATCAACATACCATAATATTTCACAAAATAACATAAATCTTATAGTCACATAATAAATATATTAATAGCATAATATTCTTTAAATCTTTATGAAAACATGCGTGTTTCTAAGAGTAAAATATCATGTTGTTGAATATATTCCTTAAATATAAATATCTAATAATTCCATCTTATAATACACCATCAGATCTCTAACCACCTTCATGGTCACCAATACTAACACCTAAAAATATATTCATTATCAATCACATATTTAGGGTTATATTTAAAATTTACTTTGTCTTCAAGATGATCAACATGCAACATAATCACTTCTCTTAATTACTAGTGATATTCATCACAAGCTTCAAATTCCTTAAAATTGAAGTACTATAGTTTAATCCTTATATATCTCATGATTCTTATAACAAGATAATTATTGATAAAATATCCAAAAAACATAATTATTTAATCCAAATACTTTCATATTAATATTTAATCTTATTTTGAAGTAGTAGAATAATCTTGAACATGATCTATTTTCCTCATATAGGAAATACTACTTTGAATCTATATAAATTTATTTAAATAGTGTCCCATATCCCTATAGTTTAGTTATTTATCATCATAAAAAATTTATTACCCTATCAATAATAATCACATAGGTCTTTATACCCAAACATATAGAAAAATATAATTCATTTTAATCAAGTATCATTGTTTTTATTTCCAAAAATATCAGATGTTGGAAAATACTTCTTTCTCTTTATTATTTTATACAACTTATTACTAGTTATATTATTGTTCTCTTGCTTCCCCCTAATAAAATAATACTTAGTTAATTAATTCTTTTTCACATTAGAATATTATATTAAATTTCCATATGATGATAATTTTTTGTAGACTTGTTCTCTTCTAAATATATTCCTGCGACCATAAAATATTTGAACCTCGATAATCTTTTGATCATGTGCATTTTTGAGTTTCTCATTAATTCTTTCACATTTAACTTATAAATGAATATATACACTATATTAGAACATATAATTAGTAAATATAATTTATAATCTCAAAGATAATGAAATGAATAACATAAATTGAAAATTTATGTATAGTTAAACAAATATACATGGTTTTCTGGGAAGTTCTTCTATATTTTTTCTCATATTCTGTCTTAGGGTTTTGTTACCTAATATAATATTTCGTAAATATATATCACATTTTTACTAATAAACATTATCTAATACAAATATTAAAGACCCCAACCCCATTAGAAAAGATATGGTGTCTTACTGTATTACACTGGATTAATAAAAAAGGAAGTCACATCCCCCAGGGCCAAATAGTTTATTATATTTGGAAACCTAGATAAATACAAAATTTTCACATTAAAACAATAAATTAATTTCAATATAGTAACTCCATTGTAGAAACCCATGTTCTTCTAGATTATCCCTGTATGTCAATCATAATATAAATCTTGGCATCCCAGAAACAAATAAAACATAAGAAAGGGGTGGTCTTGGATGCTCGATAAGGGTATGAATACATATGTATATATCATAAATAACCCTAAATAACAAGTTAAGGTGAATAACTAAAATTCCATTCCATTAAAACATAACTATGATCATAATACAAATAGAATAAAAGCTAATAAAAAATTCCATATAAATAATCACAAGAAAATTATACATAGCTATGGATATTATATTAGTCTAATAATCATATGGAATATCAATAAATAATATCATAATATGGAAATTAATAATATGGGATGTCTAAAACATACCACCAAGTCCTAGTCTAAGAATTCTACATAAATGGGTAAGTACATGGCCAGAAACTAGTCCAGTTTGTCTCATGTGAACTACTGATTTATCTAGGGGTTATAGAGGGCCCCTCCCAACACTTACTTAGTCCAATTCATTCATCATAAAAAATTGGTGAAACATAATCAATAATTACATTCATATTGAAACTATCATATGAAATGTAAATAATTTCTCAGTTGGTAAACATAATAAAATAGTACCTATAATAATATGGACAATGGTATCAAGATAGTAAATCCCCATTAAAAATGATCATAACCCATTAAATAAAAAAATTTATATGATATTATAATAGATTAAACCTAGTTAATCATTATATTCAATTGATATTGTTGAAATAAATGAAAATACTATTATAAAATCATTGAAAAAATCATAAGATAAATACTTCTTTAATTATGAATTTTTTTTTTAAAAGCTGTGCCTTTATAAAAGTAGACATTTTATTTTAAAATTACATTTTACACATGAAAATAATCCCCCTTGGAATTAAGGAAAAATTAAATTTTGAAAATCTACTCAATAGACAAATTTTGTAAAAAATATTTCTTTCATATTAAAAAAACATTTAAAATAGTATTTTAAAAAGAAATTATGAGCATTATCCAAATGAATGAATTCAATTTATTATATTTAAATCCACATAAAAAATATTAAATACAACTTAATATAATAAGAAAGTAAATTTATAAATATTCATGGCCTGAAAAAACTATTGGAATAGATGTTTAACCCAATGAATGGAAATTAGGTTAAGAAATCTCTTACCACTATTCAAATAGTCAAATCATATGCCCAATAAAATTAAAGATCACAAATTGAATACTAGAATAATATTACGTTAAATAGATTCAGGATATGATATATCAAAGGTCATTATAAAAACACCGTGCACATATAATAAGTGGTGAATAAGGCATATCTTACAGAAATAAAAGGGAGATGAGAAAACCCTTACCAATTTCTGAAAGAGTTTTGTACATGTAGAAAATTTTCATGATAATCGAATAAGATTCACTAATTAAATATTACATAACATCCTAAACTTATATTACATATATTATAATTTTATTATGTCCATTTATGGACATTATTATGGGTTATAATGTTTAATTGGTTTGTTTCGAGAGGGTTTATTTAATGGTTTTATAGTTGGTTCCCTTGTGTATAAAATAGGGAGTTCTTTTAAAATGAGAATTAATTCTCCATAAGTGAAATTACTTATTATTAATTGGCATCCAATGTTTATAATTATATCATATATCATTTGGTTATATGTTATGAGGATTATTAATTTGATAGAATATTGATGAAAAATGATTAGTTTATTTTGGATGTTTTTACAAGAATCCTAAACTAGTATCATTTTATTTAATATTTTTTTATATAATAGTTAAATAATATTAAATAAGTTTCAATAGACATATTTTAAATTTTTTGTACTATAAAAATGGTTGTATGACCAGTATAAAAGGTAATAATTAAAAACAAAAGCTCATCGTTCATGAAGACTGAGAATCAACACCTGATGGATGATGTTTTCAGTTTTAAAATTAAAGGAGCATAGAAGAAACTTGAAGATGGATATTACATTAATATAAAAAAATTAAATTATATATATGATACTACAGTTACCATTCCTCTTTGGATAGGGTATGCAGAGATAGGATAAAAAATAAAAAGAGGGGTAATATTACTTCTTGAGTGTCGTCTCATGAGAACATCGTTAAGGAACTTGCAAATAGTTATTTAGGAATAACAAAAAGATGATAACTTGGGTATTATGTTTGGGAGAGGAATTGAGTATTATATAATCAATATCTATGTCTTATAAGTTGTGAGGGGAATGGGTGGTCACAAGTGGTATTTATAACTGGGGATATGGGTGTTTTTTATTATTTTATTCATCTGTATATTACTTTGGATCAAGATTATAAATGGTATTGATATTTTTTACTAAATAAATTAAATAGAGAACTTGTTTTAGAGATAATGGACACTTAAATAATCTATGACTCAACCAGAACTCCAAAATTCATTTATTTAATTGTAATGTTATATATTGAATATTATCGTATTTCATTATCCACACAAAATTCAACCCAAAAATATTACCATAACCATTTTTCAATGTATCGATTTAAAAAATAAACACCATTTTATAGAAATAAGTTTATAAATATCATAAATTTAATATTTCATTAAAACAATCATTTATTTAATTTTTTCTTCAATACAAAAATTAGTACATCATCATTTTATAATTATATATATGAAAAGTTATTTTCACTAACAATTAAAAATAAAATTACATTATGTAGATAAATAAATTTACATTAAAATTAATATATATAGTTGAATATATATTATTAATAACAAAATATTAAAAATATTATAGTTTTTAAAAAATATGAATGTGTTATTTTTTTTCATTGATTTAAATAATTTCAAAGTAATTTTTATGAAAAAGTGTCCATAAAATAACTCAAATTATAACCTTTAGAGTTAATTTTATAATATACATTATCAAATAATATCTAGTGATGTTTAAGAATATTTTTTTATTTTTTATCATTTTATTTTTAAACAAAATTACCTAATTTTTTCCTTTATAGTGGTAACAGAAATTACCAAGGTTATTATTCATATTGGTCAAAAAAATATGTATATTTAAAAAAATTGGAAATTATAAACCCAAATATTATATGATTTTTCAATATTTAAAACATATAAGTTTTAGAATTTTATGTAAAATTAATACTGCAAAACACAATAGAGATTAGTTTTATTGAAAAAAGTATTTTGAACCCTTAAAATGTACTTTTAAAAACACAAGGTATAAGGATAAATAAAATAAAAAAATATTAATATATATATATATATATAAATAATATTTAACATACATTGGTATCCAATAAAAATAAAATATAAAATATAACGAAATTGACAGTCTTATAAAAATCGGTAATTTTCACTTTTAACTAGAAAATAAATATTTTCAAAAATAAACCAAAACTATACCCTAAAATAATTTTTACATTATTAATTTTAAAACTATATTTATTTATAAAAATTTAATTTTTAAATGGTTCAAAATTTTTAATTATAACAAGTGTTCCACTAAACAATGATAAAACTGCATTTAAGAAAATCTATCATTTTTTCTTAAAAACTGATTTATTATAATCTTATGCCCATAACACTAATTAGATGAATTTAAAAAAAATTGATTGAATATTTAAAATATATATTTAATTAATATCATCCCCCAATTTGATTACATTTTGTTCATTAAAATAGTTTTTTCTAAAAACATATTATTGATGTTCAATTGGTTTTATCATTTCAAATTAATTAGTAACCAATAAATTAATTTTATAAAAAAGTGTAAACAATAATTTTTTAATTTAAATAATATCATTCATTTCATTCTAATAGATATGAGATAACTATCAAAATTAAATATTAATATTTAATCATTTGTTAAATCTCAGTGTTATGTGTTATATAATCTTTGGAAGATGATAAATTTAAAAATAGAAATACCATAAAATATTATGATGTTTCACCATTAAAAAAACCACTCAATATTTGGTATTAATACACATAGGATGAAATTAATTTCTATAAGGATTATATACTCATACCTTCATAGATAGATAATCAAAATATGATTTTGGATATGAAGTGTGGATTCACTTTTCAAGAAACTAATATGATATTATTTTTTAGAGAAATAAAAGTTGTTCCCAATGTAAACATAAATTCTACTATAGTGAGAATAATTATCTTTATATGATGTATGATTTCATAAACTTCTATTAGTAGGGAGTTATTTACATGGGGTGAAATAATCATAAAATTCAATTATTTCAAAAACAAATCTAATATTTTCCCATTGGGGTAGTAATTTAAAACACTTTGAAAACATTTTAGTTATATTAGAGTGGGTAGAAATTGAATCAAATTAAATATTTTACATTTTAGAGTAGGGGATGAGGGAACTTTTCATGACATCATTTATGGGGTCTACTTAAATAGTTCTAACTAAAATGGCTTTTCTTCCTCCCTTTGATTTGAATGTTCTTGATGTCAATTTTTATCATTATCTATTTGTCTAGTAAAACATTTTTTATGATATACATTTCCATAATGATGGAATCATTGGATATTGGGTATTGTATTATGTTTATCATTATTTACATTCATTGTTTCCCTTTCACATTTATGTTCTTGATGGAAATTTATTCCACACATGATGTTTAAACATATTCCTTTAAGGAAACTCCCTCAATTGAGATTACTATATCTTTATCATGTTTTAATATTAACCATCTTTACACTATGATTTTTAACATTTGGGTTTCTAGGAAACTCTACTTTCCTATTTTCCCTCAAAAACAAAATATTAATTGGAGTATCCAATTTCTATTTCCACCTTGAGAGAAAATCGAAAAAATTCATCATATATTCTAAATTCACTTATAGACGATGACTTTCAAAGACATGGTTTTAAGACAAATAAATATGGGGGAAATTAATATCATAGTCAATGATAAAAAATTAATGATAAATTTAAATTCAGGTGAGGTTATTATTCTTAAGTACCAAGGGATTCGTCCTCCTTTAGCTTCAAATATAATAATTCCATCTTTTATTGTGAATAATTCGTGGAAAATATATGTTGAAAAATATACTCTAAGATTCCTCTGAGTCAGTGAAGTTGATTTCTTACACATTACTTATATTCTCAATGAGTGTTGACTATTGGTAAGTTATATATTTTTAATGATAAAAAAATAATATAAATATTTAATGTTCTAACCATTGGAGAATAGAAAATATATTTATTGTTGCATTGATCTATAACTCAATAGTTAAGGGAATGGGGGGCCCACTACAGGATAATAGGATCTACTATATAAATTATTAAATTTCGATTTAATCCATCCTTTTCGTGTTTTTGAGCTTAGTGTGTTTTTTGTTATTTTCCCAATCTTGAGAAAGTTTGGTGAGCATCATCAGGGAAGTTTTATACTCCATCACCCATCCTATTTTCTTTCTCATTTACACAATCAGTACATTATACATTTACTATATTTTTTACTCAATTCCTCCCACTTCATGTCATTGAATAAACAAAAAACATTTGTGAGTAACAAGAAACAATATTCAGAGTAATAAATCATATGAAAAATAAAAATCAAACTGAATATATAAAAAATTATGACACAAACATTTCAAAATTTGACAATGTAGGTTTATTCTAAATCATGTTTGGATCATAGTATGTTTTTTTAGGTTTTATTACCCTTTTATTTATATATTAATCCTAAAAAATAACTAAACCCCACTTGGATACCAATAGAGTGATCATTGGTGTATTATAAGTATATATTATAACATTTTAAAATATTATCGATTAGATCTCACAAAAAACATACCCTAGAACCTATAGGTTTTGTGGATTAGGAGGATAGATAAATAGTAAACTTAATTAAAAACCATTATTCAAAATATCCCATAAATATTATTCACACATGATACCATTATAAATATATCATACGCAATACACTTCTTCATAACCTATGGACATGTAAGCATAAGAATGGGTGATCTCATACACTCAGTGGTGGATTAATATATGACATATCAATCAAATATCATATGTGAGAAAAATATAAACATTTTGGTAGTATAATATAATCACATTATATTAACATAGAATAAATAAATTATAACTAATTAAACATGGATCATAAATCATTAATGATGACATAATGATTTGATGAAAACAAAATCCATGACGTATAAGAGTGTCGAAACATGAGTTAGTAATCATTAGACATGATATAAAGAAAACGTATAATAAATAACATTTGAATGTGTCATTAATATAAGACTATAAATTATAACATAATTTAAGGATAACCATAATTATTTTCTGGTCATAAAGTTCCAGGATAAGCACCTTCCTATAACATAGTGGACTTGGGATAACCACATATGTTCCACAAAATTTTGGACATGGGCTACCCACCCATTTCCAATACTAGTATCAAGATATATAAAATATTACATAATTCATTATAGTGATATATCAAAATCACCCATCATATAATAATGAATAGTTTTTAAATTTTCCACCTAACTGTAAAAAATTCAAACTGCCATCATTGCTAGATTAACCAATTTAAAAAAATGGGATTCATTAATATTTTCAAAAAAATAATCATAATCCAAAAAAATATTTTGGATGGTATATTAGATCATATATCTAGTGAATAAAAATAAATATTAAATTATATTTATATAAATTAAAATAACTATATAGGAGTATTATGAAAATACAATAAAAAATATTTTTAGCAACATTTATTTAAAATGAAATATTTTATAAAAACAGATAATATAAATTACCTTGAAAAATAACTAAAACATATAATTACAGATTTATATAGAAAATCAGTAAAATTAATTGGATATTGGTTCATGAACATATTTTTTTAAAAAATCAATCATGTTATTTTAAATAAATTCAATGAAAATACAAAACTGCTCATTCAAAAAATATTAAAAAGTCATTTTGCACTTTTTTTAATAAATACATGAAAAATAAAATATAAAAATACTAAATCATATATTTAATGATAAGAAAATTTATAAAACAAAAAAATAATACGAACATAGAGAATAATGATTCTTAATGGAAATTATGTGAAAATTTTGGCTCCACTTTCATGAAAATTTTTATTCATTTGTGAACTAATGGGTGGTGATCCTCATTATACTGATTCTTAACTGATGTTGAACCTCATTATTTGATATCAAGTTAATAATTCATAAATTATTCAATGTATAGGAATATTTTTTCTTTAATTTTTTTTACTTTCATTTTTGTTTAATGGAATTTATTGTTGTAGTTTGTGAAAATAGAATCCAAAACAAATATGTTTTGCGTAATGTACTAATAACAAGTTACATTATAATTACCATTCATTTTTTTGAAATACATATAAATTGAAAGTCATAAAATAAATTACTCTTTAATATCATATATTCCCTCTAATAATTTATTGAATCCTATTCAAGATGAAAATCATTATGTCGTTATAGTATCATTCGTGTTGGTGTTTGTACCAATCTATACAAGAATATATTATACTAATAAAGGTGTAAGATTACAGTGTTGTATAATATTATTATAATTTGACAAAACCATATAAATGTTAACTGAATATAATTACAGTTTGTGGTGAGATTTAAAAAAAATTAGAAGTTAAGGTAAAAGAAAAATTTAAATAATAACCTTATTACTTTTATTAATTCTTTAGTTGAAATTTTTATTTCCAAAATAAAAGATTTAGGATGTCTTCTTTGGACTAGAAGGAACCTAACATCAAATAATGATTTCATATATGGAAAATATAAAAACATTTATTATATAAACTGAGTATATGAGTATTTTATAAGGGGAATTGGAGATGACATTTTATAGGTGAGTATGAGTAGACTAGAAAAAGTATGTTCATTAATGAATAATGAATGTAATTTCTCATGTTAAGAGGGTATAAAGAGGAATAATAATGAAAATAAAAAAGGGGAGCCCTAAAATTCCATCATAAACTCATTTATAGATATTAATTTGATATTTTTAGGTATGGTTCACTTTAGTTAACTATATTAACATGTTTTACCTTTATTGTGGTAACTTAATTTTTACCTTGATTCCTAATTTTTATGACAATAAATGAAATTAAACCTGTTACTGAATTTTTAACATAATGATTAAAAAATGAAATTCATTTAATCTAATTACATATCTATGTATGAGATATTTATTTTATAAATTTATAAATAATAATTTGTTGAAAAATATATTTTATATAAAAAATATGTATTATAAAAACAAGTGTTTATAATATTGCATCATTTAAATTTAAAATTTAATTATTTTTTATATATTTTATTAAGCATTGAAACATTAAATTTTATTAGAATCATACTTTAATAGTTAAAATTGTTATTAATTATGATAAAATTACACAATAATTAAAACATTAGTTCTTTGATAATAATATCCTTTTAGAAATAAATAATTTTAAACACATCCCATAAATATTATTTATCCTTTGACCAATTAGTTTTATCAATCCACTAGTTTTAGTATCTTTCATTTAATTTTATAAACACAACTGGTCATTCTTTTTAAAAATATAATAACAATAAAATTATATAATGAGGAAATGACTATTTTTCTAATGAAATATATAAATTAATTTATTTTATTTCATTCTAGATTCATTTATCACTTATGAATTATGTTACATTGAATATTTTATGAAAAGTTCCATAACATCAATGAATGAATTAGGTACTAGTATATATAATTAGCATATATCCAACAATCATTTCTGAAAAGGTCAAATTACCAAGGAACTTTTTTCTAATGACCATATACATAGCTATCACATTACATTCCTATAAATGACCTTATATAAATATATATAAAATCATTCATCCTATTTATATAATTCATTCTCAAAATTTCAATTTTATTTATAATATTTTTCCTTCTTTCCATAGCTGTAATTAGAGGTAAGATCATAAATGTAAACCATAATGATTAGGACTTCATGTTTGTGTTATATTTATTTAATTGTAATATTATTCTTATTATAGTTTTCTTAAAGATGTTTCACATTATATTACTATTATTTTTTAATGTTTATATTGTGTTTTAATTTTTTATCTTAATTGAATGTACTAGAATTAATTTTAGTCCAATTTTATATATGTTACAAGCTATTAAATACATCATTTTTATAAGGGTAATTACATAATAAAAACATAGGGTGTTACAGATATCTAAAAAATACAAATAATTTCTATGAATCCCACTATACATTTTTAAAAATATACACATTGATACAAAATCAATTAATGATAATGGTAACTATATTAGTTTTTGTGTGATGTGAAAAATTAATAAACATTTATGAATTTTAAAAATCTTACTATCATTCACTATTTGATAAATGTGTCGATTCACTAAGGGAATTCATGTGGCCACCATTTAGTGTACAATAATAGAAACAATAGATACATAAAAATTATTTTTTCTAAACCCCAACACCCCCCATTAATTTTCTCTATTTCCATCCCCCTCATGAAATCACTCCTTCAATGACAACTCCATTTCATGAAATCTCACCTAAAGCGATGAATCCCCTCTCAGAAATCACCCCCTATGATGCCTCACCTTTTTGAAAAACCCTGTGATTGGTACATCCTTCCATTGAAATATGACCCTTCATAGAAACTCCCTCATCTTTAAATGTTCCCAAACAAAAATAATGATTCATTATCCCACCCCTAATGTAAATATTCCTTTCTTACCCCTCAATATACATAATTTCTGATAGATTATGCTTTGGATTCATAGCTTATGATATGAGTATAAAAGGAATTTATTGTTTAAAAGAAAACTCCCACTTGAATCATTTTTATAATTCAAGGAATAATTTATCGAAATTGGATTTTGTGGTAATTTGCGATCTAAGGTGCTAGATTTATTGGAATCCTATTTCTCTTAATCTACTTCCAAGTTTTAAAAAATTTATTTTGATATAATTTTTCATATTAATTTTATAAAAAAATTAAATTTTAACATTATATAACAAAAAATATATACACCTTGGTTTATAGTTATTATATTGATATATTTATATAAATTTAAAATTAAATATAAGTTATTTAATTTTTAATAAAATAATGTTTTCTGAATGGGTAATTTTTTAACTATGTTATTATCAACAGAAATATTCAATATTTTATTGGTAATTAAATGAGGATTCATAATGTCTTTAATTTCTCTAAAAACATCTGTTGAATATTTTTCTCAATTTTAACATATTTTTATTTTATAGATATAATAATTTACTGAATTTGGATAGATGTTAACGGCCTCGAGTGATTTCTATTCAATAAACACACATAACTAAATTAATTAATTGATGGAATACAATTTTAGTCAGTAATGATAATTTAGAGACATATAATATTTTATGATTGAATTTCGTTATATTATTTTTGTTCTTAATTATACCATATCAATCTAATTATTAACAATTACATAAGATTTAGATTAGTAAAAAATCTAAACAAAAAATATGTATTTTATGTGTAAAACATTAATGGTAATATATTTAGTACTCAAATATAATTAAAAATATATAATTAAAAATAATTTTTGTGTAGTTTTCAAATATGTATAACAATTTTCAATGATTATTATTAAAATGGACACATTTTTCATCAATGATCAAAATTTTTAATTAATATTTTCTAAACAAATTTTCCACTTATATATATATATATATTTGGATATAAATTTATTTAAATAGTTTTTTTTAATTTAAAAATATATTTTTAAAATATTTATTAGTCAACAACATATTTAAAAAATATTATACTCATTAAAAATGTATATAATTTTATCATGGTCTGTTTTATAAACATAATATTATCATTATTCAATATTTTAATTGAGTATTGTTTTTTAAATAATTTATTTTCATATATTTGGAATCTATGTATAATGGTTTGGATTCATTTTAATATATTTTAATATTATTGAATAAATATAAAAAAATTATAATAATAATAAGTGATTTTTTATGAAAAATCAAAGAAATTTTTTTATATTTTCATCATGTTGTTTTTATAATATTAAATTTTCTATATATTTTATTTTATTTTTACATGAAATGGATATAAATTTTAGAAAAAGTGTTTTTATTTTTGAAATATTTGTTATGATACAAATACATGAATGGATAAGATATTGATTAATCTACTGAATATATTTTATAAAAAATATTTTGAGGGGATTAATCAATTTATTGATTTGACTAGTGGAATTAAAATGTTATTTTATTAGTTTTAAATGTAGAAAATTCGAAAAAAATCATATATTTTCAAATGGGATAGAGTGAGGGAATATCAGTTTCTAGATGTGTTTTTGAGAAAATATAATTAATTGACTTGTTATTGGTAATGTATGTTTGTTATCTCCAACCAAATATTTATTAGATAAATGTTGATCCAATAACAGTAGGTCTAATAAATATAATTCAATGCCATCATATTTCCATTTAAACATGAAGGGTGTTATATCATGAATGATGATGTCGAAGGGATTAATTGACATTCTGGTGAAAATAGAAAATCAATGAATCTTTTTGAAATTCTTGATGATGGGCATAATAAATGTAAAGACCTGCAAATTTAAAGGAATTTTTTTCATAAATTCTTAAAAATTTTATGCGTCCACAGTTTCTGATGGCGCGCGATTCCGAGGCCCAGAGTGGCAAGAATGATACGTTGATGTTTTGTTAAGCTTAAATTAACGCTTGTAGCTGTTTTCCTTAAAAAGTAGAATAACTCTTAACTAGTTACTAGGATAAGAAATATGAGGCCACCGTTCCACTCTGGATGGCAGGTTTACCCATGGCGTGACTTAAGTATAGTTGGCGCGGGCCTCCTTTGAGAAAACCCAAAATGGCATAACTGTAAATAAAATAATTAAATAAAGTTATTTTATTTCTTAAATTCTTATAACTCACAAATGGTAACTTGGATTAAAAATATGAGACCACTGATGAACTTGTGAGGGTACGATTTCTTTAAGCCGATACTAACTTGGGCCGACGAGGTCCACTAGAGAATGTTAGTTTTTGGCCAAAAACAAAATAATTAAGTGACAATTATTTTATTGTAAAATTCCTAAATTTTAAAGGGTACTCGAATTGGAAATCCAATGGTACCGTTGGGTTCCATTGGGCTTGTTTCACCTAGGAAGAGCCTAACCTTGACTGTAGTGGGTCTTGGGTGGTTGTTAATAATTTTCCGAACTTTTATTCGGGTACGTTTAGAAAACGTACGTTTGAGATTTTATATCTTTTGAACCGGTGCTCAGAATTGAAATCTAAGGGCACCGATGAACTCGCAGCACCAGTATTCGCCTAAGGGGACCTTTACTGCAGTTGTGTTTTATAGAGGATGGAAATTATAAATTGGGGTTACTAATTAAAATTAGAAATTAAATAAAAATCTGTGTGCAAAACATTTTTATTTGAAAAGTGGTTAAAGTCTCTAGGTGGAGGTTAGGGGTGGGGCCCACCACACCCTATCCTCCCTTGGGAGGATATAACTAGTTGTGGGGTCCACATAAACTCAACTCCCCTTGAAACCCCCCCTTTGAAACTCATGGACTTCCCATTGATTTAATGAAGCCACCTCTCCCCTATTAATTTTTTAAAAACCCTCCACCTCCAACTTTCTTTCATTAATTTTCCAACACCATTAATTAATTATTTGAGATCCACAATTAATTAATTAATTTGGGTGTTTGAATTTCGAAACCATTATGCTAACTTTAAATAAGTTAATCTTTTCTTTTATTTGGGGTTGGCATAATCATTGGAGAGCCTTGGAGATTAGAGAAAGCCTTCTTCCCATGAAGAATATCATCCTCTCGCGAAGAACGCTCCTTGTCTTCGAAGAACATAGAGCAACATCTTCTACCTTCTTCGACTGGGGTATGGAAGGGAAGCACCGTCACCCCCGTAGTACACTGAGGGCATCATCCCAACATAACTTCACCGAGCACTACTCCCTCTAACGTTGACGGAACGACATCTGTCTTCTGTGACAACTATCTTCCGTGACTCATCAACGTTCGAAAATGAAATACGAGGTAAGGGGATTTGATTACTTAAAATTATTTCGATGCTCTTCAACACATAATTTCTCTAACGGTTTCCATTTGTTATCATATAATGTAGAGGGTGCAAGCCGAACAAACACGGCCCGACGTCCCTCTGTTTGTTTATGTTTTTTGACGATGGAGGTGGAGCTGAGAGGGCACAGTGTCATAGCACCGCGCGGGAGGAAGGAGGCCATGGTCTTGAGGCAGCGACGACCGAAGGCGGCGGTGACCGATGGCCACGGCCGGGCTGTGGCCGGGCCGGGCCGCAGCGGTGGAGGACCAGCACCATCACGTCGGCCGCGTGGAGGAAACTGTGGACCGCATCCGTGGGCCGCTCGGACGAACTGAACCAGCCGAACGAAGACGGTCATGATTGAGGACCGCAACACCCACTTTGCATCGTTCTATGGAGAAAATCACGGCCCGTTGTGCGGACCGATCTGCTGGGCGAACCCGGACGCCGCCTGCCGGCTGGGCTAGAAGTCCACGGTGCCACTTGGCACCGTACTGAGGAAGACCGCGGCATGTTGTGCGGGCCGCTCGCTCCGGAAAAAACTGGCCGGCTTCGGCCGACCGAGCAGAAGAGGGGTGGCACCGCTCGGCACCGCTGGGTGAAATGAACCATCATTCTATATGGGTTGGGTCTATGGGTGGGCCGCACTCCACCGAGCTGGGCTGACCCCCAGCCGGGTTAGACCCACCGAATAGGGTCGGGCCATCCCGCCATCCCACTAGACTTGACCGGCTGGGCCCGTTTTCACATAAACGTGAATAACTCCTACACCGCACATCCAAAGGATGCACCGTCTACGGAACTGGGACCCTTGCGACGAGGAGGTACTTTTGCGATAATGTAAGTGAGTTTTGGATGAATTTGGATGAAATCCTTGTTTGGATCGTGCATAAATCCAACCGGGCCCTTGAAACAGAAAAAGCTATAACTCTCGGACCAAATGTTCAATTGATGCGATGTCTGTCGCATTGGGTCTCTTTTGATGAGACTGAACTTTGAGATATATCAAATTAGGACTTCGTGATAATTGAAGTATGGTCCCCTCTTTGCTCAAGGAGAGGATCCACCCGGAGCGTGTTGTGTGTAGGAACCCTAGAGATGGTTGCGACTTTGACGTCTACCGTACTAGGATCCTCCGTGTGTTTGACGACGATGGAAATTGTACCAGAATCCTTTGTGGGTTTGACAGTTGTGACTATTGTTCTTGTATCCTATGTGGGTCCGACAGTTTGACCTTTGTACTTGTATCCTATGTGGGTCTGACCGAGTAGCTTGTCTTTTATCCTGTGTGGGTTCGACAGCTTAGCTGGTATTTTATCTTGTGTGGGTCTGACAGCATAGATTAATTAGTGAGTACATTTGTACATCTCTATCTCTATAAGAAATATGTATACATGTGTGAGCTCTATCTTGACTTTCAATCATTATCATTGATGTGATTGACTTAAATTCCTATGTAGACTAGGTTGTGCTTGGGCTCGAGAGTTGGAGCCGAACTGAGATTGATAACTTAGGTATATGTATGGGCATATACCTATGTAGGGTTGGTTGATACTTTGTGTTTTTATCATACATCAATGGTTTATCCTTCGTGCATTCTAGGAGACATTTGAGGGTCTCGGGGTCCCTACTGAGTATCGTTATACTCACCTCTACACGGGTAATGCCTGCAACTCGTTGTGTTGGATGTAGATGACGTACAGTGCTAACGGAGACTGAGAGCACCACGACTGGACGATACCCGGAGGTGGACCACTCGGCGGGATGGTACATGGAGCAGACCAATAGACGTGGAGTGCTAAGGTGGACATATGTACCTACCCTTCAGGTATGATACTCGGCGGATGATCCAGGAGCTTCCCTTTTCCCTTTCAGCTGTTGTCCCTTTTTCAGTTGTATTTGCTTTCCATTGTACCAGTACTTTACTATTGGGCTTGTATTTCCAGCTTGTTTACATTCAGAACACACTTTTGTATTCAGTTTTACTTAGTGTTTACTTAATGTTGTGTAATCTATTGTGGTTAATTACTTTTATAAAGGCAATTCCTTCCTAGCTTAGGGAATTATGCCATTGGTGCTAGTCGTCAGCCCCTGGCCTATGGAAGGTGGGATTGGGGTAGTCACGGCCCGTGCCCCGAGGATGGGTTGTGACAAATTGGTATCAAAGGAGTCGGTTCTACCTCAGAACTCAGGACCCTGATCATTCTTTTTTTTTTGAATCAATAGTGTTAAGAGTATTGACTGTGGGTTTCAGTCCAGGGAGTCTAGTGTTGTTGCGGTGGCCGACATATCCATACACTAGGACCATGACATCTGATTTATGACTCAGTGCATGAAAACACTGATTGTGAGTGTATTTTCAGGAGTCTTCTTTGTGAACTCTATGAGTCAGCTCACCAGGTATAACTTATTATCCGTGGCGGACCTGTTCTTTATCAAGATTCCGCTGCGAATACAGCTAGCTAGGGTTCCCGAGAGAGTACACAGTGACAGCCCACCGAGCGATGAGGCTCCAGTGTAGGGACCTTTTTCTATTTTGGCACCTTCGGATGGTGTACCAGCAACACCACCATTTGTTGGGAAGAAAATTCCAACAGCCCTACTATCGGACGGTGCACACCAACAGAGCACGTTGCACAGGTTCCAGCAGCAGATGCCTCTGATGTTACGAGGCGAGGCAGATTCCCAGGCATTAGAGGACTGACTGGAGGCGATTCCTAGAGTTTTCCTCATAATTGAGACACATGTATAGCAGATGGTGATCTTAGTTGTTAGTCTTTTTTAGTGAGTGACCATGAGGATGGTCCTCATAGTGATGAGACTTCGGTATGTGGACTGTTGCCCGATATTGTACTTCAGGTAGTTTTTCAGCTATATCACTGCCTGTTGGTCAGCAGTTACAACCGGCAGTATCAGTAGATGACACATGTAGGTTTATTACCTTACTCGTGTTTCAACATCAGATACCCCTCAGGTTCCAAGGAGAGCCTGACTCATAGGCGGTTTAGAACTTGCTTGAGGAGGTGGATGAGAGTTCTCTAGAACTTATACAGCTTCGTCAGGAAGACATGTCAGTACCTGAGTATTCATCGAGGCATACCGATCGTTATGGGTAATCGATGAATATGATATGATCAGTGCTTTGGGGCTCGGACCACCGAACGAGGTGTGTTTAAAGGATATCCGAGCCAGCACTTTTCCTCTATGAATTCTTACTTATTCTAGGGTATTAGAGAGAAACATTTTGGTTGAATGTTCATTGGATGAACGGATACAGCTAGTGAATGTTAGTAGTAGAAAAGCAGGGAATAGACGCCAGTCTCAGAGACTTGGGCATGTAAAATGATTCCTGAAAAAGAAGTGTCAAGGACACATGAATCTGCACTGCAGCAGATGTGGAAGCCGAGATAGGAGGGAATCATGTGGTGATGTACATTTTGACATGTTACAACCACCTGCCATTGTAGTCCCCGCCAGGATCAGGGAGAAGGAGGGAAGGGGAAGAGAGTAGCTCAATGCGGTCAAGGAGTGTTACCCAAGGGCTCTAGGAATGATTAGAGGTACATTCTATGTCTATTACTAGCTTTAGAATCAATAGACATAGGTATCAATCATTACTTCCTTCCACGGATCTTGTCCCAGACCAATAGATTCCAGATAAACCGCTGACTTGACCCTCACGTCTGGAGATAACTTTGGTAGGAGACTCGATAATCACACTTACACCGACGGTGTGATCTGACCCTTGAGGTGAGAGTTTCAGTTGGATCCTCATGGTGGCAGCGTTGAGGCCTTACGACGTTAGTTTGGGTATGGACTGGGCAACCACAGTTCATACACAAATTGAAATTATTAGGCAAAAATGTTGTGGTTTACCTATAATGTTGGGATGGGTTTTCCTTGGTCGGTGAAAAGGAAACCCCAGGAAGCACATGATGGAATCATGTATAAGTGGGTTCAGTCGATCACTCATGAGTTGGCCAGACATACCTTTGTGCTAGACTTCTCCAAAGATGCAGCACCGCTTTCAGTGTTGACAAAGAAGGGGAAACCCTTCGTGTGGTTAGAGAGATACAAGAAAAGCTTTCAGGAGCTTAGGCAGAGGTTGACTAGTGTGCCCATCTTGAGGCTACCAGAGGAGGGCATTGGGAACGTGGTTTACTACGATGCATCAGGGACCGAACTCAGATGTGTCCTGATGCATGAGCGAGAAGTGATCACGTATGGTTCACAGTTTTTGAGACAACATGATCAGAACTACGATACCCATGACCAAGAGTTAACAACAGTGGTCTTTTCCTTGAAGATATGGCAGCACTATCTGATGGGCGAGTGCTTTATACTCTACTCTGACCACCAGAGTCTCCGGTACATATTCTCGCAGAAGGACATGAACCTGAGACAGCGGTGATGGATCAAGTTCCTCCATGACTATGACTTTGAGATAGTCTATAATTTTGGGAAGGGTCACATTGTAGTAGTTTCTTTCAGAATGAGATCGGGCATTCAGCTGCTATGAGAGGTGACAGAGCAGCTAGCCGTGTTGCAGATATCCTTTGTGGATAGAGATGGAGAAGCCTTTCTTCAGTCTCCCATAGTCACTCCTCTACTTCTTTAGTGAATCAGGGAGGCACAATGAGGGGACATTGACTGTGAGACACGACATGCTTAGATATCCTCAGGATAGGCACCAGATGGGTTCTCTGAAGGTGGGGAGCACATCATTCTCTTCAGAGGACGTACCATGGTACCTGTTGCATTACAGGAGGAGGTGTTGAGGGAGTTCCATACTTCTCCTCTAGCAGTACATCCTAGAGTGGTGAAGA
This sequence comes from Viscum album, assembly GCA_963277665.1. NCBI lineage: Eukaryota > Viridiplantae > Streptophyta > Magnoliopsida > Santalales > Viscaceae > Viscum > Viscum album. Next base: position 1,084,355,227 of record OY728119.1, read on the forward strand.
TGTAAGAGTACCTCTGACGACAGCACTGGTGGCTGGGAATAAATAAAGAAGTGGTGGAGTTTATCTCACAATGCCTCATTTGTCAGCAAATGAAGGTGGAACAGTAGGTACCAACAGGCTTGGTTCGGCCATTGGTGTTCCTAGAGTGGATGTAGGATCATATATCCATGGACATCATGACGGGTGTTTCACGTACATCTAGGAGACGGAGACCTCTGGAGTTTGAGGATGGAGACCACATCTTTCTACGGGTCTCACCTCGACAATTCTACAAATATTTTGCCAAGGCGGCAAGTTATATCCGCGATTCATCAGACCTTTCCAGGACCTCATCAGGGTTGGCGAGGTGGCGTACCGCTTGGCCCTTCCACCTCATTTGCACCGGGTGCACGACGTCTTCCACGTGTCTCAACTGAGGAGATAAGTGCATGACCCGTCCCACATCATCGACCACGGGGAGCTGGACATCGATGACAGGGCGAAATTCATGGAGGCTCTAGTGGATATCGAGGATCGATAGCAGCAGGTCCTACGTGGAGGGTCTATTCCTCTGGTGCACATTTTCTGGCAGCACGAGAAACTCCAAAAGAGCACATGGGAGAGGGAGGCTCAGATGTGTGCTCAGTACCCCCATTTGTTTCCTGAGTGTGTGGTGTAGCTTTACGGGGACGTAAATCCCTGAGGTTGGGATAATGTAAAGACCTAGAAATTTCAAGGATTTTTTTTCATAAATTATTTGGAATTTTAAGAGTTTTCAGTTTCTAACAGCGCGTGATTCAAAGGCCAGGAGTGCCCAGAATGATCCGTCAAAGTTTTATTACGCTTAAATTAATGAGCATATGCATTTTTCCTCAAAAATTGGAATAACTCTTAAATGGTTACTCAGATTAGAAATATGAGGCCACCGTTGTGCTCTGGATGGTGGGTTTACCCTAGGTGTGACATAAGTTTAGTCAGCGTGGGCCTCCTGTGAGGAAAACCAAAAATGGCATAACTGTAAATAAAATAATTAAATAAAGTTATTTTATTTCTCAAATGCTTATAACTCAAAAACGGTGACTCGGATTAAAAATCTGACACCACCGCTGGACTTGTGAGTGTATGTTTTCTTTATGACGATATTAACTTGGGTCGGCGAAGGCCACCAGAGAAAGTTAGTTTTTGGCCGAAAATAAAATAATTAAGTGACAATAATTTTATTGTAAAATTTATAACATTTAAATGGTAACTCGTATTGGAAATCTGAGGGAACCATTGGGTTCTTTGGGCCGTGTTTCACCTAGGCAGAGCCTAACCTCGACCGCAGTCGGTCTAGGGTGGTTGTTAATATTCTTCTGAACTCTTATTCGGGTACGTTCCGTAAACGTAGGTCTGAGATTTATATCTTTTGAACCGGTGCTCGGAATTGAAATCCGAGGGAACCAATGAACTCGCAGTACCGTTATTCACCTAAGGGGACCTTTACCACATTTTCATTTTATATATGATGGAAATTATAAATTGGGGTAACTAATTAAAATTAGAAATTAAATAAAAATGTGTCTGCAACACATTTTTATTTAAAACATAGTTAATGTCTCTAGGTGAAGGTTAATAGTGTCTCCCACCACACCCTAACCTCCTTGGGAGGATATAACTAGGGTTGGGGCCCACATGAACTCAACTCCCCTTGAAACCCCCCTTTGAAACTCTTGGAATTCCCTTTGAATTAACCAACCCTCCTCTCCCCTATTATTTTTTTAAAAACTCCCCACCTCCCACTTGCTTTCATTAATTTTCTAACACCATTAATTAATTAATTGAGATCTACAATTAATTAAATAATTTCAGTGTTTGAATTTTGAAAACATTATGCAAACTTTAAATAAGTGAAGCTTTTATTTTATTTGGGGTTGGCTGAATCGTTGGATGGATTTAGAGGTTAGAGATAGCCTTCTTCCCATGAAGAACACCATATTGTCATGAAGAATGCTCCTCTTTTTCGAAAAAAGTTGAGCAACAACTTCTAACATCTTTGACTGGAGCATGGAAGGGATGCACTATCGCCCCCGAAGTACACTGAGGGCATCGTCCCGACGTACCCTCAACGATCACTACTCCCTCTGATGTTGACGGAACGACGCCCGTCTTCCATGAAAACTATCTTTCACGACTCGTCAACGTTCGAAAAAGAAATACGAGGTAGGGGATTTGATTACTTTAAATTATTTCCATGCTCTTCAATGAATACTTTGTTCGACGGTGGCCATTTTTATCATATAAGGCGGAGGGCGCAGGCCGAACAAACACCGCCATATGTCCCTCCGTTGGTTTCTATTGTTTGGCGATGGAGGCGGAGCCGAGAGGGCGTGGTTTTATCACACCGCGCTAGAGGAAGGAGGCCACGGTCTTGAGGGGGTGCTGACTGAAGGCCGCCGCCGGGCTGCGGCGGTGTAGGACCGACGCCGTCCTGTCGGCCGCGTGGAGGAAATCATGCCCTACATCTGTGGGCCACTCGGATGAACCGAACCGGCCAACCATAGCCAGTCGGGATGGAGGACCGTGGAGTCCACTTGGCGGCGCACTGTAGAGAAAACCGCGGCCTACTGTGCGGGCCGCTCTGCTGGGCGAACCAGCTGGCCGCCTGCCGGCCGGGTTGGAAGACAACGGCCCCGCTTGGGGTCGTGCGGATGAATACTGCGGGACGCTGTGTGGGCCACTCTTTTGGTCAAACTGGCCGGCCACCTGCCGGCCAGGCTGAAAGATCGTAGCGCCACTTGGCACTGCACGGAGGAAGATTGTGGCCCTCTGAACGGGCCACTCGCGCCGGACAAAACTGGCCAGCATCGGTCGGTCCGGCAAAGGAGGGGGGGTGCCGCTCGGCGCCGTCGGGAAAACCGGACCGGCTCGCTATCTAGGCCGGGTCCGTGGGTGGGCCGTGCTCCACCGGGCTGGGCCGAATCCCAGCTGGGTCGGACCCGCCGAATCGGTTCGGGCCGACCCTCCAGCCCACTTGGCTTGACGGGCCAGGCCTGTTTTCACTTTTACGTGAATAACTCCTAGAATGTTCCTCTGAATGATGCGCCATCTACGGCACTGGGACCCTTAGGACGAGGCAGTCCTTTTGCGATACTCAATGTGAGTTTTGGACAACTTTGGAAAATAGCTGATTTTGGATCGAGCAGAAATCCTACCAGGCCCCTGTAAAGGAAAAGCCTATTACTCTCAAACCAAGCGTCTGAATGACGTGTTGTCTATCGCGTTGAGTTTATTTTGATGATATTGAACTTCAGGATAATCAACTCAGGACTTCATGATAGTTGATGTATCGACCCCCTTTGCTCAAGGAGTGGACCCTCCCGAAATCAATATTGATGTGTGAGGGAACCCTAGATATGGCTGCAACTGTGATTTCTACCTTACTGGGATCCTCCATGGGTTCGACAATGATGACTACCGTATTGGTATCCATGGTGGGTTCGATGGTGATGGAAGTTGTACCAGAATCCTCTGTGGGTTTGATAGTGATGACTAATGTTCTTGTATCCTATGTGGGTCCGACAGTTTGACCTCTGCACTTGTATCATGTGTGGGTCCGATAGAGTAACTTGTCTTGTATCATTTGTGGGCCTGACAGCTTAGCTGGTATTGTATCCCATGTGGGTCTGACTGATTAGATGAATCATTGACTACATCTAATCATCTCTATCACTATAGTAATGTTGTATACCTATGTGATATGAGTCTTTACATTCAATCATTATCATCGATGTTATTGACTTACTTTCCTGTGTGGACTGGGTTGTGCTTCCACTTAAGAGTTGGAGCCGAAATGAGATTGATAACTTAGGTATGTGTATGGGAATATACCTAAGTAGGGTTGGTTGATACTTCGTGTTTGTATCTTACTTATATGGTTTATCCTTCATGGATTCCAGGAGACCTTCAGGGGTCTCGGGGTCCTTAATGAGTATCGTTATACTCACACCTGCACGTGTTATTCCCGCACCTCGTTGTATTGGATGCAGACGATATACAACACTGACGAAGGCCAAAAGCACCACAACTGGATGGTACCCGGAGGTGGACCACTTGGCGGGACGGTACACGGAGCGAACTGATAGACATGGAGTGCTGAGGTGGACATCTGTACCTAACCATCCGGTAGGATACTCGGTGGACGATCCAAGATCCTCCCTTTTCCCTTTCAGTTGTTGTCCCTTTTTCAGTTGTACTTGCTTTCCGTTGTACCTGTACATTACTGTTAGGCTTGTATTTCCAGCCCCTTTACTTTTAGCACACTATTTTGTATTCAATTTTACTTAGTGTATACTTCCTATTCCATACTCTATTGTGGTTACTTACTTTTATAACGGCAATTCCTTCCCAACTTAGGGAATTAAGCCTTTGGTGCTGGTCGCCTGCCCCTGGCCTATGGAAGATGGGCTTGGGGTAGTCACGGCCGGGGACCCAAGGACGGGTCGTGACAATAAATTATTTCCTAGATACACTATATTAATATATGTTTTATATATTATTGACCCATTATATAATAATACCTCTAATTGGAAGGAAATACCCTCCTTTGATAAGGTGTTTCTATAGTTATTGAACCTACACCCTGTTACAACATTGATTCAAGATTTATATTATTGAGCACATAAGAAGACCAATAACCATAGTTTAACATATGAAACCATTAATATTTTTACCAATAATTGTATGTTATAAAAAAATAGAATTATTATCATGATATTATATAGTTTATAATTAATATAGGGGGATTGAAAAAATGGTATTAATTAATGAGGTTAGTTTAATCATGGTGTGGTATTAAACTACAAGTAGTATATAATTAATAAGTTGATTAATTACATCCCATTAAAATTGAATTTAAAGAGATTATTCATATCATCCCAAATTAAAAAACTGGTGATATAGAATTATGAGAGAAAAAAGTGGTTGACAAGTTAACTCGCATGGTAGATTCATTGACATGGAAGGAGTTTATTGCGAGAAACTCATAATTTTCAAATGATAATGGTAATTTTCAACTAGACATGGTAGAAGATGTTTTTAACCCATTTTAGACTATGGTTGGTGTGACACATAGTAAGCCACTATTAGTTTTTTTGGCTCTATAAAAACATTTTTCTATGGTTATGTATGAGGTAACCATTTTTGAAACTGTCTACTATTATTGATGGACTTAGAGTACCCAAGGAAAAGATTTATTTTTATATACAAATTTTTTTTATGATCTATAGGAATATTAGGAAAATGGTGTATGGAATTTAGATTCAATAGTAAATAAAATATTTAAACATTTATTCAATTTTTATTTAAATTTAATTTCATCCCAAAAATATACTAAATTGGTATATATGTGTAACAAAGTTGAATTTATCCATAATTTATAAATAAATAGAGCTAAATCATTATAAAAGTGTAGAAACTATAGTTATAGATGCTTTATGACATGACTACAAAAGGTTCTAAAAAGGTAGTGTGTTGTTTGATGTAGCATATAAAAAAATTATGGGGTTAATCTTTTATCAAAACTTGACTAGTAACACATTCATAAAGTATATGATTGTCATGAATTATTAATTCTAGAATTAAAATCTACTTCTACTAAAAATAGTTAGCTTGGTCAAAATTGAAGAATGTGAATTATTTTATTTGAATTGTATTTTAGTAAAGATTGTATTTTAATATATACTTTTAATATGATTCACATAGGAAAAAATTTTTGTGATAATAGAATTTTCATAGTTTTGGTTATTGAGAGGAAATCAATTTAAAAAGTCAGTGTTCAGTAACAAACATAATAAATTGGATTGAGAAAACCATTACATTTAAATTATTTTTTGTAGGGATTTTTTGTAGGGAATGTATTGTCTCAACAATAATCTATGATTTATGATGATTTTCATGCTCACAAATACTATTATTTGTTTTTAAATGATGTTTTCTTGAGTGATTTTTCAGGAATTTATATCCTGGTTAATAGAATTTAGTGATAAAAAAATTTATCTAGAAACATAGTTTAAAACCCTATGTTTAGTAAATGAAAGGATGGCTCATTATTCCATTGTTACGATAAAAAGTGAAATGTTTACATATGGTATCATTCCTAATTTATGCAAAATAGTTTGTTTCTGTATCAACATAATTATGTTTGGAGGATTTTTAGGTGTATGGGTCAGTAACCCTACGTTGGATGTTGGTATTACAATTCAACAACCCCACATTCAAGATCATGAATATATGGTTAATCAATGCTACGTTCGAGATATTGTGCTAAAAAGTTGATTGTATGGATTATCATCCATGTGCTAATTTTGTTCCCTATGTTACTTGAAGATGAATATATGGTTAATGAACTATACATTTGTAAAAACCCTATGCTGCATGAAGGAACCCTACACTATGAAGTTCAATCCAATGTTTGTTGTCAACAACAATGTTTTGAAGTCACATTTTCAATATGTTATTGCTAAAATGGTTAATTTAGTTTTGATGATCGATTCATAAATTATTATGATTGTTTCAAAGAAATGTAATCATCAGAAAAAATCACCCATATTCTTAATGTATGTTACAACTCCCCTTGATAATTGGAAATAGAATTTTAACAATCAGTCGTGCAATTATTTTCGATCTGGAAGACCTAAGCAAGATATATGTACTATATATTTCTTTAGAGTACCTCTAAAAAGTGTGACTGGTAAGAAACTAACATATGAAACTACATTATAGAGATTATATTTTATAGTGCTACTAAAAAAAATTTCAATTATCTATTATTTTCAAAAGAGTCTATTCTTTGAAATTTTAACATATTTAAATCTTGATTTAAAACTATTGTTTAGTTTTTAACTTTTTTATGATCATTTATCAATAAGGATCACTTCAAACTATTTCATTTTTTAAGAAATTTTTTTTCAAGGATAACATCAATCATTTGTTAGTTGGTTGCTGATACAACTATAAAGATCAACCCAATCCTTTAAAATCAATCTCTTTTGATTTTGTCAAGATTCAACTTCTCATACTCATTTTTGGTGTAGTATTAGCTTCTGGATCTAATATATTGATAATAGACTCTCTTTAAAATAACATGATTTCAATATTATTATTCTTTTTATAAATGATTCAATTTACTTCACTCAATTTAAGATTTTTGGTCTTGTTATAAGAGAACCATTCTAGTGAAATTCACCAATCTCAGATAGAGAGTGATTGGTAGAGTGGACTATGGAATCTTTGTGCCTCAAACGATTATAAAATTATATGTCCATTATTTTTGATTTATCCTCTACTCATTTTCATACACTTGAGAAAACATCTTATCTACATAATTAATATAGGGTGTCAAAATAATAATTTTAGAAGATTTTTTAAAAGACACAATTCACCCCACTCTAGTGTTACTTTGCATATTTTGACCGAATAATTGGTATCAGAGTGTAGATTTTGGATAATAATATAGCAAGATGAAAATTATAAGGTCCATAAAATGATAAAAATGGATAATTATAGATAAATAATGTAATTGGTACATGCTCAACATTAGTGGTAAAAATTATGGTTGCTGGAAACCATAAATGATTGGCTATCTAAACAATCTTGGATTTAGAGTCTATTAGAAGACCATTACTCCATATATAATTCCTAATAAACCAAAAACATTGTATGTAGCAACTGAAGCCATGTTTGATATCAATTCTAATGTAATGAATGATATTATCTTTAGTCTTGGACCAGTTGTGTTTAATCATGTATCACAATGTCTAATTGCCATTGATATATGGAAAACTATTCTAATTTCTTATGAATGAATATGCAATGATAGATTGATGAGATACACTACTACTATGTTAATTTTTAAACAATTTAGAGTTTTTGATGGTGATACCAACACATATTTAAATGGAAGGATTATAGAATATTTCAACAACATCACAGCTAAAGTGATCCCATTAAACAATCTGATCACACATTGAATGTATGCAGAGTACTACCTTCAAAATGGACTAGAATATCTACTACCATTTTCTAATCAACACAAGTCAAAGATTTGATAATGAAATAAATAATTAGTACACTCATTATGTAATAAGTATAAATATATGATAAGGTTGAAGATCATAAGTCTATATTGAATATAGAAAATATTAATTTAAAAGCAACATATAAAAAAATCGTAGAAAAGAATTGAAAGAAGGAAAATTAGTGAAGAATTATGATTCCATAGATTCTGAAATGGAACTGGCTCCACTAGCCATAAATTTTATCATATTTTACAAGAAGAAAAGAGGCTTTAAAAATCCTTTAGGAAGGATGCATATTTACCAAGTGAGGTTTGATGTTACAGATGCATGAAATTGGGTCATATTAGACCTGATTTTCCTCAACTAGAACGTGAAAGAAAAATTCCTGAAAAGATATATTTAAAGAATTCTAATTTTTAACCTAAATGAAAAATAGAAAATAAAGCTACAAAGATTTTATCTAGACTGTAATATCAGTTCAAAATCTGATTCAGAAAAAGAGAAAAAAATTTAAACACCAAGATGTGATTTATGGTAGAAGAGGAAATTATACAAACATATCACACTTCTGATTCTGAAACTTGTAGTTCCTAAAATGAAAAATTAGCTGCTTATTTATCCATGTTAGAAGAAATATCTGATTCTTTATTAAATAATCATTAGTCATTGAAAAAAAATTCAGAATATTTTTTTGGTGAAACAGTTACAATTCTAATACAATATCAAGAGTTATGTGATAAATTCAATTACTCTACATCAAAAAATATCAATCATGAAAATCAATTCAATGAATTACAAGAAGAAGTGGAATCCTATAAGGGTGATACTATTGTTTTAAATTAAGTAGAAAATAACCGAAATGGGTTTTTTATAATGAATTTCTTTAATCGAGAAATATTTGGAATAGGAAATAAGTCCTATATATTAAAATTATTTAAAAAGTGTTTATTAACCTATTTTAAAAATTATAACTGTTATTTTTCGGTAAGACAAGGTATTGTCACCAATTTTTTTTATTGTTAAAATCCTAAGATTAGTGTCATTAAAGAAGATTTTGTTTCTAAAAGTTTTTCTGATGCTAGATATATAAATTATGAAAAAATATAGCAGATCTGGAATCCCAGATCATTTCTTGCTAAAACAATAAGACCCATCAAGATTTGGGTACCAAAAAAAAATTTGTTTAATTACTTTTGCAAAAAACATGTCAAAAAAACCATGTGTTATATAGATAGTATCTCTTCCGGGAATATTATTGGAGACTCAAACAATATTCATAAACCAACTCAAATTGATACAGTACTATTAACTTTTGGTGATAATGCTAAAGAAAAAAATAGTTGGAGTTGGAACTATTGGATATCCAAAGAATATATTACTAAACAAATTAATGTATTTGCAAGGGTTAAAGAAGAATATGATAAGTATCTCATAAATTTGCGATGACGGAATTTGTGTTGATTTTTATGAAAATTAATGCTCTATATTTAATGATAAGTTACTTAAATTTTAAACACCTAAAACTGATACTATTTATACTTTTGATTTAAAATCCCTATGTAAACAAATATTGAATTGTTTAACTACTAAGACAAATGAATAGTGAATTTAGAATAGAATACTTGGAAACTAATATATATATTCATTACATAAATTCTGATAAGAAACTATTTGTTTCTAATTTTCCTTGTATTAAAATTAAAAATTAATGATTCTATTATGCATACCAAATTGGAAAGCAACACAAATATTCTTTCAAATCTATTAACAAAATTTCTACATCTAAAGTTTTAGAACATAACCTTATGGATTTTTTTGGACCATACAATTTATCATGTTTAGATAATAAATTATATTTTTATGTTTTAGTAGAAGATTTTTTAGATTTACATGGGTTTATTTTCTAAAACACAAAAGTAAAGTATTCATTATTTTTGAACGTTTTTGTAAAAGTTTTATAAATTAAAATGATTTCAAAAAGATTTCATTATAAAGTGATTATGGTAGAGAATATTAGATTCAATATTTAAATTCTTTTTTCTTAAATCTAGGTAATAAATTACGTTATCTATACCATGAAAACTACAAAAAATTGGAATTGTTGAAAAGAGAAAGAGAAGTATAAAATAAATGTAAATTAATATGATGAATAAATATACTCTTCCTACATATATTTGGGTTGAATCTATAATTAGAACCTGTTATATCATAAATAGAGTTTTAATATGTTCCATTTTCAAAATCACACCCTATTAACTTTGGAATAATAAAAACACTAAAGTAAAGTACTATAATGTTTTTGGATACAAGGTTTATATCTTGAATAGTAAGGAAGACCTTAGTAAGTTTGATCCAAAAGTTGATGATGGAATATTTTTGGGACATTTTTCTACCTATAAATCTCATAAGGTGTTTAACAAAAATTTAACAATATTTTTAATAATCAGTTCATGTTATTTTTAAGGAAACTAACCATTTCATTATTGAGAAATATTATATTGGTGAAGTTAATAACAATTTGGAAAACCTGAGACTTGAAACCTCTAAAAATGAATTTAAAAATAATATTAATAAAATTCATTCAATTTCAGAAGAACATGATACTGAAGATCCTTGAGGTAAAATTCCTATATTGCCAGGAACATTAATGAAGCATCCTCTAGAAACTGTTATAGGAGACCCGGAAATAGTAATTAGAACTAAAATTAATGTTTGAAACCTAGTATAATTTTTTTTTCAATCATAGTTAGAACATAAGACTATTTAAGAATCCTTATAATATTAGAGTTAGATGATTGAAATTTAGGAAGAGCTAAACCAATGAAAAATGAAATAAGTTTAAGAACAAGTATAAAGACCAACCAATTATCCAGTTATAAGAACTAAGTGGGTATTTGGAAATAAAGAATGATGATCAAGGGATCATAACCTGAAATAAAGTAATATTTGTAGCTAAAGGATATAATCAAGAAAATAATATAGATTATGATGAGACATTTACTAAATTGCTCAATTAGATGCCATTAGAATCATTTTAGCTTTTACAAATCATAGGAATTTAAAATTATATCATATGTATGTCAAGTATTCCTTTTAAAAATTTTATTTAATAGAGGAATATTAGGTTGAACAACCCCTATTTTTTAAAATCTCAATGGAAAAACTATGTTTTCAAACTTACTAATGCTCTCTATAGCCTTAAACAATCACCTAGAGATTGGTATTAAATATTGAATTCTTATCTTTGGAAAAATGCTTTTACTCTTGATTGGAAGATCCAACACTTTTTAAGAAAATAATTTGTTCTATTGTTTTATTAGTTCAAATTTATGTTTATGGTGATAGTTTTTGTCCGTCTAATTAAAATCCTTGTAATAATTTTTAAAATTTAATGAAAAAAGAGTTTCATATGAGTATCATGGGAGAACTAACTTTTTTTAGTATTCAAAATTTATTAAAATAGTTATGGAAATGTTTTAAATAAAAGTAAATATATTATATATTTACTAAAAAAGTTTGGACTTGAAAATAGAAACAAATATATAACTCTCATGTGTACCAATATAAAACTTTATTTGGATGAAGTTGAAAAACAAGTAGAGAACAATTTATATAGAGGTATTATTGGTACTTTTTTATATCTAACTACCTGTAGATCATACATTATGTTTTCATTATTTTTATGTGATATATTTCATTCAAATACAAAATTATATAATCTTTCTACTATTAAAATAATTTTTTAAATATTTAAAAGAAACTATTTTTCAATCACTTATTTACACAAAAACATATAATTTTAATTTAATTTCATATTCAGATGCAGATTTTTGAGGTATTATATTATATTGAAAAAGTCCTTCAATAACCAATCACTTTTAAAAACAAAAGCTTTAGTATCATGGTCTAGTATGAAACAATACTTGGTTATCCAATCAACCGCTAAGGAAAAATATGTCTTTGCTAACAGTTTATTTCCACAATTTGTTTTGGATTAAAAACACCCTTCCGGACTTTGGACAAAATTTTAATATTATACCTATTTTATGTGATAATGCTAGTGCTATGAATATTCAGAAAAAACATATAAGTCATTCTATGACTAGGAAAATTGATATAATTCTTCATTTTCAATGAGATCATATACTTAAAAAATATTTATCATTTGAATTTAAAAAAATATTGATTATAAATTAGATGATATTTTCTCTAAACCACATTCCAGTTTTTGTTTTTATTCTATAAAGGGGTAGTTAGGAATATTTATTTTTAAGTAAATATATATTAATTTATTTCTAGTATCTCTATTTCTATTTTAGTGAACTTTATTTTATATGTTTAAATTATTTGAATTATTTTTATTCTATTAAATTTTAAATTTCTTTTAAAATAATTTCAATTCTATTTATTTTTCTTTTTCGTTTTAAAATTACAATGTAATGAGTACATTCTCAATCAGTGCGAGAAAAAAAAATTCCTTATCCCACTCCCTTTCTTCTATCCTACACATGCTTTTGGTTTAATGATATTATTTCGATTCACATTTACCAAAACCCTAAATATTCAATTCCTTCAATCTTGGAAACTTAAGAGAAGGAAACCACTTTAAGATATGAATATTTTGGGTTGGATAACTTTTTTACGCATCTAGAAAATCTCACAGATTCCTCCAAAAAGGTAATTTATTTTGATTATATAGATTCTAAAAATATTTTTACAAAGCAATAAAAAAGTTTTATTGCTCTAGATTATGCTTTTAGAGAAGATTTAATGCCTATAGTATATGACATTAAAGTAAAATATTTTTTTAGAAAATATTTTTTCGGTCATGGATTCCATAAACATATTTTTTATCTAAGATTAATGATGCTGAATTTTCATTTTATTCTATGAAAATGGCTATGTTTTAACAATTTCCCAACTAGGGGGAGTTTTATTTTTGGTTATGGAATATAGGTAAACAAAAAAAAAATTAATGACATTATGCCCTTGTTTTTTGGAACAATAAATATAAATAATTTAATGACAAATGATCATACTGTTGACCGCTGAGTAATGATAAAATTAATTCAATCAGAGATTTTTCAAAGGAATTCTTAGCTAGAGAAATTCATATATCCTAACATGTATGTCATGTTTTTTTGAATCTGATAAAGTTAAATTTCGGTTAGTTTATGAAAAAGTATCTAATCAATTACTACCAAAACGATTCCAAGATGGGATATTATCACGACGGAATGATTATATCATTTTTTAGTTCGAAGAAAAGGAAAAATATAAATATGAATTTGGGTAAAACATGTCATCATAATTATGATTCAAATGATGGTTCTATTAAGATGTTAGGATTTATTTGGACAAAATCATGAAACAAACATCAATTTTTAGGTACATAAAAACAAAAAAGGTTGTTGACAGCTGCTTAGGGGACATATTGGATGATTCCTTCATTTGGCTCTCTCAGACGGAGGCCTGATAAACAAGGTGAATCCAGGAAAAATTAAAATCTTATTTAGAAGTGTAGATTCTCTATTAAAATTCTAGATATTTTGGATATAGATGTTTTGGAGAAGAGAATGAAACTTTGGTGGTCAAATATGTTGACAAAGAGGCTCAAATTCAAGAACCACAAAGGGAAGATTTCTATGATCCTACAACTCAATATCTTATTGTTCCTGATTCTTAATCTACTAGAGGATCTTCCGTATATGAAAATTTATTTTTTAATTAAGTTCTATGTTTTTCCTCGGTAGAATTTCATAACAGGTTAGATATCCCTAACCCAGGCACTCAATCACCTAAATCATTTGATTCTTAAAATGAAGAATTAGTTATAATTTTAAATGTCATAGTGGCTCAGAACTGGTTTCATATACAACAATTTGAATCTTAGAAATATAAGTTTGAGTATTTAAAAATATCATCAATGTCGATATCTTAGTTTTATTATATAAATATTTTTCTTAAAAAATTAGAAGAAAGTTTTATTTTTGTTGTAATTTTTCGAGAGTTTATCAGCAATATTTTTAGAGAGTCTAGTTTGTTAAAATATAAATCTATTATGAAGTTATATTTTCATGATATTAATTAGATTATATAGATATTATATCAATCTCTCAAGGAAATAGATTGAGAATCATCATCCTCACATCAGACACCTATGGACTTGATTCAAAGGATTAAAGCAATTACATTAGTGGTGGATAATTTCAATGACATGATCCACACTCATAAGTGTAACAGTACTTCTTTAAGTGTTCTGTTATAAAATAAAATGATTCTTGTTAGCAAAATAACATCAAATGAATCCTAGTTGGGATTAGTTATTAATAAAGTTAAGGACAACATGACTTTATATATTCAGTCTGAGGAAGTTGTGAATGAGTTTATGAAGGTTAATTTTTTTGAGAATGTGAATATTGGTCTATATTAAAAAAAGCTTCTTCAATAGTAGTCAAAAGTATTCAACAGCCGTTTTCAGATATTACTGGTGAATCTCATTGATATTAATGGTGTTCTCCAAGCTATTACATATCTTGATGCACCCTCTATCTCGGCTGATTCTGATCATAGCCCATCATTTTGAAAAAAAACATTCAATTGTTTTCGATTGTACTCTATTATCAAAACATTTGAATCTATTTTAAATTTAGTTTCATTTATTATTTTTTAGGTTTATTTTATTTTATTTAATTCAATAATTAACTTCAAATCATAAATTTATATCTCTTATTAGTTTTTATAAACTATTCATTTATAGTTCAGTGCAAAATTAACTATAGTTTAAATTATTTATTTCTTCAAACCATCATTTTTATATCACAAAAATGGGAGAATTTTTGTATGATCGGGGAGAATGTATATATCATAGGGGAGAATAATTCTATGATATGGGAGAATATGTTTTAGATACGGGAGAATATATATGGGGGAGAATATTTTCTAATCACAACATTTTATAAGACAAAATATTTAATTTAAAAATAACTATTTTCAAATATCAAAATCATATTCTGAAATCGAAATATTTTATATATCTTTTTTTGTATGCTTAAAATTCCTATATTTTATTTAAATTTTGTTATGGATTATGTAATCGGTTTTTTTATCATAAAAAATGTGTAGATTGTTCAGCATGTATTTTCTCGACAATACACTATAATTTATGATGATTGTGATGCTAAAAAATATCCTTATTTTATTATAATGAAGTTATCCTGAGCGAGATTTCAGAATTATATATCGTGGTTAATGGAATTTAACATTTAGGGAATTGATTTGGAAACACTATTTCAAAACCTATGGTTGGTAAATGAACATATGGATCATTATCCCAACAATACACTGAAAGGTGAAATGTTGGCATATAGTATCTACCATACATTACACTAATTAATTTGTTTTTGTAACGACATCCTTACGTTAATAGGATTGAAAAGTGTATGGATCAACAAAACTATATTTTAATTATGTATTTCTATTTATCAACCTTATATTTGGGTATTTTAACATATGGTTAATCAATGACATGTTCGGGATATTATGCTAAAAATTGAATAGTTGGATTATTATATTTTGATAATTTTTCCCCTATGTTACCTGAACATGAATGTATGTTTAAGGAACAATAAATTGGTAGAAAACCAATGCTATATAGAGGAATCATATGCTACACAGTTTAACCCTACATTTTTTATCAATGATGATGTTTTAATGTGTGTTTTTAATTTGATATTGTCACAACTATCGAGTCATAGTTGGAGATTGATTCAAGGATCATTATGATTGTTTCAGATAACCATATTCATCATAGAATATCTCTCATATTCTTAAGGGAAGTAATGAATCTCATAGTCATTTGTAATTTGAATTTATGTGATCAATCACACTATGCATTTAGATCTAGAATGCCAATGAAAACTCTACATTCTATATATATCTTCAGAGTATCTCTTAACAATGTTTGTATGATAAGAAATACACTTATGTGACTGCAATATTTAGATTATATTTTTCACTTCTACTGCAACAAATGATCAAATCCCTATTATTTACAAAATTGGCTACGCATTGATGGTTCTAAATATTTAAACCATGAGTTACTAATGTGGTTTAGTTGATATCTTATTGAGGATCATTTTGAAACAAGGATCTCTTCAGAATTTTCATTCTTGAAGATATTCTTTTTCAAAAGATGAATATCCAAAATTTTCTATAGCATGCTACTAAAACAGTGAATATTAATTAGAACCTTTCAAATCAATCTCTTTTTATTTATAAGAGACTCAACTACTCATACATAGTTTTGGTGTAGTGTCAACTTCTTGATTTATATTGCTGATAACTGTTTCCCTATTAATGAACCAAAAGGCTTTTTTAATAATCATGTTTAAATATGTCAATTTCATTTAATCACCTATAGATTTATGATCTTCTAATACAGGGACCATTATAATTAAATTCACCAAGCATGTTTAAATAGTTATTAGTGGAGTGGAGTAGGGGATATATGTGCCCAAAACCACTATAAAAAGATGTGTTCTTTATTTTTTTTATCTACTACACATTTATATATATAATAAAACTCTGATTATGTGTATATATAATAGAGGGTGTAAAATTATAGAATTGTCGAAGATTTTTGAAAATAAACAATTCATGACCCTCTTTTATTTTTGGACATTATGAATAGTAACTTCATGGATTTTTTAATTTTCCATGTTTAAAGAGTAAATCTGGTAAATAATTGTACAAAATAATATTATAATAATATAAAACTACCATAAAACATGCCCTAATCATATTTTATGTTATATTTCCAACCATTTTCTTACATGTTTTATTTTGGGACTCCTTGGATCTACGTGGGAGTTATAATGTCATTTTATAATAGTTAATTTAAAGTAATGTGAAAAATAACATAAACATGTATCTTTTACAAAAATATTATATGGGGTTATATAAGTGATATATTCAACTATATATATAAATTATAAAGATAATAAAATTTTCTACATCATCGTATTTTGTTTATAATTTTTATATATTGAATAAATAAATTTAATTATGACCCAATGATGATGCAGTGATTGCTTAATTAATGAATGATTCAAATAAATGATATTATAAATATTTAAATAAATGTATTTGGTTTTTTTGATTCCATCAATGAACTTTTTGGATTATATTGACATATTATATTATATTTAATTTCTTTTTTATGGATTAATGTTGTCATGACTTTAACAACAATCAATTACTTTATACTGTCAAATTTGACACAAATGAGTTTTTAAAACAAATAATATTTTATTAAATGATATAATAGTCTTAAAAAACTAGTATTCAGAAAAATTACATATATGATGTTAAATTTGTGATTAATGATCCACTTATGGTTCTAATGGAATTTTATAGTAAATATTGATTCCAAATAATAAGAAAATTCTAGAAGATATGGTAAGAGTAAATGTTTTTAACTATGGGTTACAGCTAAAAGATAAGATTGATTTCGTGACCTACACTTTTATAAAACCTATGGTATGAGAGTTATATTACCCAAAATTATATTATGAATAAAATAAATGATTTTGGGACCATTTTAGAATGAAAATAAATTTATAATAAAATAATATTTCAATACCTTCCAAAAGTGCCCCTCCTCACACTTATAAAAGGCCACCTCCTCCATCGACTTACTCACACCTCTAAATCCTCTTGGATTATCCAAATTATACTCACATAACTTCCAAAAATCTCCCAATTCCTTTTATAAGCCTTACCTTGTCTAAATGGCAATTCAAGAAATCATTTTGGAACAAATCAAAAGAAGTTACCCAGTTTAGAGGTAACGTCTTCTCTCAAGTTATTTTTTTATTTTCCTTATCCACTCACTATAATCTTTCTATTATTTGATTAAATATCAAAAAAAGTATACTAAATATACTACGATGTTTTATGAGATTTATTTGAACTACACTTACACACACCTCAATCTAATGGATACAAACATATTGTTTATGTGTACGGTGAACTACTGCCTCACGAATCTATGATTGTTTATTTTTCTCCTAACACCTCTCATGGTGGCCATTATGATAAAAATGTATTTATATATTATAAATATTATATATCTATTTTCTCTATTATTTTTTATTTTTCATTTATAGAATACATTTTTTCTTTCCATAATGTTTAAATATGTTAATTTCATTATAGGAACTGTGGACTACCGCCCCTACTATGTGATATGACTCGTCAATACCATACATGGAATGTATAAAGTAAGGAGTTAATGAGAATATGTCACGTATATAATATATTATAAAATAATTGAATTATAATATACCTTTGTATCATTTAGTTTTCAATCCTTTAAATATGAGAAAGAAATGAAAGTAGCGTTCATGTGTTCGTACAACTTACCGTCTCCAAGAACAGTGCATAACATTTCATATCTCCAAATTTTATGTACTATTATAAATATATATATATCAGATAAAAATAAATATATATTGAATATATATGATATTCAAAATCATTAATATTGTTTTGAAGATAATGGAATTTAGGCCACATGGACAATTTGTAATTATAACAAATTCATTTTCGACTTAAGTACCGAATATCGACAAAACGATCGATATGAACTCAAATAATTAACTAATTTCTATATCGTGGTAATAAGTGATGTAAAATGAAAAACAAAATTCAAAAAAGTTCTAAATAAAGTATAAATTAACCTGATTGTATTATTTAGGAAATTAAAGAATGGACGAGACAAGTCGGACCTTTGTCAGGGAACTTCTTAACCTAATTTCCATTATTTGGGTTAATCTTCTACATCTTGATTATTCCATGCTATAATTAATTGAGAAATAACATTTGATATCCTATATTTTATTTTTTACTTTCATTATGTCTATTTAGATTAAATACACATAATCGATATATTTTATTAACAAAATGGTCTTTGTAAAGGAATTCTTCTCAATCTTCTGGATGACATGCATATAATAATTATTGAAAATTCATGTTCAGATGATTGTGAAACATTTTCTAGAATAAAACTCAGTTTCAATAATTTTTTTGAGATATGAAACACTTCCAAAATACCATTATTTCATTGTGGATCATGGGTTGAATTTAATCAAATCTTATTTTCTCACTATTATCATATTTTCAAGAAAGGTAAATGTTATCAAGACATTACCAAATATTTAAAAATTTCACAAGATTTTGAATAATATCATGATTTTGAAAAAGCTGTAGAATAAGGATACACTTGTGAAACCTTTTTTTTTTTGAAATATACTCTTTCAGAACGTACTTATTGTATTTTAAAAGGACCATTTATTGAAAGTTTCAACTCAAACACTGTCTGAATGTTTTATAAAAATCAAGTGTTATCAAATATTTTGATATTATAAGTCACACATGATTATTTTCCAAAAACATTTTTCTATAAACACCCATATGAATTAGTTTTTATAGGTTATATTTGGATAAATGAAGTAAATGATTTTGAAGAATCACTAAATTATTTTTTAAATACGTGCACCTTCTACCTATGTGAATAAGATGACGATGATACCAGGTGGACACCATGATCAAGGTATGATATTATTTCTTTGGGAATAGTATTATTTTCTTACATTGAGGTGGAAAAAATGTCAATGTATATATATAATAATTCATAAACTATGATGATTAGGTCGTTATGAGTTGGGATGAAAATGAGGGGTATAAGATAACCATTGAGGATAAAACATGTTTGGGTTATTTTTTATTTTTTTTAAAAAGGGACAACTTGCAAGATGTGTGAAGACCCGTAGAATCTAGAATGGCCGCAGGAATCGAACCCAAAACCAAAGGGCGACCAGGGTACATCACCTACCCACATCCTGCATGAAGTCCCTAGATAGTATGATATATTCTATTTAGTTAAATGATTTTGGGGATCAAGAATTAGATGATTCTGGGAACATATTTTGTATCAAATAGATATCCCTAGTATAGGAAAATGATTTTGTGATTATGTGAAAAATGATATTTTATAATATGTTCACTCCTTTGGGAACACTCTATGCCTAAGAAAATTAGAATACTATACTATTTTATTTGAGGATTAATTTATGGATTTTATTTTTGAAGAATCTATATTTTTATTTTATACATATGTCAATTTTTGTTATTTGTGGAAATGATTAAACTCTTATAGAGAATATGTTATTAGTTTAATTCCTTCTATGAGACTTTAATATTAGTCGATTTTATTTGGAGACAATTGTCAAGATTTATCTTGGAAGACTATGTGATCAAATCATTCTGACTTTTGGGTTTCACTTTTTACTTTGGATTATTTTTTTGAGAAATTATATAGAAAATTAATTGTTGAATGGTATTTTTTGAACTCTGTGATATTTTTTCTGTAATTTTGAGGATTATGAGTAGTATTTCTTTTTTATAGAGGATTTTTCTTTTTTTGGATTATCTGATCATGTACAGATCATTTTGGTTTTGATTAATATCTAAAGACAGGAGAGATATATAGTTCATCTTTTGGGGATTATTTAATTCTCTGTAATTTTATTATTGGTCTTCATGTGTGACCAAGTAATATTTAATACTCATTATTTGGTGAAAATTTTATTTTTTTTAGATATTTATCATGGGATGAAACTCTATTTCAAAAGTAAATATAATTCTTTATGTTCTTAGTCAATCTCATAAATAAATTCCTGAACATTATGAAAAGTAACTTCAAACAAAAATGTTCTCCATTTAAATTTCCTACTTTCAAATTATTGATCATCTAACCCATCATAATTTTGTGGTTTTATGGTTGTTAACTTTACCCTAATCATGTTTTCTATCACCTTCTATCAGAACAAGATGGTTAGTGTGTCTTCCATATCCATGTTTTCATTGAATCCTAGTATGTGATTTCCTGGGTAAAATGTATACTTATCTTTATTTCTTTTAATGTTATAGATTTATATACTATTTTTCTAATGTAGGATGTACAATGAAGTTTCCAAGCCTAATTTTAAAATTGTGAGGACACAATTTCCAAAAGTCGGGAAGGATGTAACGACCCAAGAATTTATAGAATAACACTTCATGATTTCTATTAATACTTATGAAAAATATATTAATTTTATATTTAATAGGACAATTTTTCTGATAGCGTACTCGATATGAAACAATGGGTTTCTCTAAAATCATACATTTCACACAACATTGAGTTATATCGAAAAATAATACAATAATAACGTTGTTATTTTAAATTATAGTTAATTCCTATCCATTGGAATGGTTGGAATGAAAAGTATAATCTAAAATTTGAAATATGGTTAAAACATGTTTAAATAATGATTCATTTGTTTCCTAATTTTTTATAAATATAAATAAAAACTGATTGAACATAAAGGATGTGTTTTTATGAAAACATTTTTCAAAAAGAGAATAATTGTCTTTATAAAATCTTATAGAACTTTATGGATTTCTATTTAATGAAAAAATATATGTTATATATTAATTTAAATGTTTTTAATTAATCATATATTTTTTGTGCATATGACATAAGAACAAATTCAATTTTCGAATAAAAGATGTATTTTTCTAAAAATACAGTTTTAGGGCCTTCTCATGGCGAACCCATTTTAAATTTAGATTCTGACACATTTTATGTTTAATTTGAAAAATAAAATTATCATTTACAATAGGGACATAAAAATTTACTTAGGATTAAAATGTAGTATTTTTCTGATAATTTTAATTTAAAACTGCCTTTTCATCTAATTTATTTAAATGTTAGATTATCCTTTTAATTGGTTTTAAATTATAATTGGAATATTTTATTATAATTTATTCTATTTATGGTCAGTTTAATTAATTCCACTTTTAAATCGGACATAAACGCATGTCCATCTTTTGATAGTTTTTACTTCTTAAAAACCCACATTTTGGTTTTGACAATTGAAATTAATTTTAAATTAATTACAGAAACTTCTGGGTTATGAATTTTAGAAATTAGATTCCATATTTAGAATCATAATTTTCAATTTTTGTAAATAGGTACCTTTTATTTTTTGACATTATGAATAGTAACTTCAGTAATGATTTTATTTACCATGCTTAAAGGGTAAATTTAGTAAATAAGGTTAAACAAAATATTTATAATAATATAATACTACCCTAAAACAAATAATAATCCTATTTTCTGAGATTTTGTGACCATGGGAAACGTTGGGTAGATTTTCTGAACCCATGGATCCATTTTGGAGTGATAATGACATTTTATAATAGTTAATTTAATGTTTAAAGAAACATATCATAAATATATATCTTTTACTAAATAAATTTTTATATGGGATTATAAAAGTGATATCTTCAACTATAAATAGTAATTAGAAATATAAAAAGATTTTATACATCATGGTATTTTATTTATAACTTTTGGACATTGAATAAATAAATTTAATAGTGACAAAATGATGATGCAGTGATTGCTTCATTAATGAAAGATTCAAATAAATGATATTATAAATATCAAAAAAATGTAATTTGTTTATTTGGATTCCATAAACAATTTTTATAGTTGATATTGACATATTATATTTGATTTAATGTCGTTTATTCGAATGAATATAGTTTTTATTACTTTAATAAAATCAGTTAGTTTATAGTGTCAAAATTGACATAAATACGGTTTTAAAACAAATATTATTTTCTTAAATGATATAATTGTCCATAAAAATTAATATTTGGCCATATGACTTATATAATTATTAAAATTTCATTAAAGATCCACTTAGGGTAATCTTGGAATTTTATAGTAAACATAGTTACCCTATATTATGAAAATAAAAGAAGACATGGTAAGAGTTAGTATTTTTAACTTTGGGATAATGCTAAAAGATAAGGTTAGTTTTGTGAGATAAACTTGTATAAAACATATTTTTTAGAGTTTTTCGACCCAAAAGCATATTATATATGAAATAAATTAGTTTTGGACAATTTAAACCCAAAAATAAATTTATAATAAAATAATATTTCAATACCTTCCTAAAGTGCCCCTCATCCCACTTATAAAAGGTCAACACATCTACCCCCTTACACAAACATCCCGAGCCTCTTGTATCATCTAAAATATTCTCACATAAGGTCCCAATATCCATTACATCCTTTTAGTATCCATACCTTGGGAACATCGAAATTCAAGAAAGCTTTATGTCTCAAATCAAAAGAAGTTACCTGATTTAGAAGTTATGCCTTCTCCCAAGTTCTTTTCTTTTATTTTTCCTCTACACTATCTATGACATTATTACTATTTTATTAAATAACAACACCAATATACTCAATATTATAGGATATTTTTTGAGACTTATTTGAAATAAACATATATATATATCTCCATCTAATCGATACAAACATACTCTTTCTGTGTACTGTGTACTGTGAACTAATGCCTCATGAAACGATGATTGTTCGATTTTCTCCTGACACCTCTTATGGTATCCATTACAGTGGAACAATATTTATATATGATATTTATTATATTTATATTTCTTCTATTATTATTATTTTTAAATTTATATTGTACCTTTATGATTTCCATAATCTGTAAATGTGATAATTTCATTTGAGGAAGTGCGGACAACCACCCCCTCAAAGTGATATGAATCGTTCATTCCATATATGTATCATATAAAGGATGGTGTTAATTAATATATGTAACATATATAAAATATTATATTATTCTTGAATTATATTATACCTATGCATGATTTAGTTTTCATTCCACTAAATTTGAAAAAAATGAAAGTAGTATTCATGTGTACGTACGGCTTACCGACTCCATGAACGGTGCATTTCATTTCATACCTCCAAATATTATGGAATATTATGAATAAATATATACTAAAACAAAATAGATATATAGTAGATATATTTGATATTCAAAATCATTAATAAAATTTTGTATATAATAGACGTTTGACCACATGGACAATTTGTAATTATAACAAGTTCATTTTCAACTTAAGTACTAAATATTGAACAAATGACCGATAAGAACTAAAATAACTAACTAATTGCTATAACATGGTAATATGTGATATAAAATGAATAATAAATGTTAATAATTTTAAAATGAATTTATAAATTAACCTATTCTTATTATTCATGAAATTAAACAATGGACGAGCCAAGTCAAACCAAGCCAAGGGAACTTCTTAAGCCGAATTACATTGTTTGGGTTAATATTATACTTCTTGATGATGTCATGCTATGATTAAGTAACAAATAACTTTTAATATTATATAATATATTTATAATTTTTTATGTGTATTTATATTTAATAAACACAATTGATCTATTTTATTAACAAAATGATCTTTGTAAGGGAATTTGTCTCAATCTCCTTTTATTGAGGCATATTTTGGTTTATACGCGACCTTATTTTATACGATGTATAATTATAACCATTTCATTTAATTTAATTCAATTATTTTCTGAAGGAATATTTTTCTGCGAAGTGTTTTACCATATGAAAAAAGGAATTTTTCTTTTTAACATACGTCGTGACAACGACCTTTCCCCCACGGCAATCATTATTTGAAATTTGGCTTCCATAATAAGATTTAAAGTTTTTAAAAGGAAAATAATGACCGCATACCATTTTTAGATATTTTTGTATTGAAAATGGTTTTGATAATGGATTGATTATGTCAATATATTGAACTGATATCTTGTTATTTTAGTGTGAAAATTTTATCTTTACTTTATGCTTGTTTTATGTGTTATGATTATGTTATGGTTCTTGGGTATTGTTTACCTATATGGTTGGATCCGTGATAAAATGAGGGAGGGTGATACCAATATTGATCTTGAATGCATTAGGTAATGTGAAGGAGGTAAATGTTAATGTTTCCCCAAATAAATTTAGGGAATATATTGGGGTGGGTATTCAAAATGTAACTACATGTGTAGCTATGAAAGCTATAATGTAAGTGGGTTATAGATGCCACAAGTGACCTTTATGATTTATGATTTCAATGTGTTATTAATAAATCTAAATATTTCATAAGTTATATTAAAGAGCTTATGTTTTATGATTGAAATGTATGATTTCATGAATTGTATATATTCATTGTCTCATGTTTTCTTCCCTTATTTTATATCCATTATTGAGATTTTTATGCTCATCCCATGTTTTTGAAAATTTTTCATAAGCTAAAAGGTAGGGTATGATAAAATAAGAATTAATTTATATTTATATCAAGAAAATAATTCTTGTTTTATTTAAAGAGTATTATTTTTGTGAAAAAATTAGACAGATTAGAAGTGTCTACTTTGTAATATTTTATATTTAATAGTTTTGGCCTAATTATATAAAACACTAAACTTAAAATTATCCTCAATGTAGAAGAAATTAAATTCTTCACATAACTCAAGATTATGTAATGTTTAAGGATGGGTCCATATATTTACTTTATCATCACTAAATAGAACTATAATGTTGTTTTGACAATATTATTAGAGGGATTTATGATTCAAAAAGAGGAGTTGAATATTACTTCATTTTCTAAACAAACTCATGATCAAAAAATTGTAGTTGTACAATATGAAGATATAAAATGGATCAATTATATAGGTGAAGAAGATATGGGAGGATTACATGATTATATAAATTTCTATTAAAATGTATTTCTAGTTACATGTAAAAATGAATAACATTTATAAAATTAATTATAAATTAAAAAATATGATATAAGATTATGTTATTTTAACAAATGTAGATTTGTCCATGGAATTTTATTTGATTCATCTAGCATTATTGGTATATATGTTTTCATTTTTATTATAATTTACAATAATTTTTTATATGTAAATTCTCTTAATTTTTTTGTTTTTATAATAAAAAATTATACATTGTACACAAAAATATGCATTAATGTTTAGAAATATCTTTTGTGTATATTAGTAGATTTTTTGTAATTAACAAATCATTTTCAACCCATTATGTCTTCTGACTTATCATTTCATATGTCTAAAAGAAAATTCTTAATCCCCATGTGGAGGCATCAAGCAACAGGGTATCATACAACAGAACTTGTGAATAATTTCACCCACCAACATACATATTTTATGATAAAAAAACAATTATACCAAAAATGATATCCAAATACATTGTAAATCAAAATATCTAAACCCAAATAGTAACATACAACACACTAGATAACCTTCTTGAGATGAACAAATTGAAGAATAAATAAATGGTTCACAAATTAATTCTTGTATCCATCTTCTTGAGGCCATATGTCACAATAATTACAAACCACAATAAGGAAATAATATTCAAGAGAGTAATCCTCTATATGATGTAATTTTCATTACTTGTATCCTGAAAAAATAAGGCTACAAAACACAAAAAGTTAAATGTACAGTATAAGAACTAAATCTCAGTAGATTACCATAAGATAATATATAAAATTATACAAATGTGTATCTTTTAGTTATTTTTTCAAATATATTTTAAATAATTTCAAAAGAAATCCATATTTTAAATATAATTATCTTTCAGTTTTAACTTTAAAAAAATTCCATATTCTAATAAATACAATTTGACATAACAAATATATTTGGTTAATAAGTAGACTAAAAAACATGATTCAATAATCAATATCCTTTAAAGTTGGAAAATAACCATATCAAATAATTATGCATGTGATTTACCCACAAATAATAAGAGGGAAATTTATGACATAATTGTGTACTCAAGGGTATACACAATAAAAAACTGGCTAGAATAATGGGAATCCTAACTCATCGAATCAAAAATACCCAGTAATGGCCTCCCACTAAAGAACATTGAATCTTGGGAACCTATATTATTTATAGATTACTCCACTAATACTCATTTATGTGTAATTTTTCAATGTATACTAATATATCACAATGTACTACTATAGAATAATTACATTCAAGAATCCATATACATATTTCATAAATATTTTCCATGTAAAATCAATTTAATTTTCACTCCCGCATTTTAATAAAATAATATATATATAAATTTCACCAAGATTATGTTATTGAAAACCCATTTCTAATTTCAAAAAAACATTATTGAATTTTACCAAACACATCAAGTGCATAAAACCACATTTCAAAAGATAACACATTTGGAAATAACTCTCTTATGCCACAAAAGATTAATCCAGAAATTTCATAAATCAAAAAAATGAGAGAATATCAAGAATGTAGTAATGTCATGGAATATACCATTGTATAGATCGATGAAAATATCATTAAATTATACTCTGGTTATTGGAGATGAATAAATGAATCCTACATAACCTAGATCTAATTGACACAATATGAATTCTCTATAACCATCATCGATCCAGTGATCTAGTATCATAATGAATCAAACTCATAGAATACAAGAGAATAAAAAAGATTTTAAATGATCTCACTAGTCATAATTCACACAATAGAAATCCTTGATTCTAACCAACATAATGATTAACCAATTTTTTTTTAGAGAGATCCAAAATCATCCCCATGGTTCTTATAAATGAAAGGAATTTATATTAAGGATTAATTCAAAGAATATGAGACGTTAAATCTTAATTTTTTCAAAAAATTAAAATTAATACCCCATATAACTTCACATCCAGAAACATACCAGATGAGCCATTGGATATCCAGAAGCTATTATGTGGATACAAGTATTGTGACTATACTTATAGTTCATACACTAGCTGGTTGTGGATGTCCGTAGTACAAATGGTGATATCTATTGACCTTCATGTCTTCTTCTAGCTAGTACCAACATGATAATGTCCCTCACCTACTAGATGATAGCCTCATTATTCTACCAACTACCATAAACAATTCACCTAATCTATATATTACATAAAAATTGATAATTGATGAACCTAAAAAGATATGATTCTATTTCTCTATCATAAAATTCTCTACCTCTATAAAGGCACTAGTTTGCAAACATGAAAAGTAATAAGGTCATTTCTGCATCATCAAGGTGTCATGCTCCTATGTATCATAATTTCCCATACCACATATTCATATCACCTAAATCCATGGGATCAACTATCTATGAAAATTTTATTATCATAATCCATTATATTTATGAATGTTTCACTCATTAAGGTGATAGGTTTAGTCTCATTTTCCTTACACGTGATCACTTGGAATTGATCAATTTGGTACTTCTTCAATTAGGAAAACTAGAACACATCATGGAAATCAGTAAAACAAGAAAACCGTTCTAATTAAAATTCCAATATTCTTCATTACTCATGAATCTCAATAGGCCAATATTATATGTTCATAACTTACCCTACCTTCAAAAACCTTTAGGTCCCATCCTAGGTGAAACTATGACGAAAAAAATCACCTACCAAAATTTCCAACCAATGAATACACTGGTTGACATTTGATTTTTTGGTGACTCTGGTATATTTCAAATCTTTTTCTAATAAATTTCATGACATTATTTTTCTAGTAAATATTTCTTGGTCCAACCAAGTATTATTCTCTAACCACTTCCCAAAAAAGTTGATTTAAAAATCCTTATATACAATGAATCCAAATGATCTATCTCAATTCGATATCAGTAACTATTATTAAAAGAAAAAAAATACTATGATTGGATGTTTCTCCCAATATACACTTAATTAAATCATTTATTCGTAAGAGATATCTTTAATAATTTAGATCATTTACTCAATCTAGCCATATCTCTGAGGAAGATAACCCACGTTCAACTTCAACTGAGAACCCATTTATCCCAGTAATTCCCCCATAATATGGGATTTAATGTGAGGGTTATAATTTGAAGTCATAGATACATTCTAGGGATATTTAAAATTTCATATACATATAATTTTTTAATGTCCTCTACCATCATCGACTCCTTGATACGTAGGAAGTGCACTAATTGTTATATTGATCAACAATGAAACACGTCGCATCATTAACACCAAGATTCTAAGGTATCCCAATCAAAAATTCCATGTATATATTAGCCCATTTCCACACATAAAAAGGAAAATGTTTTAGAACACTAGAAATCTTTCGGTGTTCCTTATTGATTCTGTGAAAATATTTGCATTGATCAATAGAATCCTCAATCAATCGTCTCTTTCTCATCCAAAAATAAAGAATATTCTAATAATGATACATCATGGTATCCCTAGGGTTCATAAACCAATTGGAATAGTTTTTAACATCAATTAACTCATTTGTCAATTCAATCAGAACAACCATCCTACCTCATAAGCATAAAACCCCTTTGGGTGATCGAGACCACTCACCCAAGCCTACCCTTCTAAAAATATTTCAATTAAAATGTAGATTCTCTAGATCCTAAACCTTGTTAGTGTTTTTTCCTTATAACGAACTTATTGGTACTTTATGATAACTTATAATCATGGTTTTGAATATTAATAAACTACTTATGGAAGCATGATAGTTCTTATTTGTGAAATGGTATGTGATAATGTCCTAAGAGTAGTTGTCACACTGAAATGTCCTAGAAATCCCCTACTATAATGAAATTTAATAAGTTTTACCACAATATTCATGAATATCGATTCTATATACGACTGATATCATTTTGGGGAAAAATTATATAGGATATCAGTGGTGGAGACTCATAAGACTTTAAGGAACCTTCTGATGGTGTACGTGCATGGTAGTATTTTGTATGGATATTATGAGAACAAGCCCCGCCAATTGAAAATCCACATTTCAATATTTTATGGGATGTTCCTATCTGATGATGAGTGTATTGGTCCTTTGAATTTAATACTATTATTAATGGATATTTAGAGTTGTGCACTTTGATGTATTGAGGAAAATTGTGACGGCATGTGTCCGCGGTGAGGTAGGATACATTGGGTATGTCATGAGTAATATTACATTAATGAATAATGTGGGGAATTATTTATCCCTTTCATTCATTAATTGACGTCAAAATCTCAATGCTTTGATAGAAATGATATTTCCTAGATAAATCTGTGGCCATGGTGTTCTATGGGCTTGTTTTATTTCCAAAACGTAAAATAAAGAGATATTGAACATATATGTTGATGGAACTGGCTTGAAATCTACTCTATTTGAGATATTATGATAAAAGAATTATATTAAATAGTAAGCATTAGTATTATGTGACATTTCATTGTAGCATTAACTTATTTCTCTATGGGTTCCTTAATGTGTTGTTATATTCTAACTTTTTACTTTAGGCCACTTCACCTAATGGCCTTATGAAATAGAACTATAGGGTCACACACTAAGTGTGTCTAGAATCTTAGATAAATAATATATTATTATTTATTATTTAACATGTAAAATAAATATTTTTTCTATACGTGGTTTAGTAATTATTCATTTATGATTGATCGTATTTATTTTTCGCTAGTTATTCAGATATTATATTTTGTGATGAATATTTAATAAATATTTATTTTTTTCAACTGAATAAAATATTTATTTATTTACTGGTGAATAAAGAAGTGATATTTATTTTATAAATAAATTATTATTAATCCAGTCCGAAATAAATATTTTGCAAGAATAGCGGACCAAGATTAAAGGTTCGGTTTGAAATAATAAATATTGAATATTATTTAATTAAATAATGTTTAATTATAATTGGAATGTTTAGTGAATGTCAATAAATAATAATATTATTAATATTATTATTTGACATGGGGTTTCTTTAGGATTAAATAAATAATAATGGAACATGTGCAGTTATTTTCTTTTAACTGGGAAATAAAAACACCCCATTATGTTATTCTATCATAGCCTATTTGGTTGTGCACAACAATCTTAAAGAATTATCTCAATCCTATAGAGTTCCTTTCTCCGAGAACACTCCCATGAATGGTGACCAATCCTCCTCCACCGAATCAAAAATAATTCCTTAGAATAGATTCTAAAGTTGATCAAGGTGGACAACACAAGTGAAAGGATCTTCTATACTATCACCTAAATAATCCTTTGATGATGTCTGGAGATTCATACATCAGGTTTGGATCACCTCTAGAAGAAATCTACACATGGTTTCTACAACGCAATGACGGCACACCAAAGATCTATCACTGGATTCATTGATGAATAAATAATTCCTTGTAGGTAATTCTTTATCTAATTAGATTAATAATAAAAAATATTTTTTGATCTCACCTCTCTCGGTTTTGGAACAATTATTCATTGTCTATTTCTTTGACGCAATTTTGTGGATCGTGGTTATTATCTTCTTATAAATCTTAGATTAATAATTGATTATGGAAAAAATTAATGTTGGGAACCACCCATCACCCACTTCTTCTTTGATTGGATCCTACAAGTGGTATCAGATTAGGCACATAATTGTTCATAATTATTTAAGATCATTAGTGAGTTATAAATGTTTTATTTTGTTTTTCAATTCAAGCTTAATAATTGTTTTAATATTGATTGTGAGATCCATTTATTCCTCATTAATTCCACATATATCTAATCATAGAATTTCATTTTATGATTAAAATAAAATCAAGGAACTCATCAAGAGGTTCCATTGATTCTTCCTGAATAAAACAGCAGTACACGTCATGTAACTAGGGTTACCTGCCGTGTATGCACCATGAATTAATTTGTAAATTACTCATTCCATTTGAATTAATCTAAAAACCAGTTATTGACATACATGGACATTATATCTATTTTTTGGATTACATAATATATTAAAAAAATATAATCCCAAAGACAATATTATATTATTGTCATTGAAACCTCAAAACACATTCTTTTATATTGGAGAAATATCTTCAAAATCTCTTATAAAGATATCCCCCATTAGTTTTCCTACCTAAAAAATATTCATTATATATTGGGAGAATGAAAAAATTAAAAGGGTGATATTAAATTCTAAACATGTGTAAACATGTACAAAACTAAACAAAACATAAACATAATAATGTAAAAACATGAAAATATATTTTGAATATCAAAATAATGAGTCATAAAATAATTCATGGTAGTTCATAAGTCATGATTCCTAAATGTACATTAATAATTATAACATAGAATTGGAATAATACATGAACTTGTGGCAAACACATATTCATAGAAAAATCATTTCCATATTATACAGGGATGATAGCCAATACTATCATAGCAGATAAAGTCTATTACTGAACTGGTTTTACATGTCGTTCAATCCCTGTATTACAGAACCAGATTTACTTTTTTTTCAATCATGTCTATCTTATGTGATATAAATCTTTACCCAATGCATTATAGGGAGATTTAGTTTCCACCAATCTCATAATGAAATCATTCTTACATGTTCCACGAAAACACAATCAATTCACCGTAGCATAACTGATGGAACATAAAATAGATTTTCTATATATCATTCCATCATAATATATATAAAATAAATTTATTTATTAAAATTAATAATATAATAATCACAAAAAAATAAAAGTAATAATAGAGATAGAAATTTAACCCTATGTCATCATAGACGGAAAATATCTTTGATAAAATACTTGAAATTAACTCTTGAGGAAAATATCCTTTCTTCTTCCAAAACATTTTATTTTTCTCAAAATGAAATAAAATTTTAAATGAAAATAATTAAATTTAAAATAAACTTGAACTATTGTAAAGTAATTTTCATGGAATTAAGGCATTATGATAGTGTTAGAATCCATTCATTCCGTATAAGTTAAAAAAACAATCTCCTAGTACTTTTTCTAGAGATGTAAAAAAGTATCTCCTATGGTAAATAAAATAAACATTCCTTCCACACCATGTAGTAGTTAAAAGAAAGGGGTAAAAATAAATTTGAAAATACATATTAGAATAGCAAAAATATTATGAAAACATATTTTTAAACATGGAAATGGATGATAAATATACCCCTAGTAAATACTTACATATAAAGAATCTCAGATAAAATTGAAAATGAAAAATTATCCCTTACCTTAGGTTAGTTATCCTTCATATGTATCCAAACCTCCTGTATAATGATTTAAATAATTTTATTGACTTATTCCAAAGTCATAATAATTTTTATGATATCATATATGATTATATTATCATTTTTTGTTAATAACATTTCATTGTCACTCGTTATTTAGATATTAACTACTTTATGTTCTTCTGCAAGTTTTGTTGGATAAGTTCATTTTACAATTCATAGGTTATAGTTATATCATTTATAGAATTATATTTTTATAATATTTATTATATTGATTCATTAAATTCATGTATATGATCATGTTTTAATTAATATCATGAATAATGAATCACATTGCACCATGGAGATGGTATGTCGTACGTACGCATGAGCAACAATATAATTCACTTAATGGTTAAGGATATGGGATTTGATTATATATTAATTATACAGAATAATTATACTATTATATAAATTATTTAAAATCATTATACTCTTTATTATACCCATCACAATTATGAATTTTTGAATAACAAATTATAACAGGTTGTGGAGACGAAATGTCATACATATTGTAACACCCCGAGCTTTCATGATATGTTTCTCATTCAATAATTCAATAGCTTGCATTGTACGCAACTTCGAGTTATAACACACCGCAACTAATCAAAGTAGCCGTTATGAATAGTAATAACCACTTTTTAAATTTATTGAAATTTTATATTTCAAAATGTACTTCATTTTTGTATTCCTAATATTGAAATTAGCCTTTGTTGAATTTTTTGTAATTTTCTGAGAACTTCCAAATTTTTATGAATAGTGAAAAATACTTAAAACAACTTTTTTAATCAAAATAATTTATAGTGATAAGTTATACTATTTAGTTGTTTTAAAGTATAATTAGAATATATTTTTACCATTTTATACAATGGTGTTCATTAGAATTAATTTCACTTTGAAATTGGACATAAACAATTGCCAATCTTTTGATATAAATTATTTCTTAAAAAAACGCTATTCGTTGTGACAGAGGGAATTAATTATAAAATTAATTAATGAAACTTATATGTTTGGGATTTTGTAAAATAGACATCATTTTTGAATTCGGAATATCAATTATATCTTAGGGTGAAATTTTGGCATTGTTCTGAAAAACTTCAATTTTTGATGAATTGTAAAACCACTAAGTGGTAGTTAAATAACTGATTTTTCGTTTAAATGAAATATTACCACATCTGTGATTTGATTTTCAAAAATTCGACATACATGTTTGTCATTAATAATTATAATGTTGTTCAATGAGATTAAAATAATTTTTGGTGAATAGTAACTTTTAAGTTCTTAATCGCGATTAGAGGTAATTAGTGTAGTTTAAGGTAAAAATAATGTTTTAATAATATGAGATGAGCTTGACAAATGTCCTACCCTAATTGAATGTTCCATGGCCGACCAATACAATCCATGGGTCAACTTGGGGACCCCATGGAGCCACTTTAGTTGGAAAATGACATAAATACCTTTTATTTAATGTTAAAGTAAAAAAATGACACAAACATGAAATGTTTTACTAAGACAATTTTTACATGTGGTTATACAAGTCATATTTTTGACTTTAAATAGTAATTGTAAAGATAAAAAGATTTCCTACATCATAGTATTTTTTTATAATTTTTAGACTTTAAATAAATTAAATTATTTATGACATCATTATGATGCAGCGATGACCTCATTATTTAACGATTTTAATAAAATGAAAAGATAATGTACAATCCAAGGCTTACACTTGTCCAAATACTATTGGATGGGTAGATTTCGAACCCTTATCACCTTATTCACGAATTATATAAGTGTGGGACCTTTAGAATCCCAAAATCATTGTATAATAATGTAAAATTTCCTTACTTTCCAAGAGTGCCCCTCCTCTCCTCTTATAAAAGGCCCCCACCTCTACCACCTCATTCACACTTTCAAGCCATTTGGATCAGCCAAACTCTTTCCTAATACTCTCCCAACTTCCCCTTATTACTCCTAGAAGCCTCATTTTGGGAAGAACCCTTCCCAAGGAAGCCTTTGTCTCAAATCAAAAAGAGTTACCCGATTTTGAGGTAATGTCTTCTCTAATGTTTTTTTGTTTTATTTTTCTTCTCCAACCCCCTAAACTCTTTTTATTCATTTCTTTTGTAACAACAACAGTATCCTCAATATACTAGGATGTTTTTATAAGAAGGATTCGAGCTAAAATTACGCACACCTACATCTAATGGTTAAAGAACATACGGTTTCTCTGGATGGCGAATTTCTACCTCATGAAACGATGCTTGTTCAACACTCATATAACACCTTCAAAGGTGTCCATTAAGATGTCAATATATTTATATATGATATATAATATTTTTATGTTTTAATTATGCTTCTTTATTTCTCATTTATGGCATACTTTATGATTTCCATTATGGGTAAACACGATAATTTCATTTTTGGAAATGCGGACTACAACCCCCTCAAAGTGATGTGAATCGTTAATGCCACATGTGGGATGTATAAAGGATGGAGTAAATGATATTATATATTATATTATACTTTAATTATGTTATACATTTATATCATTATGATTTCATTCCATTAAATATGAAATAGAAATGAAAGTAGCGTTCATGTGTACGTACGGCTTACCGTCTCCATGAACGGTACATTTCATTTCTTACATCTAAATGTTACGTAATATTGTAAATGAATTTATATACTGTATATATATGATATATATGATATCTACATCATTAATATAATTCTGGATACAATGGATGTTTCACCACATGAACAACTTGTAATTATAAGAAGTTTATTTTTGGCTCAAGTACCAAAGATCGACAAAACGACCGTTATTAACTTAAATAATTACATAATGTTCATAACATGGCAATAAGTGATATAAAAGGAATAATGAACATGAAAAAGGTTCTTATGTAAATATAAATTAACTCTATTTTATTATTCAGGAGGTTAAAGAATGGTCGATTCAGGACAGGACGCAAGGTAAGGGATCTTCTTAACCCAATTTCTAATCTTTGGGTTAATCTCCTACTTTCAAATTATGTCATGATATTATTATGTCTTATTTTGTGTTTTTAATTTCTTTATGTGTACCTATAGTGAATACACATAATATATCTATTTTATTTTAAAATTGATCTTTTTAAGGACTTCGTCTCGATCTCCTTTCATTGAGGCATATTTGGTTTTATACACAAATTTCTTTTATAGGGTGTATAAACCCCTTTGACTTTTACGTTTATTCAAACGGAATATTTTTTATTCAAAGAGTTTACTAAACGACAAAAGGGAATGTTTTTGTCGTATGTATGCGGCAACAACATCTTCTCTGACACCGTGATCACTATTTGAGTTTCGGCTTCCTCTACAAGCCATACCTTTTTTTAATGAAATATAAATACCATGTTATACCTTTTTTTTATTTTGGAATTGAAAATGGTTTTGAAAGAATTTTTATTATATCAATGTGTTTTATTGACATCTTGTGATTGAAATGTGGAAATGTCATTTTTCTTTTATACATGTTTTATGTGATAAAATTATGTTATGGTTATGATATGTTTAAACCTATTCATATGAGGAATGCATTGGACTTAATAAGTGACGGGTGGAGCCTGCTATAGCTTCTCGATGCATCGGTAGGTCTCATGAGACAACTAGACATGGAATTGGCCGAGGCCCTTTCCCAATTTGATTTATGGTTTTGGCCGAGGCCTTAATCATTTTAGACGTCTTGGCTGAGGCCCTGAACAAATGTTTTAGAATGTCTGGCATTATGCATTCCATCATTATTAAAGTTGTTATTGATATTGCATGTGATTATTCGACTAGTAGAATATCCACGTGTATAAGTAAATGCCATTATCTCATTTTACTTTTGCCATATTATGTTGAAGTTCATGGTTAAAAGGGTTTTTTTAGTTATACATTGCCTTAAATGTTGATGTTTATTTATGAAAGCTTCCGCATTATTGTTATCCTTACTGAGCATCTGAGCTCACCCCTTTCAATGTTTTAATATTTTCCAGGATGTGAAGAAGTATTTTAGGAATGACATGCAGGGATAGTCATAAGAGGATATGAGTGTGGACTATGAAGACTTTGTTATTGTATTTTTTCACCTTATGTTGTAATGTAACATTTATGAATGTATCTAGTGTTTCCATGGCTACTAAACTAATCGGTCTTTCGAGACTTGATCTTTTGTGATCATGCCAATGTTACGAAGTAATGCACCGACTCTGGGTAGCTGGGGTCGGGGCGTTACAGTTGGTATCAGAGGTAGTTTAGTACTAACCTTGGAAGCTAGATTTAGATAAACTCTGATTAGAGCACATAGCCCGAAGATAGACTTTAAGGATTAGTATAGAAGAACTTCCTAGAATTTTGGTATTATAGAGATTTTGTGAGTTTTCTGAGAAATACATCCATGTCTGGATACGAGCAGGTAGAGGTGGCTCTGGCACAGATGTACCTAGGGGTAAAACCCGAAAACACCACTTTGAGCTAGACTCGAACGGGAACTGGTGCACGACAACGGGCCTTGCTGTACTCTTGGTTACGACACTCCCGGGGGATATGCTTAGGATAATTATCATTTTCTTTACAAACCACTATGAAGGGTTATGATTATATACATTATCAAAGAAAAAATTTCTTTTTATGATTATGGATTATATCCATAAATAGTTCAATTTATGTAAAGTGTTTTACAAATATGGAATTATGTATTTTAATTCATAACCTAATCTAGTTTATGCCATTGTTTAGAAATGGCGCCTAGTGGAAGGAATGGAAACCATATCAATGCATGCACTCAGTGTAGGGATTTCCCTCATGATCAAGATAATTATTGTGGATCTAGAGATACAACTGGTGCTGATCAACTTATTACCATACTGGGACAACTCACTCAGGTTATGAATAATAACCTTACTCGTATGGAGCACCCTGATCCGCAACGTGGAGGATCAATGTTAGACTGCTTCATGAGGCAAAAACCACCAACATTTAATGGGAGTACAAATCCATTAGTAGCTGAGAAATGGATAAACTCCTTAGAGAAAATATTCCACACCTTGGGGAGTAGCGAAAGGGAGAAGGTTATCATGGCAGTTTACCGCCTCACTGGAGATGTTGATCAATGGTG
This sequence comes from Viscum album, assembly GCA_963277665.1. Taxonomy (NCBI): domain Eukaryota; kingdom Viridiplantae; phylum Streptophyta; class Magnoliopsida; order Santalales; family Viscaceae; genus Viscum; species Viscum album. The sequence goes on from OY728119.1 coordinate 1,084,393,451, forward strand.
GTGATTGATTGAAAACACAAAGGATGATGATGACATATCGAATATGGAATGGAGGGAGTTAAAAGATCTTTTCTTAGAAAAATACTTTCCTCATGACCATAGAGAAGATATGGAAAGGCAATTTCTGAGTCTGAGGCAGAAGGAGGATGAGAATGTTGCAAAGTATGAGACTAACATTACAAGGTTAGCGAGGCATGCTGCAGATTATATATGTAACCCAAGAGGAAATATTGATCGTTTCTTTAATGGGTTAAAACCATTTCTCCGTCGAGCTTTAGTATCACAATCTTTCTCAACATACGAAGATATTGTCTCATGTGCTATAAAGACAGAAAAGGAATTCTCTAAGTCTTATGACAACAAAGTAAAGCAAGAGAAGAAGAGAACGGTGGAACAAGAGATAGATAAAGGGAAAAAGGGAAAGAAGGATTTTCCATTATGTGATAATTGTGGGAAGAATCACCCTGGTACTTTCCTGAAAGGAATGGGAGTTTGTTATAAATGTGGAGAAAAAGGTCACCAGACGCGTGATTGCAAGGGAAAGAAAGAGGCTATCAATGTTGAATGATACAATTATAGGGAAATGGGGCATTATGAAAATGAATATCCTGAGAGTCAGAGAAACATACCTCAGAAAAGGCCAAGGGATCAAGGAAAATCTTATGTTGTTACTAAAGTTGAAGCTGAAAAATTAATGTATTGGTGCTTTTGGACTCATGGATTATATTTTGGTTATTAGAATAATGTGATAGATATATATATAAGGATTGTACTGCAGTACTTGTTGATTTCAGTAATGTTTTAATATGATGAAGGTAACCATATTTTTAGTATGTGACAAAAAGAAAAACAATAATTTGTTTGGGGAATCTGATAAATTGATTTTGGAATTAAGAGACCTTTTAGAGAAAGTCTGGACAGAGGTATTTTGGATAACTATAATGTTTGGAGTGGATTAAGTTAATCTTTGGATAGTATTGTTTAAGGTTAAAAAAATTTATGAAGATTATTATTGGAATATTATAATACTATAGTTTTAGGAAAAGGACAACTTGTAGGGTGGGGCTTAACCCGTCGCGTCGGACAAAGCTGCAGGAATCGAACCCACAATCATAGTGCGACATGCCTTTATTTCCTACCACGAGCCTACAAGAAGTCACAGGTTATTACATAATAATTTTACTAATCTGAATGGTATGTGTTAACATTTGGAACCTTATACAATTAGGATAAGTATAATATTTTTGAGTTATATTATCTTTTTGAGTGAAAGATGAGTTGATGGTTGAAACTCTAATTGTCAAGCATAAATATATATATATATCTATCTCCTATTGAATGAATAAATAATTTATTAAACTTTATTAAAGGGATATTAAAACAAAAAAACGTGTTATCCTAATACCTTCTGTCTTGTTGAACTGATGATATTTTAAATCAACATAGATTGAAGGCTTTGAGACCCTCAATTTGACAGTTGATTGTGATTGATGACCTCAATCACTCCCTACAAATATTTACGTTTTTCCTCCAATTATATATCTATAATTTCCACCAATGTTCTCCTAATCGAGATCATAATTGGGTGGTGACTTTTTCATTTCCCTTTCCCTCTTATTAAGGCTAAAATTTTTTAACCTTATTTTCGATGTGGGTTTTCCAAAAAGGTATTTTCTATTTTCAACCTTTTATTTTCAATGAAAATTTTCAAATTGCGAGGACGCAATTTATTGAAGTAGGGGAGAATGTAACACCCCGAGCTTTCATGATACGCTTCTCATTCAATAATGCAATAGCTTTCATTCTACGCAACTTCGAGTTATAACACACCGCAACTAATCAAAGTAGCCGTTATGAATAGTGATAACCAATTTTTAAATTTATAGAAATTTTATATTTCAAAATGGACTTCATTTTTGTATTCCTAATATTGAAATTAGCCTATGTTGAATTTTTTGTATTTTTCTGAGAACATCCAAATTTTTATGAATAGTGAAAAATACTTAAAACTAATTTTTTAATCAAAATAATTTATAGTGATAAGTTATACTATTTAGTTGTTTTAAAGTATAATTAGAATATATTTTTACCATTTTATCCAATGGTGTTCATTAGAATTAATTTCACTTTGAAATTGGACATAAACAATTGCCAATCTTTTGATATAAATTGTTTCTTAAAAACACGCTATTTGTTGTGACAATGGGAATTAATTATAAAATTAATTAATGCAACTTATATGTTTGTATTTTTTAAAATAGAAATCATTTTTGAATTCGGAATATCAATTATAGCTTAGGGTGAAATTTTGGCATTGTTCTGAAAAACTTCCATTTTTGATGAATAGTGAAACCACTAAGTGGTAGTTAAATAACTGATTTTTTCGTTTAAATGAAATATTACCACTTCTGTGATTTTATTTTCAAAAATCCGACATACATGGTTGTCATTAAGAAGTAAAATGTTGTTCAATGAGATTAAAATAATTTTTGTTGAATAGTAACTTTTAAGTTCTTAATCGCGATTAGAGGTAATTAGTGTAGTTTAAGGTAAAAATAATGTTTTAATAATATGAGATGAGCTTGACACATGTCCTACCCTCATTGTATGTTCCATGGCCGACCAAGACAATCCATGGGTCAACTTGGGTACCCCATGGAGCCACTTTAGTTGGAAAATGACATAAATACCTTTTATTTAATGTTAAAGTAAAAAAATGACACAAACATGAAATGTTTTAGTAAGACAATTTTTACATGGGGTTATACAAGTCATATTTTTGACTATAAATAGTCATTGGAAAGATAAAAAGATTTCCTAAATCATAGTATTTTTTTTATAATTTTTAGACATTAAATAAATTAAATTATTTATGACATCATTATGATGCAGCGATGACCTCATTATTTAACGATTTTAATAAAATGAAAAGATAATGTACAATCCAAGGCTTACACTTGTCCAAAGACTATCATATGGGTATATTTATAACCCTTATCACCTTATACAAGAATTATATAAGTTGGGGACCTTTATAATACGAAAAGCATTGTATAATAATGTAATATTTCATTACTTTCCAAGAGTGCCCCTCCTCTCCTCTTATAAAAGGCCCCCACCTCTACCACCTCATTCACACTTTCAAGCCATTTGGCTCGGCCAAACTATGCAAAAATACTCTCCCAACATCCCCCTATTACTCCTAGAAGCCTCATTTTGGTCAGAAATCTTCCCAAGGAAGCCTTTGGCTCAAATCAAAAAGAGTTACCCGATTCTGAGGTAATGTCTTCTCTAATGTTGTTTTGTTTTATTTTTCTTCTCCAACCCACTAAACTCTTTTTATTCATTTCTTTTGTAACAAAACCAGTATCCTCAATATACTAGTATGTTGTTATAAGAAGGATTAAATCTACAATTACACACACCTACATCTAATGGTTAAAGAACATACGGTTTCTGTGGATGGAGAATTTCTGCCTCACGAAACGATGGTTGTTCAAAACTCATATAACACCTTCTAAGGCGGCCATTAATATGTAACTATATTTATATATGATATATAATATGTTTATGTTTTACTTATGCTTCTGTATTTCTCATTTATGTCATACATTATGATTTCCATTATGGGTAAACGTGATAATTTCATTTTAGGAAGTGCGGACTACCGCCCCCTCAAAGTGATATGAATCGTTAATGCCACATGTGGGATGTATAAAGGATGGAGTAAATGATATTATATATGATATTATACTGGAATTATATTATACATTTATATCATTATGATTTCATTTCATTAAATATGAAATAGAAATGAAAGTAGCGTTCATGCGTACGTACGGCTTACCGTCTCCATGAACGGTGCCTTTCATTTCATACCTCTAAATGTTACGTAATATTATAAATGAATGTATATACTGTATATATATGATATATATGATATCTAAATCATTAATACAATTCTGTATATAATGGATATTTCACCACATGAACAACTTTTATTTATAAGAAGTTTATTTTTGACTCAAGTACCAAAGATCGACAAAACGACCGTTATTAACTTAAATAATTACATAATGTTCATAACATGGTAATAAGTGATATAAAAGGAAAAATGAACATGAAAAAGGTTCTTAAGTAAATATAAATTAACTCTAGTTTATTATTCAGGAGGTTAAAGAACGTTTGAGTCAGGACAGGACGCAAGGTAAGGGAACTTCTTAACCCAATTTATATTCTTTGGGTTAATCTCCTACTTTCAAATTATGTCATGATATTATTATGTATTATTTTGTGTTTTTACTTTATTTATGTGTACCTATAGTGAATACATATAATATATCTATATTATTTTAAAAATGATCTTTGTAAGGACTTCGTCTCAATCTCCTTTCATTGAGGCATATTTGGTTTTATACACAAATTTCTTTTATACGGTGTATAAACCCCTTTGACTTTTACAATTATTCAAAAGGAATATTTTTTATACGAAGCGTTAACTAAACATCAAAAGGGAATGTTTTTGTCGTACGTATGCAGAGACAACGACTTCTCCACCGCCGTGACCACTATTTGAGTTTCGGCTTCCTCTACAAGCCATACCATTTTTTTAATGAAAAATAAATACCATGTTATACTCTTATTTTATTTTGGTATTGAAAATGGTTTTGAAAGCGTTTTTATTATATCAATGTGTTGTATTGACATCTTGTGATTGAAATGTGGAAATGTTATGTTTTCTTTATGCATGTTTTATGTGATACGATTATGTTATGGTTATGATATGTTTAAACCTATTCATATGAGGAATGCATTGGACTTAATAAGTGACGGGTGGAGCCCTCTATAGCTCCTCGATGCATCGGTAGGTCTCATGAGACAACTAGACATGGAATTGGCCGAGTCCCTTTCCCAATTTGATTTATGGTTTTGGCCAAGGCCTTAATCATTTTAGACGTCTTGGCCGAGGCCTTGACAAAATGTTTCAGAATGTCTGGCATTATGCATTCCATCATTATGAAAGTTGTTATTGATATTTCATGTGATTATTCGACCAGTAGTATATCCATGTGTATAATTAAATGGCATTATCTCATTTTACTTTTTCCATATTTTGTTGAAGTTAATGTTTCAAAGGCTTCTGTTTTAGTTACACATTGCCTTAAATGTTGATGTTTATTTATGAAAGCTTCCGCATTATTGTTATCGTTACTGAGCATCTGAGCTCACCCATTTAAATGTTTTAATATTTTCCAGTATGTGAAGAAGTATTTTAGGAATGACCTGTAGGGATAGTCATAAGAGGATATGAGTGTGGACTATGAAGACTTTGTTATTGTAGTTTTTCACCTTATGTTGTAATGTAACATTTATGAATGTATCTAGTGTTTCCAAGGATAATAAACTAATCGGTCTTTCGAGACACGATCCTTTGTGATCATGCCAATGTTACGAAGTAATTCACCGACTCTGGATAGGTGGGGTAGGGGAGTTACACATATGCACACATAGTGATATTGTTTTTTTGTAGGATGGATAAAAGGATGTATAAAGAAGTACCATAATTATAATAACAACTTAGAAAATATAAGATACTATATTTATTACTTCATTATGTACAAAACAAAACAAGAGTAAGTAGAAGAAAAAAATAATTTTGAAAGAGGTGATAAAACTATTACCTCTTTTTCAGGTAACTCCTTTTGATTTTAACAAAAGGACTCTGTAGGATGGCTTTATGACCAAATTGATGTATTTAAGAGGAAGGTAGTTATTTTTTGAAATTATATGAGCATATTTTTGATGATCCAATTGGAATTAGAGGTGTTAGTAAGTTGGTATATGTGGTGGCCTTTTATAAGAGGGAGGATGGGCACATTAGGAAACTCTTGAAATATTATATTTTTATAAATTTATTTTCGAATTATAATATCTCAAAAGTGATATATTAGAGGATAATATGAGGATATTTAGAAATACTATCAACAAATATATTTTAAACATATTTAGGTCAAAAATTTAAACTTATATTTTTGCATTCACCCTTAGTTAAATAAATTAACGCTTACCATGTATTCTTATAGTTTTACACTATATGGTAAATATAGATACTATAAAATGCCAATAAAACCTCATGTGGATGAATAATTACATTTATAACATTATATAAATATTTTGGACAAATATTATTTTTTAATGACTATTATATCAGCTAATAAAATAATATTTTTTTAAAAAACTCATTTTTGTCAATTTTAAAAATATTTATTAATTCATTTTTGTTATAAATATAAATAATATGATTTATTTGAAATATCAACATGAAATAAAATATAATATGTCATAAAAATCGAAAAAAATATATTATGTCATCAAAATTTTAAAATTACATTTATTATAATATTTATAATATCATTTATTTGAATCTTTTACTAATAAGGTAATCATTGTACCATCATTTTATTATAAATAAATTTATTAATTTAATATATTAAAATTATAAATTATATACCATGATGTAGGAAATAGTTTTATATTTCTAATTACTATTTATTTTCAAAATGATAAATTATATAACCCACCTTAAAATTGTTTTGGTAAAAAGATACATGTTTATGTTACATTAAATTAGTTATTATAACATGTCATTTTCACACACATGTTTCTCCCAAATGCCAAAGGGTCAGCATACGGATTTATTTTTCTGACCATGAATCATCCAATTATATTATTACATGTTTTATGATGGTTTTATATTATTATAATATTATTTTTACCCTTATGTACCTAAATTACCCTTTACCTATGGTAAATAAAAATAATTTCTGATGTAACTATTCATAATGTCCAAAAATAAAAGGATCATATTTAAATAACTAGGAACATATTATTACAAATATGGAATCCATTTTTACAATTCAAAATATAGTTGTTTCAATAATTAATTTAAAATTAAATTCTATTTTCGAAAGCAGAAAGCAGGTTTTTATGAAGTGAAAACTATTAAAAGATTGACATGTGCTTATGCCCAATTTAAATGTAAAATTACATAAAATGACAAAAACAATATTAAATGAAAAAATGGTACAATTACAATTTAAAACCAATTAAAAAGATAATGTGACTATATAAATAAATTATATGAAAGGGCGGTTTTGAATTAAAATGCATCATTTTTCACTATTCATTAAAATATGAATTTCATCAGAAAAATACCAAAATTTCAAAAACAAAAGGGAATTTTGATGTTTTTATTCAAAATAATAAGTTTATTATGTCAAATATATCTTATAAATGTGTAAAAAATATATCTAAAATGGGTTTTCCATCAAAATCCTATAGAACTGCATTTTTAGAAAAACACTTGTTTTATTCGTAACAAAGAATTTGTTAATATATCATATCTAGAAAATATATAAGATAAATTATAAACATTAAATTGAATATATTACACATATATATCTCTAATAAATTCCATATTGAGTGATTTTATTATTTTATAGGCACACTTATTTTCATTTAAATATTTTTTTAGAAGGAAATTAATGACATTCATTCCCGCCATTACAATGACATGGTTATAATATTAGTAATCAAATGTACTCAGTATTACGTGAAATTAATTCTAGAAAAATAACTTGAAATTAAGTGTAACACAATCCATGAATATTTTTGTGTAAACTTTATTCTAATACAGTGTTGCCTATAATGCAAGTTAAACTTGGTGTAGATTATAACATTAGAAATCAATAAAATTAAAAAGAATATATCTCATTTAATCTCAGGGTGTTACAATTAGTGACACATATTGTGTTTAATTCTTAAACTATGTTTGGACCGGGAGAGATTGCTTCACGCCCAGTTGGACTACACGTCGTATGGCCCATTGGACATGACGAGTAGTCCCTTTGGTTTAGAGATGGATCGTCTATTCCATTCACGGCCTACCCAACTGGTGACTGTGTAACGAGAAGTCAAAAAGCATGTTTTCCATTTGACATGTTGTGTGGTACAATTTATCTGAGGACCAATCTTCACACTGAGTCCCAAGGAGTGTTTCTTGGATATATGGTAAGAGATTTACAAACCATGTATGTTATATCTACACACCATTTAATTTTTCTTGATTAGACAAATTAAAAATTTATTTATTTTACTATGTAAAAATTTATAAATGTACTTGTGTGTTGTCTTAATTATAGGACACACCATGTTCACAGGATTTAATGTACATAAATATGTAAATTGTTAATTAATATACAAGTAATGTTCAAGATTTGTATATCATGTATGAGTCGTATTAAAAGTTGTTACTCTATGTGCATTGAAGCATAACACGTGACCAAAATAACTTGTAATTTTTTAATCATCTTTAAAGTATATGTTCTGAAATTATGTGATAAGTCCTCAATTCCATATGTCACAAGAGTACAATAGTATATGAGTATAATACATGTTGGTTAGAATCTATCGGGTATTCACCATGTTACCTCCAAGGTATAAGTTATGCACACAGTAAATTATAAATGAATTTATTTAAGAAAAATATCATTATAAACGATGAAAATCTAAAATAAATTCATATAATAATTAATATAAAAGTATTGTTTAATTAAATATAATAATTAATCGATTCGGGCATGATTTATCTTAAATAAGATCATTTATACAATGGAATGTTAGATTTATTAAATGTGTACTACATTACATGAATTTGGATGATCATGAGCTAGTCCAGAACTTTTTTATGTGATTGGTTTCATTTAATTTATAATTAAATTAATTTGTGGACATGTGTTCCTTCTCTCCTCATTATTATGTAGGGCATGCGTGCCCATGGTTTCAATTATGTAAAACCCTTTTACTCCTCAACTACAAGTGAGTAAATTAAATATGTGTTGGATATAACTCAAATTATACTGTAGGTAGTTCAAGTTAGTATTTTTGGAGAAACCAATCCAATAAGATACAAAACAAAATAGGTGCAAAGCTGTAAACACGAACCTCAATTGGTTCAAGTTTTTTCTCCCCTAGGTTAGTCATTAGATTATAAACCACTAGATAAACTAAGTGTTAGTATATGACCATGAAAATAAACCATATTTTATTTCTATCAGTTTCATGGTTATTTCATTATGCATTTCTTATCGTGATCGCATAATTAATGAGTAAACAAGCATTACATAAAAAAATAAACTTTCTTATAGGTAAATATTAACTAATACATGGATAATCACATATGTAATCCCATTTAATATTAACAAGAATTTGATAAAATAATAATTGAAAATTTACGTATAATGGATAAAATACCTCAATAAAATATTACATTGGGGTAGCCATCCATTACGTCAGTTAAAATTGAACCATGTTCAAATTTCCTAACCATCCAATGTTGGGGTACTATAAGTTATTTGGGAATTCTAACATGGGGTATTAGGTTGAATTAACTTGTTTTTCATCAAGGGTTGAGTGCCAAATCAGGATATGTGGTAACATATAGGCAAAGGTGGAGGAAATATAACTTAATGATTTTAGGATTAAGGAGTCTACTCAGCAGATCATGGAAGTATGAGTTAATAATGTTGGAATTTGTAATGCCTACCTAAAATCATTTGTGTTTCTTAACCAACCAATATTGGGGTAATGAGATGGGTATTATGGATCCTTTCCATTAGAATTTACGTGCAACAAGATATTTCTAATCCAATGTTGAGCTTTATTGGGTTTCATTAAAATATATGGAGACTAATAAATATAATACATATTTTGTTTTCTAAATTTATCAGATAGAGTTCTAAAATTTTACTTATCTTATTTTTTAGAAACAAAAATAAAATTAAATCCAAAATATCATTATGATCCATACATGAGAAAGAAAAACCTTCTTGCCATCACCAACTTCTACGAGTTTCAAAGGTGTCTACAGGCCATCCTTCACCATGAAAAAAATTCATTCTGCTAGAAGAACCTTTACCAATTGTCCTTAGCGATAAGGAAAGTGATGAAGATTTATCTCTCTATCATAAACATCTGAATGATTCTACGGATGATCAGTTCTTCATGATATCATCTACATCCAATTATCTTTTAATGAAGCATGAGGATATGGATGTCTATAGCATCATGTATCACCTTCGGGATCTCAAAAATAATAATTCAAGAAAAGAGAGGTATGAGATCTCTAATGATTGTTCATAACTAATCTTAGAGAGTCTCTTCATGTTATGCCTCATGTAGTAAAGCTTATTGTCTACATTGAAGGCTCGGAAATCATAGGGTTTAAAAAAATTCTATGTTGGGTATATATCTCATACATACATCACTTCCTAAGACCTTAGCCAACATTATTATTAATTAGAATATGATAAATAGTGAGAATATCCTTTTGGAAATTCTGACCTTGATTCGCTAAGTGGATAAGGATATAGGGATTCATAATCCCATAGTACTTATGGAAAAAAAGAAAAGTAAGAGCAATGAAAAGGGTCCCAAGACATATGAATAGACTAATTCTCCGGATCACCATCCTTCCAAGAAGAAGATGATCGAGAGTCAGTGAAAGGAAAATAAGGTAGTATGTTTTTCATGTGGCAAGCCAGTCCATTGGAAGGGGAACTTCACCTATAAGAAACGGGAATATAATGGTGTCTTTTTTATTGAGTGCGATCATTCAATTTCTACACATTGGTTAATAGATACAGCTTGTTTTTCTTCAATTTTAATCCAAATGCATTAACCATATAGATTTGGAAAGACTTCTAGAGGATACGTGAATCATAGAATGATGGATTCCCTATCCATTGGTGACTACCACCTTTCATTACCAATAGAAATGATTTTAGTTTTAAGATATTTTTATTATCTACCTACAGTTAGAAATAACATAATATCTATGTCATGTTTAGATGTAGATGGGTTTATTTTCAAATTTGGGAATAAAATATGTTTCTCTTATAAGAAAACATATGTTATAGTAGGGCGCATTTAGATAACGGTTTTTATGTATTAAATTATGAAAACCTAGTGATAGAAATTGAAAAAGAAAAATCATGTTCATATGACTCATATGTCACCTAGTTGTGGAATCATCTTCCTTGTTATATTAATGAGAAGTGTTTAATAAATCCATGCCAACATGGTTATTTATAAACTTCTGAGTTGAAACCACTTTAAAGTTTTCATGCTTGTTTATAAGATAAAATTAAAAAACCACTATTCAGGGGATAAGGTGAAAGGTTCACATAGATTCTAGGATTGATATAAACCTATGCATATGGACCATTTCTAGAAGAGTCTAGAGGTGGATATTCTTACTTCATAACTTCTGCTGATGACTTGATTAGATACGGAAAAGTCTACTTAATGAGGTATTATTCTATGTCCTCTGATTAATTATTATAATTGAAGAATGAAGTATAGAATAATCTTGTACTGAAGATAAATATGATTCAATTAGGTCTTGGTGGTCAATATCTTAACAAACAGTTCTTCATCATTCTACAAGAGTTTCAGATTCTATCTCAACTCACTCCATGTTATTCACCACAGTAGAATGGTGTTAGTGAAAGGAGTAATTGTACCATGTTAGAAATGGTTAGGATGATGATGGTTCATGCAGATATTCCATTAACTGTATGGGGATATGCATTACAAACTGAATCATACACATTAAATTGAGTACCAACTAATTAGCAAAATGGAATTCACTTTGAGTTATAGAGTGTAATGAAAAATATTTTATTTCATACACATGTATGGGGTTTCAAGGAATCTTTTAAGGCATATCATGGAGAAAAACTAGTGCCCAAGGAAATGAAGTTCATATTTATAGGGTATCCAAAGGAAACATAGGGATACTCCCTATACAAACCCTAAGGAAATAAAGAAAATTTCACTAGACAACCCATCATTCTTGAGAGTGAGAACGTCCTCAAAAAATATAGTTGGAGAAATATTGACATCGATGAATTTGATGCTCAAGAAAAAAAATAGTTCGTACATGAACAGATTCCACATTTCCTCATGGAAGAAGTAGTTCCTTAAATATAAGTATTTTATAGGACCAAATGAGAGTTATGAATCCCAAATAGATATGGTTGTCTGGTCACTGAGGATGATGACTCATTATTGGTTGAAAGTGATGAACATATATCCTGAAAAGTGGTAGTATAGAGATCCTAGACTACAAGATTTATACAATCTATGAATTATGACATGGATTCCATGTATTAGAAAAACTTTAGGGTTTTATTCAATGTTCCAGTTGATGTAATGAATGTTGGATACAAGTGGGTATTCATGAAGAAATCGGATGTCAAGGGTAAAGTAAGTAACTATAAAGCATATATAGTGGATAAATGGTTTAAAAAATTTAGGAAATTGACTATAATAAAATTGGTTTTCTAGTTTCCATCTTTAAATCTATCAGAATCATACTATTTATAGAAGCATAACATGACTATAAACATTCAAAGATGGATGTAAAAAGAACATTCATTACTGCGAACCTTTAGAAAGATGTCTATATGACACAACAAGCGGGGTTTGTGACTCCATATGATGCCTAACATATTTTAACGTTTTATAGATCTGTTAATGGATTAAATGAAGCATCTAGGTAATTGAATATTTGATTCAATGAATCCATATGAGAATTTTGTTTCATTATTAATGAATGTGAGTTTTGTTTTTACAAAATGTTTAATGGGAATGTGTTCGTTATCCTAGTTGTATATGTTGATGACATATAACTTATTGGAAATAACAAACCAAACTTACAATTTGTTAAGGAAGGGTTGAGCAAGTGTTTCCACATGAAGGAATGGTGAAAAGGCCTATATTTTATTGATCACGATCACTCATTATAGATCTAAGTGGATGATTTTACTAATTCAATGTAAATACATTGAAAAGATAGAACGGATATTTAGTATGGAATAATCTAATGGCTGATTAGTTCATATTTCACATGGATTACATCTTTGAAAGTAATTATGTCCTTATAAACAACATGAGAAAGAGAAAATGAGTAAGATTATATATGCTTCGGTGATAGGATCAATCATGTATGCCTTGTTATGTACTAGACATAATGTTTCCTATGCATTTATCATGGTATGTAGATAAAAAGAATATCTAGGATAATAACATTGGACTAATGGTAAGGTTATCCGTATGTACCTGGGAAAAACTAATGATATGTTCCATGTATATAGAGGATACTAGGTGATAGAAATTTAAGGTTATAATGATTCTAGTTTTTGAATATATCACAATGATCTGAAGTCACAATCAGGATATGTTTTATGTCTCAACAGAGGAGTCACGAGCTGGAAGAGTTCAAAGCATCCAGTTGTCACTGATTCTGTATTAGAGACTGAGTATATAACAGATTTAGATATTGCCAATGAAGACATTTCGATTTGTAACTTTTCCTAGGAGCATGATGTTGTACCTATAAGTAAGGAACACATCACACTTTATTGTTATAATACTACAGTAGTAGATGTTGCAAAAGATCCAAGGTCACAGCAACAGACTAAGAATACACTCTTGAAGTGTCACCTCTTGAGGGATTTCTATCAGAGGGGTGAATTTGTAGTATGTAGACTACTCATGGAAAATAAATTAGAGTACCCCATTACTAAAGGCCTATCACAACATATTCATGAGTTTCATGGGATAGTTAACAGACTAAAGTTTTTTTAGCAGTTAGCACTAGTTCAAGTGGGATTCTGTTGGAGTTAGTGCCCAAAAACCAACTTTATTGTATTTTATGATAATTTATATTCATGGTTTTGAATATTAATAAACTTTTTATCATATCATTATTGTTCTTATCTATGAAATATTATGTGATAATTTCATAAGAGTAGTTTTCGCACAAAAATTTCATATCAGTTCCCCGCTATGATAAGAACCTGGAAGTTCTACGACACTATTTTTGAATATATGTTATATATCTAGACAGTATAATTTTTGAGACACAAATGATATATTCTATTAGGGGTGGATACTGAAAATACTTTGAGTCACCTTCTCATGGTGTTCACCCTTGGTAATAACTAGTGTGGATATTTTGAGAATGATACCCTCCAGTAGGAAATCAACATTTATATGTGTCATTGGATGATCTTATTTGTGGATGTTTTTATTGGTCCTTAGACTTAATATTATTATTAATTCATATTATGAGTTGTATACTTTGATGTATTGAAAATAAATGAATACATATTTTCTTGGTGCGTTTGGATACATTGGGTGTGTCATGAGTAATAGTTCACTAATAAATAATGCGTGAAAGGATTTCTCCTTTCGATTTATTAACAGAAGTTAATATCTCAGGACATTTCATGGAAATTATATAGCCTAAATAAATCCATAGATATAGGTTTCTAAATGAATGTTCTATTTCTTAAAAGGCAAAAAAGATATATTGAGAATATTGGTTGATGGCACTAGCATGTAACAACCTTAATTTGTGATAGTCTAATAAAGGGATTGTATTACACAGTAAGAATTTGAATGAGGTCATGTGTCATTGTAGCATTAAATTATTTCTTTATGGGTGTCTTGTCATGTTTCTAGATGCTGACCTTGGTCTTTAGGCTACTTCGCCTAATTCTACTAAGAATGAGGCCAAGAGGGACACACAAAAATTGTGTCCATAATCATAGTTAAATAATATATTATTACTTATTATTTAACAAGTTGAATAAAAATTATTAATGTATGTGGTTTAGTAATTATTCATGTATGTTTGATCTCATTTCTTCTATCACTAGTTATTTAAGGGAATATATTATGACAGGAATACTTAATAAATATTTATTTACTATTTAGTGAATATAATATTTATTTATTTATTGGAAAATAATGAAGTGATATTTATTTAATAAATAGATAGAAATTATTCAGGGCCTGATAAATATTGCAGAAAAATAGTGGACCGACATAAATGGTCCTAGAAAAAAATAATAAATAATAAATATTATTTAATTAAATAATATTTAATTATAATTTTAAAGTTCATCACATGATAGAAAATATTATTATTATTATTATTTTTTACATGGGGTTATTCTAGGATTAAAAAAATAATAAGGTCCCTTGTGATATTATTTTATTTTAATCCTATAAATATTAATACAAAATTATTTAATTTTATCATAAGCCTATTTGGTTATGCATAAAAATCATGGAAAAGTATCTCAACCCTAGAGAGCTCCCTTATCCAAAAATGCTCCCAAGAACGGTGAGTAATACTCCTCTATAGGTTCAAGTTCAACACTTTGGAAGTCATTCTCAAAGCGATCAAGGTGTGTGATGCAAGCGTAGGGATCATCCATACTAGCACTCAGATACTCATTTGGGGAATTCTAGAGATTCCTAGAACACATATGGATCACCTCCATAGGAAATCAACATTTGGTTTCTACAACGCAACAATGTTTCACCACATATATTTTTTCGGACTCATCAATGATGAAATAATTTCTTAGAGGTAATTATTTATCTAATAAATTCATTGTAATCAATATTTTTGATATCCTCTCTCTTTGTGTATCGACGGATTCATGTTTGGGAAGCATGACATTCATCATCGTATGGATATCATATTGATCATTGATTATGGAAAAAATTAAACTTGGGAACCACCCATTGCATGCTTTCACTACACCCGGAACCTACATACATATCTTAGTCCAATCTGATCATCGATAGTTTAACCATCCCAAGTATAATCTAGAAATACAATCCTATCATCTCTCCCTTCATCCAAGTGAATCAAATCAAATTAGCCCATAATGATTCACTATAAAACTAATTCTATGACTTTATACTTCTTTAGTTTTTTAATCAATTAATTTTTTATGATCAGACCCAACATGGCCCGAACTGTGACTACCCCATTCTAGCATCCAATTGTTTAGAGGCTGGCGACTAGTGCTGATTAGAAATATCACTAACAAGGGATGCCTTAGCCTAATTTACATTTACACAAACATATCCAAACACATAAAACACTAAAATTTAAAACATATGATAAAACATGCATGCATTCATCTAAATCCCACTAACAAATTATCACAATAAATACTGAATGAAAAAATTGTCCAATTAATGCCCACTAAACAAAGGCTGAAAACAAATCCAACCTGAAAGTATATAATGGGATCTTTTTCATCGTAACTATAAGAACACACATTAGTCTTTCAACATAACTATGACCCACATGGTCCTGGTCCCTCTAGGACTCCATCAAAAGGGTGATCTTCTACATAAGACACGAAATAAGCAGGAAAATACCATATAGGGTTTAGTATATCAATATCCATAAGGTCACCCTAAAAATATTAAGTATAGAAAAAATTCATTCAACTCAACACAGGAAAATGTAAAAATCATATATAACAAAAAAACTAGATATAATCTACAAAGGAACAATTTATCAAAGTGAAGTCACAACTGTAATGTTATTCTAGGGATCTTGCTTGAAGGTTCCTCATAGAACTCCTTTGAGAGAAAATGCTCCATGAGTCAGATAGAACTAATGGAATACTTCTAAGATGCCATTATAATTGGGTATCACAATAATAATTTCATATTATAATTGTTAATAGAGTGTTAAAATATGAGGGTCATGCCCATGGCCATGGGGTATACCACCAATCTTTATGGAATAATCGGCTAAGTAGAGGATCAATGCCTATATAGTGTGGGTCATGATGATGAATAAGAATTGTACCTAGGGAAAGATGATGATATGGGGTATTACTATCTGCCTCATGGAATTATTCTAATTACCATATCCACGATCTCCCACTAAAGGGGTCATTATCCTATCTATGGGACATGATTCCATTCTAAAGCCTGGGGAAATTGATAAAAGGAACACCTCCTATTGAAAAGTCTCCAAGATGAAGTGTAAAATGGCTATAATACTATTTTTATTGGGTAAATGATGTGTGATGGATTTAAATGGAATTTCCATTCATTATTGGGTACTACCTTTATATCATGACCTATGCATTTGCATGTGTATGTGTTTGTGTCTGAGTACACGATGTGTCTGATCCCATGATATCCTTTTCTTGCATGTGTCTGGTTGGACATTTCCATTTATGGATTGAGTTTCCATTTATAATTCTGTTTTACCATCTTTGTTATATGAAAAACACCAGGAAACGGTCACTTGATGTTTTATAGGGGTCAAAGTCCATGTAATAATTCTCTTCTCATGAAAACCTTAACATGACACCAGAGGATCCCACATGCCATGTAAAACTGAAATAAACACCATGTAACACCCAAAGATAATCCACACATCATATATATATGTTTGTACAATTATCAAACATGACTATGAACCTCATATATAGGTTTTGACAGGCCTTTCCACCACTGATGGTTGGATTCCATCTTCTTCTCTTCCTGAAATTACTACCCAAATCTACGCATCTATAATTCATCTAAAACCAGCACATGAATGCCTTTGATATGGTCCTTATCCAATGATGTCACTACTACATCTCTATCTATTACAAAATTCATACTTGTATCTAGTGCTTGAATCCATTTCGGCATAAAAATGGGGCACAATGATTGATTGTCCGGTATTTGCCTAACCATGGGCCAAGAGATTTTCCCCTGATGAATGATGAAATGGAGTATAAATTCATAAACATGGGCATGAGGTAGGAACCACATCCAATGTTATTGTGGTACTTTTTTCACAATTATTTAATAATAAAAAAAGAGATAATAAAATAGACACAATGAAATTCCCAATTCCTATATAAATATAAGCTATCCTCGAAATACGCATGAACTACAAACCAATATCTGTGTCAATCAACTCTTGTTGCTCATAGGAATAATAAAATGGGAATAAAAAAAATAAAAAATACATCATACATTGATTTTTATTGATCACTAATGAATTAAAAATCTACATTGTTTTCATTGGCTGGATTCACACATTCCTTTGGCACACTAATATTTCATCCCAATCAGATTTATTGTTTCTCACCAAGAACTCTCTCCTCTAACAGCACTCTAAATATCTAGGGTTATGCGTCCAACTCTATGATTTTTCCAATGTCATATATTTATAAGAACCCTTAGGTATATGTGCTATTACAAGTAGAATAAATTAATTTAAATAATTATTTTATTATTTATCATCTATGGAAATGTTTTCTTAAATTCCTAATGTAGACAAATATTATACTGCACCTATGTTAAATCCCATGCTCTTAAGTTAATGGAGTCCTCAGATTTCCAATGTAATCCTCCATTTATAACTTATACTACCATTTTAGGGTGATTTTTCACCCATGGATTTAATAGGTAAAATATATTTCAAAAATTAATTATTGGCACACTGGGACCCATAATCTCAAATTTTCTCTATACCTAACTTTGAAATAAATCCATGTAGAATTACCAAAAAATACAAGAAAAATAGGAATCCTTTTATCATCTTATAGGTGTTTCTATTCCAAGGGGTATAAAAATATCAAAATCAATGTCATAATGTTACTCCACCATGTGAAGATGGCTCAAGTTTAGGTACCTTTAAGTGAATATATATGTTATACTCTTATGTTTTGAAAACATCGTAATCTGGTCCCCCAAAGAGTTAATTATCCATGTCATGGGATAATGCATCACTGCCACTAACTCAAGAACATGATTGAGTTATTTATTCTAATAAGGGAATAAATTATGGGGTAATAAGATAATACATACTCCAAAACATTAGAAAAAAATTAAAACCCATATTTGAGGTTTCGTAGTAAACATAATATCCCAAAAATGGTAGTGGAAGGATTAAGACTAGATTTTATGTTAATCTCAAATTCAACTCTTCAAAAAAATATGTGTCACTAATTGATCCCAAAAAAATCACACCCTTACAAGTAAAAATATTAATAGGGGACTCAATATTTTTGAAGTATAGAACAATGAAAATTTAATAATAATCCAATCCCAAGGAACACTAGATCTTAGAAAATTTAATGGACTATCCTGAAAACATCACTACTCAAGACTCTACAAAATCAACTAAGATAACTATTTCAAAAACAAATATGGCATAGAAATTTAACCTATGATATCAAGAAGTGATAGTTGGATAACATATAGTACAAAAAATTATCATTCATGATTAAAAGGATTGTACAAAAAATTCCCAAAAGGATTCTAAATTGAGATATATAAATAAGGACAAAATCCAAAAAAACAACCACCAAATTATATAATAATTATGGGAGAGAATATTTAATAAATCCATAAACAGAGAAATATAATTATTGAGGACTAACGACATTACCATATACTCATAATTCCTATTTCTTATCTTGAGGATTATCTTATTAATATTCTCCTCTAAGACCATTAGATAATGGTACCCCGATCTCATATCAATATTTGAAAATGTTCATATCCCTTAAACTAAAAGAAATGGTCATCAATTCAAGGAAATTGCTTTTTTTAACTATATCTTGGTTGAGTTTCTATTAGTAAATTCAAAGATATAGTGTTCCATACACCTTCGTATCAAAGTGTATAGATGATTCCCAAGTTGAAATTCTAGTGTGAATATATCCCTAAGCCTCATGATTCCTAAGATGAAATTTTAAATATTTCAAATCTTCATGTTCCATTCTATGTGTTAGTATGTAAATGGGCCTAGTATATATAAATAATTATATAATAAACTCAAATTACTTCTATATAAGAAACCAACAAATTTCATTAGAAAAAAACAATGATATACTCACTCACCACCGCTAGAGGATGAAAAATATAATGTGGAACAACAACATCAAGAAACATCTTTTCCATTTGGCGTGAGATCATATCATCACTAAAGTAAAATTGACCTGACCACCATGATCTTGGATCCAAGTCACAAAATGTGTATTGAGTGACTCTATCAGAATAGAGAAACTAGACCTAAAAATGATATCTTGGAATAATAGTTAATCATTCAATCCATTCTAATGATTATATCAATTATGTTAAGATAAATAACTAAAAAACATCATATAGTTTTGTGGAAAACATTCATCACCCAGAATTCTAGACATCTGAAACCCTACTCTTAATTCATTCCTAATAGAGTGGGAAAAGTCGTCACAAAATATATAATTTTCAAACTGAATAACTACACATTAATAATCATAGATGAGATAAAGTAATGTGTTACACCATTATCAAATAATTTCATAAAAATAGGAGAATAAACCAACACCATACCTCTCAATGTAGCATGTTCTTCCACTAAGTCCTCTGGTGCACACTCCAATAAAAAGATAAATGTAGACTCATCCTAAAATATATTCATTAATAGACCATCATTCTTGGAATGAATTTGATATCGAAAACCTTTATTGCATCATATCTAAACTAGGATCTCATAGTAAAGGTGGATATAACTATACTACACTAGGATGATCTATCACAAAGAATGAAAAGATGACCAAATTTTCCACATGTCTGACAGACCTTGGGTGCTATCATATAATCAATTATGAGGTGTCACATAATACCACATTGGTAATAGACCAACTAACTCTTCCTTGGTATTATATGCATACCCCTACCATCGCTTCTTCAATAGTCAGTTTTCTTCCTCTTCATTCCTAAAAACGAAAATTTTCTAACTCATATTATTAATTATTCTTGAAAGACTCTATCTTCCAGTCAATATCCAAGTCAACTATAGATACCTTATCTGTAAACTCCATAGAGATGGGTAGGCCCATATGAATAACCATAGACTTAATATCATCCCTCAAAATCATTTTCAACTACCAAACCTTGATATATTAATTGGATACATAATCCAGAGAATTCTTCACCAACATGAGAAAATAATTATCATAATCCATGATAGAATGATCTCTATACTCTAAAGTAACAAAATCACATACTTTCTCCACTCTCAATGTCCTTAGATATGACAATCGATTGAAGGATTTCATGAAAGTGGCCATGTTAAGCTCTCTATGAAATATGGCTTGCACAATAGATTCCCCCCACATCATTCCCAACCCCAAACTAATATAAGTGGTGAAAAAAACCTTGGAGTCTTTCACTTTTATCAGGAAGAGTAAAAACTTATCAATATCTTGATTATAATTCCTAGGGTTCCTTTTCAACATGAAATATCTGTGAAACATGATTATGGAGTTCCAACATATGGTTCATCCACTGTTTCAGTGAAATAATGGATACTTATCTCATAGACTATATCATATGGACTATATATTACACCAGAACACATTCAATTAGAGGATTTTCCTAGAGGACTAATTCCACATATTCCACCCTAGTATTTAAATATGGTCTTATTAGAGGAGAATAATCAATAAAACAAAGTTTATATAAACTATTTAAGTTATAATTTGATTTATTTATTATAATAAAAACATATAAAACTAAATAAAATATGGAAAATCTATAAATAAGATTTTTTGTAAAACTCAGTCGTCCCAAAGAAACTCATGGATTTTCCTGAAAGTGGTCTGCAAAATAACACTACAACAATACATATTGAGTTATAAAATTCGTTCCTTTTGTGTATAAACAACCCCTAGACACAAGAGGATGATAAACAAGAATAGGAATTTTCATCCATGATTACCATGTTTTTTAATGAAAATTTGTAAGAGACCAACTACTGTCAACCCCTATGGTCACCTGACTTAGCCTTCCATAAGGCTCGAAGTGCATTCTATGTAACCATGGAATGGATACAAGAACCTAATAAAAATTAACCTTGTAATTTTTTCACTATAAACTAGATTTTTTATAAGATATAAATAATATTTGAATCACAACAGATATCCCAAATACATCATAAGTCTAAATAACTAACCCAAAATGGTAACATCTGAAAAACTAGATAACGAGGTTTATAAGAAAAAAATGAAGTCCAGAAATATTTAACTTGAAGAATCCCAAGGGTTAATCTTTTCAACACCATATGCCCCCACCATCCCAATCCACTATAAGCTAACCCGAGTGAGGATATTATTCCTCTACATTATGATCCTCCCATTACATGTATCATGCTAAACCAAGTATATAAACACCCAAAGGAAAAAAAATCACGGTGTGAGCTCTGAATCATAGTAGGAATACACTAGAAATTATATACTATTTCTGTCTAGATGAATCAAATATTTATTGATTAAAATATATCTATAATAATTTCATAATAAATATTTTGTCTAATAAAAATCATCATTTGGTTTTGCTTTTATAAAAAATTCTATATTCTATTAAACAGCTCAATTTAGAATAACATATATCCATGAGGCATAACCACATGAATAAAATTGGATTCAAGAATAAATATTTATATCAATTAAAAAAATAAGGATATATAATAAGTAATCATGTAACATATCAACAAAATACTAAAGGGAAATACATGACACAATAGTTTCCAAAACTAAGAGAAACAAAGAAACACTAGCTGGCCAAAGTGAATACAAAATCTACGATCCTCAGTTCCTCGATAAATGTTATCCACTAGAAACCATTGAGTCATGGGAGACTACCTTATTTATATCTTACTCCATAAAGTCATATCTCTCATTATATTTTTCCTTTGTATTAAGGTCTCTTGATTTTCTATTACATCATCATTACATTCATGAAACCAATCCATATTTAATGAAATAATTCCAATGAATCTAAATTACATTTTTCCTGCCAAACATTTCTTAAAAATATTTTTAAATTGATTACAAACCAATTTAAAAAATAAAAAATCATTGTTAATTTCAATCCAATATTGAGTGAGTTTATCAAATATATCATCAGAATAAAATAAATTTTCCAAAGAAAAACCAATATGAAATAAATTAAAAATTCCTCAAAATAAAAAATATATAATTATTTAAATTAACACCATGGAAAAAAATTATATTTATTCATTAATGCAAAGGGATATGCCATAGGATTGTTAAAAATAACTCAAGATTGATGAAAAAATAATTTCCTTCTATATTAGTTATGGGAATGGAAGGGTTATGTTGCTAAAGTAGATGTATCTGATGGAAGTAATTTCAACTCTACATGCCCATGTGTGATACATATTTCTAGTCTCATAAGTAATTTAAATACCAGATAATAATATAAGAAACCCTATTTCAAATGATCTCACATATCAGGTTACACCCAATAGAGATCCAAGATCACAACCAGCATGAAGACCCACCGAAAAAAAGTAGGAAAGATACAGAATCATCATTAATATGCATCATACCAAAATAAATTACCTTAAGATCAATGGAAAATAATTCTAGGAATTAAATATTAATTTTAGGCTAAAATAATATTTAATACCCCACTTAACTGTAAGTCCAGTAGCATCATCATCAATCCATTAGATGTACACCAATGATACGGTGGTAACTAGTCAGATTATAGAACAGGTAAAATAGTCATCCTACACCAAAAATACATATAATATTTAGATATTTGAATTTATATACCTATAGTTTTCATTTCCCCTATACTGGATAACTAGTGACCCTCACTATCTAGCAGGTGGCCACCTACTACAACCATCTACCAAAAACACATCTCTTAATCTATGAATGACTTGGAATCCAAAAATAGTAGAAACATATAGTATCCATAAATAATTTTATATAATGAGGTGTTACACACATGGGTATTTGTGGAGGGGTTAAATCATGGAACTCTTGAACCTAACTAGATTGGTTATTTGATGATATTTTTCATCACCATAGAGAGGGAGCGGGTGAATTAATTCATTAGGTAATATATATGTATGAAAAACCATAAAATATTCTCTAATGAATCACATGTAGATTTAATTACTCTCTGAGATGGTTGATTTATTATGGAGGTAGGTTTAGTAAAAATAATTTTTACATTTTATTGATATTTCCATTTTTATTATTTTATCCACAATTAATTTTTTTTGTGTAATATGATAATTTTAAATGCATTATATATAATTTTTACCACAATGGATCAAAAAATATAGGAATATGTTGAAATATTATAATAAAATGGTGAAAAATGACAACTACAAACCCTTTTTAGTTGTTCTATAAATTGTACAATGTGTCACCTGATGCATTATTCCCATTTAGTTACATGATTTCATTTTATTCTAGCTTAGAGAGGTGTAAATGGAATCTTTTATTTCATCGAATAGATAAATGAGTTCTGTATTTAATATTTCTATTAAAATATAAAATATAATATAGGATGAGTGTACTCATTATTCATATAATAATATACAACAGAACATTCTTTCCCGGCATGGAATTAATCATGTGTCGTGGATTAGACATGACATAATTTTAGAATTAATTTCTCATTCATATATTGAAAATGTTATAATATATAATGAATATAAATATCTAATATTTTTTTGTATTTCATATAGTTTGATTGCTTATTTGTGCATAGTAATTAAATATTGATAAGGATAATGACTCATCGGAATGTTGATTTTGATGTTTCTGGTATAATATTACTAAAATTATTTATTAAATAATAATTTATTTTTTTTGAAAATATTCAATATTTCTCATTATTTCATTATATATAATTAAATAGACCATCTAGATGGTAATCCAATGTATCTTTTCAAGGATTTGTGATAAATTAAAACACATTGATATGAAATATTTTTACTTTTTATGGAAAAGGGTGGTCATGGTTACTCATTGAAATAATACATATGTGTCCCACACTATTCTTTTTTAGAAGGAAGTTGATGGGTGCATGTAGATATGCAGGAATGTGTGCATATTCTATGATAGATATTGTATTGCATACAATGTTGTGTGGTATGGATTCTTTATTTCGACAATAAAAGGTAGTGTGTGAGGAGAGATTATCCTAGAAATAGACACATATAGAAGAGGTGATGACAAAACAACCTGTTGGTAGTGAACAGATATTGACATCAAAGATAAAAAAGAAAATAAATTATACTTATAACATTTTTTATTAATATTATAATAATATTTATTATTTTCATATGTCATAGGCTCGTGATACAACTATTGGGCATCATCGTCAGAACATAGGTGACCCTAAATTTGATGCACTGGATGAATGAGTTATGTTCCATTAATATATTAATGTTAATTGTTTTTTTAGATCGATACTTAAAATTCACATTTTATTTATAAATTAATTATTGTCAAGAAACATGTGTGTCACACAGTAGTGTCATAGTAAAACTAAAAAAATAACAAATATGAGCATGAAATCTAATGAAAATGACTATTTATAATGTGTTGAAATGTAAGAATTCATAACAAGTTAGTCTATGTTATGATTTTATTGGATGATCGGTAATGCATTTTTTGTGTTTTGAAACTCTAAAACATTCTAGTAGTGTAAAAAAACTAGGAAACAACCAAAAAATCATGTAAAATAACATGAAAGTATCTATTGAATTATTTTCAACATGTATAAACAAATGGTATGTTAATTAGATGTGTGGTGTTCAAAGAATGAGTGAAAAAACAATTTGTAAATATATTAATATCTTCATAAAAAATACATAGGGATCCAAATAGAGAAAATTACATTAAATTAGCATGAAATATTAGCTAAAAAATTTTTGATTAATTTTTTAAAAAGTTTGTACTCAAATAACATCAATCTTGGTTGTGGTTTTATTATTATGAATAGAAACCCATTTCTAAGGTTTCAAAATTCTAACATGTGCATGTAATGCTTAAAACATAAAAAATGACCACAAATTGATATGATATCATTATAAAATGATCAATGATAAATTATTACATGTATGAAATATGGTATGTAAATTACATATGTTTTTCACTCAAAATTAGTAAAGTTAATGATTATAAAGATATTAAAGTCTTTAAAAAGATGCACCTGTGGGACCAAAACAAGAAAATGACCTTGAATTATCATGTAATTATAGGGTAATGAGTGATGATTAATTTGGTAAATACAGTAACTAATGAAAAATTACTCCTTTTTATTTTCTATGGAGAAATAAAAAATCAAAATTAGTGGTTATAAATAATAAAAAATTTCATATATTGGTAAAAACATAGAAAAAACAATAATTCACCAAATATCATAGGATAATTATTGTTGAATAATTCATGTCTTTTAATGACTAATGGTATGCCTATAGGATGTGTAATTTTCCCTTATTAAATAAAAAATGATCTTAATATGATATTAAAGTATTCAAAAACATGCATCTAAGGGTCCGAATAAGGAAAATGACCTTTAAATTGAATGAAATCTTGGGATAACGAATGTAAGATAATTTAAAATATGATTCCATAAAAATCATAGATGTTGTTTTTTTAAACTGGCAAAAAAATTAGTGTCTTTAAATTCTAAAACACATGTTTAAGGTAAAACCTTCAAAACAACAATGATTTAATGTGAAATCATATAACATTAATTTTTGAGGTATTTTTTACCATTCACCCAATAGTGTTAACATTATTCTGACCATATACAATACTAAAACATAAAATTACATCCATAAAACCAATCAATTCATTTCCTTATGTATCGTTCACCAGTCTCCTTCATGCTAAGTCAAAAATGGAGTGGATCAATATCTACCCCATCATCAAAATCCTCATCCTCTACATCATAAGAATCAGTAATGTTTTTATCACCAAAAGAAACTTATAGAGTAGAAACAACATCATCTGGAGTAGCAATGGCATCAACAACATCATCTCCACCACCTTTAGCTTGATCTCCACTAGGACCCTCATTGGAATCTCTCTAGTCATTATTTAAAGATATTATTGATTCTATACAGGAATCAATATTAGTAGTAGCCTCTGTTGGAATAGATTGAATTATAAATGACATGTCTTTCGATAATTGTTCAACGATTATATTACATCATTCGCACTCCTATTTACTTCTTCTGCACTTATCTAAAGCTAATTTTTACTTTTGTTGTTTATGAATTATCGCATTGTAGTTTAGGGGTATAATATGCTTGAGAGGGTCCTAATGAGGACCAATAGCTATAGGGGACAATTTTTTTCCCTATTCAACATCATAATCATACCTGGTGCTCCTCACCTAATACCTGACTCAAATGTTCATTTGTCCTGAAAATGTCATATTGTTTATCAGCGATGGACTCCAAGTTATACTATTTAAAATATAAAAAATATATTTAATTATTTAGTTTTTTTATTAATATGTTAAATATAAGTAAAAACATATAATCTTTTCAAGTGTTTTTGTATTTACAGCACTTCCATCATTTGTAATCCTACTCAAGGAAAATAATTTTCCTCTAGGTACATGACCTTAAATGGTGAATAACGATTACTGAAAATGACATTGATTGGTTTAAACAAATTCACAACATAAAAATTTTATAATGTTGAATAATAACAAAAGAGATTAAATTTAAATTAATGGAAAATATATAAATTTAAATAGCTTTTAAATGAATGAAGAAATTAAAAATTTTAAAATTTGATAAAAATTGATCAAAAATGGACAATTATCCTGAATTCCTAATGGCCAATTGGTCTATAGTACTAGAGTCCAATGGGACATTATTCTTGTAGTCAAATTATCCATTTGGTTTATATTCTAATTGGACATTAGCCTTCAAGGTGAATTTAAAATTGGCCTCTAATACATTAGGACTAATGGCCAATTCTCCTATAGTACTAATGGTCATTTAGACATTAATACATTAATACAAATGGCCAATATTCTTATAAACCAAATGACCGATTGAAATTTAATCTTATTGGCCAATATTCCTAATGTTCAATTGGTATCTACTCCTAGATTCCAATTTATCATTAGGCCTATATTACAATTGGTCTCTCGTCCTATTGGAAAATTCTCTTATAGGGATAATGCCCAATTGGCCTCTAGTCCATTTTTCCTAATGTAAAATTGGCATCTAGCATCTTGGTTTAGTGGCCAATTATCCTCTAGGTCAATATTTCAATTATATTCTTATTTTCCATTAGGCTTATATTCTAATTGTCCATTAGTTATATAGGCCAATTGGCCATTAGGCCTATAGTCCAATTGTACATTAGTGCTAGAGGCCAATTGGACATTATGTCTAAATTCCAATTGGTAATTTAGCCTATAAGCCAATTTTCAATTATTTGTATATGCCAATTGGCCATTAGGCCTATAATCCAATTGTAATATGCACCTATATGTCATTTGAGAGGGGTATTTTTAGCATTATATTAAAGGAATTAATGAAAACAAAATATAAAACTCAGCATGACAAGATTACTATGTGACAATATAAATCAAGATATTATTTCAATTCAATTGTAAGTAACAAGTGCTTCTCATTCTTAGACATTTTATTGTTCCCCAAAGTGTGAAGATACACATTGAAACGTTTTTCTGTTTATTTTGTACTGATGTTTCCTAAAAACAAAAATTCAATACAAATAATAAGAAATAAAATTTATATTCAAACCAAGTTTATATTTGGAATTTCTTAAACTCATTATTATTCCAATATGAAATTATTTTTTCATATTATGTTCTTGGATAGTTAGGGAAATTGGTACACCATCCAAATCCGAACCAAATCTACTCCTCTAACTAACATATAACTCATACATATGTGAACCCCATAACTCCCTAAGATCCATAAACCTTGCAAACATAGATGCTTCGCCATCAAGAAAGATAAACTAGCTCTGTAATGAATATGTATATTCTTATAAATACAAAAATAATATAGATAAAAATTTATAAAATATTCCTACCCTTATATGTGGTAATGATTTATCAATGATATCTTTAATAATATGTATCCATGAGACCGGTTCCATCAGAATGATATCGTGGTACTCAGCTAATGTGAACCAAAAAATTCTACATACCCTATATTTTTTCCTACTATATGATTTTGTGCATTGTAATCCATCATTATTTGAGTTTATTTATGCTAGGTTTCCTGCATATGGGTTTCCCCACATCACCTACAAGATGATCTGACTGAATAAGAATAAATGGAAAAAAGAATAAGTATGTAACAATTTAATGCGGGAAAATCAATAATATTTTTTTTCATAGTTATAATAAAAAAACATGTTGCAGGCTGATCAATCGGATCTTATGAACCTATGGTCTCTTCTAGATTAGTAGCCTCTAAAGGATGTCTCTATTGTGAGATATTCTCAAGGTGATGTGACTGTAGTTGAGTGGGAGCTAAAGTAACACAATCATTATATCCTTGATGGATAGAATAAAATATAGTTTAGGAATACCTTCTATGATATAAGAAGTAGGTATATGGATAAGGATACATCAAAGGATGTAGAAATGGTAAAAGTGGAACCATCCTTGTAGGTGGTGTAAACATAGTGTGGGAGGAAGAGGCTAAATGGGATTATTATGGAGGCATGGATATGAGAATTTCTATAGGTGATGTAGACATGGTATTGGAGGAAATGACTAATATGATAATGATGGAGGCATGGGTAGGAACATCCCTATAGGCAATTTTGACATGGTATGGAAAGAAGAGGTTAAACGAGATGTTGATGGTGAAATGTGTGGGAACATCCTATATATCTCAAGTGGAGGATTGGGAGGTAGGGTATATGTGTTGTGAGCTTGTATTTTAGTATGGAAATTTATAAAATGGGTGATCTCTCTTGGTCTTGGATCATCCTCACTCACAACGACATTGGTCGGATGAGGAAGAGTCAAATATGGCGTTGTTGAATATCCCTAAAATAAATTATAAAAAGAATGTGACCATTAAATTAAATGTAATACAGAATAAAATTATTAAAATTAGTATACTCTATAAGGGAAGAAGAGAGGACAAATCATGTTCATGCATTTGTCAATCAAAATCAAATAACCGCATCCTTTAATCTTCTGATGTACTTTTCATAGTCTTCATAAAAATGAAATATACCATATTTAGAAATTGATTTTACAAATAATGTATACAACTAAGAAGTCAAATAAGTAATGAAAAATGCCATAACATGATCTAAAACAAATTTATACATTTTTTAAAAACAAATTTTAAACATAATTACTAGAATTGAAAAAAAATCTAATTAAAAACAACAAAACCAAATAATAATTAAACATACATATCTTTCCAAAATGGAAAAAATTAAATTAATAACAATAATATCAACCTAATAAACTCATGTCAAGGTAAACTGCATTAAATGTGAAAAAATATGGTTAATTATATATATTACCATCAACTACATTAGGTTCAACATAAAATCTCATAGAGGGATAACTTGAGTCATCAAATGAAATATTTTTGTCAACACCAATAAAGTCATCAATGGTAGAAATTTCTTCCCTGTCATAATGAAAAATATATCTTGGGATTACATCACTAAGGACACCGTATTCAGGTATTAGGTGATCTTGAACATAAAATACAAGTTTTTTCAGTGATTATAAAATGTATGATTCATCAATAGCTAGTAATAGACTCATTTCAATAATTCTAAATCCAAAATCATCAATAATTGTACCATGTCTCACCATTGAATCAAACCATTCATATTTAATCACAGTGAATCAACCTCGATAGTAGTAATCCAATAATAATATAATCTTAATAAGACCATAATAATACACATATTATATCGGGGTTGACTAACTAAGGCACTAAAAAAATAACCTTTTGTTGTGTTATCATTTACAAAACTTAATTAGTTATGAAAAAATTATACCATCCCATTATTAAATATTTTCATTCACCAACCAATGAGTTGGGACAACAATCCAATACTATTCATTCATGATAAATAGATTCAATAGGTAAACTCAATACCTAAATTATATATTAATAATAAAATTTAATATATATATATATATATATATATATATTTGAATTTAACTAAATTAACTTTCATACCATTGATTTGAACCATGTCGGAAACTCTTAGCTATGAAAATCCTCCCAACTTCTCAAAGTAAAATATCTGTGAACTCTACATATAATTTTTTATGTTTTCTATATTAAAATATAATAAAATACAAAGTTATATGTGAAAATTAAAAGTGTGAGATAATATATAAATATCCAAATTACCTAATTGATATAGTCATAAAAAAACACTTTTATTCACCACTTTGTGAGGTATGTGATGTACCATATCCCACTCTTCATGGTTCAATGTAGCCAATTTATATAACCGAACCATTCCTCCTAATTGGGGAAGATATGGAAACAACGGCTCAATTTCCTTATACCTCTCATATTCAATTCTCATTCATTGGTTATGTCTTCTGCTCACATTAGACAAATACATTGAACAAAAATACATACATTCTTATGCTAGATAACCTCTCATGGTGAAACCTTCTAGATAATTCTTAATTCGAATATAATATTTCATTATGAACATATTTCTTTAGGTAGGATACATCAACCAAAATGAAAAATGTCCCCCAAGAAGTGATTTATTTGGAAGATGAAATGTTAAATATATATTGCATGTGATGATTAGTGGGGGAAAAGAATTCCCTTCACACAAAATTAACAGTGTCTCTGGATACATTTTTTATCAAAAATGAATTGTGTAAAATTTTAGAATAAGTATCCATAAAAATGAAATATATTAATCACTTTCACCATTACATTATTGGATAGAAAATTACGAATTGTTATTGGAATCAATTAATGTATAATTATGTGATAATCATGAGTTTGTTAGATTTTAGTTTCAAATCCATTCTATTGAATCAATTACATATGTTTTTATAATATTAATAAGGAACCATTTTATTATCCAAGAATACTAGAAATTTATTTTTCTCTGACGGTTTCATCACATAAAAAGCACATGGAACTTTCCATTTGTTTTCACTGATACACAAAAGATACAGTTCTAGTCAAATACCCAAATCTAACAAGTCCTAATGGAATTAAAATTCAAATCTATTATTCCCCTTGATATTTAGAATAATTTTAAAAAAATTATAAATATATTTATCTAAATGAGAATTACATGTAAACAATGACATAAAACATTGCTCGACCAATATGGGAACTGAAAAAAGATAATTATCTTGTTTCAATTATAAGTGGATTAAGTATCAAAATTCTTCTTATTTTTATATTTTTTATGACCTTTCCCTAATAAAAAAGTAATAAATTTGAATTTATTAAGTACATCACTTCCTAACATGCACTGAGTTGGTTATTCAATTCCAATATTATTATCAAACCTCTAAATATTCACCCTTTATTGATTATTCATTCCTATGGATCATCAATTCACCAGGAAACTAAAGCTATGATGATTTTAAGCCTTTCAGATAATGTATTCTTCATACATACAAACCATGATATTTTTCCATTCATCCTCCAACCATAAACAATTTCCTAAGTAGGAAAATCATTTATAGTCAATATATGTGAATCACACCATTGAAATATATTTGTTTAAGAAGCATCGAATGTGCCCACACCCATATCCCAAAGATACTTAAACTGACTTACTAATGGTTTAAAGTAGATTTATATATCTTTAATCAGATTAGAATGTCTATATATTAGTATACTCAAGAAATTAAATAAATCATTGATAAAAATCCATGGAGAATGATTATAAACATGAATAAAAACTGGCCATGTGTTGTGAGTAATAAGTATCTAACCAACTAGATTTAAACCATCACAATACAGACCCGACATAACATTACACACCTCAGCTGAAAAATTAGGATATTGTGTAACAAAATCCCTCCATGATAATCCATCATCATGAGGAACCAACTCATCATTACCTTTAATCATCACAACATCATTGCATTGCATATTTGTAGAGATTTATGCCGAAATGAAGGGATTTTGAATCTTGGGAATCAATGGAATGTTACGAATAAAATCTTATGGTGACAAATATGGTGTTTTGTCCCTATTTTTTTCCATAAAGATGTACTAAATTATTTATAGTCATTATGTTCAGTTTTTTCTACCAAAATAAACTATATCCTCTTTGACAATTATGATCTTTATTAGTTGAAAACGAAAGATTCCTAATTATCATTCATTCTTTATAATGACTAGAAAAGGTATATACACCATCAAAAAGAATGTCCTTCAAAAAAGGTAATAATATTTTCTATAAGGGTATTATAAATTACATACATTTATTTTTCATGATATAACCACATTAAATATTAAAACATGGTCATTTTTGTACATTCCTAATATACTGGATTATTGGAATCATCCAATAAAATGTTAAATCTCTCAACATCATCATCTTTAGCATATTACCCATGTGTATTGATATCAGTTCCTTTTTTTACATATCATAAAATCTATCTTGTGATTATGAGAAAATGGAAATTTATCAAATATAAAATTCCTCATAACAATTCTTTCTTTTCATTCAAGAAAACATAATATTGTCCAGTCTCCCCATAGTGATATAAAACATAATATATTGTTCGAAATATAACTTTTGGTATATTCTAGTTAACTTCTTCTCAGATTAACCATGGTCTTCTATTACAATTATAGAATGTACACTTTATACAACCCCCATCTGAATAACTATTAAATGAAAAATTGAAAAAAAAATAAAAAATCTTTTTATACTCGGTTGCAATATGATCAGTATGATACATCAATATTATATTCATTATATTACAATGAAAAACGTTATAATCAAATAAACAATTTCGACCATATTTCAATATTATTATAATAATTTTTAATATTAATTTCATCAGGTTATATTAGTAGATAGAAGAACAATTAATAAGATAAATAACATATGATATAATATATTACTACAAATAATGATCCAAGGTTGGTATCCCTCACATTAAAGAATTAACTATCATGGTCACTGTCCAAATATCTCCTCCAAATGATCAAGAGGGGAAAAAAGAATAAAATAATGAAATAAACATTTTTTAAAAGGTTTTATTAAATTAAATAAAAACACATAAAAAGTGTGTCAAAAATATTTTCTAGAATTTTCATTAAATAGTATCAATCACTTGGAAAAGAATACCTCGTAAATAACTCTTTTATAAAAGACCTTATTAAGGATCCAATTTAAAATCACATCACAAAAACCCCTTTCTAAAATAATAACTTCCAACTCAAAATAGGATTATAACATCCAAAAGCATGGTTAAAATTTATTTTAAAACAATCCTTTCCCTAAAACAGCGCATATTTTCCAAAAACATTGTTTTTAACACAAACACACACTCATAGTTTCATTGCTAAAAAAAAGTCATTACTATAAATATTATTCGAAAAATACTTTTTAAACAAAATTTTAAACTTTAAATAACACGCCCTTTCATACTCATTTAAAAAATAGTTTTAAATGTCTGTATAATTACACTTTATCATTATTTATTTCAAATATTTTTTAAATCCCAATTCAAAACAGAAAGATGTAAAATAAACACAAATAATGAGGATTCACATAGTTATTAAACACTATGTCAATCCACACAAAAGGGTCAATAATAAAAAAATTGGTTCCAGAGAATAATCTAAGAACATGGGGATACAATTAAAAAGTGGTGCTACAGGGTCTCACACCTTTTATAAAAACATATTCTTAAAACAATAACAAATTGTACTTTGATTAAATGATACATGCTTGGAATACTAAGGTATCTCACATTTTAAAAAGATATATCAATTTTATTTTGAGAAAAAAAATCATTAGAACACTTTCTGGAATTCAATGAGAACCCACACATCCCATTATACAAACATAGAAAACATTCATATCCACTAACGAGTTTCAAAACATAATTCACATGGGATAACTCACCCTCTTGAAATCAAACATCCCATTTTTTATTTTTTAAAGTTTTAAAACAAAAAAAAATTGATTTTGAAATCAACCAAGACTTAAAGAAGGTTTCTACTATACGGATGATGCATAAACACAATCCATTTTGAAATCAAAAAACCCATGATAAATAATTTAAACACTTTAAAAACCCCCAAGATGTAGTTTAAGAATCCAGTTAAAAAAAGTAGATATTTTAAAACCTCAAGTTGGTGCTCACTACTAAATACTTAAACAAAAAATATTCATTAAAATCCATTTAGGAGTTTTCACTAACACATTGAGTGGAATATCATCCCATTAAAAGGTTTAAAACCACCATTGAATTAACTTGGTAATTCATGGGTCACATGTAAAGGATTAATTTTAAAATAATAAATTTCCAATGAACTGTTCAACAAGGTGTTACATGATATTTTATGAAAGGGCATGAATCTAACCTAAGGGTCACATTAGGCATATATGCATATATATATAAATAAATGGAATATCTTCCCACTAATATTCCAATATAATAAATGGCCCATATGATTCCACGATACAATTAAAAATATAAATTCACCCCAAGGACACATGTATTCACCCTAGGTTCTTTCCATTCACAAACCAACAAGAAAAAATGGTTTATGGTGCATAAAAAATAAAATAATACATAAAATATGAAGCACATACACATTCCAAAAGAACCATCACATGGAATATGGAACAAATGAGGTACCAAATTAATGACTTGTATAGACATACTCAAGTCAAAACATCTCTAACCTCCAAGACTATAATACCTAAATATGGGATTTATTCGAAAACAAAAAAAAACTAAAATATAAAATCATGCCTATATAATGTAAAACACTTGAATATTATTAAAAAAATATAGATTATAAATAAGAGGTGGGAATAAAATCATACCTCTTAAGCATCACAACAACAAAATCACCACAAATAAAGTAATAACACGTCTAATGG
This sequence comes from Viscum album, assembly GCA_963277665.1. Lineage (NCBI taxonomy): Eukaryota > Viridiplantae > Streptophyta > Magnoliopsida > Santalales > Viscaceae > Viscum > Viscum album. The sequence goes on from OY728119.1 coordinate 1,084,429,270, forward strand.
GTGTAATGTCACATGGGGTATGACAAAATCCCATGATGAGAGTTGTGGGGAAACTAATATCTCTTAAAGAGTAGAAGGAGGAATCTAATTCCATTTGAGATGGGTGGGAGGAGGCCAAAATTTCATGCAAGGAGGGGTTTCTAAAAAAAATGGGAGGAACTAGTTTTTGAATGAGGAGGAGGGGAGGATGATCCTGATCAATCTCAATATCTATATTACTATACCAATAATTTTTTTTAAACATTTGTATAGTCCAAACTATAAAAGTATTTTTCTAAAACATTAGTATAATCCTGTGGAAAAAAGTCTATACACACAGTTTTTATAATATGTGTATATAGATCTATTGGTATAGGGTCACTTCCAAGTATAGAAAACAATAGAACATGTTTTGTTCTTAGAATGGGTGAAATATAAGTTTTTAAAAATATTAAAATAATCAAACTCATTTGTAATGGGGTTTAGAAAAATAAAACTACCTATTATATAAATTAAATAATAAGGAAATTATAGTAAATTAACATTTGAAATTTTGAAATTATCACCACATTAGTATGATTATGGTGTTCTTGATAGGATTGAGAATACATTTATAGAGTTCTAAAACTATTGAAAAATATTATAATTGTAAAAAACTATAAAAAATCATGAATTGGAGTGAAATATTACGAAAGTGAGCATTGATTTATTTTTTATATGTATGAATGGAATAAATGCTAATCAGACAACTAAACAATTAAATGAAACATTTCACCTAGAACCTTAGAAAATCTAGGGGTACCAACCCATCTAATCGGGGTTGATCAAAAACTATCACTCGATCCGCTATAAGATTATTTGGAGACCATGGTAAAAATATAGTCTGTAAGTAGGAGGCCCTCGCACGTGTGACAAACCGTACCTTCCATCACTAAACATTCTTACCCCAAAAAAAGACACAACCAATATGATAGAAACTAAATGGAAATCCACTGTATAGATGTTACCAATATTTATATACATATCACATCATTAGAGGTTCCAACCAATCTGTCACGTCAGAAAAGTTATTAAAACCATTTCACTAAATATTCTAAAAATTCTAATCAGGCATTAACATTTGAAATGATACCTTTATTTATCAATATTAAAAAGTTTCAAATGGGACTTATATCATGTCTATTCCAAATAAAATTTTGAAACATTTACCAACCACTCCAAAATTAGATACAAATAACCACTTCCAAGAATGCAAAGCCAAACAAGACTTATACCAAATCCAACTTTATTTCAAAAAAAAAATCAAGACAAACAACATAGTTAAGGATTCCAAATGGGATTACTTATCATTTAGAAACCAATCATCCTTTATATGAAATCAATTTCAATACAATATTGAAACCACTTTATGTCATTTCGGAAAAACATGGAACCATTTTACCATACGTAGAAGAAAGAAGAGAATTGGAACTTTTTAAGAGAACTGATTATCTAGGAGAGAATCACTATCAATTCCATAATCCTTTCAAATACCATAAATTTTTGCACTCCATGCACCCTTGGATTTTCCCCCATATAATTTCATTCCACAAGTAGTTATTTCACTAAACAATTTCCAAAGAAAAAACTTCTGCTTTGTAACTAGTACAAAAAACCATCTCATAAAACCAACCACATTTCACTTAAAAATCCCAAAAACAATACAAATAATTTATTAGAAAAATTATGGAAAACAACAACTAAATCATCCAATTATACCCCTAAATTCTAAATTAACCTTTTTTCAAAATTTATCATGTGCATACTCATAAGAATAAACAAGGATTCACTTTGAAACCTATTTTTATCAAATTATACCAATGATAAAACACCTAAATTAACTAACCATGTGTATTATAAGGATTAGAATCATGTTTAAATATTAATTGAAACACACAAGAATAAAATAGATTTAATCATAAAGGAAACAGATGAAAACACATTCCTCAATGGAATGAGAATGCAATGAAAACTTTAGTGAAGAGAGAGATAATCACATAGACCATTCAAACACCCTAGAACCCAAGGAAATAAATCCTACACACAAACCCTACTCATTAAGGTTTTTTCAAGAATGAAATACTCAAAGGATAACCTGATAATCAAGATAGGTGAATGGAAAGGGGAGGGAAAAGGATTAAAAACCCAAACTCACCTTAAAATTGAAGTGGAAGCATCCATGGAGGAAGATGAACCAAGGATATAGGCCTTGGAGAATTCTTCATGTGTGAAAAATAACTCGAGGGAGACGGTCCCAATTAAGGTAAAATGGGGAGAGGGTATGTCACAACCCGCCTTCACCAAAAGGAGGGAAGGGTCAGAAGATTTCCAGGCCCGTCCATATTTAAGTTTAAGGAGAGATAATAACCCCTGAAACCCGCCCTCAATAGGTCCCGGAGTGGAGACTAGCACCAAGGGTATAGAATCACACCCTAAATGGAAGGCATTACCCTCTTTATTTTAATTGGATCGGGAGATAAGATGGTAAATTTCCAGCAACACCAAAAGCGGAAAGTAAAAGTAAAGCCAAGAACCATTCCCAATGCATGTTACAAAAGTAAAAACCACAAATTACAAAGTTACTACAACGGTAAAGTACCATAGAAAGAAAAATAGAAACTATAACTGCCCCAAAGGTCCGAGCTATAATTGTCCCACACGATCTCTGAAGTCCTCCTAGAAACTTGAAAGCAGTTTTATATACGTACGGTGAGCATACAAGTATTTTCAGTATGGAAAACTAAAGACTCTCGTGCACAAGTGGGGGAACATACTAAAGTCCCATGAGAAAATGAGTAAACAAAACACCTAACAAGGTAAACTATCCACTAAAGCCTCACAAAGGCACACTCCCCAAATAATGAAAGTCAAGTAATTTATAGTAATAGCACATCAATGTTTGGGTACCCCGTTCCACTTTCCCACTGGTTATTGAAGACATCCGATGCATTGAACCAATCCCGCCATTCTCATCGCAGTCCCGCTGCCACACCCTGCCCGCACACACCTGGGCCACAACTTCACGCAGTCCCACTTCCAAACCCCACCCGCACACACCTGGGCCACAACTGTCACACGTAACCACGCTTGCAAATACCTTGGCCAGAACAACCGCCACCACGCCCGAAGACACCTGGGCTAGAAGATCCACTGGCACGCCCGAAGACACATGGGCCTCATCCAGATGATACTTGGGAAACTACCTGCCCACACACACCTGGGACATAACCACCACACTACCCCACCAAAAGGTTCTTGGGCTAATAATGGACCTCAGGCCATCACAGCCTACCTGAAGATACTTGGGCAATCTGAGAAAGTGAGCAGAAAAGGAGCTAATAACCATCCACTAATAACAGTGTTGGTAAAAACATCCTCCCCCATGAAATGGGGGTGTTCGGTACTAAGTAATCAACTTGGGTGGGGCGTGAATACGAAACACAAAACTACAAGTATATATATAGGTAACAAGAACTCTCCCAAGTTTAGTTTTTTCTTCAGCCAACCTATAGAACACAAAAAACACTCAGTCCAAGTCGCAACTCTCGCCAACAAAACACATTTATTCTGCACCTAGTTGGGCAACTAGTAAGAATAGGCACAAGTCCAAGAAGTCAAATAGTCAAGCATTAATTACAACATCCACACCTGGTACTCTCGTAATGTGACAATAACAAAGGGATAAGTGAGATCCCTCAAAGTACTGGAACCAAAGAAACCCTCCCGAGACACTACCCCATGTCCCCCCAAAAGGTTTCTCATCAACAAACGATCCCACCCCAATTCATGATGTAAACAAGGTAACCACCCAGTCTTAAGACTCTCAACCACTGAATCCATAACAACTGGGGATCCCATCCCCAATTTCAAAAGCATCGAGAGTATAAAAAACAGGGGATCCCATCCCCTCCCACATCTCCAGCAATCAGCCCATAAAAGAAAACAACCAAAACACTACCACCAACACAAATCTAGGCCATGCCGGTATTTTCAGATTTATAATATTTAACACAGTCCATGATTTCAATTTCCGTGTGCTTTAACCAGGGGTTATCACAGAAGAGTTGATCCTGGTGATTTCAATTTATTTAGCCGGTTGTATGTGATTAACCAATTTCTTTTTAATAGAAGGATTTCTCAACCACAAAAAATCCATTTAAAACATCACCAGGGGTTCATTAGTGCCCAGATAAAGATCACCAATGGCCCTGATTTTCGGTAGGTGTAAGCCCACACAATTCAGAAAGACGATCATATGATAAAACAACATCAATGATCACAACCCCCTTCTTCCTTTATAGAATCCATTAATTATCTTTATTTAGGTCTGGTTTATCCAATTCTACGGGATCAAAAGCATGCCCACCCCGCGTGATACACAAAAGGGAGAGACGAAGGAGAAATTCCCTACTTCTTGATCAATGATCGACGTTGATCCTGGGTGCGGAATTCAATTGATAGCGATGCGGCTCGCCTGAACCAAAAGCGGATCATCTGAAAGAAGGGAACTACTAGAAGAGGGTGATTGAGGAAAGAAGAAACCCTCGGTGAACCCTTTAGTTTATAAGGGCCAGAGAACGGTTGAGATAATAATGTGGAACTGCGTAAGGAGCGGGGGTTGTGGGTTGACCACGCGGCCCAACACATTTTTAAAGGGTCGGGTGGTTTAAACCGATGCACACACCAGGTTAATTTATTAAATATTTAAATTAAATGACATTTATGGGTGTTCTTGGGCTTTAAAACAAGCTTAAAGGGGTCAAAGAATGGTTTAAAACCCAATTTTCGCACATCACTAGAAAAACCCCGAAAAGGCAGGGTGACGCCGATCGGTCTCACCGACCGGTCGTGCCGCAATGTCTCACCGACTGGTCGCGCCGCTCGGTCTCACCAACCGGTCGCACTGATCGGTCTCACAGACAGTACACGCCGATCTGTCTCACCGATTGGTCACGTCGGTCAGTCGTGCTGATCGGTCTCCCTGATCGGTCGGGCCGCTCGGTCGCACGGATCGGCCTCACGCCGAGACACTACCCATTTAGGATCTAGATTTTTGGAAAAGGAAAGGACCAAGAGTGTTGGGGTCATCACATCATATACCTCTCAAACTATTCTCACCCTCGAGAATTTAAATAACCCATAAGGAAAGAGCGGGTCCGAACAACCACCTCGAAAAATACCTCTCAAGAGTGAACCTCATTATTAACTAGGAACACCTCCCCATCAAGAACCAAGAAACATACCATGTCAAACCGCCCAGCCATGTGGATTGGGGAGTCTCCTTCCCCATGTCAAGATACTATCTGCTTTGGGAGGCACTGACTCACCCACACGGGTTTAATCTCATCCACCTTAATCCGTATTGATTAGGGGTTGGGTCCTCCCTTCGCCATATCTAGGACTTTTCATGCACATTTAGAGGAAAGAAAACTAGTATTTCATATCCAACATGGTAAAACGTTCTACCACAATAGCTATAAACCGAATAGAACATCACAAAACTCAAAACAACTCTAGGTACTGGGCACACATTTGTGCTTCCCTCTCCCACATACTCTCCTCAAGCCCACCATGTCTCCATAACACACAAACCAAGGGGATGGTTCTCCCACATAGGACCTTCTCCTCACGATCCTCGATCATAACTGGTCTTTCCACAAAAGTCACATCATCCTCAATGTCTTGCTCTCCCCAATCAAGGACGTGTGAATAGTCGTGCAGGTAACGACAAAGCTGGGACATATGGAATACATCATGTATCCTCAGTAGTGGTGGTGGTAGTGATAGCCGATAAGCCACTTTACCGGCCCTCCACAACACTTTGAAGGGTCCGATGAAGCTCGGGGAAAGCTTACTCCCTTTGCTGAACCTCCGTTGTCCACGCCGAGGGGAGACCTTCAAGAACATGTGGTCTCTAACCTCAAACTCCAAGGGCCTCCTCCTAGTATCAGCATACGACTTATGTCGGTCCTGGGACACCTTCATCCTTTCCTGTATGAGCTGAAACTTCTATGTTGTGATCTGCACCACCTCCGGGCCAAGGATTCCTGCCTCTCCTACTTCGGTCCAACACACAGGTGAATTGCATGGCCTCCCGTAAAAGGCTTGAAACGGGTCCATACCAATGGTAGAGTGATAGATATTATTGTAGGAAAACTCTACCAGAGGCAAGTATTGCACCCACGATCCTCCTGAGTCTAGAACACATGCCCGCAACATATCCTCCAAGGACTGGATGGTGCGCTCTGTCTGTCCGTCTGTCTGTGGATGGAAAGCAGTTTAAAGGGGCAGTTGGGTGCCAAAAGCATGCTACAATCCTCTCCAGACTCGCGAGGTAAACCGTGCATCCCTATCTGAGACAATAGACCTCATAACTCCATGCAATCGCACCATCTCATCCACATACTTTTGTGCCAAAGCATCCACTACACTAGACTCCTTGATCGCTAGAAAGTGAGCCGATTTCATCAACCGGTCCACTACCACCCAGATAGCGTCGTAAACCCCTTGGACCATGGGTAGCCCTGTGATGAAATCTATCGAGATGTCATCCCACTTCCACCCGGGGACATATAGAGACTACAGTAGGCCGCCTGGAACTCGATGTTCAGCCTTTACTTAATGACACACTAAGAACTTGGCCACAAACTCTGCCACTGCTCCCTTCACTCCGGGCCCCCAAAACTGTCTCTTCAGTCCCTGGTACATCTTGAAAACTCCTCGGTGTACCGCCAGGGGTGAGTTGCGTAACTCACTAAGAACCTTTCCACGCATCACTTCTGGAACAAACAAACTTCCCTGGAAAAGCATCAGGTTCTGACCATCCTCTGTCCACCCTTCCTGAGCATTCCTCTAGTCAACTCGGTCACGCATCACTTCGCACTCTGGGACTCCCCACTGAGACTCCTCCACTTGCTGCAACAGAGAAGAACACACTGTCATCTGATATAGGAAACCTCTACCGCTATCCATCCTCACATCCAAGTGCAAGGCATCAAACTCATCCATGACCTTCCAGGTGTTTACCGACTCTCGAACCGCATCCCTCTGCATCCTCCTGCTCAAGGAATCACCCACTACATTCTCTTTCCCTGAAGTGTAGGAAAAATTGAAGTTATAATCCTAGAGGAACTCCATCCACCTTCCCTGTCGCATGTTTAGGTCCCGCTGGAAGAAGATATACCTCAACCTTTTGTTATTGGTGAAGACCACAAATCATTCTCTGATGAGGTAGTGCCGCCATTAATTCAGTGCAAAAACGACCGTTGCAAGCTCCAGGTCATGGGTTGCATAATTACGGTCATTAGGGCATAGCTACCTAGACCCATAAGAGATCACCACTTGTCGCTGCATCAACACACATCCCAGGCCCTGTCCTGAATCATCACAAAACACCTCATAGGCTGCCCCTTCTTCTTGTAATCTCACCACTGGTGCACTAACCAACTTCTCCTTCAGATAGTTGAAGGCTGACTCGCACTGCTCACTCCACATGAAAACATGGCCTTTCTTGGTCAGGGCTGTCAAAGGCACTGCTACTCGGGAGAAGTTAGGTGCAAACCTCCGATAGTAACCTGCCTTCCTGGTAAAACTACAGACCTCTACCACATTATTGGGCGTTTCCCAAGAAAAAATTGCCTCAACCTTTTATGGGTCCACTGCTACCCCCCGCTCAGACACCACGTGCCCGAGGAAGTTCACGTCTTGTGTCCAGAACTTGAATTTTGACAACTTACCATAGAGTTGGTGCTGTCGGAGGACCTCTAAAACTGTACTCCAGTGCTCTGCATGGTCCTCCTATTATCTCAGAAAGATCAGGATGTCATCGATGAACACAACTATGAACTGATCCCGGTACTCCTGGAAGATGGAGTTCATAAACCCCATGAACACAGTCATGGTGTTCGTAACACCGAAGGGCATGACTACGAACTCGACGTGTCCCTATCTGCACCTGAAGGCCGTCTTCAGGACGTCGCCCTCCTTCACTCTCAGCTAGTGGTACCCACACCACAGGTCGATCTTCAAGAACCACCCTGCCCATTTTAGCTGGTCGAAAAGACTGTCTATCCTCGGAAGAGGATAGCGGTTCTTGATCGTCACCTGATTCAGCCTCCTGTAGTCTATGAACAACCTGAGCCCACCATCTGCCTTCTTTGCAAACAAGAATAGATCACCCCACGATGATGCGCTTCGTCGAACGTAATCCCTCTTCATTATATCATCAATCTGGATCCGCAACTCCTGTAGCTCTGAAGGTGCCATCTGGTAAGGAGCCATCGAGATCGGACGAGCGTCGGGCTGCAGGTCTATCCTGAACTCGACATCTCGTCGAGGGGGTAGACTCGTCACCTCCTTAGGAAAGTGTCCATAAACTCACGGACGATATCGGGAACCTCTTCCTTTTCATAATCTACTGACTCTACTGACAGATCAGCTAACAAGGAGAGGAGGGGTTCTTCTCGCCTGCTGCCCTTCTGACTGCTCTGCTCGCTGGTGAAGGTAACATGCCTGCCGCCCAAGTCTGATAACAAAACCCTTCCTCGGAAGTATTTGATGATGAAACACATGGAGAACAGCCAGTCGATGCCTAGGATGACATTTTATGGTTTCATCTGTAGCAGGAGAACATCCATAACCAACTGATGTGGCCCTATCATCAGTTTGCATCATCGACAAGCAAATAGCAAGTTGGTCTGACCTCCTACTGGTGTGCTCAGCACCAGGGGCACTGGAAGTCTCTCAGCACCTATACACAAGGCACGGGCTACACTGTGTGTGAAAAAGGAGTGCGAAGCTCCGGTATCGAACAAGGCATAAGCAAGGTTACTGAACAAACTGATCGTACCTCGAACAACCTCCATCCATGCTGGAAGAGCTGCCTCTGCGGCGTGTAACAGTCCACGCCCAGCTCTTCTGCCCCTCCACTGTCGGCCGCCTCCCCGACCATGCCCTGGTCGAGTTCCCTGAGGAGAACCCGGAGGTCGGCCTACTCCTCCTACGTATGCCCTCGGAGGAGCGGGAGCTCGCTGTCCCTGCTGCTGCTACTACTAGAAATGCCTGGCTAGAAGCTACTATTGGGGAGGGTGTTGGGGCGTTCTGTCACCTCTGTACTGTACCCGGTCCGGGAATTGACTCCGAAGATGTCCATGGCACCCACAGACGAAGCACCGTGGTCCTGGTCCTAATTGAAAAGGGAGAGGACCGAGGGACCAGAACTGAAACTGTTGCGGCCTGGTCCCTGCTGGTTGGAACCTCTAGGGTCTTGACGCTGGAGTCCTGGTGCTGACGACCTTCCCCTTAGATGGTCCCAGCTGGATCCCCTCTCGTGACACACCTCCCAGAGCGTGCATCCTCTCTACCACTATGGCCTTCTTCTGGACCTCCAAGTACATCGGCAGGGTAAAGGGGGTAACAACATACTGGAGGGAGGGTCGGAGTGCCTCCTCCAAACGTCTTTCCCGATACTCCTAATTAGGAAAGAGGTCCAGAGAAAAACGTAGGAGGTCCTTGAACTTGATTCTCAGCTCCCTTACTGACATACTCCCCAGCAGGAGGGGGATTAGCTCCTGTCTCTTTTTTTCCTTCGACGTCGAAGAGAGGAATTCTTCCCAGAACTCCCTCTCTAAATCATCCCATGCCACCTAAGCCTCTCTCATATCCCCAACGTAAAGTGTCCACCACTGACGCACCGCTCCCCACATCTGGATGACGGTCAGAGGAACCCAGTACTCAGTCGAGGCCCGAATCAGGCCGAAAGCTATCACTTGCTCCTCCAGCCAACCTTCCACCTTCAATTCAGAGGTGCTTCCCTCATACTTCTTGAGGGTTTTTCACTGGAAGGCTCAAAGAGTCTTCTACCACTGTTCGTCCTCCTCCTCTCGATGAGCTCTCTGTCGATCGTCCAAAGTAGTATATGGGGCCTTGATTTCCTGTACCACACGTGGTCTCCTTCCAGGTGCCATAGCTGCTAGGTAAACAAGGAATGCCTAAGCCCAAGTTGTACAAATATTATTTAAAACTTATTAAAACATTTTATTTATTCTTAATTCCCAAAACAACCTATAAACATGAGAACACAAGTCATTATGATGCATATACCTTTCCTAGTTTCTATACCCTGCAATCAGCGTGGCCTCACTTGGTCATTCGGTAGGTCCAAATTCCTTGCGTCGGATCATAGGGGCCCTAAAATCTCATGTCCTAGCCGGTCTTCCCTGGCCTAATTCACACACCAAGGTCACCCAACACTGTTTCCCTACCATCCCATGCAATTTTCACTGTACCTAACTCCAGACTCCATCCTATCTCTCAACCTTCTCCTCTGATACCATTCTGTCACGACCCACCATCACTAAAAGGAGGGAATGGTCAGGAGATTTCCCGGCCCTTCCTTCTTTAAGTTGAAAGATAGATAATGACTCCCGAAACCTGCCCTCAATAGGTAGTGGTGACTTTCACCAAGGGTATAGAATCACACTCTAAATGGAAGGAATTACCCTATTTATTTTAATAGGATAGGGAGATAAGATGGTAAATTCCCAACAACAGCAGAAGTGGAAAGTAAAAGTAAATCCAAGAACCATTCCCAATGCATGTTACAAAAGTAAAAACCACAAAGTACAAAGTGACTACAACGGTAAAGTACCAAACAAAGAAAAACAGTAACTGCAACTGCCCAAAAGGTCTGAGCTAGAATGGTCTCGCGCGATCCCTGATGTCCTCCTGGAAACCTGAAAGCTGTTTTATATACATAGGGTGACCATAAAAGTATACTCAGTAGGGAAAACCAAAGACTCTTGTGCAAAAGTGGGGGAACTTACTAAAGTCCCGTTAGAAAAGAAGTAAACCAAACACCTAACAAGGTAAACTATCCACTCAAGCCTCACCAAGGCACACTCCCCAAATAACGCAAGTCAAGTAATGTATAGTAATAGCACATCGATGTTTGGGTACCCCGCGCCACTTTCTCACTGGTTATTGAAGAAATCCTATGCATCAAACCAATACAGGCATTCTCACCGCAGTCCCACTATCACACCCCGCCCGCACACACCAGGGCCACAACCTCACGCAGTCGCACTGTCAAACCCCTCCCGCACACACCTGGGCCACAACTGTCACACGTAACCACACCTGCAAACACCTTGGCCAGAACAACCACCGCCACGCCCGAAGACACCTGGGATAGAAGATCCACTGCCATGCCTGAACACACCAGGGCCTCATCCCAAAGATACTTGGGAAACTACCAGCTCGCACACACCTGGTCCATAACCACCACACTACCCCACCCGAAGTTTCTTTGGCTAATAATGGACCTCAGGCCATCACAGCCTGCCCGAAGATACATGGGCTATCCTGGAAAGGGAGAAGAAATGGAGCTAATAACCAGCCACTAATAACAGTGTTCGGAAAAACACCCTCCTCCATGAAATGGGGGTGTTCGGCACTAAGTACTCAACTTGGGTGGGGCACGAATAAGAAACACAAAACTGAAAGTATATATACAGGTAACAAGAACTCTCCCATGTTTAGGTTTTTCTTGACCCAGCCTAAAGAACACAAACAACACTCAGTCTGAGTCGCAACTCTTTCCAACAAAACCCCTTTGTCCTATTCATTTTCATGTTCATTAGTGATGTTTAATTAAGTTATGCACCTAATTGGGAAACTAGTAAGCATAGGCACAAGTCCAGGAAAGAAAACAGTCAAGCATTAATTACAACATCCACACTTGGTTATCTCATAAAGTCACAACAACAAAGGTATAAGTGAGATCCATCGAAGTACTGAAAGCAAATAAACCCCCCTCGAGACACTACCCCATGTCCCCCAAAAAGGTTTCACATCAACAGAGGATCTCACCCCAATTCGTGATGTAAACAAGGTAACCACCCGGTCTTAAGACTCTCAACCACTGAATCCATAACAACAGGGGATCACATCCCCAATTTCACAACCACCGAGAGTATAAAAAATAGGGGATCCCATCCCCTCCCACATCTCCAGCAATCGGCCCGTAAAAGAAAACAACCAAACCACTACCACCAACACAAAATAGGGCCATGCCGGAATTTTCAGATTTATAAGATTTAACACACTCCATGATTTCAATTTCCGTGTACTTTAACCATGGGTTATCACAGAAGGGTTGATCTTGGTGCTTTCAATTTATTTAGTCGGTTGTACGTGATTAACCAATTTCCTTTTAAAAACAAGAGTTCACAACCACAAACAATAAATTTTAAAAATAAGCAGGGGTTAATTAGTGCACAGAGAAATACCACCAATGACCATGAGTTTCAGTATGTGTAAGCCCACACAATTCAGAAAGATGATCAGAGCATAAAACATCATCAACGATCACAACCCCCCTTCATTCACTATAGAATCCGTTCATTATCTTTATTTAGGTCTGGTTTATCCAATTCTATAGGATCAAAATCATGAACACCACGCATGATACACAAAAGGGAGAGACGAAGGAGAAATTCCCTACTTGTTGACCAATGATCGATGCTGAGCCTGGGAGAGGAATTCCATGGATAGCGATGTTGCTCGCCTAAACCAAAAGCGGCTCGTCTGAAGGAAGGGTACTACTAGCATAGGGTTATTGAGGAAAGAAGACACCCTTGGCGAACCCTTTAGTTTATAAGGGCCGGGGATGGTTGAGATAATAACGTGGAACCATGTAAGGAGCAGGGGTCGTGGGTTGACCACGCATCCCCACACGTTTTTAAAGGGTTGGGTAGTTTAAACCGACGCACACACCATGTTAATTTATTAAATATTTAAATTAAATGACATTTATGGGCGTTACTGGACTTTAAAATGAGCTGAAAGGGGTCAAAGAAGGGTTTAAAACTCAATTTTCACAAGTCACTGGAAATACCCCGACTAGGTTGGGTGACGCCGATCGGTCTCACTAATCTGTCTCAACGACCGGTCGCGCCGCTCGGTCTCACCGACCGGTCTCACCGCTCGGTCTCACCTATCGGTCGTGCCGCTCAGTCTCCTTGATCGGTCGCACTGATTAGCCTCACGCTGAGACGCTACCCCTTTAGGATCCGGATTTTTGGCAAAGGAAAGGACCAAGAGAGTCTGGGTCATCACAGGGTAGAATGGGGTGTTTAACTTTTTAATGGCCCATATCGATAACACGATTTGGTCGTATAGTTTAACAAACCGTGCAACAAATTTGCAGTAGACACTTCTAAAGAGAGGACCAATCATATGTCCAATCCACAAATTTTGGAGGACATTTCGTCAACCATGCTATAGTTACTACATAAGAGAAGACAACCACAAAACCAGACCTCATGGTTTGACCAAGCATTCTCAAAACGTGTGGTAGCTTCTTTCCAACACCATAACCTACCAGAAAAGTACCTAGGCTGAACCACATAGGTTCCACTAATCCTATGGTCCACATGCACAATCCAAAATGCACTCAGTCTACCAAAAACTCAAACAACATAACTTGGTCTCAACCCAACTGTAAACGGGGAAGATTGAAGACCCTAAAAAGAAAAAAGAAAAAAATAAAGTAGTATTGAAGGCCAGGTTTTAAAACATATCATACATAAATCTTTTAGTGTTAAAAGAATAACTTTTTTTCAATCCATAAAGTGGAAAACCAACCATATTCCTATATTATCTTAACCATTAGGGTATCCCAGAAATGTGTAACATACAACAGACATGAAAGATAGGCTAACAGAAGACAATAAAGGGGAACCCATATTTGAAATGAATATAAATAGCTGATATAGTTAAGGTCATCCATTTCATCCTTTCGTTACATAAGATAATCCATGGGAACCCAAATTTGGTACGAAACTACATGGTAGGATGATTGAGTCCTTGAAAAGTATCACTTTGGAATGAATCTCACAATTGGTATTTCAAGGGTTTTAATCTCCCAATCTTATATCATGTTCATTCACTTGTGTATAAATCATTTTAATGATTTTATATTATAATAATATTCCTTTCTTCAAATCAATATATTCAATCCATATTGATGTTTAACAATTAACACTTCCCATAATTTTTTATTACTGAAACAAATATAAGATCCAAACACAATCATACTTATCTAAACATATCCAATGATAATGTTTCTGGAATACTTCATGTAATGGTTTAAAATTACATGAGATTTAAAAACACCCCCTGAGTAATCCCATAGTGATAATTAGGCAACCCTCACCTTTTGAGAAAAAATCATTATCCTCCAGGTCAGTGGGAATTCTTACCCCATATCTCACTACCTGGGAAGACATTACTCAAGATAAATCATAATAATTATATAAGATAATATGAAAAAACTAGGATAAAAAACTAAATCCATATTAATTATATCAAATAACAAATTAAGGTCATGGTAGAGGAAAAGTAAATCTTATATTGACATTTCTAGAATTTAATGTGTTGAATAATAATTTTATAATAGGTGGTTTAGTATTTTAAAATAAATCATACTCGTATTAATAATATAAAACATTTTTACTTAAGTATAATCTGGAGAATAAACTTTTAAATAAATGAATATATATAATATTTAAACATTCTACAAAAAATTTTGAACTGTTCAAAAATAATATCAAATTATAATCATTCCTTAATTTATTTTTAATTAATTTTTAAAATTAATAATAATTAATATATACACTTTATATTCAAATCATAGTATAAACTATTCACATTATTCATGATATGAAACGTCACTTGAAATATATGATAATTTATGAAATATGTGAAATTTTATAATTAATTTTATATTAAAAAATTAAATAATTTAAATTTCACATTTTCAAAACATTATTTAAACCTTTAATCAAAAAAAGTATCAAAAAAACTTTTTTATAATTTCAATAATGTTCCAAATAAGGCCCATTTTTCAATAACATTTAAAAATAATAAAGATATTTTGACCATTACATAATTTAAATATAGAGTATCTATTTGATGTCCCTCTTTCTTAATTTGAAAACTCATTTTAAATAAACCTTTTGATTTTCAAATAAGAATTTAATTTCAGGATCACAGGGCTTAACATATAATAAGATAAATGGGATTTTAAATATTAACATTTAAAAGTTGAAATATTTTATTTATTAATATTTCATAGATATTTATATAATTAATCAAAAAATATATATAATTAATTTCTAAACCATTTTTAAATTGATTAATATTCCAAAAATAAACATTATAATTATTTATAAACAATTATTAAATAAATCGATACAATTCAAAATTCACAATAGTTGAGAAACTCATTTTCATTTTTTTCACCTCAAAATAGTTTTGATATGGTCTATAGATATTTTTTCTCTTATTATGTAGATATTTCCATTATTCTAAGAAAAAACATAGTCCCCATGTATGGATCATGCACCATGGAAAATGCCTAACCCATTTCTTATAGATCGTGGCTCCATCCTTGGTGTGGTGGAGTAGTCCTACATATTTTGCATGTTTTAACACTTAACTTCATTATATAAAACATCCATATTAACTTTGTATTTCAAACCTGGTGTTGTATTTCCTTATTAAAGACCCCTCTATATCATGGTGATAGCCTCTCTTTGATTTAGTTATGCATGGAACAAAGTTCTCTATTTTTCTATTGATCTTCATTTTATTTTTTTAAATAAATCAGAAAAGAATTGTGAATTGATAATATTATATGGATTATATGTGGTTCAAGGACACTCATTCACATAAGTAATGCATACTTATAAAACAAAACACAAAATATCTCCATGCATATGATCAATTAAAATCATTTATAAAATATTATAAATAAAGAAAATATTAAACATGTGTACCTTGCACTAAATATGCCTCTATAAAATCTAGATTTTCATCTGATGTAGTTAACAAATATGATATAAGTTAACGAAGAAATCCTACCACCTGAAGTGGTGTCCATATATTATACCTAATTATCTTATTATACAGGACGCATTCTTCAATCCTCCATGATATTTGTGTTGCTCGTATTTAATGGATGTAGAAGAAGATAGATTATAGATTTTAGGGAGTTTTTACCATGATTTTGAACACATTCTATGAATTTCACATAAATAGTCTTTTATGGGGCCCTTGAGGATTATCCTTTGGCATTTTTCTTACTCACTCATGCATTATAATGAATAAGTTAATAAATTTTTTCATTACATCCATCGTATAAAATAATATACCAACATGTTACATTTAACATAACACAACTTTAATGATGGTCATTATGGGAATAGTTCTTTCATGAAAAAGGAAGCATTTCATGTAAACTGAAAGTATTTACATCGATCTAATAGAGGCTTCAATACAACCTTGCATTATATATTGGATAATGCTTAAATATCATTCTATGATTTCCCTCAGTCAAAAAAACTGCCTAAAGTAAATCATAGGAAAATAGGAAACTGCCCAAAGTACATGATTTGAATATGGGATTAGGGTCATATCTCTTTTATTTATTCTATCCATCTATATATCCCTCAATAGTTCATAATTTAATTAATTTTTTTAATTAAGTATATTTATTTAGCATTAATAGAAACTATTTTTATAGATATAGTGCATTGTATATGTTATGGAAGGTCAGTATAGTTTCTGATGAGTTGGGTTAATGTAATTTTATCATTTCTTAAGGGGATAAGTCTTCCTTGTGGAAGGTGTTCCCTAACCATTCCCAATGGTTTTTGCATTATTTCATGTGATATGGGATATGTGGTATCACCACCTGTATCTGACAGATCAAAAATATTATTGAATTTTTTGTGTTCTCTTATCCAATTTCAGTTTGGTGGGGAACTCTAGCATCATGAGGGACCCTCCGATTGCTATTTTTTCCAGGTTATGTATACCAATATCTATGATATTAAATCAATGTGTGGTAGACCTAATTTTTGTTACCCAATCGTTTTTTCCTTGAGTTATGATACAATCCCTCAGAACATTATTTCATGTATTAGCTTCTTTGGAAAAAGGATATATGTGTAATTAAGAGTGATTATTGTGAGAAGTTTATTGGGATATTTTCCTTCATTACATTAGGGGGAGTATGTGATATTGGGAAAATTCTTGATCCTTTCAGGTCTTAAGGATTCTAGGGTCACAAGTGACAATAAAAGTATCAATAAATTTGAATTTGGAAAACAATAGTGATGCCTTCTTGATATATCATAATATAAAGGACCTTGAATAGCCATAACATCGCTTGAGTATGATACATGTGAATTTTGTATGTTTAGATGGAGTCATGACATAAATGGAACAATAGTGAATTCTTATTATCCCTTTTGGATTATATGACTAATATATGGGGTGATTGTTCCTCCAAAATCTATTTTGTATTGACTGTGTATGGTACAAACCACTTCTGGATATGGGTTTAGGTTGGGTTTGTGAGGACCCACATAGAAAAGACATAATAGTGAGTTGGAAATTATTCAAATTTGTTGTTCCATGACAATATTTCTTTTCATGAGCTATTAATTTACTCCATTATGTTTTTTATGGTGTGGGACACAATTATGAATCAAATAGATATTTCGTTGATGTGAATGGTATTCTCTAACTTAAATTATTTATTTAATCATATTGTATAGTATACCATAATGGGTTAATATGATCGGTCAATAAAACTAATGGTTGAGGCCAATATAGAGCAATGAAACCTGTGTCATGGTCTTATTATAGTTTTGCACTGTATCAATAAGATTCTGGGCTAAAATCAGTTTCGGTAAGTGTTATCTTTCAAATTTCCCTTTAATTAATATGGATTGGGATCAAGATACTTAAATGATGAGATCATTATCAACCTGGGCCAAATTTCACATGATCTTGTCATACTTTTTATATAGAAAAAGACTATGTTGGGCTAATACCATTATAGATTCGAGGTCACTTTCACCCAAAACATTCATATTTCAATGAGATGGGATCAAGATTATTCATCTTAATATCATTCCATATTTAGTTTATCATTCCCATAGGTATTTTCATTATTGTCACTAAGGTTTGTGGTTCCCATGAGATGAGATCATATAGATAGGTGTCAACCTACCCATTATTTTATATTTATTTTATTAAATTTAAACACCAGGGGTCGATATCAATATAGTAGTAAGAGATCCCCATGGGGTCAGACTGTATAGATTTTATCGATTTTTCTCCACTATCTGGATATTAATATGTAGTGATCAAATTTGGTGCGTAAAATTGTCTTAGTGATCTTAGAAGTCAGGAATTTCCTTATATGGTGATGGTAGTCATGATGGCCTATCCCCCTTTTAGGGGGTAGGGACCTCAACACATTGATTACAATGATGCATTTTTTGCTCTAAGGGATTATTATAAAACACCTTTTCGGTTTTACATTAAATAAATACTATATTAAATAGCTTATAAGACACAAAAAAGAGAAAAAAAGATTCATGATATTTTAAAAATACATAATGATTAAACATTCATTATGTTTTAATATAACATTTAATTATGACATAAAAATTGAATATTTTGGACTGGTGAAATTTAATGTCTCAAAAATAAATAATTAATGTGATATGATTAAAATCAATCAATGTCAAATAATATTTTTTTAAATAACTGAAATGATGTTTTCCTCATTTTAAAAAATTTCTCTCTTTAAAATTAATTCAATTTAAAAACTAATAAATTAACACTCAATTCAGGAGAAATAGTAATGAGAACACATGATGTTTAAAAACAATATTTTTCTATAAACGTTTTTTTAATTTAAAATAATATTTTCATTTAAAAAATAAATTAAAAAACTTTAAATTTTAAACTAGATTAAATGAAATTTATATTTTTAATTCATCGTGTAAAAATTAATATAGGTTTACTTTTGGAATTTTTCTAAAATAGTTGATTATTACATGAATAGTAAAAAAATACCGATTTTACACATATCATAACTTTTATAACATAATTATGGTATCAAGATGACTTAAAAATATATTAAACATTATTCTCAACTAAATATGTTCTTAGGGAGTAAAATAAATCTTTTAAAAATATTATGTTGACTTGTTAACCCAACGGAAGAATTTTTTGAACCTAAGTTATATTTTATTAGGAAAAAAACTATTTGATCCTTTTTCATTAATTATGTTTTCACAATTAAACATTCGGTTTTGGATAACTTTTAAAGTCATAAAACTCTAAAAAATTTATCTGTAATATAATAAATTTCATTAATATAAATTCTATCTGAGAATCTAGTGTAAAATTATTTTATGCCTAAATTTAAATTTCAAAAAAAATATTTCATTGATTTTTTCATACATGTATTAGAGGAAACTTCAACCAATTATAGAAATATAATTTCTTAAAATTTATTTTATAGTTTGAATAAAAATATTCAATTTAATTAACAATGGCCATTTCATGTGTTAGTCTTAAGGAATAGTTAACATGGTAATAGTTTGTCACCATAGTAAAGGTAAAAAGGGGTTAACGAGTGTTGAACTAAAAGATAAAGATTAAAATATTTAAAAATAAATAAATTTTATTTGATCAATTTATTTTAGCCTTATATTATTATATATTTTAAAAATTAAAAATTTGGGTCAACCATTTATTATGACATTACTTTCATAATCTAAAATTAATTTAAAGAAAAATGTCACTTTCAATCACAGAATATTTATTCATAATAATGATAAGAAAAAAATTAAGAATGGTCCATGATATCAGTATATATGAAAAATGAATTATATTTATTTGTATGATTTATTTTTAATTCAAAATAAAATTATAATTTCTGAAATTATTATGCAGTGTAGGCACAATGCCTGATCAAATAGTAGAAAAATCAAGTAAATGATTCTAAAACAAATTAAAGTGATAATTTTTGGATTATTTGTGGTGTTACATTAATATTTTAGAAATAAATGAAAAATAATATATGATTTAGTTTTTTATATTCTAACTTCTTCATTATATTTATTCTATAAAGTTATGTTATGTAAATTGTCCCAAAAATGTCATTAATGATATTTAATTTTAAACAAAATTTTATTTATTGATTTTAAAATCATAAAAAAATATTATAAGATAACATGTGGGATAATTAATGGTAGAAAATATTATCAATTCATAATTTTTGATACACTTTACATTTTTAAAATTATATTCATGGCACTTATTTTTATAATATTTGTGAAAACACCATTGATTTTTTCATATAAATGTTGAGTTAATCTAAGCTTTAAAAAATTACAAATGAGTTCTATTTTCCCTAAAAATATTTCAAAACTCCGCATAAAACATAATAAAAAATGCTCAAAATCCATGGTGGTACGTTAAAAATATCTTCCAAATTCCTTAAGATAATCGAAACAAGAATATATAAAGAAGGCATAATCATCATTAATAAATAATATCAGATTTCTTTATTATTAAACCAAATTCAAATATATTAAAAAAATAATGACATAATAACATTATTATATATAATATACTAAAAAAATTAATATATTATGCTATTTTTATAACACTGTTCTTCTAAATACGAAATGAAAACATTGTGCATGCATGCGTATGGGTTAACATATCCGTGGAGATATGTATTTTATTATTCATCACCAAATCTAATTGATAGATATAAATTTGGATTTAATAAATATATATGATATTTATAACAGAATAATTTTTATATAAGAATAAGATATTATCTACCTTTTTACTTATCCGTCCATAAGAAAATGGAAAGGTATCTAATGCGTAGTTGTAGACTTCCATATCCATGAATGACACATATCATTTTTTATGACCACCTTAAATTGATGGAAATAAAAGTGCATTTAATGTATAAAATCAATACTTAGATAATATTTAATATTGTATATATTTTTGGAACTGTGACCCATTTGAATTCGATAAACATACCAATGATATCCAAAAGGTTAAGGACCCAAGAGCCTCAAAACATCATACATAAACATAACTAATTATGTAAATAAATAGAACATGGTAATAAATTAAATAAATACAATAATAATAAAAATTTAATAAACATTAATAATAATTTTAATTAAGTACAACATTAATTTAATTTTTTATTTAGAAAATTAAAATACGCATGAGGTGATTGAGAACACGGTGTCAGGGTTTGTCATCTCAAATTTCATTATTTGTGAGATGTTTCATATTATGCACCTTTTATTATGTACTACCTAATTGGAATATTTTATCATGTTTTTTTATTTATGTTATTTAATTAATCATTTCATGTTATATCCTTAAAATTATTTTGATTCAAATGTTACCAAAGTCATAATAATTTTTCATTAAAATGATGTTTTAAATGTTTTGTATGGATAATCTTCAATTACAATATTCTTATAAAATATTCAAAAATATTATTATTTATAATTTAAAGGAATTATTAATTTAATTTTAAAATATCAGGAAATCATCAATTTTTTTAAAATGGAACAATTTTGACATTTTTATAAGGGGTTATTTTTAATTTCTTTATAAAAGTTCAAAATAGAATTTTTATTTTAGTATTTACAATGTGATCATATTTTCTCGTTTGTGTTGATATTGGTCATTATAAAAATTTATCTAAAAACATTAATTATATTTGAGGGATAATAATATTCCCCTTGTTTTGAGAATTTTTTATAATTAAATATTCAAAAAACGAAATGATATTTCATATTATATTAAAAGAAACATTATAATGTATTTTTAAAGGTGTTTTTAATCTATTTCATTATTCAATAATTTGGTTTATGTAAAGAGTGGGGTTTTAATAAAAATATTACCCCTTAATAGATTTAAAAAAGTGGATTCGAACTCTAGAATAGGAAAACATAGGGGAAATAAAATTTCAAAAGGTTGGCTGGGAATTAATTCAATCTTCACAGGATGCACATCTAATGGGCTTAACTACAGACATCGTTTGACTTACCTATGGGATATGATTTGGATACTTCATATTATATTTATTGTACCATAAATAAGGATTTTAATATAGGTTCTATATCATTCCATATATGAATAATGACTAAACCTTATACAAAATATTATATATATTGTGGACTAAAGGAAACTTAACAAGAAACTAATTCCATTGAATAAAAAATATTGAAATTATATAATCTCAATTCAATATAGTTATTATAAATTCATATTTATTATATATTGTATTGATAAATCAATATTTCATGAATTCATTGGAAAAGTGTATGTGTTGAGAAGGGACTGTTATAACCCATCAATACCCCTATAGGCCTCAGGATAAAAAATTGATTATTCATTTTTTGTATATCGTATCTATTTATATATAATAACTGGGTTGATGGGAATTAACAGTATGTAAGGGTTCAGGTTGAGATACATTGATGATATGTATGTTTTACTAGTTGAGATTCCTTGATGATATTTAATATATTTTAGTTGATATTCCTTGATGGTTGAATTAAGATGTCTGAAATTAGGCCTTCTATCATTATGAAATCCATTAATTTTTTCCATGTGATAACTAAGATTCTTAACATGGATATATTTCATGATCATGTTTATTAATTATATGGAACATTTCTTGATTATTTATTCTTCCATATTTTCTATGCCTTATGTACTCATTAGAGATTTTTTTTATACATTCCTTGATTGGGAATTTAATATCACCTTTAATTGTGTTTTCCTTTTCCAGGAGTACCAGGAAAAGATTTTTGAATAATTTCAAAGTATAATAAGAATTTTTTTAAGATATTAATATACCATATTTTTATTATTTCCAATCTAAAATGGAAATCATATATATATCGTATATCCCATGAATGTAAAGTTATTCTATATCATAGGATGTGATCTCTTATATTGTATTCCATTGTATAAATACAACCACCACCTCAGGGTTACTGGTGTTTGGGATGTTTTTGTTAGTATTATAGAAATGTTAGTATGATATTTTGGAACTAGATTTTATAAGAACATATATAATACTAAAAGTATGATTTATTATTTCTTCAACCGAATTAATTTGAGCCTCTAAAGGACCACAGTCTCACAAATAATTTCATAATATGATGAATATTATCATATTTCATCAAGGTAGAAAAATAATTCTCTAGGTCATATATTTTCAAAAGAAATAAAGATAATAATCAAAAGATATATAATCAAAGAAAAAAGGAATCAATGCAAGAGAAGAAAGTAATGGTGGAACTTCTAATAGGTGATAAGTGTGGAATGAAACACCAAGTTACATGCTTAATGGAAATGAGATTCTATTTGATCTTTAGGGATAATTTCTATAAGGGTTATGACTATAAAGTAATGAAATAATCGTCAATATATGGTGTTATAACTAAAAATATATGAGACACCGTTTGAACCATTCTCTAATGGTTAAGAGTATTTTCCAAAAAAGTTGATAGAAGAATACATTCAATATTATTCAGTTAATAAAGATAATTTTCATGTCCTTTAAGTATTAATGTAAAGTACATTGATAGAAAACACATTCTTTATTAAATTATAGATCTATATGCTTTTTTACTTGCAGGGATGTGGAATGAACCTTTAACACTCTGAATAAGGAGTAAACATTATGACATCTAATAGGAATCTAGTAATAATAAAATATTAATAATGATTTAAAAGGTATAAACATAGTTATCATACTTATGCTTGATTTTAAAAGAATAATAATTTTTTTTAATTATTAAATGAAGAATAAAATAATCTATGTTGAAATTGTATTATTATTTATAAATAATTTAAAGGATAAAGACTAACATCTTTTCATTCGGTGTTAATATTTATTTATAGAGAATTAATTCATTAATTCATCACATAAAGGTTTAATCATATTGAGAATTTTCTTAAATTTCTATAAAAAAAATTGGGCTTATATTGGTAAAATTACATTTCAGTATTTATTGGATCCTACGATCCATTAAATTTTTACTTTCATGCTTCAGGTATGGAAAACTCCACTTAGACAATAATCGTTTGATTCTGAAGTAGAAATAGATTAAAACACTCCGTCAATGAAATGAATAAATTATAAAACATAAAGTAATCATGTATTAATTTTTTATATATTCATTAAATTAAATTAGAAGATAAATCTATTATATGGTAAAGATAACTCAACAATGAATATTTGAAAACTCATCTAAAATTATATACAAATATGTTTTCAGGAATATTTATGAACATTTTCTTATTTTTACCTAATATAGTTATGATGATATCTTGGAAAAAATTATATCTTGAGTCACTATTTATGGATACCAATAGAAAAACCAATTTGAAAATAATAATTGAAATTTTGGTGATGAAATTTATCTAAGGGGGAAGAATAAAATGCCCTAAGATTTTAGTAGGTGTTTTCTTTTAAATAAATACTACATTGAGTACATTTTAAAACATGTGTGACTAAATTAAAATGATTCGTGACATTTATCTAATAAAAAATACACCTTTATTAAATAGAAATATAATTGTATATAATGATACTTAAATTGTAATATTACATTTTGAATGATTAATTTTAATTATTACATTATAAATAATTAATGTGATATGACAAAATCATTTAATGTTAACAATGATTTTTTTTGCAAAGAAATTTTTTTATGGGTTATGTGTTTTAATAAATTAATCTTATTTAATGTAAATGAATTTTTTCACTGATAAATTAAAATTCAATTGATATTAAATGGTATTACAACAATTGATGTCTAAAAATTAATTTTTTCTCTAAACTTTTTTCTTTATATTAAAATTTTTAAAGTTAAATATAAATTTTTTACAATTTTGATTATTATGAATCTATCTTCATTTTTGAATTAGAAATTTAAAATTTATGTTAGGGTGGATATTTGGAATTTTCTAGAAATATTTATTCTAAATGGAATAATTAAAAATGTTTATTTTATAAAGACCATAAATTTTATGACATCATTATGATATGAGCATGACCTAAAAATTTGTGATAATATTTTCAAATCCAAATAATTGATAGGATTTTTCTTAATTATGGGTTTAACATAATTTTATATATAAATAATAATTGTAAAAAATAATTAATATATTTAAACATTACCTTAATTCTTATCTTGATGTTTTAAAACACAAATTATTTGAATAGTATAGAAAATAAATTTGAAGATATTTGTTCTGAAAGAATATTTTAATAATTGATTTAAAAAACATAAATATATCATAAGAGGAAAATTTTATGATTAATGGTCTAATATATCGACCATGGATATAGATTTATACACTCTTAATATTTAAATTTACTTTCAATTCCCATAAATATTTATTATTTGAGAAAAAACCAATTATTCTTTCCTGTGAAAGAGAACTCAATATAACCTATCTAACAGAACATATGAGTTCAATTTTCTTAATAAAATATTCCTAAAATGACTCTATAAACGTTAAATACCATGTTTTCAATCCCCTAGTGTAACCATAAACCTCTTCCCTGAGGGCCTTAACTCTAATTAAACTGAGGATATAAAAACAAAGGATAATCATATTTATTGAATTATATCAAATTTCATTATAACTAAAACTAATTTAAATATTTTATAATCCTAATAAAATAAATAAATTAGTATATTTAACATAATTTTTTTTTATTATTAAATAAATCTATTTTCTGACTCCACATTTAATGTAAAATGAAAATAAAGTTCATTCGTACATAGGAACTGTCATCTCCCTTAACTGATGTATTTTATTTTTTATCATCACCTCTCATGAGATGTTATATATAAATATTTAATAAATATATATTATATTTATGAAATAATTTTTATTCTTTATTAGTAATATATTATCTACATTATTACACTAAAATCAATTGGATAATGGAAACATCGCTTATACATACATGTAGACTACCACCTCCATGAGTGACGTATTCCATTTTTAATCCTCATATTACAGAGACGCATATAAAATTATGATCAGTGTAAAAAAATGATAATTATAACATGTTTATAATTATGGATATTGTGGTACTATAGCCACATTTGACTTTGGTCAATATACCTTAGTTATTTTAAATGTTAAGGAATAAACGACCCCAAAAAATATGACAAAAACATAACTATTTTAGTAACTAAATATAACATGGTAATAAATAAAATAGATGGAATAATAATAAGTCCATTAACATGATAATGGTTCTTAATAAATTATATCATTACTATAATTGTGTTGTTTACTAAATTAAAATACGTATGTGGGGTGTCAGGATATGAGGTTATGGAATATCAACTCAGATTTCATTCTTTGGGACATGTTTCGTATTATGAATCCATTTTTCATAGATACTATAATATTGGAATATTATATCATGATTCAACATTATTCTTGGAATTTAATGTTCTATATCATATTTTATCCTACATTTTATTTTTATTCAAAAGTTAAAAAAGTTCTAAGATAATTTTCATTAAAACATTATTTTAAATGTTTTAAACACTAAGTCTTCAATGTACTTATTATTTTAAATTTCTCAAGAAAATTATTCATTATACATTAAAGGAATGATTAATTTAATTTTAAAATATATTTAATTTATTTATAATGGTTTAAAAATTTAACATTTCAATGTTTTTCATAAGAGTTATTTTGAATTTCAATAAAAATGTGAAAAACAAATGTTTATTTTAACATTTACTGCATGACCACAGTTTCACACAATTATAGCTGTTAATAATTATAAGGATTTGTTTAAAAATTTCATGGGATTTTCTAAGAAAATTTTATTCCCATTATTATGTGATTTTTTATTTTTAAAAACAATCCCAAAGGTGAAGGATACGTCTTCTTATTTTCAAATCTACTTATTAATGTCATTTTGAAAGTTTTTTTTCATATTTTTCAGCATTCTAAAATTTTGGAAAATTAGATAGTGGTGTTTCATAGAAATTTAGACCATATCTAGACATACAAATTTGATTCAAGATCTGGTATATATTCACCATAGGGTAATAACCCTGAAAACTTTTGCTTGTGAATTAACTTAATCCTCACTCAGGGAACAACTAGTGAGGATAACTATACAAATAGTTTGAAACTCCAAGGTTATATTGTTTAGATATTTCATATTATTATTTAAAAACGTTATAAATTATTTCAATATAGTTTCTCTATAAACCTTTATCTCCAGTTTGAAAAAACTATATACTCATCATTATATATAGTGTGAACATATGGAAGATTATTAAAAAAAATTATTCCATTGATAGAGAAGATATTGAAATCATGTATACTCAAATAAATATGGATATTTATTGAATTTTAAAATAAGAACTCTTTTCTTTCATGATGTGAAAAATCATTTACTTTTCATCAGTTTTCAATTTAAATAAAAAAATACGGCTTAATGTAAATGTCATTTGAGGTTGTGGAGGTATCAATGGTGTTTGGGGCTTGTTTGAAGATCGGAACCCATCAGTTGGGTATAAAATTTTTTGGCACAAGGTTAGTAAAAACCGTATAGGGTAGAAAACATAGTGAACTATAACCATGTGAGGCTGATTATTGGTGTACAAAAGTTTATACGGTTGAACAAGCTGTGGGATTTCAGGTGAAAAGTCATGAAAACAACTAAAGAATTTTGACGATGTAGTTTCACATGTTTTGCACATGGTTAGTCAAATTGTGAATAAAAATACTGTGTGGTTCCCCTTTATTAATGTAATGGGTGCACGATTCATTCACTATTGGGCCAACCGTAAAACCGAAAAAATATTGTGAAATTACAAATTTTACCCAAATTAAGTTATTAAATCAAACATATTTTTCTTATTCTTCACTGTGGATAGCTATTTATTTTGGAGAGCCCATTTGTAACCTAATCGAGGAAGTCAAATATCTCCATCATTTGAGCTTAGAGTCATGATTTGTTCATCTCATTGGATCTAAATTGTTAATATATCTATTCGTTTTGTGTTGTTTCTCATTATGTTTGGACTAATCGTTGATATTTAGGTGTAAGCTAAATTTTCCTATTATTAGGTTTTTTATCCATTCACTAATTAGTTATGATCTGAGTCCAAACAAGAGCTAAAACTGGATGATCTATTCACTAAAAATCTACAATTAGTGGCCTCATGATTTTCATTTAATGTCAAAGAGTTTATATATGACATTGTGGTGTGCACCCAATTATTAGAGCGGAACTTTTGAAATGGAATTCAATCATTGGATTAAATTTATAGGTGTGGAATATGTAATTAAATAAACCTAATGATAAATTAGTAAATTTTAAGGAAAATTATTTGGATCCACCCCTTATGTGATTTTTTTAATTAATTGGACCACCATGGATAGTGATTGAATTTGGATACCCTCTACGTGTGACTGTTACCCCTTTGAATGGGATGATTAATGTTGAATTTTCAATTGTAATGTAACTAATTTTTAATTTGAATTGTGATATGAGTTTTAAATTGAAATTATAATGAAATCATAATTGAATACATGCCCCTAGACTCATTCCATATAATTTTTTGTCGAGGTATGAGATTAACTTATAATGAAATACCCATGTGAGTTAAATGTAGGCTAGTCCTTTTAATCATAGTATATTACATGATTAATATTTTAAGGTGACTTTGAATTGAAATGAATAAGGTGATGACCTTGATAAAAATAAATTAATTGTATTAATTTCTTATATGCCTTGGGTGATACATCAGTTCTTATTTGAAAGCCATGTATGGAATCATATAGATTCTAAATAGCTTTTAGTTGAGTGATACTTGGACTCTTATTAAGGATTTCCATGGAAGGACTCAAGTGGGCTTACTATTATATATTTAGTGATACATTGGCTCCTTATACATTTCCAATGATAGACTCAGAGGGTAGAGGATCATATAAGCCATTAGTGAAACTTTTTCTTCCTTTTTGAACTAGTGTGGATCGAATCGAGGGGATGTGTTTTTACACCACACTTGAGAGATACCAGAATTGCAATAAGGAATGAATAGGAAATTCTTCTTGGTTTCATGGTTCATGGTACATCTGGAGTTATAATTGGATTCCAAATTTGTAATTATAAGAACATGTCCATGTTCTTAATTGAATAATGATTGGAATGATTAATATGATGTGTCTGCTAAGCAAAATAACATGCTTGGATTCATCATAAGACTTATATTATAATGGTGGAATGATTATGAAATCTTGATTACATATCTTTATAGGCAATGTTGGGACACAATCCAGGCCTTGAGAATTATCTATAATATCATATAAATTAACTAAATGAAATTTACCATTAAAATGAGACATGGCTGGAAGATAATTGAGAGACATTCTATCTAAGAAATAGCAGGTAGGCGATGTTGGTGTCTATGATAACCTGGACCATTATGAGTCATTTAATTTCAATATTTCATTACATACTATGTTACTTACTTCAAAATTTTATTATTGTATATTCACTGACTGGTCGGTACTAGACATTGGGTGGATGGCTACTGGGAGTATATCTCACACCTAATTCAGGTCATCAATGGTACTCAAACAAATTATATGATTTCATGTATGGATAGTGGATAGCACCCCACTACGGTTTCTTTATTTCTTCTTACGAGCAGGGGAGAGTGAGACATAACTGAGGCTCATGATGAAAGATAGATAGTATTTGATTTTTATGAAATTTTGATTCATGTATTTTACTGATTCCATGTTTAAAAATATTTGGATATTTTTATAGAAACACGACATGTGTCGTCATCATATGTATTTGAGATTACATATAGAATTATTTATATATTAATGTGTTATTCATTTATCATATTTCTAGTTGATTTACTAATTACACTACTTCTCTGAAATTTAATTTTTATTGTGCTACACTCTAGTGATGAGGGAAGAGTCTCCCTGCTGACACACCTAGTCCCTCACTCCTCGTTAGTAGCCTCTAGAAATTGTGGAGACATTTTAAGTCAATATGGCCCATCGAGCATGGGGCACCTTAGGTGGTATCCATGTACGGGACACTATGAACTTTATTCATAGGGTTATCTTTTCATCCATTATTATTGAGTTAAAATAGGTTTGTGATTAATAATAATTCTAATTTTTTAATGAGTTCTTCCTAGGAAAAGTTATCCCTCATATGGGAAAAGGCCAAATTTCCTTGATTAACATTGTTGTTTTTTGGTTCTTGACTATTATTATTTATTTGATTCCACTATTGGGTGATACACTTGAAAGGTGATGCTATTATTGATATTATTGTGGAATTTATTGTGTTTTGACATAATGAGATGAGGGTTTTCCATATGATGCATCATTTTAGGGACTTTTTAGAAATCACACACAATTCATTATGTCATCCCCTTGATTCCATACTAATGTGTTAGGTTTTGTAATAGTTATACCTAAAATGTGATACATATTTTGTTTAGGGGTTTCATAAACATTGTTGGTACTTAGAGTAATTGTTGTAAAATAATTATTGTTTTATTTATTAGGATAAATCAAACACCCTAAGTATTCAATTGTGACATACTGATTAATAGACCATGATTCGCATGGACTGGAACATGTTATGATGTGAATTAAGTGGATCCCATATTTTGATTCAAGAAGATTATGGTCCTTATCAATTAGAATTTTGTAGAACTTTTGTTGAACAATGTTAAAATGAATTTTTGTATAATTTAAATGAAATAAGAGTAAAATGAAAACTGGAATTTTTCAGAGTAGAGAACATTACCCATACCCAACCATAGTAGCGGTCAGTTGGTAGTATCTATTCATTTTATATATGTATATTACATCATCTAGACCTAACTCATGGACCACGAAGTTGTGTGTGTTTATTATATATGAAGGCTTGTACCAATCATATTTTAGTATTTTCACTTTAAGATATTAATTTTGATAACCTTCATGATCAAATGTGTGAACTTGAAATTTGTAGAGGTATTCCACCATGACATCCTCCAGTCATGCAACAGGAGGGTGGTATCAATCATGCTTCAGAGGGGATTGGCCAGGGGATAACGGTAGGTCCTCCTATAGTGCATATTGTGGAACCAATTTTTGTTTCAGACACAGGTTCTGAGGCATAGTTATTTGAAGGCATTATGTGATTCTTGAAGATAGTTCAGGGAGCACTCTGACCTACCATGACTATGGCTGAGTTAACGTGTGAGTTCAGAAAGCATCATCCACCGACATTTTCTAGGTATGGAGGAAAACATTTTGTAGAGATATGTATAGAGTTCATTCAATCTATCTTAGGGAATCTTGAGATTCCTCCAAAAATGAGTGTCTAACTAGCGATATATATGTTGTGTGACTCCACCAAGAGATGGTGGGATTTTTTTACCCATATGGATCATCATCAAAAGATGTCATGGGGATATTTTCATCTAAGATTCTATGATTAATTCTCTCTCAATTCATTGAGTTCTGATAAAGCATGATAGTTCATTCACATGGACTAGGGAACATTATCATTTATGGATTATTAGGCCTGTTTTACAGAGATCCAATTCTTCTCACCAATTTTGATGGGTGATGAGATATCTAAAGCTAGATGATTTTAAGATGGACGCGTGTATGATATAAAATCAAAAGTCAATGTCTTTTTACTGACTAACATTTCTATAATAATGAATCATGAGTTTGTTATAGAGTGTTACCTGAGAGAGGCTGGGGGCTGTCTTGGGTGGTTATTTATCTAGATCTAGTGCTACATCAACTAATAGTTGAATGTATCATCTAGAGATTCCATGTGGTGATATTAGTATCCCCACTACATACTCGAGTAGCCAAGTGAGGTTCCAGTAGTGTGTTAGACAAGGATATATGAGGCCTTAGGATATAATATACCCAGTTAAGTGTTGATATTGTAGAAAGATACTCCATCTACAGTGATCTTTCATAACATTTACTTATGCATCTACTGGGAGAGGTTTTGAATTGACTCAGTGTGTAGGAGAATGGTCAGTAGCTTCTCATATGGTAGTGACCCTGAGTACAACTAGGTGATCAGGAAAAGGTGGTGCTCATGTTCGTGATATCCAAACCTCAGTTTGGCATCATTAGTGGAGTGGATCTATTAATGGTAGTCGATTATTTTCATTGGACCATTGGTCATGCTAGATATATGTAGTGCAATAGACACAAAAGGCGTAGGATTCCATACCTTCTACATTGAGATTCATTACTCAAGTTTCTACTACTATAGTGTCTGATCTTTTTAACATAGTCACTTATCATAGATTTATATCCATCCCCATTACAGAAAACCCTAGGCTCAGTGTTTAGTGTTTTGATGGTGTAATTATGTTTGACACTCTATTGGGGATTTAAATAGATGATTTACATCAGTGAAAAGAATTCCCCTTGAGATTTTCAGGTTGCACTTTATATGGGAAATCGTTTTCCTCAACATGACAGGTTTTTATATCATTCTTTGGATGGACTGGTTTCTTCCTTGTCATTCTTTCATTGATTTGTATCACTATAGGGTGACCATTAAATAACCATCATGTGAATTTTTTATTCATAATTATGAATGGGATGTCTACACGAGTTGATATGGACCCAAGCATCATAGGTTTTGTGGGATGATAGACTAGATTGCGAGTTTATATCTAGATAGTCAGGGAACACATCTAGAACATTTCCCCCCAATAGTTGATATTTTTAAGGATGTTTTTCTATATTTATTTTAATGATTTACACTATAGAGATAGGTATAGTTCTCTATCGATCAAGTTCTTAGAGCTAAACCAGTTTAAATTCCTTCTTACAGGATAGCTACTATTTAGGTGTTGGAGCTCAAGATCCAACTATAGGATTTAGAGTCCAAGGGTATTATTTGAACCAGTACTTATCTATGCAGTTCACCATTCCATTTTTTTAAAAAAGAAGATGAATGTCCCAATTTATGTTTATATTACATAAAATTAATCCAGCTAATGGTTAAAACCTCTAATGTCTACCTTGGATAGATTACCATTCTTATCAGATCAAAGGAGATTATGAGTTCTTAAAAATGATTTGAGATCTGAATATCATCAGGTGTGTGATAGAAAAACACACATACCTTTCATAGCCTTTCATATCAGTTATGATATATATGAATATTTGTTTATTCCATTCGACCTCACAAACGCACCCACTACATTAAAGGCTCTAATAAACCATGTTTTCCATAATTACATGTCTTATTTGTTGTAGTATTCATGAAAAACATCTTGGTGTATACTTAAACACTACAATATCATGCCAAACACATGATACCATCTTGAATACATTGTGAGTGCATTTCTTTTATTTTAATCCCACAATGTGCCAATTATGGATGGATCAGATCCACATTATGTATCACATTTTCTCAGATGCATAAGTGTCAATTATCCCAATGAAGTTGAGATCTATAAGTTCCTAAGAGAATCCCTAAAACTTATTTAAAGTAATAAGTTTGGTGGGGATAGATGGTTTTTTAATGTGCTTCATAGGGGATGTATCGCCCCTATCATTTTCCAGTAATATGAATGACTAAGAAGGTTGTGAGGTTTGTAAGGTTGGATGCATGTTATTAAGATTTTAGGAGTACAAAGGTAGATGGAATTCATCACTAATACTGCATTTTTAGAGTCAGGATGTAGTTACACTATTTACTGTTATGCATCGGGTATTAAGAAAGGAGAAGTACATATGTAGGTAAAAAGATTAATGGTGTTTGGGTCTTGATAGTTGAGGATCCACAAGAGAAATTACCTAATTCATAATCTCAAGTAAGTTATAGTTGTTCATGCATTCTGCATTTGGAGACATTACTTATTTGGAAGGTGTTTTGGGGTGTACACGGGCCAAAAATGTACACAATGAGATCATAATCATAAGTAGTGAACTTAGGTTGAATACATATAGTATTTAGACTTCTACCTAAATTTTATGGAAAATCTAGTTGCTCATGTACTAGAAGGA
The DNA here is from genome assembly GCA_963277665.1 of Viscum album. NCBI lineage: Eukaryota > Viridiplantae > Streptophyta > Magnoliopsida > Santalales > Viscaceae > Viscum > Viscum album. The sequence continues at coordinate 1,084,463,284 of OY728119.1, forward strand.
GGACTCAGATATAGGGAGTGCAGTAGGGAAGTAGCGAGTGGATGTTTATGTCATTTTTCATTAACATGCGCTTTGATGTGAATGATAGTCACTGATGGACTTATCATTCATCCATAGTTGGTACCTCTACTATAAATGATATAGTGAGGATTACACAACTATTAGATTTTGAGGGCCAAGTCAAATGAAAGAGTGTGGAAGGGGAGGACCCTCATCCTAGTTGGACCATATGTGAAGATAAAATTTACATGTTCATTGTCTCATATGGGTATCAGTTGACATGCATGAGGAGATGATATAATTCTTTCATCTTTATCTTGGTTAGTGAAATCTAGAATCACTAGGATGTTTCAGCTTCTACATAACAAATATTGGTTATCGAGTTTGAAAAGAGATGTAGATAATTTTTTCATGATATTTTCAACCTGTTAGCAAGTGAAGGTGAGACACTAGTGACTAGACAGAAATTTACAGTAGTTACACATTCCAAATCTGAGTTGGAATAATGTCATGATATATTTTTTGATAGGTTTACTGAGGTTTCCTTGAGGTAATGTTGTCATATGGTTTGTTGTTGATAGACTCATAGAGGTTTCACTTTTGTAATTGATTTGGTATACCTTCAGTGTCCATGATCTTGGAAGGTTTTATATTTGTGAGAGAGTAAGACTTCATAGTCTCCCTCGTACTATCATTTCTGATAGCGATGTCTGATTTACCTCAATATTCTTGGAGGTGATGCAGAGGGTGTTAGGTAGACTGGTGATACTGAGCACAACATACCACCCTCAAATTGTTGTTCATTCAAAATACATGATACATGTGTTTTAGTACATGTTGTTATCATGCATATTAGTTTTGGGGGGATCTTGGGAGAGGAACATAGCCTTGGTTGAGTTCTCCGACTACAAAATATTTAATGCTACTATTCATATTGCACCTTATGAGGTTTTCTACATTATTCCATAATAATCACCCCTACACTGGTTAGAGGTATATAAGGAATCTACTCATATATCTGATCTCATTTAGGAGACTTCATATTACATTTCATTGATTTATAAATGGATGGATGCAGCATATTCTTGATAGAAATCATATGCCAATTACTGCAGACAAAATTGAGAGTTTAAGTTAAAGGATTGGGTTTTTTAATAGTTTTTCCAAGCCTGGGACATTGGAGGATCAGTAGACATGGTAAAAGTTCACCACAATATGTTGGCCCATTCGAGATTCTGATGAGATTTGGGTCGACAACCTATCGATTATGGATACCTAAGAGGTATCAATAGATACACAACATTATCCACATATCTCAACTACATCATTATCATTAAGAATCATCTAATTATTTTCCACATGATATGGTTGTGTTATAGGTATATCCCTCCTTTAATGGGAAACTGATATGTATTATTGATATTAGCATGATAGTTCTTCGAGGCTGGTCAGTTCCTCTAGTAATAGTGCTATAAGATCCTAACTATTTATCATATGAGACCTAGGAGCGGGAGGTTATTGAATGAGAATAGTGGCTATAGTTATTCCCATATTATGCTTCCCCACCCTTTGAGGTGAAATTCTAGTTCAAATTTCATTAAATGAGGAATTTTTTGATAACATGGTTCTTTTTTGAGGTATAGAATAATTTATATACCATCAATTTTAATTTAAATATTTAAATACAGCCTAATATGAATATACATTAAGTTCATGAGGGTATTGAGTGTTTCTAGTGCTTTTTTAGAGCCCACAGCCTATCTTTTGGGGTAAAAAAGGCATGGTTCCTGGTTACTACAATATATGTAGGGAAACACTCATGGTTACTTCAAAAAGACTAACATTGGACAGTGGTGAAATACAATATGCATGGGTACCCAATCCATGTGATTTGGTGTGCATGGTCTTCTGAGAAACTACACACTTTTAACATTGTATTTTCACACAATTTATACATAGTTAGTTAAACTATGCATACAAACCATGTTGGGTTCTTATTTACTATAGTAAATAACTCAAGGTTGGCACACATTTTCCCAACTCTGTGGAATACCATGTGATACAAAAATTCATGGAAAATTACCAAAATTTCCCTAATTAATATATTAATTAAAACTTATATTTTCATATTCTTCACTTTGGAAATCCGTTGAGTTTGGAGAGATTTATGGATTACCCATAATAGTAGTGGATGATATCCACCATCCAAGATCAAAATCTATAGTCATTCTTCTCGATGGATCTACATTGGTTAGATCTTCATTAATTTTTTGTCCTTCCCCATTTGTTTCTTTACCGGTTTTATTAACTATGTGAAAGAATACATTTCTAATTAATATGATATTCATACATTCTTCAATTTTCCAATGATCTAATTTGAATGAGGAGATGATAACGGATGTGAAATATACTATGAACCAACAATAGGTGGTCCCATTATATTCTTGAAAAGTAGAAGGGTTTATATATAAATCTTTGTTTCATGCAACTAATTATCAAAGTGAATCCCCTGAAATGCAATTTAATAGTTGATTTAAACTGATAGGTGTGACCAATGTAATTAAGAAAACTCATTGCTAAATTAATTAAGGTTAAGGATATATAATTTTAACCACCCCTTGGGTGTGTTTATTAATTGATTAGGCCACCATGGTTTGTGATTGAATTTAGATACCCTTGAGGTGTTCCTTTTACCCCTATGATTGGGAACTAGAATATAGAATTTTTAATTGTAATTTAATTTATTTGTAATTTTAATTGGATATAGTTTATTGTTAATACATTAAACATTAAGAAACATTATCTCATTTAGTCTATAAGTAAATAATATTTTTTGTTTTTTGAGTATTTGTAATATAAAATCTACTTTGAAATACTCTATAACCGGGTATTTCTATATGGAGAAAGATCTCTCCTCCCCCCTCTTGAGGATTTATGGAATTTGTTTTGTTGAAAAAAGTTATAGAAAATTAAATTAGCATGAATATTAGATGTAACTTTATTTCAATTACCATAAGGAATGAAATTTTCATCATGATTATAATGAGGGGGCTGATGAATTTACATAGATGACCACAACAAGCTTCTTAATAGTAAAGAAGTAAAGGGTATATTAAGTCAGTCATGTGAGCATATTCCATATCAATTCAATTAAATTTTTTAGAATTCACACCTTGGAAGATCTGTAATTCATGTTCATGTTTCTTAAGAGTCCCAAGATGATGATATGACTTTGGTGGAAATAATTTATAATTTATTGAGTTACCTTAATGGTAATCGCAGTTATTGTAGAAGAGGTTTGTATCTAAATAATGAGACAATGTGGGTGAGTGGTCGAAGGATTTTTTCTTCATTTTACCCATATTATATGCCTCAATGCTTATTAATATGGATGAAAATTAGTTCAAAAAATATTTATAAATTTATAGGATAATTGTGATAAAGACTATTAAAGAATAATTCCTAATAATGGGTGGTGAATCTTTTGATGTTTCAACTTCATCAAAAACAATTTATCCAAGAAATAATCATTGATCATATGATTCAATAGTTTATACAACCATAGGGTACATAAATACAATCCTTCTTGATCAAATCTCTATGTTTTAGATGGATTTGGGATAGATAGTTTTGATAAATCTTATCTCTAAAGGAAATAATGAATCAAATCACTAACATAGGCCTTTGATTTATCAAGATTTTATTATATTTGGATGTTATGTCCACTATTGTTGAATAGGCTTAATGTCCTCATAATATTTCACTTTCTGCCAGATTAAAAATTCATTTCATAAAAAAATATTCCTCATAATAACATCCATAACAAAGATATTGTTCTTGGATTTATCATATTAATAATTCTAAAATTTTAAATGAGTGTTTTAAAACTAGTGAGAATTAGGGTTGAAAGAGAGTGGGTTAACAGAAGATGATGAACCATGTCTAGTCATCTTCTTATAATCTAGTATAGGGCTCCGTGGAGGTTTCCAAATAAGCCTGAGATACTACACCAAATGGTGGGTCGTGGAATTTTTTATAATCTGAATAGAATAGGATTGATAAAGAATAATTTCATTATAGTTTAGGAAATAAAAAATAGAATAAACAATTATACACCACTAGATACATTCTAGTATCTTTAATAAAGGGACATTTGTAGATTTCTTCTTAAAGATATGGGAAGAAACTCAAGCACCATTAAAACTATACCTCTGTTATAAATCCCTTTATTACATGGTAAATATGAAATAATACTAAAATGAATGATCCTGATATTATTTAATTATAGAGGTTTGAAAAGGATCTTTGTGCTAAGATAACAAAATAACCATTGGAAGGAAAATAATGGGGATTTTGTTCAATCATTTTTTCAATGAAACTAAAGTATTTGTATAAAATATTTTGAAATATGTTGAAGGTGGAAAATAATTGAGGTTATGAAATGTGAAATCATGTTTTACTTAGAATATAAGTTCATGTGGATGGAGTTGATGGAACCACTTGTTCTAGATAAAACTAGTATAATAAGGTTTCTATCACATCTGTACATGCATTTTATAGATGTGGATAGTGCATCTTGTACTTTTTATGACTTTTTTATGGTATCAAACATCAAATTTATATCCACCTAAGGATTTCCCTATCTTTATTCTACCCTATATGGTGAATAAAAATCCAAAAAATAATAGAATTTCTTGAAATTGACTGTTGGACATGGATATTGAGGTATTTTTTCACATGGAGTGTTCATATTTTCTTATGTGTTAAATCTATATTTTGGGTATATGTTCTATAGATTTGAACTTTATATATATATATATAAAGTCATTACTAGTTGTTGTGACTAGCCCCAATAATCTCAGAGTCGGTTTCTACTATCATTACATTGGCATCATTTCAAGGAATTAAATCCTTAAGGAATGAATATTTTATAAGTCTTGGTAAACCATATACATACATGATTCATGTATAACAAATGAATAAACTATTTACATTATATATTTTTATTTTTAGTAAAACATTATTCCAACTACAATATAATTTCGTATAATTCTTAGTATACATTATGGAATCCTATGGAATAATGGAAGTATGGGTGAGATTAAATGCTTAGTATTGGTCAAGTATATGGGAAGAAATACTAAATCAATAATAATATTCAAAATGAAAATGTAATATTTAAATACACATTCCATGAATTCAAAAAAACTGAGATGAATGTTTGTAAAAAAATATAGAAAGTTAAATAATTAAAAAAACATTCTATTTAAGGCATAATCAATAACAATAAATATAATTTTTTTGTAAATATTTTATACAGTTTTTTTAATTTACATATCCATGATAAATGATATATATAATTAGAGGAAATTAAATGTTTGATGATCCTAGAAAATTGAATATTTCAAGGGGATTAAAAAATGAATCAAGGAAGAGAATAAAAATATTATCCAAGGATAAATCAATCAAAACCCATCTATAGGAATAATTAATATGGTTATAATACAATATAAAGTAATTTTATAAAAAATAACGCTTTTCTTAATTTATGAATCAAAATATTACAAAAATATCCTTTAAATCACTCTAGAGTAAAATATCCTTCTATTTTGAAAAACATTTTCTCTAAAAATAACAATAAAAAACATATAGAATTATCTAAAGGGTGAAAATAACTTCAATAAACAATTTTAAAATGTTATAAACATTTTTACAAAACATGGTTTTGAGTGAAATAGATCTCTCAATAATGAGACGAATGAAGGTAGGTTTTATAAAAAACATTTTCTAAAAAAATTATTTACTAATGTGACGTTAAATCATACTATTTCTTGAAAAAGTAAATTAATAACCCTATGATAATAAAAAAGAATTATTTATTAAAAAATTATCCAATAATTTCATTTAATTTAAATTCAAGAGTAAATAATCCCGAACAAAATGAGAATGTGAAGTAAACCCTTGAAAAGACCATAATGTTGATGCGATAATAAATCAATGAATACATTATGTGAGTCAAAATTTAAACCCACATAAAAAATTTTAAATACAACGTGATATAGAAAAATAGATCTTAAACACACAATCATATAATATTAATTACAATGAAGAAGTAATATATCCCAATAAAAAGGAATAAGGTTATGAAATTCTTTACTACTTCATAACTTTCAATTAAGATCCCCTTATAATAAATAATTTAAATAAAAATAAAAATACTATTATTGTAAAATAATTCATGATATGATATTTTAAAATATGTTTTACATGCACCACACAAAATAATTTAGTGATGAATATGACATTTATCACTCATATGTAAACAACTGAGATGAAATTTCTATTAACATGAGTTTCTTTTCTAGTGAACATCCATTAACCGCATTTATATTGATTTTTAGAATATCAAAAAATTAAAATTGAACCATTAAAATATCTATAATTTTAAATATTAACTTATTATAATTTTTAATTACCATTTTTAAATAATCTTTCCTTATTTTCACTATTTAATGTGTTAATTTCCTAGTTTATCGGGTATGTTTTACTTGTTATTTCAATTCATATTACATAGATCATGATTTAATCATATCCATAATTTAATAAATGATGAAAATTTTATATCTATCCCATATAAATGTACTTATAATAATCTATAATATTTGTAGATAGAAAATTGAAAACCCCATTCATGGGGACGGTAGGTTGTACGTACGCATGAAGGCTACTACCACTTCTTTTTTTATTTTGAAAAAATAAATATAAATGATATATATATATATATATTAATTCTAGTATAATATTTATGTAATTTATTTCACAAAATTTTATTAAAATCATCCTTTATATGCTCCACGTATAGCATGAACGAGTCATATCACTTGGAGGAGAAGGTTGTCCACACTTCTAAATATGATGGTATCCTATTTAAAAAAAAACTGAAATCATGAAGGTATTGGGTATATAAAAATTTATGAACAATTAAAAAAGGTTATTATCATATATATCACATAAAAATAGTCTATCCATCATTATTCCTAACCATGGGAGGTTGTAAAGGGAAAAATGAATGACGTCATTTCCTGAGGTGGTAGTTCGCCGTACACAAATGGTAAGTTCGTTACCCATTTGATTGATGTCTGTGTAAATTTATGAATAAAAGAACATGAAAACATATCTTTATAGTTAGGATACTAATTTTATTATATAATTATCTAATAAAAATAAATTTAGTGGTCGTGAAACAAGTAAAACATAAATGAACATTGATGAGTGTTAACACTTTTTCGGATAAGTCATTTTGGTTTGTAATATGGGGATTCATTTGTTTACATTATACCCATGTTTATAATTATATTATGATAGTAAATATTATGGGTGATTAGTTTTATAGATTTATGGTCAGAATAATTTATTTATAGGTGTTAATAAGTTGTATGGGTGAGGGGATTTTTATAATAGAGGAGGAGAGGAGATTTTGTAAATATAAAAAGGAAAACACTGTTGAGAGGTCTCATTTACATCATGTTTCTCCAAAAATTAGAAAAAATTAAATAAAATGGAGTATAAGGTTTAAATATTTCTATAAAATGGATTTTTGAAATGTTTCTAGGTTATTTTTGCCCTTAACATTACGGTTTAGTCCCTTGTTAAGATAATTTTTCTCTTAATAATTGTAATTAATTTTAATTACATTCACTAATATTTAAGTCAAAAAATAATTTGACCATATCATAAATTATAATTTATGGTTATTAAAAGTATTTGATCAATTTTTTCATATTCAATTAACATAATTTGAAGAATTTAATTAAAAACTAATCACATAGAAGGGATTATAAAGAATGTTTTTAATGTATAAATTCTCACAAGTGTGAAATATTTTAATATCCAATATCATTGTTAAATTGAAACAAATGATCTATATTAGATTATATAATGTATTATTGATATTATATGACTTTGAATACAATTTAAAATATTTTTTCCATATAAATATATTAAACGAAGAAGCAGTTTTCATTTAAAATTCATTATTATTTCACTATACATAAAAAATTAATCTTCTCATAAAATTACCAAAAACATATCCTCACAAAATGGTGATATTATAAATTCTAAAATTATCTTTATTTTGAAAATAAAATATATTAATGTTCCAAAATTTTAGATTTAAAATAGGTTCACCATAAAAAGTTGGTGAATTACCTTTTAAAAAAATACAACTTTCAAGTATTAAATTTGATTTATTATTATCTTATGATAGTAAAATATATTAGATGAATGTCAAAAAAAAATATTGATTAATATATATATATTTTTAATATCATTAAATAAAATAATTTTATTTAATTTAATATGATAAACGACTTTTTAGAGCATTAAAATAGTTTTTTATAAAATCATTCCCATTATATTTATTTGGTTTCTATATTCATTTCTTATTAATTGGTAACCAATGATTTAATTTTATAATTTTATAAACCATGTATTTTAATATGATAGTTAATATTATTTATTACCACAAATCTAATGACCAGGTGTTATCTTATTTTATTAAATAACAATATTTTACTAATATGTTGTGGTTTGGTTAAACTCGGTCTTGAGTGTAATGAAAGACATTAAAGAAGCACATTATTGTTTTTGATTCATGTCAACTTAGTATCAGGTGAATTGAAATCTATATCAAAGACTGATTTTATTTAAAATATTAATTATATTGTAAATTCATTGAATATTTTATTCCCTTACATGCTAGGTGTTTCATGACATCCACACTATCGAATACAATGTTCCTCGTTTTTAATTTTGGGGCGTTAAATTCTCCCCACCATAAAATAATTACATCCTTGAAATTTTAACTATATACTTGAAATATATTGTTTGATATTTCTAACTTTCAAATCCCCCATTTTGATATGGATTCCTAAAAATCATCTTGAAAAGATAGAATGGGAATTAAAAAGGACAAATGGAATAACATATAATTAATTCTCTAAATATGAGAACAACTGTTTCAAGTGAAAATATAGAATCATATGAATGATGTAAATATTTATAGTGAGTAATTTAGGTCATAAATCATATACAAGTTTATTATTAATTGAAATTTGTGGTCCTAAAATCCATTAATATGTTATTATTTAAAATACCATCTATTAAAAAAAATTAATGAATTAGAACTAAATTTTTTTGATCATTTTCCTAAAGTTGAGTAATTGTTTTACGTCATAAGAATATAAGGAAATATAATTGATTTATTTCAATTTCATATATATAATTTTATATTTTTTTCTTCAATACACTTCTGATTCATCCATTTTTTTCATTAAATATATATCCTTGAATGACCCCACCTCCTTGAAGCGCTATAAAATTAATTAAAAATGTTAAAATACTCTTAAAAAGTCATTATATTTGTCTATAATTCTTCCCCAAATAAAGTATTTTAAATTAACTAATATATAAACCTAAAAAAGAAAACAGTAATAATAAAATGTTAATATTTATTCATAAAATTATTCATCTATAAAATTACATATTGACTAAGAAATTAAGTAGGTTAGTGGTGCGCATTAAACCCTTATTTTCCTTCTGTCATGGGTTCAAGTCCCATGGCCTTGCGGGACATGATGGGTTGTCACCCGATATAGAGGTTGTCTATTTCTAAAACCATATTAATAAAATTCATATGATGTTCCCAAATATGTATTGGAATTCCTTGAAAAAAGGTTACTCACTAAACTGTCATTTTACAAAGGTTTTCAACACAACCGTAATACATAAATACTTCATCCATTTTATCAATATAGGAATTTCCTATGTTTAAGGTTAAATATAGTCGATTCATTATTTTTATATAATCAATTCTTTCATATTGTTTTCTAAAATACTTGAAATTACCCTAAGAATATCCCCCAGGAGTTTCAAACAAGGTGCGTAATATGGAAATTGTTGTTTACCATGTCATGCTTGAGCCAAGCCCAACGCACCTCTTCAATGTTTTTACCCTAACATATATCTTTGAAATAATTACATCCTCTGGTAGTTTCTAAAGAGTCAATTATTTCTATAAATACACAAAACATATCTAACTTACCAAAATCCTAGTATGTTCTTCTTGACTTATCCTCAATGTCTTCCTCATAGTAATGTTCTCTTACATATTTTTCCAAAATATTTTTTCAAATATTGATACTAATATTGCTTTGAGACCATATTTTGAAACATGGATCTAGTAAGACCAGAGCCAATTTCTACTACCATTAAATTTTAATGATTATATGGAATCAAATATTGAACGATCTAAGAGTTTATTAGTCTTGGTAAACAAGATACATACATGAGAATAGTATTACAAATGAATACAATAACTACAAAATAATATTTTTCCTTCGAGGATAAATTTATTCATATTGTGATATCCTTTCATATCTTTCTTAATACACTTCATGGAATTATAGGGAAACAACCATAATAAATGTGATCTCAAATGCTCTATAAGGGAAAATTATAGAAGATGAAATAATGAATCAATGACAATAGCCAATATGGATAGGTAATAACCGAAGGCACAAGTCATGTAATCAATTAACAGATAAAGAAGTTGCCAAAAAATATTTCAAGGAAAATAATGGAAAACAAATTTCATTTAAATAACTAGATAAGGCATAATCAATATGAAAAATCAAATAACTGGAACACATGTCATTTAATCAATGAAATGAGAATGGAATGAATCCATAGATAATATCAATCCAAAACTCTCATGGATAATAATAACTAAATACTAAATAAAGGAAATGATAAATTATTATATGTCATGCTTCCAAGGAATATTATACCATTATCGTCAATACTATTTACAAGATAGATTATTATTCTACTATCAAGACCTTTCGAAGTACATTTTAAATCTATATTTAGAATCTTATCTTTTCTTCTTGAAAACGAACTGAAAGGGTTTTTTTCAACTGATTAAATCTTAAGAGACAACTAATACATCCATGGGATTACTTTAAATAGTCACCAACCTATTTTGAAATTTTCCCTATAAAACCGTATATATCTAATAATATATTTCATTCAACATAAATGTTCCTTATCAAGTATCTCTACTCATTAAAGGATATAGATTCATCAATATTTCCCATGATAAAAAAATAAAATTAAAAGTAAAAAAAATTATGTAAAAATGGTATATGGTTTATTCATTGATTATATCCATGATATATTATGTGGATAATTTTTGGAAATTCAATGTTCAATGATAATTGACAATTTTATATTTCAAGGGGACTACAAAAATAAATCAAGGAAGTGAATGATAGAACTATCATTGAGCACATAAATTGAAAACCATATATAGAAATAATAATGATAGTATCAATACAATATATCCAATGTGAATTAAAAATAAATGTCTTTTTCTTTGATTAAAGTTAATATTATAAAAAATGCCTTTAAAAAAATTCTTGAACAAAATATACCATTGTTTTAAAAAACCTTTTTGAAAAATCCATTTCATTGAAAATAACTTTTACAAACATAAATAATTATTTAGAGGGTGAAAATTTCAATAATAAATCGATTTTTAAACTTTAAAAACATTTAAAATACATTTTTTAAAAACTTGATTTTGAGGGAAAACATATCTCTGACTAAAGAGAAAAATTGAGTCTGGTTTTTTCTAAAATATTTTCAAAATAATTTTAATTAACATAAATTGGTAAATGGTATAATTACTTGAAAAGGGTCATGAAAAACCAGGGTATAATGAAATTAAAAAATTAATTAAAAAATATCCCTTAACTTTATATAATATAAATTCAAGTGTAAACAATCACGAAAAAAATGAGATTGTGAAGTAAACCCTTGAAAAGAGAAAAAAATTGTTATGATAAAAAATCGATGAATAGATTATGTAATTAAATTTTTTGACTAAATAAAACAAGAAGAAATATAAAAATATATATTAAAAATATATTAAAAAATAATCATAAAATATTAATGACAATAAGGAAGTAATATAACCCAATAAAAAGGAATTGAGTTATGAAATAATTTACCACTTAGTAAATTTTTATTAAAATCCCCTTAGAAGACATAATTCAAATTTAAACTCAAAATACCATGAATATAAAATAATTCATGATATAATATATCAAAATTTTCAGTATAGACACCACACAAAAGAAGTAAGTGGTGAATATGACATTTTTCTCAAAGATGTAAAAAGTGAGATGAAAAATCTCTTACCTAGTGTTTCCTTTCTGGTAAACATATTTTATCCTCCTATATAATGGTATTAAATAATTTATATAACTAATAGAGATACTAACATATTTCTTATATCACATAATAAATTCTTATAATGTATTATCATCCATTTGTTAATAATCATTCGTAATTTTTACAATTCGTGATGTTAATTGCCTAGTTTTTCGGGTATGTTTTAATTCATTATATTTTTTCTATTATATAAATCATTATTCTCACATCTAGATAATGTAAAAAATATTTAAATATCATATATATACATTATACATATATTTATTGTAATCCATATTAATTGGGGATAGTAAATGAAAAGCATCATTCTTGGAGATGATAGGTTGTGTGTACGCATAGACACTACTTCTATTTCATTGTCATATTTTAATAGAATGAAATTTAATTGAAATATATTGATATAATAATTATATATTAATATTTATTTCATATAGGTTAAATAATTTTATAAAAATCATCACTATTACATTCAATGTACTGTGTGAATGAGTCACATCACTTTGAGGAGGCGGTAGTCCACACTTCCAAAAATGTTGTTGTTGTATATGAAGAAAATAGAAATAATAAATCAATGTTTTATATAAAAATAAATAAGTATTAATACTAAATAGATATTATATATATCTCATAAAAACGACATTTCCATCATAATTACCTATCATGAAATTTGGTAAAGGAGAAAACAAATGACATCGTTTCGTGAGGAGAAATTTCGCCATACTAAAACGGTATGTTCATTGCCCATTTTATGGAATTTCATATAGTTTTAGGTATATAACATAACATAACAACAAATAAATATATATAGGAAAATTAGTTTATTATATAATCATGAATTAAAAAGAAATTAAGGGGTAGAGAATGAAAAAAAAAATCATAATTTCACATTAAAGATTGTTGCCTCTTATTTAGGTAACTCCTCTTTGATTGCACCAAATAACATCCATGGATTGATTTATTCCATTTTTGAATATTATAAATCATGGGGAGTGATTTTGGGTGATTACTTATTTATTTATTGGGTAATAAAAATGACTTTAGAGTGGTGAATAAATGGAAGGGAATAGTACCTTTTATGGTAGAGGATGAGTGGCATTTTGGTCTCTATTGAAAGGTCTCCCATACATCATGTTACACCAATAATGAACCAAATTATATAATTTTAAGTATAGGGTTTAAATATTTCCAAAATTTATATTTAAGACAAGTTTTCAGTTCATTTTTTCACTTAAGTGTAATTTTTAGTCGCTTTTTAAGTGATTTTTCTCATAATCGTTGCAATTAATTTTAATTATTTTCACTAATATGATTGGTAAAAAACTAGGTTGATAGTATTTTGCATTATATATTATTACGATTAAAAATATTTAAATAATTTATAGAAGTTCTAATTACATAAGTTATAGAAAATAATATAAATAGTTCTCATATGTCGGATGACAAAGAGGGTTTTTAAAGGAAAAATGTTTCAACATTTGAAATATTTTAATATCCAACATCAATGTGAAATATAGTAAAATGAAATAAATTGGATTAATTTTTGTTTTATTGATATATTTTGACTATAAAACCAATTTTAAATATACATTATCCATATAAATAAATTAAATAAATTCTGTTTTTAATTAAAAATCAGATTTATTTTACTATTCATCTAAAAATGAATCCCCTCATAAAAATAAAAAAAATTCTATATAACCAAATTTTGATATTAGTATTTTGAAAAACAATTATTATATATAAAATATACTAAAGTTCCAAAATTTAGGTGTCATATTTGTTCTCTATGAAAATGCAGTAGAACTACCTTTTAGACAAATATATTTTTTAACTATAAAACTGAATTAAATCTTATATTATCATTATCCAATATATTGGATGAAAATAAAATTTTTATTTAATATATAATATATTTATTTTATTAATATCATTCCAAAATAGTGATTAATTTAATTTTTTTATGAAAAACACTATTGTGAGCCTACAAATAGTTATTTTAGAAAATCATTCCATGTATATTGATTGGGTTTCTATATTCGTTTATAATTTATTGGTAACCAATGAATTAATTTTATATTTTTATAAACCATATATTTTAATAATATAGTTAATAATATTTATGGAATTTTATTTAACAGCTTGGTTATATATTTTTATATTAAAAAAATAAATTTTTATTAATATCTTGTTCGGTAAAACTTATTCTTTCCTATAACGCAAGCCATTGATGAAACTATTCATTGCATACGATGCATGATTAAATACTATTTCATTCATTGAAAGTTATATTATTTAATTATTTTATTTAAAATTTTAAATATATTGTAAATTATTGGGATATTATATTCCCTTACATGTCTGGTGTTGTGTGTCATACATGCTATCGAATACAATGTCCTTACATTGGAATTGCATGGTCCTATACCAGTGTTTTTTGATATATTTTTTTATCATCTATAAATATTTTTATATATTAATTTTTTTAAAGACCTGAAAATTTAATGTATGTTTTTAAATATATGTGAATTTTAAGAGTCAGCGAAAATTAACAGCATGAGATTTTGAGGCCCGGTGTGCCCGGAATGAACTTCTGATCTTTTTTTATTACATTCATTAAATGTGAGAGCGTGTTTTTTTAGATTTTGAATGGGTGATTGGATTTAAAATATGAGGACACCATTGAACTCGCAGTGCCAGTATTCGCTTATGGAGACTTTCACCTCAACGACAGTTGGTCAAGGGTGAAAGCCAGTTTTTGTGTTTTTTTTAGGAAATAAAAAAATAAAGAATAAAATTTATTTTATTTTTAACATCCCAATTTAATGCTTGGTGGTGGGTAGAACCCAAGCTCGAAAACCCCCAATTCTATCCATGGTGGTGGGGACCACCCGAACCCCTCTTAATGGGGGGAAAACCTCTCAACTCCCCCATTAATTTATTTCTCCCATTTAATTGAGCCAATTAATTGTGCAAACATTAAGATAATTAATTTCCATCTCTTATTAAATTATAAAACATAACATAATAAGAGAGATATTTATTTTTTGTGGTATTTGGGAGAAGGGTTGGAAAAAGGGAGAAGCATGGGATAATTATGGAGAAACTCTTCCTCTCCAACAAAGAACACATCTCTAATAAAGAATGAGGAAACCAGACCTGAGCTCGGATCAAAAGCACATTGGAGAGGAAATGAACACTGACATTCTCCAATGACTTCAACTAATTCCTCGTGACATCCTCCTATGGGACCTTCAAGGTAGGGGTTTTTTTCATCGCGGTTTGCGTTGAATTAGTCCCTGTCATCCACTTCTATCGATCTAATGAAGCGGGTGCAGGCCAAACAAACACGGCCCAATCCCTACGTTGTTCTTCATGGTTGTCGTGTTCTTCGAGGCATAGAAAGGAGGCGGCTGACACCTCGGCTAGCCACATGGAACTTGGGCGGCACGTGTCCACTCCACTAGTAGAGAAGGAGGCAGTGGCGGTGGACAGAGGTCATTTAGTGCTTCAGTCAGCCACGAAAGCATAGGTGGACCGACCGTGTGCCACTGTCGAAGCAAGTGGTCATGGACCACCTTGTCGTAGTGGATGGTGGAAGGTGGTCGGCGTTCAGCCAGCCGCGTAGAGGCAGCGACGCGTGACCGCACCATAGGGAGGAGTAAAGGGTCGGTCGTTTCAGTTGGTTGAGCTGTACCGAGCGTCACCTGCAGCTGGTCCCGCGTGCAGGTTGGCGACCGAATGGCTTTGGTAGTTCAGTTATTGAAGGCGGGGCATGTGACTCACCCTACCCCCCCACCCCCCGCATGCGTCTAGGGAGGACCCCACCATGGGCCGCCCGGTGTGGGTCGTGCCACCCAGTGCGGGCCAGACCGCCCCGCTCGGGACTGGCCACCCAACGCAGGCCGGGCTGCCCATCATGGGTTGGGCCAGACATGGGTTGACCCAATCCGGGTCAGACAGGACCTGGGCCGACCCAGGTCGGTTTGGACCAGACACGAGCCCAACTGGACCCAGAGTCACCCTATTGGCCATAACTTTGGCATCGGGCGTCTGTTTGACGAACCATCTATGTCGCTAAAAACCATGGATCAAGATAGTCCTTTTGGTATACCCCACTTGAGTTTTGGTTTATGTTGAGGTACGGTTTGGTTGGATCGAAAATTAATCCAACCAGGACCTCGGGACTAAAAGGTCAATAAATTACAGACCGGTTGTCTGATTGATATATCGTATGTTTTGTTGAGACCCCTTTTACATAGCGGTCCTTCAAGATAATTCTTTTTGGGACTTTGTGGCAGTTGGAGTATCGACCTATGGATTGAGAAGTGAACCCTTCTAGAATCAAGCGAGCTTAATGCGGGAACCTTGTAGCTGGCTGTAACATGAGAAATGGATCCTATGTGGGTATGTGCTTTGGGATCCTCCATGGGTCTATGAATGAGGATCCCACATGGATTTGCTCTAGGAATCCAGGCAGGACTACTCTAGCATCCATTGTGGGTCTGTTGTACTAGGATCCTATGTGGGTGTGATGATGTACTAGGATCCTATGTGGGTCTCATGATGTACTAGGATCCTATGTGAGTATGATAATGTACTAGGATTTTATGTAGGTCTGATGAAGTACTAGGATGCTATGTGTTTCAGATGATGTACTCAGATCCTATGTGAGTCTGACGATGATTTAGGATCCTACATGGGTCTGCCTCTTAAGAGAGTACGATGATTCAGAAGTTAAATCTAATCATCTTTACTATCATACCTAAGTTATACCCGGTGTGGTCGGATTCTTTACCTTTGTGGTAATATTATGTGTGGCGTACGTTTGTGGTTCTTACCTTCATGGTGATACCTTTTTTGGTATTTTCTATGTGGCCTAACTTTGTTGTACTTACCTTCTTGGTGAATACTTTGTGGTATTCTTCTCTGTGGATTTACCTTTTTGTACTTAACTTTGTGGTGTTACCTTCCTGGTATTACTTCCTTTATGGAATAGTTGATCTTAGGGATTTTGAGTTAGGCCTTAAATTTCCTCAAAATGGGATGGGTATACTTGATAACTTAGATATATGTATGGGCATATACCTAAGTAGGGTCGACTGTTATTCCCATTCTTTTTGGTTTATCCTTTATAGATTTTGTGAGACCTTTGAGGGTCTCAGGGTGCCTACTGAGTATCGTTATACTCACCCCTTCACGGGGCTACGCCCACACCTTGTTGTGTTTGGTCTAGATGAAGGATAGCACTGACGGAGGATGAGACTACAAGGACTAGAGGTAGCTCGGGGGTGGACATTGGACAGGTCATACCATAGAGGCGATTGTTCGAGAGCTATAACTACCCTTTAGGTAGGATCCATGGTGGGTGTTCACAAGATCTGTTCGTTTTACATGTAACTTCCATTTTTCATGTACTTCCTTGTTGGGCATGTATTCTGGCCCCATTCACATACTGTACACACTCTTTTTACAATTCAATTTACTCGTGTTTGTATCTTGTTGTGTGCATGGTTGCGTGAGCTTACAGGTTATAAAGGTAATGCCTTCCCGGTTTTAGGGAGTACACCTTCGGTGCTAGTCACCAGCCCCTGGCCGATGGAAGGCAGGCTTGGGGTAGTCATGGCACAGGCCTCAGGGGACGGGTTGTGAAATATTCGTATTATAGGAGTCGGTTCTACCATAGAACATTTTAATTTGATCTTTTCTTTTACCGTTAATAGTGTTAAGCATCGTGAGTGTGGTTATTACTTTAGGGAATTCAGTGTTGGTGTGGCCGCTGACGTATCCATACACCAAGACCCTGACTTATGATTTTTGACTCAATGCATGAAAACACTGATTGCGTGTGTGTTTTGAAAAGTTTTCTTTGTGGTCTCTTTGGGTTAGCTCGCCAGGTAAAACTTATTGACTTTGGAACACCTGTTTCTTTTTAGGATGCCTCCACACAAGTAGCTATCTTGGGTTCCAGATATAGTTCGCGATGATAGCTCACTGAGCAACGAGGCCTCGGTGGAGGGCCCTCTTTCAGTAGTGGCACCAATGGAGGCCTCAGTGGTACCATTACCTATTGGGACACCGATTCCACCATCCCCAGCAGCTGAGGGTGCATGCCCCTTGAGAAAATTTCACGAGTTCCAGTACCAAAGGCAACTGAGGTTCAGGGGTCAGACAGACCCACAGGCGGCTGAGGATTGGCTGGAGGCTGTCGAGAGAGTCATTCTACTGGCAGGGAAACCAACCGATATCATGGTGATCCTTCCCACCAGTCTTCTATAGTCAGTATGAGTTAGATGGTGGAGATCGATGCTCTAGGTTCACGATGAGGTGACACACTTTTAGGAAGACATTGAGAGCCTATTTCAGGAAGAGTTTGTCCCAACAACCCTTCACACAGTGCATATACAAGAGCTTCTTCATATGCAGTAGGGCATCATGATTGTGGCTTATTACTCAGCGAGGTTCACTGACCTCTCATGATACTCCACAGATATGGTGTGGTACCCATTCTTTAGGTCCCAAACCTTTGTGTATGGACTCAGGTGGGAGATAAGGGCTTCGATGATTTCTCTCAGCATCCCGACATAGGAAGGTGTGTCAGAGTGAGCCCTCTTAGTGGAGAGTTTTTTTGATGACCAGTCACCAACAGTGAGACCCCCCCATCGGGCATCATGTAGTGGAGTCTTCTACAGCTGGAAGTAGTGAGATGTCACCAAGGTCCTAGAGGACTAGACCTATAGGTGGACAACCACCGGATATATGGTCGGTTGTGCGGGGCACCAAAGATAGGGATAGTCATGCCAGGATCAGGCAATGTTACACATGCAGTGGGCAGGGTAACATGGCTCGTGACTGCCCATAACACCATGCGGATGATCATCAGATGGTTGTAGGACCACCCATTCAGAGATAGTGGTTCGACTGAGGAGGTCTATAGGGAGCTGGCGGATGTGGTAGAGGAGCTGTTTGTTCTGCTGGCAGTGGGAGGCGATTCGAGATTTTACTGCCACCACCACTAGGTGGTCCACCACAACCATAGGGAGCAGGTGGACAGGGGGGGATCAGCTCGAGGCAGTTGTGTCCTATAACCATTTCTCTACAGAGATGATACTAGGTATGATCTATATCTAATCCACCTTACCTGTAGTACTTATAGACACAGGTGCCAGTCATTATTTTATTTCCACATCCCTCATTCGGATCTCGGAGATTCCGATGGAGCCGTTGGCTCGATTCTTATGGCTAGAGCCTCCTGTGGGAGAAAATTAGATGATTACGCACTAGTGTCCACAGTGTGAGATTACTCTAGGAGGCGAGAGCTTCGGCTGGGATCTCATAGTAGCGGCGTCGAGACATTACGACGTCATCTTGGGAATGGACTAGTTATCCAAAATCCATTCTCAGATTGACTGTATCAGGTGAAAAGTGCGGTGTTTCCTCATGGATGGGACCAGGTTTACCTTAACCGGTGAGAATGAAGCCATTGAAACACATGATGGACTTACCTAGAAGAGATTGTATCAAATCACTCATCAGTTGGATAGCCTTTTCCTTGGAGCGGTTGGTGTGGATAGTCCGAGCTATCCTGTAGTGGTGGACAAGTACGCGGATGTCTTCCCTAATGATGTTTCAGGTATACCTCTTTGTAGAGAGGTGGACTTTTACATTGACTTATACACCAGGAAAACACCGATATCTACACCAGCATATCGTATGGCTGTCTCGGAGATTCGTGAGCTGTTGGTACAGTTGGTGGACTTACATGGAAAGGGGTTCATCTTGCCCAGTGTTTCTCCTTGGGCAGCCGTGATTTTGTTCTCCAAGAATACGGATGAGAGATTCAGACTTTGTGTGGACTATCGGCGCCTAAACCAGGTGACCTTGAAGAAAAAGTACCCACTTCTGAAGATTGATGACCTATTTGATCAGCTAAAGGGAGCACAGTTGTTCTGGAATATAGAACTTATATCAAGCTATCAGTAGCTCAGAGTGAGAGATGAGGATGTGTAGAAGGCGACTTTCAGATGTCGTTATGACCACTGCGAGTTCTTTTTTATTCTATTTGGTGTGACCAACTCTCTATAAATGTTCATTGGACTCATGAAAAAGTTCTTTCATCCAAACCTTGATCTCTTTCTATTAGTCTTCATCAACGACATAATGACCATCTCGGCTACCGAGGAGGAGCATGCCTATCATTTTCAGATGGATATGTACACATTCAAAGAGATCCATCTTTTTAGTAATATCTCGAAGTTCCAATTCTAGATCTGATAGGTTCACTTTCTGGGACACGTCATCTTAGAGGCAGAAGTATCAGTGGATCCAGTGAAGATCAAGGCAGTACTTGGTTGGGACCACCTAGTAGTGTGACAGAGGTACGGTGTATCCTAGGTTAGTCTAGATACTACCAGAGGTTTGTAACAGATTTTTCTATAGTTTCATCAACATTATCAGCATTGACGAAGAAGGGGAAACCCTTCATGTGGTCAGAGAGATACGATCGGTGTTTTTAGGAACTGAGGTAGAGGCTGACTAGTGCCCCATCTTGAGGCTTCTAAAGGAGGTCATTGGGTACATAGTCTACTAAAATGGATCAGGAAATGAGCTCATATGTGTTCTGATTCAGGAAAAAGAAGTTATCGCTTATGGTTCTCGAAAGATGATATAACCTGATAAAACTATGCTACCCATGACCTGGATTTAGCAAGAGTGGTCTTTCCTTTGAAGATGTTGTGACACTATCTTATGGGAGAACGTTTTACAGTCTACTCTGATCACAAGTGTCTCAGGTATATCTTCTTTCAGAAAGCCCTGAAACTGAGGTTGCGGCGTTGTCTTGAGTTCATCTAGGACTATGACTTTGAGATAGTCTATACTCTTAGGAATGGAAACGGTGTAGCATTAGAACTCTGTAAAAGATCCGGTATATAGCTTCTAAGAGAGGCGACGGAGCAGATGGTCGCTTTGGAGATATCCTTTATGGATTGATATGGAGCATATTTTCTTTAGTCTCTTACAATCACTCTGCCACTTCTTCCATGAGTCAGGGATGCACAGTGCGTGGATAATGACTGTGAGGCTTGACATGCTCATATATCCACAGGACAAGCACCTGAAGGATTTTCTGAAGGTGGGGAGCACATCATCCTCTTCAGAGGACGTACCATGGTACCAGTGTCCCTTTGGGAGGAAGTATTGAGGGAGTTCCACACATCCCCTCTAACTGTACATCCAAAAGTGGCGAAGATGTACCAGGACCTTCGACGACAGCATTGGTGGCTGGTAATGAAGAAACTAATAGCAAAGTTTGTTTCTCGGTGCCTCACTTGTCAGCAAGTGAATGTGGAGCATCAGTTACCAGCTTTCTTAGTTCATCCTTTAGAGGTCCCGGAGTGGAAGTGTAATGGAATATCCATGGACTTCGTGACATGAATTCCATGTAAATCCAAGGGTCATGATTCTATCTTGGTGATCATCGACCGACTCAATAAGTCAGCCCACTTCCAATTGATTAGAGGGTAGGGTTTAGTAGAGAGCTTGGGTCACCTCTATGTGTATGAGATTGTGTAGGTACATGGAGTACCCTCAACAATTTTCTCCAATAGTGATTCACATTTCACTTCATGGATATAGAAGGCATTGCAGGAGGATTTTGGGACACATCTTCATTTGAGCACCACCTTCCATCCTCAAACGGATGGCCAGACTTAGCGAACCATTCAGACCCTTTATGACATGCTGCATGCTTTGAGTCCTCAACCTTAGTCATAGCTAGGAGGATCAATTGTCTTTGGTTGAGTTTGGATACAACAACATCTATCACTCCACCATTGGGATGGCACCTTTCAAGGCTTTGTACGACCGACCTTGCAGATCACCTTTGTGCTAGACAGACCAAGGAGAGTCATCCCTCATGGGATAAGATATGGTACGGGATACCACGGAGAAGGTGCAGATCATCTAAGAGCAGATGAAGACTGCACAGAGCAGTCATAATTATTATGATGACATGAAGGGGAGACCTCTAGAGTTCGAGGATGGTGACCATAACTTTCTATAGGTCTCACTCCGATGAGGTTTGTGGTGATTTTTCTGGGGTGGAAAATTATCTCCGAGGTTAAATGGACACCATCAGGTCCTCAGCAAAGTGGGCGAGGTGTATTACCACATAGCTCTTCCACGTCAATTTCACCAGGTGCACGACGTCTTTCACATATCACAGCTGAGGATATACGTGCATGACCCTTCTCACATCATCGACCACGGTGAGTTAGACATCGATGATGGGGTGACGTTTATGGAGGTTTCAGTGGAGATTGAGGATCGAAAGGAGAGATTCCATCATGGGTGATCGATACCTATAGTGCATGTACGTTGGCAGCATTAGAACATCAAGGAGATCGCATGGGAGTGGGAGGCTCAGACACGTGCTCAGTACCCCAACATGTTCCCTTAGATTGAGTTGTGTCTTACGGTTGAGAAAATCACTGAGGTGGGGAGAATGTAAAAACCTAGAAATTCCATGTAATTTTTTTTATAATTATATGGGTATTTTATTAGGCTGCAAAAATTAATGTCATGAGATTCTAAGGCTCGGTGTGCCTGAAATTAATTGCTAAACATTTTTTAGTACGTTCAGTAAACATGCGAGTGGGGTTTTGCAGCTTTTGAACTGGTGCTCAGAATTGAAATCTGAGAACATTATTGAAATCACGGCACCAGTATTCACTTAAGGAGTCTTTCACCTCGATGGTTGTTGGTCAAGGGTGAAAGTTATTTTTCATGTTTTTCGTGGAAATAAAAAAAATAAAGAATAACTTTAAGTTTATTTTTAACCTCTCAATATAATGCTTGGTGGTGGGGATCACCTGAGCTAGAAAACCCCAATTCTATCCATGGTTGTGGGGACCACCCAACCCCCTCTTAATGAGGGGAAAACCTTTCAAATCCCCATTAAATTATTTCTCACATTTAATTGAGCCAATTAATTGTGCCAACATCATGATAATTAATGGCCAACTCTTATTAAATTATTAAAACTTAATTTAATAAGTGGTCTATTTTTTGTGTTATGATTTGGGAGAAGGGTTGGAAAAAGGGAGAAGCTTGGGATAATTATGGAGAAACTCTTCCTCTCCAATGATGAACACCTCTCCAATGAAGAACGATGAAACCAATCTTGGGGCCAGATCGGAAGCACCTTGCGGAGGCAATGAACGTCGACGTTCTCCAATGACATCGACTTATTAATCATGGCATCCTTCTATAGACACATCAAGATAGTGGTTTGTTGTCCTTTGTGGTTTTTGTGGAATTAATCCTCTTCATACACCTACTACCGATCTAATGCAGAGGGTGCGGGCCAAACGAACAAGACCTGATCCCACCACTGTTCTTCATTGTTGTCGTGTTCTTTGTGGAAAATAAATGTGTCGGCCGGCACCCAGGGTAGCCGCATAGAACTGGGGTGGAGGATGTCTGCTCCCCCGGTAGAGATGGATTTTTTGATGGTGCATAGAGGGCGGTCAGTGCTTCGGCTGGCTGCAGAAGCCTGGGAGGCGTGACAGCGCACCGCCGTCAGAGTAAGTGGTAGCGGCCCGCCTGGCCGTGGAGGATGGTGGAATGTGGCCAGTGTTCGGATGGCCATGAAGGGGCAGTAGCATGCGACTAAGCTTCTTGGAGGACTAAAGGGCCGGCCATTTCATCCAACCAAGTTGTACCGAGAGGGACCTGTGGCGGGTTCTGCGTGTAGGCTGGCGATCGAACGGCATCGACCATTCGTTGATTGAAGGTGGGGGCGCGCGACTTACACCCTCATGTGGCTAGGGAAGACCCTACCATGGGCCACCCGATGTAGCCTGGGTCGGACCACAGCCTAGCGATCTGGGCCCTCCATGGCACAGCCCAACCGGGCCAGACCTGGGTCGACCCAGGACAGGTCTGACCAGACCCGTGCCTAACTAGAGCTAGGGTCACCTTATTGTCCATAACGTTGGCACCGGGAATCCATTTGACAAATTTTCTGTAGATCCAGAAACCTTGGATCAATATGGTCCTTCTGGTATAACCCACATGAGTTTGGGATTATGTTGGGGTATGGCTAGGTGGTATCGAACACGAATACAACTGGGCCCTCGGGACTAAAAGGCCAATAACTTGTCGACCAAGCGTCTCATTGACACACCATCTGTTCCGTTGAGACCCCTTTTATGTGGAAGTCCTTTAGGATACTTCTTTGTGGGACTTCATGGCAGTTGGAGTGTTGACCTGTATCTTGAGGAGCGTACCCTCCCAGAATCAAGTGAGCTTAGTATGGGAACCATGTAGCTGGTTGTAACATGAGAAAGGAATCCAATGTGGGTCTGTGCTTTGGGATCCTTCATGAGTCTATGAATAAGGGTCCCACATGAATCTTCTCTAGTGATTATTTCGGGACTACTCTAGGATCCTTCGTGTGTCTATTGAACTAGGATCCTATGTTGGTCTGATGACGTACTAGGATCCTCTGTGGGTCTGATGATTCACTAGGATCTTATGTGGGTCTGACGATGTAATAGGATCCTATGTGGTTTTGATTATGTACTAGGATATTATGTGGTTATGATGATTTATGAGGATCCTATGTGGATCTGAAGATGATTTAGGATACTATGTGGGTATGCCTCTTAACAGAGTAAGATGATTCAGTGGTTACATCTAATCATCTTTACTACCGAACCTAAGTTATACTTGGTGTGAGGTGATTCTTTACCTTTGTGGTATTCTTCTGTGTGGAATACCTTTTTGGTACTTACCTTCATGGTGATAGCTTTATGATATTCTTCATTATGGAGTACCTTTTTGGTACTTACCTTCGTGGTGAAACCTTTGTGGTGTTCTTATGTGTGGTGTTACCTTTGTGGTACATACCTTTGTTGTGTTACCTTCATAGTATTCCTTTCTTAGTGGAGCAGCTCAGCTTTGGGATTTTGAGTTAGACCTTGAGTTTCCTCAAGAATGAGATGGGTATACCTGATAACATAGGTATATGTATGGGCATATACCTATGTAGGGTTTATTGTTATTTCCATGCTTTTTGGATTGTCCTTTGTGGATTTTGTGAGACCTTTAAGGGTCTTGGGGTCCCTATTGAGTATCGTTATACTCACCGACGCATGGGATACAACCACACCTTGTTGTGTTTGGTGTAGATGGAAGATAGCACTGACTGAGGATGAGAGTACTCGGGCGGGAGGTAGCTCGGAGGTGGACATTGGAGGAGACATACTGTAGAGATGACCATTAAAAAGTCATACCTACCCTTTAGGAAGGATCCTTGGTGGTTGTTCATAGGAGCTGTTCAGTTTACTTGTACTTTCATGTTTTCTTGTACTTTCTGTTTGGGCTTGTATTCTGGCCCCTTTGAGATACTATACACACTCTTTTTTACTATTAGGATTACTCGTGTTCGTATCATGTTGTGTGCTTGGTTTCCTGAGTTTAAAGGTTATAAAGGCAATGTATTCCCAGTTTTAGGGAATACGCCTTCATAGCTAGTCGCTAGCCCCTGGCCTATGAATGGAGGGCTTGGGGTACTCACAGCACAGGCTTCGGGGGATGGGTTATGGCATTTTTTCTGGTGAATGGTGTGTGGGTTCCAATTTAACTACTAAAATTTGTTATTTTAATAATAAATATATTTAATTAGAGAGATATGCATTGTTCATGATTCAATGTGTTGAGTTTGGTATATAAATTGGTCATTTTTTACAGTGATCAAATATCATGTAAATCATAGATTAAGAATCTTGTGGGATGAGATCATATATGAAGGATAACTTTTCATATTGACACTGGTTCATTATGATCTATAGTCAATATATATGAAGACTAAGAATGAAAGAGACCTGGGGACACATATCCCTTTTATTTACACATACAAAGACACATATCCCTCTATATTGAGATCCTTACATAAATGGGAACACATGGATTCATCACCCAAATGATTTATTCTAATATGTCTAGAGACACCTTAACACACTCTAATGTATGTATATTCTTTCCTTTGTGGTTTTTTTGTACCTGTGTCTTGGTATGTTTGTCATCATTGTTATTAATATTTATCATTTACATAAGAGAACGTCATTTTTTATACGCACAAGCATATTATAGATATGTTTGGGGATAACAACGGTGGTGGCCAACTATGTTGTTCTAAAAACCTGATTGGGAAACACGGTACCCAAGAATTCCTCTTGGGTGAAGGAATGGGTATGGGAAAGGGCCCTAATTTGGATTTTAAAGCTATTGAGCTCGATCTAAGTTAGGAGATTGGACAGACTAATAACTAGGGAAATATTTTATGGGTGATATTGGATTCTATTTATATTTGATCGTGATGTCTATTACCAGCTTATGGGTGGTCTTGTTCTATTATGATTGAATTATTTTAATTGTAACTTCCCATTTGTTTTGGTGATTTTATCGTGGCTTATGTATCTTAGCGATAATATCCTTCATTATTTTTCCTTTACTTACATGATAACTCGTTATTTATTTCTTCCTATATTTTATGTATATATGTTCCGAAGAGTGTTAAGTATCCCCACATTATACATAGACCCTTTAAACTCTTCATCATCATTTTTAAATGGGGTGCGGTGATTAAGCGATGTTGCAGTCCATCACAGTGGTGGTTTAATATATTAATGATTATAAAAATTGGTATTAGATAATTATTTCTCATTAAATAACTATTTGGAATATGTTATATTGATAAATAACTGCTCAAAACATGAAATAGATACTATTTATTATGTCTATCCAACACCTACATCGGATGAAATCCAAATTTTCAGTGAGTTGAGATTTTTTAGGTTTTTAAGATATAGTTGGGTTGTTTGTTTTATCCCAAGTATATTAATTTGAGGTTATGGATTTATTTGTTCACTATTGGAATTGTGGGGAAAGATTCATGTGTTCATAAGTCATATTATCTTGAAATTTTCACATGACATTCATGTTCTTTCCTGTGGTTTAATAATGTAAAAATTTTAAGAATTCTGAAAATGTTATGTTTTCGAGAAAACATAAATAATTTTTGTGTATATAACATGATAGTGATATTATAATTAATTATACTTGTATATCGATTAAGTTATTACAATTTTTTAATTGTTTATTTCAATCTTATTAATTTTTATACTTGGAATAATATTGATTCAGATGGATAATGTAATTCCCCTGGGTTGTGAGATCCTTAGGTAGTAGGGTCGGTATGGAAGAGCGATACATATTTCTTACATCTATCCTATTCTTTTCTATGAGGTTTGATAAGAAATGTATCTTGGGGAACACATTCATGATGTCTATATGAATGTGATATAGAGCCTAATGGGGGTAGTCTTGTATGTGGGTACTCAATGAGGATTGGCACACGATGTTGTGTGGACTAATATGCGCATATATTTGACTCTATTGATGACGAATTCAAATAGGGAGATTATATTTCGGTTTCTATAGTATGTGAAGAATGAAGTACAAGTGTTGATTCATGGGATTTATCCTTTGTGATATATTTTCTGTAGATAATTATAGAGATCCTAGTGATGATATTTTCGTCTTAGGATTACAATGAATCATGTTTTTATTATGTATTGAGATGGTTTTCCAAATTATTCTTTGGATGGGTTATGAGGATATGAGGGATTCTCATGAGAGAGGTGAAATAATTTCATATGGATGACTTCTAGATCATAATCATGGAAATATTATTATATTATATATATTGTAGGGATAAAATAATAGTGATTCGTGATTGGATTTTGGAATGGAAGCTTGGTCGGCTTTCATTTTGGCTAATCAGGCTAGGATTTTCTAATGTAAATCCTCATGAGGAGAGTTATGTTCATTATATTATATCATTTAGTCATGTTCCTGAATTTTTTTCATTTTTACTTACCACAATTCTATGTAACCCATTGTAAGTATTATATTATTACTCCACCCATTAATTAAAGTGGAAGATGATTTTCTATACTATGTGTGTGTCCTTTTATGGTGAATATATGTAACAACACATACACTAATAACCTAGATTCAGTTGTTTCTTTATTACATTGTCATATTATAAAATCAATTATATCCCAATGGAATAATAAATTTAACAGTCCTAAATAACTAAATATATACATGGTTCCCCTATTACCTTGGTAAATTATAAAACATAACAAAGAGAAATAAGTTTCATACTTGAACTCATAGAAACATTTCATCTTAATAATATGGGGAAAATATAATAAATTAAATGGTGAGATCATATTCCCTAAAATATTTACATACAATGTATTTTATCTTGAATTAGTAATGTATAATCAATATGGTAAGGTAGGATAAATGAACATGTGTTCTATTTAATCAATAATTTTTTAAAATATGAATGCATGAATAATATCTTTCTAAAAACCTCATGGATAAAATACTGGAATTATTGTTGAAGGAAATGATTAAATATTGGATTTCATGTTTCCAAATAACATGATACCATTACCATCAAGGCCTTTTATAAGAATGATAAATCATTATGGGTAAAATCCCCTTTAAATTGGATAACATTATTCATCCCATGTGAGTACTGATACATCAAGGGTATTATATATATATATATATATATTCCCCAACCATTAATTCATGTCCAAATAATTCCTCATATATTTAAATTAATAATTTAATTAAAGAATTAGTAATCCTTATCAACAAAAATCTATATTTAGTAAAATATTTGTATTTAACATTAACTCTCAATTTAATAAATTTACATTCAAAGTAAACACCAATTGTAAGAAGGGTATATAGTTTATGAAATAAAAATATTATTTAATTTTGTGTATCAACTACAAACCCAAAAAAAATAAGTTTAAGTACAACATAATATAATCAAAATTTCATTCAAGCCAAACCATACAATCAATGAAATAGATGTCTAACCCAATGAATGGAAATTAAGTTATGAAATCCCTTACAACTTGAAATCAGCCAAATAATTTTCTCTATAAAATTATAACATATAAAAAAACATTATCTATCTTGGGAATAAATAGTTTCATGATATAACATTTAAAATGGACAATTTATTCACCACACAAAATAAATTTGTGGTGAATAAAGCATATGTCCTATATAAATAGAAGTGAGATGAAAAAGCCTTACCTTGCATATAATTTATGTTGAACAGGATTTAAATTATGATATAATGTCTTAAATATTATTATTAACTAACACCAAAACCATATTCATATTTTTGATATCATATATGATCCTCTTATCTACCGTTGATTAATAATATTTCATTATTACCCTTGTTTTGAGTGCAAACGACATCATTTTTAAATGCATGTTTTGTCATGTAAGTCTGAGTTCATTCACATAGGATACAGGTAAATCATCTGAATACATATATTATAGTCATAGTAATCATATTCATAAATTATATAAGTTTTTATAATCATTCTTTAATGGTAAAAATTTAAAATGTATCACATCATGTTCGAAAGATGATAGATCATACATACGCACAAGTGATGGTATCAGTCCCTTGATAGTGATGAGGTAATTAAGTTTATGGTAGATTAATCATTTATAGAATAATTATAATTTCATAATTATCATAAATACATATTATTTACATCATTATGCTCATCCATGTAAAGTGTCGATGAACAAAACACACCATAACCTAGAGACGATAAGTCATACTTACACACGCAGGGTGCTTTCATTTCTCATAGACTAGATGAAAGGAGGAATATGATTGTACCATAATAATAATAAAATATCAACTTATAAATGATACTAGAGTTATTAATTTAACCTAGAAACATTACAAGGAGAGAAATTGAAATAAGAATAAAAGCTGAAATAGTTGATAAAGATGATTACCTCATCTTGCACAGACTTTTGTTAGATATCTTCCTAAGGGATCTTGGGTTTTTATTTAAGAAGAACAAAATCCAAAACATATATAAGGATATTGGGAAGAAAAATACAAAAACATTGGTTTATATAATAGGCTCAATGTGGAAAAATTAAATAAAGGAATGAGTTCCCTTTCATAGTTGAGGTGTGGTGCACCCTGGAAATCCTCAAAATATAAAATTATAATAAATTCATTTTCTATCCAAATACCACCCAATAGCCATGTATTAGAATATAAAATAATAAAATCTGGTAATTCCATAATACAACAAAAACATTTTTTGTTTTGGAAATATTGTAGGCCTTATCATTTTTATTGACCTCAGTTTACCTATTTTGATTTTAATTATGGTAAAAAGTTATTGAATAATAATATGTGGTAATTTTTTTATTTAAAATTTCAATTTAGAAATAATTTAATAATTAATGTCATTTTAGACAAGATAATAATCATATTTTATTTTTATATATATTTTTTAAAAATTCTTAAATAATTTAATAAAATATATTTTGATAAAATATCCTTAGTGGAAATTTTGTAAATATTCACTACATTAGATTTACGAACAAAAAGGGAAAAATATAAATTTGAACCAAAATTTTTAATAAGCCCATAATATTTCATAATCATCCAATAAATTTTAGGATCTCCTTAATTAATTCATGTTAGATCATTTTATTAATTTTTATGTCATTTATTTTATTTTTTTCATTTATAAAATAATTACTTCATCATCGTTACATAATTATTTAAGGTAGTATTTACTTTACAAAAATTTTAAAATAAAATTCCATGATGTAGGTAAATATTTTATATTTAAAATATATATATGTTCAGATATATAGTTTTAATGAAACTATATTAAAATAACAAAGTTATTAAAAATATGAATATGAAATATGTTTCTTTTCTTTAAATAAAATATTATGAATATCATAACCTCCACCAAATGGCCACAAAAGTCATAAATAAATTTGCTTCATGATAATAAGATTATTAAATTAAAAGTGTATACTTATATTAATTCATAACCTAGATTTTAATTATTTGAATACATAAGATATGTTTAAGATAAAGAAAGTGACATTTTTGTGATTTTCTTTAATCTAAATAATACCAAAAAAATCTTTAAAAAGTTTCCATTATATAACTAAAATTATAACATCAACTATTATGGGTCTAATATAAACCATGAAATATATTTTTCACATTTGTAATGGTAATTTTATATCCCTTATCATATTAATTTTTTACCCCTAATTACCCAATTTACCGTTTACCATGGTAACAATGTTTACTAAGTTTAATATTCATATTGGGAAAAACTAAAAGGGGAAATTTTATTAAATTTGGACCTCATAATTCATAATAGAAAATAAATTCTTCCAAATTCATATCAAATATGTTTCAGAAGTTAATTTAAAGTTAAATGTGTAAAAATTAACTAATAGAGTTTTTTGGAAAAATTTCATATTAAAATAAAAATGTTTTCATAAAAAATTTAACCATTAAATTAATTTAAGATATATTATTAGTATTATTCATAATTTTATATAAATATTTTTACTTTGAAACAAATACAAAATAAAACTTTTAAATGGTTGATATAAACTAACTGTTTTCTATAAAAATTGATATTTTTACTATTCAGTAGAAAATAAATATTTTATGAAAAATAAAAAAATTAAACCAAAGATGATTTTGAAATTATGATTTTAAATATTAATTTTATTATATAACATTGAATTTAGAAATGTGCCAAAATTTATTTTAAAAACTAGTAGTTCATTAGAAGGTGGAAACCTGTCTTTAGAAAAATATAGCTCTATATGCATAAAATTGGGTTGGTTATTATCTTATGCCTATCAAATATATTGAATGACTGTCAAAAAAATTATTGAATATAAAATATATAAATTTAATAATGTTATTTTTTCACTATTCGTTCCCTCCAATTTAATATATAGTTTATAACAGTCGTGTTAATAGTTTATCATAAATTATTTAATCTTCGTGTCACGTACAATTTACACTATCATAGAAATTAAAATTTATATAAAATTGAAAATTAAAAAAAATATTGGGGTGTTATATTCATACCACCAATGAAAAATTCTATCCTCAAAAGTTTTATAAATATTAAATTATAAATAGTTTATAGTGATTCTTATATATGATATCCTTAGGTTCCCACATTTCTTCTTCAATTTCATGGTTTCTCTATTTAACCTTTTCCAATTGAGTCATCCAATACCTCAGTGCATGCTCTATACTATTAATTATATTGATAGGATCTTCATAGTGAGATATAACTTTTTCAAGTGATCTTTCTAGATGTGTGACAACATATATTAGATCTTTCATGTACATATTTAATAATAATGTGTGGAACACATCGTGGTCTTTGGAGAGACTTGGTGGCATCACTAAAATGTAAGTTATAACTCTAATTTTGTCCATAATAATGAATGGTTATATGTACTTTGGGTTTATTTTTCAATTATTACCAAACCTTATAACACCCTTCAATGGATATACTTTTATAAAGACAAGATCTCCCACTTTAAATTCCAAATCTTTTCTCCAGTTTTTAGTATAAAAATTTTACCTCCTTTGATATGCTTTAATATGAGACTGAATTTTCTTTACCTTTATCATTGTATCTTAAAATATTTCTCATCATATATCCTTAGTTTCACCAACTTCATCACATTATGTTAGAGTACAACATCTCTTGTCATATCATGTTTCAAATGGTTCCATTTTAAAATTTGAATGGAAACTATTATTGTAGGAACACTCTACCAATGGTAAATACAGATCCCACATTCATCGAAAGCCAAGTGATAATGATCTCAATTTGTCTTCAAATGTTTGAATTCTCCTTTCACACTATATTTTGGTTTGTGGGAGATAATAAATACTAAAATAATATTTTTATCTAGATCCTTCTGAATACTCTTCTAGAATTTTGATGAAAAATAGGGATCTCTCTCAGACACAATCAAGAGAGGATCACCAAGAAGTTTTAATACATAAACAATATTTTGAGTCTTTCTACACAATATAGAGTTAAATGTTATATTATATCAATAAAATGTTATGATTTTGATAGGTTATTGAAAATACCCCATATCACATAATTCTTTCTCAAAGGGTCTTTAGATGTCCAGTGACAAAGTCCATGGAAATGTTATCCCATTTCCACAATATTATAGGAAGATGATTAATGAATCCTCTCAGATTTTGTCACTTGAAAAACACTAGTTCAAAACCATGATATATTGAAACATAGTAAGAAATTTCAAACATTAAATTATCCCACCAAAAATGTTCCTTCATATTCCAACATATCTTGGTACTAGTAGGGTGTATAGGGAAATTTGAGCTATATACATCATCAAATAGTTCCCTTTTTAGAACATGTATTGATGAAACACATAACCTGTTTTCAAATTTCATAATACCATCTTCATGTACAAAGCCTTCTAATTTTATATTATTAATAACATTGATTTTCTACAAAAATTATCATCATTATATTGAGAACTTTTTCAGTTTTCTATCAAAAAAGGCTTCATAATAATTTAAAAATGGAGTGGTGTATCCCTTTAATTTATAATTACCATTTCCATATTTAAAAAATTTACGTACATATGATTTATATCAATCCTTATTTCATTCTTAACACCCTGATCTATCCTACCTAATGCATCTTCTACCTTATTTTTACTAACTAGGTTGTAGTGTATTGAGAAATCATAATATTTGAGTTAATTGAGCCATGTTAATTTCCTCATATTGATTTATTTTTGGGAAAATATGTATTTCAAAATCTTATCATCCATATATATCTCATATATTTCACTATAAATATTGTGTCACAAAATCTTAGAAGAAAATATTACGGATTCTATCTCAATATCATGATTTGTATTGTTTTTTCTTGTGTTTTCAAGTTACTTTGTTCATAATAAATAACTTGATCATTTTGTATAAGGATAAACCCAGTGATTTCTTTGATTCATCATTGTATATCAAAAAAATTTCATTTCCTGATGTTAGATTCAAAAGGGAGAGTTTACTAATCTTTACTTAGTTTCTTTAAAACATTCTCCATTTAATTTTTCTATAAAAATTTATCCCCTTTATGTTTTATATTGGTTTATGAGTTAGCCAATTGGAAAAACATCTAAATGAATCTCTGATTGTAACCTACCAAACCAATAAAACTATGTGTATCAAGTATAATTATTAGTGTTAGTCATTCTTGGATTTCATTTATCTCTACTTGATCAACTTATATTCCATCCTTAGAGACAATATGGACAAGAAAATAATTTCATGAAGAAACAATTCACACAGTCCAAACTTAACATATAATTATTTTCTTACAGGAGTCTCATGAATGATTTGTACATGATTATTATGGCCCTCATTGATTTTATAATACACAAGTATATAATCAATAAATATAACAAAATATTTATCAAGATATTATATAAATACACTATTTATTTGATCTATGAAATCAGAGGGTACATTATTGAGGCCGAATGGAATTACTATAAACTCATATTAGAGATAACTTATTTGAAAAGTTTTTTACATAATTTCATCATTATTGAATTATCATTTATGATATCGGGAATGAAGGTCATTATCCAAAAAAACTGATCTTTGTGAATTACATCAAAGAAATCATCCATGCATTCCATAGGATACATATTCTTTATAGTAATATCATTTATTTATTTATATTTAATGGAGAGCCTATGGATCAATATTTCATCATAACAAAGAGAACATTGGATTCCCGTGGAGAAACATTATGGTGAATAAATACCTTATTACTCATCTCCTATAGTTGTTTCTTTTGATATACTAGTTAAATAGTGGTCATTCCATTAGGATTCATTGATATTGGTTTTTCATTAGGGATTAAATAGAAGGTAAAATAAACTTCATGCTTTGGTGGGTGACTAAGAAATTCCTCTAGAAATACATTAATGTATTCCTATACAATATTTACATACCCAGTTTTAATATTACTTTCTTCATATTAATATTTTTTTTCTTCCTCCATAATAATTTCATTTAGTAAATCCACTGGGGGTGGGCCAAGTTAAGAGTTAGATGATGATGTTTCATCTTTAAATATAAGAAATTATATATATTCATCAAAAATTATTTTTTTCAGTCTTCCTGTAAAACAAAGTCACATAATATTTTTAAATACATCCCATATTGAGGATTATATTACATTAAATCATTGGTATGATGATAAATTTGGAAATTAAATTATTATTATTAGTCATAATGAGGACTTCCAAACACATCATTGTTTCAATGAGACATCCCATAGAAGATTTTTCAGAAAACTCCATTATTAAATAAAAAGGGATATGTATAATTTTCTTGAAAAAATTGGTAGATATAAGAGGTTTATATGATATAGAATCAAATAAATAATTAGATAAATATCTACATATGATTAATGCTCCTACCACCACATCATTGCGTACTTTTACCTCTTCTCTAGTGATCATATAATCTTGGTCCTCTCCCCTAGGCCTCTTTGATGGTAGACTACCCATGTTTTTTGGAAATTTATTTGAATAATTATTAATGTAATTGTAGTGGATTCACTAAATATCATTGGATTGTTTCTTCCATTTCCATTCATGAGACAGATGACCCTTGTCTCCAAACTTATAATACACTTTGATTCCCTTCAATCATTTCCCAAGATATTTCTTCAAATAATTTTATAATATTTCATTATTGTCTTCTTCTTCATTGGTTATTTACCATCATTTTGGTTCTCATTCAACCCCTTCATATCTTTATTTCCCTTGAATTTGTAAGATTTATTTAATTCCTTCTCTATTTTGATGGAGCATAACACTATTTCATCCTATGATTAAATCTTTTGAGAAGCTAGTTCCCTTCAAATGTATGTCTTAAAACATTCAAATAAATGATCAATAATTATTTCCAAATTATGTATATAATATATAGTAAAAGTTTATATTCTTGTAAATTTAGTATCATACTATGAAAAAATCTTTTCTCCATTTTTCATTAAGATATAAAATTTTCCCTTAATTTTAATTCATTGATCACAAAGGAAACAATTGTTGAATAATGTTTCTTTAAAATATCTATATTCCATGTGGTATATTTCATCTTCAACTCTATGATTCGGGATTAACTACCACCACAAATTAGTATCACTATTTAGACAATATGCTGTATGTACTGCCTTTTCATTTTAATAACATCCAAATGTAAGAAATATATTTTCAAGGGCCTTGATCTATTAATTAGCTCCCACTACATTAGTATCCACACTATAATATGGGGGTTAATATTGCATAAAATAATCCAATATAGGTTAATTTTGGTTATTATTAATTTCCTTAGTGTGTTGTATTAATATAGTTATGATCTACTCAACTCTAACACAATATGTGTTGGCTTTTCCTATGGGGGAATCCCAACATTTTATGCATGTATTAATTCACTTCCTTTCATTAGGTCAAATAACTATATAATGGAACACACAGAGTTAGCCCAAAATATTCATGATTATGGATCCAAAAAAATATAAATTATTCTAATGGTAAATAGTTTTAAATACTCAGAATAATTATCATAGTTCTCATGTTGGTTAAGTTTATTTTAAATTCTTCTTCCCAATGTTTCTACTAAAATTTCTCTATTACCAACTATAAAAACCTCGACCCTAGTAGCCCAGATTCAGTGGTTTCTTTAATAAATTTTCATATTGCACAATTAATAACATCAAAAAGGACATATCAGTTTAGCAGTCTTGTAGAACAAGATACATAAATGGATCCATTATTACATTATTAAAATAAAGAACATGACAAATGAAAATAATATTCCACCTTGAACTCATTAAATCATTTCATCATTATAACTTGGGGTAATAGAAAATATAAAAGGGTGATCTCATATTCCCAGTAATATTTATGTATAGAAGAAGCTATCTTTAATCAATAATGAATAATTTAAATGGAAATGTAAGATAACTTAACACATGCTCCATTTAGTGTATAACATTTTCACAATTTTAATCCATGTATAATATCTTATTGAAAATATAACTCATTAAAAATGGAATTATTAATGAAGAAAATGATTAAGAATTATTCTTAATATATCCATGGAATGTGATACCTATACAATAAATACCTTTAACATGATATTTTAATCATTATGGTAAAAATTCCATTTAATTTGGTCATCTTTATTCATCTAATGATATTACCGGTGCAATGAGGGGATATTCTATATATGTTCCCCAGTCATTCATTCATGTCCAAAAGATCCTTTATATATTGAAATGATAAATATATTTAATTAATCAATAATAATTATCAACAAATATCTATATTTAATAATAGATATGGATTTAACATTATGTTCCCAGTTATTCAAATAACATTCAAACAAGAAAAGATATTTAATAATGGTATACTATTTAACAATAATAAATTGAATAGATTATGTGTATAAATTGTAAATTAACATAGAAAGTGAAAATAAATAATAAAATAATCAAAATTAATTACACACATATCCTTATAATCAATGAAATAGAAGTTTAACCCAATGAATGGAAATTGAGTAAATAAATCCCTTACAACTAGTAATCATTAGAATTATAATCTCTAAAAAAGAAGAAAATTTAATAAAACATTAAATATAAAGGGAATAAATAATTTCATGATATAACATTTCAAAAGGGAATTATATTCTCTACATAAAAGAAATCAGTTTTGAATGTATATGATCCAAATAAATAGATGTGATACAAAAAATCATTACCTTGCACATT
Source organism: Viscum album (assembly GCA_963277665.1). Lineage (NCBI taxonomy): Eukaryota > Viridiplantae > Streptophyta > Magnoliopsida > Santalales > Viscaceae > Viscum > Viscum album. The sequence continues at coordinate 1,084,501,401 of OY728119.1, forward strand.
CCTTCTAGTGACCCAGATTCAAATTCACATAAATCATTTTAAATCATATTATTAATTTATACCATAACCATATAAACATTTATTACAACATATATGATCCCTTTATCACTTGTTTGTAAATAATATTTCTTTATAGCCCTTATTTTGGGTGTTAACTTCTTCATATTTCTATGCATGTTTTACCATGTAAAGTAAAGTTTATGTGCATACAATTTTGTTAATTTATCCAAAAAATGATATTAAGGTCATATATATCAAATTAATTCAATATATAAATTTTATAATCATTCCTTAATGAAAAATATTGAAACTGAATCACATCGCATTGTAGAGACTTTACATCATATATACGCAAGAGATATAGTATCATTACCTTAATGATGAAGAGGTAAGGAATTTTATGGTAGATTAATTTCAAAATCATCATTATCATGTTATAATTATCATATATATATATATATATTGTTGGTGCTGGAAAATGCATCCCCAAAATTTTTCCAAATGCTTCCATACACGATCCAAGATCATAGTCCATTTCGCAATCTTTGATTTGATAGTTTGTAGGGCCCGAACGGAGCTACAGATTAGGAGTTATGGACATTTGAAGTTGGGATGAAAAACTGGTTTGCAAATCCCATTCGTGAAGCCCCCCTCCATGATCGCGGAGCACCACCGCGAAGCAATGAGGCGAGATGCTCTGCGAACTCGGATGACATTCGTGACGCACCGCGAAGACCCACCACGAAGCACAGGAGGTGGTAATCCTCTGTGAACACCCTGACGTTCTTGAACCCACCGCGAAGCAGAGGAGGTGGTACCGCTCCGCGAATCCAGTTGACGTTCGCAACCTGCCGCGAAGCAACCAAATTTCCCCTTCGCACCGCGTGAGCTTTGGTTCACGGCGCCCCTTTCCTATAAATACCCAGCTCGACCCCCTTCTCCAGGACGGCCATTTTTCCGCCCCTTGGGCAGCCGATCTCCCGATCGGCGGAGCTCCGCTTTGCGGCTCCGTGAGGCCATGCTCCACGAGCAGCTTCCTTTGCATTGCTGATCCGTGAGAAAATGCTCTGTGATGCTGCTCCGCGAGTACTCCGCGAGATGCCCTTGCTCTACAAGAGGCCCATGCTCCGCGAGATCCCTCTGCTCCACAAGACTTTGCTCCGTGAGCCTCCCTTGCTCTGCAAGAGGCCCATTCTCTGCGAGATCCCTCTGCTCCGCGAGACCTTTGCTCTGGGAAGCTACTTCACGAGACCTTTGCTCTACGAAGCTACTTCGCAAAGGCCTATCATTCGCGAGGCTCCTACCCTTCGCTACCGTCATGGACCCCCATGAAAAATGGAGAGTCGCAACGCGAACGTTTCAAGTCGGGATATTAGGAATTCCCATTACGCCCATATGCGCACCCACCTTCAACCTTTGGAAAACCATGATTTGAGATACTCCTCCACACACCATGAAACCCCTTGAGTAGACATATTCCTCTAGGTTTCATTCCCATTTCTTGAGTTGAGTTTCTTATCATCAATTCCCCGAGTACCTTGAGTCGAACCATTCCTCAGGGAACTCTTCCTAACCCTATCACTTGGCTCCTACGCCAGGCGGAACCAGAAAGGGCCCCCCTCGCGTAAGTCCCAACACCATCCATTACCAGGGGGCTTATGCCCAAGAGTGTTATCTAAAAGAATCTAAACTGTATTATTCTCCCTATGTTCCAAACATAGGATGCCTCTTGCTCCAATCAAGAGATGCCTCATGCTCCAAGCAGGAGATGCTAATAGTCCTACCTACAAGACTATAAACTGTAGTATTCTCCCTATGTTCCAAACACAAGATGCATCTTGCTCCAAATAAGAGATGCCTTATGCTCCTAGCATGAGATGCTAATAGTCCTATCTATGAGACTATAAATTGTAGTACACCCTATGTTCCAAACATAGGATGCCTCTTTCCCTATACGAGAGATGCCTTATGATCCATGCATGAGATTCCAACAGTCCTATCTATAAGACTATAAACTGTAGTACACCCTATGTGCCGAACATAGGATGCCTCATCCATTTAACAAGAGATGCCTTATGCTCCAATCATAAGATGCCTAATGCCCTGATTACTATAGCATGATTCCAACGCCCCTTGGCATTATCCCTCTTGTGCACTAACGCATAGGTGAAAGCCTCAATTCACCCGTGAGATGAGATGCCCTCATGGACAGACATGAGGAAGTCATTCGGGCAGCATCCTTGTGTAAGCCCCAATCACCATTGCCGCTCCATAGGGGCATCCGGGCAGCATCCATTCATAAGCCCCATTCACCATTACCGCTCCATAGTGGCACACAGGCATCATATTTGCGTAAGCCCCATTCACCATTGTCGCTCCATAGCGACACCCGGGATTCTTCCTAGAGTAAGCCCCATTCACCATTGCCACTCCATAGCGGCACACGGAAATCATCTTTGCGTAGGCCCCATTCACCATTGCCACTCCATAGCAGCACATGGGCAACATCTTTGCGTAAGCCCCATTCACTATTGTCACTCTGTAGCGCACCCGGGCAGCTTCCTAGCGTTAGCCCCATTCACCATTGCCGCTACTTAGCGGCACCTGGCAGCTTCTTCACATAAGACCCATCAACTATTGTGATCCTATGCAGCGGTTAGCCGTTGACATCCTTATCCGACAGTAAGCCCTTGTGATCCTTATCCAGCGGTAATTTTTTGTGATCCTTATCCAGTGGTAAGAAGTTGTGACCTAATCCAGAGGCAATCCATTGACATCCTTATCCTGTGGTAAGCCGTTGTGACCCCATTCAGTGGAAATCCATTGAAATCCTTATACAGCTATAAGCCGTTGTGACCCAATCTAGCGGTAAGCCATTGAAACCACCAATCTGCGGTAAGCCATCATCAATAGAACTATGTGGACTTTGATTCCCTTCCACGAGTATATGTAGGAATCCTCCCAGAGGTTCAAGACCACCTCCTGTTGGTCATTCCGACCCTCTTCACGTTAGGTCACCAGCACCTGGGTAGCCTAGTGTGTAAGCCTCGCACCATCCGGACCAAGGTCCTCACTCGCATCGGTTCGCTGACCCACCATTATGAACTATGTAGTCTTTCATCCATGTAAAGGCATTGTACGTAGGAAGCCTCCATAAGGTTCAAGCCCATCACTTGGTCGTTCCGACCTCGCTCACGTCGGTTCACCCCCGTCCCGCATGACGTTAAACTGTATTCCACATTCCACATGAACTACGGGGACTTTGATCCATGTCAAGTCATGGTACATTGGAAGCCTCCATTAGGTTCAAGCCCACCAGTAGTGGAACCCCGGGTTCACCTTCACGTCAATTCGCTGATGATGCCCATCGAGCTAAGGTCCACCTTCACATCGGCACGCCGGCACCATCCCAAACTACGCGGACTTTGATTCCCTACCACGGGGATACGTAGGAGGTCTCTTCGAGGCTCAAGCCCGAATTCACTATCTCCCTTGCGATGGTCCCATTTCATTCCCCCTCAACTTCATTCATCCATCCATCATCCACCCTGATTCTTACCCGGGCCACCACATCCTGGTGGGATCATGCCATCCACCTCCTCGCTGCTCCTAGCGGCGCATGGGCCGCTATCCACGCATAAGCCCCAACATGTCTTCGAGTCGTTTTCCTCTGTGTACACCCTAATTCATCACCCCTTGGAACTACATGGTTTTTGATCCCTGTTGTCTACACGGGGTACGTAGGAAACCTCCCTGATGTTCTATCCCAGCCAATGGAAAACCTTGGTGTTTCCCCATTCTGGGGTGCACACTCCCTCATCCGCCTTCAGTGGTGTCCAGATCAGCTTTCACTGTGTGACATCTCCCCTATACGGGGCACACCACCATCGATCCGTCTCAATGGGATGTTCTGATCACACTCATTTCGTCTCCTCAAGACGTTAAACTCGCGGCCTACCTCGTGATAAACATGAGATGCCTGAGGAAAACCTCAGATGGAACGCCCTTGGCGTAACTGTCTTCGCAAGACGTTAAACATGCTGCATACCCTGTGTTGAACATGTGAAGCTCAGAAAAACCTCAGGTACATGCCTATGGCAGATGGTTCCCTGCATTCGACGTGGGATGCCTCAGGTTATACACCCTTAAGATGCCCTCTTATGAGGAAGAATACAGGTTCTCCAATGTCCACACACCCAGAGATGCCCCGACATGCCTGATGTTGTCATCTACTCCGACTGAAGGTTGCTACCCTATCAAGACCCCATGGAATGTCCTGATGTAAGTACTGTAATTAACTAGCGTCCATGAAGATATGGCACTGGGAACGAGATTCACGAACCACGTATTAAATCTATGAGGGAGACCCGGACTAGGTAACGAGTTATGAGGAGGATTCCACATAATGAAGAACTGACATCCCATCATCCTGTTTCGATCAAGGAGCAGACATCCCTGAATAAGGAATGGATGCCGCCCGCCATTGGAAAGCGAGAATGCGGGGTAACAGCTGCACGTCCTCACAGACGAATGCGCGCGCCCCGGCGAAAGCATCGGAAACATATATATATATATATATATTATTTCTATCCTTATACCCATCCAAGTAAACTAGTGATAAAGAAATTATGCTACATAATGGAGATGGTAAGTTGTACGTGCACACATGTTGTTCTTTCATATTTCATAGTATGGAAAAAAAGGTATAATATTATTGTATCATAGTAACAAAAAAATCTCATAATATATAATATAATGGATTTATAACTAAAACATGAAAACAACACATGGAGAGGAAGTGGAAGAAGATGAAAACATGAAAGGATCGATAAATATGATTATGTCTTCTTTAGTAGACATCCTTTAGATCATTTCTTAAGGGATATACGGTTGGTATTTTGGAATAACCAAAGCCCCTATAACATAACTATGGATTTTGGGTAGAAATATTGACATAGTTATTTTCATCTAGGAGGCTCAAGGTGGTAAAATTAAATGGCAGAAAGAGTTCCCTTTTATGATTGAGGTGATAGGAACCCTTGGAAATTCTCAAAAAAATTAAATTATGATAAATTAATTTTCTACCCAAATACCATAGAATGGATATGTAATATTATATTATATAATATAATGTCATAATATAATTATAAAATAAATTTTTGACATGATTTGGCTTTATTTTAAAGCTTATAATTTTTATTCACCTTACTTAACCTCTTTAAATTCTAATTATTCTAATAATTTGTATAACATTAAAAGAAGGTAATTTGTAATATAAAATTTCAATTAGACCGAAAATTAATACTTAATGAAATTTTCGACCAAATAATAAAAATATTTTATTTTAATATATTTTTTGGTTATTTTTAAATGATTTAATAATATATTATTTGGATAAAAAATCACAAGTGTCAATTTTGACACTTCATTAAATTGGCCATCAGAAATTAAAATACAACAATATTATATCAAAACAAAATATGTAATACATATATAATAAGTCATAATAATTCATAAAATTAATTTAGAAACTTAATTAATTTAAATAATATTGTTTTATTATTTTTAATATCAATTATTTGATTATTTCATTAATAAAATAATTATTACATCGTCATTATATAATTATTTGGTGTAATTATTACATCACTATAATATTAATAAACAATGATGATATAGAAAAATATTTTATATTTTAAAAAATTATATAGTCATTGATATCTTTTGAATAACACTATATTAAAATAATATTGTTATTAAAAATATGTATGAGAAATCTCTGTGTTTTCTTTAAATAAAATTTATAAATATCATACCTTTATTAAAATGTCCAAAAAAGTCGTAAATAAATTTATATATTAAAAATAAGTTTATCATGTAAAAATTGACCCTTATATTCATTTTTTACTTACCTTTTTTCGATGTTGAAACATAAGAGATGTTAAAGACAAACAAAGTGACATTTTGTGATTTTCGTTAATTTAAATTAAAACAAATAAATTTCCATGGAAATGATTACATTATATAAATCAAATTCAAACCTTAGTTGTTAAGTATTTTATATAAATCCTCTAATAAAATTGTTACAAGTGTTAGGCTAATTTTATAGTCCTTATCTTATTATTATTCTAACCTTAATTACCTATTTTACCCATTATCATGGAAATAAAATTTACTAAGGTTGCTATTAATATTGGAAAAAAATAAAAATTAAATTTTTAATAAATTTTTAAATTCTAATTGAAAAGTATAAAATCATTTTGTAAAATATAAGACAGAGAATTTTCTGGATTTATTTTAAAATTAAACTGGTAAAATACAACTAAAATAGTTTTTTAGAAAAATGCCACATTAAATATAAATTTTTTTGTATAGAAAATATAACCATGAAATTAAGTCAAATGATCTTAATTATATAATTGAAAATATAATTGATAAATTTTTACTTTGAAACAAATATATAATAGAGCATTAAAATGGTTGGTATAGAAATAGAGGTTACAACAAAAAATTGTATTTCTCACTATTCATTGTAAAATAAATATTTTCCAACAAATATCATAAAATAACCCTAAGATAATTTTGAAATTACAATTTTCAAAATATATATTTTTTTTAAAATATAATTCATAAAAGTTTCAAAATTTAGTTTTAAAACTAGTGCTCCATTAAAAGTTGGTGAAACTATCTTTAAATAAATATATCCTTGTATGTATAAAATTGGATTTGTTCTTATCATATGCCTATCAAATATATTCAATGAATGTAATAAAAATGATTGAATATAAAATATATAAATTTAATAATGTAGTCAATACTAATCATTCCAACCAATTTAATATTTATTTTATAACGGTTATGTCAATAGAATATTATGGTTTGTTTAATCTGGAGTTTCATACAATGTAAGTTATCAGTGATATTAAATTTATTTAAAAATAGACATAACATAAAATCATGGGGAGTTGTAATTTAGTGAACTGTCAACCTATGAATTATGATATTGTTGTTTGGATATACATGATCAACCTTGTATGGCATGTTAGATATTCTAATTGGTGGATTGTGAAGATTCTCTAGAACAAGAAGAGTTTGTGCATTGGAAATGTGACTTTAATTAAAATTCTATTACTAAATTGGTCATTTAATAGTGATCTGTTTTGATGTCTTTAGAGTATATGTTTAGGCCTGATAGGGTTTTATTTCTAGTCCCTTATGGCCCAAATAGGGTATAAGACTTTGTAAGGTGTTATATTTTGTGATAGTGTATAAGACTCCTTTTACTTCTTAGATGTGTTAATCTTGGATGAGTAATGATGATGAAAATTGTGTAGAATCACTCTTGGACATGATTATGTTTGCCTTAAATATTGTATTTTTTTGAACACCTAGTCCCAACTAGGGGTACATACCCTTGATTTTTAATTATTTTTTGACCATCACGAGATATATCCTCTCACATGAAGTGGGAACCATTGAGCTGACCTATCGATTTGGTGTGATATTGAGTATTTAGGACGATCATATAAATTAGTGATGCCTTGGTTGATGCTTCAAATCCTAATAGAGGTTGTCTATTCAATAATTTTCTAAAATACCGGGAGAGTTAGAGTGTTTTTAGAGGGATAAAACATTATTTTTATATAACATAGATAGTGGTTTCTAGTTTAATGGTTATTTATATTAGGACTTAGTTGTTGATGGATGATTAATGGTATTTTTTTGATAGAAAATTTCTAGATTTATATGACTTCATAGGACCTAGAGAAATTCTCATGGGATGGTTCTATCTAATCATGAGAAGTTGGGTGTCCAGAAAATCAACACCAATTTGATTATGAAATTTCAATATGTTGGTATTATACAGTTGATGTGGTGGGAAATTTTATCGTTGGGAGCTACCATTGAGTTTTCTTCTATTATGAATATTTCTAGGTGGTTCATGGTGATATTATGTTATGCTATTTTTACAGAACCTATTCTAAAACTTTTAGGGGTTCTATATTGATAGTTAGATTCAAATATTCTATTTTTTAAAATATATCCGATCAGTGGGAGGGAAGTATATTCATTTAATATATCATGTAAATTTAGTAGAACAATTTGTTTAGTGGATAAGTGGTCCAATTTCAAGAATTTAACCAGTTGTAAAAATTGGGATCTAGGATTTTATACTCTTAGTAAGTATTGAGTCCTATTAAGAGTATCCTGTATCTCTTATTTGGTTGATTCCTGAGTGTGATATTATTTTTTACAGGCACTTATGTTTTTATAAGCGATTGGGTGTATTATTTGGCATGTGGGAGTCTAGTGAAGACCATAGACATTAATATTTGGGGTACTATATTACCAGTGGTTGGTAATCATTATGTGGTTGGTTCATTAGATGACTTTATGATTATTTTACCATCGTGTATTTTGGTATAACATCCCAGAACCCACACTCTTGGATCCTGTGAGGTAATCCATAACATTACATTCCTATCATTGACACTAATAATTGTAATCCATATTTTTTTGCTTCAAACCCTAAGAACATCAAAAGTATAACATGGATCACTTACAAACTAGGGAACCTTTTAGGTTTAGAGTTTTATATAATTAGTTCAAACTACTACATAAACAAATCATATCATCTTTGGATCATAAGTCATCAAAAGTACATTTCTCCCATTTACCAAATATTTTTTTATTTGAAAATAGGTCATCAATATCAACATTGTGATATCCTTTAAAAACATAAATTGTTCAGTATCATTCTTTAAAACCTAGGGAAGAAGGAAATATAATAAGGGTGATATCAGACAATCATTAAGGGAAAAAATATTTAATAATAAAATATCATCAATAATAGTAAGATTGCATAAGGGAATGAATACACCAAAAATATTATGAGTGAATCAAGAAAGAACACAAACCTGTCAATGTATGGACCATGAAATATGAATACATTAAATATGAATGTGTCATCAGAATCTATAATCAATATTGATGATATATGAATCATGGTCATTAGAAACGTTTTAAACATAAAGTAATCCTAAAGAAACTAATAAAATAACCTTTGGAAATCATTATACTTTTCACACTTATAATTGGAATAACTATGTGGTTTAATTCCTAATATTTCACTCTTATAAATGGAATATCTATGTAGAGACCCGAAGCTTGACATACATGGATATTACATTACTTTTGTGGAATTCATAATATATAACAAAAATAGACACACAAGGACCGTAATAGTTTAGTGTCTTTGGAAACTCGAAATAAAATCTTCTAATCGTGGTGAAAGATCTTCAACATCTCCGATAAAGATCTTCCCCTTTTTTTCATACCTAAAACCTTTCTTTATATCCTGGGGAAAAGAAAACATAAAAGGGTGAGATAAAATGCTCTGTAAGGGTAGGCATGGATAAAATAAAACATACTATATACATTTGAACTTAAAAAAATGAACATAATGTTTAAACATCAAAAGCTTGAGCAATGACATAAAACATGGAAGTACATAAAGCATAGATCATAAAGGAACATTAATCATGATAAACTAGCATAGAAATAAGATTTGTAATTGTGGCAACCATTAAGCACATGATATGATTTCCATAGTAGCCAAGGCATTGCTTCCAAGACCATATTAGTGGAAAAAGTCCCTTTCTGAATTGAGTTCACTCCTCGTTCAAGTCCTGTATTACTGAACCGGTTTAACTTTCCGTTCCAGCCATGTCTATCTCATGAGATATAAATCATTACCCAATGAATTGGAGGGAGATATAGGTCCCAACCATCTCATAATGAAATCATTCTTACATGTGCCACAAAATAAACATGAAACATTCATCATAACCCAATGAATAAAATGGGTTTCATAAACATCATCCCATCATCACATAATCCATATAAAACAAATGGATATATCAACATAAGAAAAGTGAAACCATGTAAATCATAGGGATATTATACTTGAAACATATACATATAAAATAATGTCATCTTAGATGGAAAAATGGTTTTGATAAAACACTTGAAATTAATTCTTGAGAAAAATGTCCTTTCTTCTTCAGAATCAATTTCTTTTCACAAAACGTCATGCAATATTAAAAGAAAGAGATTTTTTTGAAAATAGTAATGAAATATTTTGAAGGATTCTTCATAAAAATTAGGCTTCATAAAACAGTAAAAATCCGTTCGTGCCATATAAGTTGAAAAAACATTCTTCTCGTACTTTTTTCAGAAAAGTCAAAAAGTACCTCGTAATAGAAATATTCCATACATACCATGTAATAAAAGTCAAAAATGGGTGAAAAGGACATTAAACATACATAAAAACGCTTTTATAAAACATGGACATGGATGATAACAATAACCCCAGTAAATACTTACGTATAAGAAATCTTGGATAAAAAATGAGATTTACAAAATTATCCCTTACCTTAGGTAAAATATGCTTCGTACGTATCTAAACCTCCTCTTTCTTGAAGTGCCTCCTTTAAACGTTATCTTAGGGCACTAAAATTGGTCTTTGAAGAATACCAAGACCTCTAGGATGTTTATAGGGAAGTGGAGAAGAGAATTTTTCAGGGGTTGGCCGAGCTTGAAGGCTCAAAGTTGTGTATAGATGAGACGGAGTAGGTGCCCTTTTATAAGGGAGGAGAGGGGCACCTTTGGAAATCTTAAAAATATTAATTTATAATAAATCTAACCCCACTTAAAAACATCCAAAAATGACTCATATTCGAATATTAGATGAGATAGGGTTGTAATCTCACCAAACAATAAAATTTATACATGTTAGGAATTTATTTGAAACATTATCGACTTGATTTATCCTTATTTAATCAATTTAATTTTATTTATGGTAATGACATTATAAATTTTAAATTATAAAAATAATTACTTATTAGTTGTGAATTGTCCATAATTTGATACTTTATAACATTTTATACCATATAAATTTAAATTTATAATTTTTAAATATTTTTGTGATTTTTAAACAATTTTATAATATGTTATTTTTATAAAATAACAATAGTGTCAATTTTGACACTATTAATTTATTTGAATTTAAATAAATTATATACACAAGATATGTTTTAAATAAAAGCATTAATAGATTCATAAGATGTCATATGTATTTAGAAAATTAGTGGATCGCATTATATAGTTCATATAATATTTATTTTATTATTTTTAAAACCATTTATTTGGTTTATCTCTTAATAAAATAATTACTACAACATTTTTTTATAATTATTTAATATACATATTTTTTGCATAAAAATTAAAACTAAATTCCTATGATGAAGATAAATATATTACCTTTCACAATAATAATTTTACTCGAATTTAGAATCTAAAAATCAAAATATTTAAATTTTTATATTTATTAAATTATGAAGGTGACAACTTTGGCATCATTTAAAATAAAATAATATAAGTGTCATAATCACCTTAATAAGGATCAAAATGGTATAAAAATCGGCCAGTGGATGATTAGGGTATATATATACACTAATAAAATGTTTCTTTCATATTTTTGGGCCTTTTTATATGTATTAATATTTCAATAAAAACTATATTATAGATTTTTCACTAAATAAATAATTTTTGCATCATTAATGTATAATATAATAAGTTAATTAAATAACTCTTAAAAATTACAAATAAATTACCATGACAAATAAAAACATTTTATCTTTAAAATTAGTATTTATAACCGAATTTATATTCTGGATAAACTTATATGAAAAATACTTTCATTATTAAAGTTGAGTGAGACATATTTCACATTCCTTTAAATAAAATTAACTAAAGGTCTTAATCACCACCAAGTGGGTTCTAATGGATTCCATTTATATCCAAATATGAATTAGGACAAATTATAATCATCCAATTATATTAAGACATGTATTAGGATAATTTTATAATATTATATTTACCCTTAATTACCCAATTTACCTTTTACTATGGTAAATAAAATTTACCGTTGTTACTATTTATAAAGCCCAAAAATAAAACGTAGTCTATTAATATAATTTTGACCCACTGATTCAAAATATGGAATCCATTTTTCCAAATTCAATACACAAAAGTTGTAGAAATTAAATTAAAATTAAGCTCGTTGTCGAAAGAAAACGGGTTTTAGTTTAAAACATTGCAAAAGATTGAATTTATTTAACCTACGAATTCAATGTAAAATAAAGGCTAATGACATACATTATATTAAATGGTAAAATTATATTCTATTTATACTTTAAAACCATTCAATATTATTATTTAACCACATAAGTTATTACGATGAAAAAAGTTGTTTTTAATTAAAATATAGCGTGTTTTTACTATTCATTAAAATATGAAAGTTATTAGAATAATATGAAAAATTTATCCAAGGTAAAATTTTATATCCTAATTCCAAATAATAATATTATTTTGTAAAATTGAACTTATAAACATGTCAAAAACTGGATTTAATGTGGGTGTTCCATCAAAAGGTGGCAAAACTGCATTTTTTGAAAAATACTTATTTTACCCGAAAAATTTATTTTGTTTCTATAACATGTTATAGAAAATGTGTAAGATGAATAATAATGTTATAAAATTGAAATTTTAGTTAATATTATTGATAACGGCTAGTTCATAATAATATTATAATAATATATCGTTGTTTAGTAAAACTCGGTATTGCGTAAAACACACGCTATCGAGGAAGGTCGCGATTGCGTGTAATGCAAGCCAAGTAAGGGTTGCGTGTAGTGAATGACTAATTTGTTGTTGTGTATAACAAAATAAATTGAATATATATATATATATATACTCAATGTTTCGTAGAATAACTACTATCAAACAAACAAGAAATTGTGTGTAACACGATCTAGGATTAGTGTTGCGTATACTGCAAGCTAATACGGTGTTGTGTATAGTGCAAGATAATCTTGGTGTATCATACAACAGAAGATATGAAAGAAATTAAAAAGAATATATCTTATAAAATCTTGGGATATTGCATTCTACCCCTCGTAAAATGAATTTTTCCCACGAAATTCGTCGGGGTTATAAATGGTTTTCTACTTGAAAGATTCTTTAATTGAAACCCACATCGTAAAAAGGAATACCAAAACTTATCTTTATATACTAAAGTATGAAACGTAACAGTTACCCAAATAAACTAATCACTGGGTTTCCACATAGAATAACATAGGTGAAAATATGGATATGGAAGAGAAATATAACCATCATGTTCTGATAGAGAGTGGTAGAGAACATGGCTATGAAAAAGCCAACCATCACAAAGCCATATATTTGTGATGATCTAAGGTTCCATCTGATTCATCGGATATAAGGTCACTAAGACAACATTTTTGGTTTTCAATATCATTTCCCTAAAGTTGATTAATTAAAAGAAATACTTACATGATTTTTGTACAATCTCATTGTTGTTCGTGAATTGAACAATTTCCACTTCATCCCTTAATGAAATGAAGTGGAATTTGTTATTCGTGATGTGTTTGCAGATTGTGTGATAGAATGATGGGTCATTCCATCTATTTCAAACAAATGGTTAGAAAAATTTATAAGTCCATCATATGGTTATATTAATCATATATGGTTCCAAAAATGAACATATTCTTCATATATCATATCGCTAAATAAAATAAAACTAGTTTCTACTAACCAGGGACTTTCTATAGGCCAGTGGTAGGCGATAAAGGTCTGTCGCACTTCGGTAGTGGGTTTGATTTCCACAACCTTGTCTGAAGCGATGGGTTGTCGCCTGTCCTGCAGGTTTTCCTTTTTCTAAAACTACATTACTATAACATCCCATCAATAATATCGAAAAAAGTTCTATCCTTAAGCAATACTAACTTATGTCCAACATAATCCATTCCAATCATTATACTTATCTAAAATACTTCGGTCCAAGCTCATAGTATAATGAAAATGATTACTTGAAATTTCACATAACAATCACGTGAATGCCATAATTTATCCCCCATATATCATAAGATATATCTTGTTGGTCAAATTACAAACATGTGAATACCTTAATCATGTATTCTCTTGAAAAATAAATACTCATTTTACCTTAGTGAAAACATGAATGCTGTCAAAAGTTAACTCTTTCCACATACCAAAATCCCAAAATTTATATATAATCCAACCATAATATCACTTAGTGCTTATATCAGTCATGACATCATGAATACAATCGAACATCTCATTATCTTCTTATCCCTTCATTATGCGTATATCATCTGCTTTCCAAAATATTTGAATCACTTTTCATGGTTACCGGTACCATAAAATTATTGAAAACCATAATAGACTAATACAAAAATATTTTAATAAACCATAAAAGTACCTCAAAAACATTATTCTTGAATACCAATACATAAACACTTCAATCCATACTCTTCAATGATTGTCTTGTAATAATTCCTTCCTTGATTTAGAAGTAACTTTTTAGGTCAGGGCATTGAGTTGGGTAATGCCCATGTTCTCCACAAATAAGACATTGAACTCCATAACAGTCTGTCACTCTATGACCCTTTTCTCAACACAGATAACATCTGTCCCTCAATTTGAGGTATTCCTCAAGGTTCTTCTTCCCTTCTCTAGAAATATCAATCTTCCTTTCTTTATGATCCTCAACATGCGAACATGAATAAAAGTCTATCTTCCTATTATTTGATGAATTAGGCATACCACTAAATTTAAACTTGTTAATCATATATTGCGATGACTGATTCGGAATAATCACAATATATTTATCTCTAGGAATTACACAATTTTTTTACTCATAGTCACCAATTTTTTCATTGGATTCAATGTTAACCGAATTCCTTCTGGTTCCCTCCATTGACTAAAACACATAAAGAATTCTGTGAGAGGCAAAAATCATGCTAGAGAAAACAACATAGTAAAGGGGGAGTACCCTCAATATATAACATCTTAGGTTAAATTCTAAGATCTTTACCGTAGTTCTAGGACTATATCCTATACGTATACTTATCCTTAGGGAAATCCCTAGACATACATTAGAAATATATCTAGGGATCTCACTAATGTTTCCGCATCCTAATTTCCAAAGGTTGACTAAACCTTTCCTCTCATACCAACTGTAGAGACCCGAAGCTTGACATACATGGAAATTACATTACTTTTGTGGAATACATAATACATAACAAAAATAGACACACAAGGACCGTAATAGTTTAGTGTCTTTGGAAACTCGGAATAAAATCTTCTAATCGTGGTGAAAGATCTTCAACATCACCCACAAAGATCTTCCCCTTTTTTTCTTACCTAAAACCATTCTTTATATCCTGAGGAAATGAAAACATAAAAAGGGTGAGCTCAAATTCTCAGTAAGGGTAATCATGGATAAAATAAAACATACTATATACATTTGAACTTAAAAACATGAACATAATGTTTAAACATCAAAATCTTGAGCAGTGACATAAAACATGGAAGTACATAAAGCATAGATCATAAAGGAACATTAATCATGATAAACTAGCATGGAAAATAAAACATGTAATTGTGGCAACCATTAAGCACATGATATGATTTCCCTAGTATCCAAGGAATTAATTCCAATACCATCTTAGTGGACAAAGTCTCTTTCGGAATCGTGTTCACTCCTCGTTCCAGTCCTGTATTACTAAACCGGTTTAACTTGTCGTTCCAGCCATATCTATCTCATGAGATATAAATATTCACCCAATGCATTGGAGGGAGATATAGGCCCCACCCATATCATAATGAAATCATTCTTAATTTTGCCACAAAATAAACTTGAATCATTCATCATAACCCAAAGAATAAAATGGGTTTCATAAACATCATCCCATCATCACATAATCCATATAAAACAAATGGATATATCAACATAAGAAAAGTGAAACCATTGTAAATAAAAGGGATATTATACTTGAAACATTCACATATAAAATAATTTCATCTTAGATGGAGAAATGGTTTTGATAAAACACTTGAAATGAATTCTTGAGGAAAATATCCTTTCTTCTTCAAAATCAAGTTCTTTTCACAAAACGTCATGAAATTTTAAAAGAAATAGATTTTTTTTTTAAATAGTCGTGAAATATTTTGGAGGAAGCTTCATGAAAATAAGGCTTTATAAAACAGTAAAAATCTGTTCATGCCATATAAGTTAAAAAAACATTCTTCTCGAACTTTTGTCAGAAAAGTCAAAAAGTACATCGTAAGAGAAGGATTCCATACATACCATGTAGTAAAAGTCAAAAATGGGTAAAAAGGACTTTAAACATACAGAAAAACACTTTTAGAAAACATGGAAATGGATGATAAAAATAACCCCAGTAAATACTTACATATAACCAATCTCGGATAAAAAAATGAGATTTGCAAAATTATCCCTAACCTTAGGTCTGATATGCTTCGTACGTATCCAAACCTCCTCATTCTCGAAGTGCCTCCTTTAAACGTTCTCTTAAGGAACTAAAATTGGTCTTTGAAGAAGGCCAGGACCTCTAGGATGTTTCTAGGGAAGTGGAGAAGATAATTTTGCAAGGGTTGGATAATCTTGAAGGCTCAAAGTTGTGTAAAGATGAGAGGGAAGAGGTTCCCTTTTATAAGGGAGGAGAGGGGCACCTTTGTAAATCTTAAAAATATTAATTTATAATAAATCTAAACCCGCTTAAAACTTTCAAAAATGACTCATATTGGAATATTAGATGAGATAGGGTCGTAATCTCATCAACCAATAAAATTTAGATATGTTAGGAATATATTTTAAACATTATCAACATGATTTATCCTTATTTAATTAATTTAATTTTATTTGTGGTAATAACATTCTAAATTTTAAATTATAACAATTAATAACTTATTAGTTGTGAATTGTCCATAATTGGATACTTTATAAAATTTTCTACCATATAATTTTAAATTTATAATTTTTAAATATTTTTGTGATTTTTAAACAATTTTATAATATGTTATTTTTATAAAATAACAATAATGTCAATTTTGACACTATTCATTTAATTGAATTTAAATAAATTATATACAGAAGATATGTTTGAACTAAAAGCTTTAATAGATTCATAAAAGATTATATGTGTCTATAAAATTAGTGGATCACATTAAATAGTTCATATAATATTTATTTTATTATTTTTAAAACCATTTATTTGGTTTATCTCTTAATAAAATAATTACTACAACATTTTGGTATAATTATTTAATATACTTATTTGTTTCATAAAAAATTAAAAATAAAATCCTATGATGAAAATAAATCTATTAAATTTCACAAGAATTATTATACTCGAATTTATCATCTAAAATTCACAATAGTTAAATTGTTATATTTATTAAATTATAAAGGTGACAACTTTGGCATCATTTAAAATAAAATAATATAAGTGTCATAATCACCTTAATAAGGATCCAAATGGTCATAAATTAGGCCAGTGGGTGATTAGGGTTTATATATACACTAATAATAAGTTTTGTGCATATTTTTGGGCCTTTTGATATGTATTAATATTTCAATAAAAACTATATTATTGATTTTTCACTAAATAAATAATTTCTCCATCATTAATGTATAACATAATAAGGTAATTAAACAACTCTTAAAAATTACAAATAAATTACCATGAAAAAGAAAAACATTTTATATTTCAAATTAGTATTTATAACCGAATTTATATTCTATATAAACTTATATTAATAATACTTTTATTATTAAAGTTGAGTGAGACATATTTCACATTCCTTTAAATAAAATAAACTAAAGGTCTTAATCACCTCCAAGTGGGTTCTAATGGATTCCATTTAGACCCAAATATGACTTAGGAAAATTTATAATCATCAAATTGTATTAAGACAAGTATTAGGATAAATTTATAATATTATATTTACCCTTAATTACCCAATTTACCTTTTACTATGGTAAATAAAATTTACCGTTGTTACTATTCATAAAGCCCAAAAATAAAAAGTAGTCTATTAATATAATTTAGACCCATTGATTCCAAATATGGAATCAATTTTTCCAAATTCAATACACAGAAGTTTCAGAAATTAAATTAAAATTAATCTTGTTGTCGAAAGAAAACGGGTTTTTGTTTAAAACATTGCAAAAGATTGAATTTATTTAACCTACAAATTCAATGTAAAATCAAGGATAATGACATACATAATATTAAATGGTAAAAATATATTCTATTTATACTTTAAAACCATTAAATATTATTATTTAACCACATAAGTTATTACGATGAAAAAATTTGTTTTTAATTAAAATATAGCCTGTTTTTACTATTCATTAAAATATGAAAGTTATCAGAATAATATGAAACATTTATCCAAGGTAAAATTTTATATCCTAATTCCAAATAATAATTATATTTTGTAAAATTGAACTTATAAACATGTCAAAAACTGGATTTAAAGTTGGTGTGCCATCAAAAGGCGGCAAAACTGCATTTTTTTAAAAATACTTATTCTACCCAAAAAAATTATTTTGTTCTTATACCATGTTCTAGAAAATGTGTAAGATGAATAATAATGTTATAAAATTAAAAATTTAGTTAATACTATTCATAACGGATAGTTCATAGTAATATTATAATAATATATCGTTGTTTAGTAAAACTCGGTATTGCGTACAACACACGCTATCGAGGAAGGTCGTGATTGCGTGTAACGCAAACCAAGTCTGGGTTGCATGTAGTGAACGACTCCTTTGTTGCTGCATATAACAAATTACATTGAATATATATATATATATACTCAATGTTTCGTAGAATAACTACTATCAAACAAACCTGAAATTGTGTGTAACACGATCCCGAATTAGTGTTGCGTATACTGAAAGCTAATACGGTGTTGCGTATAGTGAAAGATAATCTTGGTGTATCATACAATAGAAGATATGAAAGAAATTAAAAAGAATATATCTTATAAAATCTCGGGTTATTACAATCTATACAGTTTAATTTAATATACAATGCATTGTAGGGCTATCAAAAACCTACCAATCCTTGTTTTATCACCGAACCGCCCATCATTTGTCTATTATATAGCCACCCATCATATTTTCAAGTACCATTGAAAAAATCATCACAAATAAATAACCCATGTAAAATAAATGGGTTCATAATAAGTCTCTTAAAAACATGATTAACCCATGGAAAAGAGAGGGGTTTTCATGACCCATCCCAATAGGGCTCATGCCATGACTCCCAAAGCCGACCAACAATAGGCTAGGGGCTGGTGACTAGAACTGAGTATGAAAATCATTAACATGGGAGGAATTTCTTATGTACCTATATGCATGCACACAACTCCAAGCCAACAAAATGATGGAATGTAAAAACCACTAAGTAAACAATGCATGCATAAAACTATATCCCACAACTATAGTATGAAATAAAGTAACACAAAGTAAAACATTGCCAAATAAAATCCCACTAAAAGATTTTTATAACATTATTCCAATCTATAAGTTTAAGGTACTGGTATAACTATATTGAAGCTGCATGCACACACCTCGATCTATCATGTCTCACTAAGAATTGTCCAGTCCTAGACAGCATAGGACTCTGTTAAAATTTCAATCACCTTTAAAAGACATGAATTCTCTTTCAAATCCTGTAAAACTCTGACTATTACAATACTCAGTAGGACTCCTAGAAACCACAAATAAATACATCAAAGTAAAGTACAATCATCTCTACAAAAGTATATGTTTATAACACATATAATAATAAAATCCAGATATAAGCAATCCAAAAAACATATTCTAAAGTTAGGTCACAACCATTGTATATCATCACTGGTATTTACTACTCTATGATTTCATAAAGCACTCATTTGGGAGAACATGCTCCAGAGTTTGATAGCATTGATGATGTTTGTCTGAGAGGTACTACCCATTGGGTCTCACCAAGATAAAGATAACCTGATATACCTGAATAGAAATATAATACAATATATGAGGATCATAGGTAAATACATGGGATGATACAAAAAATACAATAAGTATTATCCTATTAAGTTGAGTATCGACACCCTCAAAGTGTTGGTAACATCGATACCAAGAAATCCACCTTGAGAACAATGAATGAATAGAAGATCCCATATCGAGCCTCACAGGGGGATTCCCACAACTATATCTGGGATGTCTTGTTAAAGGTATCATTTTCCTTAGAGTAGGAAATGATTCAAACTAACCATCATAGAAATATTAATGGGAATAAAGCCTAAAAATACATGTCCAATATATGTAGGAAAGAACTCAATCCAGGTAGGAAGGGGTACATGGCGTGTATTAAGGTAATGCATCATGTCCCTTGACCCTAGGTATTTCCCCTGTAAAATGGCCCATGTCATTTCAAACCATGTCATATAGAAAAGGGGTACACAGTGTATATAAGGGTTTTACGTCATGTCCCCATATCTGGGGTCCACCTGTGTACTCTTGTCATCTTCCAGTACATGGTGTCAGCCCATGTGTCCATGACTGTGTACCAATACATGGGGTTCCCAGTGTACTTGGTCCAGGATATGGCATGTTAAGGATTACACATTGTGAAGAAAACTCTTATACTCTACCCTATGTCTATATACTATCCAAAGTACATGTTGAGTTCATCAGAAAGGGGACACAAAACAGTGCAGTCATGAACTATGTGCCATGTGTGTTGTGTTTTTCTAGAAACCTTTCTTCTTACTCCCACACACACAATCTTTTATCCAAATCTATTTTTGATGCTCTTTTCACCACAAATATCCAGATCCCACCACGTCTGGTCACCCTACTACAGAAGTATTAGCATTCCGACCTTCAATTAGCTCGGAAAATATGATCATAGTGGTTCTTCATTTCTACATAAGAAGGTGGATTTGTAAATCCCCATTGTTTGATATGATAATATTCCCACCATCGCACTTCCATAAAGCTATCTTAGTTCCAAATATATGGTTTCATATCATTGTTATAATAATTTAAGGCGCAATGATCAATTATTAGCAACGATTTCAAAGCATGGGAAGAACAAAGAACACATAATGCAAAAATGAATCAATCTGGGGAAAAAAGCACAAAACATTTAGAGGGAGGAACCTAGATAGATGTTCATGTTGTTCTTGGATCATCACTCTTAGAATGGTAAATTAATCAATTAATAGGTCTAATCACAAATATTTAACCATCACAATAAATCCGCAAATAATCTCATCCAATAATTATGAACGTACAACGAGCTAATCTATTTGTGGATTAGTTCACATTCTACATATGATTCAATAAATGGATATAGAATCCAAATAATGCATAATACATTTATTTAGATCATTCCCTATTGAAGAATGGTTTTCATGTAATCATCGTTGGCAAGATCTATCAAGATTGGTGTTCGTCAATTGCCAGTTCGAGGTTCTATCGTTGCCTCCTTGACAGTATTCTCTAGATATCACTATCCAATTTCTTCAGAGGATTCCAGGGTTATGAGGCTATCCCTGGATCTATTACATAGGAATAATTTTAAAGATAAATTTTATATTCCACTTCCTCAACAAAATAAAATAAATCTTCTTCATTTATTTTATTTATATAATCCCCTATGATGATTTTCCAGAATCAACCTGCGCCAAAAAAAGTTATGTTGCACCTATGAAAAAAAATTATTCCGAACACTATGGTGCCCTTGGATTAATTATTTGGAAAAATATTTACAAGTTATGTCCCTTTTTTAGGAAATCCATGTGTGTGTGGTACATAATATTTTTATATTTTTATATAATTTTTTTCAAGCACACCAATCCTCTGAATCGAACACTGTCTTAGCTCCTGGTCTCAAATTTAATACATATAATATATAAAAATAATACACCGAAAATAAAATACAATACATTTTCCCCACCTTTTGTTTTTACTTCCTCGAAAATATAAATTAAGGCTACACAAAATGATGATGGGTGCTGATCATAAATTTTATCATCCCACACTCATGTTCAGTCTTAGATATTCTCGTGCTACCACCAGAAACAAAAAAAATGAATCGATCTCCCATGAAGAGTCATCTCCATCAAATTCTCACTCTCCATTGGGAGCTCAGTAAAAGTCATTCCATAATCTATGTACCAATTACCCCAGTTGATGATGTGTGAAGGTTCATGCACATACCTCCTCAGATTCAACATGTATAAGATTTCGTGTACCCATTCTATCCGCGAGTTTAGAGTTAAGTAGAATGAAACCTTTCCAAATCTACATAGTATCTTAATAGGTCCAAATAACCTCAAAGATAGCTTGATGCCCTAGCCAGATCTCTATAATCCGCATTAAGGTGAAACCTATATGAACACATGGTCTCCTTCCTAAAACTCAAAAACGCTAAATATCCTATCAGCATAAGACTTATTATATATTCATGTAGTCTTAATATGATCCTAGCTGATATGAATGTTCTCTATTGTTTCTCTCAACAACTACGGTCCCATGAGTGTTGAATCTCCTAGTTCAGTACTATAAAGTGGTGAATAATGGGGTTTCCCATACAAAGCCTTGAATGGGTCCATACTAATGGTAAAATGGTGTCCATTTTTGCACACAAACTCCACCAATAGAATATGATTATCCCAAATATGACCAATGTCTAACATGTAAGATCACATCGTTTCCTCTAGAACATAAATGGTCCACACAGTCAAGCCACCTATTTTTGGATGAAATGTTATGCTCAAGTGTATATGGGTCCCAAACTCATCTTTAAATCCTTTAAACAACAAATATATAAAGAGAGTATCATAGTCTGATACAATAATAGATAGAACTCCATGGATTTAAACTATCTCTATCACAAATAGGAATCCCAATCTCTCTACTAAACTCTTCTATTAGATATCTAGTAATTTGGTCGACTTGGTGATCGAGTCAATTATTACTAATATGGAATCATGTACCTTGGTTGTACATGTAATACTTTCATGAAGTACATATATATCCCATCCAAATTCCATTCTAGAACCTCTAGGAGTTTAGCTAAACTCACAAAAATGTGGTGCTCAGCCTTCACTCACTGATAAGTAATGCATCGAGAAAAAAACTCTTCCACTCATTTCTTCATTTCTGGACACCAAAAATAATGTAAGAGGTCTTGGTAAATCATATACACACCAAGTTGTACCTTCATTATGGGACATATGAAACTCCCTCAAAGAATTCTCCGGAAACATCACTACTATCATCTTCATCCTCTAAAAAGAACGATGTCCTCCCCACCTTTTTAATATCCATTAGAATCATGACCTCTGGACATCTATGCATGTAGGATACCACATTAGGTATCCACAAGATTTGCCTCTTTGAATTACTGTAAGAGTGAAGGGGAGACAACCATCGACTGAAGGTAAGCTTCTCCATCTATATCCACAAAGGATAACTACAACAATGCCTATTGTTTTGATGCCAAATTCAGAAACTATGAACTAGATATCTTGTTTAGAGCATCAAAAACCACGTTGCACTTCCCAAGAGTATATCAAATCGAAATTTTATATTCCAGGAGGAACTATATACATCTCTTATGTATCATGTTGAGATCCTTCCAAAAGAAGATATATTTGAGACTTTTTTTTATCGGAGAAGATGATAAACTGATCGCCCATTTGGTAGTGTTTCCACATATTCAATGTGAAGACTAATGCTGCAAACTCAAGATTATGGGTTACATAGTTTTTCTCACGTGGTATCAACTAGTGTAAACCATAGGAAATAACAACATTCCTCTACATAAATATACAACCAATCCCAATTCATGACACATTACAGAGCATTATGTACTCGACACCCTCCTCCGACAATCTCAATATCATAATGCTCATCAAACTCCTCCTCAGCAGCTAAAAAACCTTCTACAACTTCTCTATCCATACGAAAGGATTACCCATTCGATTTAAAGAGAGAATAGGTGATGATATCTGGGATAAATTGGTTCTTAATATTTTATAATAGTCTTCTGGGCCAACGGACCTCCGCACCTCTATCATAATCATAGGGGGCCCCCATGCTAACACTGACTCAACATTTTTCAGATCCACCACTCCACCTTCATTGAGATAACACGTCCTAGAAGGTGGAACACCTAAATCTATGAACTATCACTTCCAGAGTTGTTTGTAAAGCTGGTGATCTCAGAGTATGTCCATAGATATCCTTAAGTTTCTCATTATATCACCCTTATACATTGAGTACACGAGGATATCATCAATGAAGACCACCATGAACCAATACATGTAAGGATGTAAGATCTGATTCAAGAGTCCCATGACCACTTTTGGGACATATTGGTACTAAAGGGAAACCCCAAGTACTGAAAATGACTGTAACGACATCTTAAATCCATCTTCGCAATATCCTCATCCCATACACACAGTTGGTGATATCCTAATATTTGTTCATCCGTCAAGTGATATCATGCCTCTCTCAACTAGTCGAAGAGTTTACCGATCCTTGGTAGTAGATACTTGTTCTTCACAGTCACTTGGTTCTAGTACTAGTAAATGACACAAAACATCAATCTCACATCTACCTTTTTGGAAAACAAAACTAGAGGTGCCTATGGTCAAACATTGGGTCTCATGAATCCCTTCCTCTACAAGTCCTCTAATTGTACCCTCAACTAGAAAAGATCTGGGGATCCATCCGATATGATCATGTAGATATTGTTGACTTATCAGGGTGCAGATCAATAAAAAATTCTAACTCTTGATGGGGAGGTAAACAAAAAAAAATTTTAGGAAAGACTTAATTTACTCCACCACCACTAAAAGAAACTAGAGTCTCTCAACATCCAATTCACCAAGGGTTAACCTAGACTACTAATGAGTACTCAATTGCACCCCTCTTATGCATGAGTCTTTCTTATACTTCCTGGGTTTCCTTTTAAATGAAAATTTTGAAACTTGTTCCATCACCATAGTCACACCACACCCTTCGCCTAAAACAATAAATATAGGGATAGACTATAGATAACCAATCCATACCAAGAATTAAATAATAAGGGATAAACATTTATACCAAGAGGATCAAACAGAAACTCTCACCACAAAAGTTCAGGTCACACTATTATCATTGGTGTGGGATCATTAAGTCTCCTCTACTTGGGGTCTCCAAGTGTAAGGGTCGAGTCAATGGATTGATTGGAATCCATAGATATAATAAAAGATATGTTGAAAGAAAGAAATGATTATAACCTATGTCTATAAGTATTACAACTACTGTATAAATGATACATATCATACCTTGAATCATTCCCAGAGCCCATGTTTCATAAGAATTAACCTCATGAAACTATCCCCACCCTAGTCCTTCTGCTCCATGAGCCTAGAATAGACTACCTAGGGTTGGTAGTGGAAATACTTCAAAACGTTGATCACCTCCTGCTTCTCTATCATATCATCTTCCACATCTTCTAGCCTATGGATCTGCTCTCTCCTATCACTATCTATACCTAAATGCTCCATCCACTCTCCCTATCAATAGTACAGTGGATTGGACAATATCGAGTTAGAATTCCCATTTTTGTCACATGAATATCATCGCATCACTCTAGGATGACTGGACCAACCCTACAATACCTGAACTGTAGATCCACTGTAGCGGTCTGGAATTACTTCCAGTGGACTATAATTGATACCTATCAGGGCACTCCATGGGTGGCTATACCCCCTAGGCGGGACACACCACCATCCCCAGTGGCAGCCATTTCCTCATGAAGCCCTTGGGTGGACAGCCATGCTTCGTCCAACGCTCACATGTGAGAGTTCCTGAGTATAAAATTCATTCCTACCTACTTTGCCTCTGATACCAACTGTAGAGACCCAAATCTTGACGTACATATACATTACATTACTTTTGCGTAATACTTAATACATAACAAAAATAGACACCAATGGACCGTAATAGTTTAGGGTCTTTGGAAACTCGTAACATAATCTTCAAATCATGGTGAATGATCTTCAACATCTCCCATAAAGATCTTCCCCTTTATTTTTTCTTACCTAAAACCTTACTTTATATCCTGGGTAAAAGAAAACATTAAAAGGGTGAGATCAAATGCTCAGTAAGGTTAAACATAGAGAACATAAAACAATCCATAAACATTTGAATGCAAAAGCTTGAACATAAAATCTAAACATCAAAATCTTGAGCAAAGACATAAATCTTGGAAGTATGTAAGGCATCTATCATAAAGGAGAATCAATCATGATAAAACTGAATGGGAATAAAACATGTAATTGTGGAAAAACATTAATCACATGATATTATTTTCGTATTAGCCAAGGCATTACTGGCAAGACCATCTTAGTGGACAAAGTCTCTTACTGAACCGGGTTTACTTGTCGTTCCAGCCCTGTATTACTGAACCGGATTTACTTACCGTTTCAGCCATGTCTATCTCATGAGATATAAATCTTTACCCAATGCATTAGAGAGAGATATAGGTCCCATACATATCATAATGAAACCATTCTTACTTGTTCCATAAATCATCCATCATAACCCAACGAATAAAATGGGTTTCATAGACTTCATCCCATCATAACATAATCCATACAAAACAAATGGATATCATTCATCATAAGAAGAATCAAACCATTTAAATATTAGAGAAATTATACTTGAAATATAAACATACTAAATAATGTCATCTTAGATGGAAAATAGTTTTGATAAATCACATGAAATGAATTCATGAAGAAAATATCCTTTCTTCTTCAAAATCATTTTTTTTCACAAAATTCCATTAAATTTTAAAAGAAAAGTATTTTGTTGAAAATAGGCATAAAATATTTTATAGTATGCTTCATAAAAATGAGGCGTTATTAAACCGTAGAAATCTGTTCACGCCGTATAAGTTAAAAATAACATTCTTCTCATACCTTTGTCTGAAAAGTCAAAAAGTACCTCATATGGTAAAGGAAAGAAATATTTCTTACATACCATGTAGTAAATGTCAAAAATGGTTAAAAAGGACTTTAAACATACATGAAACCATTTTTATAAAACAGGGACATGGATGATAAATATAATCCCAATAAATACTTACGAATAAACAATCTCGGATAAAATGGGATTGGAAATGTTATCCCTTACAAAGATCTTTTTGAAAATAAAATAGACCACTTATGTGTATTCACTATAAGGTCACATAAAGAAAGTATAAATACATGATAAATATAAAAATCAATTTCTCACATAATCAAAAAACAACATAAACAGTAAAGATAAGATCAACCCAAAGAACAGAAATTGGGTTAAGATGTTCCCATACCTCATGTCCGACTTGACTCTATAGTTCTTTAATCTCCTTGAATTTGGGTAACATCATTTGGTTTGAACCAAAAGGTTTTCTTGAAGTACCTTTTGCATAATGTAAGTCTTATAGGGGAGGAGAGGGATGTAGAGAGCTTAATTGGGCAGATTTTGGATGAGCATAATGGCTAGAGAGTTGTGAGGAATTGGATAGAAATGGTCTCCTTTTATAAGGGGGAGGAGGGGCTCTTTTGGAAAGTGCGAAAATATTATTTTATTATAAACATCTATTCATTTTCAAAAGGTCCCAAAATAATTAAATATAATGATAAGATGACTCGTGGTCGAAATAAAATCATCCAATCAGAATTGGAAATGTTTTGGATAATATTTTAATCATTATAATCTAATTTATTTAAATCATTTATTAATGAGGTAAATACTACATCATTATTGTGTCATAAATAATTTAATTTATTTGATGACTAAAAATTATTAAAAAAATACCAAAATATAGGAAATATTTTTATATTTCCAATGAATAATTATAGTCAAAATGATAATTTATATATCCCCTTATAAAAATTAATTACTAAAAAAGTTTTGTTAATACCAATTTTGCCTTTACATTAAATTAATTAACCTAATGTGTCATTGTCTTTCATCAGTGGCTCAATGGGGTCCAAAAATAGATCAAAGGATACCCATGGTTGGCCATTACTCATCCAATAAGGTTTGGACATGTGTTAAGGTAATTTTTAATTATTATAATATTCTTTTGACCTTGAATTACCCTATTTATCTTTAACCGCAATAAATAAAAGTCAAAAGGTACTATTTACCAAAATTATTTTCATCTTATTGAACCAAATTTTACTTCTTGATAACAACCATGTATGTAGGATTTTTTAAATTCGATTCACAGAAGTGGTAAAATTTCATTTAAATGAAAGATTCAGTTTTTCAACTACCACTAAGTGGTTTCACTATTCATCAAAAATTGAAGTTTTTCAGAAATATACCAAATATTCAGCCTAAGCCATATTTTATATTCCGAATTCAAAAATAATTTACAATTTTCCAAATTCAAAACATATAAATGGAATTAATTAATTTTAAAATTAATTATCGTTATCAAAACAAATAGCGTGTTTTTAAGAAACAATAACTATCAAAAGATCATCACTTGTTTATGTCCAATTTCAAAGTGAAATTAATTACAATGACCAAAATTGAATTAAATTTTAAAAATATATTCTAATTAAACATTAAAACCAATTAAAAAGATAATCTAACCATATAAATTATTGCGATGCAAAAAATTTGTTTTTAATTAAAATATAGCGTGTTTTTACTATTCATCAAAATATGAAAGTTATCAGAATAATATGAAAAACTTTTCCAAATTAAATTTTTATATCCTGATTCCAAGGAAGAATCTTATTGTTTCAAATTAAACTTATAAACATGTAAAAACTAGATTTAATGTGGGTGCGTCATCAAAAGGCAGCAAAACAACATTTTTTGAAAAATACTTATTTTACCCGAAAAAATTATTTTATTCTCATAACATGTTCTAGAAAATATGTAAGATGAATAATAATGTTTTAAAATTCAAAATATATTTAATACTATTCATAACGGCTAGTCTATAATAATATTATAACAATATATCATTATTTCGTGAAACCTGGTATTGCATACTACACATGCTATCGAGGAAAGTCGTGATTGCGTGTAATGCAAGCCAAGTCAGGGTTGAGTGTTGTACAATACTCCTTTGTTATTTCGTATAACAGAATCCAACCATATTTCATTTATACATTGAATATATATATATATACTCAATGTTTCATAGAATGACCACTATCAAACGAACTAGAAATTGTGTGTAACAAAATCCAAGAATAGTGTTGCATATACTGAAAGATAATACGGTGTTGCGTATAGCACAAGATAATCTTGGTGTAACACAAAACAAATGACATAAAATAAATTAAAAATAATACTTATCATAAAATCTCGGGGTGTTACATTCTACCCCCCTTAAAATGAATTTTTCCCTCGAAATTTGTCGGGGTTATAAATGGTTTAATACTTATAAGTTTCTTTAATAGAAACCCACATCGTAAAAAGGGAATACAAAAAACTACCTTTAAAAACTAAATTATGAAATGTAACGGTTACCCAAATTAATTAATCACTGGGTTTCCACATAGAAGAACATAGGTGAAAATATGGATATGGAAGAAAAATCTAACCATCATGTTCTGATGGAGAGTGGTAGATGACATGCTATGATAAATACAATAGTCACAAAGCTATAAAGTTGTGATGATATAAGGTACCATCTGATTCATCAGATATAAGAGCACTAGGACAACATTTTTGGTTTTCAATATCATTTCCTTAAAGTTGAAAATTTTGAAATAGAAGAAATACTTACTTGATTCTATTACAATCTCACTGTTGTTTGTGCCTTGAACATTTTCCACATCATCTCTTAAAGAAATGAAGTTTAATTTTTCTTCTGTGAAGTGTTAGAAGATCATGTGATAGAATGATAGGTCATTCGATCTGTCTCAAAAAAAGGTTTTCAAAAGTTATCAAATATACATAAGTCCATCTATAGTGAGATTAATCATATTTTGTTCCTAAAATGGACATATACTTCATATATCATACTGCTTAATATAATAAAACTAGTTTCTACTAACCAGGGACTTCCTGTAGGCCAGTGGTAGGTGATAAAGGCATGCCACACATCGGTTGTGGGTTTGATTCCCACAGCCTTGTCCAACGCGATGGGGTGTCGCCCGTCCTACAGGTTGTCCTTTTTCTAAAAATACATTATTATAACATCCCATCAATAATATAAAAAAAGTTCTATCCTTAAACAATACTAACTTATGTCCAACATAATCGATTCCAATCTTTGTGTTTATCTAAAATACTTCTGTTCAAGCTCATAGTTTAATGAAAACTATTACTGGAAATGTCATCTACCGAGCATGTGAATACCATCATTTATCCCCCATATTTCAAACGATATATCTTGTTGGTCACATTCCAAACATGTGAATACCTTAATCATGTATTCTCTTGAAAATTGAATACCCATTGAACCTTAGTGAAAACATGAATGCTGTCAAAATTCGACTCTTTCCACATACCAAAATCCCAAAATTTCTATATACTCAAACCAAGATATCACTTTGTCCTTATATTATTCATGAGCTCATGAATTCTATCAAAAATATTATTTTTTATTTATCCCTTCATTATGCGCATATCATCTACTTTAAAAATATTTCAATCACTTTTCATTGTTATCGATGCTATATTCTTATAGAAAACCACTATGGGCCAATATAAAGGTATTCCAATATACCATAAAAGTACCTCAACAACATTATTCTTGAATACCAATACATAAACACATCAAACCATCATCTTCAATGATTGTCATGGAATATGTCCTTCCTTGATTTAGAAGTAACCTATTAGGTCAGGGCATTGAGTTGGGTAATGCCCATGTTCTCCACAGATAAGACATTGAACTCCATAACAGTCTGCCACTCTATGAACCTTCTCTCCACACAGATAACATCTTCCCCTCCATTTGATGTATTCATCATGGTTATTCTTTCCTTCTTTAGAAATCTCAATCTTCCTTTCTCTATGCTCCTCAACCTGCGAACATGCCTAAAAGTTCATCTTCCTCTTATTTGATGAATTGGGAATACCACTAATGTTCACCTTGTTAATCATATATCGCTATGTCTAATTCGGCACAATCATAATATCTTTCTCTCTAAGCATTATGCAATTTTTCTGCTCATAGTCACCAATTTTTCCATCAGATTCAATGTCAACCCAATTTCATCTGGTTCCCTCCATTAACAAGAACCAGAAACCATTGTCTAAGAAACAGTTAAAATAATGAGGACCCACATAATCATAAAAATTCACTTATAGGATGTATAACTTATGACAACTTCTTTAAACTATCATAGATTAGTTTCACACTAGGTTATTCATGATCGTCAACATAATTCTAGGAATATAACTTATAGTTATACTGAACCTTAGGGACATCCCTAGACATACCTTATAAATATCTATAGGGATCTCACTAATGTTTTCGCATCCTAGTTTCCAATGGTTAACTAAACCTTTTCTCTGATACCAACTGTAGTGGTATGGAATTGCTTCCAGTGGAATATAATTGATACCTATCAGGGCACTCCATGGGCGGCTACACCCCCTGGGCGGGACACACCACCATCCCCAGTGGAAGCCATTTCCTCATGAATCCATTGGGTGGAGAGCCATGCTTCGTCCCAAACTCACATATAAGAGTTCCCAATGATCAGATTCATTCCTACCTCCTTTTCCTCTAATACCAATTCTAGAGAACCAAAGCTTGACGTACAAAGAAATTACATTACTTTTGCGGAATACTTAATATATAACAAAAACATACACCAAAGGACCATAATAGTTTAGTCGCTTTGGAAACTCAGAACGTATTCTACTAATCATGGTGAAAGATCTTCAACATCCTTTCAAAAATTGACTGAGTATGGAATAAATAAAAAATATCCCCAGTATATTTTAAGTAACAAAAATGGTTATTGATGTAGGTGAATGGAAATATCATTAAAATATCCTTAAAACAATATTGAGGAAAATAATCTTTAAACATTCCAAAGTGTCCCATATCACTATAAAACATTTAAACCATTAACATGATGAATGAAATAATGATAGTGAAATATATGATATCCTGAGAATAAGAAGATTTTGGATATAAAATTTCCAATATAGAGTATATATACCTTATAAAAGAAAATAATTGTATGAAATAAAAAACTTCATAAAGAAGGAACATTGTGACAACAATCCATTACTAATGTGGTAAATTTGAAACTATAAAACCATGATATAATAATAATTATATGAAACACTTAAATACCCTAAAGACAAAAAAATAATGATATAATATATCAAAAGGATATTAGATAGACCAATGAAAATAAATATGTTGTGATAATGACATATGCCTCATGAATATATAAGGGATACAAGAAATTCCTTACTGGTGTGGTAACATCTATATCAGAAAACCCAAATGTAATAATAATCAAATGCAAATGTTAAATAATATGAATATAAAAATTATTTTTTATATAATACATTAAAATATTCATTAAATACTCTAAACCAAAAAAGTAAGTGTCGAATAGGACATTTTTATCACATATGTAAAAAAGTGAGATGAAGATCCCTTTCCTTGAGTTTGATTTCTCTTGATTGTTCTCTATATTCCTAAATAATAATATTATGTTAATTATATACTTATTTAGTAACATTTTTAATCTTTATTATTAACATTATTTCACTTATAAATGAGTTATATATAATTACTTAATCAATAATTTTTAAGTCAGATGTTTTGACCACATTTTCCTTTTGTTCTTAAAATAAGCACTGATATGTCAACTATAGTCAATGTGTGAATTAAACAAACATATCAATAATAATAATCATTAAATAATTATAATATTTATTAATAAATTATAATTTTAAAACCAATAAATAAATATGTTTGTTAAAAATGAAACAATTTTACAATCATGTGGATGGTAAAATGTACGTACACTTGAGTAAAGTTCCAATTTTTTAATGATCGTTATGCTAAAGGGTTATGTAGAAATATATCCTTACCTAATTTTAATTATATCAAAAATACAATGTTATTTTAATAATATATACTTTTATATATTATTAGTTTTAAGTAAATGGAATCACATCTTGCTGAGGAGGTAGTAGTCCACACGTCCATGATCGACATTATCACTTTTTAGTGTGTGAAAAGGGTAATAATGAAAAGGAAATATTATATTTACAGAAAAATTATTATGTCTCAAATCATATATAGATTTTATTTATGTATCGCATTTTTAATTTAAACCATCCTTTATATATTCAATTTGTATAATTATCGAATCACATCGCTTCGTGGTGGTTGTAGTCCACACTTCCACAGATGATGTTATCGTATTTACAAAAAATTAAATGTATATAAGTATGTGTTATAAAAGAGTTATATAAGAATAATGAAATATTAATTTTAATATATATTACATATAGACATTATTTTCATACTACTTCTCAAGAGAACGAAAAATAAATGACATCGTTTTGTGGGGTGGTAGTTTATCGTACATATAAATGGTCAGTTCATTACCCATTTGATGGAAGTGTGTGTGTGTAGAGGTCCATCCCTTATAATAGAAATTTATACTTATATTGAGAGAAATTGTTTTATTATATAATAAGTGAATAATAATATTTTAAGTGGTGGATAATGAAAATAAAACAATGGTCTTGAAAAAGAATTTTACCACTTATTCAGTTAACTCATTTTGGATTTTACCAAATGTCTTCCTTTGATGGATTTCTGTATGAAGTGAGGATTATATGTCTAGGGGATTTATTTTGAGGATATATTTGGTTAGATCATGGATGATCCAAGGCGGCTTGGGATGTGTGAGGAAGTGGGAGGGTTGTGTTCTTGTTTTAGTAGTGGGGTAGAGGTACTCTTGTAAATACCAACAAGTATGTATTATTGGGAGGTATGTCATTCCTAATGTGACAAAAAAAAGGGAAAAATAATGTATTAAAGGGTAACTATGGTCTATAAAAACCTCCATTAGAATAAAATATGTTTCTTTTAATAATTTTGTTCTTTAACATATCTATTTCCCAATTTTATCATTTTTGTTTTTATTAAAATAACATTATTTATAACCTAAGAAATTTAACCATTAATAAGAAATTAAAGTGAGAATTGTGATAAAATAAAGACCCGCTGAATTTTATATAATATAAAAAATTTACAAAAAATAAATCTCACGTGTTTTGGAAATTAATTTTAAAACAATAGCATGTAATGCGCCAAAACATTACTTTAATCCGAACGTTGCAACCAATGTTTTTACTATCTATGGGTCGGTATGTTAATTATAAAAGATCAATTGGTACATTAATAAAACAAATTTCAAATTTATTTAAAATTATAAATCATTTTCAAGAATATAGGTTTATTAAATTTTAATTTATTTAATAAAATATTATTTATTGAAAAATAACATTAATGACTTTTTTTGACATTATTTATTTAATTTTAATTTCAAAAATATCAAAAACAATATTTTAAATAAAATTGATTAATTTCACATCTATGAAAAATTATATATTAATATACTAAATTACTTTTATAAAATAATTCAATCAATATACATCACTTTTAAACTGTCCTTTATTTTAGTTAATTCGTTATTAAATAATCACTATGTTAGTATTTCTTGAGAAATTATTATAACTAGTTCATCTCTAAAAATAAATGATAAATCATTTTGATAAAATTAATTAATTTATATTACAAAAGGATATGTATAATAGAAAAGATGGGGATTTTTACATATATGAAATTTTTATAAATGAAAAATGTTATGAAGGCTCATTTTTTTTCTTTTTCCAAACAAAACATATAATATAGATAAATTTAGTGAAAATGTGTCCCAATAACTATTACAATTTCATTAAAGAGTTTATATGGTCTAAATATTGATATAAAATATTAATTGGATAATTTTGTAGGTCATTTTGACCTATAGGTGTATGGTTTAGTCCATTATTAAACATAATTTTAACTTAATCGTTGTAATTAATCTTAATCACATTCACTGATATTTTTTGTCAAAAAAATATGGTGACCTTATTAGACAAAAAATTTCATACAGATTAGAAATATTTATGTTTTTTTAAATCAAATTAATATAAGTTAAAAAATTAAATTTAAATATATTCCCACAAAACTAATGAGAAAGCATGTTTTAAAGTGAAAATATTCAAAATTTCATTAAGATTTTATATCTAATTTCATTATAAAAATTATTCCAATGACTTAAATTGGATTAATAGATATATTATTGATCTATTGAGAATTTAAAAAAAATTAAAATATAATTTAACATTAATAAATACATAAACGAAATGGAATTTTTCATCTAAAATGTACTATTTTTCAATGTTCGTCATTAAATGATGCTTCTCATAAAAATACCAAAAATTCACTAAAAGTATAATTTGATATTAGAATTTATAAAATGAAATTTATTTTTTCAAATAGAAATTATAATTGTGAAAAATATTCTATTTTAAATAGGATCACCATTAAAATACAATAAAAATTCCTTATTAAATAATAATATTGATACTATATTATTTTTGAGAACGAATCAACATTGTATGTAACAAAATTTATAAAAGGGACTCAATATTGCATTAAATTCAAAATAAACTTTTCTTTTCATATGATTCAAGATAAAAAATTAATTTCTTGTCACACAATCTATTTAAGAATTTAAATTAAATTAATGGAATATATTTCATAAAATGTCAGAATGATATATCATACCCCCCCTTAAAATGAATTTATCCCTCAAAATTCATCTTCTTTACAAAAAATTCTTAATATTTATATTATTCTTTTATTGAAACCCAGTTCTTTAAAATTGTTAATAAAACACCATCTTAGAAAGGTAAAGTGGAAGACATAAAGGTCAGCATATGTTACGCATTACTAGGATTCCACCAAGGGAGAACATAAGTGAGAATGGAGGTAATTAAATAATAACTATAAAATGTAATTGAGGTCATCAATCGAAAACAAATGCATGATCAATGGAAGGTATAGTTCCTATAACTATGTTATGGTCGAAAATATTGTAGGTTTATCATAA
Source organism: Viscum album (assembly GCA_963277665.1). Taxonomy (NCBI): domain Eukaryota; kingdom Viridiplantae; phylum Streptophyta; class Magnoliopsida; order Santalales; family Viscaceae; genus Viscum; species Viscum album. The sequence goes on from OY728119.1 coordinate 1,084,537,533, forward strand.
TTAATGGTACTAGAATAATAATTTTTACTTCAAGATCCTTCTCATATAGTTAAATAATTCACTTACCGTATATGAAAAGATTAAATATACTAACATGATGAGTAGAATTTAATAATTTAATAAATTTTCCCCAGTATCTCTATTCATTCTCTAAACAATGAGAATTATAGATGATGTTTTAATTATTGATGTACTGAAATCCACTTTTAAAGACCACATATCCATAAAAGGGATAGTCATGATATTCCACATGTCTTCAATCATTAAACAAAACCAAAATTGTTAGTACATTGTAATATAATTTCAAAAATTAGTCAATCTTTAAATTATATAGTAATAATAATAATAAAATAGTAATACCCAAAGTAGGAAATAAATTATTCTATATATAATTATCCTTAATATTATTCAAATGTTTCTTAGCAAATATTGAAACCTAAATATTATAAGGATTTGATCATATATTATTATGAGTTTTGTGATCAATTTTTTCATTCATAAAATATAATATTTTTTCCAAATTAATTTAATCATTACTAGAAACAAATTTTTTTAACCCGTACATCATGTAGGCTTGTGGTAGTTCACAAGACCCATATCATCTTTCATCCATTTGTACAAGCCCCACCACCTATCTTTATATGATGGGTTTTCACCTAGAATATGGGTTATCCTTTTTTCATTTAACATGAATAATAAATCATCCCTAAAAAACATAATTTTTTTACTAGGGGATAAAAATACCTCATCCAAAAAAAACACATCCAAAAATATCTTTAAGATATGATCACATAAAACCTTAATAGGGTGTCTAATACTTTTAACATGGGATTATCATTATGATTATAGAGTGATGGTGGTATCCATAACACTTAATATAACCACATTTGAAAACCTCCAAATCTCTAATGGTATCTAAAACAAGATTTGATACCAATTATAATGTCCTAGAACCCACACTCTCGAATCCTGTACTGAAATACATATCTTTACATTCCCATTTGTTATGAAAATAATTGTGACCAAATTTTTCCTTCAAAACCTTACAACACAAAAATGAGAACATTGTTCACTTTCATACTATAGGATTTTTCGGTTTTGAGTTTTGGAGAATTAGGAAAAACTCATACATAAACTACTCACATCAAAATAGACTCATAAGTTGTCAATATTACATTACTACCATTTAACCCAACTTTTATTATTTCACAATAGTTTATCAACATCATCATTTTTATATCATTTTTATACATAAATAATTCAACATAATTATTTAAAAGATTTGAGAAAGGAATCATTAGAAGGGTGGGCTCAAATTCTCGGTAAGGGTAAACATAAGATGTAATAATTAAATGTCATCAATAATCATAAGAGTTCATAAGTAAATGATGAATTAATAAAATTTATAATAAATAATAAAATAACTCATATCCATAAACAACTAGACCATAGAATATTAAAACATGGAAAAATCATGAGTCATCTGAATTTATAGTCACGAGCAATTTGATATCAATAACAATCATTAGAAACAATATAATCAAATAGAAATTATAGAAAACACATAATTGTACATTGTAAGTTATTATAATTTTCACACTTATGAATGGAATAACCATGTGGTTGGCTTCTATAGATGTCACTCTTATAAATGGAATAGTCGTACAGATAACTTCCATACCCAGTGAAAGGGAGGGCAATCAGGGATTCACCAGTTCTTAGTCTATCATGGAACCACCAATCATTGGTTTATAATGTAAACAACCATAGAAAATCCAATTAACATTGAAAATTCATCGCACATAATTAAACCATGGAAATTAAATTGGTGTAATAATAATATCTACGAAGCATGATTTACTATTTGAAAAGAAATACATTCTAAAACAATTTCATTGAAACACGATTAACCCATGGAAAGAAAATGGGTTCTAAAACAATCACATTGAAACATGAGTAACCCATTGAAAATAAATGAGTTCTATAACAATATATTTGAAACATGATTAACCCTATAAAACTAAATGAGTTAAATACATATCTATTTGAAATCTGATTATCCCATAGAAAAGGAATGGGTTAAATAATAATAAATTTGAAACTTGAATAATCTATAGAAAAGAAATTTGTTAAATAAAAATATTTATGAATCAAACATAATATATAAAAACTATGAATGAGGGAGGAATCAATAAAAAATTCCCCATTATATGATAAGTAATAACAATGGTTTTTGTTGTTGGTGAATGAAAATGCCATTGAAATACCATTAAATAATATTGGGGAAGACAATATTTAAACATTCTAAAGCCTCGATTACCAATTTGAATCATTTGTACCATTAACTCCATGAACAGAATAAAAATAATGAAGCCTCAGATATCATTAGAAAAATGAGATTAATTATATAACATTTCAATGAGTCCATATATACACCTTATAAAATATGATAGTTTTATGACATTAAAATGTCACAAAGATTTAAAATTATGACAAAAATCCATTACTTATTAGGTAAATTGGAAACTGTAAACCCCATGAAAGGAAAATAATTAAATTAAACATTTAATTATCATGAAGAAAAAATAATTCATGATATAGTATATCCAAATGATTGTAGATAAACCACACAAAATAAATAATTTTTTATTATGCTTTATGACTTAGGAAATAAAAAGTGAGACAAGAAATCCCTTACAAGAGTCATAACATCTGAATCAAAAAAACCCAAATGTAAAAATCATAAAATTAAAACATAAAATGAAAATAATATAAAAATTATTTATGACATAATACATCAAATGGGTTATTAAATAAACCAGGCAAAGTAAGTAAGTTGTGAATATGATATTTTTCTAACAGATGTAAAAAATGATAGTAAGATCCATTACCTCATGTTAAGTTTGTCATTACATGTTCTCTATAGTAATAAATAATAATATTATGTTAAGTATATAATTTATCCATAAAACCTTACAATATTATTAATAAGTTTATTGTACTTATTAACAATATTTTTAGAATTACATAATCAATATTTTTTAGGTTGGATTGTTTTACAATATATCCCTTATATAAGAAAAATGACATTGATTCATCGACTATAGTCAATGTGGTCATTACATAAAAATATATAGAAAAATAATCATGACGTAATTATAATATTTTTACTTAAATTATACTTTTAAACCCAATAATAAAATTTGGTGATGGAAAATTAACCAAAATTACAATCTTGAAGACTTAGTCTGTAGCTATGCATGAGTAATGTTCCCATTTTTCAATGATCATTATGTAAATAGGTTAAATAACATTATATATTTAAAGAATTATAATTATATAATAAATAAAATTTTATTTAATCATATAAACTTTTATATATAATTGTTTTGTTGTAAAAGGGAACACATCGTGTCAAAGAGGCAGTAGTCCACACATCCATGACCAACATGATCAAATTTTTAGTGTGTGAAAAAAGGTAATAGAGAATATGATATATTATATATACATAAATATTATTAAATAATTAATATCATATAAATTTCATTCACTTAATTTATTTGAAATTTGTTTAATTAAAAAAAATCTTTTATACATTCTATGTATAGTATGAATGAATCACATCGCTTTGGGGAGGTTGTAGTCTACTCTTTCACAAATGATGTTATCATATTAAAGAAATGGAAAGTATTAATGTACGTGTTTTAAAATAATTAAATAATCATAAATACATAATAATTATCATATATATAATATATAAACGCATTTTCTATCAGAATTCCTAGCCATGGAAGGAAGTAAATGAAAAATGAGTGACATTGTTTTGTCCTGTGGTAGTTCCTTGAACAAATAAATGGTATGTTTGTTACCCATTAGATAGAATTGTGTGTAAATATAAGTGAAACACTTATAATAACAAAATATAAGTATATTTTTTTACCACTTATATTATATATTAATGGAATAACAATATTTGAGGGTGTGGATAGTGAAACTAGAATAAAAGAGCTTGAGGAAGATTATTACCAGTTCTTCGAGTAACTCTTTTTAGTTTGAACCAATGGGATTGCTCGAAAGAATTTATGACTAAGGTGATAATTATAGGAGTAGTTGAGGTATTTTTAAGATATATTTTGGTAAATATTTTTTTTATTTAAAGTGTCTTGATAGGTGTGAGGAAGTGGGAGGGGTGAGTTAATTTTTATAATGGAGGGGGATTGGCAATCTTGTAAAAACCAAAAGGTATACATTATTGGGAGGTATTCCTTAAATAATGTGACTTGAAATGGTTAAATAATGGATTAATGGGGAATTAGTTTCTAGAAATCTACCATCATGAAAAATTAAGGTCACTTATGTAAATTTATTCCTTAAATTCTATGTTAGCCCAATTGTTTCATTTTGGTTTTTTAAGTAACTACATTTCTAACAAAAGTAATTTTACCATTGAGCCTAAATTAAATTGATATTGATGAGAAAATATAGATCACTAAAATATAAATATTATATATAATTCAAAAGTATAATTATCAAGTTTTTTGTAAATTAATTTTAAAACTAGTTCATTTAACGCACCAAAATAATGTTCTAACCTGGATCATACAAACAACATTTTTACAATAAATGAGTCAATATATTAATTATAAACGATCAATTGGTACATTAATTGAACATATTTTATATTTATTGACAAATAAAACCCACTTTATATAATATAGAATTTTTAAAATTTTAATTTCTTTAATAAAATATCATTTATTGTAAAATAATATTAATGTCAATTTTCGACAATATTAATTTAATTTTAATTTAGAAATATCAAAAAAATTAAAATTCATATTTATTATGTACAAATCACATGTAGGTTGATATATTCATCCACAAAAATAATTTAAGGCAATGATTCATTTAATTTACATCCTTTTTTTGGTTTCATTTATTTTTTTTATTTATTAACAAAACAATCACTATGTTGGTGTTTCATAAGAAATTAATATAATCAATTCCAATCTAAAAATTATTGATAAATAATTATAATAAAAATAAATAATTTATCTTTCAAATGGAAATTTCTAATAAAAATAGTTTGTTTTTCCATAACTCAAGTTTAATAAATTATGAAGGGAAGGAAAGTTCCTTTTTTGACTTTTCCTTTACATAACTGATCATATAGTGAAATTTCTTTAACATGTGTCCCACTAGCTTATAAAATAATAAAAAATATTTGATATGTTCTGACTATTGTCATATAATATACTTCATAAAATTTTCTCATTCATTTTGGTTGTTAATCATAATGGATAGTCCCTTGTTAAGCCTAATTTTACCTTAATCATTGTTAATAATTTTACTCACATCCAATAACCTTTTTTCTCCAAAATAATTATTGTTCTTCAAAGAAAAAATCATAATAATTACAACTATGTATTTTCATTATTCAAAATTAAATTTATATAATTGAAATAAAATAAAATTTCAACTAATCCCATGGATATGGAGATAAAGCAGGTTTGTAAAGTGAAAATATTCAGTAGTTCATCAAAATTTTATATATAAGTACATCATATAAATTATTACAATAAAATACATTGGATTCATAAATATATAATTGATCTATTATGACATTAAAACTAATTTATAATATAATTTAAAATTAATAATTATTTAATCTAAAATGTTGTATTTTCAATATTCATCAAAAAAAGAAGCTACTCATAAAAAATACCAAAAATTCACCTCAAGTAAATTTTAACTATTAATATTACAAAAAAATTAGTTTATTTTTTCATATAATAATAATCAATGTGAAAAGAAATATTTAAAATAGGTTCTCCAATTAATGGAGGAAGAAATATCCATATTACTTATTATTATTAATAGTATATTATTGTTCAGTAAGACTTGGCATTACAGGTAAAACAAGTTATCAAAGGGAATCAATGTTGTCTAAAATGTAGGATAAACACGGTGTTGCATATGATTCATGATATACTCTGTATTTCATGTAACAAAATCTATTTGAAAATCTAAATTAAATTAAAATAATATATTCCATAAAATCTCAGAATGTTACATTTGGGTTCAATTTTTGAAGTGAAGTACCAAATACAGCTATAATTCTTGATGGAGTGTTATGTATAAAATAAGGATCCTCAAATATAATTTGAGCAAATTAACAATAATTGATATATTCTAAATCATGAGATTTCTCTAATATTGGGATGTTCCACTGGTATAGATGCAGTGTCAAAATAGCCACCTCCAATTGGAGACACTCATCTGGTCCAAGAATCAAATTTTAGCAACTGATGTGGTCATTGAGTGATGCATGTGTAGACTTATCAAATGAAAAAGTGTTATAGTGGGTATCTTATAATTACCAACACCATTTCATTTCAATGGAGTCAGAGAAAACCTGGTTATAGTTGATGTGGAACCGGGGGTTTGATTTGAATTTTGAAATTTGGATTGGTAATTAGAATTTTACTATACATTTTAAATGATTGAATGGATTTCCTTGAAGAGTTAACCTAGTTTGATGAGTAATGAAGTTAGTTTCAATGGTTTATAATTTTTAAATGTATAGTTAGGTGTATACATTAAGGAACTATATACATGGATAGGTGGCACATAATGCCTGATTAAAGTCCCAAGAAACCTATTCCCTATATAAATCCATCAGATGACTAGTGTTTGGAACTTGGTTTCAAGTGAAGCCTTGAGTGGTCAGTGTTAGTAGAATCGGTAAATGGTTCTACACTATTTTCATTATCTAAAAATTGGGTATGAATTTTAATTTTCCCACCATATTTGAACAACCCTGTGGGGTCTTGAAAAACCAGCAAAGGAAATTTTACCCAAATACCCCAAAGAATTGGGGAAAAATAATAAAAGAGGAGACACAAAGGACCAGTCCAAGAACCTGTCCATGGAAGCACAATGTGGCCATGCATCGTGAGACACCCCCCTCCGTGAACCGTTGATGTTCGCAAAATGGAAGCAGAGAGCCTCCACGTTTGCGAGGTAGGATGGGCGCCAGTCCGGTTCACCGTCATGAACCGCCCCAACCGCGGACTGCGTCGACCGGTTCAAGCTGCACTCGCTATCGTTCGCTGAATGGAGGAGGAACCCTCCGCAGCTGTGGAGCACTCCCTGAGTTCGCCTCCCGAAGGGGGGGGAGCGTTCAATACCCATCGTGAATCGTGGGTTGACCAAATCAGCCGTGAACTGGGTATTTGGTTATGGGCCTCCGCAAAAGGTGATGCATGGCCACAGATACATTCCTTTTCACACTCTATAAAAGGAGACCAAGGGGGAAAGAAGAAAGGATCATAGAACTTGAATCGGATTCGGGGGAAGTAGATCAGTTGAAGGAAGGCTTCATATTTTTCAAACAGTGAAATTCCAATTCGTGACGCATAATAATTTGGTGAACCGGGAACCTAAATAATAAAAAAAGGAGAACCTCGAACCATACCCCCTCCGCGGATGACTTCCCCACGGACCAGGGACTTTTTTCCTCTTTTCCCATCCGTCGTACCGCGTAGAACCCTCCTCCGCGGGCGAACCCCCAACCGACAAGCCTCTGATCGGCACCGCCATTGGTCGCCGATGCCCACTTGGAACCCTCTGCGAACCACCCCAGTTCGCAGATTGAACCCGAAGCTGCGAACCACCATGGTTTGCGGATTGAACCTGAAGCCACGAACCGACCTGGATCACGGGATGCCAATCAGTCCGTGGACCACCCTGGTTCGCGGACAGCTTCTCTGGCTGCGTGTCACTTCCACACGTGAAGGGCGCCACCACCTATACCTCTCGGTGGCTCGCCATGTACTTAAGGGTTCTCATCTCCAGAGCCAAGTAAAATCCTTCTGATCCAGCCAGGTCCTCTGCGACTCCCTCATTGGCATATTCAAAGCCTCGAGGCGAGGCCTCCGCCAAAGACACCGGATCTGCGTGGTATAACTTTTAGGCACATCAGCACGCCATTTTGAGTTCAAATACCCACAGTAAACTTGGAAAAAGGGGTTTCCCCGACCATTGAGAAGATTTTTGAAGCATTCCTAGGTTCACATTGCCATGGTAATGTGGAGTCTGAGCTTGGGAATCCCTTTTCTACCCCTCCACTTGTCCAAGGCTCCTCAGAGGTATTAAAATAACCACCAGAAGGAAGCCCTCGTGGACTGCAAGAGAGGAGACAGGAACAAAATCACCCCCTTTCCCTCCCCACCTGGGCTTTGTTTCCCCAGGCGTCCTTCTCAGAGTAAGTCCCAACCTTTTGGGCCTCCTCAGAGTGTAATCCCCAATCCATCACCATGGGCCGCATTCATGCGTAAGCCCCACATCGCTTCTCACAGAAACACCTTTCATGACGTGATCCTCTGGTCCCTGCTACCTCTTGTTTCTCACACCGAGCATGACTCACGTGGGCTTAGAGCCTCGACCATGACATCCTCCTATAGGATGCCCTAGAGCGTAATCCCCAAGCAAAGCGAACTACAGGGACTTTGACCCATGTCAAGGCATGGTACGTAGAAATCCTCCACTAGGTTTAAGACCACCACTCGGTCGTTTTTTCATGTCGAGTTCCACCCTCGTCCAACATGACGTTAAACTATATGCCCCCGTCCAGCATGATGTTAAACTGTTTATTCGAACTACGTGGACTTTGATCTCGGTTTCCTAGATAGGGTACGCAGGAAGCCTCCATTTGGTTCAAGCCCAACAACCGGTCGATTCGATCATCCCCGCATCAGTTCACCACGCCACTCATGGTGCTGCCTCAATCGAGTTCCAACCCTTCAGGGTCGTTAATCCAATGAGGGATGGTAAACCTCGGGCATAAATCATTCCGAACCCTACGCCCAGTTGACTATTTTCCACCAGGGTTAAATCTGTGGATACTATGTCTAGGTATAAACCAAAGATTCGTGAACATATGAATACGTCTTAAATCTATAAGAGTCCTGGAATAGGCAATAATTTCCGCCCCAAAAGGGTGTGATGAGCCCGACTTTCCATCCTCTCGACCAATGTGAGTTATTAAGAGTCGTTGGTCAGACCATCCGGAGAATGCCTGCATTTGGAAAGCTGGTCCATAAATCATTGGATATGAAGTCGTGGGGAATTTCGTGGCCGAAAACCCAGAACAAAACAAAAAATGGTGAACCTGATGTGAATCTTTAACGAAACATGATGGATTTATCCTAATCGCACCCAGTTCCCGCATATTCTCCAAAGGAGGGCCAAGAAAGGTCATTAATTATGCATGGGATTATGATATGCTGCTTTGACGAGTTTTCTACTTGTATTTGCTAAAGTTTTTCGCATTCACTACATTCAAAACTCCCTTCGATCCAATGGAATCGCAATGGAACTCACAAGTGCGCGCTTCCAACGACGCAAGGATGAGACTTCCTCAACAACGGAGGACCCTGTCACCCATCCAGTGTCTTCAACGTTGGGTTTCGGATGCGCTGATCTGAGAGTACCACACGAATGGTACTCTACCAAGGGTGGAGGTGGCCATGCATGCCCTCCAGTCCGTCAAGGTTCACCAGTCACCCGCCCAGTAGCGACTGCAAATGCGGATCCATACAGCCCTTCTCGCTGTCTCTAACCGTTTCGGGAGCCTATCCCCGAGACGGGACAATGCATACCTCCCATATCTTAGGGAGGCAGGTGAGGTCGACGTTGAGGACTTCATCCCCACCGAACAAGGGTTCCGCTCCAAGGCCCCTGCCGAAAGTTGTCATCGTGGTCACACCGTGACTCAACATCCTCACACCAAGGAGGATGTTTTTCCCAGGATTCAGGCACATGTTCCCCGAGCTCCGGCCCCACGGACCGCCTGACGAGGGCGGAAGACGTACAATCGGGGACCGGACATCACCCTGGTCCCTAGGGAGGAGCTCTGCTGCTCAGCCATGGAGACGTAACACAAACAAGCACCCACACATGTTCGCTCCTCACGAGCCCTCCATCCAGACATGGCGGAATCGCACGAGCTGGCACGCATCCCCGCCGAGCTCCATCAAGCCCGTCGCTCACGTAAGACGGAACTCACCAGGCAGGCACCTCTCCCTGTCCAGGGTCATGAAGCCCACCATCTTGACACAGTGGCGACCCGACACCTACAGGACCAGCTCCTGGCAGTTGCTTCAGACGCCCACCATCCAGATATGGTGGCGATCAACAAAGACTGCCACCCAGATGTGGCGGAAAACCATAGGCGGACACGTCTCCCCGCCAAAAAAGGCCACCGACTTGATATGGTGGAAAATCAGTATATGCAGGGCCAACTCCCTGCGGATACAAGTAAAGTCCACCAACCCGATGTGGTGGAAATAGAGAGAGAAATCGGCGTATCCCGATACAGGGGGAGACTCACTCACCTGCTCCGACACAAGATAATTGTCAGTACCCACTGACCACTAGAGGACTGGAGCAGGATATTCTTACTTCGATACCAGAATGGTCTTTCATACCCATTCCAGCCAAAGATGTCTCTCTGCATATCCTAGAAATGATGGAGGAGCAGGTATCGATCCCAGATCATATCTTGTAGACTTTCCATCTTGTAATTGCATCGGTGGAAACAACAAGGACTCAGGCCCGTGAGCCCATCTCCCCAATTGAGGTGACTCATCTAAAAGATGAGATAGCCAACTTGGAGCAGACATGCATCCCTAATTCAGCCCAGGAGGGTCGCTGGCTATATTCCAAGATGAAAGGGCAACTGGATCGAGCAGCCTCACTCGTTCCAACTGGGGGACACCCGTCCATCATGGTGGATGCTCCAGAGAAGGAATATATCCCTGATAAAAGTCAATATGTATGTCGGCATATCCCGGCAACATCATGGGACCCAATTAGACAGGGAACCAAAGATGAAGGTCGTTTTCAACAGCAGACGGTGATCGATGCCCATAAAAGAGTGCCCTGAACGCGCCGAAGGCAGCAGGGAAATAAAGAGCTGGTTCATGACTCCGCTTTGCTGGAAACTGGAGTTTCCGAAAACACTAAGCACGCAACAAAGTCTTGAAACCCTTCCCACCCATTACGATATTATGGGAGTGGTAGTAGCAGTTGCGAAGGTCCTCCTCTTAATGTCAATACCAACAGCTCTGAACGTCCTCCCGAGAGCACCTGTGCCCCCCCCCCCCCCCCCCCCGTGGCCATATAACGATCAGTCACGAGAGCTTCTCTCTTGATGCGAGTCACAAAAACCCTCCATGTGACCAGAAGATCGAGCAGTAAGAAGGTACTGCACTTGCTGTGGTCCACCCTGAAGGTCTTCCTCGGGGTATACACTGCAATCGCTCTCCATGAAGTGGGACCACAGATTGTGATGGTAGTCCTCGCTACCCTAATTGAAACTACAGAGGCCCTCCCCGTAGTGAAGTCTAATCATGACAAAAAGGCCCTCCCCTTGTCGTGGACTTCCTTTAATGTCCTCCCCAGGTGTTACGCTGCAACAGAACTCCACGAAGCCATGCATCAGGTCACGGTGGTAGTCCTCTCCACCCTGATAATGGAGGTCCTCGTCGTAGAGATGTCGAGCAACGAGAAGGTCCTCCCCTCGTTGCGGTATATTCTGGAGGCCCTCTCCAGGATGTATCTCATAGATATTCTACCTGCGGTAGTAGTAATGGTAGTCCTCACCATTTCCGTAGCTGTGATGGTAGTCCTCGCCACCACAGCCGCCATTGCGAAGGTCCTCCCCGTAATGGCCCTAAGAAACAAGAAGGTCCTCCCCTTGTCACGTAATGTCCTGAAGTTCCTCCACAGGATGCGTGTCGAACGTCAAGCCATGATGTTCATCCTCACCATGATGGTAGTTGTTGCAAAGGTCCTCCCCATAACGACGCTACGCAGCCAGAAGGTCCTCCCCTTACTTCAACATGCCTTGGAGGTCCTCCCCAGGGTGTGCACTGCAAAAGTACACTATTTAGTGAAGCATCAAGTTGTAATGGTAGTCCTATCCATTACGGCCATAATTGAAAAGGTACTCCCCGCGATAAAATATTATATCAACAGGGAGGTCCTCCTTCTACCGAATCGAGCACCGAAAAGACCTTGTATGCCGAGGCACTCAGAAGGACGGGATCGAGCATGTCAGATTCCCATCTTGTCACTAACGTCTCCCTTCTTCAATCAGGATATGGTCCAGGGCCACGTTCATCTTCTGAACCACCTCAAAATCGCTTACATAATGATTCAGCACCTACGGATCTCGTTGCCTCTGACTATAGTGAGAGCCTTAGTTGGGATGAGCATGTAGAGGAATCACTGGCGAAGGAGTATGCCTATATGCTGCACCTGAGAAAACGACTAGCCAGGAATGACATACCAGTCGTGTTTTGGCCCACGACCACCTCTCAGTTTGACATACCCAGAGAGTTGTCGGAAGAATGCATGCACGACATCCGCCATAATATATGGATGACCCTCCGCCGGCTGGATTCATGCTTCCTACCCTATGATGGGTATGTAGACCACTTCAAGAAGATAGGGGACCTCCTGCGTCACATCGACCTGGAGGCCCTTTCCTCGACACGACAACAATGCCCTAAGAGGCGCAAAGGGTATATAGAGAAAGCTTGTCTCCATGCACTGCACGAACTGTTCCGCCTCATCAGTGATGCTCTGACGGGAGTCCATATTAGGTGATGGGTGGAACACGGAGCTCTGCATTTCACTCTGCTCCCTTCCAAGAAGAACACGTTTGGCATGGTATCATGTAACGTCGTCACATCGAGACGTCAATTAGGTGGACCCCATGTCCAGGAAAGGCAACACACCCAAGAGAGTTAGGCCTTGAGTAAGTCCCAGAAGCATCAGGCCCGGCAGGAATGAGACATTCAAAAAATCTTGAATCAGGCAACCGAGAGCATATAGTAGGTCACTCGCCTAAGAGATACCAATCAACGATCTCTGTCTTCCTCTCTAGAAGGGACTAATCCACAGGTGAATTCGGCACCAGATCCGGTTCACCCCTTTATGGGGGCACGCGAGATCAGGCAGGTCGCGATAGATGCAGCTGCCACTGAAATCCAAGGTCAACCCCAACCTGCAGGGCTGGGGGTATTTTTAACAACAAATGCCCCCGTAAAACCAATAAAATCAGGAAGAGACTCAACGTCAAGGGAACGGAGCCATCCCTAGCCTTCAGGGATGGGGGAATTATTACCCCCTCAACAACAACCTCCCCCACGAGAGTTGGTATTATCTTGACTAGGGAGGAAAGTCAGAAGAGGAGGTTCATGTCCTATCCCATCATTTGAATCATCATCCCCTCTGAGAGGAATGCGCACCATAAGGTCGCATCAAAGAACTCTCCACGTCACCCTTCGTCAAGAAGTCTGAGGGCAATCCCAGGTCATGAAAGGGAAGCCCAACTGAAGAAGTGGGAGATCCTATTCCTATTTGGAAGATGACGTCCCCTCCACCCCGCAATATGCGTTCATAAACTCCATAGAGGCTAACCCGTGGGTGATGCCGAAGAAAAGGCAAATCAGAAGGGATCGGGAGACGATGGTTCCGGTCAGGCTATGACTCACCATGAACCCCCAGGTGTGCAGACCCGGAACCAGAGGGCCGCTTTAAATATGGTCACCCCTTCAGCTGACCTCCCTCTGCCTACCCAACGAGCTTCCAGCAAGGATAAGAACAAAGGAATAGTTACCCTTAACCCATCCCCCTCTCTCGATAAAAACGATCCACTCACGCTTGAATCGAGGTTCTCTCAACAAGAAGAATATATGAAAGAGTTGAGGTGGCTTAACGTCGAGCTGCTCCAGAGGAACAGCCTTATTGAAAGTGTGTCCAAAGAAGAGCCACGTCATGCACTCCTAGCAAGTGCACCTCAAAGGCTAAGGCTTGCCCCGGAAAACGAAGCACGATTAGGGAACCTACCCAATGAGGCGCCTGGTCCGTCCAACTACATAAATGTGGATGATGAATACCAAGATTTTCCTCCACTTATGAGACAACAGGAGAAACTACGCCCGAACCTTCCAAGGGTACCCCAAACGGAATATACACCCTTGGTTCTGGCCAATCCAGATCCTCAAGCAATGCATCGGGCTATGCCTGCCCCGGACCGGGCCCAACAGGATGTAAACCAGGGACTCACCAATACCATATAGGAACTAAAAGCTCGATTGGAAGCGAGGGAAGGTCGATGTGCTCCGATACAGCCGGAGCGGAAACCCTACCCAGATTGGGTGACCAATACACCACCTCCACCCAATTTTGGGAGCCCTGTATTCCCCATCTTCAATGGATCAGGCAATCCGGAGCAACATTTGATGCACTATGTGTCCTATTGAGACCATATGATGGGGACCCTAGAACAACAAGAAGCAGTGAAACTCAGATACTTCGTGCGGACCTTGCAAGGATCCGCCTTCGTATGGTATACGAGTCTGCCGGCCCAGTCGATAAAGAGCTGGGAGGACCTTCGGCAGCCATTCCTATTCCACTTCAGCTCAATGCTGCCTAAACAATGGTCAGTGATCTCATGAACTATAAGAAGAGGGATAACGATAGGGTCTCAGATTTCATTTACAGATGGAAAGGTCTGACCTATTCTCTGAACATGCCAATGCCTCAAGATGAGATGTTATCCATATGCATCGATAATCTTAGAGATGAGCTGCAAACACTACTCATACCGGTGGAGTGCTCCACTGGCTTCCGCCATCTCTCGGATATTGACCAGAGAATCGAGGACTCCATTCAGCGGACAAATTCAAAGTCCCAAATAGCCTCGCAGGCTCTGGTGAAGAGAGATCCTAGAGACAAATTGTCGGTTGTCTCACTCAAGCTGGCCCCTGTGCCCGCTCCACCGCTCAGCCCTCCACCAAATCATCAAGGGCCCCCTGCATATCAGCGGCCACCGCCGCCTAAACAGGACGACCAGCGAGGAATGAAATGGAACCAGTTTGAGGAGCGAAGACAGAAAGTATACAATTTCTGGGATGATCAAGTCTGTGGCTACTTCATTCCTGCTATGAATTGCAACTTTCTCCGCCTTCCAGAACCGAGGAGACCTGAAGAGGTCAGCCATGATGACAGGCCAGATTATAGCCCCCACCACCGGATGTTGGGGCACAGTATCCGAGAGTGATTTGTCTTAAAAGACCTCTTGAAGAGGATGGTAGATTTTTTACAAGACGATATGGGACCACCCCCCAGCACATGGGGCATGTATCTCTACCACCGACTCCGAAAAAGAGGAGGGGTGGCAGAAATTCACCTTCAAGAAGGGGCAGAAATTTGACAACTGGATGACTCGGAAGACTATCAACCGAGCCCAGGGCATACTATGAGCTCAACTACAATATCTTGTGTTGCCACCATCAGCCCTTGGAGCCGCAGAGCCGACAGCATCAGCCTCACAACCCTCCACAAGCCGGTCATCTGGACGGAGCTGAAGGAGGAATCAATCACCAGAGGAGAAGTCTGCGATGGGACCAAAGTTAGTCCTGACCCTGGCATATTTCATGCCCTCGAATTTGGCACCACAGGCACCGACCCACCAAACTGCACCATCAAATATAACCGACCAGGTTGACCTATCAGAGGATGAAGAGCCAATATTTGGCTCTATCGACATCATCCATCTCATGGAATCATTCCCTGAAGAAGGGTATGATTACGAACCCGAGTTTCCTGCACGAGGAGCCGAGAAGAGGAATCACAAAGGCAGGGGATACCAGGGGAGTCGAAGCCGTAGCCAAAACCAACCAAACGGTTAGACCCCGGCGCATACCGTCAATATTGTGGAAATCTGTGGGAGGGCCCTTCAGCGGACTCAGCAGGAGAGGGGATACCCCTCCACCTCCACAAGCAGCCACTCTGGCCATGTTGTTCTGCAATACCCACCTAAGGAGGAGCAAGTGTCTGGTCGCCTAATGCACACAAACAGACCGGTCAGGCCAATTCCTCAAAATGCAGGAACACCATCGACATCCCTCCCCACAGCTGGTCCCTCCTCATCAAATTCTATAGCTCCCAAAGCACCCACTAAGACTCTCCTGCCAATAGAGAAGCGTCGACCGCTAGAGCAAAAACACGACATCCTTAAGCAGATGGAATCAGTGCTAGAAAAGTTTTCAATCTTGGATGCTCGGAGTTTTTCAGCCGACCATAGGGAGGCTCTTATTGAAGCTTTGATCATCCCCTGGGAATTCCAAGCCGAGGTAGCTGCCGCCGAGATTTACCAGACGGAGACTGGCCCAGCTGAATGCAATGCAGTGATTTCCTTCACCGACCAGGAAGAAGATTCCATAATGAAGGGACACATCAGACCGATATAAGTGTCTGACACACTAAATGGTATTGAGATCAGAAAAGTCTTTATTGAAAATGGCTCTGGAGTTAACCTCCTTCCCCTGTGGAAACTCTGTAAGTTGGGATACCGGGAGGATGATTTAATTCCCTCAGCCACAACATTGTTAGGTTATGACAAGAGTGAGCAGAAACCAATAGGACAGATTAAGCTAAAGACCCATTTTGGTGACTTGGTAGCCTACATAGAATTTCCGTTGGTCTAGCAGAGCGTAGCATTCAATGACATGTTGGGAAGACATGGCTCCATAAGCACATCTTCGTTCCTTCATCCTACCACCAGTGTATCAAGTACTACATCAATGGAAAAAATCAGGACATTTCACGCTGACAAGGCCCATTTTGAGCTCTCTGAGTCACATTACATTGACGTCGGGTTCTATGAGAAAAAGAAGAAGATGCCTTTGGTCGATGGCATCTACTGTATCCCCGCTCTGAATGGCCTGGAAATGGTCCCCGATGACCCCCTCATGCAGCTTGACAGAGATGATGTCATGCCCATCAACCATGTTGAGAGTAAGAGTTTGAGTCCGGACACACATTCAGATGTCCTCATGACTTCAGCCATGATGGTCGAGCATGACAACACGGGAACGTCTACCAACCCTCGATTTGGTGATGAATACTCAAGCAGGGATTCCCAAGATGCCTCTCCCTAAAACCCTCAAAGGATCAGACAGGAAACTCTCTCCTCGTCAGATCAAAAAGATAAGGACATGGGAGAAGAAGAGGAATAAGATCTCATAGATGCACCTCCCACATTAGAAGAGGGTATCTGCACTACTGTGGACGAGATGAGGGAAATAAACATGGGTACCAAAGAAGACCTGAGGCCCACTCTCATTAGCGTGGCCACGTCTCCCGAGGAACATGAGGTATATACATCCTTCCTAAGGCAACATCAGGATGTCTTTGCATTGAATTACACAGAAATGACAGGACTCGATCCTGAGGTAGCGACGCATCACCTGGGTCTTCCAGAAGGCCACAGCGGCTACAAATAGGCTGCTAGAAGGACACACCCCTCACATGCTGCCAAGATAGAGGCTGAAGTCGATAAGCTCATGAAACCAGGCTTCATTAGGGAGGTCCAGTACCCCATTTGGTTGGCTAACATCATCCCTGTCAAGAAAAAGAACGGGCAAATTCGCGTCTTCATTGACTTCAGAGACCTTAATCGGAATTGTCCAAAATATGACTTCCTGGTTCCAATCACTGAGTTGTTAATTGATGTTACGGCCGGGTATGAGGCTCTATCCTTCATGGACGGCTATTATGGATATAATCAAATCAGTATGGGCCGAGAAGTTGAAGAATCCACTACCTTCAGGGGCCCTAAAGGGGTATTCTGTTATAGGGTCAAGCCCTTTGGTCTCAAGAATGCAGGAGCCACGTATCAGTGTTCCATGCATTGGATCATTAAGCCATTCTCGGGAAAATTCGTTGAATGTTACGTGGATGACCTAGTGGTTAACTCCATACAGTGCTTGGATCACCTGTCGGACCTCGAGACCGTCTTCAACAAGCTTCGACAATATAGCTTGAAGATGAACCCCTTGAAATGCACCTTTGGGGTTACCTCAGGGAAATTCCTTGGCTTTGTCATATGCCATTGTGGCATAGAAGTCGACCCTTAGAAGACGAAGGCTATCCTAAGCCTGCCACCCCTTGAAATCTCACTGAGCTGAGGGGATTACAAGGGCACCTAGCCTATATTAGGCGGTTCATATCCAACCTGACAGGAAAATGTTTTCCCTTCACCAGGTTGATGAAGAAGGGGGTCACGTACCAGTGGACGAATGACTGCCAAGAGGCATTCGAAAACTTGAAGAAGTACCTCTTAAGCCCACTGGTTCTCCTGCCCCCGGTTGAAGGAAGGCCTCTCGTTCTATATGTGAAGTCCCTAGAACGATCATTGGGAGCCTTACTCGCACAGAAGAATGACACTGGAAGTGTAAACAGTCTCTATTACATCAGTTGAACAATGATTGATGCTGAGACTCGATACTCAAATATCGAGAAGAGCTGTCTGGCCTTGGTCTTCACGGTTCAAAAGTTGCGACATAATTAGCATCATCATGAGGTACATTTGATCATGAAGAGTATCCTGATCAAGTAAATCCTCAGCCGCCCAATTCTAACCGGATGGAAGTCATCTTGCAACAGTTCGACATCTGGTCCGTGCCTCAAAAAGCCATCAAGAGCCATGCATTAGCAGAATTTCTAGCAGAGCACCCTTCAATAGGGACCACTGCACTGGATGTTGAGCTACCTGATGAAGATATCTTCTCGGTTCAAGAGGAGGTCCCATCATGGGAAATGTACTTTGACGGCGCATCCTGAAGCCCCACTGGGAAGAGAATAGAGGATCCCAGATTCAACAAAGTGGGACTGGGGATAATACTCGTGTCCCCAGAAAAGGTAGTTTTTTCATATTCCTTCCTCCTGTCAGAGGGACGTACGAACAATGAAGTGGAATATCAAGCCCTCATTGTAGTCTTGGAACTCGCACTCCAGACACAAGTACAACACCTTAAGGTAATAGGTGACTCGGAGCTGGTCATCAAGAAAGTCAACGGTGACTATGCTATTAAAAAGGAGGAGCTGATCCCCTTGTTTGACCATGTCCGAGGGTTAATGGCCGAGTTATCCACAGAACCAACATTGACTTATATGCTCTTGTCCCAGAATGCTCAAGCTGATGCATTAGCCAACGCAGCCACAGCCCTAGCCAATCCAGATTGGGATGAAACGATTATCAGTATTTCTCACCATCGAATGGTATTGACAATTGTTCAGGCTAAGACGAAAGAGATCCATGAAGTCAGTCCTGTCCCGGATCCATATGCTCCTGCTACCAGCTGGATGACCCCCATCACGAACTACCTTCAACAGGGAGAGCTTCCATCAGACAGAGCTGAAAGAGAGCAAATATAGAGAAGGGAAATCAATTTTTTCATATATGGTGGCTTAGGTCAGAAAGAGGTCCTCTATAAACGAGGCCTCGATGGAGTGCTCCTCAGATGCATTGAGGGAGAAGAAACCACTGCCGTCATGACTGAAGTACATGCAAGAGCATGTGGATCACATCAACCAGGGACTAATCTTTCCCATCAGGTTTGAAGGCTTGTGTACTACTGGCCCATAGTGGCACGAGACTGCGAGCATTTTACCGAAAAATGCCACTCATGCCAGATTCATTCCAACTTCATACACTATCCCCCAGAGTTACTTCATCAATCTAAGTACTTCTAGCTGTTTTCCATCTGGGGGATGGACGTCGTGGGACTATATCCTCCCGGCACGGCCAAACAGCTGAAATATATCCTCACGGCAACTGACATCTGTTCGAAATGGGCAGAAGCCATACCCCTCAAGGATTTCGGGGCAAGAAATATTGTCAGCTTCGGGAAGACCAATATCATCACCAGATATGGTGTCCCTCATACCATACTAATGAACAACGACACCAATTTCTGCTCTGCTGAGTTGGAAAAGCTATACCATGAGTATGGTATCAAGGCCAACCACTCATCCCACTACCATACAGCGGCCAAAGGACATATAGAAGCTTTCGAAAATACCATGTTCAACATCCACCAAAAAATGGTGGACAAAGACAGGAAGTCATAGCCGGATAAACTCCTCCATGCATTGTGGGTGCAACGAACGACAACCCGCACCGCTACTCGGTCTACCCCGTACTCATTGGTGTACGGCACGGAGGTGGTCCTGCCCATTGAACTCAAAGTTCCCTCGCTCTGTATTTCCCTCTATGATCGATCATCTGATGATGAGCAGTCAGAAAAGCGGCTAGGTGAATTGGAACAGCTAAACGAGAAGCGATTGCACACTCTGTACCACTTGGAAGTGTACCAGAACCGGATCGCACGAGCCTTCAACAAAAAGGTCCGCCTCCGGTCTTTTATAGAATGAGAATTAGTGCTGGTCATCCAGACCCCAATGATACCTGGTAAGAAGCCTCCAATGTTGGAGCCCAAGTGGGAGAGACTATTGTAGACGCCGGAAAAGTCCGTTGTTCCCAAACGAAGCTCCGGATGCGGAAAGCGAGGTCATATTTGGAGTCGGAAGAATGTTTCGGAGGGCCCGGAGGCCTTGCGCGGAATTTCAGAGGTCTGCGCGCAAAGATGATGATCCGCGCGCAAAACCCCCGGGATGCGCGCAACTCCCTTGCGCGCGGTGCCCGATTCCGCGCCCGTGAGGAGAATTCCGCGCTCGCGCCTTGGATTCCGCGCCCGGGGTTGCCTATAAATACTAGGCGACCCCCAACGTTTCAAAGGTTGCTGGAAGTCGAACGGTCTCCCGCGCGCGCAATTCAACCCCTTCCGCGCGCAATGCCGATCTTCAGGTAACCTCCTTTCTTTCGCGCAATAGAGCCTTGGGGTCCGCCTTCGCGCGCAATCCCCTTGGCTCATTTCCTTTGAATAAATTTCAACCCGAAGGCCTTTGCGCGCAACAGAAGCCTCTTGCGCGCAATTGCCCCCGGGTGCGCGCAATCCAACCCGATTGCGCGCACCCCCCATTTTCAAAGTGGCCATTCGTTAGAGAATGAGCCGTTGCCCCCGCGCGCTACCCGAAGCCCGGTGCGCACAATCCCAATCATCCGCGCGCAAAGCGCTGGCCCAATTGCGCGCCAGCCCGCCATTTTGCGCGCCGACCCGCGGTTTTGCGCGCAAAGCTCCTCTTTTGCGCGCAATCCGCCAGGGTCGCCTCCCTTGACCCCCTGAGGGTACCCGCCTGCGTGGCGCCCGATGGTCTTCATCGCAGGTGCCCGCACTGTGCGTCGTCTTTCCGTGCGGCCCCCCCTAGGCTCGCGCGAAGTGACACGGACCTACCGGCGGCTTTATCGTCCAGCATGACGCTAAACTGCACTACGTCCGAGCTACAAGACGTTAAACTGTTCAGCACTCGTCCTGCATGACGCTAAACTGCACCACGTCCTGCACGACGTTAAACTGTATACGTCCAAGCTGCACGACGCTAAACTGCCTAGCCCCCCATCGTCCGCGCTGCAAGACGTTAAACTGCCAAGTGTTTCGTCCTCAACACACGACGTTAAACTGTACTTCGTCCGGCAAGACGTTAAACCGTCTGCTTCGTCCTCAACACACGACGTTAAACTGTACTTCGTCCGGCAAGACGTTAAACCGTCCGCTTCGTCCTCAACACACGACGTTAAACTGTACTTCGTCTGGCAAGACGCTAAACCGTCCGCTTCGTCCGATCCCGTGCTCTGCACGAAGGGTCTCCCCCCGGTTTGGATGTGGCCCCCACCCGCTCGTCTCTGCAGGGATGTCGGGATTGTCCCGCTTTTGGGACGATTTAATGGGAGTGGCTTTTCCCTACGGAGGCAGGGTATTACAAACCCCTAGTTTCTCGTGGGAGGCTGCACATGTGTATCTCCATTGCGCCTCCCCACTGCCGAAGCCAGTAGAGGGTGTGACTGGGATCGAGGTGTCTCCTACTTTCGGTCCAAGTCCCTTCTAACTGAGTTTTGTCGCATCCGGGCTGCCTCAAGTGCGTAAGTCCTGACAGAATGAACTACGTGGACTTTGATCCCTGTCTTCTATACAGGGTACGTAGGAAGCCTCCCTGAGGTCCAAGCCCACCACCTGGTCGTCCCGGTCGTATTTACGTCGGTTCGTCCATCAGTGGACCCCTCCAGGGTTCACGCTTGCGTCGATTCACCTATGAATCCGCCCCTGTGGGAGACTGCCCGTGTGTATCTCCACTGTGCCTCCCCACAGCCCCTTTTCCCATTTCTCCTTTTATCGTCCAGCATGATGTGAAACTGTGATCCACCCGGCCGTTCCACCCCCCTCTGTGCGAGGTGGTTCGGTTCAATCCTCCGCCCGGCGGCCTAGACCTCTTCGTGAGTCGGCTTGCCGACGTCCAGCATGACGTTAAACTGTATACCCGAACTACGTTGACTTTGATCCGTGCTAACGCGCGGTACGTAGGAAGCCCCTACGGGGTCCAAGATCTTCACTCCATCATCCATCCTGATCCTTACCCGGGCCGCCACATCCCGGTGGGGTCATGCCACTTCACTCCACTCCACGTTACTTGGGAAGCCGCCCATGTGCTGGCCCCAGCGTCGGAGGTTCCCCCCAAGGGGTTCTGTCATCTGATCCACTTTTCGTGTTGATCGGTCCGATGCCGTCCCCGCTGGACGTTAAACTCGCGGCATACCCCGTGTTAAACATGGGAAGCTGAGGAAAACCTCAGGTGACACAGTTCCCCGCACCTAGTACGGGATGCCTCAGGCCATCATGCCTTCGAGAAGCCCTATTAGGGACGGAAGATAGACGTGCAGAGCCGCAGTGCTACGACACGCCCCCAGCATCCAGAGCCACCCGACCTTCTCACCGCAGGTTGCTGCCCCGACCAGACTCCTTGGAGCGTCCGGGCGGAAGCAGCGTAATTAACCGGTGTCCATGAAGATATGGCGCCGGGAACGAGATTCACGAACATTCTTAAGTCTATGAGGGAGACCCGGATTAGGCGACGAGTTCCGAGGAGATGTCCAAGGAAGGAGGAGCCGACATCCCATCATCCCGGTTTCGATCAAGGAGCAGACGCCCCTGAATAAGGGACGAATGTCGCCCGCCCTTGGAAAGCGGGACTGCGGGACCACAAGCCGCGCGCCCATCCCCTCGGGTTGACGGGTGCACGCGCGAACGCGTCCTGGCGGAACAGCGTAACCCGACGCACATCCGCACCGAAACAGAAAAATGGTGAACCCGACGTGAATCTATTCTCCTCGATACGAAGACCGATGGCTTTCAGAGGTGTTGGAAGACCGGCATGTTGCCCGGCCAAGCATTCAGTCTTACCCGCCAGGGGCTGGGGAAGGGACATCGGGCACTCCGTCTCGCAACGTCGAGGGCCTGGGTTCCCCCCACGGAAGGCGTCGTGGCACTAATGGTTGGTTGTCGATTCCTTTTTCCTGTCAGTGTTAATGGGTCATTCTTCCTGCTTTCAGAAATCAGGTCGCCCGATCCAGTGCCCGATCGCCACCCGCCCACTGGCGCAGGGACAGGGGAAACACCGACGCGGCTACTCCGCGCGGTCCCGCCCGTTCCACAGCCATCCCAGCAGCCGCAATTGCGGGACGACCACGCCCTCTCTCCCCCTCGGAGGACATCCAGAGAAGGGTGATCAACACCCTGGTGCGGAGATACGAGGAAGAGGGAGTCATCCCCACTAGGGAAATGGCTCGCCTAGACCTTGAGGAGGCTGCGCCTCGCCACCACCGCCGCCCCCAAGGGCCGCGCAGGGAGGCACCGCTGCCCACCTCAACGTCCAACCGCTTCGGGAGCTTGTCCCCGGAGCGCTCTGACAGTTCCCTTCCCTATTCGGATGAGGTGGATGATGCCCGGGATCACCCTATCCGGGATTCGCTCCAGGGATCCACGGTAAGGGCTCCCGCCAGGCCACGGCGACACCGCCGCCAGGCCTCTCCAGTCGAAGAGCGGGCTCTCCACCTGCCCGCGCCGCTCATTCCGACTCGCCTGTCTCGACGCCAACGTCGGGCACGAGCGGAAGAGGATGCCCACCTTGGGGCTCTAGCAATAGCGGCCGCATTGGCCCAAGCCACTGCTGGCTCCAGTCGCCAGGCCTCTACGCATCCTGAGCAGGGGAACTCCTATGCCCGACCTGGATCGAGGCCCCGACCGCCCCAAAGGCAGGTTGGGTCGACTCTCCCGGTTGCTGGCACTGGCAGTAGCCACAGCGGACCACCTCGCGGTAGCGCTATTCACCGGCAGGATCTACTCTGTGTGGCCGATCCAGGAGGCATGGGCCATCCCACCTTCCGATCCCGGCCCGGAGGCCTGCCCGGAATCATCTCTCCCCGCGTCCCCTTTGATATCTGTCCCGGTGCCCCTCGCACCTTGGTTCCCAGTCCTCTTGGCCCCAGCACCAGTGCGGCCGGAGGACGCCAGGACAGAGATCAGCCCTGCCCCGAAGAACCACCCAGGGGCAGGAAGGCAAGGCGTCGACGCCGAGGGAAGAATGTTACGAAATTCCGGACGGAGATCCGACCGGTTTGCTTCTCTGACTCAGAGGCGGAGTACGATTCGGCGACAGAGCCCCTTCCCCAATCCCGCCAGTCAAGGGCAGGGGTAGGAATGCGGCACGTCAGCCTCGTGCTCCCCGAGAGCGAGATCGATGTGATCCCCTCTTCTCTCCGAAGGTATATCCGGAGTAACGAGGGCCTGGTAGACCCCCAAGGATCAAGCTTGCGGTTGGTACCGGCCCCTCCGGAAGTGCCTTCCGCCTCGATCGGAGAAGCCGGAGAATTTTTCTGGGGACCGACGGTCGAACCACGATCTAGTGCACCCTCGGCGAGCACCGATGCTACGGCAGGATGTTCGCTCGCCGGCCCGTCCTATCGTGATGTGGTAGCCAGGGCACCGCCACCCTCAGAGGGCGGCCCGGGATATGGAGGCCAATCGGCCTGTTCGCCGTATTCACCGCCGGCCAGCCCGTCGGCCCGGCGGCCCGCCTCGGCACCACTACCAGTTCCCCGTCCGTTCCCAGCCATGGAAGAGGACCAAGGAGATCTGGGTCCCGAGTTTGAGTCGTGGAGCTTCTGGACCGTCCTTGCAGAGGGCCACTTCCCTGAGAAGTTTTGGCCAGTCGCAGGACCGGGCTTTGATGCACCCGAATCGCTCACCCCGGATGAGTTCTAATGCTTCCGCCGAACTCTCCGGGAGACTCGCTCCTGTCTTCACCGCCTACAAATGCCATACCCCGGGAGTCAAGCGCACCTGGAGGATATTGGTGAGCAGTGCCGTCAAATTGACCTGGCCATGCTCCCCGCGGTTCGGCACCCCGGGTCATTTGAGCACCACGAGGCCCTCCAACAACGATGCGTTGAGTGTTTTCAAGTACTCCGCAAAGTTATCGAGGAAGCCACTCCCCACGTGTATATCCGTGGATGGGGGCAGTACGCTGCCCTACGCTTCAGTGTGATTCGCCGACAGCCCGATTCGCTGGGTGGCCCTGAGGGTATATCCCCAGGGACAGAAACAGTCAATATGGCTGACCTGTCGGGAGAGGGGAACGACTTGGAACTTCTCGACGGGGGCTTCCCCCCCGAAGACAAGCCGTCATCAGATCCATCAGTGAGAGTTACTCGTCATCATAGAAACCTCCTGGGGCTCCCCGCACCCACTGAAGCACTGACGTTGAGCCGAAACGTCAGCAAAGGAAAAGAGCACAGCGAGGCTATAAGGCCCGCCGACCCATCTGCCTCCATGCAGAGGGCAGAGGAGGATCCCGAGAAGGCTACGCTACGTCAGCAGCTCGCCGAACAGAAGAAGCTGGTTGACCAGCTCCTCGCCGAGCGCGCTGCAGAACGGCGGCCTGACTACGGTGATCCTAGGCCAGGACAGCAGGGACCGGAACAACCGCTCCTCGATGAGACTCTCCCGGGCAACCGTGATTACGCCGTGTTCGCCGACAGGAGAGAGGCCATTGCCTATGGCAAGAGGGCGCGTTATGTTTCGCCACACCCTCCCGAGCGGCGTGACTTCCTGAGAGACCCCGCTCGGATTCCTCCCGCTGCCCCAAGGGCCGCTCCGCCCGCCATCCCACGAGCCGCCGAGTTCGACGACCCGGTCGACGACCCGATTGAAGGGCCATGCAATGCGCTCGTGGTTAGAGATCCTCGCCAGGACTGGAACCCATGTCCGGACGATCCGATGGCGGCACTCATTGCCCGCTTGGAAGCCTTGGAGACTCGGCAAGTGGCGATCCCACCGGACGGCAAGCCCTACCCAGCATGGGTGGATGACATGCCGGCGCCTCCGGGATTCGGGAATCCCACTTTTGCCCCCTTAAACGGGACTGGAGATCCGCCACAGCATTTATCCCACTTCAACTCGAGGTGCGGGCCTATGTTGGGGACTCCGGCGCAGCAAGAGGCCGCTAAGCTTCGCTGCTTTGTTCAGACACTGGAAGGGCCAGCATTTGTCTGGTACAGCCAGCTCCCCGTCGGGTCGGTAACCAGCTGGGAGGACCTCCGTAGACAGTTCCTCTACCAGTTCAGTTCCACGACCCGGAAGACAAGTATCGCAGACCTCTTCAAGTGCAAGCAGAGGCCTGATGAGCGAGTCGCGGACTTCGTCGCCCGATGGAAGGGTCTCACGTATTCCCTTGACATGCCATTGACTCAGGAGCAGTTGCTGACAATGTGCGTCGGGAACGTCAAGACCGAGCTGGTCCCTTCCCTGATCACTCAAAATTACCCCGGAGGGTTCAGGGACTTCTCAGACAAAGCTCAACGTCTTGAGGAAGCCCTGCAACAGGCCATCCAGGCACACCCGCTGCCTCCTATGATTCCTGCAAGGAGAGTCAGCAGGGCTGAGCCCGCTGTTGTTGCCCAGATAGAGGCCCCCAGGCCGTTGGAGCTGCTGCCGGCGAGGCCAGCTCCACAGCCTCATAGGAATCCGCCTCCACGGGCTCAGTTCCCGGCCCAGCAGCGGCAGCCTCAGAACCGGCCGGCCCCTCCGCGTAATGTACCGCCGCAACCCAGGCGAGATAATCAGGGTCCACCTCCTCGGCCGGCCCCTCCAGCCCCTCGTCAAGACCACGCTCCCAGGGGCCCGCGACACCTGACCTACTCATTCCACGAGGATCAGGTCCCCGGTTATTTCCGGAGTGCCCTGGAGCAGAGGATTGTGCGACTGCCTGAGTGTTGGAAGCCAGAGGAGGCACATCTTACGAATAACCCCCGCTACTGCCCCTACCATCGGGCCCTGGGGCACACCATCCAGCGGTGCTATGTGTTTAAGGATTGGCTCCAAGACCAGATTAACAACAATGTAATCAGGTTGGGCCCAGCTCCAGCACAAGTGGCGGGCGTGTTCGTGGGATCAGGTGACGATAGTGGCAACGAGGACGAATGGCAGCTGGTCTCCAACCGCGGATCCCAGAAGTATAATAACTGGATGGCCCGCAAGACGACCATTCGCGCCCATGGAATCATCCGTGCGCGCTTGAATCAGCCTGAGCCCCCAGAATCTGCGGGTGCTGCTCCGGCATCGTCGTCCCAGCCTGCCTCTTCCAAGAGGAGCAAACGGCGGCAGCGCAAGAAGGAAGAGCGCGCCCCGCCGGTTCCGCCACTATCCCGCACTCTCGGTGATTTCATGCCCCCGGAGATGGGGGTCCCTCCTCGGATCCTCCCGGTGATGGATGATTCGTCCGATGACGGTATTGGGTACGCTTCGGTTAATACCGTCGAGCTGGTAAATCCCTTTTCGGTTCCTGACGTTGAAGAACACCAGGTGGACCTCCCTAGTGTCCCCGGTCGTCGCTACCGTCGGAAGAACCGCAGCAACAGGAGTCGCCGGGGCACAGCCGTTGGTACCTCCAGCCAGGCCGTGCACGCCACTGAGACTAGGCAGCAGGCTCAAAATCGAGCTCAGCGCGCGCAGCCCCCCCATCCGGGGATGACGGATTCGCCTCCGCCACTGTTTGTGGTGTGGGACCAGGCAGAACCGCCTCAGCCGCGTCGCGACCAGCTCCGCCCTGCCACAAGTCCATCCCGGCCTCCTGACTCCAGTACGGTGACCATTTCCCGGACTGTGACCAGTGAACAGCGAGATGCGCCAAGTACCAGTCGGCCGCTGATCCAACCGGCAAGGCCCGTCATGCCACCAACCGCAGAGCAACCTCCTGCAACCAGGGGCTCGCGCTTGGCCAAAAAGTATGATGTCCTGAAGCACTTGGCCGACATCCCAGCAAGGCTCTCCATCCTAGAGGCTCTGCGCATGTCATCTGAGATGCGCGAGGCACTCGCTGAAGCCCTGAAAAGCCCCCTCCAGTTTGAGACAGAGGTTGCGGCTGCAGAGGCCTTTCACGCCGAAACGATCGAGGACGCCGAATGTCAGGCAGTTATCTCGTTCTCTGGTAAGGATGAAGACCCTCCTATACAGGGACACATTCGTCCGCTGTATGTCACTGGCCAGTTCAATGGCCTTGATGTCCGGCGCTGTCTTGTCGACACGGGGTCCGGGATTAACCTGATTCCAACTCGGACGCTCCGGAGATTGGGGTTGTCTGAGGATGACTTGATTCCCTCCGACCTCAGGATCCAGGGGTACGATCGCACCGAGCAAACCCCGGTCGGCAAGATACGTTTGAAGACCCAGTTCGGTGACTTGGTTTCCAACACCGAATTCATGGTAGTCTCTCAGGACACTGCGTATAACGCATTGATGGGCAGGCCATGGCTTCACCTTTACGCGGCGGTTCCCTCGTCATACCACCAGTGCCTCAAATACTCCCTTAATGGTCGAGTAGGTGTGCTTCAAGGAGATGCCTCTCCTTTTGCCTCGTGTGAAGCCCGCTATCTGGACGCGGACTATTACAAGAGCAAGGATAAGCAGATCCTGGCAGGTGAGGTTGAGCATGTCGCTGTTGCAAGTGATCCCTGGGCAAGTCTGGATGACGTTTACGTCCTCCCGATTCAACGGTTGGACGTGGCCATGGTCTCAACGGCCCGCGAGTCTCCTAATGAGATGACCACGACCGCCCGTGCCAGCACCAGTGGCCCAGCAGGATCTGGTAGCCCCAATGCAGTTGCCAACGCAGTCTCTCCCATGGACGATCCCTCCCCGAGTGGAGAGGACGTGGAAGATGCACCCCCAGCCTTTGAGGAGGGCGTCCCCGCCACGGTCGATGAGTTAATACAGGTGAACCTTGGAACCGAGGCCGATCCAAGACCCACATTGGTTAGTGCCGCCATGCCCTCTGAGGAGCGGCAGCAGTACGTGGACTTTCTCAGGCAGCACCATGATGTGTTCGCTTGGGGCTATGACGAGATGCCGGGGCTAGATCCTCAGGTAGCCGTCCACCGCCTTGGTCTCCCGGCGAACCATCGCGGGTTCAAGCAGCCTCCCAGGAAGATGCACCCATCCCACGGTGCCATGGTTGAGGCCGAAGTTGACAAGCTTATCAAATCCAACTTCGTGAGGGATGTTCAGTACCCCAAATGGCTGGCCAACATTGTGCCGGTCAGGAAGAAGAACGGGCAGATCAGAGACTGCATCGACTTCCGCGATCTCAACCGCCACTGCCCGAAGGATGATTTTCCCCTTCCAGTGACAGAGCTGTTGATTGATGCCACGGCAGGGTTCCAAGCCCTCTCCTTCATGGATGGATACTCCGGATACAACCAAATTCGGATGGCCCCTGAGGATGAGGAGTTCACTGCCTTCAGGGCCCCCCAAGGTACCTTTTGCTACCGGGTCATGCCTTTCGGCCTGAAGAATGCAGGTGCCACCTATCAACGGGCGATGCACCGCATATTCAAGCCAATCCTCGGCACACTGGTGGAATGCTACGTCGACGACTTGGTTGTCAAATCGCGCCAGCGTCAGGACCATCTCAAAGATCTTGAGAAAGTGTTCAGCTTCCTCCGGTCTCGATGCCTGAAGATGAACCCGTTGAAGTGTGCATTTGGGGTCACCTCCGGAAAGTTCCTTGGATTTGTGGTAAGATACCGGGGTATTGAGATCGACCCAGAGAAAATCAGGGCGATTAGCCAGATGCCTCCCCCAGGTACCGTCCGGGAACTGCAAGGGTTCCAAGGCCACTTAGCCTATATACGCCGATTCATCACGAATCTGGCCGGCAAGTGTAAGCCCTTTTCTCGGCTCATGAAGAAAGGTGTCACCTATGTATGGGATAAAGAGTGTCAGACCGCTTTCGAGGAGATCAAGCAGTACCTGCTTCAACCTCCGGTCCTGATGCCGCCTGTATCCGGGAAGCCACTGGTCCTCTATGTGACCGCCCTGGAATGGTCCCTGGGTGCCCTTCTCGCCCAGAAGAACAACGAGGGAACGGAGAATAGCCTCTATTACCTCAGTCGCATGCTCCTCGATGCGGAAGTTAGGTATTCCCCCATCGAGAAGAGCTGCCTGGTGCTCGTATTTGCCGTACAGAAATTACGGCACTACTTGCAGCACCATGAGGTACAGTTGGTTTCTCGGGTAGACCCGTTGAAATATATCCTGAGCCGGCCTATGTTGACTGGCCGCCTAGCGCGGTGGGCTGTGATTCTCCAGCAGTTCGACATCAGGTATGTGTCTCAGAAGGCCATCAAAGGACAAGCATTGGCAGACTTTCTGGCAGCTCACCCGACCTCCGCGGATCAGCCGCTGGATCTAGGCTTTCCTGATGAGACCATTCTCTCGGTTGATCGAGTCGATCCATGCTGGCAGATGCACTTTGACGGTGCCTCCCGGAGCCCCACCGGTAGAAGACTCGATAATCCTAAGCTCAACAGAGTGGGCTTGGGTATCGTCTTCATTACCCCGGAGCGAGCCGTGATGCCATACTCTTTCCTGTTGTCAGAGGGCTGTACCAACAATGAGGCGGAATACCATGCCCTCATCACCGGCCTCGAGTTGGCTCTCAAGATCGACGTGCCCCGTCTGTGCGTAAAAGGGGACTCCGAGCTGGTCGTTAAGCAGATCAATGGCGACTACGTTGTCAGGAAGCCGGAACTTGTGCCATTGTTGGAGTGCACCCTCCTTCTGATGGCCCGGTTCCCTTCTCGGCCGGAAATTGTCCATGTTCCCCGGTCGCAGAACGGTCGAGCAGATGCTTTGGCCAGCCTCGCTGCATCACTTGCAGAGCCTGAATAGGACAACCTGATCGTCCGCGTGACGCGCCGCAGGCTCATCGCTCTCGTTATCCCGGAAGAAGATCGCGGCCCGTTGGTAAGTAACCTCACCACGGTTGCTCCTATGCCCGGAGCCCCGAGTACCCCAGATATGACAGTCGGATCAGCCCCTGATTGGAGGACGCCTTTGGTTGAGTACCTCCAACATGGCATTCTTCCATCGGATCGGGCCGAGCGCGAGCGAGCTCGATGCCGCGCATCGCAGTTTGTCCTCCAGAGCAGTCCCGGCCTGGAGCAGATCCTCTACAAACGCGGATTTGATGGTGTTCTCCTCCATTGCCTTCAGGGAGTTGAGATCCCACGAGTCATGCAAGAGGTTCATGCTGGTTCATGCGGCGCCCACCAGACTGGGCCGAAGCTGTCCCACCAGATTCAGAGGTTGGGATACTTCTGGCCCTCTATGATCCATGACTGCATCGAGTATGCCAGGAGGTGCCATGCATGCCAGGTTCATGCGAACATTGTGCATCGGCCGCCGGAGCCTCTCCATACCACAAGGTATTCCTGGCCCTTTGCAGTCTGGGGACTGGACGTTGTGGGACCTTACCCGCCGGCGACAGCTCGCCAGTGCCGGTTCATTCTGACCGCCACGGACTTCTTCTCCAAATGGGCAGAAGCGATTCCGCTCAGAGAGGTCAAATCCTGTTCGATCGCTGACTTCGTGACCTCCAACATCATCTATCGATTTGGAGTGCCTCACGCTATCCTCACGGATAACGGAACCAATTTCCGAGCAGCCGAGTTGAAGAAGTTGTACGCCAAGTATAACATTCGCTCGAACCATACATCTTGCTATCATGCGCAGGCGAATGGACAGATCGAGGCGTTCAACAAAACCCTCTCTAACATTCTGCAAAAGATGGTTGGTCAGAACAAGAAGAGTTGGCCGGACAAGCTCCCCAACGCCCTCTGGGCTTATCGGACGACGACTCGCAATTCCACCCAGATGACCCCTTATTCCCTGGTGTATGGAGCTGAGGCCGTCCTGCCCATCGAGATCCAGTTTCCGTCCTTGCGCACTGCGGTCTACGACCAGCAAGCGCCGGACAGAGTTGCTGAAGCCCGTCTAGTCGAGTTGGAAGCACTGGATGAGGATAGACTTCGCGCTTTGCACAACTTGGAGAGGCATCAAAGCAGAATGGCTCGAGCTTTCAATAAGAAGGTTCGCCTTCGCTCCTTCCTGCAGGGTGATCTAGTGCTAGCCCTAAGAGCACCGATGATCCCCGGCAG
Source organism: Viscum album (assembly GCA_963277665.1). Classification (NCBI taxonomy): domain Eukaryota; kingdom Viridiplantae; phylum Streptophyta; class Magnoliopsida; order Santalales; family Viscaceae; genus Viscum; species Viscum album. The sequence goes on from OY728119.1 coordinate 1,084,569,841, forward strand.
GAAGCCACCCAAGTTGGAGCCCAAGTGGGAGGGACCGTTTGTTGTCCACAAGGTCTATCCCAATGGCGCGTACTCCCTAGCGACTATGGATGGTGAGCGTGTCACTCCTCCCACCAACGCTAGGTTCCTCAAGCAATACTTTGCCTGAGTGTTCAAACGTCCAGCATGACGTTAAACTGCACATTTGTCCAGCATGACGTTAAACTGCACATTCGTCCCGCATGATGCTAAACTGCATACGTCCTGCACGACGTTAAACTGCATTCGTCCAGGCTACAAGACGTTAAACTGTTCAGCATTCGTCCGCGCTGCAAGACGTTAAACTGCCAAGTGCTTCGTCCTGCATGACGCTAAACTGCACTACGTCCGAGCTACAAGACGTTAAACTGTTCAGCATTCGTCCTGCATGACGTAAAACTGCCCCTCAAGAACTACGTGCGGCTTGATTCCCATCCTTATGGGATACGTAGGACCGCCTGAACCTTCATGTTTCAGGCCCAGCCCCATCCTTCGGGAATTTCCATCCCATCTCGGGCCCTTGGCCCAGTTGCCCCCGGGTGTGCGGCGTATGGTGTGAGTGCGGGGCTATGCCGTCATTCACGTCGGTTTGCTCGTCACGCTGTACGCCCCCCCCCCCCCACGTTTGGGGATGCCTTCTGCTTCCCCCTTCTTTTTCCCTCATCGTCCTGCATGACGTTAAACTGCACTTCAAGAACTACGTACGGCTTGATTCCCATCCTTATGGGATACGTAGGACCGCCTGGACATTCATGTTTCAGGCCCAGCCCCATTTCCCGGGAATCTCTATCCCGCGTTGGGCCTCTGGCCCAAGTTCCCCTTCTTTTTGTGCGAGGCGTATCGCGTGAGCGGGGGATTATGTCATCATTCACGTCGGTCTACTGGCCGCGCCGTACGCCTCCCCCGTGTGTGGGACTACCTCACACCCCTCATCGTCCCGCATGACGTTAAACTGCCCTTCAAGAACTACGTATGGCTTGATTCCCATCCTTATGGGATACGTAGGACCGCCTGAACGCTTGTGTTTCAGGTCCAGCCCCGTCCCTTGGTTGATCACGGGAATCTGCCCTCTTTTGGTTGCTCTCAGGGTGAGTCCTCCGACCCTTTCCGGAGATCTGTTAACATGTTTTGGGTACTTCGGTCTATGACTCGTAGTGTCAGATTCAATCCCGACAAGTCCTGTGTTGCTTGTCAGGCCTCGCGCTTCCTCTTGTTCGAGCCTTCACTCAAAGGGATCCTCGTTAGCGGTATGGGTACGATGCCTCAGTGCTCTCCTACCGCTCCGGGTCGATTTACCGGCGGGTCTTGGGCCGCAAATCGATATGAATCCTGCGATTGAGCGGTCGATGCTCGTTTTCTTGCCCCGTCTTAGGCTGACGCGATCGGATGTTGTGTTGCGAATGCGTCAGCAACATCCTTGATCGCCATGTCGGCTCTTTCAGGCTCTGAACATTGGTTGCGCAGTCCTCATCACACTCCTCCTTTATGCGTTGTAGTGGAATCTTGACACTCTTTTCATACTGACCTTCAGTACACCTCTACATGTTAGGCAGACCAACCAGGGTAATGATGTCGTTCGAGGCTCCCATGATCTGAGCACCAAGGATATATGCGGATGTTCTCCCCAAGGGCCATGCGTAGCTGGACCCTCGTCCCCATAAGGAGGGAGGAGTCGCTCGAACAATCGCGTTCTGAGCCCAGTATGTCTGGAGGCTAGCATCTCTGCCCCTCGGGTGATGGACATACGCAGACCCCCATCCCAAGACTCTTCTCCTGGAATCGTGCGTGACCGCAGGGCTGGGTATGTTCCCACCTCCGCCGTGTCCGCCGTACCGCGGTAAGCGGATTCCTCCATGGTCCGAACCACACGACCTTAAACTGTGTTGTCTGGTCCTACCACACGACCGTAAACTGTGATCGTCTTGGCCGCCCGACGAGAAACGACACTACATCGTGATGTTCCCCTCAGGGGGCACTCATGTTGGGCGCTGGTTAATAACCACGCCATTCATCAATGCCTTCCATGGCTTGATCATTGTGGCGATGCCAGAGATTTCTCAATCACAGGCATGTCGCCGCACGAAAAACCATTCATCTCTAAGGACAAACAAGAAATATCAAATGCCGCTCCTTTTGTGTGCGAGGGTCAGACCCGCACTCTTCCCCGCGCTGGTGCCCGATTGTGTTGCGCCGCGCTTCAAGAACTACGTGCGGCTTGATTACCATACTTATGGGATACGTAGGAACGCCCGGATGTTTGAAACTTCGGGTCCAGCCCCCCATCTCTTAGAGATTCCCCCTTCTCTGGGGAATCCGCCGCCTTCAGGTCACCCTCAAGGCGTGTTCCCCGACCCCTTGCAGTGGTCCACCGGTGTCAAGAGTACTCTGGTTTATTGCCAGGAGGGTCAGGATCCGCTTGGTCAGGTTTCCTCCGCTTTTCAGGCTTCGTGCTCCCTTTCATTCGGACCCATCGTCTACGCCCTGGGTGGAGCCCCCGTGAACGGTTCGGACACAATGCCTCAGTGCTCTCCCACCGACTCGGGCCGGTACCCCCAATGGCCTCGGGCAGCAAATCGATATAAATCCTGCGATTGAGCGGTCGATGCTCGTTTGCTGCCTCATTCCACCAACGGTTAGTGCGATGTTGATGCTGCTTTTCCGCCACGGTCGGCAGTACTCTCATATCGTCACGCCGGTGCTCCCGGTCCTCGAGTGAATGGCCGCATGATTCACATTTCCCACCTCCCATTCTGACCAGGCGAAAACTCGACACTCTTGACAATATCCCTCAGTGCATCTTCGCATATCCAGGGGATATGACCAGATGCGGCGTACTTTGAGGTCTTTATGGTCCGATCTCTAAGACCTTAAACTAAGATCTCTCCTTATGGTCCGAGCTCTAAGACCTTAAACTAAGATCTCTCCTTATGGTCCGAGCTCTAAGACCTTAAACTAAGATCTCTCCTTATGGTCCGAGCTCTAAGACCTTAAACTAAGATCTCTCCTTATGGTCCGAGCTCTAAGACCTTAAACTAAGATCTCTCCTTATGGTCCGAGCTCTAAGACCTTAAACTAAGATCTAGCCCTTATGGTCCGAGCTCTAAGACCTTAAACTAAGATCTACCCTTATGGTCCGAGCTCTACGACCTTAAACTAAGATCTCCCCCAAATGGGATTCTACGTCCTGCATGACGTTAAACTGCACTCTCAGAACTACGTGTGGCTTGATCTCCAGCCTGATGGAGTACGTAGGAACGCCCGGGCATTCCGACTCGTGTCCAGCCTCAGGGATCGTTAAGTCCCGCCCCTCCTCGTCGCCGGCCGTCTGGCCTGACTTCGGGTAGAGTGGTGCAGTTGTGATATTCTCCCCGATTCAGCTCGGGATGCCCCATCGCAAGGATGGGAAGCGACGGTTTCCTCGTCAGAGAGGTGCTGTCTGAGAATTGAGGTGACTCACGGCCAGATTAGTGCATCCGCCTAATACGTTTTCCCCACGGTGGCGCAATTTTGAGAGCGTTGGATTCTGTCCGAACAAATCGTCACTTCGCCCCACACTTCGCATGCCCTGTTGATCTGGATTTTCCACCCTTGTGTCTGAAGGAACCCCAAAGCGGTATTCATGATGACATGTGGTCCGCCTCCTGCAATATGAATGAAGGCCTTTTTCGGTCCGTCTATTGCAGTTGTTATGGTCGATCCACTGTCCGCCTACCGTCTTGGGCATTTCCTGGAAGGCCGACCGTTGTGGATGTCCGGATTCGGTACACGCGATTCACCCTTTCTCATTTCCCTATGTTCGGATAAAATCTCAACGCCCCTAGCATTGTCCCGCTCGTGTGTTGGAACAGGTTGGGGGAATGGTACATTGATTAGGTCTGAGGTCTCCTTTCCTAGGAATGACCTCCCTCTTTTCTCCAGAAATCCAGGCCCAATTATGGATGCCTGATGCTTGGTTAACACTCCCGCAAGACAGTGAATTGTGGTTGAGCATGTTAAGCCAAAAGATGCAGATAAATATATTGATTCATACAGATGGATCAAAGTAGCGGAAGCAAATGTTTTGGGAATGGCAAAACAAAGCCCTTAGGGATTAGCGTGCTGAATGAGTCTTTCTAATGCCGCTACCCTTTGGCTGGTGGCCTCCAGAGCTGCTTCTCGCTCTCTGCGTGCCCTCTCTTCGTCGGCGGTCGCAGCACGCAGTTCGTCGATTCTGGCCTGTGCACGCTCCCGCTCGACTTGAATTGTCACCATCTGTTGGCCCGCCTCCGTCAGCTGTACTTGGGCGTCAACCAGCTGAGCTGCTAGTTGCTCCACAAGCTCGGTACACGTCGCGACGAAGGCCTCCTTCTCTGCCGCCTGCCCTTCGAGGCGCCAGACTTCCTGCTCCGCCGCGAGGAGCGCCCGCGTGCTCTCCGACATGTCCCGACTTTGTGTGACGTCGGCACGCCGGCAGCTCTCGCGCATCTTTTCGGCCATGAAATCACGGACCGTCAGATGGAGGCGTTGAGCATCAGCTCCCCCGGCACACAGGAAGCGCAGCCAGGTCTGAAGTGATCCCATGCGCCCCAGCCACTCCGATGGGTCTCGCTTGAGGAAGCGCTGGATGCACTTCCACCCCCTACGGCGCATTATCCGGCTCTCCTCGACCGCCTCCGCGTCCGAGTCGTCCATCTCCTCGGGGTCGGCAGGCCGGTAGGCAGGGAAGGCAGCCAGCAGGTCTGCTGCAGGGTCCGCCCCTGGGAGGTCCTCACGAGGGATAGGTTCCCCAACATCCGGGCGACCTTCTTCTCTCTCCCCAGCGGCGCTGACACCCTCGTCAGCCCCCGACCTCTCTCCGATGTCAGCACTGCCGGCGTCCGCAGCCCCCTGATCAGCAGTTGGTGGGGCCGGCTCGGTTTGGGAAGTCTGTTCCGGAGCAGGAGGCATGTCCACCACTGGTCCACTCGTAGATGGCCCGGGTTCGGCAACCCGACGAGCCTCCAATGTTGAGATCACTGCGCGGGGCATGCCATGGTTAGTCACGGGTCGTCAACGGCAGGCACCAGCAGTAAAGTAAGGAGACTTACGGGAGGTCAGAGCGTCATCTTCCGCTGCCCCGGTCGCCGTAGGAACAGTTGCAGCAGGGGACCCCTTAGCGCTTGTCAATTCAATGATAGGTGTCTGGCCCCCGCCTTGTCCTGCTGGCGCCCCTCCTACTCCCGCTGAGGACGCCTGACCAACATCCGTGCGCTCCTGAGAAAGATGGAGAAATGTGTTAGAAGCTGCATAAGAGAATGGATGAAGCAGATTGAGTAGGGATAGAAGCGGACCTCGAGGAGCTCAGTGACATCAACGTCGTCAGAGCCGGCCACCTCGCCGCTCTCCCGCGGACTCCCCTGATGGGATCTTCCCTCGGAGCCTTCATCCTCCCCCATTTCCTCCTCTTCCTCGGAGTCGTTGCTACTGTCGTCTTCTTCCGGCGGCATCTGTTCCGGAGCGGGCTCGAGACCGAGCATCACCTTCACCAGAAGGGATGGCTCCGCGCGCTGACCACGTTGGCGCGCGTACTCGTCCATGGCTGTCAGATACGCATACTACCGGTTGAAGTTCACCCTGTCGGCAATGTGGAGGCGCCCGACCTCTGGCAGATGGATTCCTTCTCTGAGAATCTTTCGCCAGATGGCGTCGGTCCCCAGTGACTGCCGCAGGGTCATCCAGGCCGACCACAGCGTCGGGAAGACTGCATCGTGGGAGGGTTCAAGCAGACGTCTCACCTGCTTCCCGGGCCGCTCTTCGACCACCACGCGTGCCCCCTCTCTGGGCGCCGAGGTCGTAGCGGCAGCCTGCGATGTGCCCGCCACCGAAGTCCCTGCTCGCGCCGGCCCCGCTGCTTGGCGCGCCTCCGTTCTCCCCCGTGTGGCGGCGCCTCGCCTCCTTCCTTGACGCCCGGTCTCCGCACGGGTAACCTCGAGCCGCCGAACTAGCTTCCGCAAGAGCCCCTCGGGGTACGCGATGGCCCAGTGTTCGGCGTACTCGGTTGCCAAGCCTGCGTCAACTCCGGTAGGAGGGAGAGTGATGACGTCGCCAGAGCCGAAAGCGGCAAACATCAGCCACATCTGGAGAAGGACGCCAGGGTTCGTCTCCTCCCGGACAACAGTGAATACCCTCTTCGGCATCCGTTGAAGGCACCCGAACTGCCTGGCGAACCGGGTCGGCACGTAAGGCTCGCAGATCACCTTCCCGTCGATCCGAGCCACGAGCACCCCACCCCGCATGTTCAGGAAGTATTCATGCTGCTCCAGCGGACCCTGCCCATCGTCGATCATCTGGCCGACGGGAGTGGGGAACAGATTGAAGTTGAAGTTGGCATGATTTCCAATCCGAATCCTCACGCCCTCCTCACTTAGGGTCATCGGAGCGACCCCCGCGATGTTCAGCAGGGAGGGTCGCAGGCCGTTGCCCGGAGGAATGATGGCGTTCGGAAACGTGTACCCACCGAGGTGAGCAGCCACCCAGCCGTGGAAGAACTGAAAGGGCCCACAGATCCTTCGTGGCGACCCCCCTCGTGAGATGCGTCCCAGGATGGCATACAGCCTCGCCAGCACTGGGACCCCGAGGTTGTATCTCTTGTTGGCGGCCATAGCGCCTGCCACCGCCAGTGTCGTCGGGCGAACGCCCATTCTCAAGTCCCGCACTGGCAGGAGCCACCCACTCAGAAAGGCGGCCAGGAACGCCGCGTACCGGACATTTGGGTCCCGGGCCTCGATGACGCGGTACCCCCATGAGCGGTAATCGCCCGTCTCCAGGACCCGCCAGTACGACCCGTTCCGGCTCCTCTGAGCTGCGGTCGGGCACCGCTTCCCCCTGCCTGGCATCTTGACCGCCGGGTCATTCTCCAAGAACTGGCCGAACCATTCCTTGTAGGCTATGTCCTTCTGGAAGTCTTTGATCCCGAGCCGCTGCGTAGCCAGGTCAAGCAGATGCCAGGTCAGGATGGGAGTCCGTGACCTGTCCTCCCAGATGTTCTTCGGTGGCAGGAACTCATCGTATTGGTAGCCCTCCAGCGGGATACCTCCGATGTAGTGGATGTCCCAGAGACCGATGCCGACCTCCCCATGGTGAAGATGGAAGGTGTTGGTATCCGGAGACCATCGGGTGAACAGCTCCGGCCCGAGCTCGGACTGCTGGTAGAAGTGGAACTGCGACGTCCACACCGCCTCGAACAGGCCGATGTACCGCAGCTCCTCTGCGAAGTGATCGCAAGTGTGGCGTACCCAGAACGCCCAGGCCCACTCACTGGTGAAGTTGCCCCCAGACCGCAAGTCCCAGTCCTTCAGCCAGCCCTTGGTGTCGTCCGTGACGCTCTGGCGATATATGCTCGAGTAGAGGGCTGGAGAATTCTCCGCAGTAGGCTCACCCCCATCAATGGTTCGCGTCCTCGGGTTCAGGACATAGACATCCAAGTGTCTGGTCTCCCTGGCAGGATGCCCATTGTTGGTGATGTTATAGCGGAGAAGCTCGTCCTCCCGGGTCACCCAGGTCCGTGGCGCATCAATCTCGAACCCTGGCACCAGGACCTCATCTAGGATGCCGAAGTTCCAGAGCGGCAGGTTGTCCGACAGTGGATATGTCTTCTGGGCCGGCGTCAGTAAGTCGAACAAGGATTGATTGTTGGAAACAATCTCCTTGGCTCCGTAAACCTCCTCGTTCGTCGCCATCTCAGCCCTGCGAGTGGCAGCATCCCCCTCATTTCCTTGATTCGCGGCCATCTCAGAAGTTCCGGGGGTCGTGCGGGTTAAGGGATGAAGTGTGCGGAATCGGACGAGGCTGGTGGAAAAGTTTGAGAGTCGGCGCGCAATCCTAGTGGACGGCGCGCAATCGGGAAGTCGTTCGCGTAAAACCCCGGGTATTCGCGCAAAGACAGAGCGAAATCCAGACGGTTTTGCGCGACGAGCGGGCGAATTCCGTGCCGGAAAAGGCAATTTCGCGCACGAGAGCAGAGATGCTTATCGCGCGGAAGGCCAATGTACGGCACGGAGGGACCCAGTGCCCCTATTTATAGGCGAGGCCGGGGCCCGCGCTGCGCGGAAAGCGCTTTGCGCGACCGCAGTGGCGAATTTCGCGACCGGCGCCCCTTTTTGCGCGCCTAAGTCCCGCGCCGCCCAGGACTTCGGCATTCCGGCGTCTCCCTCGGAACCCGATCGTTGCGACCTCTCGCCGATCAGATTCCGAGGGGGGGCTTTTGTAGACGCCGGAAAAGTCCGTTGTTCCCAAACGAAGCTCCGGATGCGGAAAGCGAGGTCATATTTGGAGTCGGAAGAATGTTTCGGAGGGCCCGGAGGCCTTGCGCGGAATTTCAGAGGTCTGCGCGCAAAGATGATGATCCGCGCGCAAAACCCCCGGGATGCGCGCAACTCCCTTGCGCACGGTGCCCGATTCCGCGCCCGCGAGGAGAATTCCGCGCTCGCGCCTTGGATTCCGCGCCCGGGGTTGCCTATAAATACTAGGCGACCCCCAACGTTTCAAAGGTTGCTGGAAGTCGAACGGTCTCCCGCGCGCGCAATTCAACCCCTTCCGCGCGCAATGCTGATATTCAGGTAACCTCCTTTCATTCGCGCAATAGAGCCTTGGGGTCCGCCTTCGCGCGCAATCCCCTTGGCTCATTTCCTTTGAATAAATTTCAACCCGAAGGCCTTTGCGCGCAAAAGAAGCCTCTTGCGCGCAATTGCCCCCGGGTGCGCGCAATCCAACCCGATTGCGCGCACCCCCCATTTTCAAAGTGGCCATTCGTTAGAGAATGAGCCGTTGCCCCCGCGCGCTACCCGAAGCCCGGTGCGCGCAATCCCAATCATCCGCGCGCAAAGCGCTGGCCCAATTGCGCGCCAGCCCGCCATTTTGCGCGCCGACCCGTGGTTTTGCGCGCAAAGCTCCTCTTTTGCGCGCAATCCGCCAGGGTCGCCTCCCTTGACCCCCTGAGGGTACCCGCCTGCGTGGCGCCCGATGGTCTTCATCGCAGGTGCCCGCACTGTGCGTCGTCTTTCCGTGCGGCCCCCCCTAGGCTCGTGCGAAGTGACACGGACCTACCGGCGGCTTTATCGTCCAGCATGACGCTAAACTGCACTACGTCCGAGCTACAAGACGTTAAACTGTTCAGCATTCGTCCTGCATGACGCTAAACTGCACCACGTCCTGCACGACGTTAAACTGTATACGTCCAAGCTGCACGACGCTAAACTGCCTAGCCCCCCATCGTCCGCGCTGCAAGACGTTAAACTGCCAAGTGTTTCGTCCTCAACACACGACGTTAAACTGTACTTCGTCCGGCAAGATGTTAAACCGTCCGCTTCGTCCTCAACACACGACGTTAAACTGTACTTCGTCCGGCAAGACGTTAAACCGTCTGCTTCGTCCTCAACACACGACGTTAAACTGTACTTCGTCTGGCAAGACGCTAAACCGTCAGCTTCGTCCGATCCCGTGCTCTGCACGCAGGGTCTCCCCCCGGTTTGGACGTGGCCCCCACCCGCTCGTCTCTGCAGGGATGTCGGGATTGTCCCGCTTTTGGGACGATTTAATGGGAGTGGCTTTTCCCTACGGGGGTAGGGTATTACAAACCCCTAGTTTCTCGTGGGAGGCTGCACATGTGTATCTCCATTGCGCCTCCCCACTGCCGAAGCCAGTAGAGGGTGTGACTGGGATCGAGGTGTCTCCTACTTTCGGTCCAAGTCCCTTCCAACTGAGTTTTGTCGCATCCGGGCTGCCTCAAGTGCGTAAGTCCTGACAGAATGAACTACGTGGACTTTGATCCCTGTCTTCTATACAGGGTACGTAGGAAGCCTCCCTGAGGTCCAAGCCCACCACCTGGTCATCCCGGTCGTATTTACGTCGGTTCGTCCATCAGTGGACCCCTCCAGGGTTCACGCTTGCGTCGATTCACCTATGAATCCGCCCCTGTGGGAGACTGCCCGTGTGTATCTCCACTGTGCCTCCCCACAGCCCCTTTTCCCATTTCTCCTTTTATCGTCCAGCATGACGTGAAACTGTGATCCACCCGGCCGTTCCACCCCCCTCTGTGCGAGGTGGTTCGGTTCAATCCTCCGCCCGGCGGCCTAGACCTCTTCGTGAGTCGGCTTGCCGACGTCCAGCATGACGTTAAACTGTATACCCGAACTACGTTGACTTTGATCCGTGCTAACGCGCGGTACGTAGGAAGCCCCTACGGGGTCCAAGCTCTTCACTCCATCATCCATCCTGATCCTTACCCGGGCCGCCACATCCCGGTGGGGTCATGCCACTTCACTCCACTCCACGTTACTTGGGAATCCGCCCATGTGCTGGCCCCAGCGTCGGAGGTTCCCCCCAAGGGGTTCTGTCATTTGATCCACTTTTTGTGTTGATCGGTCCGATGCCGTCCCCGCTGGACGTTAAACTCGCGGCATACCCCGTGTTAAACATTGGAAGCTGAGGAAAACCTCAGGTGACACAGTTCCCCGCACCTAGTACGGGATGCCTCAGGCCATCATGCCTTCGAGAAGCCCTATTAGGGACGGAAGACAGACGTGCAGAGCCGCAGTGCTACGACACGCCCCCAGCACCCAGAGCCACCCGGCCTTCTCACCGCAGGTTGCTGCCCCGACCAGACTCCTTGGAGCGTCCGGGCGGAAGCAGCGTAATTAACCGGTGTCCATGAAGATATGGCGCCGGGAACGAGATTCACGAACATTCATAAGTCTATGAGGGAGACCCGGATTAGGCGACGAGTTCCGAGGAGACGTCCAAGGAAGGAGGAGCCGACATCCCATCATCTCGGTTTCGATCAAGGAGCATACGCCCCTGAATAAGGGACGAATGCCGCCCGCCCTTGGAAAGCGGGACTGCGGGACCACAAGCCGCGCGCCCATCCCCTCGGGTTGACGGGTGCACGCGCGAACGCGTCCTGGCGGAACAGCGTAACCCGACACACATCTGCACCGAAACAACTATATTCTATACAAAAGGTCTACTCCAATGGACCATACACCCTGATCTATATGGACGATCAATTCACTACAACTCCTACCAATGCGAGATTCCAGAAGATGTATTTCGCATAGAGACCAAGGAATATCCACGTCCTCACCGCATGACGTTAAACTGCATGGAGTACGTCCTCACCGCATGATGTTAAAATGCATGGAGTACGTCCTCACCGTATGACGTTAAAATGCATGGAGTACTTCCTCACCGCATGAAGTTAAACTTCATGGAGTTCGTCCTAACCGCATGATGATAAACTGCACTGATAAAGAAAAAAAATGAGATGTACACATCGTAAGATCTATTTGACATTAAACTGTCAAGTACCTCATCCTCACCGCATGACGGTAAACTACACAGAATCTGATAATGCCCCTCGTCCTCACCGCATGTTGTTAAACTGCACGGATTTCACAGAACTATGTATGGATTGATTCATGCCCTTGCAAGATACATAGCGACGACGAGATTCCCAATCTTGGCCCAGAAACTTCAAATGGAAAAAAAAATGTGTCCCCTTTCCCCCGTGTATGGACCAAACCTGCACAGGGTGTATCATCTTTACACAGAACAACATATGGCTTGATTCCTTCCCTTGCAGGATACATAGTGATGTCGGGATTACCAATCATGGCCTAGGCACTTCAAAAGAAAAAAATGCCCTCTTCTCCTATGTACGGACCAGACCTGCACAGGTTGTATCGTCTTTCATAGAACTACATGAGGCTTGATTCCTACCATTGCAGGATACGTAGTAATGCCAGAATTACACACCCTAGCCCAACCACCTTAAAAAGAAAAACAAAACTGCCCATTCCCCCGTGTACATACCAGACTTGCACGAGGTGTATTCACCTCCTCACCGCATAACGTTAAACTGCATGGAGTTTGTTCTTACTGCATGAAGATAAACTAAATGGATGAAGAAGAATTAATAATGCCCCTCCCCCCGTGTATGGACCAGACCTGCACGGGGTGTGCTCAGCATCCTAACCACATGATGATTAAACTGTATGGACTTCATCCTCACCGCATGACGTTAAACTGCATGGATTCCAGAGAACTACGTACGGCTTTATTCCTGCCCTCGGAGGATACGTAGCGACGCCAGGATCCCTAATCTTGGCCCAGCCCTTCAAAAAAAGTGCCTTCTTTCCCCTGTATATGGACCAGACCCGCATAGGGTGTACTTATCGTCCTTACTGCACGATGTTAAACTGCTTGGACAATGATGTTAAAAATGCCCCTTCCCCCGTGTACGGACCAAACCTGTGCAGGGTATATATCCTCGTCCTTACCGCACGACGTTAAACTGCATGGATTTTTTCCTTACCGCATGACATTAAAATGCATGGAGTTCGTCCTTACCGCATGATGTTAAACTGCATAGAGTTTGTCCTCACTGTGTGACGTTAAACTGCACGGACTTCATCATGACCCACCTAGGACACATGGCTATATGAGATGGAGATACTCATTGCACATTTGGATACATCCTTTCCATACCCCAGACTCCACGGCCCACATAATTGTGGATCTTCATAACCACTCAATGCCATCATAGGTGGAAAGTTATCGACCCGTGGACACCTTTGTATGACTATGCATACCATGCACTCAGCGGCTCTGCTTATTGATCGCCCTTATCCAGTCTACCAAAGGCAAGATTACCACAGGCTACACTCTTCCTAGATCTGTATGCTTACCAGCCTTAGATCCCCCCATACCATACCTCTAGATCCAGAAGTTTATGGTGAAGTGGTTTACAAGTTCATTCCCCTTTTCACTTCCAAATGTTACCAGGGTATCGTTATCTGGATAGCCTATGTGTGGGTCAATGCTTCACATAGCGACCTGCATCAACAAATATCAAACCAGGATTGGGCTACTTTGACTCAATGGACAATTGTAGTGAAGATGTTTTCTGTATACCCGGACACCATTATACCCACATGCCGAACTCTGCACTGGGAGAAATCACGGATTCTAATAATCCTTCATGGCCATCGGAAGTGGAATGTTATCGACCTGGGGACACCTTTGTATGACTATGAATACCATGTCCTCAGCGGCTCTGCATAATGATATCCCCTGGCTCTTCCATCAAAGGAAATATTTCCTCAGGCGGTACTTCTCCTAGCTCCGTATGCTTACCAGCCTTAGGGCCCGCACACCATACCTCCTGATCTGGGAATGCACAAAGTTGTAGTTTACGACCTTCATCCCCCGCCCTGTTCTATGTATATCAGAACATGTTGACCCAGTTATCCTTCGAGTGACTGCAGCAATAGTCACCCAATGGTCCGAGATCTATGACCGGTAAAATATGAGTACCTCTTCCTCACCTCACAACGTTAAACTATGAGGAGCGAAGGCACACCCTCGTGAGAAAGATAAATCAGCACATGGGGGCTCTTTAAGCTTTAATAGTAGCCAGGGTCAGATATCCCCGACATGTCCAGACATTCCTCACCAGATGACAGACTTCATGGCCCAGCCAATCGCAGATCCCCATGACCACTCACGGCCATCGAAAGTGGAAAGTTATTGACCCGTGGACAGCTTTATACGACTATGCATACGATTGCCTTAGAGGCTCTACATAATGATAGCCGCTGGATCTTCCATGAAAGGTAAGATTTCTACAGGTGATGCTCTTCCTAGCTCTGTACGCTTACCGGCCGCAGAGCCCCCATATCACCTCTCCTGATCCAAGAAGCCCCGGAACCATGATTTACACCAATCAACCCCCTTCCATGCCTGGGGCATGTTGAGGTATTCAAGCCCAGTTATACTCTAATGAAGAGTACCCTTCGCAATAATGCCCCCTGTCCTCACCGCATGATGCTAAACTTCACCAAAACCTTTAGAGATATCCCTGTCTTTACTGCATGATGTTAAACTGCAAAGAAGTTGTATTTGCCGCATGAATTTAAACTGCACGACAACCATCAATAATGCCCCCGTCCTCGTTGCATGACGTTAAACGTCACGGAAACCTTTAATAATATCCTTGTCTTTACCGCATGACGTTAAACTGCACGGAAGCCATCCTTACCACATGAATTTAAGCTGCACGGCCGAACCCATCACGAGTTCAGTAAGAAAGAGAGGCTTTTCTCTGTCGTGCAGTGCACGGGTTAGACCTACATGAACAACCTCCTCACACCAGCATGAGAAATAATTACTTCACCTGTCCTCAGGAAGTTTAGTATAGATATTTCCCCCATATTTAGACACACTCTCATCACAATCCATACTCTTTACTCCGAAAAAGATGAACTCTCAAAAGCCACACCCTGGTGGACCCAAATCTCAACTTCCCTGAAGTGGTTCGACTATCGGAAGTGGATAGTCATTGACTTAAGGAATCCTTTGCATGACTAATCATACCATGCCCTTAGAGGCTCTACATATTGATTTCCTCTTGCCCATCTACCATATGCAAGTTTTCCTTGGGCAATGCTTCTCTCTGTATGCCTCTTGGACTCAAATCCCCCATTTCTATCTCGGGATTCAGAAACCTTTTGAGCTACAGATTACCAACCTCTTCCAAAATCCTACCTGAATGTGGCGAAATGTTTTTGAAAAGATTACCAAGAACCATGAGAAGTCGTTCCATTTCAGATGATGTCCCAGCTGCATGACTTTAAACTAGATCAAGCCTCAACCATCCCTTACGCTGACTAAATGCATAGGGAGGTGGTCTCCGGACCACGCTCCTGATTAGTACAGATGTTCCCAAAACCCTTTCAGATGTCACACTTCCCATCTGATCCACCCCTGATGGGTTTCATTTCTTCCCATGCCACCCATCGTGGTTTCCATAAGCCAGACTTCCATGAAGTCCCCTGGCCATCAGAAATGGATAAGTCTTTGACTTAAGGACACCATTGTATGAAAATGCATACCATTCCCTCAGCGGATCTGCATATTAATTTCCCATGTCCCATCTACCAAAGGCAAGTTTCCCTTAAGCAATGATCTTCCTACCTCTGTACGCCAACACGGATCCAATGCCTTGAGACATGCCCTGCATGCCACTCAAATTTAAACATGTTTCCACCACATACGTTTGAAAGGTATTAAGACATCTTTTAATTAGTTGAACCCTATTGGGGCCCTCGCCCCACCATATTTGGTCAAAGATGTTCGACCTAAAACATTAGTAATGATGTTCTTGTCGGCAGGACATTAAGCCGCTCATAGAAGAAAGAGGCACAAAGCCTGTTAGGCCAAAAACCTAAAAAGGGTGACCAAAGAAAAAGCCGGCTTATTCCTGCTGGGTCCATACTGAATGGGCATTAGAAAAATCAGGGCATTAAAAAGAAAAAAAGTGTGTATGGTTTTCCTATAAAACCCAAGAAATAGTCAAACTATGCTTGTTGGATCCCATGGTCCAGGAAAAAATTATAGATTGTTTTCATGAGTTATGATTAGCTCTGATTCAGTGAATTGTTATTTTTCACAACAATTGTTCTAAGTAACAATCAGATTCCATAGCAACGAGTGATTGACAATGACTTCGTTTCGTTCAAACAAAAAAAAGGGAGGACGTCCACAAGCCAGGGTCTCACCTTTACACAAAAAAAAGGGGGGAGACAAAGAGGTAAGTAAAACAGGGGATACAAAAGTAGCTCTGATAGTTATAAAAAAGCTTGACTTGCTCTCCCCACCAGATCAGCGACTGTGCGACGAAGGTCGTTGCAGGATTGTTCCAATGTTTTCTTCTGCCGGGTCTCATCCTCAGCCACCGGATGGATACGCTCCACTACGGTTTGGAGATCGTTGATCCCTTTTCTGGTGACTTCAAGATGACCATTCATAGACGATAACTGATCCCACAACATCGTTGTCTGTTCTTCGCATTCATGTAACTCGGAGGACATGATGGCTGCCTGATCTCGAGAGATCGCCTCCCGTGCTATTAGTTGATGGAGGTTTGGTGTGGTTTCCTCCAAGGTTCGGGCCCTGTAATGAGTGGTCTCGAAGTGATAAAGCTTGCATTAATTAGTGACATCTTCCTCGTAGGACGTGATAAATTGGAAAGCAAGAGAATGGAACTGCCAATAGTCAAAGCCACCCGACCCCAAATCTAGGAAGAGTTGATGAACATCCTCGATTTTTTTTTGCCATTTCGGATAAGGTGGTTTTGGTGATGATTTCAGAGATTCGGGGCCAGGCCCACCTATGTACTACCCTATAGTCCTCCATGATGTGAGGATCTTTGGTATCCTCACTGGAAGACACAAGAATAAAGTATGGCATGGCAGCCCGTGCAGACGTGTGCTCACTATAAGTTGGCTCTGAAGCTAGAAATTCTGGAGCTCCTAACCTCAGTTCAGGCTTGAGGACCATGTTGTTAAGCCCGATATCGACTGGTGGAACCTTCGGGATTGTCTCACTGGGACCCAACACCACAGGGTCATCCTCATCCACGCACAAGAAGGATGAACTTGCCTGAACTGCGGCCACCGTAGGGTTGGGAGAGGAAATTTCTCTGAATCAGTTTGATTGGCGAGCCATTAGTCGGTCCTCCCTTGAAACTGATGAGGAAGGTGTAGTGGACGCAGCAGCCACCATACCTCCTGATTTGGGAGTCTTCCGGACAGCCTTCCCTAGGATCCCATCAGGATTGTATTTTACCCATGTCTTTGCATATTCAAGGGAAATGCTGACAGCCACGCCCGTATCAGGTAGGGGAACACTTGCGTCAGATACCTCCCGCGTCAGCATCAGCAACCACTGACAAATTATGGCGGGATGTAGTCCTTGGGCCCGAGGAGGGGGGATTATTGACTTTCATGCACCCGAACTGGCGAGAAAAGTGATACGGGACGTACAGCTCGCACAAATAAACACTATCAATATGTGCGGAAAGAATCTCGTCCCGCAGGGAGACCATGTAAGAGTACTCCTGCAAACTCCCCCGGCGGTTTTCAATTAAGAAGCCAGAAGGGGCAGGGTACGGAGTGAAGATGAACTGGGAGAAGTCGATCAAGAGCTCGAGGGCTTCACTAGAGTTGAGAGACATCAAGTGAACCCTGGCTATATCCAGTAGCATAGTCCGAAAGGTAGGAAGTAGGATGGTCGTGTTCTGAAGATATTCATAATAGCGACAGTTGTCCGCCACCCACCCATACAAAAATTGAAATGGCCCGCTTAGATGGTAGGGTGACCCTCCCACCTGCATGTGGTTCAGTAGCTTGTAGATATGGGCCAATGTGGGCATGGATAAATTCACCAAGAGGCCCTCTGCTAACTCGGAATCCATCATCAAGCTGCAGGCCCGGACACCAGGGTTCACATCCCGGGAATGAAATAACCATCCGCTCAAAAACATAGCAAACAGACTGGCCAACCAGAGCATAGGCGACACACCAGTGTGCGCCTCGTAACCCCATGAAAGGTAGTCGCCTACTTCCAAAACTTCCCAGTAAGAACCTTGAATGGTTCATGACTGCTGGGAAGGATGAGTCCTCAGACGCTTAATCTTCGGAGAAGGACCGATGGTGTTCAGAAATAACCCTATCCAAGTGCCGTAAGGAATAAGCAAGCAGGCACGCAAATCCTGACCCAGTGACTACTCCGCCATGGTCAGCAGCTCTTTCTCTAGTAAAGTAACTTGTTCAACGTCGTCCCATGCCTCGGGAGTGGGAAAATATTCGTCATACATCTCTCCAATAATCATTAGTCCTCCTATCTAGTAGATTTCTCACAGACTAATGCCGACTTCACCATGGGCACGGTGGAAAGTATTAGTACTTGAACACCAGCAGATGAACAGGTTGGGCAGGATCAAAGATGGTGGGTAAACAAAAAATTTGGAGGCCCAAACTGTGGAGTATAGGTTGACAGCTTCCAGAGAATCGGGAGACATAAAGGACCGGTCTGCAGACCAGTCCATGGAAGCACAACGTGGCCAGGCACAGCGAGGCACCCCCCCTTCGTGAACTGTTGACGTTCCCGAAATGGAGGCAGAGAGCTTTCGCGGTCACGAGGCAGGATGGGCGCCAGTCTGGTTCACCATCACGAACCGCCCCAACCACAGACTGTGTCGACCGGTTCAAGCCGCACCCGCTATCGTTCGCAGAATGGAGGCGGAACCCTCTACATCCACGGAGCACTCCCTAAGTTCGCCTCATGGAGGGGGGGGGGGGCGTTCAATACCCACCGCGAATCGCAGGTTGACCAAATCAGCCGTGAACCGGGTATTTGGTTATGGGCCTCGGCAAAAGGTGCCGCATGGCCACAGATAGATTCCTTTTCTCACTTTATAAAAAGTGACCAAGGGGGAAAGAAGAAAGGATCGGAGAACTGGAATCAGATTCAGGGGAAGGATATCGGTTCAAGGAAGGCTTCGGATTTCGCAAATAGTGAAATTCCCATTCACGAATGACAGCAGGTATATGAATTAATAAGGTAGTGGAAATCGCATAATAATTTGGTGAACCACGAACCAAAATAATAAAAAAAGGAGAACCGCGAGCCATACCCCCTCTGTGGATGACTTCCCCATGGACCAGGGAGTTTATGCCTCTTTTCCTATCTGTCGTACCGCGTAGCACCCTCCTCTGCAGGCGAAGCCCCGACCGATGAGCCTCCGATCAGCGCCGCCATTAGCCGCTGATACCCAACTAGAACCCTCTGTGAACCACCCCGGTTCTTGTATTGAACCCGAAGCCACGAACCACCCCGGTTCGTTAATTGAATCTGAAGCCGCGAACTGCCCTGGTTCACGGGATACCAATCAGTCCGCAGACCACACTTGTTCGCGGACGGCTTCTCCGTCCACGTGGCACTTACCCACGTGAAGGGCGCCACCACCCATACCTCTCGGTGGATCTCGAAGTACTTCGGTGTTCTCATCTCCAGATCTAGTTAAAATCCTTCTGATCCATCCAGGTCCTCCACAACTCCCTTATTGGACTATTCATCGGCCCCGAGCCGAGTCCTCCACTAGAGCCACTGGATCTACGTGGTATAACTTTCAGGCACATCAGCGTGCCATTTTGAGTTCACATACCCACGGTAAATAGGGGCAAAGGGGTTTCCCTGACCCTTGAGCAGATTCCTGAAGCATTCCTGGGTTCACATTCCCACTGTAATGTGGATTTTGAGATTGTGGGTCCCTTTTATGCCCCTCCACTTGTCCAAGGCTCCTCGGAGGTATTAAAATACCCATCAAAAGGAAGCCCTCGTAGACTGCAAGAGAGGAGACGGGAATATGATCACCCCCTTTCCCTCTCCCACTGAGCTTTGTTGCATTGGGCATCCATCTCGGAGTGAGCCCTGACCTTCTGGGCCTCCTCAGAGTGTAAGCCCCAATCCATCACCCTGGGCCACCTCCATGCGTAAGCCCCACTCCGCTTCTCACGGATGCACTGTTCGCGACATGATCCTCTGGTCCCAGCTACCTCTTTTTTCTCACACCGAGCATTACTCACGTGGGCTTAGAGTAAGAATCGACCATCACATCCTCCTATGGGCTGCCCCAGAGCGTAATCCCCAAGAAAAGAGAACTACCGGGACTTTGATCCATGTCACGGCATGGTACGTAGGAAGCCTCCATGAGGTTCAATCCCAACACTCAGTCGTTTCTTCACATCGAGTTCCACCCTCTTCCAACATGACGTTAAACTGTATTCCCCCGTCCAACATGATGCTAAACTATCTATTCGAACTACGTGGACTTTGATCCCTATTTCCTAGACAGGGTACGTAGGAATCCTCCATGAGGTTCAATCCCAACAACCGGTCGATCCGATCATCCCCGCATCGGTTCACCACGCCACTCCTAGTTCCGCCTCAATCGAGTTATAACCCTTCGGGGTCATTAATCCAACGAGGGATGGTAAACCTCGGGCATAAATGATTCCGAACCCCTGTGGCCATTTGACCGTTTCCCACCAGGGTTAAATCTGTGGATACTATGTCTGGGTATAAACCAAAGATTCATGAACATATGAATACATCTTAAATCTATAAGAGAATCCCGGAATAAGGAATAATATCCCCCCAAAGTGTGTGATTAGCCCGACTTCCCATCCTCTCGACCAATGTGAGTTATTAAGATTCGCTGTTCAGACCATCTGGCGAATGCCTGCCTCTGGAAAACAGGTCCATCAATCATTGGATATGGATCTGTTGGGCATTTCGTGGCCGAAAACCAAGAACTAAACAAATCCACTAGGTTATGTTCTTCTTCTGCTATAAGAGAGAAGGGAGGGTCACACCCAATCCCATTAATTTTTCTATCTTATTTTCCATTTTTATCAAGTGTAATTAGAAATATGTGTTCACTATTATTAGTTGTGTATATCCATTTCTTATACCCTCTTGATTACTACCCTCCTTTTACAAAATTTTGGTAGATATTAAGTAGATCTTTGATGTTGATTCCACTAATGTATAGTGGAATCAGGCCTATAATGTGACAAATTGGACATATGGTTCTAAATTTTCATTATATTTTTTATTAATTTTATTAAACACAATATGAAAATAAAATTTAAATTAAGGTATTTCATTAATGTAAAAAATTCAGACACAAAATTAAATACATTACTAGATACCTTAATGAAATGTAATTAGAAATTTTTTTAAAATGAATAAAACCAAAAGTAAACAAAAATACATCATGGTTGAAATTATCATCATAAAAATATATTATAAAGATAATATTTCCAATGATAAAAATAAAAGTAATATAAATCATTATATATCTGATAAATATCGTTAAAAAAATTATATTAGTGGATGAATTATTTTATAAATGTATGTATGGTTGTATATAAGAACATAATATGATGCTTAGATATATATATATATATATATATATATATATATTCATTTGATATATTGAAATTGGATATATGGTTTTTGGGATTATGTGGACATCAAGATTACATGGATATTGACACCATCATTAGATATAATAATCATTAATGTGATAAATTATAAATAGTGTTTTATTGAAATGTGATCATTATAACATAGTAAATTAATTGCATGTACAAATAGAAGTAACTGTATTAGAAAATCTATATATAAATTCAAAACCATTGCAGTACGTAGTAGAAGTCTTCCACCAGAATCTAATTTATCAATTCATTAAAAGAATTTTGCGTCCCTAGAATTTTCCTTAGACCAATCCAATGTTAATCTTCATCAATTATGAATTAGGTGAAATCATTTTCATGAGAAGTTAAGTCACATAGAAATCCCTATAAGATACATGTTAATGGAATCAATACATGTAAATGCCGCCATTGGTTATTCTACCCCCTTGTTCATATACATATTTATTGATGTTTTCTATAAGTTTTTGCTAGAATGAAATAAATATTTACTCACTGATACAATAAATGTTATTTTAAAATATATATATATATATATTAAAAATATTATTCTTTCATTATAACATATATTTTAATAAATTTGTAATTTTTCAAAAAATTATTTTTAATAATGAATATAATTAAATGTAAATGTTTTTTTAAATATTAATAAAATTAATTTAATTTTTGGATAATAAATAATAAATTTTGAAGCGATATGAATAAAACTGTATATTTTTAATAAGAGTTTTTTTTCACAAATTATATTTATATATAACATATTTTTTGAAGATAGTTAAATTTATTAATAATAAATAATTAATTAAATGAAATTTATATATAATATATAATCAAAATAAATTACCATTCTTCTAAATATGATTACTTGACTAAGATTAAGAATAAATTCATTTTTATGATTAAAAATACATTTTTTTTAAAAAAAATTATTGTGTTATGAATTCTTATGTAAAAAATATATTTTATAACTTTATAAAATTGAATCATATAAAATAAATTTCAAATTTTTATTTATCATGTATAAATTATGCAATATGGTCAGTTTCATTTTCAGATAAAAATACTAATTTAACAAGGTAAATATAGATATACTACAATAAAGGTAAAATGGGATAAAAGGGTTAAATAAGGGTAAAAGGCATAAAATATCAAAAAAAAATAGAAATTATTTATTTAGATAATAGTAAATCTATTAATATATTTTATCAATTTTTTTCCAACTTTGGATCTACATTTATTGAGAAATTCAGGCCTTATTTATTAAGGAATTGGTATTTGGGAAAATTCCACTCAAACATGCCTATAAAACCCCCCACCACTACCCATACTGAATAATAACATTACTTATATTTTTGGTCAAATATATTAGGAAATTATCTCACTAAAAATACACACTCATGTTTGATAATATTTTATTTCACTAAGGATTAATAAATCTTTTTTTTCAAGAGGTTATTCAAGTGGAGCTCTAGCCTTCAAAATAAGTGTTATCCTCTCCTTAATGATTTTTATTTAACTTATTTATCTATCTATTCATATATCTTATTTATATCATTAATAACATATTTTTATATAATTAATATTCTGTAAAATTTAATTATTATTATACAGTAACATGATCTTTGTCATTCAGTCATTATAACATGTTCATGTTGGGGATAGTTCTACCACCAGCATGATGATGTTATAATATTTGCATCAAGATTCAATAATAAAATTAAAATAATGGAAATATCATATATTAATAATATAATTATGTTTATTTCATAATTATATCATGTAAATATACATAATTATAATAATTAATAATGATAATTCTTTTTATTGATTAGAAATTCACAAAAAAAAGATATTTTTATCATACTATGAAAACCATCCCCATAACATAAAAAATGAATATTATCCATTAAAATTATTTACAAAACACCAATGTAAAATATATGTAAATTTGGAAACCAGTGAACATATGATCAATGATCAATGACTGGATTCACCATACTGAAACAATCACAAAATAAATTAGAATGTTAGTAATAGAATATTAATTTTAACAAAGAATGATCGATAAATAAGGAATTAGAAGATGTAAATAAATTATATAAAGTAAAATAAATTTTAAAATTGATCATTTATTGGCTAATAATAATCATAACTTGATTATAAATGAGGTTAGAGAATGTCTAATGATGCAGGAATACATGGTGAGAGATTTTCTTGACACAATCATTGTTCCTTGAGTCCTAGTATCTTTTCTAAGGCTATGATCTTGTATGTTCAAAATATTATAACATTTATATATTTCATAATCCATTTTCTCTTTTCCCTATGTAAATTACATTTTAGCACAAAGTATTCTTCTTTGAGAGATTTCTTTCTTAATAAAAATATGTTGTTGTTAAGAATAATTATCATCGTCTCTATTAAGTCTTTCTCCCCCATGTCCCTGTTCTCTCTCACCAGAAATATTTTTTTTCATATATTAAAAAAGAATTATATATTATCTTGTTTACACTGTATATTTCTATTTATCTATTTTAAATATGAAATGTTATAAGTCTTTCATTGATTTAGGTTTTCATTATAACCTTCTAAATACATAATATTGTTTTTATTTTAATATTCATATATTTTACGTATTCTACCAATAATTTCTTATTAAATACCACAATTTAAAACACTGTGTACATTATTTGAAATTATACTAACGTTTTAAAATTCTTCTTAACTCTATTTTTTGGCGAAACTACTTTACAACTTACCTAATTGTTTTTATAAAAATAATAAAAAACCCTTCAGAAAACTATTTTTAAGAATTCACATACATTTTCTCTTCTATCTCAAAATGTGTTATCTCATATTGGGTAAATTGTTTGAGTCACAATTTAATTGTTCTGTAATTTACTTATTATGGGTGATTGTGTTTTTTGTATCATCTGTTCTAATTCTTGATTTCATCTTATTTAATACCTTTTGAAATGTTATGTAACCTATATTCTTACATAGTTTTTTAATTAGATATTTATGATTTATTTCATGTGTGGTATATATTTATGTATTAACATTATATGATATGTGGGATATATATATCCCTGAATTGAAATGTCTACAGTTTTATCCCCCATTAGATGATTATGGGACATAAGTAGTGATTCTTGATCCATTGTGGGATGTATATAATGATGACTAATCCACTGTGTTATTTAGTAAAGGTAGTGATGTCAAATACACTATATAATGATGGTAATGTTGTTTAACCATTACATATGTTATGTTTTTATATATATATTTTTGATATATTTTTTTGTTATGTTTTTATAGTTTTTTATTGAGGTCACTTGTTTACATGCCATAGTATGTGTGTTATACCTCTATGAATATACTTTTGTCATCCTATATTCTCATTTCATGATTTAAATTGTTTTATCATGAATTATTATTAACTATTATGGTCATTTATCCTTTTAATATAGTATTTATTCAATTTTCTTTTGCTCTTACATGCATATGATCTAAACTGTTGTGAGTCATTGTTATGTATTTATTTACTGATCATTTGAACTCACTATTTATGTTTCTCATTTACCTGGGAAAATACATACAATAATATTTCCCAAATATAACTATGTGTAGAAACATTTAATTGATTTTTTGAAGAAAATATGTGAAAATGGACATTTATGTATATCATCTCCATATACACTCATCCTTA
This sequence comes from Viscum album, assembly GCA_963277665.1. Taxonomy (NCBI): domain Eukaryota; kingdom Viridiplantae; phylum Streptophyta; class Magnoliopsida; order Santalales; family Viscaceae; genus Viscum; species Viscum album. The sequence goes on from OY728119.1 coordinate 1,084,594,423, forward strand.
GGGTTTTGGTATTTTGTGTCCATTTAGAATATGTAATGATAAAATTATAGAAATGAATTAAAATATATTAACATTATGATCAGGTAATTTCATTTGTTATTAGTGTGGGGTTTATTAATTTTATGATATTTGTTTAATAAATATATTTGGAATAAATTTAATTAATCCTATGTTAAACCAAAAGTTCCATTGGTCATTGTGAATGAGTTATAAATTGATAAATAATAGTCTTTTTTTTAATTCATATGATTTTCACTCTTAGTTTTTTATTATATTATAGTTTATTACTCATGTTAACCATTTTGGTTTTAGTAAATTGTTGGAACCGACAGGAACTAAGTTAGAAACTAGGGTGATGAATAATGTGTAGATTTTACCTATGATAAAACAAATGGGAGAGGAGATGGTGTATTATCTATCAGGGCCTTGTTTTATTAGGATATGAATAATTACCAAAATCATGTAGAACTAACAAATTCACCAAAAAGGAAAAAATCTACCAACTCCTTTATGCTACAATATCAACAATTTTTTATTGGATTATATAATCCACTAATTTCTATGGATTGTAATAACACAATAGAAATGATATTTTTTCTTCAATTATTGGAATATAAGAATGTAGTCATGATTGGTTGTCGATTTGAAGGTGAATAATACCAATGGTGAACTTCTTTGAAAAATGTAATGAAGAAGGATGAAATTGACACTTTATAATTAGAGGAGTTTAAGGAAATATTTATCAAAAAATATTTTCCTCAAACAATTCTCATTTAAATATAAGAATAATTCATTATATTTATTAAAAATATTGATGAATCATTTATGCCATATAAATTAAACATCACAAGACTCACCAAGTATTCCAACAGATTCATTATTAACATTGAAATCATGATCAATCATTTATTTATTATTTTAAATCCAAGACTTCATAAATAATAATCCATAATGGTAATTTGGTAAATATAAATATATTTTTTGATGTGAAATTAAGGTGGTGATAGAAAATCATATACCCTCACTATTCTCTTGGAATTATATAGAATAAAATGAAAATTCACTTTCATGGAAACACAAATGATAAATCACATTTAGATTTAAAATTTAACCGTATACATGCCAAAAATTGGGGGGGGGTTAATCGAAGGGTAATTTCCATAAAGGGGTGAGAATATGGTTTACATGTGGTGGAGAAGTCCATAAAACAAATAATTTATGAAGAAATTAAAATATTTCTATTAAAATAATGTAGGATAAGATGGTCCCATGTAAAGAGACACTCATAAATATATTCTTCAAATGAATCTAGTTTGGGTATTATGAAAAACATTGCCACTATCCAAGGGAACAATATAATAATAGTCATCAACAACCTCTACGTACAAGGGATAAAGTAATATCATTTTAAATCGCTACCCCTACGGTGGATCATGATAATTAATTAGTTAAAAGTTTACTTATTCTCCTCTAAAAATCTATGAATGTATTATTTGATTTTGGTTCTTCACATTTATTCATTTATTGCAGGTTTTCTAAAACATTTCACTCACCACATCAAACATTGGATATTTAATTGTAAATTAATACTCTTGGTGGTGTGATGGTTTCATCCTTTGTATATTAGTATTTTCTGATCAGGGCTTATGGGAATATACTTCTTTTTTATCTTGTTCTTATTCCCATTGTAAAATTCAATTGGAAATCGATCTTGGATTAAATCTCCCTATATTGAGGTCAAATAAAATTAGAGGATATGGAAATATCTTTTAATATCCTAAATCATCCCATAATCAAATATCAATGCAAGTATAATTATGAACCCTCTTGGAAAACTAATTCCATTATATAATTATAGACACCAAATAATGAAGGATACTTGGCTCAAATAGTTAGGGGGGAAATAAACATAAAAGACATGTCAATTATATGATAATATATAGATGTATTTTCTAAATATATAGTTGGTATTCACCAAGAATATGAGGTTAATTTTTTAATTGAACTCATACATTTTTTTATTTCTATATGAAAAGATACTTATCGAATAACCCCCATTTAATTGAAATAATTAATGATTAAACTTCAAAATAATTTCAAAAAAGGTTTTATATACCCTATTTTTTTTTTACTTTTTGGGTGTTTTTTTCATCTTAATTATGAAGAAGGATGGATCATTTTTTTTTAATTTATTATCATGAACTAAATAATATCCTGATAAAAAATAGTATCTTATTCCCCACATTGATGATTGTTTTGACCAAAATAGTGGGGATAAATTTATCTAGGAGGTTCATCTTCGATCTTTATATGATTAATTATAGTTAATGATAGAAGATATATACAAGGAATCCATTTGAATAATATTTGAACACTTTTAATTTATAGTGATGCCATTAAGACTTTAAAGTTAACATTTTTTCTTCATGGATTTTATCATTAGGTTCTTTAGAAATTTTTGTGATGAGTTATTGATAGTCTTTATTAATAATGTTGTCATTTAATCTATGATATGAAATATTATGAACAACATTTGAGGATTATTCTAATGTCTATATTAAAGTAGAAACAATATGATAAATTCAATATGTATGAATTTTGGATATAAAAACATTATCCCTGTTAGGTCATGTAATCAAAATTGAGATTATATAAGTGGACCATTCAATGACATAGGTGATTAAATAATTTTATTTACTATCATTTTTGATAGAGATTAATAGTTTTATTGGATTAGTTAGATATTATTTTTAATTTTTGTTAAATTTCTCATAATCATGAAATTTATTATTTAAGTTAACAAGGAAGGGAAAGATATTTCTTTGGGTGGATAAATATTTTGAAATATTTAAAGAGGCTAAGTAGTTGATAGTCATTGTATATATACATACACAACCCTATAATATAGAAGTGTTTTTTATATATAGTGATCCTTCAATGAAGGGATCATGAAATGTCCTTATGAAAAATCAAAATGTGATATATTATGCCTTTAATTAGTTGGAGACCCATGAGTGGTGTTATCTAATGCATGATCTAAAGGTGGAATTAGTAATTTTTAGAAAAAAGATATGAATAAATTATCACTATAGTTAAAATTATGACATATATGTCAATTATAAGAGAAAAATTTATTTATCCTTGGACAATTAGTTGAACATGATGAAAATTAGATAGTTTGAGTTAATCAATTACAATGATTTCTTAATACATCAATATCCTAGAAAGGTTATCAAGGTGGTTAATAATCCAAGTAGAAATAATCATGCTTCCATATACATGATAAACTATTAAATGGACCCATAATTTATCGATATTTAAAGGCTATTTATGGAAATCATACAGAATTGGATGAAATCATACCATTCCCAAATTATTTTATATCCATACATATATATATATAAGGATTAAGGAGGGAAAAAATATGGCATATAGCTATAGAATAAAGTAGAATATACTTTGGAGTTAAAACTTAATAGAGATAGAGTTTTAGGATTTATTGCTCGGATACGTGTACCATCCATAAAAAATATGAAAACTTTTCTTTTGGTTGATGCACATAGATCCTTGATATCAATTCTCCATAAAAACACAATGATGTATAGTAATTATATGCTTCACTTTTGGTGGTACTTCGTGAAGAGGGATATTATAGAGTATATATCCCTATGCCAAGCATCCCAACCAGTAAAGGAAAAATATTATAAATCTAAGTATATGATTAAACTATTAATTATACTTGAATATAATTTGAATAACATCACAATGGATTTAATCATTGGTCATACAAACACATATTTTCTCTATAATTAAATTTGGGTTATTGTTGATTTACTATTGAATTTAGAATACTTCATTTTTATTTTAGAGGACTTATCACGTCATTAGAATGCCAATTTGTATATAAAGGAATTGTTCAGACTCTATAGATTATCATTTTTAATGATATATGATCATGATCTAGAGTTTATATCATTGTTATTGATAAGTCACCAACAATCATAGATTAATAACTTAACATTTAAGTGAATTAACATCATCGAACTGATGTGATGTACACAGTGTACTGGTGAATACACCTTAGAGGGTTTGAATAGTGTTTCGACTAATTTTTATGAATTACAAATACTTTTACAACATTTGGAACTAAAACACTATTTTCAGTAATGGAAATAGGATATTTATTTTGTTTTTCCAAGAAACAATATTTCATGTGCATGAATGTAAAGAAGAAAAAAAGGCATGTCATAGTTTTAGAAGGATAATTAGAAAGATCCACTCCTTTTCATGATTGGTTATTCAATCCAATAATAAAATCTCTACTAAAATAAAGTAATGATTACAATTGATTAGTTAAATATCATACCTACATTATTAGTTTCACACTAAAAATAAAAATACCTTCTTCTCACTGGATTTCCATAATCATATTTGAACTGAATTCATGTATTTGTACCACGTTGTCCAATCATAAAATGGGTCACGCCGTTTCCACATTTTCCCAACATGTACATGAAATTTTTTTCTTTCAATATTCTCATTTCATGTAGATTTAAAATTCTGCTCATTGATTTCGATGAATCCAAGTATTTATACATTTTCTTCAAATCAGAGACTTTGACTTCTAAATAGTTCTTCCATAGATGTACATACAAATAGGCCTTTAAATGTTTCTTATCTGTAATATCTTCTATATAGAATACTCACCATATAATCACTCATTCAAAAATTATTTCAACTTCAACACCCAAGGAATATAAAACTCTAGAACATTATCAAATTATTATTCTACTTGTCTATAGTATGTAGTGGGTTTTTCTTATTGTAGAAATCTAAAATTCTCTAATCTTGGAACCTCAAATAGTTTACACCTTTAACAATAGATGATTTTTTTTCTATATTTATTCCTCTAATATCTCTTAAAATTTTCACAAGCCTGGGTGTCTACATTAAATACCCCCTTTCATTTTTAATATCATTAAATAGAATACCATGAACAATTTTTCAACACCATTGGAAATGTTATATTATTAGATACTCACTTTTTTTCTAATTATTTTTTATACACATTAGTTTTCAACACAATGGACCATTAAATAAATTCCCTAAATTATGACAAATTTTTATTATTTTAAATCTTGGATGAAAATATATTCAAGAAATTGCTACAACTATCATGGATACTTATTCTTAAAATCATCCCCACTATAATTTTACAAAAAAATATATTCAAAACTATAAACAGATATATGGTAAATATATCTTTAAAATGGTACTCATTTCATTACACATTGAGACTCTTTATAAAAAATAGTAAATCCTTATCGCTAAGATCGGTACATATAAACAACATAACTCTTCATATTTAAGATTTTATTGTTAATCCAATTATCAGTGATTAATATTAGTTACTCATGAACACTTTAACATCCTTCAATCATGATGATGTCTGGTTTGGTAATCAACATCATATGTTTTGACGGTTCTTCAGATATTGTATTCTTAAAAACCGGATATTTTCCTTTCCTACTTCAAGGAACAAATGAAATGAAACTCTTCATTTGATCTTACTCAAATTATCCTTGTATAATTTCTTAATTAGGCTTCATGTGGTTTTTATCTTTAATGCACCTAATTTAAAATTTTATAATTCTAGGATTTTGTCCCAACAAGTATTAAAAATTAATTTATGTGAAATTCAACATTTCATGGTCAGTCTTGGAAATGTTGGATTCCCCTATATCAATTCTATATGATTGTGAATTTGGATCTGTGGTGCTCAAATTTGATTACAGAGTCTAAAATTTCATATGTGGGATCAACTATTACAAATATGTCTACGTCCTTTCAATTTGTATATTTAGAGATTAATTTATATATATGGTTTCTAAATTAAAATACAAATTTGATTTTTTATACATAAATATTCAATAGAAACTCCATATGTGAGACATTCAACTTCTTTGACTCACCGACATTGGAAATCACATATGTGACGATTTGTGTATGTTACCATTCTCCTATGTGAGTCACGTACATACCTAAATTTTCATAAATAAGGAAAATTTAATTACATTTATTCCCAATGTAGATTCAATCCACTTATATAGGTCTTCACAAAAGTGAATATTATTTTTTGGTTCAATATTTTCATATGTGATGAATCTTATTACATGGGAATTTTAGCTACATCGATTTTTTACTTAGTAAAATTTTATAGATCACCTAACTTCAAAACTAAGTCCCCTTAAATACACCTCCATCCATTACCAACAGATAATAGAAATTTAAAACACCTTTTTAATTTATAAAAAATCTAACACATTAAATATAATCAAAATATATTTAGATGCATGTGAAGACTCATCTATTTGAGGTATTCAATATCTTGTAGGGCACTCTCTACATCAATTTCACAATAGCCTTCATACACAATTACCCAAGGATAAATCCTTCAAAAATATTTGGCTCCCAAACACTTTGAATACTCTTACTTAAACAAACATGCATCTCAAAATATATATTCCCTATTAACTGATCCACATCAAACTTCATCATCGTCATTTTATTCATTAAAACTATTAAAAAGAGTGATTCTCCACCTTAATAAATTTAAATAAACCACAAAATCATCTCTTTCAATAAGATGATTTAATTGGGGTTTTACTCTAATATATCCATAAAGAAAATCCAATTTTGTCCTTCAATTACCCTAATATACAAGAATCCTTTTTGATGTATAGGATGGATACTATTTGATCCTTATCATTTATACTCACCTTTATATAATTACACTAAAATATTAATATTGATAAAAAATATAATAATAAACCTAAGGGAACATCAATACCCCCCCTATGGGTTTGTTTTCAATTCCATAGTTACTCTAATATCCACTTTAATTATTCTACCCTAATTAAAAATGAATGAAGTGGGGTGAATATTTTCTTTGTATTAATGTATTAGTTCTCTCAGCAACTTGAAATACCACATACTCTTTCCCTGATAATTGCATATTATTAGGGAAGAAAAGAGTCAAAAACCCTTTAGAAATGCGTCATCAGTCAATAACTATATGAATACATAGAAAAACATGATATAGAGAACAAGATTTTATAAAATATAAAACAAATCTATCCATCACATTTCTAATGGTACTTTTAACTATTATTTTTAATTTTTGGTGGCTGTAAATTGTTTTTTAACATATTTAAACCTATACTCATTCTCAAAACACAAGTTATAAAGATGAAATTTAAGAAAACTGATTCCCCTTTTTATTGAAAAGCAATCTTCCTTAGTTTATAAAAAAATATACACCGTGAATATTAAATAATATTGGATATCATACATTATACTTCATTAAAAATAGGGTTATCTATATTCTAGATTTTATGAATATGAGAAACATCTGGAAGACTCACTTCATCAGTTTCTCCCTCTCATAAGAGTTCTCTCTTCCTAAAATCACATTTATCACCAACATTTAAATACCATAAAATAAATAATTATTAAGGGTATATATTCAGGGAGGATCTAAATATGAATATTAGGATAGAGTAAACATTATCATCATAGAAACTCTATTAGTTATATGTCTTAAATTTATAGAAATATTCTGGCTTGCTTCACCCATCACATTCCAACATTGTTTACTTTTAAGAAGTATTTTATTCTTTAACTATGTTAATTAACTATAGAAATTAGTAATTTTGATTCCTTTCAATTTTCACCAATTTTATAGTCTCTTACATTTGATTGGGAATATAACTAGGCATTTATTATTTATATATTGGCCTTTAATAAATGGTTTCTACTTATTAATTATTTCCAAAAAATTTAAAATCAAAACCATTTGTTATTTCCCATTATCAATTGATAATTTCTTTTGAGAAAGTATAGTAATTAGATACTTTTTAAGAGTACATCTAGGAAAGTTGCACCATCTAAAAAACCTTCATAATATTTATCCTTACACAATATTCGGAGGATCTTATGCCCTTCACAATTATTTTCAAAAACCATAAAAATTTGGCAATCTATTTCCAAAATTTGTTCCATTTTATTTTTTAAATTTTTACTATTATTATTTGGGCCCATGTATTTGTTAAATGGACTATAATGTGGTATATATTTCAATAATAGATGTATTAATTTCTATTAGGATGAGACTTATATTTTCCTTTGTTTATTTTCTTCTTGGGAATATAATTTTTTCTAATTTTGAATCCAAGGATGAAGAACATTCCATCTTTATATAAATCTCGTTAGGGAACCTTATATACCTGGTAGTGTTGTACCATCATTATCCATAAGTATTACCACTTGTGTTCCACATTTCATTGAATTGTTAATGTGATTCAAATTTGTTCTTGGAAAATAGTGTCTTTTTATTCCATTAAGGACTCGTGTTTTGTAGAGTATGTTTATACTCATTTTTATAATCACTCCTATATTTTTTCATTCAATGAATTTCATAGGTTTTTCTTTATTCCCTAAATCTATTTCCATATCCCAAACCTTTGTAAGTACCAATAATAGATTACAAACAAAATTATTTTTATTTTATGAGTTGAAAGCCCCGATTTTCTAGATTTACGTGCATTTTGTTTTTGAGATATTTGAAAATATTATTTAGATCAATTTGAAGTTATTATCTTTTACAACATATATGATTCCACCTTTGATATATTTTTGTGTTTACTTCCTTTTTTACTCATCCAAATTTTTTACATAATTACATTTTTTCTTTTTATTTAGACCATAAAGGTTTAGAACTAACTAAATTAAATGGGTTGTGGGATACCTTTTTTCTATGCCTTTAATGGTAGATTGTTCGGTCAATTTCAAGAACTTTTTACTACTACATTGAGTCTATTTTTCATGGATATACCATTTATAAAACATGAGTGGATAAATTTTTTATTTTCAATACTTTTTAACATCTATAGTGAATGAATTTTAGATTTTTCGTTTTGATTTATAGAATTTAAAATATTAATGTTGGTATAATATCCTTTTTGTCTCAAATAATATAATTATATACTCCTTGTCATTTTTCTTCTTTAGAAAATTATTCTAATTAAACTTACTTTATACCACTAATTAACACTTTAGATCTATCACTCTATTGCCTTTTAGATTTAGTTTGGATTATTTGATAACCATAGAGGTTCTATAGAGACTCTCTAGTGAAAATATAACTACATAAATAAGATATTTATGAATATAGGATATTATTAATACATCATATATCAAGGTTATTTATTTAGTGAAACGTATAAATGATTCATACATTTCATTAATCAATCTTTAGTGAGTGTTGGATTTACCATCTATAAGGACAATGCATCATCCATTGTATCGTTATCTTGGTATATCTTTAACTTATCATGTATCAGTCCCTTTATATACATAATTATATCAATAACAAAAGCATTGGGGGAGTTTTCCAAGATAATCCTTGATTTTAAAATAAAAACTGTTGAGTGATTCATCATTTTCAAGCTCCCAAAGTTCTGCATAACATGGATTAACTACTAATGGTCATTAAAAAATTGTTCCATTCAAGGAAGTCCTTTCACTAATTCAACATAATGTACACCATATAATGGTGTAGACACCTTTGATGGGGTTGAACTAGGTGTTGACTAATTTTTATGAATTGACTGTTCTTTTACCCCCTTCGTAATTAAAAATCTATTATGAGTTAGTGTAACCAGATCAATTACATATTTTACATACAAAAAAATACCACATGAATGTTATTAATGTAGACAAAAGAGATGTAGAATTTCTAAAAGGTTTCATACAAATAGATAATATTATCTATGATTGGTTATTCTCTACAATCATTAATTCACCATTATAATAGTGTCGATTACAATGGTTTTGGTATATCTCACACCTAAAATGTCAGTGTCTCTATAGACTTGAAAATTCCTATTTATCAAAGTATTTACTTAATAATATTCACACTAAATTCACGACTATAGGTCATTTTTTTATATATATATTGGGTCACACTGGTTCTATAACAATCCATCATGTATACTTATTTTTCATCAGTCAAGATCATACATTGAAATAGATCAAAAACTATCCTCAATGATTTATCTGCATACAAATATTTATGGGATTACCTCAACTCCAATTCATTGAGTTCCTACTAGTTCATTAATAGAAGTACATGCAACATGGTCTCAAAATTTTGTTCTTATATCAGAACTTCTGTAAAAGATACTCATTGGATTCTAACATCTTCTCACAAATATTTCGACATTAACAAAAAAGTAATATATAACTATTTAATAGAATCATATTACTATTATTTTTTACTACATCATAGATTGGGTCATTATAGAGATATATCATTAATTTTTAACAATTAAATCCTCAAACAGATCACACTATTAGCAATATTGGCATCTTGTTCTTTTTTTTCAACAACCTTGGTATCACAAATATTCCACATACATGAGTGGTTATAATAAATAAAATATTTCATTTTCAATATCAAAAAATGAAATAACATAAACAAAATTCAATTCCATACAAAAAATTGTAATATCAATTACCGACTTTTATCCATCGTATTTTTCAAGCACCTTGGTTTTAAACTCAACGGAAATTCCATAAGTACTCTCAGTTTTTACAAAGAATGTTTTTGAAATATGGAGGAAGATATCTAGAAAAAAATATAAACCAAAAGAATAACTTCATCATCCTAATATAATATATACTACAGATTCCCACTATAAATATTTTCAGTATTATAAATATCTACAACAAATAAATAAACTCCATTGAATTTATTTCATTACAGCTTGAGACTCTTTATGAAAAATAGTACAAACTTTGATCTCAGATCCATACATATCAGATAATCTCTTCATCATTAATATTTTATTCTTACAAAATTTTGAAACATAAATATAAATTATCCATGAAAACAAGAACATCCTTGAATCAATATAATATAGGATTTGATAATCAGTTTCTTGAGGTTTGATGGTTTATCATATGGATTATTCTTGAAAACCTGATAAGGTTATTTTCAAAATCAAAAAATACATGAAATAGAAATCCTCATTTTATCTTACTCAATACATTATTGGATTGTGGCTAAAATAATATTCATGATGATTCATTATTGAATTTATATCATAATCATTGATTGGTTTCATTTTCACCTCAGGATTTTCGATTAATGAATTTTATAATTTTCAACAAACATGTATAAGAAATTAGGTTACATGATATTTATTTTGTTTCTTATGAAAATTAATCTATATTGGATTCCAATATATTTGTTCTGCACATTTATTAATTTCAAAACATGTTTCTCAAATTCACATATATGGTCTAAAATTGCATTTGTGTGATCAGTTTCATCGAATTTTTATATGTTCTCTAAATTTTACTTAATGGATCTTCATAAATATTCATGGTTTTTTAATTTAAATACACAATATTTTTTTTCTATATTTTAATGGAAACAAAGTAATTGATGCATTTAGATACATTGATTCATAAACATTATAAATTGTTTTAATGGTCATTCACCGACAATGGTCACTTGGTAGTTAGATTTTCAAACATGGGGAACATTTTCTTACAATAATTCAAATACATGCCTAGAAATCACATAAATTGACCTTTATATAAGTGAATTCACTTATGAGGTTCCATATTTCATATGTGATGAATTCTCTTACATGGGAATTTTATCTATGTGGATTCTTGACTTAGGAAAATTTTATAGATTACTAACATTTCGAACAAGGGTTCTTTCAATTCACCTCCTTACATTCATAACAATTCATAAACACTTCATGAATACTTTTGAAATTTATGGAACTAATCAAAATTTTCAAATCGATTCCCATTAACTTTAGAAGCTTGTGGAAACTCAACACTTTTAGTTCTTCAATATCACACATTGAACTATCATCATCTTTATCACATTATACTTCTTTCATGTTCACTCAGGGATGGATCCTTTAGCTCTAGATAGCTCACAAAATCTTTCAATAAGTAATATTTAATAAACTTATTGCTCTTTAAGATATTCATTGGTAACATATAAACATCTATATTTATCATCATCATTTCTTATATTCGAACTATTGAATACATGGAATGTTCATCTTCAGAACTTTTCTTAGACAAGAATATCATACCATTAAATCATAAAATTTAATGGGTTCCCCAATTTTATCAGCCCAAAAAGGGTAGAAAATAATACTCTTCTTTGCCCATAAATCATGGACATGCTCTTTCCTTGTGCAGGGTGGATACTCTATCATCTTTCACCATGATTATCACCTTTCAATAATTAAACCAATAATTTAATATACACTAAAAATAAAATAATCAATCCAATGGTAATTTACAATGTTAAATCTGAAAAGACTATTCATACTTTAGAATATATCATAAGCTTGTTCTCAATAAATTTAAAAAGGACTTTAGGATTAACAAATTATTCTAGTTGATTTCTTATATAATAAAAAATTTTATTACAGAATCAAAATAGAACCATATGAATATCTCTATGGGATGATTATAAAAAACATTCATGCTTGGATAAATTTAGAGAGAGGAAGTAATTAGGACCAAATAATATCCAAGAAATGATAGATAAATTTCAAACCATTTAGGGACATAATAATGTATCACAATGTTTATAGAAGAACTATAATTATAATCATCAATCATATTTGAACTAATAACTTTGTGAAAAATTAATCCTTTAAATATCTACCTGAAAAACGATTATGAGATTCAATAAGACTGTAAATTTTATCCATAAATACAAAATTTCCTACAAGATTATTTAATGTGTAGGTATTTTAGCTTATTATATATAACTTCCACCAAGTCTCTTACAAGTACATTATGTGTACCATATAACAATTTGAAGAAAGTACATTCAAGACCCTCATATGTATAGAACTCAAAAGCTATGTAATTGGAACATGATCTCTATTATGGGGAATAATTGATAAATATATTTGATTATCGACAAGAAGTCTTGAGAAAAAAGACAACACAACAATAAAAATTTATATAGAAAATCTATCTCTGATAAAGCCATGTGAAAACCTGTAAATGTGATATTACAAAATTTCCCTTCGTTTTTCATCTGAGTTATGAGATTTTAAAGGTGAAATTATTTTATAAGGGGTAGAATGTAACACTCAAAACATAGAGTGATAAATTTTTTATTAGTTATCATATCTTATCTTACACAAAACATCAGACTAAAATTCACATTAATTCATTTAACTAAAGAAGATAATTATTATAAAAAATGATGTAAATTACAAGATAAGAAAATGTCGTGTAACTACAAAACATTAAAAATAATTAAACTGGATGTAAAAAAATTAACAAGTTTGAAATTCTCTTAATCCTGATCTTCCATGAAGATCATACAATTGATGATAACGATAGAAATAATAAAACAAAACAAAAATATATAAAAATATTCAAAATTTAATTATAGAATATGGTGAACGATTTGAGAAATGTATATAAGGCTATATATTGGAATGTAATATGGTAGTTATATATATACTCATTAGACATATAGTTTTTGGATATATGGTCTTTAGGATCATATGGATATAGGGATTATATGTATGCTAGGATTATATTATTTCTAGTACCATAATTATATATAATAATAATTAATGTGATAAACTATAAGTATTATTTTATTAAAATGTAACTATTATAACATAATCGTTGAATTGGTGGATATATAAATAAGTAAACATACCATGAAATATATTCAAAAATTATAATAAATAGAAGAAAGTATTATAATTATTACTTATGAGTATGATTTTTATGACCTTTTAAAATAGGTAGAATCACTAGAGATTTCCATAGAAGAATCTAAATCTAAACATCATCAAATATGGCTTGAGTGAAATCAATTTTGGGAGAAGTCCAATATCAAAGAAATTACAATGAGATCCATATTAGTGGAATCACCACAAGTGACCACTCCCATTGGTAATATAACCCTAAGTTTAAAAAAGGAGTTACTAAGGTGTTTTTTAAATATACGTTAGGATTCAATGAACATGTAATTATTAATTAAATAAATTATATTTGTAATACATACATACTCATTATTTCATGTAATTTTATACATATAGAAATTTTATACATGTAAATTTGAGAGAATGAATTTAATTAAATGATAAAGATATTTTTTAAACAATTGTTGATAAAATTAAATTAATTATTTGTAAAAAAATAATAAATTTTAATGATTTGGTAACAAAACCATTTGTTTTTAAAAAAATATATATTTCGAATAATTTTTTTTTATTTGTAATAAATTTTTTATCATAATTATGTTAATTACTACTGAAAATAATTTTAATGAAATTTATATATAATTTATCTAAAAATGTTAATTAATTTTTTTAAATGATATTAATTCACAATAATAAACAAAAAATCATTTTCTTTTGCTTAAAAATAATGTTTCTTAATGTAATTTTATTATATTATAGGTTCTTATATATATATATATATATATTGATTTTTATCACTCATTAAAATTGAATACAATAAAATGGATTTAATATTTGGAATCATAATTTATATATTATTATGTAAATTTAATTTCATTTTTATACATTAAATAAAGTTACAAAAAATTGAGTTATCATGATAAAGGTAAAATGAGATAAGTGTTTAAATTTGAAGTGAAGTTCTACAATATGATTAAAATTTTATATCTAAATGAGTGGATGAGGAATGATCAGCCTAAATTCATCTTATTTCAATTATTTTTCCACTTTTGATCCACATTCAATGATAAATTACAAAACTTATACATTTACGAATGACTATTTTGGAGAATTCCCCTCAACCAGTCATATAAAAGGAGCCCTCCACTACCCACCTCAATGCACACATTTCGTTCAAATTAATCTCAAATAAAAAATAATAATCTCCCTAAAAATACTCTGCCCAATTTGGTAATATAAATTCAAAATAATATATCTCAAATCCTTCATTTCTTTCAATCTCTTCAAGAGAATATTCAAGTTTTGAAAAAAAGTGTTATCCCTCCATTAATAATTCCTCTTTATTTTCAACATCCCCAAATTATTAAATATAATTAATCACCTCAATAAAAAAATATATCATTAAAATTAATTAGAATTTATATTATAACCTTATAATAATATGTTCTTACTCATTCATTCATTACAATGAGTTTAGGTTTGGGTCAATTTTACCACATATATGAATAACGTTATAGAATCTAAATCACAAATTACTAATAAATAAATAATATCAATTTTATATAATGCTAATGAATATAAGATATTTTTATAATTATGGAATAGAAATATATATATATATATATTTATTAATTAAATCAATTCCTTTTATTGAATTGAAATTCATAAAAATATGATTTTAAACACTCTCAAAAACCCATCCTCAAAACATTCATAAAATGTAAATTGATCTTATGATATATTTAAATCACACCAATGTAGCCTCCATGGAAATTATATAGGTGATTAATACATGATCAAGGATCAAGGATAGG
Organism: Viscum album; assembly: GCA_963277665.1. Taxonomy (NCBI): domain Eukaryota; kingdom Viridiplantae; phylum Streptophyta; class Magnoliopsida; order Santalales; family Viscaceae; genus Viscum; species Viscum album. The sequence goes on from OY728119.1 coordinate 1,084,610,012, forward strand.
AATATTTATAAATAAGCTAGTCATAACAAACCTGATAATTTACACCCACATATTAATTTCAATAAAGACTGATCAATAAATTAGTAATAAGAAATCCTAATTGATTTTTAATGTGTGATAAATATAAATTTAGTTTATATGTAGATTAATAAGAAATATTAATTGATCAGACATAAGGATTTACTTCATTTGACGAAATAGAAATTCAATGTTCGGGTTTTTTCGGGAAATCAATCATTATTCCTTATGCCATAATCTCTCTAATGATATTGTGTTATTATAATTTTTTATATTATTACATATATATTTTTCAGGTTTATCTTTATATTTATCATTGGTAAATTTATATTTTCATGTTAAATATTATTCTTTGATTGATTTCATCATAAAAATGTGACATTGTTAATGATAATTTGCAACATTTCTGTTATATCATTCTCCTAAATGTTCATATTAATTATTTACATGAAGATTTATTTTCAAATTTTGAAATCCAAATATTTATTTTCATATATAATCTATGTATTTTTTTATATCTATTCAAAATGTAATTTTATTACTCTTTCATCAAATATTATTTTCATTAAAATTTCATAAAATGATTTAAAAGTGAATCTCTTTTCACTTTCATATATTTCGTATCTAAGGTTAAAAATTACACCTTATTTTAATTTATTTCAAATCTGGGTTCCCAAATTGAAAATTATTTTTATGATTTAAAATCCATCTTGACAACCAGTTTTTGAAAAAATAGCTTTGAATGTGACTTAAAATATTGGTTTTATTTTAATGATTTATAATCATTTTGAGAATTATTTTATTATTATGCCCATATTTTCCTATTTTTTATATTATATATATCTACTATTAAGATATGTTACATTAATTCACAAAACAAAATATCTAATTATAAACTTATTATGTATAAATTACTTTTGGTATGAACCATTCTAATTTTTTTATTTCATCTTTTTTTATAACATTTAAAAATAATATGTAATACCTATTATTTTTATGATTTTGTTCATGGTATGATGTTTATTTGAATTCATGTGGAACACATATGTATAGTTTGACATTATGTAATGGGTGGGCCTTATATATCCCTCTAATGCATTAGAAAAATATTTGTATCTCATGAGATCTTTGTGGGACCTGATTTGTAGTTATCAATACTCCATGAGATGTAGGTAGTGATTTTTGATCCCCTATATTAAGGGACATAAGTAGTTATGCCTGATCCACTATTTTATGATGGTAATAGTATTAATCCTTAACATATGTTAACTTTTTATGCATTTATTTCTTACACATTCTTATGTTATTATCTATGGTTTATGATTATTATCAAATAATTTCATTTATAGTGTATGTGTTATACCTCCATGATAATCCTTATATGGTCCTATGTTATAATTTCAGGATTTATGTTCTTATATCCTGTCTGATTACTAACTCTTATGATCCCATGAACATTTAAATTTAATATTTCTCCCACGTTCATGTTTTCTCACATTATTATGATCTTACACTATTGGAATTATTTTTAATCTTTTTCGTTGCTATTAATTCGGGCTTACTCATTATTATATTTCTCATTTACCTAGGAAATTAGGCGTAACAATATGTTCAAGATAAAGTGGTGTGTGATGAATTTTTAGGGATATGTTTAAGAATTAATTTGAAAAAAAAACATTTGTGTAGATGATGTTTTGAAAGAAACTAATCCTTTGGGTTCAATTATTATGTGTGTATTTTTTGAGTTGTAATGTTTTAATTGTAGAAACCATATAAAATATATTTATTTTTCTCAGATATATATGGTATGGTTGTGATTTTTTTGTGGTTGAATAGATGATTTTTTTGAGAGAATTAACACTCAAGGTTTCATGTTGTTTTTCTTAATGTAATCCAATTCCCTAGTGTGATTTTTACCATTAAATTTCCCTGGAAAAAATTGATGACCTGATGCTAAGTGTTAAATAATTATTCAGTAGTAGTATCATGGGTGTTTTAGGATTGATCCACACATTATTTATTGATGTTTCATAGTTTTAAATTCATTTAGTGAGCTACCCTTTGACAATTCCTAATTGAATCAATTGAGTTAATTAATTATAATGTATTATAATTAATTTATATGATTTTTTATGATATTATGGACTCATGGATGTGGTGGATGACAATTTTAATCATGTATGGTCATATTCTATGGTGGTTGAGTGTCACTTGAAGTGATAAATCTACTTTGTGATCGGTGGTACCTAACCTTTCGTAATGGTCTACACATAATTTCATGTGATGTGTGATATGATTTATCTTCCCCCATGTTTAATTAACAACAACATTTGTTGATTTTTTCCTTTAATCCATTTGAATTTGGAGAGGATATCTAGGGGTGTGAAGTGCCCTTGTAACATTACGCTTTGATTTTATTTCCATTAATGTCCATCATATTGAATCAAAGTATATTATACTTTTCTCCCAATACCAATAGCTTTTTTCTTTATGTTATGCTATAATTCTTTGGACTTTTATTTTCATAAATAAACTCCTTAAGAAAATATATGTTCAATTAATAGAGGTTGGTTTGATAACATGAGTGGGATATTCTCCTTCACTTTTTAATAGACAGTATGTTATTTTGAGGCTATGTTCAATCCCTCCAGGTGATGTAAAATGATTCCATTACAACATAGGTATGTCAGTGAAAATTAAAGTATTGGTAAATATGGATTTAGGAACAGGAATTGTGACAACATAGTATATCATAACATATCATACCAAGAATATGTTCCCACATCCTCAATTAACTGGGAGATGTCGGAATTGTGAATGGTTAATTTGAGTTTTAAAAAAATAGATCATTAATGTTACCATATCATCCTTCTAGGAATATATGATTGAAGTGTGAGGTAAGTTTTCATCCCCCATCTAGTCTGTGGAGATTAAATGGTTTATTTCATAGTTGTGAAAATTGGTATAGGATGGGCATTTAAGGACCCACCTACCTTTGACTTAAATGTGACTTCAATGTCATTCCAACCTAACGGTTCTTTCCGATCAAGATTTTATTATGATATTAATTTATTACATTATCTATTCAAAGTTATATTGTCACAACCCATCCTTGGGGCTCGTGTCGTGACTACCCCGAACCCGTCTTCCATAGGCCAGGGGCTGGAGACTAGCACCAAAGGCATAAATCCTGTTAAAAGGGAAGACATTTCCTTTATATAAGTAAACAAACACAACAGAGTACGCAAGATGAAGTAAACACTATGTAAACTTGGTACAAAAGTAAGTGCTGAAATGTAAATGGGTCATAATATAAACCCAACTGAAAGTACAGTACAACTGAAAAGAAAGTACAGCAGTAGCAATGTAAATCAGTAACAACCGAGTCGTCCTCCGGCTATCCCACCTGAAGGGTTGGTACAGATGGTCTCCTCATCTCCTCGGGTCCGACCGTCCGCTCCGTGTACGTCCCGCCTGATAGTCCACCTCTGGATACCGTCTCGCTCCTCAAGCCTCAACCATGATCAGTGATGTCCGTCTTCTGCAACCAACACCACGTAGTGCGGGCATAGCCCGTGCAGGGGTGAGTATACAATACTCGTTAGGGACCCCAAGACCCCCGAATGTCTCCTAGAATCCACAAAGGAGAAACCAAAAAGGAAAGATACAAACACAATGTATCAACCAAATATACTTAGGTATATACCCATATATATACCTAAGTCATCAATTCCAGTTCGGCTCCAACTCACGAGCCCAAGTACAACCCAGTCCATACAGGAAAGCACAACCCAATCAACACAGGAATGAATGTCAATCATATCGATGATACTGATTGAAAGTCAAGACTCAGCTCACACAAGTATATTACTCACGAAGAGGGGTGGAGATAATAGATGTAGCCTCTGAATCATCTCCCCTGCTGAACCCACATAGGATCGAAGTACAGAAGTCATCACTGCCGAACCCACGTATGATCCTAGTACAGTAACCATCACTACTGAACCCACGTAGGATCGAAGTACAGTCGTCCTCACTGCCGAACCCATGTAGGATCCAAGTACAGTCATCCTTGCTGTCGAACCCACGTAGGATCCAAGTACAGTCGTCATCGCCATCGCAGTAGAAGACAGCTCTAGGGATCCATCACACAACACGCTCGATTCCGGGAGGGTCCTCTCCATGATCCAAGAGGGTTGATACATCAATTGTCAAAAATTCTAGAGTTGATGTATCCTAAAGCTCAGTCCCTTCAAAAGGAACTCAACGTAATAGACGGCGCGTCAATCAGACGCCCGGTCTAACAGATATAGGCTTTTCCATCCCAGGGGGCCTGTAAGAAATATGCTCGTTTCTAACCCGGCCAATATCCAAAATCATCTAAAACTCACTTAGAGTATCTAAAAAAGACTGTCTCATCGAAACAGTCCTAGTTCCACGGGCGGCGTGTCGATCGGACACACGGTCCTTATGTTGTTCACATTTAAGTGAATAACGGGCCCGACCCGTTTAGCCTAGTGGGCCGATGGGTCTGGTTGACCCAGTTTGTTGGGTCCGACCCAGAAGGGGTTTCAGACTGGTCTGAAGAAAAACATAACTTGGCCGAAAGGGAAGTGGCATGGCCCGATGTGGCACGGCCCGACCCCATGTGGCGCGTTTCGGCCCGGCGGGGAGCGGCCCGGCCCGACGGGGTGCGTCCCGGCCAGGTGCGGCCCGGATCGGCCCAGCTCGGCCCATCATGGCCCGTCTCGGCATAGCTCGGCTGGCCGAGCGGCTTCACTGAAGCCGAGTGGGCTCCAAGGGGGGGCAGTCTTCTTCACCGGCGCTGCCAGGCGGTGTCGCCCTTCCCCGAACCGACCAGTCTTCAGCGCACGCGGCCAGCATGGGCGGGTCGCCGTTCTCCAGCATGGCGCCCTCTTGGAGTCGCGGTCCGGCTCCGCCCGGCCAGCTGACGGGTCAACCGGTTCTTCCGCCGAAGCGTCCCGCATTGCGGGCCGCAGTTTGTTCTACACAACCGGCACGACGGTGCCAGATCCTTTCGTCATGATCTCGGCATGGCGATACGGCGCCCTGTTTTTCCTCTGCCTCCGGTTGCCAATTCCAAAAAAATAATGTTCCAGTGGAGGGTTATTTGGCCATGTTCGTTTGGCCTGCGCCCTCCGTGTTAGACGGTATCATTTGACCAAGAATTCACAAGGTTCACGAAACCCAACAAACACTTTTATTCTCAATAAAATTGAATCAACACACCCTACTTCAACAAAAGATGACGAGCGTTGGCGTCATGGGATGAGGTTCGTTGATGTCGATGGAGAGCGTCCGAGGAGGAAGTTGCCTCTCCCATTTTTGTCACGGGTAGAAGATTGAAAGGCGTGACGTCGTTGGCGAGTTCCCGCATCGATGTATCCTCCCTTATCGCGGAGGAAGAAGTGGACGGAGAAACCGGGGTCTCCGAGTCGATGTTCTTCGTTGAAGAGTTGACGTTTTTCGTTGAGGATGATGCTCTTCAAATAAAACTATATCTCTCTCCCCAAAATCTCAACACAACATGCCACCCCAAAAAATAAAATAATAATTCCCTTATTTTATTAAATGATTCCATACATTCAAATTTACAAAATTCAAACACTTAATTAATTAATGAAGCGTTTCAATTAATTAATTAGTGTGTGTGTTGGCATGCAAAAAAGAGGGAGAGAGGGAGAGTTAATTAAAGGGAGTTAACAAGTTTTAGAGGGGGAGTTTATGAGAGTTATCGAAATGTGAAGGGTTGGGGCTCATGTGGGCCCCACCGCACATTTATCCTCACATGGGTAGTTAGGATGTTAGTGGGTCCCTCCCTAACTTCCCCATGTAGGTTATAACCACTTAAGATATAAAAATAAAATTGTTCCACAATTTTATTCACCTCTCAATTAATCCATAAAAATTAACTTCTTCTCCAATGAAAACGCATCTTCGATAAAGGTACTCTTTAGCAATTTTTGGCACTGCGAGTTCACTGGTGCCCTCAGATTTCAATTCTGAGAACCGGTTGAAATGATATAAAATCTCGCTCGTTCATTTACTGAACGTACCTGATCTAAACTTCATAAATTGATTCCAGGAACACCGGGTCTCAGAATCAAGTGCCATCAGAAGCCATAGACTCGTAAAATTACAAAGAATTTAAGAAAAAAATTTCCTTGAAATTTCTGATTCTTTACATATATTATGGGATTTTACACCAAATTTTATTGATATTACTATAAGTTGGATATTTTCCCAACCTTAAATGAATTATTTTACCATTTTTCTATGAATAAACTTAATAGATTAATCTTAGGGGTCAAGAAACATTAGTTTTGACACAAATATGAACCTTGGCTGGCTCTTACATAGCCTTCTATTATTTTTGAACTATATAGAGATACTTAAAATGATTTCATTATAGTACATGGTTTTATTTCATTTTTCCTTATTTTGATATGGTTTTGGATCAATAAACCTATGATATGAGATCATTCTATACCTTCGATTCCTTTCTCTTGGTCTTCATAATTTTGTGATCTGGATCAAGATGTTATTTAGTTCAAATATTTGGAGACTTGGGGAAACTATTCCACATCATCTTCGTATTGATGTGATCATAGATCAAGAATCTTCTAAGGTGATATCATTTTATAACTTGGTCTACCTTCCCATTAAACTTATTTTTTCCTTGGTTCGGGATCTAGATTCCCATGGGATGAGACCATAGAGAGAGGGGTATCCTTATCCTTCGTCTTATAATGATATAAAGTGGTTAAGACACCGTAGGATTAGATAATTATAACAGGTTGAAGTTCCCATGTGGTTAGGTCGTATATATAGGGGCTACCTTTCCCCTCAATATTGATATTTATTTGTAGATATCAATATAGGATGTGTAGAGATTATTACAGACCAAGTTTGTTTCCCATTGGTCTTATATTATGTTGTTCCTAGGTCAAGATGCCTAAGCATTGAGATCACCAAAAAAATCGAAACTTTTCAACTTGACCTTGTATTTTTATGATCTATTGTCATGATATATGAATAATAGGAAAGATATAGACCTGGGGTTTCTTATCCAATTTTATTTACATCACTATACATGGACATCATGATTACCTATGGTTTGACATCCTAATATAAAAGGGATCATATTGACCCATAAACCTTATGATTTATTATAATATGATGAGATACATCCCAAAGCTGGTCAATGTAGGTATAGTTAGGCTCTGGAGGATTTTCTGTACTTATGGTTGTGGCATGTTTATCACTATTTCTACTATCAATTATCATTCACTTAAGAGTATATGAAACTATACATGAACCTTATTACAAAACATATGTTTCAGGAAATCATTGGTGGTGGCCTATTAAGATAAACCCACACCCGCCTCGAGTGTCCTAGTACTCAAGAACACCTCTTGGTTTTAAACATAGACAAGGTAAGTGGATGTACATTGAATTATTCAGTGATGGATTATAAATTTAGTAATGATATGCTAATAGGGAAGGAATTAAGACATGTTTAGTGGATAATATTGGATTCTATTTATATTTGTATCTTTTTTCATTGACTAACCAATAGGCATCCATATTCTATTATGTATAACCACATGACAATACATCATACCATTTTTTATGTCATTTGAAATGTAAAAACTGTTTATTGAAGATTTGTTTAATTTAATTGTTTGTTCAAATTTCATTTAAATGATAACCATTTATTTATTTATTCTATTTTTTTATCGATATCTATACCACATAGGGTATAGTCTCCTCACATTTCACATATAAACTCATTATTATCTAGTATCCTCTTACTTTTGGATATGTATATTTGAGCAATTTGGAACTTGGTTCAATCATAGTGGTGGAGAACCAGATCTAGAATGCTATATGTGTACCTTGTAAAAATATATATATTTTTTAACCAAAATATATCATTTAGAAATAAATATATAAAGACCATGTGAATGCACCCATCATATTTTTTTATACTCAAGAACCCACCATAAAAATCAATTTATGCCACTCTCAACAAGTTATGCAAAGGTAAATATTCATATATTCTATTCAAAACACAATAATTAATGAGTTATAACCACTAATAGAGAAATAATGATAGTAAATAAGGAATTACTACAAAAAATGGGTGAATGAGTTATCATTGGGTGAATGATATATCACGTTAAAAAGAACAAGTAGGTAGAACATATTATCACCAACGAAATAGTGAATCACCATAATGATTAAACATTATAAGTGAAAATGTATCAATGAATAAAAAAAGGTATTACTACACTCACTAAAAACTGTGAGGGTGACAAATGTATCTCTCGCTGAATGATTTATCACTATAGATCCCAACACATGGGTGACTGATGAAACTCAAAGTGCAAACCTATAAATAATGTTAATAATGAATCACTCAGATAACCACTAAATGTGAATAATTTATCAAAAATATTGACAATGTAGATGTACGAGTTACCACTAATTGCAAAAAGGAGAATTATATTTCCCTGGTATACCACTAGAACAAATGAATGATATATCACTAATTAAATGGAAATGATTGATTACTTATATAAAAAAACGTAATTTTGGTGAATTATATTTCACCATAAGATTAAACACATGGTGAATGATATATCGTTGAACATAAAAAACTAAGGTAAATAGTATATCACTATAACTAATAAGATAAATAATAAAACTAATTATCCTTTCTAACATATATATATATATATATATATTCCTAAAATATATATAACGTTGTCGTATGGGTTATTAATCTATGAATTATTTCAATTTAACCTTATTCATTCAATAAGAAACATATTTTAATGTCATTGTATATATAGGATGAAAAAGTCAATCTTGGCCTCCCATAGTGGGGATTTAGATTCTATACAATCCCCTTTCTCATAAGGATTTCACTATAAGAGTCACTCATCATATAAAATTTCCACCAAAAAGGATAATTCACCACTATACTAATAGATATATGAGTTCTATTCATAAAGGGACTCTTAATAACATCATACAAGGCTCAAAAATCATGTTAGGGATAATGACACCCCCATTCATATTTCAATCCAAAAGTATCTCACTACATTTCCATAGAAACATGATCATTGGTGTTCATGTGTTCAACACATTATTTTTGAAGGAACTATTCTGATCTATACAGATTGTTTAAGAAACAAGGACATGTCACTTGGTTATATTCTATGTCAGTATCACACACCCACCTTTTATTACATATCAATGGAAAAAAATAACTATTAGAAGGTACTCCCCTATCCATTTCTCTTGGTGAGAGTTATATATAGAAAACAAGACCTCCGTGAGTATTCATGGCTATAACTAAAAAATTTACAACCACCTCGGGTACCAATTCAACCTTTTTCAATCCTCTCATATAGGTAACGTAGACAAAACATATAATCATGCTTGTAACTTGAGGCCTTGAAATAACACTAATAAGACTTCATTGTCTATCTTCCTATACGGGATCCCACTTACAATTCTATTTTAGGTCACTCACACCGTGTTACTCATTATTACCATCCAAAAATATATAAATAACACTATAAAGATGTAATCTAAGGGACCAACTACCTCAAGGATCGAGTTATCACCATATTCAATTCTTTGAAAATATCACCAAATCTCATACAAACTTGAATAGGATATTATCTATCATCATTATCCCTTCTATATAACCAAGGATTATAAAATTATAAAAAATTATCTTAAATTTTTTTTATCCAGTTAATTCATAATTATTTACATTTGACTAAGTGGGTAAATTTGAATTGGATGGTCTCCCATTGAAAAAACCCATAAGAATTATCTTTTGAACAACCCTTTAAATTCCTTCAGACCCACTTCCATCAAAAACCAAAACATTTCATAATAAATTATCAACCAATTTAATCTCAAATTGATAAAACCCCAAAAAATATCAACGTGTTTTCTTACCACTCACAAAACAACTTAAACCAAAATATAATCAGTCTTATTTATCTTCTTATTACATAAATCTATGAAAGACCTTTCATATAAAATAAATTTCACCATTTTTTGATGAAATATTATCCAAATGCCTTGATGCACTGACTCTAAACCAAAGATGAGCATGGTGAGAGGAGATGATAGACAAAGAAGAGAAGAACCCACTCAATTTCATAACCAACACTCTCCTATCACCATGAACAAAAGTGATTCAATTAAGTAAGAGGATAACTCTAAAGGGAGACCTCCCCATTACTTCAAGATGATAGAAAAAGCGATCCATGAAGTGTAATCTTAAATAAACTCATTATAAGACAAAATGTTCACAGTATAAAGTAGGGATCATTTAACTCCACTAAATCTTATGTGGGTCCACAGGACTCCTCGTATCGCACCAAGGTCACATCCCCCCCATTAATCCTATTTGGTGGGGGTTTGATATCTTTGATACCTAAATTCTAGTGGACTCCACTAGGGATTTTATAGTTTAGGGATTCAATAACATTATAGTGCCTCATTTAAATGATTCTCTAAAACAGACTTATTGGATTTTCGACCCAAACATCTATCTTTAAAATTCCCATTAAACATTCAAAATTCATTTATAAATTCAAATTATATATTCAAATTCAAAAAAACTAATGAATCCCGTCTCCACTTCTTGTGTAACATAGTTTCCTCTAACACCATCACCTCATTCTGGTTTAGGCGATTAAAAAAACACACTGAATAAAATTATTTATATCAGGAATAATCATGGAAAAACACTTCATGAAGTTCACTATTGTTGAAACCTCGTGAAATTTAGTGTGAACTACCACAAACATGCATCCAAACATATAAAAAGAAAAAACACAAATTTTCATTCTCAGTTTGTCAACAAATTTTACCCTAAAATGAAATAAAATGAAAAACAAATTAGCATATTAGATCTAATGATATAAAATCTAATAGCTCAAAATAAATCATTCTTTGGATCATAAATCATTATCCAAAAAATCCACATCATATTCCAACAATACTACCATACTCTATTGGAATTTCACATCAAATACATAAAGATACACCTCTAAAAATAATAAAAGGGTATGGAAGGAAAATGAAAGATGATGGAGATCCAACCTTAATCGAAAAATAATCTCACTTTTCCATACATTGATCAAGGGAAAATAAAGGGGAGGGATAAAGGAAAAGTTTGTTCTTCCTAGTCATTTGGCTAATAGAAAACCAACATCCCAATGAAGCTATTGATAGAAAATTGTTGAAGTCCCTAAAATGACCCCCAATAATGTGGTGGTTATGAATGGATAACTAAATTCTAGTGTATTGTCACTGGAATTTATATAGGAAGGGAAGTAATGAAACACCACTATCTATCCCACAAAAACATTCATCAATTAACATCCAGGTTTAGAACTTATTAAATTTTACCATGATTAATTATTTATATGATATTAACCATTACCCTTGCCATATACAATAATATAAAATTAGACTCTTAAATTATTTCTAAATTCAAGTGTTTTAATAATATTACCAACCTGAGTATGTAGAGAAAGAGAAAAATAAAATACAACCAACAATATAAATGTAAATAAAAAACACAAAATTTAATAAAATAAAATTAAAATATATTTTTAAAATATTTTAAGTTTTTAGATCAAACATTAATTGATGTATCTGGGTATCCTTTCATATCCATTGATAATGTTATTCGATAATTCCTTAGTGATATTTTATTTTTACCCATGTGATGTTCGCCATTCAACTTTTCTTTCTCTCAAAAGAATTAATTCCAACACTCACGTTGCTTGCTATTTATAGAGATAGTGAAATTCAATAGCCTCTACAGAAACCAGATTACTTAGAAATAAAAGGATGTGGAGTAAATTGATCCCAATGGTAATTTGGAGCATTAAATTTCCACAAAAGTGGCTCAATTACTAATCAACTTTGGAAGGTGAATTAATGAACCTGCAAATTAGTTAAAAATAAAAAATAGGTGTTAAAATCATCTCTCATGGTGGAATTGTGAATTTTTCATGTAATGGGTATTTCAAGACCATTACATCAAGATTAAGACCAAATCCTATATGTACTTTTTTTCATTTCCTTATGTTTCGGTTTTAATTATATAAATAACTCTTTGTTTATTTTATAATGAAATATTAATTTATTTAATTATATAAATATTATTGAATTAAGAATTTGATATTTATAAAACCCAAATCCAATTTGTTTTTATATCAAATTTAAATATTTTAAACATAAAATATCCACATTAGTTTAAACATCCAAATTAGCATTATCTAAGTGTTTCCCTATTGTCCCTTTATAATGTTTGAAATAATTATGTGTGTCATTCATAATCATAAACTAATAGTGGTATATAGAAACTGGTCATATCTACACAAATTATAAAGGGGTTTTGTGTGATTAAATCAACCACTTATTCATTAGAAAAGATCATTTTTTTGACACCAATATTAAGCACAAGACATGTGTAATGTAAATCCTGTATTTATAGTATCTTTTCACAAATCATGTGCGGACTAAATCAAATATAATTACATTACATGTAATTATGAAATCATACCAAAGGAATTACTTTGTCAAATCTTAGTTAAGTTAATTGATTTCATATCCCTACATATGGTTAAACACATCCAATCATGGTTGGTATAATCTTTTCACATGATTTGTTTCATACCCAATAACCATATATTATGAAAACAAATATTAAATAAATTTAGATAGGTATCAAATTATGAAACCTAAAAAGTAGGTAACCCTTTCTAAAACATCAATATGATGGATATATAACCAATTTTAACTCAGTAAACTAATGACATATATATAAAAATACATAAAAATTCTTGTAGTGAACCTTAAGTGAGTCAATCCAAATAAATTTTCATCAACAAATCATATGGGTGACTATTTGTATCTTTTTGAAAGTGATCTTACTCATAATTGTCACAACATATCATCATAACCCAATATGATAATCTTTGATTAGGGTTAAGTTAGTAATACGCATATTCTAGGTGTTGTAATCATATCTTCTCTCATGAACTATGAAAAAAATATAAATTAATTATAATTTATGTCTATTAATAAAATTTTCAAGACATAAAATGTCCCTAATCCAAAAAAAACATGATTGAATTTAGGTGAATTAAACAAATAATCATCCACATTCACTAAATACAATCTCCTGTGTATCTAATATCAAGACAACTAAAGTGGATTTTATGATCTTTTTATAAGGGAATTTTTATGGGGTCTATAATATTATATTATATGAAAAAATTAATCATTTTAATATTATCTATATTAATTATATTGTAAATGATGAATAATTTAAAAATAATATATTTGGATCATTGATGAAATTCAGGTTCTATAGCTGGTAAAACCACTCCATTATCACCATAATATAGTTTTACTAGATTCATGCTTCTTGGTAAAACCCTTAGTTTAGTAAGGAAATTATTTATCCAAACATATTATTTATCGACATAAAATGATGTTATATATTCATCCTTTGATGTAAAACCATTTATTTCTGATTTCTATGAACTTTTCCATATTATTTCTCCTGAATTCATGAAAAATAAAAAACCTAATTGAGACCTAAAGTAATATTTCATTATTTAGAAAATAGTATTGGTGTAAAACATTTCAATGACATCTTACTTCAAACTAAAGGTTACGAATACATTATTATTTATTCTCAATTACTCAATGATATTCTTAACATCTACCTAATGACTTTCACCAAGATTTTATTGGTATCAACTCATTATAATTAATGCATAAGAAATATCTAGAGGAGTAAAAAATATAAAATACATGATTGACCAAACTATAAAATAATATAGAATTTCACTCATCTATTATTGTTCTTTAATAGTTGAATGATATGGAGACTTAGAAGATATCTCCTATGAAACATTTGAAAACAAATATTTTTCGTGTTTTCCATGTTAAATAGTTTAACACTTTATCAATACTTGTGTTCTGACCAAGGAAAAGTAATCATTTATATAGATATATATATAAGAATTCCTAGTATATATGATGGATCACAAATGTATTTTATTAAGAATAAATTTCATAAAAAAATTCACAAATTGTAACATTGTGATTTTATCTTCAAGGAGAAGTATTCCATCCATATATATTTCTAGAAATATAATAATACTCCCACTAAACCATTTATATACACAAGGTAAATGTTCATTTTTCATAAATTCAAACTATTTGATAGATTAATAAAAAAACATCCCAACTCCGAGAATCTATATACAACTCATAAATGAATCATTTTAGTATAAAAATCATATCAATATTTATTAGATCCGAAAACTAGTAGGTTGTATGGTATATACACGATCAAATAAATTTATATAATGGAATGTGGTGCTAACATCAATTTGATATATCTCATAATCATAATATTCTCCTATGGATAAAACAATCCTTACGGATTTGATCAAATCTAGTATATAATTGGTATATTTATATTCAGTACTTTTAATTTGTTTTAAACTCTTATAATTCCATTAATATTAATAAATAGAAAATCTATAGTCCTTCTCAGAATTTTAAGAAAAGAAACACTTATTCCCTATGGGTGTTACCCCATTGGGTTGATCTACTAGGTTCCAAATCTGATTAATTTATATTCATTCCATTTTAAATTTCATTGTTCTGATCATTTATCATAATCTAAACCCATTATTACCTCTTCGTAAGAAGTTGGATAATTTTCTATGAATATTATATCACCTTCCTCAAAAATGATACATCCAAATATCTATATTTATCCTGAAATCTATAAGAACTTCTTATTTTTGTATAAAAAATTTTGTAATGACTCAGCCTGGTACCCACAAAACTAGTGGCCTAATCTAGATCCCCAAATTACCTCAACTGTGGCTCTGAATACTTCAGAGGCTTCCGACTCGTAGTTTTGGTTTATATAGATATATTTGGGAGACTATACCCTCTTATCATAGTAAGACCATAGAAAGAACCCCAATGGATTTAATACCCATGTGAAACAATAAATGTAAAACATACCACAAGAACTAACAAGTTACCCTATAAAACAAGTTATAACAATATTAAGAATACACTACAAGTCAGATAGTCATACAAATAAATCTCCAATACCAAAACAAAAAAACATCCTAAATATGGTCCAAAGATTCAACCTGGTCCAACATCCCTTTACCCAACCCATCATCCCAATCATTGACTAACCACAAGGTTCTTGTACTGAACCTGAACCAAAAAATAAGTAGCATCTAATCGAGTACCCAAGTGCCTTGGAGGTTGAATTCGGGTGTGAGTACAACTTTGTAGGCCACCACCAACAGTATATGAAACTATATCCAATATATAAAACACTATATTCATAAAATCAAATATGAAATAAATAAATATTCATCAAAGGATACATATTTTATAGTTAAAAATTTTATTAATTATCCTCTTAAATCATTAAGATCCATTATAATAACTAACCAAAAACACATGCTCTGGCCATGCTGAGAGCCTAAATGATGAACAGTGGGGGTCAACAATTTTATTTCATAATGGAATTCGTTTATCAATTACATTACTCCCATGTACCCCAGAGCGTATTTCTTAGTACCCACACTATATATCAAAAAGGTCATTGGTTTGAAAATAGGGAAACTGAATCCAAGTATCCAACCATGATCTGGAATGCCATGTCTGGCCATCCTAACCACTAGGTCACCAGCAAGAAAACATCAAGTAACAGTCCATCAATCTAACTAGGACTCATAAATCCTTGTATAACCATCCCTCCATTGATATTGAACTCCATGTCTATACCCTTTGGTTTATGAGTGTCAATCCTTCCCCTGAAAATCTTTGATACACTGGGGTGACTGGATAAATAGTCTAACCTACAAAAAACCAGGGAGTGGAGCATTATTCCATATTTCCAAACCATTATTCATTGGTCAGTAATCATAGAGAATCATTCCATGAATCCAACCAGGATGTGTCCCATCATGCTCGATCATCCCCAACCATTCCATGATCAAACTCTCTATCCTTGTCAAATAATTTACCAAATTTCAATATCCTTAGTCATTCATCATTTATCATGTTCCCAATGGACCATTAAACCCACACATGTTATAATAAGACCCAACCCCATTTTCAAATTTTCATAAACACCATTATTCATTCTAAGGGCCTTAAAAACAACTCACATCATTAAAACATTTCAAAACTACCCTTAAATAAGGTTCCGTCTCTTTAAAAATCAAAACAAAACCATGGTCCAACCATTACCTTCAATTCATTGAAATAAAATAAAATGGGATTTCATAAGGTCAAAATCACACACACAATTCACATAAATTTTTGAAATATCATAAGAACCCCCTCTCTAATCACCTTGAGATCAAAACCACAATTTTAATGCACTTCCAAATTTCAATGAATCATTTAATTTCATTTGGAAATTGAACCAGAGATCAGAAACATATCATTAAACCCATTTTCAAAATCCCTATATGAATTTCTCTAATCATGAATATAAAATAAAAAACATCCCATTAACCAATCCCTTAAACAAAACTAACAATTACAACCTATTCTCATTCATAATTACAATACCTTAACATTTTCCAATTCATTTCACCCTTTCAATGAGTTGGTATACCCCATGGGTAGCCCTAGGCCTTCTGTCAAATCATCAATAGGAATAATGGGGCCCATGAAGGGTTTGTCCTCATACATTAATTCCCAAAATCTCTTTTCATAAAAAAAATAAGAAGACATGTCATTGTAGTTAATTAATACATCAATATACTTATTTAACACATCAGGACTATACGAAAAACATGAAAAACACCTACCTCATGTTTGAAGACAACCACTTTCCCAAAATAAACACTTTATTTGAACTAGAATGTCATCAAATACCATGGAGAAAAAAACCATGTAAAAGAAATTTTATAGGTTCAAAAATATGGAAACCACACACCAAGACTATTACAGAAAAATGGATGGAAATGGAGTTGATGACATACTGTGAGCTTTGATTTTTAACCAATGGCACTCAAAAATCCTTTGAATTGAATGGGAATCATACCATTGAAATTTAGGTGTATTTGGTTTATCCCCCAAATTTCTAGGTGATGAATAGAGAAAAAATTCAGTTTTGAACACTTAAGGGCTGGGGGATTGGAAAAAACAAAATTTTAAGGACTACACAGTTTTCCAAATCATGAACCAACCATGAGTATCCCTTAATCCATGACGGTATAGGTTTCAAGGTCTCTTGAGGGAACCCACATAGTTTAGAAAATGGTTTGGTACTCCTATTCCAGCCTCTACTCAAGAGGAGTCCTAGTTGCACGACTAGTACTAACCATGTTCCAACCATGAACCACATACTTTTTGGCCTCCCTTATTCTACTTTCATGCCCTGAACACTTAGCAAACCCCTAAGGGACATCATATTCTCAAAAAAAGTTCTATTAACCAAAATTTTCATAGAGTCACAAATTACCCTAGGGTCAGGATCTTACAAATTCCCCCACAATATAATGGCTCGGCCTCGAGTGTAATCCCTATTCATGACTAATCCATAAAAAAAAGCAGTCAGGCCATGGGGCCCACCTATCAACTTCTACTTTGAATGTTTCATTCAGAACATAGCCAATTCATTGCCTCTCTCAGAACAAGAAATAGTATAACTCAAAGAACCTTCCCACTATGATCTACATTGAAAAACTCAATGCTCCTCAACAGATGAATCCACCTAAAACTCATCATTACAAAAATCAGAAAAAAAAAATGTTCAGGTAAAATCATTGAACCACAACACAAGAAATACACTCCCAAAGTACTGCACTACACTGGGAGATCCAATCTGAACACCTATGGTCTGATTCTCCCCAAAAGTCATGGCCCAAATCGATTGGTTCCATCTCACCCACTTTTTCAAAAATTCTATCATGGTCCTTGCTTGACATGACACAATGAACACATAGATTTTCCAACCACGTTCCTCTCACCTATGTCAGTCCATAACTCAAGGATTATAACCTCATTTCATACCCATAAATCCTAATAATTACCCAATCATAACATTCATCTCAAGGTACTCAACAAGTAAAAAACTAAGTATATACCAACCACCCAAAAAGAAATGCCAAGATGGATCTTACGCAATCCCAAACAACCCATAACACCGGTCATGTCACCAACAAACTACTGCTTACTATAGTTCTCCCCACTATATAATTTCACTTTCCACTACCATCATTCGATGTTTGGTACATCTTTCAATGAATCGACCACCAGAACCTCAACCCACCTTTCAAAACATAACGGATGCACTTAAAAACTCACCATTTACAACATCCACATGAACACCATCCAAACAATGGAATCTATATTTTCCAAAAAAAACCAATCTCAATGTACATACATACACCAAACATGTTAATAGTAATAATAAAATTACCTCTCAAAATTATTTCTCCATTTCTGAAACACATTTCCCATTAAAACATCATATAGGGGGTGTCTTATAAATTAATGAATCCATTACTTTTATCATACCATGTCAGATCATCCCTAACTTCTAATGCAACTTTGATGTTAAAGAATCCATTAATATCCATGTCGTTATCACTCTCTATTGCACTAATCAACATTCTTAACACATGAAACCCCACACATCCAAGACTGAAATACAACTCTCTATCGTAAGGGTGTCATCATCGCCACATTCCTTAAGCAGTCCCAACTACCATGGCTCAAGCATAAATTAATTGATAAATCCTCACAACATGGGGATATCCATCTAGAATCTACTGGAGAATAAAACAAACATCACTCAATATTCATTCCCAATTACTGAGAATG
This sequence comes from Viscum album, assembly GCA_963277665.1. Classification (NCBI taxonomy): domain Eukaryota; kingdom Viridiplantae; phylum Streptophyta; class Magnoliopsida; order Santalales; family Viscaceae; genus Viscum; species Viscum album. The sequence continues at coordinate 1,084,628,993 of OY728119.1, forward strand.
GAACATATAGAATTCATTGACATCCTGTCCCTCTTGAGAACCTCTCCTATATCTAGTCAATGGTGTACTCTCCACCATATAACGCCACATACAATACTCCATGATGTAACAATCAGGATTCCCTGTATCCAACCAAATAACCTTCAGGTTGCTACGAGAACATATATATCTCTCTCATATTACCTAGGACTATGTCAAGATGTTGGGAATGATCATCACTAAGTTGAAGTATGCTAATAATTTGTCAATAAATACCATCACAATTTATGAATCACCTATGTCACCTCACACTATAGAGTCGCATTATCCTACCAAATCTCTCAATATTTCCTACCCACAAACACCTTGTTAAAACTCGTCCACCAAACCTCAAGTGGTATTTTTAACTAAACTCACCACCAAGTATTGACTCTCAGTTAAACAACTAGGAACCAACACATCTTATGGCAGTATCATGACAACACCTCTCGAGTTCTCCCGGTATTAGGTTGGTGACTCAGAACAAGTCATAAAAATAAATCACACTAATTCAACACCAATTCTTCCCTCACGTAACCATCTCTTACAAATTTTACTTCCAAGATAATGGTAGGCGCTTATTTTGGGCTCAATTTTTACCCATACCAAATGGCATCATCCCTTCCCAACACATGCCCACACAATGAAACCAACTCTAGATCATAAAATCTATACATCACCATATCTAGAACCAAATTCCCACTTATACTGATAATCATTCCCCCTAATCCATTATCCCAATAAAACTCAATACTGTTTAAACATTCTCATCCAAGAAACCAACCATTTGGGCATGAATTTCCAACCCCATGATCACCACCACCCTCTGTTTCACTTCCCTATCAAAAGAATCAATCCAATAATTGGTCACCCTTGTCTTGTTCTATAGAAAAACATTTATTAGTGCATCAAAAAATATTAAATATATAGGAAAAGACTCAAAATGAGCATGCCTCTACCAAAACTAACGTTACAACCAACTACAATTACTTTGATATCCCCCTAAAAAAGAAACCAATCAATAACCATGAATTTTTACTACACTTGATGGCACCAACTATTAATTTATTCCATATCTAATGAATCCACCCACACATCACATCCTATATAACATTAAATATTGGTCCAAGATCCCTTAATGTTACCCTTGGTTTTGTGAACCCGTGAATGAAATGACACAAATAATGTCACATCTCTGAAACCATTGAATTTAAAACTTATCTATATTAGAAAATCACACAATAGGGATCACTCAAAATGGAAAAGTATTAAAACAAAATCACATTTTCATTACACATCTAAAAGAACTAAAAACCCAGTCAAACCCTCTCATGGGTCATAATTGAAGATCAAATGATTCCAACTCCATAAACTAGAGTCACATCTATCAAAGGTTATAAGATATTCCTCTAATCCATGCACATTAAGCCCCAAACAACTCACTGGTCATAGGTACACTCTTTACCCCATTCCAAAACACACTACATCCAATCCATCCAAGGAACCATTTTCTCTGGAGATCACACCAAGGATACCAACCCAAATACTTTATCATCACGAGCCAAACACACACTTTTCAGTTCTAAATACCACATTTGTGGCCACTACCCACAAAGGTTAGCACACCCACCTTATCAAACAACATATCATAACCCTAAAGAAACAACCCTACTAAAGGTACAAAAAACACAAACCTCTAACCACACATAAAACCTAACAATGACTCATGACCAAAAACCATGGCCTCAAAACTAAGGCACCCACACTCCCAAACCACCCATACATGGGGTTTGATCATGACACCAAGGATACCCATTTAAATAATCCTTGCAGCTACAATTCTTTCCCATTAACCTTTTCAATTTAAATGTTACATTTTAAACTCAAAGATCTCATTTCGTAGAATTTTTATTACCCAAAATTTCAAAACTAATAAATTCACTCAAATTCATTTTTAAAAACATTTTCATTAATTAGCATTTCAAAGAAAGGTCAACATGCATAATCCACATATAAAAGGTACACTATTGGATTTTTAATTTCAATTAACTATAAATCAAAGGAAACATAAGTATGACCTATCAATCTTATATTCCTATAATGATTCATGAACAAACACACCCTATCATACTAGACTAGACCAAAAGATAAAACCACATAAACCAATAGAATCATATCGAAGTGCACCACTCAAGGTGGAAGTCTCAATAAAACATAAAAGTATAAAATAAAACCTCAATTCCCACTCCTGGAAACATGGGTTTTCACATATGTTATGGGAAAAAGGAAACCATGAACAACATCATTAACAAGCTATAAAAATGTCTTAATATCACATATACTATGTCCAAATACTTAGAAAAATGAAACACCTTTGATACCACTTTATAACATCCCGTCCTAGTACCCAGTAAACTAGTTCCCCATGCCATATCACCATATGACCTCAAGCATGCCTCTCTGTACTCCTGAGGCTGCAAACTAGAAGTGCTAGGTTATATAGATACAATAGGGATTCTATACCTACTTATTATAGTAAAACTGCAGAAGAAATAAAATTAAAAGATTTCACAACCAGCAAAAAAATAAATGTATAGCATAGTAAAAAACTAACAGTAACCAAGTAACACATTTTATAAATATATGATAAATAAACTACAATTAATTCAGTTGTACAAATAAATCCCTAATGTAAAAATAATTAATATCGTGAAAATTATTATAAGTCCCAACCTAGTCTAACATCATGTGCTCTAACCCATCATCCAAAACATAAACCAATCACAAGGATCATGTCCTGAACCTGTACCTTAAAATAAGTATCACCTTCTTCAGTAGCCAATTGTCATGGCAGCCTAAGAAGGGTGTTCCTACAACCAAGTAGACTACCACCAATGGATTCAAATGCCATATCAAGTCTATACAATACTGTATGCATATAATACAATGGGAGGTCAAAAAATAAGAAGGAAGGAAAAATTGTTTTACATTCAATAATTTAATTAATTATCCACTTAAATCTTTAAGTTTCACTATAACACCCCACCACTAAACCTGATATGTCCATCTCAAGATCCTAAACAATGAACCACAGGGGTTAAAAATTTTATTTCACAAGGGAATTCATTTATCAATAACATTAATCCCATGTACCCCAAAGAATATGTATGGGTACCCACAAAATATATTAAAGGGTTCACTATTTGGAAAATAAGGAACATCAGTCCATGTATCCAATAGTGATTAGGAACACCGTGTCTGGCCATCCCAACCACTAGGTAACTATTCAGAAAACCCGCAACATCAGTCCATCATTCTAACTAGGATGAAAAACTCCATGTCTAACCATACCAACCTTGATATTGAATTCCATGTCCATACCCTTTGGTTTTTCAGCATCAATCCTACCCAAAACCACTAAGATGTATCGTGTCTCCTGGAGAATCAGTATGGCCTACCCAAAACCAGGGAATGGAGTGTTTATCCCACATCCAAAATAATTAGTCCAATATTGGAAAACACAGAGGAATAGTCCAACAATCTGAAAAGGATTCTCACGTCAAGGTTGATCATCCCCAACCATTCCATCATCAAACGCCTTATCCTTGTCATATCATTTATCAAGTTTCAATATCCCTAATCATTTATCTTTTATAATTGTTTCAATGAACCCTTGAAACCAAACACACTATATTAAGACCCAATCCCATTGTTACGATATTATAAACACCAGTTAAATTTTTTGAATACCTTCGAAAAAAAATCACTTCATTAAAACATTTGAAAACTACCCTTCAACAAGGGTCTTACTCTTTAAAAATCAAAACATATCCTTGGTCCAACTATTCCCTTTAATTCATTAAAACCAACCACCATGGAATTTTACCAATTTAAAACCAAACACACAATTAAAAATACTATTTTATATATAATCAGAACACCATTTTTAATCACCTTAAGGTAAATTCCTCTTTATAAACTATTACCAAATTTTAAAGAATCTTTTTACTTCATCTAAAAACCAAAACTAAATCAAAATAAAAAACATATCATTTAACTCATTTTTAAAATCCCTTTATGAATTTCTCAAAGGTTGAATATAAAATTTCAGTTACCTCTTTAACCATTCCCATAAACAATAATAAAAATTACAGCCCACTTCCATTCATAATTACCCTTTCACAACTTTTACCATTTAATTGGACCAATTCAATGGTTTTGTATACCCCATGGGTAGCCCTAGGTCCAGTGTCAAATCAACAATGGGTCAAATGGGGTCCATGAAGGGCCTCACACATTACATTAATTCCCAAAACCATATTTCCTTAAGAAAAAAATTAAAATTCATCAAGATTGTTAAATAGTACATCTAAGTACACATATAACACATCAAGAATATGGGGAAAATAATTAATAACACATACCTAAAGTGTATAGAAATCCTCTCATCCAAACTCATACCTTGATTTGAAATTGAATGGACTCAAACACCATTGTAAAGAAAACCCTGGGAAATAAGGTTTTAGATCTTTAGAAGGAGAAGAAATCAAACAGATACCCTATCCTAGAAAAATGAAAGGAAAGATAGTCGAAGACTTAATCGGATAATTTATTTTCAACTAATAACACTCCAAATGTCTAAGAATAAAAGGTTAATCGTCCCTTGGATGTTTAGGAGGATGGGTACATCACACAAGCTATTCGGGGAGGAATAGAGAATAAATTAGGGTCATATCCCTTAGAGCCTGAGGGGAATTATAAAATACAACTATTTAAGGGTATCATGGTTGGTAAAACCATGTGACTCCATCTATCTAATAGGGACCAGGTCACATAGTTTTTTAGGGTCACATACAAGGTTTACAAAACAATTTAGTACACATGCACCATCTTCTCTTGAAGAGGATGCATGGTCACAATGTTTACCCTGGGCCGGTGCACAGTTAGTAATAACATTTCGCTAACCATGTACCTCACTCTATTTGGTCTATATTCTTCTCCATTCATTCCTAGAACCCTTGGTAAACCCTTGAGTCACCTCATCTTCCAACAAAACATTCCTTTAACAAAAATTAAAATTGGGATTCACCTTATCCTAAGGTTTATATCTCACAGATTTGGTTCATTTTACAAAACCCTTTGTGTTTCCAATATATCCAAATGATCATTAACGTCTTTTTTATATTTAAATTCTTCAATATCAAATTTTTTATTTTAAACTTTTTGGAAATAAATTTAATTTAAATAAATACATTATATTGAGTAAAAAATATATTATGGTTTATAGTTATAATAAAACATTTTCTCCTTGGGAAAACCAATAAAGATATATTTATATAATTCAGATTCATGTTTATTAGAGGTAATATTTCAATAATATTCATCAAAAGACTAAATATTCATAAACAAATAGGAATATTCTATGTATACATATTAGAAGGTGTATTTTGACTAGATTTTCCAAGAGAATAGTATTATGTAAATGAATATGTTTCTATTGAATAACCCCCAAATTAAATATGAAGGTTTGTATGACTCATAATTGATCTAAACATGTCAAAAATACATTTATTTGTCATTTTAACTACATTATTTAACCATTTTGTACTAGGTGGAGTGAGTCGTAATATTATACCAAAATTTCCATGATAGTAATGAAATTATTGACTCAAAAGTTCTCTATCCAAAGAATATTGAAATCATTTGATTCCTTTTCTATATTTATTTTTTAATTAATTTTTTATCATTTTGAAAATTTCATAAGATAAATACTTATGTTTCATAAGTTACTCATACCCATACCTACTTAATTCATTAGTAATGAAAATTAATTATCAAAATACACCATGAGATACTTTACATATAGTACCAAATACATTGTTACTTATGTGTTTTAAAAAATCATTGGCTCATTTCCCTTTACACTTAAATTTTATTTGGAAAGTATTTTAATAAACAATATTATAAATTTAAAATGATTCACACACATTTGAATCCAATAATCAACATTTTATAGTTTTGGTTGTTATTATTTTTTACATGACCAAGTCATAAATTCCAAAGACAAGTGGAATTCAAATAATTATTTTTACTCATCTTATTATTTATATTATTGATATGATTTTTGATATCTAATATATATATACCAATACATTTATGGGTTCTATAGGACAAATATATATGAAGTATCTATATAATAAACCTTGAAATACATATATAATATCCAATTTATAAAACATTAATGAATATTATGATAAAAATATAATCCATTCATACCTCACAATCCATGATGTTTATCTTAAATAACAATTAGTTTGATTGAGTTCCCAAATAAACAACCAATGGGTTATTACCTATGATATTATCCATCATCCATTGGAATCATTGAACATTTTATTAAATACCTCATTTTCTATAAAAAATGTGATGTCTCCTCTTACTTGAATGAAAATATAGACAAGAGTGATTGAGATCATTTCAGATATGTTTGAATAATTTATATTCCCATACAATGAAGTGAGAAAACCCCTCTATTAAAAGGACATCAACATAAAATGAAATTGATAGTTGGAGTTCATAATATTCCAAAAATTATATGAAGGTATACCCCTTAAGGTCACATTCATTGATGAATATAAATTTTAAAAATATTTCAATATTCAGTTATAGATTAAACATCATCACATGATTTTTTATAAGTTGAAGATAAATGATAATCACTCTATAAGAATTTTTAAAATGGTATTTTATATTGTTCTCACATGAACAATGACATAGTGTGAAATATCATGATAAAATATCCACCAATGTGTAGTTACCGTCACCAAAATATGTTTCATGATTTATTTTATAGTATCCATAAATATATTACATGAACTAAAACCTTATCGAATCTTATGTAAAAAATTAACAAATATTTGTGGATCTATCCAAACTCTGTTCGATATAATTATGATAATATTTATCCAATTCTGTGAAAACACTTTGTACCAAAATCAATCCACTTTATATTTCCTTCAGTGTGACCCTATATATATTTATATCATTGAAAATAATTTGGAATTCCCCAATCCATGATTTTAGGCAAGTAGCGGCCTCTAGTAAAATATAAAATGAAATAAAGATACAAAGTGGTCTAGTGGGATCTCAATCAAACACACACATCTCTCTATATGAACATGTACACCACAATATGTATCTATATACATTATATTCATTAACAAATAATACATTTTTCAATGACATTGAGTAGCCACTAGACATGGAATAGTTTAATCTAGTATAAGCTAACTCATAATTTTAAGATTATCTAAAATAAAATGATTGGTTTTAATTGATATATCACATGTCATTAATTCAAGAATTGAAGCCTGTTACATGTCCCTCAACTAAACATGTACATAAATTTTCTTAGTCCAATACAAGCAATTTCCTTGATGTATTTTCACATCATATAAGTGGGAAAGTCTCATATGGATTGAACTTTAACTGAAGATATGATCAAAAATATAACCAACCTCTTCATAATTAGATAATACTTATGGATTTCTTATTAAATGTTTCAAATTATGAAGGATCTATTACTAGATACCTTTCCAACCTAAGGTATTAAAGAATAATAGAAAGTGGAACCACAAAAGTATATCAATGACTATATGAAATTCAATGTGATATAAGTTAATAGGTATGTCCAGATAATAATAATCAATATATTATATTATCAGTATATTCATTGTATCATATAGATCCCCTTTTTGTAATACAGTAATCTATTCACAGTATTATTAAAATATCATCAGATCCCATAATGATATGTGATGATCATCTATTATAGATAACTCAAATTCATACTTTGAGGGGATATGATAATTCGATTGATAATAATATAAATACATCACACATGAATGGATGATACATGGATATTTCCTTTATTATATAACCTTGATAAATTTCACATCCATTATATTAAATCTCTCATGTATCTAATACCAAGATATCTGTTACAAACCATTGGATTTTTTTATGCTAATGGTTGTGCCAAAGGATATTATATATTTTAACTTATAGATACCAAAAATATATTTACATTTATCTTCTAAATGGTTTATCTAATGATATTGTATTTTTAAATGGTGTGTTTGATCCTTTGGTGAGACCGAGGTTCCTTGTCCTGAGTAGTAGCTCCATTGTTCTCAAAATTAAACTAAATTTCTCCCTCAATGTTAAGAACCACGATAACATAAAAAATCAACTTCTTTATGAAAATTTTATTCTTCATAGAATCTAATATAGTTATTTTATAACACCCTTGTATTTTAATATATGATATCCTTTAAATAACTAAATTTTTTTATAACATACCCCACATGTATCACTAAACATAAAATAAGCCACGATATATTTAGAAAAAATACAATTATTTAAGAATGAATAATAAAACCTAGACATTTAATAAGTCGAGAATAATAAGAGTAACCACATTCTGAAACATATTTATAAATAAACTAAATACAAATTTTAATATAAATGAAATTCAATTTGTTTTCCATAAATGACTAAAAAGATCATCAATTTTTTAGAGAATTGTTTTTCTAAACAAATCTCTTTTATGTGATATGAATTTCTATTTCAAGGAAAATTTGATAAATGATGAAAAATTATTTTTCATCTTAATAATTTGTTAAAACCAATTTAATTTTTATATTATAAGAAATTATTAGTATGACACTTAATATTTGAAATTATCATTTTCTAATAAAAATAATTTTTCAATATACGAGATAATTTTATTCCACAATTGAATTTATAAATTTTAGAAATTTTATTTCAAAATATGGACATATGTTTTGGATTTATAAGGAAAAAAAGTATTAATGTTATAAATTTTTTATTTTATTAAGAATATTGTTCTTTAGTTAAGAAATATTGTTTTTTTGAAAAAAAATATTATTTTATTGAATTTTTATTATATTCATGTATCCTAGATGTTAAAAAAATTAATTAATAAAATTTATATTTAAGAAATAAAATAATTAGTCTTTAATATGTTATTTGAGATTATAAATCATATTACAAACTTTTTTAAAATTAATTAAAATTTTAGTTTAATAATGAAATTAATTTTGGACTTTTTTTAGATGAAGTATTTTCAATGTGAGATTCAGTTTTAGATTTCCATAAAAGCATCATAATAATTTATTTATTAAAATTAAAAAAATATCATGGTAAATTATAATTTTAATAATCATTTCTTACATATAACATTTATTCTTAAAAAACACTTTTTTTTCAAAAAATAAATTTTTATCTGTTACGTGCGCTAATCATGAAATTAAATTTTCGAAACCTAAAAAATTTTAATTGATAAAATTATTTTAAAATAACAAAATAAAAAAGTTAGAAATAGTTCATGTTTTAAATTTTAATTTTTTTCATAAATATTAATCAATCATGTTAAAAATTAATTACCAAGGTAAAAGTAAATTTAGTAAAAACTATAATGTTAAAAGAAAAAATAATTAAAACAGTAAAATGTGTCAACATATAAAGTTATTGGGGTTAATATAGACCCAAAATAAATTTAAGCTCATCCTTTTTCAATTTTTGATCTATTTTACTTGAAATAGTTACATCACATTATTGAAAATGTAATAGGTTTTTCCAAAAGAGCCCCTCTTTTCACTTTCAAAAAGTTAACACTACCTCAATTAAAGACTAGCCTATTATATGAATTGATCCTTAAAAAATGTAAAATTACTACTAATACAATCATATTATAATTTCATAATCATTATTTCACTATTATTTATCACGAGTCCTTCATTTCCAATGATAATTCCTTATAAAATTCAATCCCCTTATGTGAATAATATCAACTACAAAACTTTTCTTATTCATTATGTACATTAAAATTTATTCTAGTGACACTATTATAATTATATTATTATCATTTATAAACCATAATATTACATTATTTATGTTATTATAATTATCTATTCCACTATCCATCCCATTAAGAAAATTAAATTGTCATTTGTGTATACGTGCAGACTAACGCCTCCACAACATATTGTTGTTAATTTTATGCCACAACCTCTCAAGGATGATATAATGGTTGGGTTTGAAGAATAAATATGTTTAATATTCTAAACAGAAAATTATTAGAATATTTCTTTTCATATACCATCATTATGTCCATTCATTGAAAAATGGGATCCTTAATCGTGTGTACGGCAGACTACCGCCTCCATGAGCAACAAAATTCATTAGTCATAATCACACTTAATTGATGTTTCTAATAATGGATTTATTATAATAAATGATGTTTATGACATGTTTAATATTCTTTTTATTTCAAATTATCATTATCTAAATGCATTCCGTTACTCATTAAATCATTATAACATGTCACCATTTAGGTTGATTTAATCAGCCATACAAAATATGTTTTAATGATTGTGTCATAAATTATAATGGGATGTCATATAATGTAAATATAATTTTATAATCATATATTTAATAATTTTTAAAAAAATTATTAATTTTTCATAAATATTTAGAAGATTTATTAATATATAACATTTTGATTGTTAAACACTTCAAAAAATAGTTCATCATGATTTCTATTTTCACAAGCCATGTTCTTGTGTTACACAGAATGAAAATTGTGACTATGTAATATTTAAAAAAATGTTTTCTCTTTCCTGAATTATCCTGGAATGATGGCCACAAAACCACTTAGTTAAAATTTATCCAATCTTTATGAATTTTATATGAAATTAGCCATAGAAAGTTCTACCACACAATAATGAAAATAAACAATAATTAGTTAGTATATTGGTAATATATGGTTGTAAAATATTATTAAAAAGTTTATTTTATTTATATTTAAGTTATTAAATAATTTAATAATATATTTACCTGCATTATATAGTAATTCAGATCATGTTCAAGTGGCTGAAAAATACATTGTAAGGTTTTTTATCTCAAATTCATCTCTTTGTTGCATGTTCGATAATATAAACCTAATATCAATTATTATTTATATACACTACCTATTTTAGATATCATAACACGGATTATATTTTTATTAATATATTTTTATTTTAATTATAATCCCACTCTTTCATGGAGTATTGATTTGAATATTTCTAATGTCCGATATGTTTTCTTGGTCTCAAATCTACTTCATTGAGACATAATACGTTTTGTGAAGCATGTTTCCTTTTAATTGTATATTTAATAAAAATGGATATATTTTTGTTATACTAATTTTATTTCATTATATTTTATTTTCAAATTATAATCCCTTGTTTAATTGTATATGAATTTGTTCCTTTCCCAAACAGTGATGAATTTTCGTAACTTAATTTTGATTCATTGATTAATGATTGTTCATTAAAAAATATTCATATTACTTTGGCACATTATTAATTTTAATTTTTTTATTTATTATACTATAATTTTTTTCTATATATATACATTCATTCCATATAAACCCATTTAATAATATTTCTCAATTGTTTGGATATGTTTCCTTTAAGGGGTATTTGTTATTCAAATATTGTTGAGTTATAGTGATTTATCATAAACATTGTTCTTATATGATTGAGTTCTCCCACCCTAAAATTTTATTTTATGGAATTTTATAGTCTTATTTTTTAAAATTAATTTTTAATTCATAGAATATTTTATTACTATTTTTTCATGTTATTTTTGAGAAAACTTATTTTCAAAATATTAAAAAGGGTTTTTTCTTTCAATTTTTTTTTCTTCCTATCCAAATTTCTCCAAGATAATGATTATGTATTTACAAGGCCCTACTTTTGAAAAAAATAATAGTGATAATTTTCAATGATCATTCACTTCCCATTTTAGAAAATAATTTTTTGAACTGACTTGTAACATTCTCTTTCACATCAATGTTTAAATTATTTTCAAAAAGTTTTTTTATGTTTTCACTTATATTTTCATTTTAATTTTAAAAATTATTTAACAAAATATAGTTTAATTTTTTATATTTATACTATAATATGTGTGTGTGTGTGCATATTTAGGGACATAACTCATAGTAAAAATAATTTTATTCTTATTCCTTTATTGGGTGGCATCGTTCAAGAATTATTTTTGCAATGATGTTTTTTATCATTTTCAACATACATATATGTATTATTTAATACAGTACAGTTATTTTTTTCATCTATACACCATATTTCTATTTATGTATTATAATCATGTTCTCCCAGTATTAACTTATTTGTATACCCATTTCTCTATGCGGTGTAAACATAACATTTTACATAATTTATATTGTATTAATGAATCTTATTCTATTGAAATGGGGAAAATAATTTGGGTTTAGTATATTATTATTCTAATACAGATGATTATTGGAAAACTAACTATGAATTTTTCAACCACCCACCTTCTCTTTTGGAATGAGTTTTTATCATGTTATCGATTTTATTAATATGAACAAATATATTACAATATTATATATTATTATTCTTATAGATATATTATTATTGGAATATTAACTATTTATATTTTGAAGATCTATTTTCTTTCTCATGATTCGTTATGATCAACCTATCCATTTTATTAACAAGTGTAAAAGTATTTAAATTCTTTTTGATTATTAATTGCTAACACAAGTTAATCATGAATTGATATTCTGTATTATTTATTATATTAATACCTATGTTTTTATTCATCTAAATATTCCTTAAGGGATGGTAAAAATTGCACTGTTTTTTCTTAAGGTGAATGCATTAAACTTAAAAAAAGTAATATGTGGGGCCCAGAATTATATAGAACCTTGATTCATCAATTGTTTTCATGAGATAAAAGGTTTTTTTGTGTATACGTCTCCCCATTATAATATAGTGTCTTAGAACAAGTCCTTGGTAACATGTTTTTTATGTTCAACATTATGAATTCCATTAGTAAGATATCAGTATTATTAATACCCATGTTTTAATTTATTTTAATGAACATATATTTATCTTAGTTTTAGTTGAATGAGGAATTATTTAGATTATTTATTCTAGTTATATTATTTATATCATGCCTAATTTTTAATAGTTTTAGTTATGTTCTTCTTTTATTGAGGGTTTGAGTTTACACCTTGTAATGGATCAATTTCTCTAGGTAATGAAGACAATTATTTCACATCGCATGTATAACAGGATAGATTATAGGGATAATTTATTGGGGATTTTTAAAACTCATTTTGGATTAAGTATTTTATTATATATAAAAAATGTTTTGTTGATTCAAAGAATGTAGAATTTTGTAGTTATTTTTGTTTATATTCCTCTGAAACTATGAACATGAAAAGAAACTTGGGATGTAAGATTTGATATAATAGTTTTTTAATTTTTAATTAAGGGTGTTTATATCTAGGGTTTTTATAGCTTGTATCATATTTATTATGTAACGCATGTGTTTATGTCACTAGATCCATGATTTTTTATTTGGGGAGTCACATTAGGTATCAAAGGAAAGGTTAGAAAACTTTTTAGATTAAGATGTTTGTTGAGGGAACTTTTAGGGATGATAAGTTAATGTTTATAATTATTTAAAATTTTCATATAACCCATTGGATAATTATATTACTTAACACCAAGGAAATAATGCATATTTTATTTATAGATTAATATAATAGAACTTTAGTGAAACCCTAATAATAAGTCTAATTATGGGATAACATCGTGGTGATTTGGGTAAATAGATGTTATGTGGTTTTTCCTACCAATACATTATTTTATAGATATGGGAAATTGGATGTGTCTATAACATAGATGCACTTGGGGTAAATCACCCCTAAAATTAATGGTTGATCATTTAATAAATCATCACTTTGATGTGAGATGAATGGGCATATAACTATACACTTGGCTAGAATCGCATAGGGGATATTCTTTGGGTATTTAAATTATCTTTAAGAACAATTATGATTCATTAAATAATGACAGTAACTATTTACGTTAGAGAACCTAATTTAAAAATGTCCATCAACAACCAAGGACTGAAGAGAGAGATTCATTGGTTGATCTGAAAGTATCATATTTAAAAATAGGGGGACATGAAGGAAGACATATTCATATTAATGTTTTCACATTCTAGTTTCAAATATTATCATTACCATTTTGGTTGTTTTTATTTGGTTGGAATAGGACCATGGAAATTAATCTACGAAACATATGTACTTGGAAATGACTATGCCTTATTACCGAATAAGAAAGTATTCCTAAATGGTTCATAATTTTTTTTATTATGATAGAAAAGGTTGTTTTCATTATATTAACTAATGTAGTGAGATTTATATTTTAAAATTCTTGAAAATCATAGTTATTCCCATTAATTAGGGATATTTATCAATGATATTATATTACATTATTATGTTTTATGTGTATTATGAGAATCTTATAAGAATTTTTCTTTATCAATTTGTCTTTATTGTTTTTAAACAAATATTAAATGGTGTTAATAAACAGGAAAATTTATTCTATGCAAAGGTTAAACTTTTGGGGATAACTATTGCAGAACACATGATTTAGGGATGGATAACTCTTAGGCTTTAAATATGTTTGATGTAGAGGAAATAAAGGGTTTATTGATTTTGAGAAAAGTGGGTTAGATAGTGTCAATAACCTCGGAATTGATTATTTGTTTGAATGAAACATAATCGAATATTTTTCCATTGAATTTTAACTAATTTGTGGAACTATGATATATTTAGAATAGTGTATGAATTTATGAACCAGTGGATAAGATATAATTTATGAAGGAATATGTGATCTCATTGTGGTTTAATGTCAACAAGAATAAGACGGATTTGGGAAAGGTGTGTTATTAATTATATAAAATTTTGGTATATAAATAATTGGTTATATGATTCAATTAATGATCAATGTTTTTAGGAAGGATAAGTAATTTTATAAAACTTAAGAGATTAAGGTGGCTGACTTGTTAGAGTCTATATCCTAAATCATGAATATGTTTAGCACACCCTCACCAAAATTCATCAATGAGTAAGAATTAAAATAAAAAATAATAAATATATTTAATGGATAATAATATAAAACCCCAATATTTTAAAATATCATTACCTTTAAATAGGTCAATATTTTTGGTGGATTACTCTGCATGAAACATAGAACTTTAATAAAACCATGATATATTTTGATAAAATATAAATATTTTTTTACAAAAAAAAAATCATATCCATAAAATTATACGGAATGAATAAGAGTAATAAATGTGTTAAATATATATTTTTCAATAAAATAAATTCAACTTTTAATATAGAAAAATTTCAATTAGATTCCCTACAAAAGACTAATAAGACCGTTTAATGTTTAGAAATGTATAATGCTTAAAATTTTATTTTCAAGAAATATGAATTTCTATTTCAAGAAATATATAATTAATGATGAATTATGTTTTATATTAATAACTATTTATCTATAATTTTCTTGGTTAATAATTTTAAATAACAATAATAACTGTTAATATTCAAAAATTCCATTTTCTAGTAAAAATAGGATTTCCTTATATTTTATCATTTTATTCAGAAAAAGAATTTATAAATTTTAGAATTTTAATTTTACATTATGTAAATAATTTTGGGATTTATAATTACAATATTAACATAAAATTGTATTTTGTGTTCATTATAGTGAGATTTATTTTTTGTCAAAAAATACTTTTTTTGTAAAAATTATAATTTTGATTTGAGATTTATGAAAGTGTATCTTAAAATTTTTAAGAAAAATTTTAGTTAATAAAATATATATTTAAGGAATAAAATTATATATTTTAATAAATTATTTTATATTATAAATGTTATGTTCAATATTATTAGAACTAAATCAAAATGTATGTTTATTAAAAATTTATTTTAGTCTTTTATTTGAATCATGTATTTTTAAGGTGAGATCCTATTTTTAATATACATGAAAGAATCATATACATTATTTGAAATTAAAAAAATAAATATTTCATGTTAATTAATAATTTTAATATTCACGGTTTACACATAAATTTTATTCTTAAAATGTCTCTTTTTTTCAAAAAAAAATTACGTGTTATATGTGCTAATCTTAAAAATAAATTCCCAAAACCTTATAAATTTTATATTATAAAATTATTTAAAAAATTTATTATCTGATAAAAATTAGTTAAATTGATCAGTGTAAATTCGGGCATTAATATTAATTACCATGGTTAAAAAATAATTACCAATGTAAAAGTAAATTGGGGAAAAAGTTAAAAAAAATCAAAGAATAATCATTAAAACACTCAAAGGTGTCTCCAAAAAGAGTGTTTGAGGTACGTTTCAACCCACACACAAGTAACACTCCTCCTTAATCTTTTATTTATCCATTTTCCTATGAATTGTAACATATTGTTATTGAAAATGTTAAACAAGCTTCCAAAAGTTCCCTTATCTTCACTTGTAAAAAGGTACCACTTTGTACACTTAAAGACGCAATTATTCATTGAATTTATCCTTTAAAATATTAAATATTACTCATACTAGAACAATATCACATGTTAAAAATATTCATGTCACCATTTCTTTGCATAATATCATTATTTGTGATGGTATTTCCAAGGAAAATTCAATCCCGCAACTGAAGTATTATCTACAAACTATCTTTTCTTCTTCATTATTTTCATTCAAAAAATTCCCACAATAAAATAATTATATCAGTATCATTTATATAAAATAATTTTATTGTATTATGTTTTTCATTATATGTTTATCTACCCTTTACATTAATAAAAAGAAAAAAAATTTCATGTGTATGTATGGATTACCTCCTCCACAACAAAATGTTATTCATTTTTCATCACCATCTCAATTAACAATGAATTTCATTCTTCATCACCACCCATAAATTATGGTTCCTTGAATGTATTTAATAGGGATATAATATTTTTATGAAATTTTTAAGGTTATTCATATTTGACATTATCATCATCAAAATACATATCCTTACACGTTAAATGATTATAACATGTTATCATTTACATTGATTTAACCACCAATATAAATGATTTTATGAATATTATTTCATAAATTATTATAAAATGGCATATAATTGTGATATGTGTTCATAATGATATATGTAATATGTTTTAATGGTTTTTTACATTTTTGGTTAATATTTTAAATCTTTATTCATATATAACATTTTGATCAATAAACACATTCAAAACTAGTTCATCACAATTTGTAGTTTCACATGCCATATTCATGTATTTAACCAATGGAAAATGGGACTTGTGTAATATTAAAAAATAATTATTCTATATTTATTTTTCTATGATTTATGAACTAGAAACCTATAAATACTAGGCCTTAAAAATTACATAATCTGGTTAATTTAACTAGAATTCAATTTCTTATATTCACATATATATTTTTTGTTTATATTTTTAAAGATTTTGGAAATAATTCATACAAATCAACCCTTAATGATAAAAATTAGGTACTATTAAAATATTATTCATTTCCTCCATAATACAAGATATTCCAATAAAACATGAAATCTTTTCACGAAAAAAAATCTTCATAATATTCATATTGGTTTTTTTCTTTCTCTTACCCATCCTTAATCCATATGAAAATAATTTTAAAACATGGAATGAGAAAAAAATATCAGTTAGGTAAATGAAAAGTTAAATAACCATTATCAGATGAATAAATATAATCATATGAAATTAGTTTTCACAAAGACATATTTCTCACCCATGTTGTATCATATACAAACTTTGTGAAAACAATTTATTTACAAAAACAACATAGAAAACATAAATAAAAACATAAATTTAATATAGGGAATTACTAACATAAGATTGTATCCCATGAAGATACCATTTCATTTTTAATACTCACAAATGCCTTACAATGTATCCCTCATGGCTACTTTATTGTGCAACAATTTCTGTTACACTTATAGTAACCATTCGGTCGACCTCTGACATAAACTTACCCAATGAATTTGAGAAAGAAATAGATCCCAAAATTCACAAAAAAATACCAAGAACCATAACATTGTTATAAAACTTGAATACATAAATCAGAAAAACATTCCTTTTTAATTTTAAAAAAATAGAAAATTAAATGAGGATTTTTAATGAAATGTCCCTTACCACGGGTTCTTCTTACTTCAAAAGTTTTAAAAATAGTGTATACTAGTTTAAACAATGTTATTAATATATTAAATAAGTATATTAATATATATAAACCCTTATATGATCTTTTTAAAACAACTTTTCACCCATATAATGATAATATTTTGTAATTTTTTTAGGTGGATTTATTTCATGGTTTCCATAGTTGGATCATTATGGATTTTCTTGTCGAATGCATGAAAAACTACAAAACTAGAATGAACTAAATATAATATGTTTTAATAAGTTAAAATGATTCAATATAAATTTTTTTATAATAATAAGATGATTCATGAGATAAAACATTAATTAAAATGATATAATTTATTTGGTAGTCATTACAACCATTACAAACTTATATCATTTTATTTAATATAATGTTTATATATAGGTTATAGAACGTTACATAACTTATAATATGACTAATAAAATATTATTTAACCATTATAATGGTTTTATGATCATCCATGATGGTGGTAAATGAAAATTGGATTTATTTTTCTGTGAAGGTGGTGAATTGATAAGTCACAGACGATGCTTTCATTTTCTAGAATAAGAGGAGAAGCAAAAAAGGTTTGATGATGGATATTACATTAACATAATAAAATTATAGTATATATAAGAAATTTTATTTATCATTACACTTATATGAGGGGATTTTAGGAGAGTTTTATAAAGGAAAAGAAATTGAAATGAAAATAAATGAAAATGAAAGAGGATTTTACCTCAGGAATTTTCCACCATCAGAACCAACTCGAGCCCCTTGGTTTTGGAATTTTTGAAATACCAATAGGTCTTAAAAATGGTAAAAGGTCATGGTAATCTAATTTGTAATAAATTAAACAACATAAAAGTATTATTAGGTGTGAGGATAAGAGGTGGTAAGGGGTATCATTTGTAGAAGAGGAGAGGGGTGTTTCCTATTGTTTTGCTCAGTAGTTTGTTAATTCAGCTCAAGACTATGAATAGTTTGATAATTATAAATAAATATATTAAAATAATCATGGATAGTTTTTGATTATTTTTATTACATCATAAATTACTTAAGGAATATTTTATTTAACTTATAATGTATATATACCATAAATTACCATATTTTACTATTCACAAAAAAAATTGTTGTGTTTTAGAAAAATCCCCACAATAAAACGTTACCATTTTCCAATGTGTGGAATTAAAAAATGAAACAATTTTTAGGAAAATGGTTTTATAAATATGAGAAATATAATTTTGAATTAAAATCATCATTTATTTGAAAAATACATATTTCAAATTTTTTTCTGATTTTATGAAACATTGAAATTTTAATTAAGGTCTGATAAAATTATCTTATAATAATAATAAAATAATAATTATGAATCTATTTTATGATAAAATATTTAATTTCAACCCATCATATTAATTTTAAAATTTTAATTAAATACTTATGACTTTTGAAAATACCAAAACTTATTTAATCATTTCCAAAATATTTTTTTACTTACTCTATGATATTAATAAATCTTTATTAAAATTATAAGATACATAAATTTTATTTATAATATAATATGTGAGGTTATTATTATATTATTATATATTCATATATTTTTTTAAATACCACTTATTTCATTATAAATTTATAACAAATTTAACTATTTATTTCCTGAATATAAAAAATATTATAAGTACCTGGGTTTTCACAAAACCACTTAGTGATAATCGACCCTATCTTTTTAATGTTTATATTAAAAAATAAACTGAAATTTCTAACACCAAATAATGAAGATAAACTATAGTAATTTAATATATTTTTAATATATGGTCATAAAATAATTATAATAATGGTATTATATTTATATTAAGTTTCTAATATAAGTTATTAAGATATTTTTTCTCATTGTACATGAATGAGGAGCATGGTTATGTAATTGAAAATATAAGGAAAGTATTTTCATCTCAAATTCATCTCTTTGATACATGTTTGTAATTATGAACATAATTTAAATTTTTCTCTTTATATACTACCTATTTTATATATAATATCAAGAATTATAGTTTTGTAATGGTATTTAAATTTCAATAATATGCCTTATATTTTGATGGGTTATTATGAAAATATTTCTAGCATCATAAGGGTTCTTTTTGTCTAAATTCTATTTCTTGGACACATAATATATTATTTGAAAAAAAATCTTTTTATGGTGTATTTATATAAATTTAATTTAATTTTATCATATTTATTTTTTTATAGAATTTATTAGCCAAATATTGTTCTCTTATTTAAGTGGACATCATTCATTTCTTTCCCCATTAGTGATAATTTTTTGTAACATTATTTTCATTTATTGAGTTATGATTATTATTTAAAAATATTTCATTTGGGTTTTGGGAATCATTCCATTTGATTTTATTATGCTTTATAATGCCATTTGATTCAATATTTATGCATTCCTGCCATATAAAATACTTTCATAATATTTGTCACTTCCTGGGAAATGTTTATCGTAAGGGATATTTGTAACTCAAATCTATCTATTTGAGTTATAATTGTATATATTGAAAATTTTTCTTCTATTATTGAGTTATCCCACAAAAATATTTTATTATATGGTATTCTATAAATATATTTGGTAAAATAAATTTTTAATTCAAAAAAGGTTTTATTACTTTTTTTACGATGTATGTTTTAAACAATTTTCATTTCAAAATATTTAAAAGGTTTTATCCATTCACATTCATATATTTTTTCTTCATCTCTACATTTATACATAATAAAATTCATCTATTTTTATTTTCCTCTTATTTAGTATTATTTTTAAAATTAGTTGCTTTAAAATATTTTTTACTTCAAAATTTTGAAAAATAAATTTGGAAGAATAACATAACATCCTCCCTTACATAAGTATTAAAATTGTTTTCTAAGATATATTTTAAGTTTCCAATTACATTTACCATTTAATTTAAAATTTATTTAACCTGATAGGGTTATCATTTAACTATTTATAACATAATATTTATTTTTCTTTTTTATAAATTGGCTTATGGTACCAAACAAACCAATACATGATCCCTTCATGGGTGGTATCGTTCAAGAATTTTTTTTGTGATGATTTTTTCCATCTATGTCAACAGCCTTCTATATTTTCTTTGTTTTACGAGTGTTGTGTTTTATAGAAATCCATCTTCATTCTCTACATAGATTATGATCATGTAATTATACTATTTTCTAAGGGATATACCCATTTTCCATTTACATTGTGAAAATCACTTTTTACAAAATTTATATTAGATTATGTTCACTAAGAAATGATATTATTCTATTGACATGGGGATATGTATTGGAATTTTATATATTGTTATTACAATATGGATGATTATTAGAAAGTGCCCTATGTATTATTTTACTATACCGCATCTTTTTAAGGATGAGTTATGATCATGATATATCTTTTATCAGCATAGGGAAAAGTATTATGATACTATATATTGACATTCCAATAGGGAAGATTATTAAAAAATTTACTGTGTTTTGTTTGAAAATCTACCTTCTTTCTCGGGATGGGTTAATATCATATTAACCCTTTTATATAAATATTTATAAGTACTAAAATTCTTGATTATTATTGAATTCTAATGTGGGCTTATCATGTATTGATATATTGTATTCTTCTTTATATTAACAGTTATATTTTTATTCGGCCAATGGTTCCATAGGGAATGGGATAAAAAATCTTGTAGACACTTATTATCAATAAATGGACATAAAAATTCATGGTTAGGGCCCACAATTATATATATTCTTGATGAATAAATGGGTTTAATGAGAAAAAATATGTTTGGTTTTGGTGTATACCACTTCCTATATTAGGATAATGTCTAGGAACATGACATTTACACCATCTTTTTGATGTTCAACATTATACATTCCAGTAGTGTGGGATTAATATTATAGATATCCATATTTTCATTTATTATCATGGATATAGAGTTCTCTCAGTTTTAGTTGTATATTTCATTATTCATATTATTTATTCTTTTTATCTTAGGTATACCATGCTTATTTTTTTGAAAACATTAGTTATATATTTCCCTTACTGAGATTTTAGAGTGGACCCTTCTTGTATTTGTATTTCAATAGGTTATAAAAAAAATCATTACATGTGATATGCCTAATTTGATATATTATGTAGAGAATTTATTGGGATATATTTAAGACACATTCTTGAATAACTATTTTCATATACAATAGGACAAATTCATTATGGTTCAAAGAACATTGTATTTAATAGTTATTTGTTTTCTAAATTCTTTAAATTTGTAAACATGAAATGATAATTGGGATTTAAAAGGTGAAATAATATTCATTAATTGTTTATTTAGGGGTTTTTATAATAGATTTTATACAGATGGTATCATGATGAGTATATAAATTATGTTTTTATTATAATATATTTGGTAGTGTAGGTCCGGGAGGTCTCATATGTACTCTACTTTTGTTGTTGAGTCTTCTATAGTGTCCTTTTTTAAAATTTTCTAGTTAATTTCTTAAATATTTAATAAAAACAAAAAAACCAAATTGATATCACATGTTATATATTTCAGATTGGAAACTATCATTAATGTAACCCCTTCCAATGATATCATCTTTAACTCTAAGGTCCAATAACATTTCCTTACTTCTCTCTAAGTACATAAGGATATTTATATAAGAAATATGGTGACTCTCACTTGTATTTTATTTATATCTAAACATTATTTTCAAATAATAAGAAACATTGAGTCAAGTACATGAAATGGAATATATGAAAAATCTTATGGTGGATTCATAAGTAATTGTATCGATCTATTCTAAATCTTTAGATGGATCTTGAATCCTCCTACGATTCACACCATGAAACAATGGTAAAGACACATTAATAGAGTTATTCATGATAAAACTATTTAAAAATTTAATCAAATTTATGTTTTTACATAGTTTATGAATTTGTTTTGATCAATATATATAGATATTCATACCCAGTATATAGGTAGTTTCACCATGGTCATTTATTAATATTTTTTTCGTTGAAAAAATATTATTATAATATAAAGACAAGAAATAATTTACAATGATTAAAATTTCATCTACATAAAATATCATAAATAACACACCAATCACACTAACCTTCCTATGCATCCAAGAATCATCTTCATTCTTGATGAAACAAAAATCTTTGATTATATCATCAATCTAGATGTTATGTCTCTAATAATCTTCCTTTAATCCATGAATGTAGTATGTCAACTTTTATACCTTATTATATTCATTTTGATCTTCAAAAACATTTAGATCTATCATGTATACATCCTTCAATAAACCCCTATTACTAAAAGAAGTTTTTATGTCCCTTTAATATATCACATAATCATAATGATATACTAAATAAAGAAACAACCTAAGAGAGATTATTATTAAAATATTAGAAAAGTATAATTCAATGTCAATACCAAGATTTTTTTGAACCTTTAGTTGTCTAGAATTGTTAATAGGAAAACACTCTACCTTTTATGATATATTTATTTTAGAAAACCTAATGAAATACTTTGAGTTATACCCCTATATTATAATCCACCAACTTCAAAATGTGATTAGTTTACATTGATTAGATCATAGATTTCATGGAATTTAACAATTTAATAGAATCAGGACTCTCAATATCCTGTCATTAGTTAGTAAAAACAATAAATATTACTTGATAATCATTTTACACATGATATCAATAACTAATTGGATCATAATAAATCCTACTATACCTTTTACATTCTTATATAACCTGAGTTAGTTTTTTTTCACAACACATTATAAAATCAAATTAATTTCCCACTCAATAAGAATTTATAATTTTTGGTATTGAAATTATATAATATTAACATCATTCCCACTAAATAATTGATTCATATAATTATTCTCAAGTAAAACATTATATCATTCCACAACACTTTTTCTTCATTGTTATTATACAAAAAATATTCCATTTTTTCATAGGATAAAAAATAAATAAGAATAAATCTGAAATGGGACCATGCTTATCAGAGTCAAAATGTTGTTTGGGTGCTTAAAATCTGAAAATCTCCATAAAATACATATAGGTATGTTTCCCAATCTATATCTCATATTTTTTTTTATTTTAACTACTTTATTTGATCTATAGTTATGTAATCATGTAGTATTTTCCATATCTTATCCCAAGAATGGTATATGATGGTTTCACTAATGCATCATGGATTGAACCGTGTCTAAAATGGAACAATACCTCCTCCCATGAACATTATTTAACTATATATTGTTTGTGTATTGACTTATGAAATAATTCCTCAATATCTCATTTTATTATTGCATTCTAGGAAAAAGTAACCACCACCATGTTCCATTCAAAGATTCATAATAATTTTCCATAGCTTATTCATTACATTGATATTGATATATTTTAAATCTTCAATCATTCAAACTTATGTCTCATCAAATAAACTAAACTATAATAATTATGTTCATTAATAATTGTTACATAATATCTATAACCACAAATTTGTATAGTTCTCATTAGTCTACATACATAGTATGTATTGTTCGGTACTATAACTGCTGAAACTATTTACATTATGGCGACCTATTTGGGCATGATGTTTTTAAGGCCTTTAGGTTAGTAAGGATTTCATGCGAATATAAGGACTTCAGGCCACCTCAAGGCCTTCGATCCACCTTATGTGCTGATAGAAACTTGAAATATTCTATAAGGAATAAACCCAAAAAGGGGATTCAGAGCAAGGCGCATTCACCAAAGTAGATCTAACAGATTTGGAAGAATGAGAGGGTGTGCAATTTTCCATTAGTACCTATCCTATGACCCTTTACACCAGACAACTAGTCGTAGAACCATGAAAATGTGGAGAGATGATCATGATTCACATAATGGGGATGGCTAGTTTCATGTAGTCATAGTCAGTAATGAATTCTTTTACGAACTTCGGGTCCTGTAATGTCACAAAGCCTACAGTCCATGTAAGGGTTCTCCTTAAAACCATAAAAGGTTGATTATCAAACATGATTAAAAATATAAAGGCCTTCTGTCCATTTAATAAGATATTCCCTGTATCAGATACCCATGATTTCAAATTATAGAAATTTATCTCAATAATCATTAAATCCATATCCTTAGAATGATTATATTTGAGAAAATGTATTATCTTTATATACCTATAAAATATAAATTTATAGTCTATACCTATAATATACCTCAAAATGATAATCATGGTTCATTTTATAAACTAAAAAAATACATATCTATTGGTGAGTTTCATTTTTTACATCTATTCATCAAATAATTTTAATAAATGTACATAAACTAAAATTATGACTCAATACATCATCAACTTCATTGGGATAAGATCCATATTTCACTAAATTTTTTATTTCACATTAGAGTTCCTCTAAAATATTATATATTTCTATAGGCTATCATTCCAATCATATCACATTTTATTTTTATATAGTTGAGTGAAAAACTCATTTTCCAAATTCAATATACAAATATAATCTCAAATTTATTCATGTGGTATCTTATCGTATGCGGTTTATTGACTAAATGTAACCAAATATCATAGTGCTATTTGGTTACCTAACTCTTAGGGATATCCATCTCCTCCATTACATAAATAATGTAATCCATGGTCACCCTACATTAACAAAAACCTACCTGATTAAATGATTGAGTTCTTGAAATACTATTTCTTTATAAGAGATCTCAAACATTGTATTTGGGGGATTTTATTCTAAAGACTCTATAATTTCATATAAATTTCATTCATTCTAAATCAAATACAAATTCATCATGTTTAGTTTTTATTATCACTTATTTTATTCCTTTACATAAGTATGATTCTACGGATTTTGATTTAGAATACTTAATTCATCCACTATATTCATATGATCAAACAATATTAATATTTAACTC
The DNA here is from genome assembly GCA_963277665.1 of Viscum album. Taxonomy (NCBI): domain Eukaryota; kingdom Viridiplantae; phylum Streptophyta; class Magnoliopsida; order Santalales; family Viscaceae; genus Viscum; species Viscum album. Next base: position 1,084,655,167 of record OY728119.1, read on the forward strand.
TTTGGAGAGATGAATGTTTTTTACTCAAAAAAAATAGAAACCAAACCTATTTTCACATATCCAAAATTGTCACATGAAAAATTTTCATGAACTCCTTCGTGTAAAGGTTTATAGTTATATGACATTTATAATATACCTATGAGTGATATTAAAGCCATAGATAGTCAATCCCCACATTTCTTGAAAATTCATACTCTTCCAAGAATGTGGGAAGTCTGATACAAAGTTTCTCTACCCTAGGATACTTCACTCAAGTGATATTTTAATCTCATAATAAATCTATCACCCAGTATGTATAAACTATATTCAACCTCTAAATTCAATATCATTAATTTAATTTCCAATTAAAGTTTAGGTAGATGAAAACTAAATAATATATAATCATACCTATTATGTAATGAATTTAATTAAAATCATAAAGGACGTGGATAAATTATTTAAATTGAAACATACAATATTTACAACATATAAACAATTTATAAACAAAAATAATTAAATGAGAATATCTTTAGTGGACGAGAAATTCAATTATTTAACATGAGTTAAAAAGCTTTAGATATTAAATATTTTAAGAACTGTTTTTGAAATAATCAAAATTTATTTGGATTTAAAGAATATCCTTCAATCTCATACAAGAAAAAAAATATGAATTTAAAAAATAAAATTTTCTTTAAAATTACCACAAAACAGTTATCACTATGATGTAGTTCATTCCATTTTTTCACTATTAATATGACATGTTTTATGCCAATTTTTGTAACCACATTGAAGATATTTCTAATGATTAGATCTTTCCATGGTAGGGGAATGATTAATCTTTATTAGGTACTCTATGTTTATTACATAAGAACGTGTACTAAATATTAGTGGTTATCAAGGAAAGGGATTAATAAATATTAGACAGGTGTCTTGTTCTTATCAAATATGCATCTAAATAGATTTAATATTCATATATAACACCCAATCCTATCCAGTAATTTGGATAAAAATAATGGTTATTGATATCACTAGTAGTTTATTATGTGAGATCACCCTTGAAATTTTACATATCCAAACCATTTTGGATAAGACATTTTGGGTATCCAAGTTCTTTAGTAAAATGGATTTCCATTTTTTAATATGTCATGGAGATTCACAAGGTAAAACTTGACCGTGGAACAAAACTAAACAACAATAGAATATATAATTATCACATGATTTTCTTTCTTCTATGAATTTTTGATGATATCTAAAATTATTATTTCAAGTACATTATTTCATGATCAAGTAAAAATATCAACCAAAATTCATGTATTTATGAAGGAAACATCATAGTCAAAAAGATCAAGAATATAAATGGTGATTTAGAAGGTGAAGTATTATGCTACCTAGGTAGAATCATATTCTATTTCTCTTCATAGATATATACCTTATAAAATATTATCTTTACTTTCTTTGATACATTAAATGTGATAGGAATACCTTACATCATATAAAAACAACTAATGTAACATCTATAAAATCATATAAAGGAAATATGTTACCGGAAAACTTATTCTATGAAACTAACTGTGTCAATTGTGGATTATCTAGGAAATAGCCACAATTTACCATCTCTCATGCATGATGGTTCTCATGAATCAGCACACCCTTTATCATTTTCATTGATACCATGGTGGGTGTTGTAGGACATCTATATTCCAATTAGAAGTAGAATAAACAAGAAATATAAAATTAGATCCTATAAAGATAAAATCATAAAAAATGATAAATTCTTGATTCATTCATACCATTTTGTCGAATATTTTAGTCTTCATTGGTGATGGGTTTTATTAAGTTAACTAAGTAACAAAAAAATTATTTCTTCTAATAATATCCTCTTGCCACTAGAATCAAAAAATGATATAGTATGACCTCATTTCTCTAAAAATTATTCTAGCACATTTTTATTGATTGAAAATTGATAGAATATAAATTGAGAGAGTTTTTTATAAGGTAGAATAATCTATAGTCCCTTATAATTATGTGATTAAACCCCTATTTATATAGGAAAATTTCAATAAATAAAAAATTTCATTATAGTTTATAACATTCCAAGAATTATGTAATGGCCAAACCCTTTTGGGTACCCATAGTAAATAAATACAAATTTCAAAAATTATTAAACATTGAGTTTAAATTTATAAATTTTTTCAGGATATATTTTCATCCTAATTTGATTGATAATAAATATGGAAGAATCAATTAAGTGTTATCTTATACCATTCTCAAATACACCATTCCATGGTGTAAAATACCAAGACCAAATATCCCCTATAGTGTAGTGACCATCATAACACTTTGGTCACTAATTAAGTAAATATAATCCACCATAAACATGTCAGTTTAACCATGAAACAATTCTTTCAAATAAATAAGACAATATTTATTATTTGTTACAAATGTAATGTCTTCCTTATCTACGAAATATATTGAATTAAAATTCATTTTTATTGAAGTTAATTGACATAAATCCTAAATAAATAATGAAAATCCATTAGGAAGATGTTTATTCGCATGCCCCATATATAATTTAGCAAAACATTCTTTATTCACAACACATAGGTCAACTTCATGTTTAATCAATTTACTATGATCCTTGAAAAATTATACATTTCCACCAATATGTGATCCACACTCATTCTTTAAAAACCATAATTAAAAGTTATAGAGATTAATCTATAATTTAGATTTCTTTAAATTAACAAATCTTTGATTTATTCTTTATTTATTCCATCACATTTAATGTTTCCAAGTATTCATATATCTACTGAATCTTGGAAATACTAGTATATAGAACAATAAATCGTGTTCCATATGAATCATTCTGATATTTTTGAAAAGAATGTTTTCCCTCATGTGATCTAGAGGAAACCAACTCCATTGGTGTGGGATGTCATGGAATATATAATTTATTCTATTTTATTAAATATTTTTCAAATTAGGATACCAATAATAGAAATTATTACCATTAAATTTTAACTTATCTAAGAATAATCTCAATTGAAACTTTTAGTTTTCATGTAATTGAATGAATATCTACAAAAACAATATACACCATTATTATTATCATGTATGTTATTATTCAATTTTCAATTTTATTAAATATAATTCGAATAAAATTACATTATTTACTGTTATAAATTTGGTGGGGGGGGAAATATCCATATTTATACATGGATTAACTCATTTATGCTAGTCTCTTAATCAATGTATATTTAGGAAACAAAATATTATTAATTTTATCTAATAAAACTCGTGTATTTTCATAAAGCATCTTTAAAAATTCATCCAATGAATATTCTCATCCCCATGTATCTAAGATCCAATCATATTGAGTTACCAAGTATGTGTAACCCAACATTCACATAAGCATAACTATTACCCCTTCTCCTTTCACAAGATAGATTACTGATGATCGGCTAAGTATGCCCACCTAACTGGCCAATAAATGTCATAATAAAGGTGATTCTAATTAGAGGGCATAAAATATATTGATATTTTATTATGGAAACAATATTTAGTAATATAATCAATATAATTTGTATCACATAAAACCCTTTATGATTATATTCATCAAATTAAACATTATATATCACGTGCATATTCAATGAATATCATTCATATTAATTACATAATTTATTTACATTTCTCTCACATAAAAATTTTAAGATATTAAATACATTACATAGATTAATTACTTAACTCCAAATATTTATCAATAATAAAACATATATTCACACTTATGGGGTCTAGTATACAAGATCATAAGTAATGTGATATTTCACATAGGGGGTAATTGAAACTCACTACATGGAATAACCCTTAAGGTGATTGATCATATAATCAAAAATATATAATTTTTTTATTTTATTCCTAAATGAATTGTATATTGTGTGAATATATCAATATAATATAAAATACACTAAAATTTAATTTATTATTTTTTCAATTATCGAGGTTTCCTAATATACCAATTAAGGGTTTTGATGACGTTACCAACCCTTGATACAAAGAAGAAGAAATAAAAAACACACCCAATAATATTCAAGTAAATGGAAAATAAAATATTTAAATTAATAAAATAAAAAAATCTATTAAAAATATTATGAATATTTTGATCATGCTTGAATTGATGCATTTAAGACTCCATTTTTGTCCAATGATAATTCTAATCACTAAGGACTTAGTGAGATCCACTTCTTATCTAGGAGATTCTAGTCACTATCCATTGCTATCACTTAAAGGTATGAGTTCAAACACCCCCCCCCCATTATATTTATAAGTATAGGGTCATTAAATATACTTTAAGTAATATAAATACATATAAAATCAAATTAGGTTCAATAAATAGCCTCTAATGGCCATTTAGATCATTAAATATCATCCAAAAGTGCCTTAGCCACAGACCACCTTGTCATGTGTATTAATGAGCCTTAAATTTGGTTAAAGCTATCAAAATTAGTTCTAAAATTCTATCATATATTAGGCGTATGAATTTTTACATGTAATTGGCCTTGGAAACACATTACTTCATGCCGAAGGAGAAATCCTATATGGGATTTATCATTTCCTCATATTTATGTTTAAATAATATAAATAACTCATTATTAGTATTAAAATTATACTTTTATTTATTTATATATATGACTAATATTAAATTATTTATAAAAAATATTCAAATAACGAATCATTTTCTATAAAAATCCATAAATTGTTTTACACATCAATTAACCATGTTAGTAAAAAAATCCTAATTTTAATTATCCAAGTTCCCCCCCCCCCCCCCCGCAATGTCCCTTTGTAAAGTTCTAAATAATTATGAATCTCATTAAAAATATTACAAATATATACTTATCTAGAAAAACATTATAGATACTCTAATTATAACGGGGTTTGGTTTTGTATCATCTACCACATGTTCATTTGGGAAGTTATTCTATCCTTGCCCCTAGATTAAGAATGAGACAAGTATAATATCAATATTGTATGTAACACCTCGATCCAGATCATAGAGACTCATCTTAATATCCATGTGACCTCTTGAATACCTCCTCTTATATAATAGTCACTTGTTTGCTGGAGAGGGCATATTTCATGATGTAGTGATATTATACCCTTGATATTAGGTATTCATCCAAAAAAAATACAACATAAGCAATAATAAATAATATTTAGTAGGAATAAACCTAATGGATGTTAGATATTAAGAACATAATATGTAATATCAAAATATAATACAATCACCAGTACAGTCATCTCAAAAAGGACCCCACATGTGGTGCATCAATATATAAAATGAATAAAAGAAGTAAACACTAATATTGTTATATTATCAAAGATCTCAAAGTATGTCCCAACAATTCCTCAATACCCAATAAGTTCCTCATTATCAGTATCTTAAAATAGGTTCATTTATCTTGATTAGATCATGGAAAACAAAGTCTTAATGCACATTGATATTCTTCCGGAGGCTGTGAGTAATAAACACCAGCAGGATACCACTGATGCATCCTAAGAATAATTTCAACAGTTGTATAATGGTTTATTTAATAAAATAAATTGGTATGACCTGACTCACCTTATCCCACCTAGATGGTAGTAAAATGAGTGTGACACCCTATGGCCTCCTTTGATTATCCAAATACTGGAAACTAGTGCTGAGTAGCCATATCATACATGTGAGAGTCCTTAGCCTAAAGTACCTATACACACTCACTGAATCAAAAATTAAAAAATAATGCAAGAGGCATATATAGTAGATACCAAATTTTTGTACACACTACTAAACCCATATCAAAGGATGAAAAAGGTGTATAGAAAAGTAAAGGGCCAAATACAATCCCACCCATAAATAAAACAAAGTTCTCCTTCTATCAAAAGGAGATAGATGCCAAGATGAATCTTCAAGAACCATTAGTGGTTCATCTATAGAAACTAAGATCCACATGCATCTGGTCATCCTATTACTCCATTTAATGTCTTGTAATCTAGATATGACATGACTTGTGTGGAAATATATCATATAGGTGTGAGTGTAAACATTCCATGTAGGACGCCAAAATATCACCAAACATAAGCATCAAAAGATAGTTAGTTTAACATCACACAAGGGTGAGTCACCATGAATGATATAAATCACCTAGATATTATCTTATAAACAAAGTATCAAATTAAGGTCATGTCCACACTACAATCATATAATTATTAATCAAATATCAAGGGTTACATTAATGTGAGTGAACTCCAACTGATTCGCACTGAAACTCATAACACTCATAAGGTATTGATATACAGGTAGGAAGTAATTCTCAAGGACTATGGTGAATTAATAACACTATATGTACTAACCCACTAGGTAAGGGATCGCAAGACTTAGATTTCCAAAATGGTTTATGTAACCAAACCTTGGGAATAATGACAGAGGATCAAACCCAAATCCACAATGAAGGTTACCTGGCCCTATCTATTACTAACCTATCGAGGGGATCACTCATCCTATACTTAGGATGGGATGTTTCATTATACCCTCTTCGAGATGGACTAAGGAAACACACCCATGCGGATAAAAATACAAGACTAGGGGAACAAAGGGATACACATTACCTTGAAAGGGGGTACACATTGTGTACCAGGGGCACACAATTTGAATCATTCAGTCTGGGCGTTCTTTTATTGTGTATGTGTACTCCAACACATGTTTGTTTGTACTATGGTAAGACCCATGTACCTTGGTCATTCCTATATACATTTTTCATGTATGTGATCATGTACACTTGTCAATTTTATGCGTTTTTACCCATGGGTACACATCTAGTTTGTAGGTTTGGTAAACATGGAATGTGGTTAGGTCATAGGCTTGGGTGATACTTTTCTTTATGTTTAAACCCTAGTCAATGTAGAAGGGTTTCACATTATGATTGTTCTTTCAAACTACATGATGTATAAATCTGGATTTTATAGAAATAGTTTTTCTTCATGTGAATCAATCTGTTTAACCACCTCCTCTACTTTAGCAATGATTTGGACTGAAAATTATAGATCTGAGGTTGAATTAACCTAATACATTATTAGTGGTCAGATTTCTACGACCCATCTTTTCAAAAATCATCTGTCATCTAATGGGGCCTTCGAAATTTCCAAACCCCCAAATTGATCTTCCTCGATCAAAAACTAATCTTATATCTTCATCACGAAGCCTCTAACACACCTAACATTCTAAATTTATACCTACATTAGAAATCCTTAATGCCAAATATTCATTTTTCAGTGATCATTTCCTTTTAAATTCAAACAATCATCCAAACTAATTATAAATGATGAATATTTTAAGAATAAGAAGAAAAAAATCCAAAAACATGAAAATGAGAAAAATTGCTATTTTTTTTGTTTTTCTTCAGTATTTTATATATAAATTGGTAAAATAAAAGTGAATCAAGGTTCAAAAATTATGAATATTCATCCAAAAAACAACAATAGTCTTTCTTTTTATTTTATAAAAGAAATTAATTCATGTTAACCATAAGAAAAGAAATAATTGGGATTAATCTAACAAAAGAAACCATTCTACCTTGATAAAAGATCAATCCATGATAAAAAAATATTATATATCATTTTCATTGGGGATATCCAAGAAATATATTGTGAAAAAAGTTCTATACTGAGTGATAGTTGATGAAATCATTAAGTTTTTCATCATCTATGCCAATGTTATCCACTATAGAACTCCCCTAAAATATATATAGTTGTGTGGAAAACCATAATAGTTTTCCATAATAGGGATAAATTTTGGATTATTAGGTTTGTACATTAAATTTGATAATTAATTAATTTGTTCATTCATTCATTTATTCAATATAATTTTCTCTAGCGAAAAAATGTTAAACAAAACACTCAATGTGCATAAAAATTATGTTGTGCCTAGGGTAATACTCATGTTATAGATTTAATGGTTTTCATGGAATATTAATTTCAGATGCCTTTATATATATATTTCATTATTTCTAAAAAATACATACTCATGATAATATTAAAATAAATATTTTTAAAACATCAACACTGAGGCTCTACAGGCAATGAGATCCCATGCTGACTCCATGAATGACATTGAAAATATTATTTAAAATATTCCAAAGTGTTACATGGGAAAAACATTACATTCGACCCACTTTAATCCATTTCATATCAAAATTAAATATCCAACATAGAATTATTGAGGTACTAAGCTCACATTTGATTCACCCGCTCTTAGGTATCTCTTGAGGATTCCATTGTTTCCATAAAAAATTCTCAAAATGAGTCACTTTTCCATGATGGATTTTCTCTTTACAATCCACAATGGTCAACAGGAAAACCAAAAAGGTACATCCATCCTCAATGTCCATCTCACCCGAATAGATAGTGTGTTGTATGTCATGTATATAACTCATTCTCTATGAAACATTGAATACATCATTCACCAAATATAACCGTGGTGGAAAGGGTAAGTGGAATTCCTTATCAGTAACCTATATTGTAAAAAAATAGATCCAATGAATCTCATAAATAGAATTCTCCCTCCACCAAATCTATGAAAACTTCATAGAGGTGATACCTTCAAGGACACATAGTCTCCCTATTTGAACACCAAAGGCCTCCTTTATCCGACCAAAAATAAATTCTGATTGATCTAGGTAGTCCTCATCCATCATTGTATAATGTTCACCATATCAATTTTCTCTCGCACCAACTCAATTACTATAAGCACTATCTCCTCTAACATTATCAAATGAAGAGATGACATTCATGATATATTAAACAAGTCCATTAATGGTTCCATACTAATGGTGGTGTGGTAAATTATTTTATATGAAAACTACACTAATGTTAGACGATCCTCCTTGCTGTATCCAAAATCTAACATGCAATCCCAAAGCATATCATCTGAAAAATGAATTTTTTCCCTATATGATCATATATCTAGTGGTGGAGCATCATACTCAACCAAAAATAAGTCCCTAAAGTTCCATGTAATCCTATCTATATTCATGATGGGAAGTGATCATCTTAGTATGAAATGAATATCAAGTTAACTCTCTAAAGTTCGACTATCTCCCACATGTACAATCATTCCAAACTCGATACTGAACCCCACTCATGAATTTTTAGGGAGTGAGTTGACTAGGTGAGTTGGTCTATGATCCCATCATAGTGTCATGGCATCTATCTGATTGAATAAGTACTATTATGAAATATATGAAAATACTATCCCACTTCCACTCTAGTGCCTCAAGGGGTGGAGCTAACCATTTTGAAACTCAGTGCTCAGCCTTCAGCTATTGGTTATTGAGTCATGAAGATATAAACTATGTGATACATCTCCTCATCTCTAGCCATCAAAACTAATATCATTGGTCATGAGACATCTTTTCCACTCCTTGATACACCATTAATGGGGATGTATGAAACTCCCACTACACATCCTCTCACCATATTATTGATATCATTTTCCATTGTTGGAAATGAATTATATACTCCCCAACTTTATAAAATCCAACATAAGCATGTCATGTAGAAATTTGATCAATAAATTCATCGGAATATATATTCTTAAGTTTTGACTCCAAAACACACTAAAGAATCAGAGAGGTATTAAACATCAAGTTTAGGTTCTTTTAACCATCATCATTCATTATGGATAATTACAATAAGTCCAACTACATTGACTCCTTACTCAAAAACTATGAATGGAATCTTCTAATAATAGGGCCTACCACCATGTTCCCATTCTCAGTAGTATAAACTATTTAAAACATATAATACTATAGTAAATGAATCAATCACCTATTTCATAGGTTAAAAGATTTCTATGAAAATATATATATGAGACTCTTATGGTCAAAATAGATTATGAATCTCACTCCAATAAGATAGTGCTTCCAATAATTCAATGATAACACCAGTAAATGCATCTCTATGTTATGGGTCATGTCGATATTCTAATTTGATATCATCTTTCCAGATGCATAAGAAATCATTGTCATCCTCAATATTGGAACACATAAAACCCCAAAATTATATGCATTACATAACATCTTAAGTTCAACACTCTCCCCAAGAATTTGTATGATGGATCACTTATCAATCTCTAGTGCAACTCATAAAAATACTACTGACACTTCTCCATCCGAATGAATGTTTTCCTCTTATAGTTAAAAGAATTCAAAGGCACTATGATACTTTAAAAACTAGGCCGAAATATTTGATAACCACCTACAAACCCAAGGAAGCCTCACACTCTAGTTTCATTATTGGGTGGTTCCCAAGATAGAACTACTTCATCTTAGTGGGATCTACTACAACTCCCCCATTTTTTGTCTTTGTAAGTGGAACTATCAAATATTTAACTAACACTTCAAGAGAATCCCATAAATCTACTACCCTCAGAGCATGTATGTAACCATCCTTAAATGTCTTGTGTGATCCTCCTATGATGCTGGTCACACAAGGATTCCATCGATGAAGACTACCATGATCTATTCTAATAAGGGTTGAAAGATCCATTTAATGAGTCCCATGAATATTTTTGGGGAATTCATCATGCATAAGTGCATCACCATGAACTCATAGTGACCAAAGAGACACCAGATTATCATATTAGATATATCATTCCCTCTAACCAAGAGAATTTGATCTTCCAGGTAGTATATAGGTATAGGTATATAGAAATGTTTTCTATCAATGGAGAGGAAATCCCAACACATCATTGGGATAGGCATCTTCAAACTCCTCTACCAATATAGGAAACTAGAAAATCATAACATCTAATTATCTTTGGGTCAAACTATCCAAAATATGAGGAATTAGTTATATCCTTCTACATAAGATCGCATCCAACTATACCTAGGATTCCTTCTATCCGGTGAAGGAAAATATATTCCCATAAAATTGGATTTGTCACATACTCTATCTAAAATAGTCAATCTACACACAAACCATGTAGATTCATCCCATACCATAAATGATATCATAAGGCCTCATTGGGACTATGAAGAGATAACGTACAAATCTCTTTCATCCAAGTGTAAGTTCACACTATTAGTGGAATTTTGTGATCACTGAATCATAACTAGTAGGAGTCTATAAATTCAATGGTTGAGCTAAAGGATCCATTGAGATATCCATATATAAATTAAGGGATGTGATAAGGAAAGAGTATATTGTACCAGTTTCTATCAAAATTGACTCTAATGTATGTAAGATATTTATTGAACATTAGATCATCCCCAGGTCCCCAGGTTATAAGACTCCACTATGTGTTGTTTTCCACAACCCATACCACTATCTCCCTTATCCTGAATGTTTCCACAGAGAGGTGGTATTGGTGGTAACATTACATAATGTCATCCACAACCCACTACCATATCAACTCCTCCTTCAGGTCTTTCACTATACAAATCTTCTTTCTCAATCTATTTATTCTTACCTGGCGGTCCATTGACCATCATCATTGTTTTTTCACAGAGGACCAGACAATCTTAGATGATATAACCATGCCCATAATTAGAGAAACAACACTTATACCTTGGATAATTAGAACCCCTGTAACATCCATGTGTGTTTGACCCACTATCCAAATATTGCCACTAAGTATGTCTCATGTAAACAGACCCTTGAGTATGACATAAACTACTGGCTGCTAAGATAATAACACTAGGGTTCCCACTACTAGAACCAATTATCAGTTACTTCTCATCTAGAAATATATCCATGATAAAGGAACACATCAAAACTATAATGAAAGAAGTGATATAGAGATATTCAACTCCTCTATACACATATCAGTGAAATATATGCTAAAAATTACATGATTGAAATTACCTATTATAAACCATGTTCATGGAGTACATTGAGAGGTTAGTAAACATTAACATGTATTATGTACCTGACATGCATCCCTTCAGGATCTTGAGAATCACTTAGATACAAACAACCCGAAATTCCAGAAGATAAAATTCCTCTATCAATAAGACCTTGAAATAATTTCACAAGATATTCCCCCCATTATTCATCTACCTCATCAATATTTACCATCATGTAGTTGTTCCATGGATAGGGATCACTTCTAAGACAACCATTTGATATATAGAGGTCCTAAAAAGGTGTAAAAATCGCCAAAATGTCTCGGTCTTGTCCTCCTAATCATAGGGTTTTGTATCACCCCAAAATCATAGAATTATCTTCCCATAGAACTTAGGAAGTGTTCTAATCACGCACACAGTATCTCTCGGTGTCAATGATAATATAAAATACACAGTGGGTGGAGGTAAGATTAAAAACTCATCCAAAGAGACCACCTTCTACACACATCCCTAGACTGAAACTAATCACTAATAAGATCAACTTTTTATCCTATTATGGAATCCTAGCTAGACATATTTGAGGAATTATCTTGTAGTAGTAAATAAACACAACAATCAAAGATCATATCTAGGGAGATAACTCAAGAAGAACATGGAATCCACAACCCTTTCCTATATAATGAATGTACCATGTTTTTCCCTATACACATTGACTACATGTATCGAGTCAATAAGTTGATTATTAGTTTCATATTAAATGGATATATAATTATTCATATTATTGTTGGGTTCTTACAGTGACCCGCATTTTTTTTATTGCAATTACATTATTTTAAAGATAAACAACAAAAAATAATTACACAACCAGCATCCAAATGTTTTGTGTTTTGGGAAAATTAATAACATACCTAAATTTTATATAATAAAACATAAACATTTATTTAGTTCCTTGTTATATAGATTCATATTGGCCCTCATGTTCTCTTTAGTACAAGTATTCGCCTCAGTATATACATCAAAAAAAGGGGTGAGCTAAAAGACCATTTAGAGGATGAATATGAGACATGAAACATGCGTGAGCATAATAATAATCATCATAATATAAGATAAGGGTCATAATCTAAATGATAAGAGTAAACATTACATAAAGTCATGGAATGTGTTAATGCATAAAAATGAAACATCATGTCTTAGTGGTCAAATACCACACATAGATGTGAAGAAAGATAGAATCAGGTTCAAATTTATTTCACTTTATCTCATGATATTCATCACATTGCCCAATTCATTAGAGATAAATAACATTTTGGACACACTCATCACATCATTACATTAATATGTGTTATATAATTTCTAGTGCACATATCACGTCATAAAAGTTATAGTATCATGCATGCCACATAATATATATATAAATCGTATAAATTAAGTTTACCATGGAAAAGAATGGGTTTAATTTCATAAATAATATATTCATAAACTTTGGAGCTTCCCAAAAAGGGAACAAGATGCTTGGAATCAATCTTTATTGAGGAAGAAACAATCTAATGAGAAGTAAAATACTTGTTTTTATGAATGAATATTTCTTTTTGTAAAATATTTTCATTTTTTAAGAAAACAGGTTGGAAACATGTATATAATAAAAAAGAAAAGGGTTGTAAAAAATTAATTTATATTTATAGAAAATAGAGGGAGATCGGTATAGAAAATGGATTGAAATAGAGAAACCCCAAAGAAAGGGAGTAGTGTTCGAGAATCACCTTATCTTATATCAGAGTGATTTTTTCATTTTAATATCTAGTACAATCAAATTAATTTCATTACTATTAAAATAAATAACCTTTTATACCTGAATTTTATTAATTATAGTTTTATTAATATCATTTATGGGATTTTAATGATTTATAGAGTTCAATTTCATGGTTTGGGAATGTTATTTTTCTTGGTTTTCATGATCAGTTCTCTTGAATATAAGTATGAAAGTTTATGTTAAATGGAAATCAGTATATAAACATGAAACTATATGTTATTAATGATAATTTAGAAGTTTAATAAGTATTATATGTCAATTGTTTTATCTGTTATAAGGATGAATCATTAGATAAATAGTTAATGAAAATGATTTAATTTATTTGGAGGATTTTACGACCATCATGAACTCATGTCATTTTATTTAATATCATGTCTATAAAATTAAATTACATTTAAACGAAATTAAAAGGAAAAGGAAAGAGGGTTTTACCAGTTGAATTTCTCCTCCTTGAAAACCACAATTGAGAAATCAGTTTTTTATTTTAATGAGAAAAATAGATATTAGAAGTGGGGTAGGGGATTGGGAAGAGTATTAGTTAGAACTTTGGAAAGTCTCAAAACATGTAAGGTGTGAGTAGAGTAGGTGGTGAGGGTTGTATTTATAGAGGTGGAGAGTGGTGTTGTCTCATTATTTTATTCTTAGTTTGTTATTTCAGATCAATAATATGAATAGTTTGATCCTTATCACTAATTATATTAGAATAATGAAGGATAGTTCAGAATTTGGGTCTTACATCATCCTTACATCAACAATGAATCAAAAATTGATGCATTTATATTTTATCATAAAATATCATATTTTATTATTCACAAAAAATTCAAGTATTTTTTAAAAAAATCCATAATATTCCCCAAAAACATTTTTTTGATAAGTGTATTTAAAAAAATTACTCAATTTTATTAAAATAATTTTCTAAATAATATAAATTTATTTTTTAATTAAAATCAACATTTAATTGGAAAATACCAGTTTTGAAAGTATAATCAATTTTATAAACCTTTTAAAAAATAACCAAGGTCTCATAAAATTATACTATAATCATAATACAAAAAAATGTTAATTTAAGAATCTATTTTATGGAAAATAAATAAATTTATTTAATTATATTAATTTTTAAATTTATTAATAATCAGTTACTTTTTATAAAAAATACCAACACTTCATCAATAATTTTTTAAATATTTTTTTACTTATACTTTGATATATTTATATCATGTTATAATTTATAAGATGCATAAATTTTATATATACTTTCATAGATAAGTTTACTATTCTTTTGTCTATTTTACTATTCTTATGTCCAGTTTACTATTCCAAATTGTCACTATACTATTCCAAAGTTCATGTTACTATTTAATTGGGATTGGTTCCTAAATTTCTAGAAATAAAACTAATTTCATTATTTCTTAATTTAAAAAGTTTTTACTATGTCCTCTATGTTATTTTATTTGATTTCTACAATATTACATAATTATAAGAAAGTAATTTCCATTTATAAAATTTTGGGTCATTGCATTCTTCCCCCATATCAAATTTCACCCATGAAATTTCATTTTTCATTGTATGGTGAAAAACATTTAGGGTGCTTATCCATCATCACTTACTTTGGTTCCCATGTTGCCTCTTTGTACTTATGGTTCCACCATAGTACATTGAAAGGTGAGTATTCGTATTTCATGGAACTTTATCTCTGCAGCCCAAGATCTTTATTGGATTCCCCTTATAAGAGAGATCATTTTCCAATTGTACCACCTTTGGATAGATTAAATTTAAGGTATCTGTTATGTACATTATCAAGAGGGGTAAATAGAATACATCATGTACTTGATACATAGTTGGTGAAAGTTCTAGTTGGTTGGCAACAACTCAAACTCAATCAAGAATCTTGAAGGGGTCAATGTACTTCGGACTCAACATTCCATTCTTCCGAAATATCATGATACTCTTCCATAGAGATATGTGGAGGAATACCATGTCTCCCACCTTAAACTCTAAGTCTCATTGATGACTGTCTGGATAGCTATCTTGTTGACATTGGGATTATTTGATGTGAGGAATAATGGTTTTCACATTTCCAACAATTTCTTTGACCATTTCAGGTCCTAGCAGTATACATTCACTAGCTTCATCCCAAAATTCCAGTTTTATATGCCATTTCCCATAAAGGGCTTTAAATGGAACTATTTGGGTGATTGAGTGGAAATTGTTGTTTTAAGAGAACTCAACCAGAGGAATATGTTCATCCTATCCTCCTTTGAAGTTCAAACGGAATTCCCTAAACCTATCTTCAAGTGTATGAATAATTCATTCATATTGGACATATATAAAAGGATGATAAGTTGTACTTAATTTTATATCACTGTTTATAGCTTATTATATACTTTTCTATAATATATAGGTGAATCTCATATCTCGATCGGATATAATTTATAATGGTACTCGATGTAGCCTTATCAATTATCTAATTTATATCTATGAAATTTGATCAAGTAATAAGTCTTCCCAAATTGTGATAAAGTAAAATTTCATTATAAGACAATCCACAACAGCTCAAGTATTATTGTTTCCTTTGGATGTCTTCAGAAGTTCAATGTCGAATTTCCTGATGATGTTTTCCCATTTCCATGCTGACATGGGAAATGGTTTCATCAACCCCTTGGACTTTTTTCTATTACCCATCACTTGCAAACATACCAATAAATTTATTCATATTCAATTATTTCTATATTCATATTCTCACAAAAATAGTTCTCTTGTAGATCTCAATACATCATTGTTGTCCATTGGTGAATAGAGAAGGTTGATTTATTTATCTTACTAAGATGCAACTTCTTTTTCTCTATATTAGATGGTAAAAATAATCATGAACCAAATATTAAAATTCATTTCTCAACAATTTTAAAATATGAGGATTTCCCCTTTCTAATATATTCCACCTTCCACTGAATTTCAACATAATTTCATTAATAATTCTTTATATTATCCATGAGGTATGGTTGAGCAGTAATTTTAAAAAAATCATGATATTCCATCCATAATTTTTCCCAAGTCCATATTTTGAAAATATAATAAGATTATATCCTTCTTAATTCATATCATTTAAAATGTTGTAGGATCTATTATACTTATATTATCTTCAATTTTATTCACTTTTCAAGGATGGTAGTGGATTGAGTAGTTATAATCCTTGATGATAAAAACCCATCTTCCCTAGTGTATATTAAGATCCTTATATGTGGATATATATTTGAGGATATTATGATCAGTATATATTTCAAAATTTTTATCATAGAGATAATTCCTTTAGATGTTCAATTCAAGAATCATAGTTTCCAACACCATATCATGCATAGTATTTTTTTCCACAAGAATTTTCATCTTCTTTGAGGTGTAAGATATCACTTTATCATTTCTCACCAGTGCATAACCTAATCCCTTCTTTGAAGAATCTAAATGTAATACAAATAGTTATCACTTGTTTTAAGTGTGAGTACTAGAGCGGTGATAATCCTATTTTTTAACTCTATCAAGATGTATTTAAATTCACTGGTCCATACAAACTATTATCCCTTCCAATTAATCATGGTTAGTGGGATAGACAATTGTGAGAAGTTATTCATAAATCATCACTAATACAAATGTAGACTAAGGAATCTATGGATATCGATTACATATTTCTCCATGGTCTACTCTTCTATTTCATTTTTCTTATAAGGGTCCATATATATTCCTTTAATGATGATAAAATGCCAAAATAATGATACTTATTCAATAAAGAAATCAAATTTAATGTACTTTACAAAACGTTTCTCCCTTCATAGTGTCATTATCATGGTCTTCAAATACTCCTCATGTTCCACCTTTCTATTGGAGTATATTAGAATACCATTGATAAAAGATACCACAAATTTTTCAAGGTAATTTCAAATGAATATATTAATTATTTCCATGAATATTTATGGAGAGTTATTGTGTTTTGAAGGCATTACAATGAACTCATAGTGTTCATACATCATTCTAAAGGAAGTATTAAAAATATCTTCCTTTTGTACCTTTAATTGGTGATATCCAAACTGAATGTCCGACTTAGAGAAATACTTCCCCCCAAGTAGTTGATAAAAAAATCATCTATCTATGTAAGGGTATATTTTTTCATTATCATGATTTTAATCAGCTCACAATAATCAATGAAAAGTTACATTGATCCATCCTTCTTCTTGATGAAGAGGATTGTTGTTCCCCATGGTGAGGCTCTCGGTTATATAAAACCCTTGTCTAGATTATCTTTTAATTGATTCTTTAGTTTCCCCATTGTAGTAGTTTCCATTCTATAAGCTTCCCTTGATGTAGGTAGAGATCCAATAATATGTTCAACTGAGAACTCAACCTCTGGGTTATGAGGAAGACCATGACATTATTCATGAAACAAATAAATATTTTCCTTCACAATGGAAATGTACTTGATCATGATTCTCCTCTTAATATCAATCATTTTTTCCAAATATTCTTGCTCATAAGACAACAATATCCACACTTGATATACTGAATCTGAAGAAGATTAATCCTCCTCCTTACACATGAATAAAATCGTGGGATGCTTCAGGGTCTGAAAATTGATGTCCCTTTCTTAATATTTGATGTTGGATTTCTATAAATATAGCCAATTTATGCCCAAAATATAATCAAACTCCACCAAATGAAGTAAGATAATATTTCCTCATAGTTTCTGCCCATAAACATTAACAAGGGATAAGTTATCAGTACTGAAAAAATAATATTTAAGGTCAGTTATTTTTATTTTTGACATCGGTTTTTAATCTATGTTTATAAAGGAGACAAAAAAAGGTTATTTTTTCCATTGGTTTTAGAAAAAATTATCCTGGAAATCATTTTTGTTTAGGGTTATAGCATTGGTTTTCCAAAAATGGATGTTGAAAAAAAATTATTTATAAAAAAAATAGACAGAAAAAGGTAAAATATTAAATTGAAAATATCACACATACAAAATAAAAAAACCCCTATAAAAATCACAATATAAAACAATCAAACAGTATTTTCCTAAATATCCCGAAGACCTTCTTTTTTTATTGATTTTTGATAACCACCTTTCAAGGGATGAGGGGGAACCCATACAAGACACGTAGGCCTAAATATTATATTACCTAGGGGTCTTAAGAAATATAACATCTATAACTACATGGAAATTCTCCCCCAGCATCTTCATTATGATTTTATCTCTCCACCTTCGCATGGACAGTTCGGTTATGCTTCTCGTGCAAGCACAGGGTGGTCCCAATGGCAAGTGACATACCCTCAACTTCTAACAAATCCTCTAAATCTTCTAATCTGGTGAATGATCCTTCTTTGAATCCACATCTGGATTCTACTATTTATGTAGTCTTTCTGTTTGTTAAGCCCAATTTCATGTGGCCCGAAGGCCTTGAGGTGGTCTGAAGGCCTTGAGGTGGTCTGAAAGCCATGAGGTGGCCCGAAGGCCTTGAGGTGTCTCGAAGGCCATAAGGTGGCATGAAAGCCTTACTAGCCCAATGTCCATGGGTATCCCAAAGGCCTTGAAGGACTCGAGGCCCAAACCGGTGGCCCAAAAGCCCAAACAGATGAATAGTTCTGTATTTTATAGTACTAAATAGTGTCTCATACAATACTACTATAGTAATACTACAATAACCCGGAAATTATGTCTCCATCCAATTATGAACTCAGATCTCTTGGATGCATTTTTCTAGTCCTCGCCAACAAGGTTGAGGCTCTTGTACCAATCAAACAGTATTTATCAAGGACTAAAAATCTGTAACTTACATGCTTTTATATAGTTAATCAAAAAATTATCTACACATTTTTATTATAAATTAAAATTAAAATACATATACCTAAAATTTAAAACATTCCCTTTATTGTTTATTGTTGAAGCATTCATATGATTATCAGTATGTTCAAACACCTATTATATTAAAAGAGTTAGTTTTTTGATCCCATAAGTAATATTATTCATAAATATTATAATATACATACCTCAAATCCTAATAAAACTTAAAAAATATTTCACAAAAATAGATTGAATATGGGTAAGATCTGATTGAGAACAATACAGGGAATAATTTATTTCCTACAATAACATTGAATGAAATGAGATAAAAAATATAATATAATGGAAAAAATAAAAAATGTTAATGCAACTAACCTTAACAAATTCAGTAGTTTCCCCAGTTGTGATTATCTCATAAAATAATCATAGAATATAATAAACACATTCAACATCTCTTTTTTTATTATGAACCTATAGTTATAAAACATTAAGATGATAATAAAAAACAACATAATATAAAAAAATCAGAATAAAATATAATATAATAACTAATTACATTTACTTTTACATATTTGATTTTATTTGGTGTCTTTATCAACATGTATTCTTTGTTAAACTTTTTCCATGAACTTCATTTTCATATTTATGATCTTATAATACATTTCTAAACAATGTGAATTAAACATAATGATCTTATAAATAACTAAAAAAAATTCATGTCTAATAATGTGGAAAATATTTTATGAACATTCGCAAATAAAGAGAAATTCCAATTTATGGTGCATTCACATGGGCACAAAACACCTAATATCCAATGACCCCAACAAAACAATTTCATAATTAATGACATTATAATGATCATTAGTTCATAATTATGTTTCTTTTCTAACTTTTCAAGAAATTTCAAAAACAAACTCTCAATCTTTGTATGTGATAATCTATCACTTATAAATGGAAATCTATCATTATTCTTCACATGTTTCACTTTCATGGAAATTAATTTTAGATCCATAAAACCGTAAATTCATGTACTTTAATTTTGTAGAATAAGAATTTGTAGATTCAAAATTTAAAAAGAAAATATATTTAGTCAATTTAAAACTATCTTTTATTAAATAAATACAAATACAAATGTCAATTTACTTACATGGAAAACAATGTCACCACATTCTGGTCGAGCTCTTCAAAATCAACTAAATGTATGATATCTTCTTTTAGTAATCTCAATAGATATTATCTTCTGCATATATCGGATTTCATCATAAACCCATAGATATAATAAAATGAAGAATAAGCCTAAGATAATATTTTTATCCCATAAGAAATATCTAAATTATCTACAGTAGGATGTTCCTGAACATTTTGTTTAATTTGTGTAGATTATTTTTCTTTCAGATAATTCTATATAAGTTAAATGTTAGAAAAAAATCTAAGTAATTTTTATTCATTTATAATTAATATTTAAAAAAATCATACCTCATATGAAATATAACAAAGAAGACCTATTGGAAAAAGTAAAAAAATGACCAATACAATCCCCATCTCTGGTAATCTCATCATTAGGAAATGGTAGTAGAGCATTAGGATCTATAATATCAAGTACTAAAACTCTATCCTAACCCATATTCATAGGATAGTGATGTATATAATCCCCAAATAATTTCCTGATTCCTAATGCAACAATATGTATATTAGGATCTATACCAAACAACTCATAGTATACGTTTTGGTCTAAGTGATGTGGGGGGATCAAAGTATGTAGATGGGGTAGGGTAGCCTGGGTGAGAAGGTAGGGAAGGAAGAAAATGAAAAAAATTATATTAGTGTTTATAATTTATAAAATAGAAAAATTGATGACAAATAAATAAAATGCTGATTGGTCCGAGCGAGGAGGTGCAGGTTCGAAGTAGGTAGATGGGGTAGGGTAGTCCGACTAAGCAGGCTGGGAAAGCTGAAAAGTAAAAAAATTATATTAGTGTTTATAATTTATAAAATAGAAAATTTGATGAAAAATAAATAATATACCTAGGAAGGATACTCATATGGTGTAGCATAGGAAGATTGGGTAGGGTTGTCCGGCTGATCTGGCTGGGAAGGCTAAAAAATATAAAAGTTATATTTATCTTTAAAATTTATAAAATAGAATGATTGATGACAAACAAAAAATATAAATGGGAAGGTTTCAAATACTGTGACTGTCTTTCCATGTGTTTTTACAAAGCCCTCTGCCCTACTGCTTAAATTTGATAACCCATAGACTATTTCATATCTTTTAGCTCATCTTTTAAGGATTATATTCCAAAGTCACTTGATTGCTTACTCTGACCAAAAACCTTTTGAATACTAACACCTTATTGATATCTTCTAACATGTCTAGGGTGTTTTTCCTTTCCCAAAGTAGTGGCTAGGATGTTCATTCTAATATTAGGGATAAAAGAGCTATGTGTCCCTTGTTCCTGAAGTTCATCCTGAAATGAAAACTGAAAAGTTATATTAGTGTTTAAAATTTATCAGATAAAAAAATTAATGACAAATAAATAGTATTTACTTATAATTTTATTAGCAACTTTCTTATATTCCTCTATATGATATTTTTCATTTTTCCTTCAAATTGCTTATTTCAATTTTTCATGGTGAGTAGTAGGAGATGGAGGACCATGTTTAACCTCTTCTGAACCACTACTAGATCGAGCTCTTAATGCATCAAATTTTTATTCAATAATTTTCTACTCCAAATATAGATACCCTCCATGTGCTAAAGTATGAGGGTATACATTTATCAAATGAATCTCTTGATGAGATCTTCTAGAGGATCATTATATATATATAAACAACTAAGTAATTGGAAAAATATATAATGAATTTTACAACATAAAATAATTATCATACCTAAAATTTTTCTTCATGATGACTGTCAAAAATTCTCTTTCGTATATCTTCAACTGTAAAATGATACTTGAGGCATGGGTTTTAAAACCTTCTCTTTCTAAGACCATAATTTTTTTCAGTTTTGTTTTAAAATCTCTCCATGGAACTTCCACTATAGAGAGATTTCTTTTCATAATTTTTCTGGTTTCCTCAAAATTTAATGTCATATATAATTGAATAAATTAAATATGACATTTAAAATATTTAATATAAAAATATGAGATAAAAGAAATAAATTAAGATATTTTACCATCAAGGCCTCCAAAAGATTTTGCTTCTCCATCCTATCCACGGTCTTCCAATCTGGATATAAAATACAAATCCTACAAGGGCTCTGCATTGATATATAACTAATAAACTAAACTGTATTTGGTCCATTTGCATTATTATTATCATCAAAATGGATGTGTAATCGGTTATCATAATGAGAATGTGATAGTCTTGGTAAACGTGTAATACCACGTTTACCAACTTGAGAACTAGATATTTTAGTAGTAATCGGAGAAGTCTCCACCACTCGGGACGCATCCATAGTCCTGCAAAAAAAAATTGTGCTGAAAATTAACATTTTATTAGAAAACACTTTTAAGGAAAAGTGAGAAACCACAAAAATTCAACCAGAAGGATAGACCTCATAAGAAATAACAAAATCATTGAAACAGAACTTAATACTATTAGATAGATCCTCCCTAAAAAATATATAGGAGAGAGTGTGCACCTGTGTATTTGGATCATTGTTGTTAATGACCTCAAAGCGGTCGGAAATCTTCTCCCAAGTTTTAATGTACTCTTCCTTACTTATCTTCCCTTTATTGAAACCCCTAATCAATATAATGTCTTTTTTTCAATCCAAGCAGCCTGCTCACCATTAGTAACCATGCGAATCACCCTTCCTATCATCTGGTCAGCCTCTTCTTGTGTAGCATTGATAGGGAGAACGTCCTCTACCATTTCTTCCTATGAGTGCATCAACAATCCCAGGGATTTCCCATTACTAAACTCATCCACACCAGTTTTGTCCGCACTGGTCTCACCAAAATCGAGCTTCACTGCTTCGGGGTTTCCATGGGTATTAAAACTATAAGTAGTCATGCACTGCAACTCCTTGGATTTAATTTTTTTACATAACCTGGTATCAATTGGTATTGGTAGGAACAAGAAATCCTTGCAACCTTTTATTTTATTCCCTTTAGTCAAGATGAAACTTCATGAGTCCCGGTTAGAGTTTTGTCAATTTTTCTTTCTACTTTGTACAAGCCTTTACTTTGCTTCCCTCCCGCATTGTCCTCGAAAAAATAGCAAGGGTATTCTTCATAAGACTATGTCCCACATATTTTCTTATCATCCATGTCATTTTCATGGTATTGAGCCAACCCTTAAATTACCAATCCATCAAATCAGTTACAGGTTTGGATGGCGTCGTGAGTCTGTTGTTGTCCTAGGATCTAGTGACCCACCATCTCGGTTGGAGTACCCTCCTTTGAGTCATTCTGAGTTAGTTCACACCCAATTGGAGTGCCTTATTTTGAGGATTCAATAACTTATTCACAACTACTTTCCTTCGCTACCTCCAAAGGAATTCCCTAATGTTTTGGAGCTATCTCCGGATGAGGTGGAGCCGCTCTGTTGATCAAGAATTCATCACCGTGAATCCCCTCGTCCTTCCCTATATCCAGCGGCTCCTACTCAGTCTTCTTGCAATCAACCAAATCTCTCTTCAGGTGGGGTGCATCACCTCCCACCTGAGACTATGGAACATTTTTACCTACATATTATTTTAATACTGAATATTTATAAAAAACAAAGAAAAAAATACAAAATTGAAAAATAGGTATTCATTTTTATGTTTCAAAAAAAGAAACAAAGTATAAATATTTACCAGAAAAATTAAGGAGACTAATTTAGTGTTTTTTTTCACATTCCTTTATCATGATCATTGAGTATTTCATTCACAATGTCTATCTTATAATCATTGTAATCATCAAAAAATTGTATAACAGATGAAGAAGGATCATGTAAATCAATAACATCATCAACATCATCCCCATAACCCAAATGGTTAGTTTTTCTTCAAAAAATGATTAACCACTAATCATTATATTGATAAATGAAATAAAATAATTGTTTTTCATCCGTCTTCTTGATAAATGGTTCCTCATTTTAATTAAATCATTTCAAATCAACCAGTTTACACCCATATTCATCATGTTTAACAACATTCTTACTATCAACCCAATTACACATAAACACGATGACTCTAAATTTAATATAATAAATTTACATATGTCTTCAAGAACTCCAAAATATAGTATAGATTCACAAATTGGGTTTTTAACTTTGGTTCTTGAAAAATGCACTATTTCTGTGAAAACAATCACACCACTATTCTAAACGGTACTCTTATCATCCATATTTTTTGTGTAAAATGTGTGACCATTGATATCAAAACTAGACAAAGTGATAAAATTAGAGATGGTCCCCCTACTAACTTATTCAATTTTTCTGATGCCAATATATCTATGGTGACATTCTCTTTAAACCATGAAACAAATGTCTTCTTTTGTTCAATCATCAAAAAAAATTCATTTGTTTTCTGATATTGTAACTTTAATTTTTTAATATGTGAGGATATATATGATTTACCCATATCTTTGTTGTTAAAAATAGATAAATAATCCTACATAACTTCGTCACGTGGATTGAACATTACCTCTAAGCCTTGAACCCCTCTACCATCACTATCAACTGTTATGTGTTGATTTATAGGGAGACCAATATGCTCCTCCTCATAAAAATAATAAGTACATAACTCAATTACCTCTTCCGATACTTATTTTTGAACAATATATTATTCTAGTCGATAAGTATTTTTAATATATCCCTTCCAAATTATCATATATGTTTTAAAAGGATATATCCATCATAAATAAAAAGGCCCACATATTCTTATCTCAAGCACCAAATGAATCAGCAGATGAACCATTATATCAAAAATTGTAGGTGGGAAATTCATTTATATTTGACAAAGAATAGGTGTTTCATAATTATCCAATACATCTAACAATTTTTTATCAATGAATATGATACAAATGGATTTGAAAAAATTACATAACCTGATGATAGTCATTCATAAAGTTATCAGTAATATAACATGCACTGCTACTAGTAGAAGTTGTTACACCAATACATGTAAGTCATGAGATTTAATACCTATTAATTTAATATCCTTCAATGACACAAAATAATTCATATTTGAATAAAAACCACTAGGTACTTTAATACCATGATGACACTGACCAAAATATATCTTTTCAATCTTTCATAATATGTGACAATCCGGAGGTAAATATGTTCCATTTGAATCTTTTGTCTTTTATTTTATGTCTAACAACGATCCAATCAAATTGTCACATATGTTTTTCTCAACATGAATAACATCAATGTTATGTTTTATCACTAAAAATCTTTAATAAGGTAATTCAAAAAATAGAATTTGTATTCCATATTTTTCTTTGAAGACCTGCACTTCATTTCTTTCCAAATGTCAAATCAATATTTTTCTTCCTATCATAATATTCTTCAACTGACAATGGCCAAGGGGGAAGGTTTTATTCTTTTAAACTGTTAAATTCTTTTTTCAATCTATGATAAGGGTGATAAATTCACAAAAATATTTTGTGTACCATGTACACAAACTTTCTTCCATTCTAGAATTGATAATATGAAGTCTATTCCTCAGAAATTAGATATTCTTTATGTCCCTTAACACTATATCTAGATAAATTTCCATATGCATAAAAATTGTTTATATTAAACATTATAATAGCACGCAATTGAAAATATGATTTCTTTCATTCAAGGAAAATGATAACACCTTCCACCCATTGAAATTTCAAATCATCAATCATTAATGAAAAATACACATCAATATCATTTCCTAGTTTTTTTGGTTCATAAATCATCAAGATCATCTTAACATATTTTTTCTTTATACATATATCTGGGGACAAGTTGTAAACTACCAGAAAAACAATCCATGAACTATATTGGTTATTGAGGCTCCAATATGGATTCATTCCATCAGTACACAATCCGATTCTGATATTTTTAACATTACTTCTAAAATAAAGAATTTTTTTATCAAAACTCTTCCACTGTGGGGTATTGGGAGGGTGACGTAAGTTACCATTAGAGATGTGCTCATATGAATACCATATTAACTTTTTTGGATCAATTAAAATTTGAAATAGACGCTTTAAATAGGGAATTATTGGAAGGTACAAAATTTATTTAACAGATGTTTTGATTCAAGTACCTTAGAATGAATCCCAGTTGAATTATCTGAATTGTATACAAAAAATATTGGATGATATCATTAGATAGTACAAATTTGATTCTTTGTGACCTTAGATGATAATACCAGAAAATGAATCTGAGTTAATTTTCCCATCTATATTATGAAATGATGTCTCACATGTAGGAAAACATGATAAATATTCATATTCATTCATATACAGTACACAAACATTGGGGAAATCATGTATCGTTAATACGCCAATCCTATTGGAAATAATATTTTATTCACCTCGTAATTATAATATGGAATCACATTGACTTTTGGAAGTAACTCTTTTAAAAGATAAAGTATGTTGGTAAAACTTTTATCACTCCACCCATTTTTTTCTTTTAAGTTAACTAATCTCAAAACTGCTGATAATATTGTATATTTATTGCAACTTGGGAATAATTGTTTCTTAGAATCACCATACAATCATTCAACAATTGCTGTTTTTTGTCAGTTTCAAAACCTGAATCATTAATTAATTCTTCAATACGATACTCTATCTTGTGATGAATAATGAGATGATCCTTAATTTCTCTTGAGTTTAAATTTATCATATTCAAACACTTTACACATGGATATAAAATCAAATCAATGCTTTGACGATGTATTTTAGAAAAATCCAAGAATTCATCAACTCCTTTTTCATATTCACTAGTGGATCTTCTTAAATGTTTCCAGTTACGCTCCATTCAAATATCTAATATCACAATATAATTGGTTAATATATTAAAACATATAATCATTTAAATAAATGTACATATTTACAGATAAAATGTAAATAAAAACACATTTCATAAAAACTATTGATAATCAGATAGAAAACATGAGATATGAAACACATTTACAAATAGTAACCCATTTATTTTCATATTAAATACATGCGTTATATTGATATTATAATTTAATTATAATATAAATATTCTAAAATTTATTAGTTCATTTTATATATTTGTTTCATTATTTAGATGTTTCATATATCAAAAGTATTGAAGATTTCACTAATTTAATGGGTGAAAAATTACCAATATGAAATAATAATCAGAGTAAATGTTCATATTATATGTGAAATAAATCATAATACTCACCAAATTATGACAGATGAAATTCAATACATAACTAAATTGGTATATCATATAACACATTTAATTCATTATTATTTGTTTTTAATTATATCTTGAAATTATTTTTATAATAAAGATAAATAAGAAAGATAACATTTGTACCAACTGAGGAAACACAATATAAAAATACTTTCATTTTTAAATCATTTTATATTAATATGGAATACATCTCATTGAAAAATACACCATTCAATCTATAGGTTTTCTATCATTGGATTCTAAATTATAAATTTACTTCAATTAGATAATTCTAGCATTCTATTTTACCCAATAGTGCATGGAAATTATATCAGGACATGAGATCACAAGTAAAAAATAAAATAAAACATGATGAATATATATGGATGAATGGAATACAATCATGTATTACTAATTAATCAACTAAATATTTAAATCACATAGGAACCATTAATAAATCAAATGGAATCATGCACACTGCAACAAGTATAGGTATACAAGCTAGAGAAGCACCAGCATAACAAATATACATGGAAAGCAACTACATAAGTAGGAAAATATCTAGAATAGAATATATTCAAAGCATGATAATTATATAATAGAATCATGATAAGAAAACAATCATGCTTCTCAAATTAAAAAAATGATAATATTATTATTTCTTATAAAAATCATATCATGGTACGTAAAAAACATTCTAATGAAACATATAAGGTATATCAGTAACTTTAAAATAGCATAGTAATGCAACCTACATGGAATGTCATATGCAGTATATGTTAATATATACCTTCTTATAATGATGCATGTAACTCTATATCCTTTATATACCAAGACAAGTGAAAATACTATAAATATCAAAAATCAGTAAAAATAACAATAAACTCACATCCATCAAGGTGAAGCCATAATAAATCATAAAAAAATTTAAATAAAGAACAATCACATCCCAGTACACCTAGGATTTTCACCGTATAATGGATAAACACATTTAGGGATAATTATTAACCATGTTCCAAAAAAATTATAATAATCTATAAACTAATAACTGAAGAAATTAAAAAACATGGTTAAATGATAACTAATTTATCTTTAAATTTTGAAAAAACATAAAAAATTCTAAGTTTAACATAAAAATAGATCCAAATCTGAACTTTTCTCCATAGAATGCCTTGTAAAATTAAACGCCAAAATATATATACAAAATATGATTGCAAAAATGAAAAAAAAAATTGAACAAACAACTACAATCAAACTATGGATGAATGTCGTCGAAAATATGCTTTGAAATATAAAATAATTTGTGGATGATATAAAAAGGGGAGATAATCAAGAACTCAGACCGTAGATCGTGAAAATGGAAGAAAATCGACAAGAATGGACCGTTCGAGATAACAAATATGCCTTTGATGTTGTCACATATTGAGAGGACCCACTAGAGTTTAGATTTTTAATATCCAAAAACATGATGGTTTCTTAATCTCGACTATTTCTAAAATACTTCTAGTATCAGTTTTGACAAAAACAGATGTCAAAGAGTCTGAAAAAACTTTACAGCATCAGTTTTTGGGAAAACCAACCCTGAAAAAGTTTTTATAATATATTGTGTCGGTTTTCTAAAAAAATCGATGCCATAAATAATTGTTTTTAATATATGGTATCATTTTTTATAAAAACTGATGCCGAAAGACCCCATGTTTGTGATTAATGGTGTCATTTTTTGTAAAACCTGATGCCAAAACATTATTTTAAACTATTTATTGCTATGGTTTTTTGAAAAAACGACACCATATATAATTACATTTGAGGTTTTCTTTGTCTACTTTACTAGACACTGACGCTAAAAACCACTCTTAAACATTGTTGGCATCATATTTTAGTAAAACCGACACAAAAAATGTCTTGCCTATATTATTGGCATCGGTATAGAAAACACTGACATCATTAATTCAATATTAAATTTGTTATTTTCACTAGTGAATATACATTAGAAGAAATAATTTCCTCATTTTCTACTCTCACAGATAAAGAGACCTCTATATTTATAAGTGGTGTTTGAATAGTTCTACAAAAAATGAAAGATCTGAAATAATGCATTGAAATATAATCAAATTGTACATTCTCTATAGTTGAATGAATAACCATTGTACATATCACCACATAATTTTTGGGATCCGCCTTAGTTTTTGTGATGGCATAATCCTTTTCTTTCTCCTTTGTATTTGGTGGATTATGGGGTTTATTACCATCGAGGACTCGGGGTTTAGTGCACTGGCTTTCATAGTTCCCTTGCTTCATACAGTTGAACCATTGAACCTTGGGTAGTTCTCTTCTTTCTTCCACCATATTGTCCATATTGAACATGTCTCATAGGCATTCATGAGCTTGGTGTCATTCTCTACCACAGTTATATAATTTCCCTATCCCTTGATTAAATTTTCAGGATGCTTCTTACCACATTTTTTGATATGTGGGTGGTTGAGTTTTCTTTCCACCTTTTTCATTAGATCTTACATCTTGAAACTCTTTATTTCATTTATTATTATCGTAGTTGTGGGATAATTCACCAAACTCTTTCTCCACATTGAGATCACATCAAAAAAATTCTTCATAACACCAAAAGTCTTGAATTTCAAGATTCTTTAGATGGTTAGATTTTAAACCACCAAATAATCTATCTATTTTTATATAATTATTGATAAAAAATTCTGAATCATACCTTGAATTCCTTAGGAAATTTAGTTTGTATTCCATGAAATATTATACATTATCTCCATTCATATATATGAATTATCTTCCCATATTTGTATGAATATTTGAGGGAAATACTTGTTAATAAGCATAATCTTATTGTACTCTCACTACATCACTTCAATTTCATCCTTTAGGTTGTGTTCTTAATCAACACCCACCATTGGTAAGCCTATCCATCTAGATGATAAAAATTTCAGAGTCACCTTCTCTATCACAAAATTGTAAAGAATCAAAAAAATATTATCCTTTGATTTGACCAACTGTTTCACAATATGTGGATCATAAAATCCACTAAATTTCAATGGTATTTTTTCATAAAAGAACTGATATCCAGTTTTTGCATCTTAAGTGAAGGGGGTGTTTCACATTATTCAAGTTATTTTTCATATCTAGATTCATATGGGTAATAATATCAAAGAAAATTTTAATTCTACCTCCCAAGGAATTGGGAATATCATTCTAGAAATCACTACATTGTCCGTTGTATGTTTTGTTTGTCTTGTTTCTCTTAGTTCCCCAATTTTTAAAAATATCAAATGTTAGAAAAAAAAATAAGTCAAATAGTCAAGAATAAATAATTTATTCAGTTGGGAAATTATGTCTAATGGAATATCTTTTGGGATATATATGTTTATAATTTTCTAAAAACAAAACATATTCGGTGATGACATATACTTAGTCTCATAATAAGGGTTTTCACTAAGCTTCTCTAACCTTAATTTTCAAATTAACAAAATTGTACTCTAATACCAACTATATCACCCCTGGTTTTTCTTACATTGATATTAAATAATTTTAAAGATAAAATACATAAAATAATTACACAACTATTATCCAAATGAATAGTGTCTTGGAAAATAAGGACCATACAAAACATTTACATAATAAAACATAGACATTTATTTACATCCTTCTTCTCTAGCTTCTTATTGTCCCTCATGTTCTCCTTATTACATGTATTTACCTAAGGACATACATCAAAATAAGGGTTGATCCAAAATACCATTAAGTGGATGAATAAGATACTTGAAACATGGGTGATCATAATAATCATCATCATAATATAAGGAAAGGATTATAATAATAATCATGATACAAAACATTAGGTAAAATCATGGAATGTGGAAAAGCATAAAAATGAATCACCATGTCTTAGTGGTCAAATACCAGACATAGTTGTGAAAAAATATAGCATAATTTTCACACATATTTTACTTTTAACTCATTATATTCATCTAATTACCCAATTCATTGGAGCTCTATATAATTCTGTATGTACCTATCACATTAAAACATTTACATGCTCTATATAATTCTGAGTGCACCGGTCACATCATTACATTTACATTATCATTCATGCAACATAAAACATATATCAATATTGGATATAAAGTTACCCACAGAATGGAATGGGTTATATTTCGTAAACCATTAATTTAAAAACTTTGGAACTCCAAAAAATGTTAATAAGATGCATGGTATCAGTCTTTATTTAAGAAGATACAATTTCATGAGAAGTAAAAGTTTTTTTTTTAGAAAGAATATTTCTTTTGGAAAAAGATTTGAATTTATTGTAAAACCAAATTGGATAAATTTGTATCCTAGATAATAAAAGGTATGAAAAAATTAAATAATATTTGGATAAAATATGAAGGAACATCCATATTTCAAATAGAGTGAAAGAGATAAAACCCAAAGAATGAGATTTGGTTTCAAGAATCCCCTTACCTTATGTATGAATACTTTCATCACTTTAATATATTTTACAATAAAATAAAATTAATTAATTGAAAAATTAAAAACATTTTTTACCTGAATTTAATTCATTATATTTATATTAATTCCATTTTTGGGGTTGTTGATGAGTTATAGAGTTTAATTACATCGTTCAGGAGTGTCAGTTTTCTTTATTTCTAAGATCGATTAGATTGTATGTGAGAATGAATTTTTAGGTAAAATGGTAATGATTCTACATAATTTAAATTATATGTTATTAATGAAAATAAATAAGTTTATTTGGTATTATATTTCTTTTGGTTATGTAGTATGAGGATGAATCATTAGATAAATATCTAATTAAAATGATTTAATTTATTTGGTAGATTTCATAACTATCACGAACTCATGTAATTTTATTTAATATAATGTTTAGATATTGATTATGGAATGTTTTATAATTTATAATATGTATAATAAAATATTATTTTACTATAATTATTTTTTTATAACCATTCTTGAAGGTGTTAGTGAAAAATGAAGATGCATCATCCACAATGGTATACACCATGGATTTTATTTTCTTTATTTGAATAAAAGGAAAATAGAAGAGAATAGAAGATTAATTATTCCATTAACATAATAAAATTACATTATATAAAAGATACTATAGTTATAATTCTTCTTGTATAGGTGAAGGTGAGGATAGAAAAATAATTGAAATAAAATTGAAAAGAAATAAATATTAAAATAAATATGGTTTTACCTCTTCAATTTATCCTCCTTGTGAAACTATTTCGAGAAAAGGGTTTGGGATTTTGATGAAACCAAGAGATAATAGAACTAGTTTAGGGGATTTGGAAGATTATTTTTGAAGAACATAGACCATATTCAAATCATATAAGATTTTAGTAGAAGAGGTGGTGAAGGGTGAAATTTATTGGGGAGGAGATGAGTGTTTTCTCATTATTTTATACATCAGTTAATTATTTTAGCTCCAGACAATGAAAAGTTTGAAAAATATAGATAATTATATTTAAATAATGAATTTTAGTTCTATATTTTGGTATTAAATTATCCTTACATCAACAATAACTCAAATATTCATGTATTTAGATGTTACCAAAAATTATTGAATCTTACTATTCACTAGAAATTCAAGTATTTTAGAAAAATCCCAAAATGTCACCATAACCATTTTTTTACATGTATGATTCATAAATTACCTCCATTTTATGTAAAAAAAATTAAAATATGAGAAAAAAAATTTTAAATTAAATTCATTCTTTACTTGAAAAATATTTGTTTTAAAATTATAAACAATTTTATAACACATTGAAAAATTAAGAAATGTATCATAAAATTATATTATAATAATATGAAAAAAAATGTTAATTTATGAATCTATTTTATAAAAAATATATATATAATAATTAAATTAATTATGTAATTATAAATAAAAATTTGTGTTGTATAAAAAAATACCAACACTTAATTACTAATTTTTAAAATATTTGTCTACTGATACAATTATAAAATAATATCATATTTTCATTTATAATATGCCTAAATTTTATTTACACATTAATATATGAGTTTACTATTGTATTTTTTGTTTTACTCTTCCTAATTGTCACAATACTATTTCAAAGTTTATGTTACTATTCCATCAGGATTGGTTCCTCAATTTCTAGAAATACCTATTATTTCATCCATTATTAATTTAAAAAGTTTCTACTATGTTCTCTAAGTGATTTTATGTGATTTATACTATATGAAATAATTATAAGAAGAAAATCGACTGATAATATTTCTGTTTGTTATAGTTCTCTAGACTAAAATACGAACACAAGACACTGTAAAACTACTACCCTAGTTCCAAAACAAATTCTCACTTGTCATGACCCCCTCCCCCAATAGTATAACCCTCCTGGGATGGAAATGGGAGAAGATAGATAGTGACCCTTGATTTCAACCTCTAGTAGGCCCAGAGTCGATGACTAGCACTAAGGCAAAAAACCACTCATATGGGATGAATTACCCTCTATAATAACACATATGAAAGAGAGAGATAAGATAAACACCAACCAACTCCTTCTCAAAATCTAATATAAAAGAAAACCCAAGTACACAAATGTAATTTCATTCAAAAATTACTAATACTATGAGGGAAAATAGAAAGTAACAAAAGAATGTGAAGATGACAGTGACCACGATGCCCAAACATCTCATATAAATCCCCCAATATATTAGTAACCAACTTAGTCTCAAACCCAGTCCAACTAACCTAAAAATAGTTTATATATATGTAAGGTGAGTATAATAGTAATATAATTAAGATCCTCTCCAAATCACCTCATATAAATGGTAAGGAAAACATATTGTAGCACAGTAAACTATAGGTAAAACTAACTCATCACCTAAATATGTATATTAAGTTCCTAGCCTCTCTATGGCTACTATCACCACGTATCGTATACAAGGAAATATAATAAAGAATATCGAGGGTACCCCACTACCACTTCCCAACATGTTTTTTCTACTTTTCCCTAACATTGTACATCTTGATAATCTCACTCCAAAAAGGCTAGCACGTAGACACCTGAGCGGTGCACCAAAACATTCACCTAGTGCAACACACCACCACATCCATGTGACCAAAAGTAAGCTGGTAGTTTCCAAGATCCACTATAACCTGCATAACATATATCATACATCAGTTATTATACCTCAAGAAATCATAGATCATACACTGAGTAAGGATCCTCAATCCATCACATCCTATAGGTGTTATGCCTATAGTAGACCTTATAAAACACTATCCAGATTACATGTGTGTGAAATAACTATAATCCATCATATCCCTCTACACACATATAAGGGGAAAACTAAAAATCGTGCATACCAGCATAAGTAACTTCCAAGATAATAGAGAACGTCCAAATGGGGTAGTCATCTATCCATCTTCCCATCAGGATGTTTGGGGAAACACCCCCACCCCTAGGGCTCAGAATACCCTGAGTGTCAGTTTCCCTAACCAACAGGGAGTAGTAGTATATAAAAACAAAGAATTTTCATGATATAATATAGCTCACAACCACACTATGGGCATAACCTAGTCTCAGACACAACTACAGATAACGTGTCTAGGAATCCTGACTGACACTACTAAGACCAGATATCCTATAAGAACAAAACTATTTAATGAGATACATTATGTTATTTTAGCCATTTATCATCAGTTACACATTCCATTAATTAATTCTCTGATAATTAATTAACCATTATCATTTTTCTCATTACAATATAGTATCATCACAACAAAGTTCCATTCCCTCAAGCATAAGAAAACCATACTCACAGCGTCTCAAAAAAACAACCTCAACATTGAATCCCATTAAGCTCAAGCCCCA
The DNA here is from genome assembly GCA_963277665.1 of Viscum album. Classification (NCBI taxonomy): domain Eukaryota; kingdom Viridiplantae; phylum Streptophyta; class Magnoliopsida; order Santalales; family Viscaceae; genus Viscum; species Viscum album. The sequence continues at coordinate 1,084,690,897 of OY728119.1, forward strand.
TTGGTTAAACATTTGGTCATTTATTAACATCATGACTTCCCATATTATTAGGTGTTGTTGGAAAACATTCTAAGATACCAAACATAACAGAAAAAATACAGTGAATAGATGAACTACCTATCAAGTATTTTCCACCTATATCAGGAGCGTAGACTTATCCAACCAATAGAAGCTAAACACAGAAAGCACATGGTATACCCAGTGAGCCTTCATCTCTCTTGTAAGGAGAGTTTCCCCAAACCATCTACCTCAAGTAGTCAGTAAAGGAATAATAATAAACAAAAACATGTATGTAACCTATGAAACTGATTCAAACAATCATCCGTCATTAATAATAACATGTTGGCCTAGATTCATACCATTCCATCATCTTTAGTGTCCTCCCTGACACCAAATGCATATCATTATGCATATCACCACTCATGGTGTCAACTGTTGTATCAACAACTGGGTATTCCAACCCCTCACACAGCAACAACCCTCCCGGATCAGCCATCATATGCTCACAAAACATTTGGGCCTCCCATCATTACATATAACAACATCCCACTAGGCTCATCCATCCAAGGCTCACAACACATCACAAGTAGTAGGAAACAATCATAGAAACCAGTCTCTTTTCCTCAAATAATGTCATCCAACCTTCACACACAATGATCTCTCATTACACCCAAGAACAAGAAACATGTCCATTACAAGAAAATGGAAAAGTCATGCCCTAAAAAAATTATTTTTTATCACACAACTGGTTCGTATTCTATCTTTAATTAATCAATTCATTATCATAGGTCCCAAATATGTTAAATCAAACAGACAAGCTATCAAAGCTATAAAATTTTTATTAAGTGTTAATTTAGCATTCCTTTAATTATTTTATCAATAATAATCAACATGATTCAAGTTTATTTACTATTTTAGTTAAACATGCATTCTTGAATCAATTTGGTTAACATAAAATTACAACAACAACAACCAAATTCATTAATCATGCCTCTTTAATTACTTTATCTAGTTAATTATATTAATTAATTTTGGATTTATTTTTATTTACAATTTTCATCCAGAATAAATTGATAAAAAAATAAAGGCATAGATATCACACTATCTAGGAAATCATTATGGAAATTGTTATCATGGTACAAAGTAGCAACATCACAATGCAATCAATACCATTTCATTAATCAAGATCAAATAATTATTAAATTAATTTCAATGCGTTCAGAGGGGATAAATCATGATAACTCTATGATTATATGTAATTAAATAAATATGTAATGAATTTCCTACCTCAAATGTTTGTCGACGGTCTTTTCATCGGAAAGGACGATGAAACGGATCTCTGATTACTCATCCCAAAACAATTGCATCCACTTGAGGATGGTTTAGAACAACTGAACTAGACAATAAACAAGAAACCCCTCATTAGAAAAATGGGATATCATTATCCATCGCATGGAAAGAATAATGATAGGAAAAATATATTAAACCAGAATACAATTCTATAAAGTGATGGAAAACACACCTTGGATCAGCCCGTGTCACCACAGATCAAAGATGAAAGCTATGAGTTTATCCTTGATGATGGAATCCCCAAAACGTTAAATAGGGGTCATCAGGTCGCTTGGACTTGAGATATAGGCACTTCATCTATTGGGTTTGATAACTCGAGGGGATGGAAATGTTTTAAAACATACAACATTAGGGAAATAAATAATGTGTAATCCCCTTTTACATATTTCAATCCCCATAATTCAGTTTTTTCCCCAAAACACATAACCTATTAACTTTATTTATTTATCAATCCATGATATTTAACCAGGAATGAAACCCTCTTTCACATCCTGAAACTTTTCATGATATGAAATCCTCTCTACTGCTATCTTTTAGAAACTAAACTACTCCAGTCTTTCTCCAAGACTCCTCTAGTCTCCTCAAGACTTAGAAACACTCAAATCATTTTTCCACGTGTATTTAGAACCATACAATATATACCCTTAAAAAAATTATCATCCTCAAGAATTTAAAACCATCCCACATTGGAATAGAAATAGTTCATCCGAACAGCCACCTTGTGAGATACATCTCAAATCTCTCACCACAACAGAAGCTTAACCACCACACTAGGGGAATAATGAAAAACCATGAAACAACCATAACTAGATCTTATATACTCTCTCGGGATAGATACCTATCAAAATATAGCAATCCACAGCAATAAAAAAAATAAAAGTCCATATCACAAATGAGAAAAGGTCTACAGACACAAAATAAGCATCATTATAAGAGAATAGATAAACACCAATAATCTTGGGGTAATAAGAGAATATATATGACTAATGTTCCTAAGTACTCTCCACAATGCCACAGTGCAACCACAAGACATGAACCAAGGGGATATAACACCTGTGGAACACCTTCCCCTTATGGTCCAAGATCTCTACAGGCCTCTCCAAAAAGGTTTCATCATTATAAATATTGATATTTCCCCAATAGATGATGTGAGATTATAGATAAATATAAAAAAGGAGATGTGACACATGAAAAATATCATTTATATGTCTTATATATGGGGGATGTGTTACCCTATACACCATCACTTCAGTACAATCCAATGCCATAAAAGGCCAAACAAATTGATGAGAAAGCCTACTCTCATGACCACACCATCACTATCTATGATTAGGAATCACCTTAAGAAACATAAGATCATAAATATTGATCTCCAAAGGCATCATCTTGTGATCAGAATATGATTTATTATGATCCTTACCTAATTTCATCCTCACATGAGTCACGTGAACTATCTCTATTTTATTCTGTACCAATTCCGACTTGATAATTGACCACTCTCCAAAATCCAGGACAAAGGGGTGCAACATGTCTTCATGAATCTGGATAGCCTGCTCTCTCTGACCAACCATATGTGGATGTAAAATAGTGATAAGGCATAACTAATAACCAAAATCATGATGGATACCTCTCCACACCCTAGAGGTAAAATGATGATTTTTATCAGAAATGATCATCCTTGGGACTTCATGGAGTCGCACAACATCCTAAAAATACTTCCATGACAAAACCTCCATTGATCTTCACTCCTTAGTCTCTATAAAGTGGGTTGATTTTGTCCAGTAATCCACTACCTCCCATATAGCGTCATTGACTCCATGATCTTCAGGAAAACCATTAAGAAATTCTATCTATAATTCCTCCAAATTCCAATAAGGAATGTCTAACAGTTGTAGAAAACTACTGGGAACATGGTGCTTAGCCTTCACTTTATAGAATACCAAACATCGCGACACATACCCTATAACTATATGCTTCAACTGACGCCACCAAAACTAAAATCACAAATCTCGGTACATACTTTCCATGAAAGGATATACTGCCAAAGGATATGTATGAAACTCTATGAGCACCATCCCATGCATCACCAAAGGAATGGAAATCCATCTATAAAACAATAGTCGATGTTGTTCATATTTAGATCAACCATCAAGGTCCTCACAACAACAAAAAACAGTCTCTCTATATATCCACCTCAAGGTACCCCAACTGGGACTCTTCCACCTATTACATAAAAGATCACTACACCATCACGAGAATAAGAAAATCTCTCCCCCTAACATCTCCCATATCTAGGTTCAATTATGAAATTTTTTCCATCAATATTTAAGAACCACCAGATTAACACACTATATCATTACATGACTACCTGCTCAACACATTGTCTACAACATTCTTCTTAACAAGTTTATATAAAATCTCTATGTCATAATATTTTAAAAATTCCATCCACTGACACTAAGTCACATTGGAAGAAACAATACATCAGACTCTTATGATTGGTGAAGACCAAAAAAATTATCAAATATGTGGTAAAGTCTCTAGAACATTAGGAAAAACACCACCACTACTAACTCGAGATTGTGGGTGTCATAGTTATGCTCATGGGGAGGTAACTACTAAGAACCATAAGAAATGACCACTCTATACTGCATTAGAACACAGCCCAACCCATGATGTGAAGGATCATAGAAAACCTCAAACTAAAATCCTTCTACTAGTAGATGAAGAACATGAGAATTGACCAACTTCCACATTAAATATATAAAATCTCTCTGACGTTTAAAAGTACACATGAAGACCTGATCCTTTATAGTCAATGTTGTCTGAGGAATTACAAACCAAGAGGAATAGGTTAAGAACCTCTTGTAATATCTTCCAATACTAAGGAAACTTTGAACCTATGAAAATGTCATGGGGGCAACCCAAGACATGACTACTTCTATCTTTGATGGATCCAAAGTCAATCCATATTGGGATAAAACATTCCCAAAGAAATGGATTTCTTGAGACCAAATTGTACACTTTGAAAACATCAAAAACAACTTATCACGGTGAAGAACTCACAAAATGGCATACATATTCTCTGAATGATCCTCCTCAGATTGATAGTAAACAAGGATTTCATTGATGAAACCCACCATGAACATATCCAATAACTCACGGAACACAATGTTCATTAACCCCATGAACCTAGCTGGAGCATTCATCATACCGATTGGAATCAAAAATAAATTTTAGTTCTGATGACAACAACGGAAAGTAGTATTCAGGATATCCCCATCATTTACATGCATATGAGGATATCTTGACTTCACATTGATCTCCAAGAAACAAATTTCACCCTTTAGTTGATCAAATAAATCATCAATTCATAGAAGATGGGAGAGGTTCTTCAATGAAACTTGGTTCAATCAATGATAATCGATAAACAACCAAAATCTGTTGTCAACCTTCTTTATGAACTAGAATTGTGTACCCCGCGGTGACACACTCTGCCGAATAAAACCACATGACAATAGACCATATATATCTATATACATATCTATCTCAACTTATATGGCTCAGTCCTATATGGATACATCGATATAGGAGACAGACATGACAGTAGTTTGATCCCAACTCAGTCTCTCATCTAGGGGATAATGCTATAAACTCTTATGGAAATACATTAGGGTACACTTATACGACCCTGGGTAATTCCAACAATTGAACCTCTGATTAACTCTACATCAGATCATTTATCAAGGATGATAAGGGTGAAATTATCCTCTAACCCATCTGAGGGTCTCGCTCACCAACAAACATGGTTGTCTCTCCCTCAGCATTGAATAAGAGAACCAACCTCTTGAAGAAATCCATGAAAACCATCATTTAATACAACTAATCCACACTAAGGATTATTTCTAATGATTTTACCCATAAACATAGTAAATCTACCCAAGAGTGGTGCTTCCCCAAAACTAGATCATAATTTATACATACTTCGAACAAATCGGCTTGAACTCCAACTGGTAGAGTCAACACCAAGGGCACTAAAATGATTTATAACTCAAGTCCCAAAGCATGTATAAGGTAAGGTGATATGAATGATTACGTCACTCCTAGATCAAACAAGGAAAGAACCCAAGTATAAAACAAGAAAATGTTACCTCAAACAATGTCTAGCACACCTCACATTGGCAATGTTAAAGCATAAATCAGACCATAACCTTATCCACGACCTCTTTAGACCACCTTAAGGCCACCTATAAGGATTAGATCCACTCTCTAAGGATATGGACAATCACGGGGATATCCTCTACCTACCCCAACTACTCTCTATAGATCCAAAATTAAAGCAAACTGCTGCTACTTCCTTGGCATGAACTGCCGTAAAGGAGGAACCTGAAGTGGAACAACTTGTGCACACTAACTACATGGAATGTTCAAGAACTCTTACCATTGATGAGATTGACCTCAAAAAGAAAATGTGTGTCTAGTCCATTGTCATAGTCCAGATAGTTTTCATGCCAAATAAACTAGACATTGAGGGATGGGACCTACCCCCTGATTATTGAACACTCTTCTGTCCTAAAACCTAGGAACCCCAGACCAGAGACTTGATTCTTGAGGAATCATGAAGACTCCCCTATACTGATGATATTATTCTATATATAATCCTCTCAATGACTTATTCTCTAACCAAATCCATGAGATATATCTCTATCACAAATGGGATGACATGTCGTTGGATCTCTTGAATAAAAGACTCCTCAAAATGCCTCTCCCTGGACACCTCATCTAGAAACTGCTGTGAAGAATATCCCAAAATATTCCTGAAATTGATCCAAAATTCTTACACACTAAATCTCACCTAATTAAGGGTAAGAGTCTCTTGGATACTAGTCTCCCTTGTAGTTGATGATAGAAACTTGACTCTGAACTAGTCTTGTAACTCCTCCCACGAGACTAACAACTCCTTAGGAACTCTAAAGAACAAGAATTGTCACTTCCTCGCTACACCATGCAGCATCGTCACAAACAATGATATCGAGTTCTCATTCCAAGCATAGAACAAACTGAAGGATATCCTAACCTCCACCAAAAATTCTTATCTGAATATATCTGAAATGGATCCCTCATATCTCTGTAGAATCTAGTGTTGAAAATCTCAACGTTTCCTCCTACAATTTTTCATCTTCATGAACCTCCAATCTACAGTGATATGCTAGCACAACATTCTAAAAACATTCTCTGTGATCCTGATGAGGATGTTGACCTAGAGCCATGGATGAAAAATAATAAACAATTAGTTCTCTAAAACCTATAATATATAAGACTTTAACATTAATTAATTGTTTTGTTTTATTCTTTTTAGGTTAACCTATCATAAGGTATACCCATTAAAACACATGTGAAAAGAAGAATGATGCATGATCATTACTAGGTCTCTACCCTAAAACCAGAATCAGCTAGTTTAGTAGAACTTGTAAGCTTAATAGTTCATGCATCAGTTCACAGGGGATCCTAAATACCTGTGTCTTAGCTGGTCTCCCATACTTATAGCACTTTCTAAACTGAGTTGAAAACAGTTCTCTACCAACACATGAAACCTCACCTATACCTAACTCCAAAATCCATCTTATACGTCTACCTGCCTCTGATGCCACTCTTTCAAAAAAACCCTCCCATGAATTTTAATGCTCCTGGGCCAGAAATGGGAGAACCTATGAGTCCAACCTATAGTAGGACCTAGGTAGGTGACTATCACCAAGGGTATAATAAACATGCAGATAGGAGGAATTACCCTCTAATAGAACACTTTTGAAAGAGAGAGATAAGATAGACACCAAACAAATCCTGATAAAACTCCAATATAAAATAAAACCCAAGTAAACAAATTTAATTACATGCAATAAATACTACAGTTGAAAGGGAAATCTTTAAATACCCAAATAATGTAAAGAGGGAAGCGACCATGAAGCCCAAACAATGACTATAATGTCCCCAAGCTAGTAATTACCTTCTTGATCTCCAAACATCTCCAAATAACCTGAAAAAATTATATATATATATATATATATATGGTGAGTATAATAGTTTACTCAATAGGATCCTCCCCGGAGCCTCTCGTGAAAAAAGGTAAAGAAGGCATGCTAAAGCATAGTGAATAATAAGTGAAACTAACTTTTCACTTAAACAGGTATATTAAGTTCCCAGCCACACCATGGACATTCTCACAAAGAATCACATACATGGATGTAAAATAAATAATATCAAGGGTACCCTACTACCACTTCCCCACTGGTTTGATGCTCTACCCCATCATTTCGTGTCCAAAGTATCTCTCTCCAAAAATTCTATCCCATGGACACCTAGGCAAAGCAATAAAACATACACCTCTTGCAACCCACCACCACATACATATTAACAAAATTAAATAGGTAGTTTATGGGATCCACTATAGCCCACATAAAATGTATCATACATTAGGTATTATACCTCAATCCATCACATCCCATACACTGAGAAAGGATCCCCAATCTATCATATCCTACACACTTATACCTAAAGTAGAACTTAAGAAACACTATCTAGATTACATGTGTGTTAAATAACCACAATCCCTCATAGACCTATGCACACATATATGGGGAAAACCAACCACTCTACATACCATCATAAGAAACTACCAAGAGAAGAGAGCAGGACTAAAGGTGTTAGTCATCCATCCATCCTCTTACTAGGATGATGGGGAAGACACCCCCCCCCCCCCCCTCAAAGATAGAATCCATCGGGTGTCAGTTTTCTTATCTGACATGGTGGAGTATCATATAAAAAAATGTACATGATATAATATATCCCAAAACCACACTATAGGAACAACCTAATCTATGATTCATTTCTATTTAACGTCTCTCGGACTCCTAAATTCCACAGATAAGACCAGATATGCTACAAGCTCATAATCATTTAAAGAGCTACATTATGTTATTGTATCCCTTATTCATTTGAATCACATTACCTTAATAACTTTTTTATCATGAATTAACCATTAAAAATTTTCCCATTACATTAACATCAAAACCATGTTCCATGTCCTCAAAGAAAAAGCAAAATGTTCCCACAACATCTTAGAATTGCAACCTTAGAATTTCATCCCAACAAGCTCCAACCCCATCGGTTAAACATTTATTCATTTATTGACATTATTACATCCCATATTACCAGGTGTTCTAGGAAAACATTATTATCTACCAAAAACAAGGGTCTTAACACAATGTCTAGATGAACTACACATCGAGTCATTTCCACCTATAGTGGGAATTTAGACTCATCCAACCATGAGAAGATAAACACAAAACTAATGTGGAATACCTCGTGTGTCTTTGTATCACTTGTAAGGATAGTAACCCAAAAACTTCACCCTCAAGAAATGGGTATAGGAAAATAGATAAAAAACAATATGGTCATCATCTAAGAAACTAATTCAAACAAGAATCTGTCTTTCATGGTAATGGGTAATCCCATATTCAACCTATTCAATCATCTCTAATGTCCTTCCCCACACCACATGCATATATTGATGCATGTCGCCACTCTATATATAAACTAATTCCTCAAAAATTGGGCCTCCCCACCCATCATATGACAATATCCCTCTAGGATAATCCATCCCAAGATCAAAACACATCTGTGCCTCCCCACTCCAGATAGCACAACATCCCTCCAAGGTCATCCATCCTAGTCTCACTACAAATCACAAGAATCAGGAAATAAAAATAGAAACCAGGATATCAGACCTAAATCAAAGCATCAATACTTCACACACAATGATATCTCATGGATCCAAAGAACAAATAATATATAATTTATAAGAAAATTGGAAACTAAGGCCCTAAAAAGGTATTATCTTTTATCACACAACTAGTTCTTATTCCATCTTGAATCAATCATTTCATTTCATAGGATCCCACTAATGAACACCTAACCAACAATAAATCACAAATATCAAAATTTAATTAAACAATTAATTTAACATTCTTTTTTTTATCAACAAGCATCAATATGCTTTAATTTTCTTTACTAGTCTAATTAAACATGCAAACTTTCATCAAATTGACTGACATCAAATTAAAAAAACAACAAAATGAATCGTTAAACATTTCCCATTAATTAGTTTATCCAATTAATTATATTTACTAGTTCTAGATTTAATTTCATTACAAATTTCCATCAAGAACAAAATTATAAATCAAGAAAGGTATAGATATAACATTATCAAACAAATCAAGAGGCAAGCTGTTATAATGATACAAAGAAACAACATTATTGTGTGATCGGTAGAAATTATTTAATCAGGTGAAAATAAATATTAGGTTAATTTCATTAGAATAAAATGGTAAAAATCTTGCTAACTCTATGGTTTAATATAATTAAATAGAGTAATAATGAATCCCCTACCTCAAAAGTCCATCGGCTTTCATCACACGAGAATGAAACAAGAAATGGATTATCGATCTCCCCTCCTACAAAAAAATGCATCCACATGAGGATTCTATGACATAATGTCACCAACCAAAAACCAAGAAAACACCCATTAGAAACATTTGAGATCATCCTCCATTTTATGGAAAGAACAACAGGAGGAAAAAGATATCAAACTATAACAACCCACTGAAAAATGAAGGAAAACACAACATCGATCAACTCGATCACCATGTATCAAAGATGGATACTAAGAATTGATCAAAGATGAAGGAATCCCTAAATAGTTGAATAGGGGGTCTTTGGGTTGCCTATATTCGAGAGAGAACTAATGAATATATAGTTTTTGGAAACTAGAGCAGTATGAAATGTTAAAAAACATACATCAGTGGGGAATTATCTAATGTGTAATCCCCTTTCACGTCGTGTAATACTCAGAATTTAGTTTTCACAAAAAACTTGACACCTTCTCATGAAATTTATTTTTCCAAACCTAATATGTTACATGGAATGATACCCTCCTTCATGTCATGTAACTTTTCAGGATGTTAAATGATCCCTTCTTTTAAAATATTTCCACCGAACTACTCCATACTTCCATCGATCCTCCTCTGAGAACATCAAGTGTTGGAAACACAATAAGGGTCGATCCACATGGATTCAGTACCTCACATAAAGGGAATAATATCTCTTAACTATAATCATTAAGCAAGATAATCTATAATACCCCTTAGTGACAATAAAAACCATTGAATTTTGGCTAGCCAGTAGTGAGATGAGTGTGACACCCCAATACATCCTCTAATAAGAAAGGGGTTTGTGACTAGTGAAAGAAATAATATCACACATGTGCAATTCCTTAGCCTAAATTAACAGTACATAAAAAAAATAAACAACTAAATAATGAAAAATAGATAAAAAATGAAACCAAATACACTCACAAATAAACCAAAATTAGAGAATGACAAAAAGGGGAAAATGAAAAGGAACAAATACAAGCCCAAGAATAACTGAAAACTTTTCCAACCTACTATGGAAAGTGGATTACTATAAAAATGAAACTATTATAACCTTTTATGGTATACTTTTTTAAAGAAATATATACCTACTATAGGACCTTCTAGGACTCCATTGAAAGGTATGTCATATGTATTAGACATAACATGTATCAGAAGTTACCTTGTGTGAGTGACTACAAAAAAACCCATTAGGGCTCCCTGAAATCAAAAAACATAAGAATAAAATATAGTGGGTTCAATATCACAAAATGGTGACTCTGCATCAACTAAATAAACAACCTAGACATTCTCATAGACACCAAGTATCAATGTAAGGTCACATCCTTATTACCAACTTATGATTCCTAGTCAAAACTCAAGGGTTAAATTTATCTAATGGAATAACACTTGAGTGACAATAAAACTAAACACACTCATAATATATTAATGCATAGGAATAGTATCAGTCTGAAAGTTCATGGGTATGACTAACCCTATCTAAAATAACCTAAATAGAAGGGTTTCGCATGCCTTGAATGTGGAAAACGGGATACCTAACCCAATAATGGAAATAATGATAGAGTATCCCACCTAAAGACACAAGGAGGGATACCTAAACTCATCAATAACTAACACATATATCATAGAGATCATTATAAACTCAATATGAGATGATTCATTATACCCTCCTAGGGGTAGACTAAGGGAACACACCCATGTTGATACGGTTAAAAGATCGAGGGAAACAAGGGGAACACACTATCCTGAATATAGGTATAAGGAACGTACTAGGGGAACACTATGTGTCCCACTAAGTTCGAAACTTCCAATTATGTGTTTTCCTACTCAAGAATGTTCTCATGTTTGATTTTCATTCCCATGTACTCAATCCATACACATATACACAATCCTTGTATGTTCAATTGTACATAAGCCATTGACCATGTTTTCATGACATGTCAAATTCATTACTATTAAAATATTATTATATAGAATAGGTTAAACCCTATGTCATATCTCAAGGATCATTTGTATTTTATGGTGTGTATTTTCAATAAAAATCACTAAAAATATGAGTGGATTAAAAAAATTGTATGAAAATAATTGAATTGAAATATTTTAATATTTGAAAAAATTGGATTTTTAAAAATATCATAGAAATGGTTCCTTTTTAGTTAAATAATCATTTTAAGTTAATATTAATTAAATATTAATTGAGGTTTGGATTAATATTCAGTTCAAAGTAATCTTAAAATTGATTACTTTCTAATACTTTATATCAATTCATGTAGAAACAAACCTTGAAAAAAAACCATATAGTCAAGGTAAGTATCTTATGAATGGTATAATAACATCCAAATAAAATTTAAGTCTCAAATAATTTTAGATTAAAGGTATTCTTCAATTTTCTGATCAAAATAGCATAAGTCACGCACTCAAAATGTTACACTAATCAGTTGAGAGTAAATAGCATTACATTAATTTCTATCAATGAAAGAATTAAAATATAAATAAATGTAAAATAATTCTGAATTAAATGTTTTCAAAACCAAAATAAATCAAACCAAAATAAAAACATGTTTTATAACTGCATTTATAAGATTTTTAGCACCCTCACAACAAATTCCCATCAATTTTCCAGCCATCAAGAGGACGAGGAAGCTCATGTGGGTATCTTCCTTCATTTTATATATCCTAGTGAGGATAGGGGATCCAAAAACTCCTTAGGGATGAGAGGAATCATATGGAACTCAAAAATGGTGGCACATAACTACGTGGTCAAACTTGAAAATGAGGTGCGCAGGGTTGTCTTTTATAGCCAAAATGGGAGGTGGTTTTGGGAGCCCAGATTTAGATATACCACCTTTGTCTCTGTTTTGGAGTGGTAAATAGCCTTATATGAACTCGTAAAAAATTCAATATTTTTTGGAATGCCTCTTGAATATCATCTTGTCAAATGTTTTCACCATTATACATTCATAGTGGCATATATTTTTGATTTAACTAGAAAAACTACTAATTTTGAGAATAATTTTCCCCTGAACATGTCATCTTGGTGGGGCCACCTAATAGAGGAATTAGGATTGCATATATTGTGATAATTTTTTTCTAATGATTTTCGTATCCACTCACAAAATTTCATCCAATTTTGATGCATATATTTCTTGGAATATATAAAATAGTGTACATATGTCCATGGTCTTCCAAGAACTTTGGCACATTTTTCTTCTATACCATATATGGACCTCCAAATCATCTCCTCCTACAATTTTATTATCAAAACAAGTAAAGTTTCCATTTTTTATATTGATAAAAAATAAATAATTAAATCAAATTTTATGTACAATATGTTATTATAATTTCATTTTTCAATGAATAATAGTTTAACAGAAGGGTGGAATGGTGAAATAAAATAGTGAATCATGATATGATCACGCCCCCAACAGCTAAAAAAAATCATTCCTAGGAAAATTCACAACTTTATGAATATTTAACAGTCAATGAAAATTTAATTCTCAATAGCAACGTGATCAAAGAAAACCCAAACCAATGAGTTATTCTCAGTGACCATGTAAAAATATGTATTATAAATTTTATTAGAACAAAATTCAATGATATGTATGATACTATTCCTAGAAAGTAATTCACAAGTCAAGCATGTAAATAACACTCCTTGTGTGTGTGTGAAAACCATTTTAGGCTACTCTTTCAACATTACATCTAGTAAATATTGGTTATTTTAAAATCATTCTAATTAATTGATTATTTCCACCAAATCATCCCTACATACATTGTAATCAAATTTCAAGACCCACTCGCTTAATTATTCAGGAAATTCAAACCTTAAACTCCCAACCATTATATCTTTATATGTTTTACATTTCATCACACACATCATTTATTATTCCTATTTTTTGATGGCATACAACATTCAAATAAAAGGTACACAAGTGTAGGTGAATCCATTACAATAATAAAATAGATAAAATAAGGAATTAAAATATGGGAAATAATTTTTTAAAATCAAAACAATATTAACATAACATATATTTACCTCTTATTAAGTATGAAATATTGACCCTTCATGGTTGATTGAAAATATGAGTGGAGATATTAAGTGAAATTATTAACCCATAAACTACTCACACCTAGGGTATCAATCATCAGAAAGGTTTCATGGAGACACAACCATTTATATCATCTATAAATAATCAATTTACTAAAAATAAGACAATGGAATTTTTAATTCTTTCTAAAAATCACATGACATCACTGAATGATGTTTTTTAAATTATAAAACAACTTGAGATAGGAAAATTCATCATGAATTTACAAAATTTTCCTTGATTAGGATGGTATAAAAAATGGGTATTTCGGCATAAAAATGGGGACAGTAAAAATACTATGCATTAATTGAAAAATAGAAAAATAAGGAATATGATGAAAACAATCTATATTATGAATATATCCCCCCCCCCACCACCACCACCACCACACACACTATACTGAATAGAATAAAAGAGAACATGTGATTGAAGGATAAACATGGTGGGTATCACTGGTATTTTTCCTCTTTAAGGTGGTGTTTCTATATAGGTGAATATGAAATAGTCTCGTGAATGTTCTTCAACAACTATCCATTAACAGTGAATTATTTTTTTTTTAAATTTTTGACCTATATAACACCAAATGGATTGATATTTTTAATAATGTGCTGCCAAAACTATTGGGAATGAAGATTACATGGGTCTAACTTCAACCATTAATTACAAATGAAAGCCATTTTTCCAATGTAGAATTCAAGATAATGGATGAGGAATTCATGGGTAGCCTAGGTTATCTTCTTATAGATCAATGATTTCTAATATGAATATCTTTTAATTTCCTCAAGCTCATGAATCTACAAATTCTTATGATCAATTGCATCTAATAGGTGCATATTATATTTCTTAATAGCCTAATATGAATGGGTATCTACCTCTATATTGAGGTGGAAATCATTTCTACTCATAATCTTATATTGTGATATTTCAATTGGGATTTAAAAATTTATATGTTATTCCAAAAGTTCATCATAAATGTTTAAACTCCAATATTTCATATTGATTTATACCATTTTTTCCATGATATTCACAACTTTATGATTTGAAATATATTATTTACTATTAGTTTGGGGTTAAATAAGTATAGACTTTAAATATAACCCATAATTGTGAGGAATGTTTTTCATGATTCAATCAAAAATATTTGAACCCTAATCCCAAATGATGAATCTTTGAAAACCAAACCTAATAAAAATCAGAGATCATATAAAATCGACAACCACTTGAGATTCAACAGTCCTAGAATCATTTTCATCCTCCCATTTAGAGACATATTAAGTAGATAATAATATTTAAACAATGAAAAATAAATTTCCAAAATTTCCCATTATTTGATTTCCTCGTGTACTATTAATCTCCCAAAAAAAGATTTGTTGTTGGGGAATTTCATTCCTCTGATATTTTTCCAGTGAATTGACATTATGTTCATGACTTACAAAATATATGGACATCTCAATAAAAGTTTGAACAATAAATTTCATATTCAAGAAACTTTAGAGATATACTTTGAGAACCAAAGTATCCACCACAAGACAAAGAATGAAATAAGTTCAAAATGGAGTTAAACCCGTGGTCAGGGATACACTGATGAACAACCAGGCCACTAAAAATTATCCACTTGTATTATTTTTCCCAAAAGTATCATCATCACTCGGGTTTATGTATTTGGGACTCTGAAGCTCTAAAATTTTTGGGAACCTGATATTCTACTAAATGTTCATAATTTCTACATACCAAGGGGTGAGGTCCACTACATCACAAATGTGGTCATCAGGGAAGAATTATCCAATAGGGAGAGATGAGTCAACATGGTGATCCAAAGGTGGGGAAATCCTACTAATGTGGTAGGCTACCATATTCTCTTATCCATTATTATACCTGATTTATAGATTAAATTCCATAAGTAGGATAATATATTTAATGTGATATGGCATGGATTTTGGTTTCATAAGGAGATACTGAAGGTATTCATGGTGTGAGAAAATAGTTAAATTGGACCCTAAAATTTAGGATCTAAATTTATCCAAGGCAAAAAAATTAAAGGAATTTATTTTTATTTGTGGGGTTCTTTTCTTGGGTAGATTCTATTGTATGTGATTCATAGGCTATGACATGTGTAGCTATATTGAACCATTTTGATGATATTTCCCCATCTATATAGTTAGAGGTGTCACATATTACATTAAATGGTAAATCAAACCAAGTTGGTTGGATTACCAGAGATGATGTGGTATTCCATTTTAATTTTTTAAAATCTTTCTCATAGGCTTTATCAAAAAAATTATTTTTATATTTTAATTGGGATAAGGTGGTGTAATCTTACTAAATTCATCAATGAAATGGTGATAAAATGAAACTTAACCTAATAAAGGGCTTAGGACTCACACATTTTTTTGTCAATGGTTGGGAAGAGATTATATCTGATTTTCAATTATATAAATGGATACCATTCCTTGAAGTTTCATGTCCAAGTATTATACCCTATCCCACTATGAATTTGTATATATCATAATTTAATAAAATATTATTTTCAATACAACTATGTATGAAAGAACCAAGACTACTCAAATACACATAAAAATAGGATGTATAGGGAGTGAAATAATTCATGAAAATTTCTATTCAATTCTCATAGTAATTCAAAAAAATATTACCATGCGTCAATGGATATTACCTAGAGAATTTGAAAAACCAGATAGAATCCATCAATATGTAAATATAATAAAGATTAAACTAAATGATTTCTTTTCCTGATCCTTTGGGGGGATATAAATCCAAAATTATATAGAATACCCAACAAGAAAGTAGTGGTGGGACCTCCATGCTATTCTCTCAAGAATTTGGTTAATTAATAGTAATGGTAAATGGTATTTTTTAGTGTACTGGTTTATTCAATGATAATCTGTATAGACATTCCATCTATTCTACATGTGGGTTTTAATAAATTCATTGTTTTCATTGTTAATTGAAATAGGATAGTTCTTTTAGTAAAAACCTATATAGGATTGGACCATTATATGTTTGTGATGGGAAAAATTATTCATGTAGAAAATAATTTGATTACCTTTTTAACAATATATAGATGGTTGCGGTTCATTCGATATTCTGCATTCCTCACTAGTTTAGCCTCATAATTTAATAAAAATAAGATGCATGAAAATTGAAGGTCTAATACCAGGAAGGTTTGTAATTATTCATCTCAATACAGGTTTATACTCTCTAAAAAGGTTATTCAATTGTAATTCATGATCTGGAGGGAGAGAACTAACACAGATTTTGGGAATATTTTTTCCATTCTTAATAGACTAATATATATAGTTTTTAGGTAGTGGTTTTAGTTCCAGGTTAGGGGGATTTTGTTTTGATTAGAGTGAATGTAAAAGTGAGAGGTCAATGATATCATCTAAATAATCAATGGTAAAATCCTAATATGAGGAAAAATATTTTACAAGTTGGGCAGTATCATCAATGGTCATAAAATACTCAGTGCTTTAGTAGTCATTAATTAAATCATAATAGTTATAAGTTTTCAAAACCACACAACACTAAGGGAATGAATCACAAAAACAGTCATAAAAGATTTAATAATAAGAAAAAAATAGATTATGGGTTGACAAGAGAATTTTTTTTATGTGTTCCATTGGAGAGAACTTTCATCGAATTGATTTGGGTATGGGATTTCTCTTCAATGGGGTGTTTTATAGTAGTAAGGATGTTGAAAAATTCCTGTTATCCCCCAAAATCTATGCATATCATACTATTGTGATCATTGATTATTATTTTTTGTTTTATGTAATGATTTTCCAACTATGAGTGGATAAGTTTCTTGGTCCTGTGTTTCTTACTTCTCAACAATGTAGAAGTCTGTAGGTAAGATTATATTCTTTACATGCATAAGGATTTCATGAGTCACTCATGTTGTGTGTGTTTTTCATTGGCGGTAAGGTTTCATAGAAATTATTGTTATTTGAATGTCTCTAATCTATATATAAATACACAAATATTGAGGCATCACATTAATTGAATAAAATAAATCAAGTATTACATCAGAATATAAAGTCTCCCCTATGGTTCAAGGTATTGTAAAAGTTCCAAGATCCTTGTTTTTTTTTGAAACACTGGTTATATCAGGGCTGGAACATTCCTTCCATGGTTGACTATCTCATTTCCCATAAGTCGCCACTTGTGGGTGAACATTTCATTAATAAGTCTTTCATAGTGAGGAATGTTTTAATTTTATCCAATAGAGGAATGTTAAATTATACCATTTTAAATGTTTCCATGATCTCTTTATTAATGTCACTATCAAGAAAAATCTTTAATTCAGATATTCATTGAGGAAAGGGGAGGGGAATTTATTTTTTAGGGAACTCATCAATGATAACTTTCTGGACATTTTTTATTTATTTTTCTTCCCATGAAATTTTTTAGCATAGAGAAAGTGATTTTTTAAGATGAGGGCATACCTGATGTGTAGAATTTGTGGAATGTGAAATTTATTTACTTCAATTAAGTGTGATAACGCCTAAATTACATTTTTCCTTGGGATTAGAAATAGTTTGGGATCGTATTTGTACATACCCTTGACATTTTATTTCACCCACAGAGTTGTAGAATCATAATAATTTATTTTTAGGTATTATATGAAATTTTGTGTGGGTTTTTGGAATTAAATATAATTTTTAGCCATTTTTCTCATCTTTTCCTCAAGGATAGGGTTGATTTTTGGAGGGGGTGTTGGAAAGGTCCTTATGGTGGTAGAAAATTTTTAGTTCATGGATGAGGATAACTACCCTTCCCTAGGTGGTTCCAGGTCTATTGATGTTTGTTATAATACCCACATTTATTTTAGTCCAGGTTATCTTTCCATCCAAAATTGGATGGATAGTATGGTTTTAGCATACTAGGTTAGTTATAAGGGTGGCCTAGAAATATTCAATCACAGCTCCAAGAATAATCTCTTAGTTGGGAGAACTGGTCAGAATATTGGGTGTTGGTGGAAAAGTTAAATCAATGAATTGGAGAAGGATATTATTATGTCCTTTGGGAACAAGTAATTTTTTCAATTATGGTACTTACCTCTTTGGGATTTGTGTCCACATTCTTCACGAATTCAAAACTTTGAACCACATAGACAACCATTATGATTATACTGGACTCTATACTAAACTATTGAGTGTTTTGTTTCATGGTTTAAATAATATTCCTTATAATATTTGGGGTCTTGTCCACATGGAATCCACCTGAAGCAACATAAATCATGTTATGTTCAATTGGAATTAAACATTAATAAGATTATTGTATTAAACTATTGGTCAGAGTAAGACACTCTAGATGGGAATTAATTGACTTACTATAAAAAATTTGTTTTAAAATATTTATTAAGAGACGCCAACTTAAAATCAAAAAAGGCCAATAAATCATATTAGATTTATAATAGTTCTAAATTTTTGATTAATTTCTAAAAATATTGATTAATTCTATGTCATTGAAATTATAAAGATTTATATAACTTTTGAATGTAATGTACTAAATAAAAAACACTTATGAACACTATCTATGATTAACTATCAAAGATAGGTAATGTTTTCTGGTTTTAATAAAAAAATATAGAAAAGAAAATAGAACTTTTACAAAGCAGATAAATACAAGAGGTTCATTCTCAAGAAGATACATAGTTTTATCCACTTGTTGATCACCTTACACCAAGAGATTTATATTAATAAACACGATCAACACCTTGAATCGGGGATCTCAACAGCATACTAGGCTGTCTGGGTCAACAATACCTCAACCATAAATTTACGTGGGAAACAAAATACAACCACCTAACACATATACATCTACCATAGTTATACAAGGGATTAAAATGATATATAAAGACTAGTTAGTGAAGATATCTTTTATCCTACATCTTAGCTTGGGAGATATTGTGTTTTTGTGATATACATACACACACTCCTCGAAAAGTATTAAAATTATACACAATACAGTATAAATAATGAGAGAGGGTTTAGAATGCTTTTATTGAATCTCTTGATGCTTCTGTAATTATTGAGTAAGAAAATATGAAGCTCAAGTCCAATTCTAGAAAACATACACCAAAATAGAGTTTCATTTATGCCTTATGTTATAGTTTCTAGTGAGATGTATCATGTAGATTAATTATTTTTAGTTTTTGCTGCAAGTATGTTTTCACTCTTTGGTTCATAGAAACTTCTTGATTGTTCACATATAGCAGGATTGGAATTTATATGTTCTCTCTTTCTTGGTCATGTATATCACGCCACATATGTCAATATACTCACATGCCTCTTTTATTTATTCGTGGCTGTTTTTCATTTGGCCAACAGGGAGCATGATCTCCATCACGTGTAGGTACCTCGTACCTAGTGTGTCCTACTGAAAAAAGTTCAAAATATCATTCATAATATCGCCATCCTTAAATAACTCAAATGTGAGTGTTAGTAATAATTTTTAATTAAAATGGTAGATGAAGAAATGACTAAGTCGAGAACGTTGTCACCGGGGCAGTGAAAGAGAATCAGTGACTCATCCTTTGTCTCTGAATGGGGTCTTAAGAATGGTGTCTTTGAATTTGAAAAAATTCCAGACTGGTGTCATATAAACAGTGTCTCAGACTTTGTGATAAATCAACAATGGTTTCTAGTCCTTTTTGACCATTCTGAACTGGTAGGAACGATGTCTTGTCCTTTACGAGATTTATGAACTAGTAGGAATAGTGTCTTATCGTTTACGAGAATTCAAAACTTGTAGGAACAGTTCTTTTTCATGTCAATAGTGTTTTAACCTTTTTGAAAATTCGGTAGTGGTAGATCAAAATAATAGTGTCTCGTGAATTTCTAAATTTCAGATCGAGCGGTGTCACTACAATGGTGACACATACTTTGAAAATTTTCCAAATAAATGGTGAGACTGGTGACTGTGAGTCCAGTAACCTATGACTCATACTTAGTCAAATATTTTTAACCTACCTTAAGAAATAATACCTTATATAATGGGTTATGATAATACATAGGCATGATGAAACATATTTAGTCAAGATTAATCATGATTAAACATGATTAAACATGATTTGTGAGAATTAGAAATAAAGGAGTCTGACAATCTCCCCCTTTTTGACGATCACAAATTATTAATTTTATTGGACATATAAAATGATTAAAGGATGATAGTGTGAAATTAATACATAAATATAGATCAATTTTATTAGTATCCAGGCATTATATAATATAGTATTTGAATATCATAAAGATTTCTAGGTGAGTTAAATGTTATCTCTGAGTTCTCCCCATTTTGGTATTATCAAAAATAGAATAGGGAAATGAAAATTAAGAATAAGAACAAAAGGTAATCAACAATTGAATAAAATAGTGATCATATTTCATTGAATAAATCAATATATGAAAATCACATAAAATAACATCAGAGCACTATAAAAAATCATCCAATCACTTCGAATCTAAGTCCACCACCTATTTTCCCTTGGGATTGACATCAGGTTGAGAAGTAGGAGGTGCATAAGTGGTAGTGGTTGGAGATTTAGAGTGGACACTGATAAGAGGAAGAGGCACTCATTCAATAATAGAATGTGCAAGGATTGTTCTAGAGGAATACCGAGGTAAAGGCTGGTCAGTAAGGACTGGTCTAATCTCACTCAGAGCCTGATCAAGGGACATGGTTACAGGTGCTAAAGAAGTAGAGTTAGAAGGAATCAGGCAAGGTCTCACGGGGGTAGATACATGAGAAACAATTATTTTGTTGTGATCATGTAGATAAGGATTCAATAGATTGATGAATTCCTTGATTACTTCACCACCATAGTCATTAGCTTTTTCAAAATCATCCTTCTTCTCCACAAACAACCCAAGGGTAGGAGTAAGCTCCTTCAAGAATTTCACTTTATCCTTGAATTATTGATTCACTGGAGTTAGCTTCAAATTCTCTACAAAATACATGAAATGGTTTGTTAGTTGTTGCTTGGTATATATCTTCTTAAAATAGTAATCCAAATTCTGGTAGATTTATACTTCATAATCAGGGGTTGTTTTGGAATAAGATCTGACCATGTTAGTCACATGATCATTTTGCTTTTGAATCATACCAAGGCTTTCCTGATTAAAACCACCAATCGAATATTGAAGCTCTTCTCAAACCTCTGATCTGATCAAATCATAGTGAAAAGGCTGAGAGGTCTGTGTAGAATCTGATTGAGCTAGAGTAGCTGAGGTAATGGTATTAATCCTTTTAATAATTATCTCTAATGATCTTTTATAAAAATTTATTAATCTATTGATTGGAAACACAATCCCACACATTTCATTGGATAATTTGGTGTTTCTATTGACCACTTTTTCAACCACTGAAATCAGATTTGGTTGAATCATGGATAAAACCATTTCTGAGAACATGACATCATTAGCATCCCATAGACTTGCTACTGAAACTGGAGCAGGAGCATCTTGAAATTCCTTCCTCATCTCATCCACCAATGATTTTATAGACATCAAGTCATCACATTGTTTTCTATTTTCAAGCCTTTTTTATTTTATTTCATAAAGAATTTTGGGGTAATTTTTCCATATTAACTTCCATAGAATCATTCCAACATATCTTTCACTGAGGTTAGTCACAAGATCTGGTTGCGAGTTCATAATATTTCCAATTCAAGATAACATATTTTTTCCAAAATATTTTAAATCTTCATGACTCACATAGTGTGGGTTTCTTGTGCATGTGAAATAAAAAGTACTGGATCTTGAACACAAATCGCTTCTTTAGATGTGATGGGATGTTTTGAAAAACTGTTGAAATTTAAATTTCCTTAATATGGGATCTCTGAGAGACAACAACATCAAAATAGCTTGGAAACATCTTCCAGGAATCCAGTAAACTTGGATCAAGAGGATTTGGATATTGAATCCTCTCCATGCTAGGGTTTTGATCCCCCTCATTAGGTGCTTCCCGTAGATAATTATGTGATTACATCACCTGTACTTATTTCACATCTTAAACTATCTATTTATACATTTTATTCTTAGATATATTTCATTTTAATTGAAAAAACATGTTCAACACTATTTCCACATTGTAAAGATACTTAACTTTCATTTACTTTATCAAGATTACATTCATTATCCTAAATTTGATATTTTTTCATTATTATTTCCTCTAATATTAGATTCTTCAGCTTCATCTATAGTGGATTCACCTTCTATAATTTCTTCTTCTTGTTTCTCCTTATCATAAACTTATTACATAGTATCTTATTCCTTATCAACAACATTAACCTTAACTACATTTTTTTAGCTTTCATCATGAATACGTTCATTTCCTTCTCAATAAATAAACATTCTCTTCTTCCACATTAGCTTCCATTTCTTCATATTAATAATATACTACCTTATATGGTTCCAAAATAGGGTTAGTGATTTCCTTGGTTCCCATTGTTTGTTCAATTGGATTAAAATATGAATAAATATTTTCATTCTATTCAACCCATGTCTTATTCTAGGGATTTAAATAGATCTACATCCATCAACATATATCCTTAGACAAAAAAATCATGATCCTCAAAGATACCTTTATAATGTACTTTTAAACAATCATCCCATAGCCTTGAAGAAAAAATAAAATATTTTTCTATTTACCCAACTTCTGACTATGAAATCATTCATATAATTGAAAGAAAACACAATATACTGATAACAATCAAAAACAACCTTTAGGTACAGGGGTCTCCTATCATTAGTAAACCATTTGATCCATCCCTTCTCTTCCAATATACTAAGAACAAGTGACTTACTTGAAAGAATCCATTTTGCACAAACATCATATTCTAGCATGACTACTATATTTGCGAGACCATGGTTTGGAGGTTCCTCTTTCATTTTGATCAGAGTCCTTTTAAATCTCTGTGACGATCAGAATTTTTCTAGAGTTGAAGAAGATGAACACTATAATATCTCCATTCCCAACATGAAGATATAGTTCAAAGGAGAACGAAGGGTTTGAGAGAGAAGAGATTTGGTGTCAAGAGTCAAAAGCAAGAGTGAAGTGATAAGTGATATGGATTGATTGGGATTAATAATTTTGGGATTTTGAGGTCATAAATAAAAATAGAAATATAAAAATAAAATAAATTAATTAAAATAGAGATTAAAT
The DNA here is from genome assembly GCA_963277665.1 of Viscum album. Classification (NCBI taxonomy): domain Eukaryota; kingdom Viridiplantae; phylum Streptophyta; class Magnoliopsida; order Santalales; family Viscaceae; genus Viscum; species Viscum album. Next base: position 1,084,715,003 of record OY728119.1, read on the forward strand.
AAAAAATACAATGTATAAAATGGTGAGTCCTTATAGTGTGATGTCAATTGTGTCATCACAACGGTGTCACATTGAATGGTGATACATCAACTAGTGAGACCACGAATAGAGAGACAGCAACTAGTGAGACCAAAAATGGTGAGACAACAACCGATGAGACCAAAAATGGTGATTCCACAAACAGTTACTCAAAATTGATCAGACCAAATTCATTTAGGATGTAGCTCATTATTTCAGAATTTAAAGTCTTAATCAAAATTTCCCAATGATGACATTTTGTGCCAATGAATTCTAAAGTACTATCACATTTTTTATAATGATCTCTCAAAAAGTGATGTCTTACATCGATAAGTTTTGTTGTTTAATAAGAAACATAATTTTAAGAATTGTTAATAACACATGGGTTATCACAATTTAAAGGGACATGTCTAAATTCATTTCCATAATCTATAAAAAAAATCATCAACAAAATTGGAGAACAAAAATTAGCAGTAGCTATGTATTCAGCTTCAGTAATAGATAATGAAATAGAGTTCCTCTTTTTACTAAACCATGATACTGGATACTTTCCCAAAAAGTGACATGTTTTAGAGGTTCTTTTTCTATCATTCTTACAACCATCCAAATCAGAATCATAACAACTAACTAAGTCAAATGATTTTCTTCTAGGATTGAATAGCCTAAATTAGAAGTACGTTTAAGGTATTTTAAAATACTATAAACACCAACAATATGTGAATCTTTATGATTTTCTTTAAAATTATCACACATACACACACTAAACATAATATCAGGTCGGTTATCTGTCAAGTAGCGTAAACTTCCAATTATCCCACTTAAATTGGTTTGATCAATAGAATTTCCATGTTGAGCATGATCTAGTTTACATGTGGTACTTTTTTGAGTATCACTACCTCTTTTAATATAAAATAAAAAACTTTTTAAAAGATATTTAGTATATTTAATTTGATTTAAAATTATACCTTCTTTATTTTGGAAATTTTGAAATCCAAGAAAGAATTTAAGTTTACCCATTAAACTTATTTCAAACTCATTTTGTATCATTTTTGAAAAATCACCACATAAAGAGTGTTTTGAAGGTCCAAAAATAATATCATAAACATAGATTTTATCTACCAAAACATCTTCAAAAATTATGTTTATAAAAATATTAGTATCAACTATACGATTTGTAAAACTTTTAGAATTAAGAAAAGTGTTGAGCCTATAATTTGAGGCTCTTGGGGCCTTTTTCAAACCATATAAATCTTTTGTTATCTTAAAAATATGATTTTGAAAATCAAGGTTTTTAAAACTAGGGGGTTTCAACAGAAACATCCACAACTATAAACCCATTTAATAATTCCATTTTGACATCGATTTGATATGGTTTGAAATTTACATGAGCTTAATATGCTAGCAGAATTATAATGGCTTCAAGTATATAAACTAGTGAAAACGTTTCTTCATAGTTAATACATTCCTCATTACTATATCCTTTTACAACCAATCTATCCTTATTCCTCACAATGGTTCATACTTTATCTACTTTGTTTATAAAGACTCATTTAGAACCAATGGTCAGTGTTTATTTAGGTCTATCCAGTAGTTTCCAAACTTTATTTCATTCAAAATGATTCAAATCTTCTTATATAGCCATTACCCTAAATTAATTGATGATTGCATAATTAATGTTTTTAGGTTCAAGCTGTGATAGGAAGGATTGATTTTCATCTTAATTTCTGAGAGAAGCTCTAGTCTGAATCCCTTTGTCTAAGTCCCCAACTACAGCATCTAGGGGATGGTTCTTATGAGATTTAACTAGTCTAGAAAATTACGTGCTAGTTATTTCAAGTTCATCTGTAGGTTCAAGTTCACTATTATTTGTGTCTATAGATTTTCCAGAACTGGAGGATTTAACTGATTTCTTAATAGAAGAATCATGGGGTAGAGAATTTTTGTTCAGATTAGGCAGATCATCGTCAATATTTTCAATAGGGGCTCTAGGTTCAGGTGGATATATTTAATCAAATTTGATATACAAAGATTCATCTACACATTTTGTTCTTTTATTAATAACACTATAAGATTTTCTAGATTTTTAAAAACCTATAAATATTACTTCATCAATTTTGGATGAAATGTTTTCAATATTTTCCTTATTGTTAAGAATATAGGCTTTGCAACCAAAGAGTTTGAAGTGACTAACTTTGGGTTTTCTATTATTCCACAAATCATATAGGGGTTTTCATGATAATTAGTCTGATTAAGACTCAATTAATAATATAACAAGTTTTATTCATATATTTTTTCCAGAAGTAAATAGGTATATCATATTCATTAATCATGGTTCGGGAAATTTCTTGTAGGGTCCTATTTTTTCTTTTTACAACTCCATTATTTTGGGTTGTCCTAGGAGAAAATAAGTTAGGACTATAGCCATTTTGTAATAAAAATGATTCAAACTTGTGGTTTTCAAACTCACGTCCATGGTCACTTCATAAAGCTTTAGTTCTAAGACCACTTCGGTTTTCTAACATTATGGAATACATGGTAAAGTATGAATAAGATTCACTTTTGTGAGATAAAAAAATGTCAAAGTATACCTATAGAAGTCGTATACAAGAACATAAACATAGTTCTCCCCATTAAAACATGAATATATGGATGGTCCAAACAAATCTATGTGAACCTACTCAATTTAATGAGAAGTTGAAACTTATTTCTTTGGTTTGAATGATATTTTATATTTTTTACAATCTAACAAGGATAACAGACTTAATTATTGGGAAATTATAATTTGGGTAGATCTTTGAATAACCCTTTCCATCTATACTTTCAAATTGATTCAGTTTTACAGTGGCCTAATCTCTTATTCCAAATCCAAGATTCTTTATGAAAGGCAATTAAGAAAGAAACATTTTGAGAAACTAAAGAATCATAGGTTACAGCCTAAACATTCTCATTTCGAAAATAAGTAAATATTAACTCATTTTTAGAATTAAACACATCACATGTATCATTTTAAAATTTAACATTAAGACCAGGATCACATAACTGAGAGATACCAAGAATATATTATTTTAAATTATCAATAAAAAGTAATTTGGAAATTAAAATTGAATTACTGTTATCGATTTGAAAAAGGCCATTTATTTTCCCTTTAACATTTTCACCAAAAGTGACATGGCCACTATAAATCATTATAATATTATTGAAGCTCGAGTATTCCCCTAAAATGTGTCTTGAACATCCACTATCCTAGTACCATATTCATTTATATGAGCTCTTCAAGTATGCTTCCTATGAACATAAATCAAAGAAGAAAATATTTTTGTACCCAAACATTCTTGGGTCTAGTAACATTAGTGACAAAGCTTTGGGAACCCACATTTGTTTCATGGGTGTGCTATAAGATTTTGAAAATATAAATTATTTGTTATAGAAATACTAAAAATATCTAAATGTTTTCTAATGCAGGAACTAGTAGAAAAATTATCAGTCTGGGGCACACAAACTAATTTTTCAAATATTCTTTCAAAGTTAGTTTTAGCAATATTATTTTTTCCATGTTGGTATCAAATACCATTACTATATTATGGTATAACATTTTTACCAACAATTTCTGTGAGATTATTATTTCCATTGGTAAAAATTTTTATGTCCTTTTTCAATGGCTCAATAAATAGTTTGAGTTCACTGATTTGATTATGCAATTTAGCATTTTTATCTTTCTCTGTAGTAAGATCATATTTAACATTAGAGGTCAAAACCTATTGTTTCTTTAAAACATTATATTTATCTTTTAATTCATTACATGTATCCTCAATCATTTTATTGTATTCAAACATTCCTCCATTATACCTATTTTCTTTATCATATTCATCTCCATAATAATAAGAATTGAGTATAGATGATTCTAGTGTAACCTAAAATGTGTTTTCCATAAAAACAATATTGGATTTATTATTATTTTCATCATGTGAGTATTCTAATTCACTTGAGATGTCTTCAGAGAAAATCCATGTTACCTTCATTTCTGATTTGTATCTTCTATCCATATCTTCATATTTCTTTTTATACATTAAATTAAAATAGTCATCCCTTACATGTCCTATCCTCATAGACTCACAAAAAATAATTTCATTAGTATTTTCACTTCTTTTCCTATAATTTTTTCAGTTTCCCTTATTTTTAAAGTATCTTATATAGCTGGGACTTCTAAAAACATCTTATTCCTATATAATTTTTGAATCTTTTGGCTATCTGAGCCATATCTTCATCGCTTTCAGATGATGAGTCTCCTTTTCTTGAACTATCAGAATGAGTTTTTTCCTTATCTTTTTCTTTATGATTAGAATCAGTGGTTTTAAAATCCACTGAATTTCTATTTAGTTCATCATCTTACTATTTGTTGAACTATAATTCTTATTCATAAATCATGATCATACCTATTATATACTTGACTAGAAACTTACTGATATCATAGGATTATCTAATTGACACTAAGGTTTCTCTCCACCAGTCTGGAAAACATCTCAATATTCACATGATATTTTTCTTGTAACATTCCTTCCCAAAGAGATAGTATTTATAATTTCATTGAACCTAAGATACATGTCAGATATAGGTTCATTCATCTTCATTTAACATTATCATATTTAATTGTATATGTGTTAAGTCTCATTTCTTTAACGGAAGCGGTTTCTTCATGTGAAACAGCTAAATTAACCCAAATTTCATAGGTTATTTTACGTGTAAAGATCATGTTGAATTATTCATCTTCTAAAGAAAAATATAAAACATTCATATATTTATAGTTATTATTATAACCAGTCTTGGTTGGGTCATCCCACATATTTTTAAGAGTATCATATATAATATATTCACTTACAACGGATGACCAAATTTCAAAACCCAAAGTTTCTAAATGCATTTCCATTTAAATTTTCCACTGGGTATAATTTGTTTTATTTAAAAATGGAGGTATTTTGGTAGAAGTACCTTCCAATCTATTATACATAACAGTAAATAAAGAATAGGTTTTCATAGACCTAAAAATTTAGAACTAACAAAAATCTTGATATCATTAAAACAAATCTAAAATCATAGTTTCAAAGGCTTTTGAAAATTGAAGTTTAAAAAACAAGCCTCTAATACCAAATATTGGTTGGAGAAAGACACTCATGAGTGGAGTGAATTGAGTTACTATAAAAATATATATTTTAAAATATTTATTAAGAGTCATAAATTTAAAAACAAAACAGCCCAGTTAACCAAAGTAGAAGATTTATAATATTTTGAATTGTTCGATTAATTCCCCAAAATATTGATTAATTTTCAATTACAACAATTTGAAAGATTGATATAACTTTTGAGAGTAACTTACGAAATCAAAAATATTTATAATAACTTTTTTAGATTAACTCTAAAATAAAAGTATTGTTTCCTACCTTGAATAAACAAAGACAAAAAAGAAAACAGAACATTAAAACAATAGATAAAAACAGGAAGTTCAGTTTCAAGAAGAGAGCTAGTACGCTTCACTTGGTGATCACCTACCATCGAGAAGTTTATATTAATAAACATGATACAAACCCTGGATTAGGGTTCTCAAAATCACAAAAGATTTTCTAGGTCAACATGACCTCTACCATAGTTTTATATGGGAAACAAAAAACAATTGGTTCACAAATAGACGTCTTCCAAAATTATATGTGGGAGTAAAATGGTATAAAAATATGAGTGAGTGAGGATATATTGTATCCTCTAACTTATCTCGGGATAAAGTGCATTTTTGTGGTACAGATACACACACTACCTGAAAAGTAATAAAATTATACACAACAAAGAAGAAATAATGAGAGAGAGTTTAGAATGATCTCAGTGGTGTGATTGATGTTTCTAGACTTCTTGAGTAATCAGATGTGATGCTAGAGTCCACTTTTGGAAAATAGTCATCAAAATAGAGTGTCGTTGATTCTCTATGTTCTGGTTTCTATTGAGATGCTTCTTATAGATTCTCTATTTTAATTTATTATTTCAAGGATATTCACACTCTTTTTTTGTAGAAAATTCTTACTTATTCACAGCTAGTAAGATTGGCATGTGTTTGTTCTCTCTTTCTTGGTATTTTATTTCACACCATTTATGTTAATATTCTCCCTTGCATCTTTTATCTATTCTCAGGGTTTTTCATTTTGGCTGAGAGGAAGAATGATCTCCATCATGTACATGTACCTTTTACCTGTACTTCCGGATGACAAGGGTACAAAAATTCATTAATAATATTAGTATCATAAGAAAACTCAAATATTACTGTTAGTAATAATTTTGAATTTAAATGATAAATGAATAAATGACAATGTTTGTAATGGTGTCATAGGAACTGTGACACAGCAGCGGTGACTCAGTCTTTGTCTTTGAATTATGTCTTAATAATGGTGAATCATAAATTGAGAAAATTCTTGACTGGTATCATAAAAATGGTATCTCATACTTTGCGAAAATTCAGAAATATTATTTAGTCTTTTGTGAATATTCTAAACTCATAGGAATGGTGTATTGATCCTTGTGAGAATTATGAACTGGTCTGAATGATGTCTTTTCCATTGTGAGAATTATGAACTAGTAGGAACAATATCATGTCGATGTCAACTGTTTCTAGTCATTTGTGAAAATTCAGGACTGTTAGATCAAAAAATATTGTCTTATACATTACTGAATTTCAGACTGAGTGGTGTCAATGGAACGGTTACTCATACATTGCTGATTTTATGACTGAATGGTGAGATTGGTGACTATGAGTCCACTGACCGGTGACTCATACTTAGTCAAATATTTGAAACCTTTATAATGAACTAATTCTTGACATAGTGGATTAAGATTATAAATAAGCATGGTGAAATATACTGAGACCTGATTAAGCTTGACTAAGCATGATTAAACATGATTTGGGAGCATCAAAACTAGATGTGTTAAACATAAACTTTTCTCACTTATTTTTTTGGGCGGAAAACTTGAACAAATCCTTTTAAAACATTCCCGATTTTCATGTAGTGCTTCCATATTAGATTTTTATTCTTCTATAAATTTATTTCATTATTATTTCATTTTTATTGTATGGAAAGTATTTCTTTAATAAGTCCTTTCATGTCCCCAAAATATCTAATTAGGGTGTTTACATTATACAACCAATCTTTTGAAGCATCATCTAATATAAAAGGAAATTACCAAAGATTAACCAATTCATCATCCATATTAGCATGATTTAAATTTAAATACGCTATAAAAATTTATTTTATGTTCTTATGAGGATCTTCTATATCAAGTTCATGGAATTTTGGTAATAGGTGAATTAATCCATTTTTAATTTTGATGTTTTCTTATTTTATTTATTCTTGAATATATACATGTTGGATATCAACATCTGGAATAGTGATTTCTTTTAGTGTTCAATTATTTAATTAACTTTTAAACATGGTATATTCGTTTTATACATTAGTTATAGAAGAATAAGGGTCTATAAGAGTCTCAAGGTGTGGCGTGTCCCCCTTCAAGAGATCATTTGACATGTCTCTGTGTCACTAACATAAGATCTTCTTTGCTTCGGGGTTGAAAGAAGGTAGAATTCATGGAGAATAATAAATCATCAACATAACTTACATAATAAATAAATTATATCCAAACATATTAGTTAAGTTTTAAGATAAAACAAAACAAATATTCAAAATTTACAAATATTTTATCATAAATTCACACTAAAAACTGAATCATTCCCCCAAAAATGTGCCAAAAATTGAATTCTTTTTCATTATATGTCAAATATATTATGATTTAATTTTAATTCTAGAGAATATTTTTGACTTAAGGTCATTTATTAAAGACCTATGGTGGTTTATATTGTGTATTTTTAGTAACAATAACTAAATTTTTCAGTTCATTTTGAAACCAATTCTTTGAAAAAAATTGAATTTAAAGAGTTTAATAGTTGAAAAAAATGGATTTTGAAAAATACCACAAAAAGAAGTATTTTTCAATTATCTAAATAAATTTAATGTTCGTTTTTATTACATATTAACTTAGGTCTTTATTAAGTATTTGGTTGAAATTTATCAAAATCCTAATAAATTTATATGTTTTTAAATCAATTTACGTAGAACCAAACCATGGCATCACAATCATATAGTCAGGGTCTAGCTATTATGATGGTATAATAACTTCCAAAGAATATTTGAATCAAAAATAATTAGGGAAGAAACTTATTATTTTATTTTCTAATTTGAAAAACAATAGTGATGCACTCAAAACATCACACAAATTGGTTTAGAGTAAAGGTCATTCCTTTCTATTGAATAAAAAATGCCTTAAAATCTGAATCAAAGTAAGATAATTTATAATTAAATTTTTTTTAAACCCAAAATATCTCAAACCAGTATCAAAAATGATTTGGAACTATTTTTTATAATATGTGTAACTCCATCATAGTGAATTCCCACTGTTTATCCCGCCATCGAGAGGAGGAGGAAGCTTCAGTGGTTTCATTCTTCATTTCATCTCTCCCTATGAAGAAAGGGTGTTCTAAAAACATCCAAAGTGATGATACGACTCCTATAGAACTCAAAAATTTCATCACTTCAATCCATTGTAGAAAATTAAAAATATTTTCGCAATGTTCCCTTTTATATCTAAAATTGGGATGTGGTTTTGGGAACCCAGATTTAGATATATCACTCATGTATCGGTTTTGGAGTGGTAAACATTATTTTATAAATTCTTAAATATTTTAAGGTTTTTATGGAATCTCGAATAGCATAATATCAAATTTAAGTGCCATTATAAATCAATAATGAAATATATTTTCAAATTACGGAACCAAACTTATGACCTCAATAAGATTTGGTCTCCAAGATAGAACATCTTTTTAGGGAAACCATGTTTATGAATTGGGGCTTTGTGTCTTGAGATGAGTTTTATTCCAATGATATTTTGATCCACTTACAAAATTTATTCACAATTAGGTTAACCTATTTCTCAAAATATTTAAAACTATGGAAATTTATCATTGGGATTCGATGAAATTTGTTTCATTTCATTTATACATCATCTCTGGCCCTCTAAATCATCTCATCCTACAATAAAATTATAAAAAAGTAAAATTAACCTTTTTAAATTCATAAAAATTAAATAATAGAATCAAAGTTGAAGTAATTTTTTTAATTATATTTGGAATTTAAATAAAAAAACTAGTTTAATAAAATGGTGTGTGGATGAAATATAATAATGCATCACGATGTGATCATTTATATAGGTGATCATGTACCAAGGGTTATATTCCAGGTCAACATATTTGGGTCACATGGTTTGTGGTCAGTTAACATTCTTATTTTATCATTATCTTCATGATTAAATCTCACCCACCATGGAAGAGTTTCATAGAGCTCTTGTTATTCGGAACCACACGTCATATAAATCAATATTTTCCAGAAACCATTGGTCATCATGTGTATCCTATCACATCACCTATTTGTATTCATCCATGAATCATGAAATATATTCTAGATCTAAGTTTTAATTAACATAATCTATCACTAGCGGCTGAATATCATCCACCCATCTACTCAGAAAACATCTCTCGTCTCTCTATGTTTCCCAAAAGCCTAAACCCATGAATCAATCTCATTTCATCCAACATTGATAATTTTTCATCATCAATAAGCTTTCATTATTCCTCTAATCATGAATATAAATCCATATTAGTCATTCGTTCCTCCAAATACTGATTTCCTAATGATTGGTTCTCATGTAAAGTAAAACCATTTGTTTAATGAAATACTACTAAAGGAGGTTCAATGAATGAGGGTAGAAAATCACAAATCATGGAAGTGATAAATGAAATTTTCCCATTGTTTGGGTTATCCTTCATTCTTTGACATAGAAATCAATAAAAATAGAATCAAGGTTCCAAAATAAATAATATTCAACCATAAATCAATAATTTTCTGTGTATTAAATTTTAGGAACTAAATAATTCATGTTTGACATGAGGATAGAATGAATGGGGATTAATGTAATAGATAAATCCTACCAAGATAAATTATAGATCCCAAATGAATAATGTTTTGATTTATTTTTTCATGATTCATAATCTATGTTGATAAAGATTATCTCACCTAATAAACCATTGATAAATTTGTTTCATTCATCATTATCTATGCCTACAATCCCTTCTATATCCCTCTCCTCTAATCCCTGGGGTCATGAATTTTATATCAATATATATATATATATATTTAGGGGATAAAATAGAGGATGATTATGTTTAGTAATCAAACTATATAATGATATATTTAATTAATTGAATTCAATTATTTTATCCAATATTCTCTAGAGACTGCACATTAAATGAAACACCCTACGTAGATAAAAGATATATCAATCGTATGGTAATACCCACATTCACAATTATATGATGGATTACTTTTCCCATATGATATAAATTTTAAGAGATATTAAATTAGAAATAAAAAATTTTGGGTTTGTGATAATATTAAATTTTATATTTTTAACACATCGACAATGAGGCTATATGGGCCCTGGAATCTCACACTGACACCACGCCTAACTCGGAAAAAAATATTTAAAATATTTAAAAGTGTATCATGGAAAAAAATTCATCATTGAAATAAATAAATCAATAAATATAAAACTAATATTGTGTTATCATTTGATAACTAGGCCAATGTGAACCCCCATCCTTACATACTTTGTACATATATAGGAATAAAATGTCATACATAACGTTAAACATTATCTCAGACATGTCTAGTGCCTCTTCACTAAATGAATGACATCATACCAAGAACCCAACCATTCCACTCGCACTCGTTATCACTCAAGGTTGGCCTAAAAATCCCCACTTCAACCAAAAAAATCTCACATAAAAAAAGTTAAATAACATGTATCAAACCAATAATTATCACTAATGCTTTACCCAGACATCACAACATAACTAGTATTGAAGAAAAAAAATAACCAAGAAACAACTATACCCTTCAGGCTACTCCCAAGACAATATCTTAAGGTTTCCCACACCTTCAGCTTCAGGTATCCAACACCATATCAAGTGTGAGTCTTGTGACTGCTAATAAACTATCTCTTTAAAAGATCGTATTGGCCTCATAAGATCCCAAACATCTCACAAGAGGATAATTTATACTTGAAAACATCCCTAACTATAAGCATGGAATGTGGTGGTTTTCCAAAATTTCCAATCCATTGACCCAAAGATTCCCCTATAAGGGCTCAAATGTATCCATAAAGATATACATATACACATTGATTCTAAAATAAGATCCTTACAAGCCTAAAAAATCACTCACAAGAAATTCAAGATATATAACTTCATATAAAATTCCTTCCATGGTAAATAATTATTACCTAAATTATAATGGAGTGTACTCACCAATCCACACACATTGATTCAATAATAAACCACTAAAACCATAAATGAATCCATATTTCATATTATTTTGTGTTTATACATGGAACAATGAGACATTTAGGACTTATATAGACTTAGACATAACAAGAGAGAGAAATTGTAATGAACTGCTCTTCAAATGATTGAGAGGATAGGATGGACGAGAAAAAAACATCAAAGGAAAGATCCCAATTCTATCTAAATCATATAGAACTTGAAATTAAAGGAAGGGAAGAATAAATAGGGTAACTAATTCACATTACATATGTACCCTTTAAAAACATCAAAAAGAAAAAGTTTGGATGCAACCATGGTGGTCCGAGAAGGATGATGGTGGTTTCATTGAAACACACCTCCCTAGACACTTCTCAAAAAATGAACCTCAAGGGTTATTAAATGACCTACCCTAGAAATATTGATCAAACATAATCTATAAATAGTCATGGAAAAAACCCTCTAGTTCATTATACAAGCCTTCCCACTCCATAAATCATGTCACAACGCCATAGTTCAACCCTTTGAACACCTTCCTCAAATAAAATTTCAGGAACAAGCCCTATTCTATTTGATAAAAACCACAATTGAATGACCGCTAACACCTAAAATAATAAAAATTAATAAAGATTCATCAGAATAAATAACAAATTAAAAAATAACATGACTTAAAATTTGTAAGGTGTTAGAAAATCCATGTCGGGGGATTTCTTATCCCCAAGAAGTTTCATTATGGTTATTCTCATAAAATCATGTCCTTGGGATCCCAAATATTCAATTCTCATTCCAAATATTTTCCTACACTTATCCATGGCCTGATAATGAGATAAAACCCAGGAATAGTCATTTAGGGGATCAAACAGTTGGAAATTAGTAAAAAACTATATAGGTTACTTTAATATTATTCTATATTTGCGGGAGGGATTAGACCGGGTCTGGAATCATGGTAATATATATCTGAAACTAGGTGTTCTTTTCTTTCCCTCTTGGGAGTGTACATTCTACCAATTTACTCATAGAAACTCCATGGCCCATATATGGGTTTTCTTACATGAACTAAGATGGAATTTTGTTTCACTGAGAAATTTTGAATGACCTAGCCTATTGTATATGAGTTCCATTAAAGATATATTATAGGGCATTCAATAGAGAAATCGGTCAATATGAAAGAGACATGGTAGTAGTTAACCTATATTCAATGGTTCCTCATGTCATTTCCTTTATTTCTAAATAATATAAGACTAAGGTAAAGATAAAATATGAGCATAGGCCCCCTTATGTGATTATTTCAATTCTATTTTGCATTATATTGTAAAATGTCGAGTGATAAAAAGTAAGTCCTCCCCCTATTGAGAAATATTGGACTGAAATCAAGAATAATAAGAGAGATAATAGGACTTCCTTAGAAAAGGTAGAGAAACACATGAAGAAAAATGAAAAATGGATTGAAAATGTTGGTGACCCATTTACCTCAAAAGACTCTCCCACACAATCATTGGAAGAAATGGTTTAATTGGAGGAATCTGAAAAGGAGTAGAAGTAAATTGCTGAAGAAATATACTCCATGGTTTTGGAAACTGTCAACCATAGCTTGAAAGATGATAATACTGAGTCAAAAAAGAATGGTATGAAGTACTCTACTATGAATATGGATGTTGTTAAGGAATTTCATATTACCCCAGAAACCAGTACTCACATAGTTAAAGGTGAGGGAATTGGTACCAAGATAGATAATACCTATACTAATTTACAAGTCCCTAATATGCTTAAGACAATTAACTCTTGAACAACTCAAATTTAGTCAACAAATAATATGTTTCAATGGATTTGTTTGGCAAGAAAAACAACTTCAGTGTGACTTGTGAACAGGCTACAACAGATGAAACCTGAGCCTCCAAAAACTCCAATGTTGATAAAGCTCAGTACAAAGGAGATTCATAGGCCTCAGTGCTCAAATAAAGTTATAGATATCAGGGAATTTCTCATCTCAATAGAGCAGGCATATGTGATTTCTACTGAGAATATAGAGGTTATAGATAAGTTGAATAACACCAACGAAGACAGCCTAGTGCCCCTCCCACTACACAGAACTAATACATCCAAGATAACAAGACCATTAATAGTTTACTATAGTTGTATGAAGGTGCCAAGACATTTTTTCATCTACGTTCCTCCGACCTACCTTATTCAGTTACAATAAATCTGAAGCTAGTGCGCATGACAGCATATAGTTGAGACAAGAACCCATGTCCCAAAGACTGGATCAAGCGCTCTTAAATCAGATTGAATGATTTAGAATATTGATTCCATGATAAAATCAATAAAATAGATGGAGATACAGTAGGACCCTGAAAACAAACAAATACTTCAAAATAGTACTTAATTGGTATAAAAATTAATGATATTTCTCCTGACCCCTCCTGGAATTTGTAGGGAAAAATTCAATTATAACTATGTAGAATTACATCAAGAAATTACCAAAATACAAATGGGTAAATAACCCTAAAGGTAACAAAAATAAGGGGACCATACCCAAAAAAATCTAAATTAATATTTTCTACTAGAATTTCCAGGGTATTGCTAACCCTCACACCCCCACAACTTTAAAAAAATTCTATTTACACATAACTCGGTGATATTTTCTATCTATGAGCCTAAAATCTCCGTTACTTCTTGATTTAATAGTTTGGAAAAATATGTATAAAATTTTATATGTGAAACTTCTAATAATAGAAATTTTTATTCCTTCTGGGTCTTTTCTCGTGTCCTTATAAATAAGTTTTATATTTATAATTTTAATTATCAATCCATGACATGTGAAATAAATTTACATAATGATAATTTCTTATTTACTTGTGTGTATGCCTGCATTAGATACTAGGATATAATAACTCCTTGGCACAATATATCTTCCCTTACCAATACTATTCAAGCACCTTGGGTCAATATCGGTGACATCAGTGCTACACTTGGACCTAGTGAAAATCTAGGACGCTTTCAATCAAGTATCTACACTAAGGAGTTTAAACACTATATTAATGAAAACAACCTTGTTGAGATAAATCTTTTTGTTGCTAAATATACTTGGTATTGAAGACACAATAATATAATTTTATCATGTTAACTGGATAGAACCATCTCAAACATCCAAGCCCCTGATAATTGGAAGACCATCTCTAGTATTACTTTGCCTAAGCTAAATTATTATCATCATCCAATTTTTGTGATCCTCAATACTAGAGACACCAAACCTATACTTATTTTTAGTTTAAATAATTTCTGGAACATTATTTTAGATTGTAACAATTTTTTCAAAGAAATATGGAATTTGATTAAATCGAATGATAAATTTTCCTACATTATAAAATTAAAACTTCTAGAGAAAAAAACATAAAGCTCTGGTGTAGAGATAGAGTCCAAAAAACTAATATTGAAATTATCTCCCATGAACATGAACTCAGTCAAATTAAAACTGATTCAACATGAAAAGATTTTACTATAGAACCAACCCTAGAGATAGATCTTAGAAATAAGATTATCTATCTTCTTTCCTTAAAACATAATCAAAGAAAACAAACCGTCAAAAACAACTAGCTTAAATATGGAAATAGAAACACTAAATTCATTAATGCTCTACAAAGGACTATATATACCAGTTTACCTCTAGGAATACTTAAATATGGGGATAATATCACTGATAACTATAATATATTGTCCAATTGTGTCACCTCCATCTTTAGTAGCATTTTTAATTGTCCAACTCTTAATAAGGATACCAATGATGATATCATTCCTTTACTAGTTAGGGAAAGTGATAAAAACCTCTTGAATAGTACTCCAATTGACCATGAAATTAAGGAAGTGGTTTTTAGTTTAATTTTTGATAGTGCCCCTTTACCTGATGGATTTCCAAATGACTTTTTTCAGTACCATTGGGAAATTTTTGTAAATGATGTTTTTCGTCTTGTAAAATCCCTTTTCACAAATGGCTACTTTCCTTATGTTATTAATGCTAAATTTCATACCCTCATTCCTAAAGTGCATAATTCATTGGAAATATACCTTTTAGGACAATTTCTCTTATCAACAATATGTATAAAATTATTTCCAACCTTATGGCTATGATAATTCCTCTTATTTCCAATAAAATTGTATCTTGGAATCAATTCGGTTTCCATAAAGGGAGGAATATCCAAGACTTCATTTTCATTTCCTCAAAAAGTACAAATTTGTTAAAAAGGAATCAAATAGGGGGATGAATTACCATCAATCATGATATTAGGAAATATTTTGATACCATTGATTGGTGTTTCATCTTCAAAATCCTTTATAGCTTTGCATTTAATGACAACTGGGTAACAAAATTAAAAACCATTTTTAATATCGTTCACTTTTTTTATCAATAGTTCCCCAAAGGTGTATTCCACTTTTACAAAAGGTGTTAGACAATAATACCCCCTTTCTTCCATACTTTTTTTTATTATTGATGACTACATCAGTAGACTTATTATTGATTCAATCAATAAGTGTGCTATTAAGCCCATATTTCCCTCTAGATATCTGATTGTTCCCTCACATCTTTTTTATGCATATGATATAATGTTATTCCTATAAGGAGATAATAAAAAATATAAATAATATTAAGGATTCCATCTCACACTATGAGGATGTCTCTGGTCAATTCATAAACTGGAGAAAATCTACTATTTTCTTTTGGTAAAAATATTTCCATATACCCATGAAACTGATATTAGGAATGAACTGGGAATAAAAGAAGGATCTGGGTCCCCATATTCTGGGGGAATCCCAAAAGCACTTTTCAAAAAAGTTGATCAAATCAATAATCACCTCTCCTCCTAGAAAGTAAAAATTTCATCATTGTTATGTTATATTTTTTCTTGTAAAATACCCCATTGTATTTAAAATGGTTAACTCTATGATGGTGTATAAATGGCCTGCCAATTTTCTCAAAAAGATAAATATAATAATAAAAAAATTCTGGAGTTGAAGCACTCTTAAAAGAAAACTTTTCACAGTTCCTAGTAATAAATGTTTCACTCCCATTGAAAATGGTGGGCTTGGTATTAAGAACCTCAAACATTTCAATGAGGCCCTTCAATAAAAAATTACATGGAATATTATAAACAAAAACTCCCATACTTATGAGTTCCTTCATGGAATATTTTACAAAAAACATATAAAAGGCGGGCACTTATATTTGGACTCTTCTATTTTTCCTTCCATCAAACACACCTTTTAAAAAATCTTGTATCTCTCAAGATGAATAGCCAACAGATATTCCTCTTTAAAATTTTGGTTGGATAACTTGAATGGAATCCTTCTTTGTTGCATGATTAACCCCATGCATTTTTTCATGAAGATTAAAACCTCCATAAATGGATATTCGATCACTCCTGATGTTGACTTACTTGATGAAATCTCTACTATTATTAAACACTACACATTTGTCAACACTAATGACTTCTTAGATTGGGAATCAGCTTATAATGGTATTATAACCTCTAAACTCTACTATAATCATAATGTCCCTTCTAACAGTAAAGAATTTTACCTGTTATGATCTTTAAAAAGTGGGTTAGACCCTCCCGACTCACCCTAGTTTGGACAATCGCTCATAATTTAATTCCCACTGATTACAATATTTAGATTTGTGGTATATAACATGGTTCCAAATATCGCAAGTGTAATAAAATTAGAGAGGATACTGATCACTTGTTTCTAACTTATTCTACTATTTTTGCTTTATGGAAATATATTTTGGACATTTTATCTCAGTTTAATAGGATTGGACATTGTTGGATTGTATCTTTAGAGATTAACTACTATAGATACCTCCCCCCAAATTAATCATCTTTTTATTACCGTTGTGGAAGTACTGATACACCATATTTTGTATAAAATAAATTCAATTATGCCAAAAAATTAAAAATTTAAATTTTCATTCAATTCCAATAAATATCTACACAGTGATCAAGGAAGTTAGAATCGGGAAAAATAAGGACCTTCCACAGCTCCATTAAGGATTTTAGTATCCTGTGATAGATAGGGATAAAAGGAAGATATAACCCGCTGAAGGGTTTTCTAGAAGCATTATGGGAACCACATATTCTTGGATATATCAAAATTAATGTCGATAGTGCCTCAAAAGGAATCCCAAGACCTATAGGCTATGGTATCAAATGAAGATATCACAATGGTGACATTCAAGGATTCTACTTTGGTTCTTATAGTCATGCCTCCTCCCTTGAAGATGAGATGTACAATGTCATCAATGCAGTTTAATTGATAAGGCAATGTGGATGGAACAATGTCTAGATTTAAAGTGATTCAACTATCATAGTTCAGGATCATAGACATGGAATGATTCACGATGTGTGGACCCTCACTGGTAAATGGATCATTTGCCTCTTACACCTTTCAAAACTGAATCATATTATCACTCAGGCCCATAGAGAGGGAAAAAAGGTGGAAGATGGTCTTTCCAGTAATGTTTTCTAAAAAAATCACACATGTATAGAGAACCTTCTAGTTGACTTCATCCCTCTACATCAGAATTATTGTAATAAATTCCCCACCTTCAGACTCTTGTATGATTTTTATCTTTATATATTTTAGTGCTTTGGTCCTTTGACCAAGGCATTGTCGTTTTAAAAAAATTCCCATATGTGGGGTCTTTATCATGCCTATAGAGCTGTGAAATTTGAAAATAATCATGAATACCATAATATATTGGAGTAAGAACCAACTTGTAATCCCCATTTTCTAATCTACTCCAAAATCTCAAACAGACAGAAAAAACATAGTGTTATCTTTCCCTACCCCCTCATATGTTGATCCCCCAACTGAGGTGAAACCCATATGAATAATTAGTTTCCCATATTTAATTCCAAGGTTGTCTATATCCCTTTAGAGTGTGATCTCTACCTTATCTAAATATTAATTATCTACTTCAGAATAAACTACACTCACTCGGTAGTCTCTTCAATCAAGATTGTTTAGAACTCTACTCACACATTCACCTCTATCCAACACATATATGAGTGACATAGATGCCATAAATATTCTATAAAGGTTAAATATGGATCAATTCGTGAATTATTTTGGGATGTAAAATCTCTTCCAAGGCCATATGGTCATCCCACACTCCAATAAAATCAAGAAGAAATGCCCTAAGTATATACCTTAATATATAGCTCATCCTATAATACTACACATCAATATATTAGTGATACACTTTACTCAAATATAGTATAGAAGCCTTGGACTTCTACAAGACCATCCAAAATATCAATGTTAAGCACGCATCCCAATCCAATACTATGATTGTAAATACACCACGTAACCACACTATCATCCACACATATAGAATTTTGAACACTTATAATGATAGGTTCTCCCAAATAGTCAATAATTGAGAAATATTCATTAACCATTCATCCACCAACCCAATTTCATCATGGACTCTCAGTGACCTAGTTAGTCCCATTATAAATTCCATGGTCATCATGTTCTAGTTCCACAATAGAAGGGTAATGGTTTAATGTAGCTCAACCAATCAATGATGTTTAACCTTCACCCCCGAATAGGTAAGGAAATGAGTGAAAACCACCAATATTATATATCATAATACCCATCCACCATAAATTTCATCTACTATAATGATACATCTTGGTAAATCCTGGGTTCTCCACCCATTGTGAGTCAGGGGAGTCCCCAATCAACTCCACCCTCATTGAGGTGGCGACCACCACCATGTAATGTATGTAGAGAATGTTATCCCTATCTTGAGACAATACTGATACTTAATCACATCCCATGATCTATTATCAAATCAAAATAAAATCATAATTAGGATAATGGATAAACATCACTCAATCCACTAATGAAGAGGTGATGACCAAGGGAGAAAAGGTCACCACCACTCAGTCCTCAAACATGTCCATCTACCAGTCCAAAAGAAATATTATAAGCTTCTGATCCTCTTGAAATGTTTTATCTCACTACTCTAAGGTATTCCAACTAGGATAATCCATAAATAAATTTCCATCCCATGGGGAATATTCCATTTAAAATTCAATGTTATCAAGGTACTTGACCAAATGTTTATGCCCATGGTTCAAGTCCCACTAGGATAATATATTGCATAATTTTTAGGGTCTATGTAGGTGAAAAGTATCTCATTTAATAGATAATGATGATAAAACATTGAATCATGAACCAAAGCTTCAACCTATAATTCTTAAGTATAGTACTTCCACTAATGGTTTCGTAGAGGACAAGACCCATAAGCGACCACCTGTTCTCCCTACATAAGAACAACTCCCAGTTTGACTGTTGAGAAATATCAATAGCCATTATAATTGATCCCTATGTCTGGATAAACCCAGATCGGTATACATGTCAACCTATTCATTGTCTCCTTGGAGTATTCCTTACCCCGATGAGTCTAATAAAAATCTTTCCACTTCTTGGCTAGTCCATTCATGGTAATTGTTGAGAGATATAAGTCTTGAATGAAAATATGTAATATACATCCAATATGAGGAAGATATGAATCATGAACCCATTTCTAGGTCTTTCCAAATACTTCAATACTGTTTCATTCTCTAGATCAACTTAGATATGTGGCTCTAAAATATTATCCACAATAAAATACATCTCTTGAATCCAAAAGTGGCACTTCGAGTACCTATCATAATGTTTATATGATTTTATTATACCAAAAAAAATATATATATCTTCATGATTCAAATCATGGGACACAAATATTCCAATATATCTTAGAAAAAACATTTATCAAATAGTCCAGGTATGGATGAAAAATCCAATTCATGATATCTATGAGCACTAGAGGTGATTTTTTATATAGAAAGGCATTAAAAGGTACTAAAATAACCCTTAACTACTCATAAACTCCATCCACAATGTGTATTACACTATTTCCACAAATTGGTGAAAAGAAGATCATAGACCAATCTCGAGGAACCAATTGGGCCTTCCTTAACTAGTCAAAAAGTCTTAAATACTTGACAATAGATAATGTAATTCACTGTAACATGGTTTAACAACTAGTAGTACATGAATAATTTCAAACTATTTAACTCCTTAGAGATTAAAATTATATCATCTCAATGATAGGTACTCGGGTGAATAAAAACCATTATCATAAGGTCTATGATTTGTGCATTCTGCTCTCTCAGTTGTTTTGGTCTCATTTAATATATAAGAATTAATAAAGGCACTACACTAAAAATTAGTTAAATAAAAAGATCAATATCCCTATTATTTTAAAGTCCTAATAATTAATCTAAAAATAAATCACGGTGATGTTACAAAACTTGAAGAAATTTAGCTTGAACCGTCATTTATTCTGTTTCAAGATCCATACCCACCACCTATATTGTAATATATCCAACTCAATTGAATTCAAGCCTTTATCTATCTAATTATATCTATTAGTCTCCCATTAGAACATAAGTTTTCCCCTAAGAGAGCTAAGAGAAATAGTCCTCTGATATGAACAAATGAGAGAATGAGATAATGTTAACCAATTTATCCTAAAGATGAGGTTGAAACTAGTAATATCCAAGAGAAGAAAATCCCATAAATTCTTATAGTCCCCAACCACTATAGCAGATCATAGGATCCTCTAAAAATGATTAAGTATCTTCCCAAGTGGTATATCAAGAAACAATACCTTAATGGAAATCAACATGGTCAATCCCAAACTAGATACAAATTGGTACAAATAATGTAATGGGATTCCCTCATATCAAATAAATACACATAGAGCATTAAAGTAATAAGAACGGCACCTCTGATAGTCTAAATACCATTAATATCATTAGAAAGAACTTATTACCAAATATGTACTATTCTTACCTCTAATCTGTGTCTGATACCCCACGATCCCAAAATGACCTGTAGAACTGAACCCTGAAGCATTTATGGATTCTTCTTTATATGAGACTATTGACTAACTCCATGGCCTAACCTCCCATACATAATCTTGCTAGATTTTTGAGATCCCCCTGACCAATACCACAAGTATGGAATATATCCTTCTCTTATACGCATCCGTAATGAAGAAACCCTTATGAAAACATCCTAAAGAAACCCCATTTTTCAGTATTCATATCACCCTATTAGTGGACTCACACCTGATCTGTGGAAATATCAATAATGTACCCACTAGTTGTACATAGGGAAAGGTACACCCTCAAAAGGAGACATATAACCCCTTCCCAATCTTAAGTACCACTTTCTACCATGGTGCATCTGGTATAACCTCACCATCCTACCACTAGAGGAGGAAGTACAACTCCACTAGGAAGGCCACAACTTAGATCACTCAATAATGGAAGGAGGCATGTTTCCTATTCCTTTTCCAATCCATTCTCAATGGTGAGGGGCTTTTAGATAATGGTAATTTAATATTTAAGGTAAAATTTCTTGACCTAGTTCCATACATCTATTCATATTCTTATCTCAATACTCCTAGCCTTATAGTAATTGTTCCTAACCAACAACAGAGAAAAGTGTATTGACTCTACATAATAGGTCGTATAGTCAGCCATGGATATCACACCCTACTAAATCTCCATAAACTTATAAGATTGATTTGATCTTAGATTATAATTGGGAAATACATGAATAATAGGTCCTTAACGGACTCCCACGATAGTTATATATGCCACCTATCTTAAATAATCATACCCCAATATCTCCTGGTGAGTCCATGCAGTATATATGTAATTAGCTTCACCAACTGATCCTCATGTTTCTCCAAAATCACCAAAAACCCCTTCATGATATAAATATAATTATAAGTATCCTAAAGATTATCTATACCCAAAACACCATTTAATTATACATATATAAGTTTCGTTTAAATTTCTCCTCCATGTTAGGAACCTCTACCTCCCACTGGTACCAAATAGAAAACTTGAGATGATGGGGTTCTATTGCTGATAACACTAGGATAGTATCTAGAGTATGCTCAAACTCATGAAAATGTACATCTATAGGTGAAAATAAATCACTCCATACTTTACTAACACCCTCATATTGTTCTATGAGAGGAAACTTGAGAAATTTTCATGGTCAAATATCTATGAAATTTCAAAAAGGAAACTCTGAAATGATTTTAATAGACTAATTAATCAAAATTTTAATAAATTAATAGGTGAGTACACCAAAACTCTATATTGAATGTTCATTAATATTATACTTACAAAAAACTGAGGCCTAATAACATGTATTTATTAACAAACAGTAGTCACAATCATAAAAAAATTAAAACATGCTCAAGAAAAATAAATTAAATGTCACCAATAATGTATTTTGGAAAATGATGAATATATTAATATTGAAATATGACAAATATAAACCTTTTAAATTCATAAAAAATATACTCAAGACATTTCAACCTATATTACAACCCATTTTTCATGAAATCGCCCACTCTCACCACCCATTAGAAGATAAAATTACTTAAAATAAACCCAATCAATATTAGTAATCACACTACACTAATAACTTGTTTGTCCATTATAAAGGTTTTTTCTAAGAATAAGTATAGCTTCCCCATGGGTTTTTACCTTCCTATAATAATTCTAATAATCCCCACATAAATAATAAATAAATGGGGTTTAATACCATTTTTCACAGATTGACCTCCTTGGTCTATGAACAGGGTAATCTAAACTCACCAATAATATATTTGGGAAAACATGAAATATATTACTATTTTATTTCAACTAATTTAAACTTATGTTTATTATAGGAATGAAATCCATGAAATTTAAAATTATTCTTCTACCCATTATGAATTAACTCTCCCACTCTCACCAACCAAGGTTAGAGAAAATATAAAATCAACAAAACTAATAAAATCAATCACACTACCCTAGTAACTTGGTCGTCTCCTATAATGGAGTTGGTCAAGAACAAACATAGATTCCTGCTAATGTTATGACCATTAAATCATCATTCTTACAATCCCTAAATAAATAATAAATAATTGGGTAACTCAAATAATTTTTCAAGGCCAAACCTCCTTGGTCCCAAAACCCAGTCATCTAACTTCATGGGTCTCCTTTAATACCTTGGATAACATCCCTACACACCATATGCTATTACCCATGGGGGACAATATTCAAACTAATGACCATACCAATTTTCTAAACAAAGTAATTTTATAGTCATTTATCCACAATCACACACACCCTCTTAGATTCACCCTAAATTTAAAGATCCTAACACTCCTCTAATCAAGGTTCACTTAATTGTGGAGTTCTTGTTGGGAAGGTTCTCAAGAAATCACCTTGTTGACATGGGTAGTACAAAAAATTCCTTTAAATCTTAATTTTTCTAGGTTTGTTACACTTTCAACCAATTTAATGTGCAACGTCGTTTTTAAAAACCCTATACCTCAAATGTAAGTAGTGTCACTACACATCCGGCAAGTTATTTTCCCTAAAAAGATTTTATAATTCATTGGCTTGAATCACTACATTCGAGACAAATGTCCATGTGTCCTAATGTGTTCCTCCACATAAAAAAGAGGATAAAACTAGTAATAAGGTCCTAACTCATTAAAATAGTTGACTATTCCTTCAATATTATTTAACCATACAATACATATACAGTGGAAATAATAATAAATAACATTCATGTGGAATAAGCATGGAGGAATTGTGATGATAAGAACAACATTTTTAATATCAAAATGGAACATTTTCACTAGTACAACCATCTGAAAAATATCCCCACATTTGGTGGATCAATATATAATGTGGAAAAAATAAGAGATTAAAATAAGAAATATCCTAGAGTATATCCAGACATCACATTTATCCCCAAAAATCTCCTCTAGCTCAGAATCCCAATAGAAGTCTCTTTCACTTTCTAAGATCTATCATAAACCAACATGGGTTGACCTCAAAACGGCTACATAATCCATCCTATAAGTATGATTGGGTTTTTATTATAATCCTCTTGTGATAGATACTAGTGGCATACATCAAATGTAACTCAATTGGGAACAATTTAACCCAAAAATGATATATAGATAAATAAATAAAATTATAATTATAGTATAAACCTTGACTTTGTGAAATAAGTAAATAACTACTATAAAAACCTCAATTTTACCTCATGGGTCACCACCAAACATAGAACCACACTTTATCTAATGGAAATTTATAACTTGGTAAAAACTAAAACTGAAAAATTATTGAGAAAATAATCATGAAAATAAAAATTCTGAGTAGGGATTCCATGTATAAAAAATTACATAATCCTTACGATTAAATAGAAATCTAGATAATTGTTATTTCAAAATATTACATATAAAAATAGTTCTTTCCATTTTATTTCAGAAAAATTAGTAGGATGATACTTTAGAAAACCCATTTCATTATTTTAAATTAACAATGTCATTTCCAAATTATAATAAACATTCAAAAAACCCATTTATAAAAAAAGAATATTTGAATAAAGAAAATTTATATTGTAAAATTTGATAGTATAAATAATATCATAAGGTTAAATGAAATAGAGAAAAGTAATCATGAATTTTATTATTTTATACATGGAAAGGAAACCAAGGAAAAGAGTATTTTAAAATATTGTTGCGTAAAACATGGGTCAAAGAGAGTAAGCACCATGGTAAATCCCTAATTATCTAGGTTAATTGGGACACTAGGTACATCATATCTTAGTTATTGAACGCATAACATTCCCATGCAAGATTTGATGGAGAGGACACACCAATGATCTAATGGTAATAACCATGTCATACTATTTAGTTAGCATTGTAGTGTAATAATTCTAGCGAGACATGGGATAATGCTCTACCAGCTCACCTAGCTAATATTCCTTGCATGTCCACCTAAATACCCAATATTATCGTGTTCTATTCTTGAATGGATGTGAGTTTTTATCAATATAAAATATAAATACATATCACATACTTGTCATTGAAACCCCATTCACATTATGACCTCTAAATGCAATTTTATTATATCTCCTTTCCCTTCCAAAAAATCACAACAATTCCCAATTCCCTTTACAAGGTATACAAATATATCACTAATTTATCAGACACAATGTTTCCAATACAAGGGTAATTATTTAATAAATGTTGTACATTTTCCATAAAACATTTCAAAGTGGAAACTAGGCCTCATTACATTAATAAAAACACTTTAATTTTCTATAAAACCTTTGGGAATCACCACTTTATAATGGAATCCAATAGGAAATATAATTGAACGTTTTTCAAGGTACATAAATAAAAACAAACATGAAACCTACTTAAAAAAGAAACACATACTGAAAGAATATGATTAAACTTATAAATCAATTTATATTTCATTTAGAAAAAACACATACATTTCCATAGAATGTAAATTTTTTTTAACAAGGAATGAATTCTTTAAAAATACTAAAAAATTATAGATTTCAAATTTAAGGCTTAGACTTACAGACCCCACCTAAAAATTGGATTCCATTGATGATGGAAACTTCACACTTGCACACATATGCACATTAACATGTATATAAGAACCTTTTATCTAAATATATATATTCACACTACCATGAGTTAATATAAACAAAGAGGGTACTTATATATTTTTTAATATATGTATATTTGTTTAATTCACACTCAAGGACACACAAGTTATGGAAGACTCGAATGGTGGACAAAATTTAACCTTAAGAGATTAATGGTTCACTTAAAAAAATATAATAAACCCAAAATTCAAAAAATCCCTAATATAAAATCTTCCAAATTAGAATATCAAAATAAACCTTACTCAATTCTTAAAAAAATTAATTTCATTCAATGAATATAGAAAAAATCATCCTTAATGGAACCATGACCTCTAGGCCCAATGAATCAAAAAAATAAATGCCCAAAATTGGATTGAGGTTTACCCTAGGTTATACTCACCATAATGGGAGAATGGAATCACAAAGAAAAATATAAAAAGAAGGAGGAGGATAAGGATAATCAACACCCACTTGAGAAGATCACCCCAAAAATTGGGAGCAGAATCGATGAAGGGGGAGGTCACCAGAAGGGGTGGTGTGTGCACAAGGGGGATCCTCCTTGGGTTTGGGTTATGATCAGGTATGGTGTGAGAGGGGTTATGGAATTTTAAAATAATAACATTATTTTTTTTGTTGTTTTTGTTTTTGTTTTTTTTTTGTTTATATTATTATTAAAGCATTTCCTTTTTAAAAGGACTTAGACAAGCTAAAAAACTGGGTAGTATGGTCATCCTATCAATACATCAATCATGTTCTTTCCTTAATTTAGGCTTCATGGCATCCTAGGTAAGTTTTCACTCTTGTGCGCCTAACTCTAAATATTCTATGTATCTCTAACTAAGTCGACTGGTTTATAGAGGTCTGGAATATGGTTTCCCCTTACTATTCAATAACCTATCTCCAACCCCTAATCCCTCCAAAATTTATAATTTAAAAGGGAAAATCCAATAGATACCATTAAATGAAAAATAAAAAAAAAAATTATAAAATATTATAATATTAGCAGGTTAGGGTGTGAAATTTATCCCCACCATTGACATTTTATTCACTCAAAAAATTCTAAAAGATTCAGTTAACTGAGATATGATAGAAGGACAAAACAAATACAAAAAGGAAAAATTCACTATCCAAAGACAAAAAATGAATAACTTGTCTTCCTATAAAAACATTAAGTTCCAAAATATATAGGATCTGGTAAGACCATCCTGTAGAACGGACTGGAAATCTTGAAAAAATAGCTCATAAAACCAGAGGACTAGAAATGAAAAATGAAAGAAACAAAACAAGAGACCCTCCATTCCAAATACCCCTCAACATGGAATATCCCAACCCCTAAAATAGAAATCCACAAAAAAATTAAACATTTTCTATTCAGGATCCCCATGATCATCCATCACATGACCTGGTATTCAAGCCACTATTATCAGGGTAGGGTAGGAAGGAAAGAAAGAATTTCCCTGTAAAGGGTGTTGGGAAACTAGGTTCTCCATGAGATCCTTTTATTAAGGA
Source organism: Viscum album (assembly GCA_963277665.1). NCBI lineage: Eukaryota > Viridiplantae > Streptophyta > Magnoliopsida > Santalales > Viscaceae > Viscum > Viscum album. The sequence continues at coordinate 1,084,742,568 of OY728119.1, forward strand.
CACCCCGTCATATTAGGACTCTAATTAAACCTTAATTTACCAATATAAAACAACTCATGAATCTATAAAAAGCCAAATCCCAGAGAGAAAATACATGGAATAAGAAACACCACTGACAAAAACTACATGATCCAGAATTACCTTCCCAAAAAAGAACTTCTCCTAATAACATGGTTCTCGAATGACACAAAACACCATTTCCATTCACACCCAAAAAACACCATCAATAACCAACACTGAAACTAGAAATAATTTTCATTGAGAGAAAACTTAAATTGAGCCTAGATCATCACCATCCTTATCTAAATGGGTTGGTTGTGTCCTTTGAAGGGGTGGATCTGGATCTACATCACTTCTTGGATAAACCTCAATAATACCATTGTAAATGACCCATGTTTACAAAGTTATATCTACTATTTACTGCTACCAGTAATGAGGAATCCATGTATCCTAGCTACCAACATTTATGGAATACACATAGCTTACTCTTGGTAAATTTTGGGGAGAGGAAACACAATGCCCTCTTTTTACCGCTACCTAATAGGCCAAAAATAGCTATCCTCCCTTTGACTATAATAGAACCACCACCATTTCTATTATAGATAGGTGAGATATCAACCACCTCTAACATGACAAGCTCTATCCATTCATTGGTAGCCACTAAGATCTGCAAAACAAATGGGTTTCCAATAATAGAAAACCATAACAAGGGAAAACTCAAATGATTTCCATACCAATGTGGGAAATAATATGTGGGGTCAACATCAACCTATCCAAAAATCTCCACCACTATATGAAGTGCTTCACTCATAGGCCTGTGTATGGATCCCTAATACCATGAAGCATCTTATACCATTTAGATAGAAGATAATAATCCTAGATCGAAAACTCCTCTTTTAGTAATTCAACTAATATAACCTCTTCTAAGGACCTAGGTGGATACATAAAAAATGGAATAAATCCTATAGAATTTCCACCTGCTCATTACTAAGAATATTTTACGGAATACTATAAATGAAATCATACAAAAACAAAACAAAAAAATCAAAAACCAAAACTCCACATTTCAATCACATGTCAATAACCAAAATAGAAAATTTCACTTTAAAAAATCTCTCGGCATAACAAATCCAAAATGAAATCCCAAAACACACGTGGTAATATGAAACGAATTCCACAAATTAGATCTTCACAAGCCATTTTTGAAAAAAAATTCAAAAATAAAAACAACCTCAAAATGGTAGTGCACTTACCATTAGAATTCCAAGATACCTCACATATATAAATACTTGTTCAATATTAATCACCCATCCAAACATACCATTAACCATTTATGAAATACATACACACATATATATCTGTGTGTGTGAGCATTCATAGGAACACCAAGTGTAAAATAAAAGAAACCAGATCGCTTTCCAGAATGATATTTAAAAACCGAAACCAATTTTTAAACCCACAATTTATCACAAAAACCAAAAATTCTAAAATTAGAAATTTATTCCACATTTTAAATTTTAAAAATCATTTTTAAATTCCAAAACATTTTTCCTTAAATTTTCAAAGTAACCCAAATCCTTCCATTTTAGAAATAAATTTTGATAAAACAAAAAAATGAAACTTGGGGGAAAATATTACTAGATCAACTGAAATCCAAACCAAGAATAAACAAAATCAAATCAACACACAACAGATAAAAAATACATATAATTTGAAAGAAAAACCTTCTATGCACAGCTTGACCCCACAGTTTGGTTAATAGTGTGTCAACCATGTGAGCACATTTTAGGTCAACAGATTTTGTTTCATTTTCCTTTTATAGATTTCTGGGCCATGCAGAGTAATCTTGCACCCCATAAATCCCTCCAAATATCCACTCCATCTAATGGAGTTTCTCGAGAAGAACCCACCAATTCTAAAACATAATAAAAAAAACTCAAACAAAATAACTACCTCAAAAAAATATGAAATCTAAGCTTTAAGATGGATGAGGATTTTTGGTCCAATAAAATAGATTTGAAGACCCCAATTGGTATGTCTCCATATAGGCTATTATTAGTGAAATTTTTTCATTTTCCTGTGGATTTGAGGCACAAGTTGTACTGGGAATTTAATGTTTTAAATTTTTATTTTAAGATTGTTGGAGAGTGTATATTGCATAATTTTGGTGAAATTGATGAGATAAGTAAAGAGTCTTATGATAAATCTAGGATATATATATATATAGGTCTAAATTTCTCTATGATTATGTTATTAAAAATACATAATTTAGACTAAGACATAGGGTACTTATTTTAAATTTAATATATATTCTCTTACTCAGAAAACTTAAATCTATGTGGTTTGGACCTATCCCAGTTATTAGAGTCCTTAAGAATGGTGTTGTAGAGATTGTATGAGAAGAAAACATTCTTATTCTTATTAAATGTTTAATAATTAAACTGTATTTTGAGGGACATCCAAAGGGTTTGGATATTTTTACAGTTCTAGAAAATTAAACTTAAATAAAGTCCAACCGAAGACTTAAAACATAGTGCTTCATGAGATTTAACCTATAGTCTTTATTTTATTCACATTTTTTTCTAAATAAAGTGTTTCCTTGATCTTTTTATTGTTTTATATGTGGTCGATATGTGTTCTTGGACTTTTTGAACCTTATTCTAAGAAATAAGTGTATTCTACTTTTGGTGTCACTAGAGGAGAATAACTCCCTCATGTTCTCAAATCACAACAATCTTTTAATGAAGGCCTCGTTAATTTAGGGAAGAACCTCTTTTTTACTACTTCATTCATTTTTCTCCACCTTATTACTTAAAAAAATTATACTATGTTACTTCAAAACTCCAGAGCACAAATGTGTGTTGATGACTCACTGTTTCATTTGATTCATTGTTTCACTATTTTTTGTGAGTCAATAGAATGGTGACTCACTGGTAAGTTAGTGGTGTTGATTTAGTAATTTTTTGCTACTGTTGAATTTTTTTTGCATATGTCTCTTTTCTAGAAATTGTTGATAATTGTGTTGGTGTGATGGAAATTTTACTAATTTACTAGATTGTTTGTGAAAATTATGTTTTATTTACTTTATACCTCTTTGATATGTGAAATTAATTGTGGGGGAATAATCCCCCATTTTTATCTAACATAAAATTGTTGTTTTTTTAATTTTTAGCGTGTTTAGTGTTAAATTTTTATACTCAACTATAAATCTAATTGAATAAACTTTTTAAATCTTTCTTAAACCCAATTCACTATGTACTACAATGATTTACATGATACCTCATGTAACCTAATTAAATATTTATTTTCACTGGATTAATGACAAATTCAAGTGAAATTTTTTTAATATAATTTTTTTACTGTGGAAAATACTTTGTTTGAACTGCAATGTGACCCTTAGCATGTCATTAATCTACTAAATTGAATACCTATTTTAAACATTCAAAGTATAAAAATTTTATTCTCCTCCATTGAATTCAACTTTGAGGAAAAATTTTTATTTTAAGTGTGGGGGAGGGGGTCACCATATGTTGAGGTAATCTGTGCTTTATAGAAGATCATAAAATCCCTCTGCCCTCAAAACTTTTGCTAAAAAATGGTAAAATTTTTCTAAAAATTCTTTCAAAATAATAGTTTTTTTAGTCTTTGTTTCGTACTTAAAATACATATTTTCGAAGTATAATACCATGATTAAAGTTTATAGTTTCTTCAAATATGAAACTTTTGAGGATGAATGATTGGTGAGTGAATGTGCTTAGCTATTTTGTGAATATTCTATTTAGGAGCTATGTTGGATAGTGATATGTGATCCATTTTTCAAAGTTGTGATCTTAACCGTAGGAAATTGGATGTCTAAACTTCATCCTAGGAGACTCACTTTTTATTCACTTTAGTAAAAATGTAAATACTATACAAATAAATCTTTTGAAACTAGAATAAATTGGACTCACATTTTATTGTTAATTTTAATTTTTTAGTAGAGTCATCGTAATCAATTTCTTTCCTTTGTTAATTTTTATCAATGGTGTCTCATAAGGCACCGCCAACCCCCATATACTATTTTCTGGACACACCCTTGGATTTTTTCCCTTCTTAAAATTTCAATCCTTTTGGAAAAGCAACGGAGTCAGCACCCATTTATGTCTCAATGAGACACCGCTCCTGACTAGTCTCACCGCCATGTACTAGATCTGGAATCCTCATGTTGCCACCGATGTGAATATTGTATCCCCTATTACGGTGATTCCAGAGGAAGAGGTTCTGCGTGGAGGCCTTACCCACATCTTATATCTGGAAGGAGTTGTCATCGTCGTGGCTGTTGGAGGAGGATGCGAAGCTGCTGCTTGTCACTCACTACCACTGGTGTGAATATCGTTTTCACTATCTTATAATCTACTCGTAGCTGAAGCTTCTCCATGAAGCAAATCCACTCTCATGCGGCGCTGGTTAACAAGCGGAGACCAGATAAAAAAATACTAAAAATAAATAAATCAATCAAACCAAAATAAATAAAATAATAAATAAAATAAAACTAAATTAATATTATTCATAATTAATCATTAATAAAAATAAAAAATTATTATTATAATAGAATGAAATGATTTAAATTTTTAAGTTTAATATTTAATAATTATGTAAATTATAGTTACAAGTGAATTTAATTAATAAATTAAAAACATTCATAATAATAAAAATATTTAATAAAATTAATAATTACTAATTAACCTAATAAAATAACAATTTTTAATAATCATGAAATAATAATATTAATAATAATACTTTATAAATTTATAAAAAATAAAATTACTAATTTATTTAATAAGAATTGTTTTAATAATATTAAATAATTAAAATAAAATAATAATTAACAACTAATTATAAAATCATATTTTAATATTTTTAATATGATTATTAAAAAAATTAATCGTACAAGTAAATATTTATCAAATATTTTTATTACATTTCAAACTATTTTAACCAATCTGTGTTTTCTTTTGCAGATTCATTCCAAAGTGGGTTTGAAATCTAGGTTCATGAAGAAACAAAGGAGCGGAGGTTGTTACAAGGATTCTGCTTAAGTCACAGGAGATGTATGACTTTTTCCCACATGTACAATGAAAAAGAGAATGACCGAGGAAGTCGGTGGAGGGTGTATGGTGACAAACCATAAAATTATGAAAGACTTTAAGAATTCAGTAGTAGTAGAAGATTGGGGGTGATTTGTTCAACTTCTCAATCATTCAATACCCAAAACAACAACAAATTTTTATGAGCCTTCTTGGAGTGAGGAGACCAGGAAGCCTTGATGATTAGAAAATAGAGCATTGGCACGTGAGCAGAAGGGGAATTATTTCTTCCCCTTTTGTTTTAAAATTCTAAACCTTATAACTGAATTTTTCTCATTTTGTGTAATGAATTGGATCATAGGATAAACCCTTCATTCTTTGGGTATTTTAATCTAATAGTTTTTTATTTCGCTTATTCACTAACTAAATTCATTAATACTTAGTATAAATTGGTGACATTGACAAATTTATTATGCACCATTTGAAATTCAATTTCAAATTTTAAAATAAATCAACAACACTGATCTTAAATCCTTCTTAAAATTTTAAAATTAAAAACATTGGAATATGGTGGTGAACTTTATTTCATTTAATCATTTAAATTGTTTTCTCAATTTAATGAATCTTAGAGTGGCGAACTCGATGAATTATTATGCTTCATGACTAATCTTATGGTGAGGGAGATTGTTCAATCATTTTTGATGGTGTAATTTCAAAAAAATCATTATGAAGAAGTCATTCATTCAATCGGTATATTTGGTTTCCCTTGCACTATTCTTGATTGATTTCTTTTCACTCATTCTTTTCACTGCATGTTAATTATCAATTCTATTTATTTATACTTTTTTTAACTCATCTCATTCCCCATTTAGTTTAATAAAAACCCATTGTTTCAACTTATTGCATCCTTTAAAATAATAAAAAATGTAAAAGATAAAAAAAATCACCCACAATTGATGATTGTGGGTTGTTTTGAAAATAAATTTGGTTTCACTACCTTACCTATGGGTCCAACCCTAATTATCTCTATACTATATTAAGTAGGAAAATAACAAATTTAAACTTTGACACAGATTCATTGACATATGGGTTAGATGGCCATTTCTCAACACTCAGAAAGAACTAATTAATGTAAATTAACGGAGACTGAAATCCAGAGTTAGAGAAGAATAAGTAGTGTTCAAAATAGTGAAGGATTTAATGAAAAAATATGACAAATTCAACTATCAATCCGTCTTTCTTTCTGATGAGATGGAAGATTTTATGACCATCAGGGATGATAGAGAGATCCTATCCCTTTATGAAGATGAATTCAATTATCATGAGGATGTAAATTACATTAAACCATTGAAAAGGGATAATATACCACTATTTATATCATCAGTCATCAATCCACCAATGTTGGAGAGAAAACCTCATCCAAGCACACTCAAGTACACATTCCTAGAGACTATTGTTTCACTGTCAGTTATTATCATCTAATATCTAACCCAAATATAAGAGGAAAAGTTTATTGAAGTCCATAAAAGTAAAAAAAAAAACTCAATATCCATGTTAGTGGTTGATATTAAACATATCATATCCACAATCTACACCAACATGGTATTGTTAGAAGAAGGTGTTAAACCCAAATGCCAACCCCAGAAGTGAATCACCCCAAAAATGAAAAAGGTGTTTAAGAATGATGTTTTTAAAATTATATATAATGAAATAGTACTTTCAATATATGACCATGAATGGGTTATTTTGTGACAATTCATCCCAAAGAAGTGAGTCATTCACATTGTGAAAAAATTATGATTAGTTAATTTCAACTTGAACCACTACTAGGTGTTGAGTCTACATTGATTATCAAAACCAATATGTGGAAACCTAAAAAGATCATTTATCATTACCTTTTATGGATTAAATGATGGAAATAATGGAAGTGAATGAAATCTATTATTTCATGGATGGTTATTCAAGAAATATTCAAATTGTAGTCAGTCTAGATGACTACTCCAAAACTATATTCACTTGTCCCTTTGGAACCATTGCTTATATACATACGTCATTTGGTATGAGTAGTTCACCCGTAATGTTTCAATGGTGCATGACACCTATATTTCATGATATGTCGAAGGAGTTCCAGGAGATTTGTATGGATTATTTTTTGGTATATGGAAGATCCTTCAAGGGGTTCTTGGGTAACATGGACCTTGTTTTAAAATGTTGTGAAAAAGAGTGTTTGGTATTAAGCTAAGAAACATTTCAATTCATGGTACAAGGAGTCATAGTCCTTTGACCTAAAATCTCAAATAAATTCATGTAAAATATTCCATAAAAAATAAAAGTAATCAAATACATACCTAAACCAACAATAGTAAAAAGCATGCAGATCTTTCTAGGCCACATATGATTCCACTGCATCATTGTAGAAGACTTTTTGAAATTAACCCCCCCCCCCCCTGAAACACTTATTTTAAAAATAAACTCATTTTATCTCACAAAAGAGTTTTGATGGGCATCAATAAACTAAAGAATATCATGTTGGTCACTCCTATCATCATTTCATCATATTAGTATAAGGAATCCAAAATGATGTGTGATTCCAATGACTTCACTATTGGAACTATCTTAGGAAAGCGATTAAGACATATGTAATATCCCATTTACTATTCTATTCACACAATGAATGATTCTTATGTAAATTTTATGACTAGTGAAATGGAACTTCTGGTATTCATCTTTGAATTTGAATATTTTCCTCATACATCGTGTTATCTAAATTGATGTCTAAACTGATCATATTTCACTTAAATATCTATTAAGTAAAAAGGATTACAAACCATTTTTGGTATGGTAGATCCTACTACTGCAAGAGTTCTATATCATTTTAAAATATACAATAGGGACTCGGAATTTTATTTTTCATCATTTATCCAAAATTTTATTGCCCTTCATTAAAGATGATGATAATCTCAACATCGAGGATGACTTCCTCAATGAAACTATGTTCATAATAAGTACCCAATTGTGACCAGGGTTTTTCAAATATTGAAAAATATCTCTCCACGTGATCACTCTACCAAGACCTGAACTATTAGTAGGGGAAGAGATTCTAAGATGAAAATTCACATTACTACTAGGATGAGTCATTAGTTTTTAGGTGTTGTAATGATGGAAAGGAAATACATCCTATAAGACGATATAAAAAATGTATTCAACATGTGTCACACATATATAGTTGGAGGGGATCATGGTCCTGAATGTACCATGTACAAAATCATTCAAATATTTTTATTTTGACCCATAATTCGTTGTGATTCAAGGAACATTTTCCAGAGTTCTGATCAGTGTAAGTGGACAAACACCATAGGGAAAAGGAATAAAATTCCACACAATCAAATCCTAGCTTATAAATATTTGACGTATGGGAAATTTATATTATGGTATCATTATATGATTATGTGGGAAGTTAAATATTAAATTCTTAATTTGTTACATCTCAAAATGGGTAGAATATGAGGCAACCACTCATGGCACATCAAAAGTGGTCCTGGATTTTATAATTTTGTTAGGGGATTACTCAAAAAGTCCAGAATTCATTCTTTGATTATGTGGGAAGTTAAATATTAAATTCTTAATTGTAGGAGTATCTACTGGTGGGAATTTGGACATGTTGAGGGTCCTAATGAAGCACCTTCCCAGCATCCAGCTGATCCAGCCAGACCTACCAATTTTCATGCACCCACCACTACTATACCATCTGATACCTCCGTCACAACCCCTTCCCATATTACCACTATCATACCACCTGCCACCACTAACCCAACCATAAAAAATACCACTATCACCACTACCCTACTACATTTATACCCACACCACCCATTCCCATATATATAAGGCCTATTATCCATATCATTTTAGAGAACCGGTGATGGATATGACGCCATCTTCACATCCCACTCATCGAACCATCTCACTTAACCCCCCCCCCCCCACCACCACCACCACCACCACCAATCACTCAATCCACTCACTTCCATAACTGATTGGCCCTTCATCCACCTCCCTTCACACCCATTTTGCTACATTGGAAGATCATCACTCTCAGCTGACAGATCATTCAATGAAGCATGAGTATTTAGTAAACTAAACCTGATGAGGAAAGTTCCCTTCCATCACATCTTCCACTACAGTACCAATGATTTATCAAGATTACATATTTATGTCCATAGTAATGATCAACACACTACCCCCCCCCCCAAAGTCCTGGACAAGCCATCTTCCAACACTAAAGTCCCTCCTATGGCGGTCGATGACCCAACACTCACCACCATCGATGAGATCGACTAGGTAGAGATTCTCCAGATCCCCATTGATTGGGAGGGGACTAATGATGTAGAGACCAGTGAGTATTCCCTAGTTTTTACTTTTATCCATGTCCCCAACCTTATTCTAAGATGTATGGGTGTCTATTTTGTGCCTTTATTTTGTATTTTCGTTGTATATTATTTACAATAATGTATGATTTTATATATATATATATATGCGATATAGTTTTCAACTTTACTGTGTGGTTTAATTACTTTTATTTTACAACTACATTACTTTAGTCATGTCTATATCTATTGAATTTTCTATAATAAATGATGACCTAGTCAGACCATCCTCTAGAATCTCTCTTGAGATCTCTCAACATGTGGCTAACCTACAGAGACAAGTTTTGGATCTCTATCTATAGATCCATATTTAATAGGGGTTCCCACTATGGCCTTTGTATATGATCTTTACAACACATGATATTTGTGGTCGATACCATCTATATGTGGTTAATCCCACGAATATCCCTCATGAGATTGAGGATACCACCACTAGTTCCTACAAGAGGTAGAGGACTTCTGAGATAATTGAATTGATAGATGGACTCCATTGTTCATTCACCTAGCTAACAATAACAAAAATAGCTCTTTATGGGAGGCAACACATATTTTTTGATTTCTAATTTTCATTTTATTATTAGTACCTTTCTCTATTTTCCTTGAATTTGTGTTCATAGATCATCCCAAAATTCACTTCACTCGCATACTACATATATTTAAATTATGTTATCCTATTTTCGACCATGTGCACCTACTCATTTTTATGCTTCTAAATTGGTTAACTCTTATGGAATAATGGTTTATCTATTGTTGGTATTTTTATTTTAACAATTTTTTCAACTATAAAAATTTCCCATCAAAACCAAAAAATGTCTCCTTGGCATGAATTTCACTAAAGGGACCACTCAATTCCTTATTTCGAGTTCCTAAAATTCCGTTTCATTTTTCTCGATGCTATACTTTATTTCTCTCCCTTGATCTTTCCAAAACAGTACAAAAACTATCTCATATTAAGTGTGGGGGAGCGTTTCTTGAGCTTTATTGCTGATACACTAGGATTATTTTCTATTTTCACTAGTCTTAGATACATTTTTCATTAAAATCATTTTCTAAAAATGAAATATCATTACACCCATTTAAATAAAATAGAAATATAGGTTTTAAATTGTAGAAATCCATTTTTATTCTAATTTATAATTTCTATCTTGATAGATGAGTTGAGTAAATTAATTATGATTCTAGATTCTTTCATTTCTTTTTGTCTGACTTATTACTAGATATTATGACCTAATTAGTTTCCATTAATTTTTTTTATAATCCCATTATTGAGACGATTCTAGCCTTATACTATTATATTTGTTTTTTACCATATTCATTAATAGATAAATTGGACCTATAAACCTATCAGAACTTGCAATGAGATCTAATAGATTATATGATTGAACCAATAGAGTTTTAAAAGGATTGAGGTGATCCTTGGGATCCTATTTTCTCTATGAACCACTAATACAAAATTCCTTATTTTTCATATAGTATCTGTGAATGACTTTATTAGGATGGAGTCGTTTCAAGCATATTATCCCTTCATATCCTACTCATGATACTTTGCATGATTTTCTTTTGAACAAGTGTGGGGGAATTTTTATCTCACCCATAGACAGAATGTTGATAATGAAGAGACATACAATGGCACTTTTTCTAGATTGATATGATGTGGTTCGTGATTAGTTATATCATTTTCCATGGTAACCATTTTATTAATATATATATATATAATATATATATACATATTTGTTGGGATGTATATTAGAAAAAAGGAAAACCCACTATTACCAGCTCGATAAATCATATGATGAAACATATTTGGTTATGTGGTGGATATGAGATCTAACTCAAACATAATTTTACGGAAATTAATAAAATAAAATAAAAGGGAGGAATATGGATCATTATTTAGGCTATAATAAAATATTCATGGACCCTCTTTTTGTAGTTTTATCATGGAAACATTTTTTCATGGAGGACTTACTTCATTATACTTTTCACAATTATCATGCATTCCAATTTATAGATTATCCTCCTCTTTTAGATTTATTTTTATTAATTTACCACCTAACCTTATCCTTAGAGCCATTTAAATCCTATTATTTATGCCCTAAGGGTTATTTTTTTATCTTTATAGAGTGGATATTTTAGAACCGATGAAATATTATAGTTAGGAACACGTATTCTAGGTATGAGAATTACCCCAATTTTATTTTAGAATTAGTGATTAGAGAAAATTTATTGTGAGGTAAATTTTAAAATTAGAATAGTTATGAGGAAAAGTTTTGAAATTTAATTAATTGATGAAATAATATGAACAAATAACTGAACTATGAGGCATAACTGGTTTTCTCTATGTGATGGATTCTGGAGGACTTAATTTTTCAACTCTCGCTTAGTTTTATTTTCCTATTTGTAATGCCGGTTTCATTTCTATAAAATTATTTCATTAGAAATCCCAATTTATATTATATTTTAATGAGGATAATAAATTGTTCATATATTGGGGAAATTTGATAAGACATATTTATATACACATTTTGGATGCATTTATTTACAGTTAAAACATTTTTTACTAGATAACTTATTGGGCTTTGGTTTTTTTTCTAGGAATTATGAATTTAATAATAAAACAAATAATTTTTGAAAAAAGGAAAAAATAGGATTTACGTGTTGTGAATGTAGTTCAAAATGTGTATTCCTTATTCACAGCATCCCTAAAGTCAAAAGGATTTCTAGTGTATCATTTCATGATGTGAGTCCAGAACACATCATGTAAAAATATTATAGATCATGATATCTTAAAAATCAATATCCTACTATAATTTCATGAAATTAATGTAATACAAGACATGAATCACGTACACATCATATATATCGTGTAAGTATCGAGATCTCATCCAGTCAAATATATAGCCCTAGGATTCCACAAGATTAAATATTTTCATAGAATAATGTGTCTAAGAAGTGAACGACATAAATCCTACATTCACATCTTGTAAATGTCAATAAATAAGGCACTTAAATTCATTATAAAATATGAATAATTTACACATCAATAAATTTTCAAGAATTTATATATTTGAATTCCTCTACTGCGCATAAGACACGCATGTATTATGTTTTTCCTATTGTTTATTCTTATATTTCTCATCTATTTATCTTCCAAATTATTTCCCATTCATTATTTTCATTTCTTTATCAAATAATTTGAATTTTTCACCATTGTAAATCCCATATTCACCTATTTGGTTTCATCTTTCCATTTTTATGCTCGTACTGATACTGATTTTCATTCAACTTAAACACTAGAATTTTTTCTTTATTGGTTATTCATTCATAGTATATTTTTGATTAATTTAAAAAAAAATTAATAGTGTATTTCTTATTTCAAAATTGTTTTATGATTACGCTAAGTATTTTGAACAGACCATTTCTTTTAATTGACAATGTTATGTACGGATAATATTTTTAGGGTTAAGAATCGATAGTAGGGGTGACATTAATCATAATTAATATATAAATCGAAACTTCGTAACCTTTTTCCTAGTAATGAGGATAAACAAATATTCTTCTGTACGATTACTTTGTGCAAGCCTAACCATGTGAGGAGTAATTCAAAGACCTGAACCTAGTTGGATTTGAGAAGGCTATTACTATTAGCATATTAAACTTTCTAATTATAAGAGAATCATATTGTATATAGGTTTTTATCTATATCTGAACTACAAAATATTTGCATTTTTGGTAGATCTGATTTTTTTAACCATAACCAATTGGTTTTTTTCACTGATTTGCAGCCTAATCCATAAGACTATTCCAATATAGATTTAGTATTATCCTTTTTCCCAACCCTAAAATTGACCTTTAACCTTGTTCCCTTTTTGGAATTTAAATCCAATCAACATGATTCTAGAAAAACCAAAATTCAATAGATATTGTGAGGAATCCTATCTTATTGTGTAAATAAATAAGTTTTTTTTCTTCCGTCCATATTTGTGGGTTTTCTCTCACAATACCTCATTTCTATGCCTTTTTAGTCGAGTGTAGTTTTGGATATAAAGTTATAATTTTATCATTCCTAGAGGACATAATGAAGTCTTCTGGGAATATCATCACCCTTTTTCCCAATTTATAAATTCACACATCCATGTGGTAAAATATAGATAGATGGAAATTATATATATATATATATATTCGTATATATGTATATATGTGTATGTTACACACAAGGAGCTACAAGATGTCTCACTCACCAACAGTGGCCAAAATCTACCTCAAGGTGGACCAAGGTGAACTAGAAAAAATATATATAAGATCCTAAAAATTCACAAAAACCCTAAATTAAAAATCATCCACTGTTGAAGATTGGATGTAACCTTAACCAAAACCATAGGAAAACCTACTTACTTAAATGGTCATATAAAAACCCTCCTTAATGGGCCTCATGAAGCCTAGGCACCAAGAATCAACAAAATAAATACCTAAAATTATGTTTTGGTTCACTCTAGGTTAAGCACACCATAAGGGGAAAGAGAAACCCAAAGAAAATAAGAAAAAGGAGAAGGAGAAGACTCCCCACCCACCTGAGAAGATCGCACCGAAAATACATAATTGGATCGATGAGCAGAGGAGGACATCAAAAGGGGGTGGTGCACATGTGAGGGGAATCCCCTTCAGTGATATGTCATTATTGGGTAAGGGGGTTGGTGTGAGGTTATTAGATGATGATATTATTTTTATTATTATTTTTTTGTTATTATCATTAAAAAACTCACTTTTTTAGGGCATGGGATGGTTGACACATTGGCTGCATGGTCTACCTGACCATGTTCCAATTATGTGGTCGCCTCTATTTGGGCCACACCACCTCCCAAGAAAGGTTTCATTCTTATGTTCCTAACCTTGTGGCTTTCCAATGCCTCTGACTAGTCTTTAATGTTTATGGAGGGTTGGTACATTATTTCCCTTAATGGTATGCCAACAATATTCCATCCCATTATCCCCCATATTTTCTAGTTTCTAAGGTGAAGCACTGAGAGATACCATGGAACAACAAAAGAACAAAAATCAATAACATAATAAAATAGTTTGATGTCAGGGTGTTAGAGGATCCTTAACAACAATGTCTTCTTGTTTATCAAGATGTTTGTGAAGAGTGTGAGTAAGAAAACCCCAAAGAACATAATTGACATGTCCTTATCATATGTAAAACATTAATAAATAGGTGTATGCACTAATAGTAATAAAAAATAAACATATAACTCTCACAATGTCATCATTCCTTATAAGGCCTCCATAAACCCCAACCATAACTACTTCGACCCCATTCTAGGACAAGGTTTCATGTAGAACCGCGAACATTGTCTAAGACATGACCAATTCCTTTTCACTAATGTCACAACCTCGCAGCAACTAGTATAAGAATCAATTATCACACAAGGGAGGTCACTATAATATCTTAGGTAACCTTCTCACTATAGTTTAATCTCACCATGTGTCTCTGGCTAAGCCTTCTCACTCAGGGCTAGTCTGACATCTCCTATCAAGCCACACCTTATCACTCATGGGTGGCCCAGACATCACTACTCTAACGATGACTTATCACTTAATTTGGTTTATATAATATGTCTCAAGTCACAACCTATCACTCATTTTTGACTCAAAAATAACAAATTTTCTAGTCTCAAATCAAGAAAAAATACAAATAACCATGAAGCAACTGAAATCCCATAGGCTACTCCCAAGACAACCTATCAAGGTTCCCACAAATTCACCATCCTGAACCCAAAACTATATCATGTGTCAGTATTATCATTGATACTCAATTATCAAATTAAAATACCAATTTGGTCTAATTTGAACCATATCATCTCACACAAATCGAATTTTCACTAGTTGATATCCCAACTTCTAACCATTTAACCATGTCGTATTCCACAATATTTACGACATTAACCCATATCAACTGCTCCAATCAGTCAAAAAAATCTATATAAACCTACATGGTCACATTGATACCAAAATTTTAGTCTCATAAAGTTAACACATTCACCCTTATGCAAGTCAATTAATACAACTACATAAAATTTCATCATATATTATGGAATTTGTAACTCAAGATTAAGATAGTGTACTCCCCGGTCGATGATTCTTTATTCAATTAAAAACAATATAACCCTAAATTAATCCTAAATTATTAAATTTACATTCTATACATTGAAAACTATGAAACAGAATAATAAGAAGACATATAGGTCCTATATTACCTTATACATTCAAAGAGAGATTCTCTGAAATAAATGGATTTTTAAATGATAATATGGAGAGGATAAATGAGATCAAAACATCCAAGGGAAGATCCCAAATTCATCCAAATCATGTGGGGATTTAAGTATAAGGATGGGAAGAAGAAATTAGAGTCCTAATTAAAATTATAGATCTTCCCCTTATAAAATAATTTCTAGTGAATACATCTTGGTGTGAACATTACGGTTGATTTTTGGAATGCCCCTACCAAATCTCATCATATTTTCACCCACGAGAGTACATACATGACCTCCCTTAGATGGAGGGGTCAGCCCTTGGTTAATAACAGTCACAGTTTGATTCCATTTGGTTATTCCATGAGCCTCCTCTCTCTAGGTGCCATGATGTGACACCCCCACTCTATGTCACGACAACTTTCCTATAGTAGAATTTTAGTTTCAGGAATGGTATGCTTCTCCAAAAACTGATCCCAAACCACATCTAACACCCCATCTAAGAATAATTTATAAATAGTAATTATAATAAATTAAAATATAAAAAATAAGTCACCATTAAATTTTAGGGATCTTACACCATATAGCTTATCACTTTCTTCAATTCCCGAGTTCACTATATCTTACATATACATGATATGAAATTATCTTGGCATATCCATGTACTTGGTCAAATATAAATTGAAAAAATTGATTTCATAAAATATCATGTGGTTGGATGAAGTAATAAATTAATTAATTTTTTTATTAAATCAGTTTTATTACATTACCTATTATAATTAATTATGTTTTATGATTTATTGACCTTAAAGTATGATTTAAATGGATTTTTTAAATTATTATTTAAATGGAAAAAATTTAATTTTTTAAATTTTTTTAAATTTATGACATAAAATGAATGGATAGGGATTAATAATTTTTTTTAATGGATAATAAGGGAGAAATATTGAGAAACAATTACCAAAGTACTAAGTTGTGTAAAGATTTTTACTTTATCATATAGGGGTAACAACCCACACATAAGAAATTTTAAGGGGATGTGTAAGAAATTGAAGCATAGATAATATATATATTTTTAACCCTAGATCTATTCATTATATATATTTTTTAAAATTATGATTTTTCAGATCTTATGTAATTAATTTGGTGAGATGTAAAGATTTTAATCATGTTGCAGTGATGCGTATAGAGTTTTACTTACTCATTGGAGTAATAAGTAATATTTTGAAAAAGAAAATAGGGGTGTATATGGTTTTCTCCTATTATATAAATGTATATTAATATATTTTGAATCATATATAAGGTTTTTTTCTATTTCCTAGTGATATATAATATTTTACACTTAATGAACTTTTAGTCTTAGGCTCTCACATATAATATTTTAATATTTAGAAATAAAAAGACGAGTACATTTCTATCAAATTCAGATAAATATTTATATTTGGAAATTAAATTTCAATAATTTAGTATATATGTATTAAAAATGTCATGGTTTAGAAATAGGGACATAATCTGGATTATTCTATTGAAGATAATGTTTATAGATCACAAGGTAATTATAGGTGCATCACAGTTATGATTTCGGAGATTCCTTCAATGTGGTATTTTTTACCTATAAATAAAGAATAAAATGATGCATTTTAATCACTTTGTGAGTTTTTATAGCCATTTGGGGGATCATTATATTTGTTAGACACTATACAAATCATGGTGATGATTTATATATAGAATGGTCACGACAAAGGATTTCATAAGATACATGTTGTGACCAGAACCATTTATTATGTGGTTAGATTTTAAAAACTATTACATAATAGAACCCACCATAAAACAATAATTCCTTGAAATTCATTCACATTTTATTTACCTATGTAAATTAAATATTTCACATTGGAAGAATCACACAATATAGTAGGACTTCAATGATGATGGAGGATATGATACATACACCTCGAAGAAGATCATCTGGATAAAAAATGAATCCAAGGATAATTTCACATGAACTATTAAAACATATTGGTGTGAAAGAGGAGTTTTTTTTAGGAATATGTTGGAATGAGAGAGATAGAAAGTGATTTTTCATGTGTAATCTGGTTTTTTTATTATATTTACCTTGTTATTTCACTACTATAACCCTATATATAGAGATCACAAAACAAATTAGTGATTGGGAATGTGGGTAAGAGACCCTTTATTTTTATTATGTTTCAATAACAACTAAAAATCGTTTTGCAATTATTTTATCCCATTTTATAATTTTTTTATGTTTTATTGAATGTGATTGTGTTTAGTTAGTACTTAGGGAGAAACCATATTTTTAACTTCATTTATTATAACTAATATATGATACAATGAGTATCAATTTATAGTGAAGTGTCAAATTATCATGGATATGACTGTGGAAGGAATTAGTTCTCTCTAAATTACTTAGTGTTCCTTCATCTGATTAGGTGTTTCTTGGGTATATTGGGAAGGTCTTAGAATTGATCTTTTACACTCATAGAAATGAAGATCTATTGCTGGTCATCACTGCTAATTTTAAATTCACACTCATTATCCCTCCTTGATGGGAAATGAGGAAATTGATAATTTTTTCATTGATAAAATTTCATTATAAGGATTAATCTAATTAATGTTGAGATAGCATAGATATTCATGAACTAATCCAGGTTCCAATCACATATTTGATCACTAGAATCAATCATTTTTTTATTATATTTATTTATTAATATTCTCAGAAAAATAAAATAAAATCCCCTTCTATTCATATTATAAATTGGTCCAATTTTTAATTTCCACCCCTCCTAGTAGACTAGATTTTTTCTCCATTATACTATATTTGAACCTTAGGTAATTTTTTTTCACCCTAACATAATAGTTTTATAAAAAATATAGAAACATTTTTGGGGTGGTTCTGTAAAAAAATCATAATAATAACTTGTATGAACCATTCTAATATTTCCCATATTTACATAATCAATCCTTATATAGTGATAACATTGAAAACAAGATTCAAAAAATTAAACCTATATTCATATTTTAAAAATATTTCATCAACATAATATGGTGAATCATTGAGTTGTAATTTGAATCTAAACAGATGACTGATAATCCAAACCAAATGCTTAAAGATTTTTGTGCTCCTCATTTCATTAATCAAAATAATAAAATTTACACACCAATATTAAAATTTGTTTTTGATTTGAAAACTGGATTGATTCAACTTTTTCAAATGATTTTATGACCTATAGGTTTAGATCCAAACAAAAATATCAATGAATTACCCATGGTGTGTTCTATAGATAATCCCAAGGTTGTGATTGAAGACAAATTTAAATGGTGATTCATTTTCATTTTATTTGTATGTAGGATCCCAAGATTGGATATATATATTTTACATTATAGAAAATTCGATGAATGGTATTATCTTTAATGGAATTATCTCCTTAGATTATTTACAAACTCAAGGATAACTATCATTATGAAAAAGATTTATGACATAATATAAGCTATAGGAGAGAAACTTTATGAGTAATGGGAGATATTAAATATATTTTTTTTTCAATTTTCCCATGCTAATTAATTTAAGAACACAATTCCTAGACTCATTATATCAATTAATTATTGATAATGATAAAAATATTTAAAATGTATCACCAAGATGAATTTTTATTGGAAATTCACTAGTTTAATCCAATGGACTAATTGAGAGATAAATCAAAATCCACAATCATTTGGTACTAGATGTTATGGAATAATATGACTACATGAGGTAAGATTAACTAAATCACCCTTACTATAGTTGAAACATGAAAATATTACCATAATGTTAGGACATATGGATCTTGAGAGACCAATTTATTCAATCACATGATGGTTTTTGATATTTCTTCTTCTGAAATACATTATAGTGGTCTGTATGAATAATTATAGGAAAAAAAATTTGTATCTTCCTAATAACACATGTAGTTTTACCATACCATTCAAAGATTGAGAGACACTTCTCAAGTATAATATGGATTTTGGAATTAATAAATCCAAACCAAATTACCCTTTTATGTAGCAATTCTAACAACCTCCGCTATTCCAACAACATCTTAATCATTAATATAACCAATAGGCTTTCTAACCGCCGCCTTTAAAACAAAGTACTTTGAATAGACCACAACTATTTCAAAACAAAATATAAAAATCTAATCATATTATAGGATAGATAAATTGAAAATTACATGTAAGAATTAAAAATAAGATAAAATCTCTATATTGATAATTACTAAAATAATGGAAATTGGTCATTCAACCCATTCCAAATCCAAAAGTAAATGTAACTTTCATTACTAAAAGTGTGAGAGTTCTAAAATTTTATATAAGAAATATTATTCACCCTTAAAAATATTGTGAAAATAAATATATTCTACTACCATTTCCCTAAATAATGTTCTAATCAGTGAAAATTCATGAAAATTAAATTCCAAATTAACTAATTGCAATATATAAGAAGGTTGAAATTAATAGACCTCTTCTTGAGTATCTCAAACAAATTCCAAAAAAATGATAAGTTCCTTTGGTAACATTGCACAAAAAAATAATACTTAAAGGAAATTATAGAGTGATTTTAGAGAGAAATCTTTCAACCATAATCACACTACATCTTTAAATAATATGTTAATATCCAAATAAATTTTTTCTTCCTAGCACAATTGAATCTAAGGATTTCACTTATGATTTATTTGATCTTGGAGCTTCTATTAATGTAATTTTACGTTATTTTTCTTCTTTTTTATGGATAGGATATCTCGATATAACAAGTGTGTTTTTCCAATTAGCTAAAAAATACAATATATTCATAGATGAATTACTTGAATATATTTTTTTAGAGTGAAAGTTTTGATCTTTTTAGATGATTTATATATGTTACATAAGGAGGTGGACCGTACCCCCACTCAACCACTTATCATCTTGGGTAAACCCTTCTTCAATGCTTTAAAAAAAATCATAAATATTCATGATTTACTCAAAAAATTGTGTCCACTAAAAACACTATACACTTTAATATTATTTATTACATGATGTACCCATAATAAGATAACTCAATTTTTTCACCATCACATTCTAATGAGTATAGTACATTTAAAGAATGTGTTTTTATAGAATAAATTTTACATTTTTGTGAAAATTTGAGATCTGAAAATTATGTGAAGTTTTTTTAAGAAAATTGAAAAATCTTTCTAACTATATGAAAACAAGGTGGCTTCAAACTTCTTTTTTGAATTTAATTATTTATTTAGTGATGAATGAGTTGACATCCAATATTATAAATACTAATCCAAGTCTCTATGTTTAATTAACCAAATTTTATTTCATATTTAGTTCTAACCCTGTATCTTGAATTAAAGACCCTAACTACTAATTTAAAATATGTGTATATAATAGAGTTAAACAAGGTACTAGTGATAATTTCTAGCAACTTGTTTTCAAATCAAAAACAATGATTGATGGATTTTTTAATAAAAAAATGTTATACATTTTGGATAGAATTGATAATATATTCATTCAGTATGTTCTCAAATTTTCATCCATATAATTATTCTAGGAAATTATGTCGAACATTTTAGAATACCTCATAGAAGACTTAACATAATAATGAAGGAATTTTTTGAATTATATTGAGATGTTATTATAAGATAAAATCATTTACTATAAAACCTAGATATTTTAATAGAATAAAGTTGAGTTTCAGATAATTTAGGACACAAAACACTGATCATAGATGATAATTTAACACCCTAATACCTTATAAAATATTTAGTTTAAATAAGTTATATTTTATCAATAGCTTGCCGAATACGCAACCTCATGTTTAAACGAACCATAATATATAACAAAGTTATAACCTAGATATTAAATTAATAGATAATAATAACTAATTTATTAATATTTTATGGTTCACAAATTTATAAAAAAATTCATTAGTCATATACTGACTATAAATAAAATAATAATCATTTAAAAGAAAAATAATAAATTTCTCAATAAAATATATTTTGTCTAAAAGATAGTTCAACCATCATTTGTGTACATAATATAGAAAATATAAATTTTAGTATATTTATTTGATAAAATTAAGTTCATTTTTTAAATCATAATATCAAAATTATCTTAGGGAATTTTTTTTTATTTTTCTAAAATGTTTCATTTTTTTGATGAATAGTGAAAATACGGAGTTTTATTGAAAACTATATTTTCATTTAAATTATTTAAAAAGATAGATTATATTTTAAATTATTTTTAAAGTAAAATTTGTTCAACAATATCATAATAAATAAAATTTAGGTAAGTGGTATCAATTTCTTATTTAATTTTGATATTAAAAACTTATGTACTTGTGATAATTCCTCCTTTGGAAACCTTCTTTTTCGTCGCGTCTATGGGTATAATATTAAATAGGTTTCTTCCAATTATAAGAATTGAAATTATAAAAATGTATTTCATATTTTTAGTTATGATAATTTATATTTTTTAATATGGTAAATATAATTTTTGACCATTTTGAATAGTAAAATATGTTAACCTTATTTACCATGGTTCTGGTAAAATAAGATTTGAAAAGCGTTAAACTAAGCATATAATGGTTACAATAACAAAAAACAATTAAAAAACCAACTATATGTCCATATCTAGACATTATAATCTCTTAGGATTGATAAGGACCCATTTTTAGGCTTTTGGAATGAGAACAACATGGGTGTAACTTTCTCTTTTCAAAAATTCCATGTGTGTCCACTCCCACAATTATAAGAGGCTACCTCATATCCTCCCTTATTAAAACTTCCAAAACTATTTGTTATAGAAAATAATTATAAAAATACCTTATTTAATTACCTTACTAAATTATATATCCCATGGTTAGAACATAAATCCAATTTAGAAATTCTTTTATAATAAACCTAAAGAGGCTCTCTGAAAAATATGTAAAATTATTCAACGTGCATATTTTTTTATTTATTCTACCACCCATTTAAAATAATATTAATATATGACAATATTATAACACCAAATTATTTTATATACTTAGATTTTATTATGTTAATGAAATAACCTATATCCATATCCACTTACATCAAATGTGAAACGAAATCACTGATCTTGTGTATGGTAGAATACCGAACTACTCAAAAATGATTATATACCCATGGATTTGAAAACCCCCATTGGTATATGTCACCACTATACCCATGGTCTTCCAAAAAAACATGGTTATATGGATTATATTAGAATCTATACAAATGGTTTTGGTAAACTGTGGGTATATGTTTGAAATTCCTACCTATACCCACGGTTTTGAAAAACTGTGGGTATATATCACCCCTATAATCAAGGTTTTTTTTAAAAAACTATTGGTATAGAGTTTGGTTCAAAACATATACCCATGGTTCTACAAAAAACCATGGGTTTAGGTAAAAACACGGGTATAGGGTTTGGTTAAAAACATATATTAATGGTTCTCCAAAAATTGTGTGTATAAGTCACACCTATAACAAGGGTTTTGGTAAACCGTTGCTATATCTTTCCCATGTAAGAGTGGGAAAAAATTAATAGGAAAACAAAATCATTGGAAAACTTATTTCCATAGTTATCCACCTATATACATGGTTTAGATAAATATATATAAGTAAATATATATTTATATTCTAATAAATCAATGTGGTGTAGTGGTTAGGTGTGTGGATTGTATACAGACAATCTAGGGATTGAAACTGGTGGCATGACCTTTTTTAAATCCAATATCCACTATTTCAAAACTATGGGTATAGGGTTATTCACTTAGTGGCATACACCTATTCCCATGGTTAATAACCATGGGTATTGCTTTTTAAAACCATGACTATAAATCAAAGCTATACTGATAGCTTAAGCTCACATGGTTCTCTAAACTGTGGGTATAGCCTATATCCATGGTTTTAGGGGCTATACCCATGGATTCAAACCATGGGTATAAGGTCATTTTCAAGTTGTGTTGTACAGTGAACCGTTGTAATTCATTTTCCAAACCACCATTTAAGGCTGGATATAATGATGGTTTTAGCATATTTATGTGATTATTATGACATAATTTTACTTCAATAATTATTATATCACATGTAACTTCTTACTTTCTATTCCGTGGGAGATATGATAATGTCTCTCCTCTATATGTCGGACTATCAACTCACAATGTGATGTGATTTTTTTCAATTATGATTTACATGGAATGTTATAAGATTAAAATTAATAAATATATATTATATTAATGACATAAAAATAATTCTATAAATAAAATATCGCATCTATCTTCCTACCTTCTAAATATATTTGAAAATAATAATGTCGCTCATGCATACGTGTTAACTACCGCCTCCACATAGGGTTGTAAAAAAATTCATTTTTTACATATATGGTAATGAGGATGAATTTTATTAACATAAATTATATAAATGATAATAATGTTTCTTGAAACGTAATTTAATATTTATTTTTCCTTTGTTCAATTCGTTGAGAAAAAAGGAAACATCTTTCATGCGTTCGCACGGACTGTTGTCTCCCTAAATAGTGTAATCTATTTTCAATCACTAAATTTTATATATTATTATAAAAACATATATAAATAGTATATAATATATATATATATATATATCAGGTTTAAAATAGAAGATATTGTCGTACCATGATCAAAGTTAACATACTAAAATTTATGACCCATAAAATACAGAAAAGTGAAAAACTTCCCACTTAAAAAAGTATTTTTACCAAAAAATTTCTAATAAATGTGCGATAAAAGAAAATAAGTAAATAATATAGGGAATGAGATATATTATTGTGGGTCTTTAATAGATATATAATAAACCTATATTTATTGTACAGGTGGTTTGTGAAGGACCCCAAAACACCCTGAGAGGGGAGGAGGGAATCAGAGTGTCAATTTTTTTGATGTTGAGGATCATGTTCCCACGTTGGTAGAAAATTGTTAAATCTATCAAAAAAATGAAATAAGGGAGATGACATAGCACTTTTACTTGGTTCACCGTAAAGGGCTACGTCGAAGGGGCATACGCCAACAATGTGTTTGTCATACCTAAATCTATTAATATTCACAATATTGAGGATTACATGATTTGGTCACATTCATTATGTGCTAGGCATAATACCTTTACAAAGGTTCATGGATCACTCACTGCGTCCCTGAGATCACTTCCCTTGACTCCCCGTAGCTCACATCCATGAGAAAAGTCAAACTTAGTATATCGACTAGAAGGTCTCTTCAATAAATTTGCATTGAGGTCTTTGTCTCTGTTTAGCATGAGACACTACCTTCATAGCAGTCCAGAATTGATACACTTGAAGGAGTTGAACCACTAAACTGGATATTCAGAACATGTATTCAAAATATACTGACTATTGCGTGCAACCCCTACCATGTGCGTAGAAGATTTTCTTTATTGTGCACAAAACATTCATGCAAATACAACATTTTCGCACAACTTATCCTTTTTACGCACAACTTTGATTTTTCCACACAACTTCAACTTTTCCGCACAACTTGAACTTTTACGCGCAACATCAACTTGTACGCACAACACCAACTTTTACGTGCAACATCAACTTTTACGCACAGCTAATTTTTCACGCAAATTTTACATGCATCAGAAATCAGATCTTCTCTAAGTATTCATCCATGTTGAATGAGAGGAGTCACCTCTTATTTATAGGAGTTGCCAAACCCCACATGAAAAACCAACTGTGAATGAAAAACTCTTTTTCTACGCGCAAAGATCTTCACACAAGAACAATTTTTTTCATATATCTCCAGATTTTCCACGCACCTGATGCCTTTTACATTTCATAGCATTCTAATCTTGACACACCTTTTGCCTGAGGAAACCAACCTTCTTTCACTATTACACACAAAACCAATTTTTCACACAATCCATGTTTTTCGCACACCACTCCAATATTTCACGCAGCTCATGCCTTTTCCATTTTTCGATGTTCTGATCCTAAAACATGCCTCGTGTATAGGTTTCAAAAACTCCTACAATATTACATGAAACTTTCTCTTCCAATCACCCATTTCTCCATTTTTTGATTTTCAGGCCCAAAAATTTGGCAAACACTAGGAAATGACGCTACCTTCAATATTTTTTTCTGCATAAACTATATGATCCCTTTCTTGGAAAACATTCTGAACTTCTAATGAGTATTGACATCAAATGAAAACCAAACTCCATTTCTTACATAGAAAGATCATGGTTCCAACAATCTCCCCCTTTCGGTTTGTAGAAAATATTCGGATAAATTCAATAGTGTACCAGCCACTATCAAAACATGAAACCCAGGAAACAACTCATCCAACACTCTATGTCTATGTGAGCATACTAAGGGTAGAAAAAAATCTAAAGCATGAATTGGGATCCTGTGTTTTGGAATTCTTAAAGACACCACCCAAGATATTGTCTTACTATGCCACAAAATCATTACATGACCTTGAATGTATTCCTTCTCCTCCTAACACAGAACTCTCATCGTGTCACAGAACATGTCCTAACTTTATTCTTACTCCCCCATTGACAATAAACCCAAAGACCGTTACTTTTTCATTGTATAGCTCATTACACCCTCTGGATAGTATCTCCGCCGTAAACCCACAACACATCCACAGACAGATTATAAAAATAGTTAACACAACTAGGGAGAGGGGAACTTTAGAACCTCCTTAAGCATTGGGAGGAAGATGAACATTGAGGTTCAACCGATGTTTTTAAAACATAGACACTGATAGTGGCTTGGTCAGGATGTCATCCACTTGCTCATCTGTTCCCACATGATACATTTTAATCACGCCTTGTTCATCATTTTCCTTGATAAAGTGATATCTGATTTCAATATGATTTGTATGAGAGTGCTGGACAAGATTATTCATAAGATCAATTGTGCACTTATTATCATAGTAAATAACCATTGGTTTTTTCACCTCATCACCAATATCTATCAGTTGTTGCTTCATCCATAGCAGTTGAGTGCATGCCATTATAGCGGAGATATACTCAGCTTCACTAGTACTAAGAGAAGTAATTTCTTGTTTCTTGATCAACCAGCCAACTGATTTAGGCCCAATATAGAATGCTCCAACACTGGTGGACTTTCTTTCCACTACATCGACAGCCCAGTCAGCGTCAGAAAATGTTGATAATTCAGTGTCCCTTAATACAGAAAAGTATAACCCAAAATTATGAGTACCTTGAATGTACCTCATGATTCTTTTTACTACCACCATATGTTCCTCCTTTTAATTACTCTAAAAGTGGGATGCTAAACATGTTACAGAGGTAATATCTGGTCGGGTCGTAGTCTGGTACAATAGGCTCCCAATGATCCTCCTATACATGGTGGGATCTACATAGGTCCCATCCTCAAGCTTTCCAAGTTTGGTTCCAACTGTAATTGGAGTTGACCTTGGTTTGGATTCATGCATATTAAATTTATTCACCAAATCCCTTGCCTACTTTTATTGAGATAAGAAAGTGTAATCTTTCTTTTGAGTCACATGCAGCCCTATTAAATATGTGAGATTCTCAATCATTGACATTTCAAATTATTATTTCATGTTATTGGAAAAATCATCCATTGATTTCTACCTGCTTCCACCAAATATAATGCCATCAACATAATCTAGAACCATGAACTAATATTTTGAATAATTATTCACATATAGATTTTGATCTAGTCCTCATATTTTGAATTCTGGATTATTGAGATAAGAATCCAGCCAGAAATACCATGCTCGTGGTGCCTTATTCAAACCATAGAGGTCCTTCTTTAGTTTACAAACCATTGTTTCATCAGTACCAAGAATAAAACACACTATTTGTTCGATGTAGACTTCTTCTTCAAGAAAACAATTCAAGAAAGTTGTCTTGACATCCATTTTATATAATTTATAACCTATTTGGATTTCCATGGAAGGAAAAAGTCTAATTGACTCAAGTATAGCCACTAGGACAAAGGTTTCTTCAACATCGATACCTTCAATTTGTGAATATCATTTACATACCAGTTGTGCCTTGTTTCTGATAACACTTCCAAGATCATCAAACTTGTTCTGGAAAATCTAATTTGTGCCAATCACATTGTGAACTTTGGGTCTCTTGACTAGATTCCATTTCTAATTATTTTCAATCTGATCTAACTCTTCATTCATGGCTTTCCCCCATGATTCATCCTTTACATATTCTTCAAATGAGGATGGTTTCATAACTGATAGAAATGAAGATTGTGTGTTGTTTCTCATTCTCCTTGTTTGTGTGGGTGTTGTTAAATCCCCAATAATGTTGGATTGGTCAATTTCTTCTCTTAGATTCCTCCTTTGAGATTTAAATGAATTCTCTCCAGCCAAGGTTTCCTCTTCATATTCTTCTTCTAAGTCAAAATTATGATGATACTTCTGAGTGTTTTGTAAACCTTCCCTTATTTCTGTATTTTCGTTTACTCCACTTTCACATTCTTCTTCATTTTCTATCACATCATCATGTGAAATACTTGAAACATTTTTGGTTTTCTCTTCAATGATATTAACATCATTTCTTTTCCCAATCCTTTATAAGAACTTTTTGAAACACTTTTAGGCTTTGTTGTTCATTGGGTATCCAATGAAAATTCATTAATCTACATTGTCATCATTCTTCCCTTGATTTTATTCTTCGTTAATGATGAAACATTTACTTCCAAAAACAAAAACATATTTCAAATAGGGCTTCCTTCTGTGCGACAATTCATATGGTGTATTTATCTCACCCATATAAACCCATGTTTGATTTTGAATATACACTATAGTTTGAATAGCTTCTTTCTATTAATGTCATGGAATACGATGTAAGATAAAAATGATGACTATAGATGCTAAATATATAATAGGGGGTAAATTGTATACTTTAAAAAGTACCTTTAGAACCTCAAAAGATGGTAATTTTTAACAAAGTTACACAAGGTAAATTCAGAAGACCTCTTAGTTCTACAAACTTTCTTGATTCTAGAAAAGTGGTTCCAAAAATCAAACTTAAGAAAAGTTTGAAAAGATAAAGATTCTACCTTAAAGTGTATCGAATCTTATTAAATAGAGTACAATTATAAGATAGTATAAGATAGTTATAGTTTCCTTAACAACCAAAATGGAGTGGAAAACAAGAAACAAAACACATAAAAAGTAGTAAATCTATTAACCTAAAGAGAGGGGTGTCCAACAACCTTGGATAAAGGTACCTTGATTTATAATTTCAAGAAAGTATGCCTTACCCACACCAGCATAAGCCCTCGATACAAATATTAGAGTCTATCTTTCTATCCTTGTAAGCCCTTGAACTTCAAGGAAGTTGGAACCTCTGTCTTCCTTTTCCTCGGAAGCCCTAGAATGTACTCAGTTTCATTTAGAGTCTCACAAAGCAAATCTGAACAATATGTTCAGTACGCACAAAGCAATAAAGTCTTTATCTCTATAAATCACTTCAGTATCATGTAATATCTAGATTGATCAACCTGTTCATCAAATTTGTGATCTCGTTCAAATGAGCTCTTATTTATAGGCACATCTTCAACGGTTGGCTCCCTCCTCCAAAGGTCATATTTTTTCTTGAATTTCGGAGGGACCTATACACATGTCACTCAAACAATGGTTGGTAAGAAATAGAAAGCATGACATTGTTTTATCACTATAACAAGAGTAAGAAAAAATATGGTTTCTTAACCAAATCCATTTTTTGGAGTGTATAGAAAAAATAGAAGTTTGGATTCTACCCAAAATCACATTCAGTGTCTATAATACATGGGTATTCAGATTATATCTTCAAAAGAATTCGTAACCTGGATTCTATAGAATTTTGGAGTCTGAATTTAAAGGAAATTCAGAGTCTGAATTCATAAGAATTTGGAGTCTGAATTCATAAAGTTCAGAGTCTGAATTCAGAGAATTTGGAGTCTGAACTCAGAAAGTTCGGAGTCTGAATTCAGATAATTCGGAGTCTAAACTCAGAACTTTTGGAGTATGGATTTAGAGAATTCGAAGTCTAAACTCAAAAAGTTCAGAGTATGAATTCAAAGAATTTGGAGTCTGAACTCAGAAAGTTTAGAGTCGGAATGCATAGAATTGGGATTCTGAACTCATAAGGTTTGGAGTCTAAATTCAGAGAATTCAGAGTCTGAACTCAGAAGGTTTAGAGTCTGAATTCAGAGAATTCAGAGTATGAACTCAGAAGGTTCGGAGTCTAAATTCAGAGAATTCGGAACCTAAATTTGGATCCTGAAAATAGAATGTTCTACGTCTAAGTTTTTATAAGATTTCAAGGGTTTAGATACAAACCCTAATTTTATACTTAGAAATAAAATGAGTTATGTATAGATAAATTATGACATGAACAATGAAAACAAGGTAAGGATAAATTACATTGAGGAAGGAGAATTTTCCTTATGAAAAATATAGAGGAAAATAAATTTTTCTTAAGATAGTGTTTGTGATTTTAAAAACAAGTAGAAATGGAAAATCCATAAGGAAACCCTATTGAGTCAACAATATCCCCTTTTTGGAAAGCACAAACATCCTTACGAAAAATATATAAGGACTTATAAAATATTTTTCTAGACTTGGAAAATAAAACTTATCTCCTTTAACACATGGGAAATGATGAATATGACTAACTCCCCCTTAGGCTTTGGAAACACTAAGGATCGTATTCTTGATTTCCATATTGAGACTTATCATTTTATTTCATAATAAATTATTCAGGGATAATAATTCCCCCTTAGATGAACTCCCCCTTACTTAGGGAAATTTATTTCTTTACATTGTATTCTTTTTTAACATTCATTTCTCCCCTTTTTCGATTTTAAAAAAGGATTAAAGGGAAAGGAATAGAAAATAAGGTACCTAAAATATTAATTCTAAACAACCAAAAGACGAGTAACCAAAAAATTCATAAGGATTGGAAAAATTTATACGAGGAAGAAATATAACAAAAGTTCATAATTGAACAATATTATCCTTCTTTATCCTTCAGCATGAACTTCTTCACTATGGTTTTGAGCTTCTTGAGCTCCTTGTGATCTTCCTCTGCATGTGTGAGAAGTTGATTCTGGTCTTCTTTTTTCTTCACTAAGGCTTTGATTTTTTTATTCCTAATACTTAAGATATATTTTTTGACCTTTTAGAACTTCTTCATGCTTAGTAAATTTTCCCTCATGTTCAATTCTAATATCTCTTTCCCTCTTCCAACTCTGAGAAACTGAATATAATTTACCATTCAGATCTTCCACTTCTTGCATCCAAGGATTATGTTTCATTGTTAGCTTTTCCTCAAAAATATTTGGGAGATCCTTGATCTTCACATCTTCGGTTTCAAATGCATCCATGACACTTTCTTGGAATTCATCAAGAATTCTCATGTCTTCTATTGTTTTCTTCGACCAGCTAGTCATTTTCTACCAAGATCTTTTTTGGGATTCGTAGTTTATGAAAAAGGTTTTGAAATCAGCCTCTAGTTTGATTCACTTATCCATCACAGTGGATACTGAATATGATTTCTGATTTAAGGAATGGTGAAGCATCTATAATCTAGAGTCTATGCAAATAAATAGAGGGATAGTTCCAATAAGATTTTTCAAGGATTGTAAAACAAAATCGTTTCCTAGAGAGGACAATTCTGAATCATTGATTTTGTTTGGTGATGATTCTTTTTCTATATCACCATCTTTCCTCTTCGATGAAGCACCCACTTATTTCTTCTTAACCACTACTTTTCTAGGTTTATCAACAACCACCTATTTTCATTTATAATCTTTTGGAAGTGAATCTTCTTGATTGGGTGATTTGTGTTCACTATCAGATAGTTTCGAAATTTTATCTGCATCTACCTGTTCCTTCACAGCTCCTACCTCAGCATCCTCTGGCTGAATGAAATCATGGTTAGAGGTTTCTTCTTCAGACACTTTGTTCACTTCTTCTCTATTCTTCTCATCTTTCCCTATGGTAGAAATTATTGAAGGCTTGACTTCCGAGCTTCGGAATGAAATTTTTTTAGAAGGAATTTCCTCCTCATGAAAATACTCTACTAGCTTTATCAAATCATTAATATCACCACTGCCTTCTTCTTCTTCTTCTTCTTCTACTTATTTTTCTCCTACTTCTTTTTCTTGGGCTTTTTACAGAGTCACAAACTTCTTTCCTGGAGTCTCTAATAATGATTCTATTAGAAAGGATTATGGTATCGGAATATTATCGGATTCTTTCTCAGTTGCCTTTAAAAGTGATTGGACGATCACTACCTCAGACAACTTTTTCTTCTGCTTCATCTCTTTCTCTTGATTCTCAAGCTCTTCAGCTTCCTTTTCCTTCAAAGATTTTACCTCAGCAGGATACAATCCAAACATAGGCTCTCCATATTTTTGATTTTTCTTATCTTCCCTCCACTTAGCCACAACATCATCATGATAGGATTTTTGTTTCTTTGGCTTTGTTGGTGAAGATTGGGTTTCCATTGCTATTGGGGGTTTTTACTTCTCTTACACTTCCTTTACCTTCCTCTTCCTTCCACCCTTTTTAGAGGTTTCAGCCACATCTTATTTCTTGGAATGATCTTCAACTTCCTCTTCAGTAAAATCATAGAATTCTTCCAATTCTTTGGAAAACCCAATATTTATCCTTCTCAAGGTGTCATCACTTAGCATCATGACTTTGAAATTTCTTGACTTAGATTTTCAAGTAATTATGAAGGATTCTAAACACCGAACAATCATCTTTGACAAAATGGTTGGATACAAAATAATCAGAGCCCTCGGATTTCCATTCTTTTTGTTCTCAATTGTAACCAAGATATGCTTAACCAAGTTTATCTTTATTAAGTTTACCAAGAAATCCTAAATGTAGATGTCACTCTTCATTAATGTATATTTATCTCCATTTCTCAAAATAATGAATCCTTGAACCCACAATTCAATATTTTTAAAATTTGTAGATAGGTGAGGAATCTTCAGAGACTTTACCACTGAAAGACCAAGACAAGCCAAGTATTTTTCTTTAATAGAACTTCCTCGAACTTCAGGAAACTTATGTGAGAAAACTCTGATTCTCCTTCATAAGGGATTCCAATCAAACTAAAATACTTGGTATATGAAATAGAATATGTCTTCTCGTAACACTTGGAATAAAACTTACTGCTTCTTTCATTCTTAAAGAAAGTTACTATCTCGTAGAATTCAATCTGCAACTCTAGATACACCAGATACTATGCTTTCAGTTTTGAAATGCAAACACTCTTCCATACACTGAGATTTATAATCTTAGATATAATGGAATCATACATAGTCAAGAAATTT
Source organism: Viscum album (assembly GCA_963277665.1). Taxonomy (NCBI): domain Eukaryota; kingdom Viridiplantae; phylum Streptophyta; class Magnoliopsida; order Santalales; family Viscaceae; genus Viscum; species Viscum album. Next base: position 1,084,775,700 of record OY728119.1, read on the forward strand.
GGATGAACCAACCTCTCTCTATAAACTTTCATTCAAATATTTCCTTTATGGATGACATTTCTTTTTGAGACGAAGCTTCAACAGACATTCGGAGCTGAGGAAACCTTAAAGATCTGAAACGAGCTTATGTAGGAGGTTCAGAGCTTTAGCACACAAAGGTTTTAGTTTCTATGTGGTAAAAACATCAGGGGTCCTTTATATAGGTGTTTGAGTTGACGGTTCAGCTTCCATACTAAATCCAATGGTTGAAAAACCATCTAATCAAATCTGACAGCTTAAAAAATGATCAATGAAGAATTTTGATGGATTTTGATCTTTTGAGGTTTTTAATAAAAACATTCAGTTTAAAGGGAAAGAGAAGACAAAAATTTTAAAAACAAATAAAAATACCAACAATTAAAATATGATTAAGAAAATTTAAGAAAGGAAACATACCTTTCGGATTTCAATGAAGATTATTCGTAATGAGGAAAATTATTCTTGAAGAACTTTAGATTCTGAAAATTTTGATTAAGAAAATTTTCAATACGAATATCTCCATTACGGAAATTTTAATTTCAAAAATCTTCATGATGAAGATTTTAATTATGAAAATCTTCATGACGAAAATTTTAAGTTTGAAAATATTCATTATGAAAATTTTAAGTACGAAAATATTCATTATGAAAATGTTAAGTACGGAAATCATCATTACGAAAATTTTAAATACGGAAAAAATTTAACTATGAAAAAAATTTAGACTATGCAAATATTTTAGACTACAAAAAATTTTAGACTACAAAAAATTTTAGAATACGAAAAATTTTAGACTACAAAAAAAATGTAGACTATGAAATTTTTTTAGACATATAACAAACAAATGTACCCCCAACCCCATGAAAAAGAGTTCCTTACTATAATGATATTGGTTTCAATAGAAATTTAACATGGAAGATTACCTTACTATTATCATTCCTAACTTCTGTTTAGTGTATTCAAATCTATTGAAGGGTAAAGATTTTGTAAAAATATCAGCAAGTTGATATTGTGTTCTGATAAATTGAAGAATGATATCTCCTTTTTGTGTGTGGTCCCTAAGAAAGTGATGCCTAATATCACTGTGTTTTTTACAAGAGTTATGTGCATGGTTTTTACTTAAGGAAATGGCACTAGTATTATCACACAAAATCATTGTGTTGGTAAAACTCATGCCATAGTCTGTGAGTGTGTGTGGCATCCACAACACTTGAACACAACAACTTCCACCTACTACATATTCAGCTTCAGTAGTGGAAAGTTTTGATGAGTGTTTCTTTATTCATGAATAAGAAATTATTGATTCTCCTAAGAAATTACATGTTCTGGATGTACTTTTCCTATCCATTCTACATCTACCAAAGTCAGCATCTGAAAATGTTTTATAAAAAAAAATAATTTCCAGACTTTAAAGGATTCATATATCCATGGTTCCCTTTAAGTAGCGAAAAATAATTTTCACTTCCTTTAAATGATATTCCTTAGGATTGTATTGATATCTTGCATATAATCATACTCAAAACGTTAAGTATGGATGACTAGATATCAAGTAAAGTAGACTTCCTATCACACCTCTAAAAGATGTTTGATCTACTGGTTTCCCAGATTCATCAAGATCAAGTGAATTTGAGGTACCAATGGGAGTACTTATACTCTTAGTGTTGTCATATCCATATTTTTTAATAATATATTTAATATACATATGTTGGGATATATAGATTCTTCCTGGTTTTTGAGAAATTTGAGAACCAAGGAAAAATGTTAACTCACCCATCATACTCATTTCAAACTCATATTTCATTAGGTCTGCAATGGAATCAGTTAAAGATTGTTGAGTTAAACCAAATATAATGTCATCAACATAAATTTGAACAATCAAATTTTTTTTTCTTATCTTTCTTTATAAAAAGGGTTTGATCAACATTTCCCTTAACATAATTATTTTGAAGCAAAAATCATGTAAGTATATCATACCAAGATCGATGGGCTTGCTTAAGCCCATACAAAGCTTTGGTAAGTTTTTATTCTTGTTCAGGATGTTTTGAATCCTCAAAACCAGGAGGTTGATCAATAAAAACATTCTCTTGTACAAAACCATTAAGGTAAGCACATTTAACATCCATTTGAAAAACATTAAATTGAATAATGCTGGAAAGGAAAGTAGAATACGAATAGATTTAAGTCTGGATACTGGAGAATAGGTTTCTTCATAGTATATTCCTTCTTATTGATTATAGCATTTAGCAACCAATCTAGCTTTATTTCTTACTATGATTTCATTTTTATCACATTTATTTTTGAATACACATTTTAATCTAATAACAGAAGTTTCCTTAGGTCTTTAAACGAAGGTCCAAACTTTATTCCTTTAGTATTAATTTAGCTTATCGGGCATATATTTTATCCAATCATCATCACCTAAAGCTTCATCAGTGCTTTTTTGTTCTAATTGGTAATGGAATGCTAGATGTTCAATTTTATTTATTAAAGAACTTCTAGTACTTACAGGTTGATTTACATCACCAATGATTTTATCACTGGGATCATTTTTTATAAGAAACTGATTTGGGGTTTTTAAAACCAGTTTATCAACATAGGGTAGGAAATATTTGGGGGTAAATGCTTCAGAAATATTTTCTTGACCCTTTTCCTTATCAGAAAGATCTTTTAAAAAAGGTTGATAATCAGTTTTTGAAAACACAACTGAAGATGTAGGTTGAGGTTGTTTAAAAACAAAAGGATCAGTTTCATCAAATTTCACACGTACTGTTTCTTCAACAGTACAAGTATTTTTATTGAAAACTCTATAATCCCTATAAGTTGTGGAGTATCCTATGAAAATTCCTTCATCAAATTTTGGTACCAATTTCTATATATTATATTTATTATTCAGAATGAATATCTTACAACCAAAAACCTTGAAGTAGGAATGTCTAGGTTTTCTACCATTCCATAACTCATAAAGAGTTTTATTAAGAAAATGCCTAATCAAAACATGATATATAGTATAACAAGAAGTACTTACAACTTCAGCCCAAAAATGTTTGGATACTGAATATTCACTCAGCATGGTTCTTGTTATCTCTTGAAGAATTCTATTTCTTCATTCAACAACACCATTTTTCTGAGGTGTTCTGGGTGTTGAGAAGTAATGAGTAATGCATTTTCTACTACAAAAATTTTTAAAATCAGAATTTTGAAATTCTCCTCCATGATCACTATGAATAGTTATCAAAGTAAGGTATTTCTCATTTTTAACATGGTCTCTAGAACTATTGAAATAAGAAAAAGCTTTAAATTTCTTTGATATAAAATAAACCCATGTAAATCTAGTGTAATCATCAACAAAGACAAATACATAATATTTGCCTCCAATGATTTCAGTTTGTGTTGGTCAAAAAAGATCCATATGCACCAACTATAATGCATCTGTGGTTGAGACTTCACCAATATATTTCTAACTTGATTTACATTTCTTTCCATATTGACAAGGATCACAAAATTTTGAAGAATCAAATCTATGCTTAGATAGATCCTTAACTAGTCTTCTCTTAGAAAGTTTTCATAGTTTCATAAGGTTACAATGTCCTAACCTTCTATGCCACAACCAATGACAATCTTCCATTGCACTAAGGCAAGGTAGGTCTTGGCTCCTAATGTCTTCTATGTTTAGTGTGTATAAATTCACTTTCCTATGGTTAGAATGAATAAAATCTTCCTTGTAATTGTTTACTAAGAACTTTTCATTCCTAAAATTCACAAGTTAACCTTCATCACATAATTGACTAATGCTAATGAGGTTGTTCTTAAGGACCTTAACAAATAAAAAATTTTAAATCAATGTTTTTCTAAGAAGAACAATGTTACCTATACCAATAATTTACCCCTTGGCATTATCTCTGAAAGTTACTTTTCCACCTTTCGTCTTTATAATCTTTTCAAAAAAGTTTTTTTTAGTAGTCATATGCTAGGAACATCCACTTTCCATGTACCAAGTATGGATGTTGGTACTATATTAACTTTCCTAAAAATAAGAGTGTTATACTTTCAGAACCCAAACTTTCTTGGATCCGAAATCTTCAGAAAGCAATATTTTAGGAATCTACATTTTTTTTTTGAAAAATACACTTTATGAAAACCTAAAGATTGAGTTTTATATAAGGAACAATTTTTTGCCCAATGCCCACCACACTGACACTTTGTGCAGAATGGAGCACTTTGAGGAACAAAATAGTTGTTACTTAAAATAATTTTTGAACTTGTATAATCAAAACTATAATTATTCATTAGAGGTCATATTTGAGAATACATTTTATCAAAATTTTCCTTACCTAAGTTAATGTTTTAAAAACACTTCCTAAAGGAAAATATTTCTGACTATATTCTAATAACTATGTTCTTATCCTAAAAAACATTAGTTTTATTACAAGAGTTAGGCTCGAAAACATTTTTCTTAGAAATTAATTTTTCTAGATCCTTCGAAAGTTTATCCTTCTCAGAATTAACATCATCAAGGTTTTTTGAAACTCATTCAAAATCAAGGATTTTCATATCAAGATATTTAGAAAGATCTGATATTTAATTATTAAGAATAGAAATTCTATAATTTCCTTTATCAATCATTTTATTGACTTTAGAATTTTCATTCTCAATAATCTTTGAAAACCTAGACACTTCTTCAAAGGTAGGTAAAGTATTATCTTCACCAGAAGAATATTCTTCATCCAATGATTCAGAGTATTTACTATCACTATAATTAGAATTCATGGATACATTGGTGATGGATTTAGCATTGTGTACCTTATCCATTAAACAATTATTTTAAATAGGTATTCTAGCTATTAAACCAAGATTCTTCTATATAGAAGATTCGTAATCTGAGGATTCATCAAAAGAGTCTCCACCATTGGAACTCCAAGTGTCATTAGCTTTCAAAACATTCTTAGCTTTAGTATTTTAGTACTTATTTCTATTTCTCTCAGAATGGTTTTCATTTCTATCTTTTCTATTAAGCATTGGACAATCAGGCCTTATATGTCATGGTCTTTTTCATTTATAACAAGTGACTTCATAGTCTTTCTTATCCTTTATTTATTTCTTCTTTTACTTATACTGAAATTATTTCTTCCCAACTATCTTGTTCATCCTTTGAGAATGATTGGCTAGTTCATTCTCATAATGTTCACATTCACTTGATTCATATAAAATAGTAACCTTCTTAGACTTAGATCTTTTAACTCTCTCAAGAGTCTTGGCTTTCATATGATTTGAAGTAGCTGTAAAAGAAACACTTCCATTCCCATTATTTTTATTAACATTGTCAGCATCTCTCTTCATTGTAGTCTTAGGTTGAAGAAGAGTTCCAAAAATCTCCACAAGAGTGATCTGTGAGACTTTCCTTTTCTGATCAATAGTTGTCCTCTTGGATTCCCACTCATTAGGCATGATGTATGTAATCTTGTCTATAAGTGCCTCATCATCCAGACCTTTTTCACCCATGGATTGTAATCTGTTGACAATAGTCATAAATCTCTATTGTACCTTACATATAGGTTCTCCATAAGGAAATAAAAAACCATGGTATTTAGCTCTAAGCATAGATCTTCTAGTTTCAATAACTTTGGAAGTACCAAAATGTGCAACTTCAAGCTTCTTGCAAATACAATGTGCTGCTTCACAAGAAGAAAAATAGAAATATATATTTCTAGTCATGGAACACCACAAAGTATTGCGTACCTTATAATTTTGTTGATATTCTGACTTCTCTTGATTAGTAAATGTTCTGACTTCCTTATTAAGAATCTTGTAATCTCTTGTAAGCATAACAAAGTTGTCCACTCCGGTGTTAATAAAAATATTCTTCATACAATGTCTCCAATATTCGTAATCACTACTATCAAATATAGGTGGACTAGTAGGATTAATATTGTCAATTGAACCAATATTTATTCCTACCATCTTAAATAAAACCTTTCCACACAAACTTGTTAGTAATAAAAGTTTGTAAACAAGGATAAAAATATCTCAGGCAAGGAAAATATAGAGCAATGAAAAACTTGAGCAAGAAAAATTATATATGAATATAATTATTTTAGAGACCTCCTCTGATACCAATTGTAGGATCGAAATGATGAATATAGATGCTCAATATACAATAGGGGGTGAATTGTATACTTTAAAAAATTCTTTTGAAACCATTAAAGATGGTAATGTTTAACAAAGTTAAACAAGGTAAATTCAAAAGACCTATTAGTTCTACAAACTTTCATAATTCTGAAAAAGTGGTTCTGGAAATGAAACTTAAGAAAAATTTACAAAGATAAATATTATACCTTAAAGTGTATAAAATCTTATTAAAGAGAGTACAAGTACAAGGAAGTATAAGACAGTTATAATTTTCTTAACCACCAAAATGTAGAGGAAAACTTGAAACAATACATGTAACGAGTATTAAATCTTTTATCCCAAAGAGAAGGGTATCCAAAAACCTTGGATAAAGGTCCCTTAATTTATACTTTCAGAAAATTTGTCTTACCAACACCAGGGTAGGCCCTCGATACGAATATTGGAGTCTGTCTTGAAATCCCTGCAAGCCCTCGAACTTCAAGGTATTTGGAACCTCTGTCTTCCGATCCCCGGAAGCCCTCGAATGTACTCATCAAAATTCAGAGTTGCACAAAGAAATTTTGAACAAGATGATCAGTACGCACAAAGCAATAAAATATTTCTCTCTAGAAATCACTTCAACAGCATGTAATCTCTAGATTGATCAACTTGTTCATCAAAGATGTGATCTTGTTCCAATGAGCTCCTATTTACAGGCACATCTTCAACGGTCACCTCCCTCCTCCAACAGTAATATTTCTCCTTGAATTTCATATGAAACTGCACATTTTTCACTCAAAAAACGGTTGGTTAGAAATAGAAATCACGACATCATTTTATAACTATAACAAGAGTACGAAAAAATATGGTTTCTTAACCAAATCCATTTATCGGAGTGTAAGGAATAATAGAAGTTCACAGTCTAAACAAAATCACATTTGGTGTCTATAATACATTGGTATTCGGAATCTGTATTCAAAATAATTTGGAACCTAAATTCTTTAGAATTCCATAGTCAGAATTTCATGGAAATACAGAGTCTGAATTCACAAGAATTTGGAGTCTGAATTCAAAATGTTTGGAGTCTCAATTCAGAGAATTCTAAATCTGAACTTAGAAAGTTTGGAGTCTGAATTTAAGGAATTCAGAGTCTGAACTTAGAAGGTTCAGAGTTTGAATTCAGAGAATTCATAGTCTGAACTCAGAAAGATTGGAGTCAGAATTCAGAGAATTCAGTGTCTGAACTCAGAAATATTAGAGTCTGAATTAAAAGAATTCGGAGTCTAAACACAGAATGTTCGAAGTTTGAATTTAGAGAATTTGGAGTCTAAACTCATAAGGTTCAGAGTGTGAATTCAGAGAATTCTGAGTCTGAACTCAGAAGGATCAGAGTCTAAATTCCGAGAAATCGGAGTCTGAACCCAGAAGGTTCAGAGTCTAAATTCATAGAATTTGGAACCTAAATTTGGATCTTGATAATAGAATGTTCTATGTCAAAATATTTATAATATTTTTAGGTTTTAGATATGAACCTGAATTTTATACTTAGAAATAAAATGGGTTAGGTTTAGGTAAATTATGACATGAATAATGAAAACAAGGTAAGGATAAATTTCCTTGGGCAAGGAAAATTTTCCTTATCAAAAATATAGGGGAAAATAAATTTTTCATAAGATAGTGTTTGTGATTTTCAAAACAAGAAAGAATAGAAAAATCATAAATAAACTTTATTGACTCAGCATATGACTCTAAATCAGCAAAATTCATGCCAAGTTGTTCACCTATCGATTCTTTCATTCAACAACTCCATTTTTTGTGTAGTTCTCACAGTAGCTACCACATGTTTTATCCCATGTTTCTCTGGGTAGTTTTAAAATTAAATGGATGTGTATTACCCTCCATTTTTAGATTGCATCACTTTGATTATTCATCTAATATCATCCTCAGTGATTCGAAGATATGTTTTCATGCAGTCAAGCACCTGTCATTTCCTGTGTATAACCATTAAACATGCCATTATTTTGTAATCATCCATGAAAAGATGAAGTACCTTTCCTTATGAGTTCTAGATAAATTTCTTGGGCCACATACGTCTGTATGAATGAGATCAAGAAGGCGAGATTCCCTTTTTTTGTCCAATATGAACTATAGGCCCGCTTTCCATGAGTGCAAGCATCACATGAATTTTGACGTTCACGCTTTAGGTTGGGAATGTCTATAAAAATTTTTAGTTTTGATATTTTCTAAATTTCTTGTTGATTTATGGGCCACAATCTCTGAATCCAACGTTATTTTCTACTCCAATATTCATGTGACAAATGTTTTCTTTACTATCAACCAGATAAAAGTTTCCTTTATTTCTATATCCTTTCATAAGTGAATTTCATGTCTTTAACTTTATAGTGCATCGTTTTTGATTGAAAGTGACTATAAGTCCTGAGTCACAGAGTGGACTCACACTTAGCATATTATGATATAGAAAATCCACATAAAGATCTTCGATTTTCTTCATCTCCCAATTAGCTAGCTCAGTACTATGACAACCTTTTATCTTCAATGCACCATCGCTACCGAAGCACACTATTCCATTGACCTTTTTCTTGACATTTGTTAATAGGTCTGTATTATCCTTCATGTGGGACAAAAATATTCTATCCAGAATCTAGGTGCTTTTATTCATTGTAACCATGAGGGATACTTCTTCAAGATTGGATTTTTTAATTTTCTTATTTTTCTTCCATAATTTATTGTGTTGAGTGTAGAAAATTGATGGTCTTGAAACTCTCTCTTCTGTGTAAATGGGTTCTTCATATTTAATCTCTTCTTTCATATAATAAAATCTATTTACAAGAGAAACACAATCTTGTTGACGAATATTTAATTTTCTATGACTTTGATATGAGGTGTCTATTTTACTTTAATGCCTACAATAAATAGCCTTCTGTAAAAAGTTAGAACAATGATAACAATATCCATAGAAATTGTTTCTTCTAAAAGAATTAGGATATGAATTTGTTCTCATTTCTTGAACTCTCATATCTTCTCCATTCAAAAATTTCCTTACCTCCTCACAATAAGACATGGTATGGCCAACATATCCATAAAATAGTCACTTCATGAGAGGGAATGTCTTCTCACTTCTATTTATCCTCATTCCTTCATTCGTGGGATAATAGTTTGACTATTTGTTATTTTTAGAGGCATGAGGATAGTCTTCTATCCTTCTTTCAGATTGAATTGTGGGTTTCTTTTCCAGCACTTCAGGTTATTTTTCCTCATGACCCACTTTCATATTGCCTTTATTATGAACACCTTTGTTTACAATATTTGATGATTCAGCTTCACAACGGATTCCTCTATTTCCCATGGAAGTGGTTCATTGATCATTCAAAATATTTTCAACTCCATTAGAGAAACGTTTTTCTATATTCAATAGATCATCATCTAAGAACCTTCCAAATTGTGTTTTCTTCCTTGATTCTTATGAAATTGATTCACTCTCAAGTTTGCTCATGAGAGTAACAACGTCCTCCTCAAAACCCTCAGCAGTCTTGGACTTTTCTTCTAGTCTGGAGGTGATTTCATTGATGACCTTTTCATGCTCTTCAATTCTTAGCTTTAGATCCACTAAATCATCATTTCTTTTAAGGATTTTCGAAATTACTTTAAAAAATTCTTCTAGTCATTCAATTTCAACTTTGGGTTAATCAACATCTTCATTTGATTCTTCTACAATTGATTTCCACTTATTTCAACTCTTACATTTAATCTTATGCTTAATAACAGAATCCTTAAGTTGAAACTCAGGATTTTCACTAGTTTCAACTGATTTTCTGCACCATTATCTTATGATTTTTCTACAGTGTCCATCATTGAAGCATGATTTCTTGTTTTAAATTTTGGTTCTTCTTATTCACAAATTTAATTATCATCATATTCCTCTTCATAGACAGAACTCTTCTTTAGTACTTTATTTCTCGATTTGAAGTCTCCATTTTTGAAAAACCTTTTATGGGGCTTCTCAATGTTTTTAGCATCGTTATCTTCATTATTGAACTTTCTTAATCACTAAGAGGCAATGTGTCTAACTTTTCCACAACGAAAGAAAGCTAGAGGTAACGTCCCTTTGAAGTTCCATTTTCTCTTCTGTAACTTCTTGAAAGTGAGAGAAAAAAAATTATTTTTCCCCATTATCTTCACCACTAAAATATTTTTAAATTTTCAATTCCTCCATGGATTTGAATTTCATTTCCTTGATCACACATGTCTTAGAATATTCTTGTTTGACTCTTATTTCATATGCCACCAGGCTGCTCAGCAGATCATCTAAAGAATGTTTGGAAATATATCTTTCCTCAAGGGTTGACACTTTTTCATTGTATAGGGGTGGAAATCTTATCAATATTTTCCTTACAATATCAACGTCTTTAAATTCCTTTCCTAGACCCCATATTTCCCCAACCACTTTGGTAATTTGATTGAAGGAGTCTACATTCTCATTAGAATGCATCTTTAGATCATAAAACCTATTGTGTAGGACTTGTAGTTTTACCTCATTCACTTTTAAATCTCCTTCATAAATATTTTCAATTTTATCCCACATGGACTTTGCTGAGGTGAATCTCATAACCTTTAAAGAGATTTGATCATAAAGGGTTGTAGTGAAAGCATTCTGTGCCTTAGCATCAACATCAAGGATTTTCCTATCTGTGTCAGTCATAGCCCGCCCTATTAGATCAGTGACTTGTATTCCCTGAACAATAGAAAATAAGAATTCCATTCCAATATATCTTAGATGAGATCTCATTATGTTCATCTAGATCTAAAATAACTTCCATCGAAGAGGGGGACTACCCAAAAATTGGCTCAATTATCCATAATGGTAAAATACAGATCAAACAATATCAACCTCTCTCTGATACCACTTGAAAGACCCCAAAACACCCTGAGAGGGGAGGGGTGAGTCAGGGTGTCAAATTTTTCTTTTTAAGTTGGGGATCTCGTTCCCACATTGGTAGAAACTTGTTAAATCTGTCAAATAAATGAAAGTAAGGAGATGACACAACACCTTTACTTGGTTCACTACAAAGGGCTACGTCTAATGAGTATATGTTGATAATGTGTTGTTCATATCTAAATCCACTAATCTTAACTAGATTTAGGATTACAAGATTTGGTCACATTTGTTCTGTTCCAAGCACACTGCCTTTACAAAGGTTTAGGGATCACTCATTGCATCCCTTGGATCACTTCCCTTGACTCTCCCTATCTCACTACCTTGAGAGAAGTCAAACTCAGTTTATCAACTTGAAGGTCACTTCAATATATTTGGATTGAAGTATTCTTCTCTATTCAACATGAGACCCTGCATGCATTGAAGTCTTGAATTGATGCACTAGAAAGTGCTGAACCACTGAACCAGATATTCAGAGCATTTATTCAATATATATTGATAATTGCATGCAACACCTACCCTGTGTGCACAAGATTTAATTTTTTCACCCAAAAAATCTGCACAACTACAACCTTTACAAACAAATTATCTTACAAATTATCCTTTTTACGCACAACTCCGACTTTTCCGTGCAACATCAACTTTTCCGCGCAACACCAACTTTTACGCGCAACATCAAAATTTACACGCTACTGTTTTTTCCACTAATTTTACAGGCATCGAAACTCGGATATTCTCTATGTATTCATCTGTGATGAATGAGATGGTTTGGCTCTTATTTATAGGTGTCACTGAACCCCACGTGAAAAACCCACTTTGTGTGCAAAACTATTTTTTTGTGCACAAATATTTTCACATAAGAACCATTTTTCATGCAGATATCTAGATTTTCCACGCAGCTGATGCCTTTTCTGTTTTTCAATGTTCTACTCCCAAGACACCTTTTAGGTGAAGAAACCAACTTGATTTCAATATTGTGTGAAAACCCAATTTATTGTGAAATCCATGTTTTTCGGGAACCACTCCAATATTTTCGCACAGCTCATACCTTTGCACTTTTTTGACATTCTGATCTTGAAACATGTCTTGCGCACAAGTTTCCAAAACTCCTACAATATTGTGTGCAAATTCTTTTTCCAGTGACCCATTTCTCTATTTTGTGATTTTCCGGACCAAAAAATTGGTAAACACTAGGAAATGATGCTAACTTCCATATTGTTGTCTACTTGAACTGTATGATCCCTTTCATAGAAAACATTCTGAACTTCAAATGTTGATTGAAAAAAACACAAATCAAACTCCATTTCATGCTTATAAATTTCATGGTTATAATAGTTTGGACATATATGATTTAATTCAAACTTGACGTCAGGCTTTATCATCTCACTTTTACTTCCATGACACATAAGTTATATTTAACACATAGTCCGTTATGGTTTATATACTACCCATTTTGATACATTATATCATGAATATATTTCAATTCACTGTATTTAAATTTTCATTTGATGTTATTTCTTCCATGGGGATTATTATTCCAAAATTCATAAAATGGTAAGGGTTTATTTCACAATCTAATAATTCACCAGTATTGTCTCATTTAGAAGAATTATTTTATATTTCTATCTTAAAATAAATCCATTTTGTTTCCCATTGCATAATAATGATATTTTTCAATTAATGGTACAATATTTCACTCTTTGGTGCTTAAAATGATTTGGAATTTTTTTTAATAATATCTAACATTATTTCTCTCTTCACTCAAAAATCCTTTTTCATCAATATACTTCTTTTATAAAAATGTTTCCAAATTGGTTTTATAATTTTAAAAATGATTTTCTAAACAAATTTTTATCAATTTTATATTTTAAAAAAATTGAATTTAATATTCATGTTGTTTTCAACACAAGGCTCATGTGGATTTTATCAAAAATGTGAAAGGGATATTTATTTTAATGTGTAAAACATGTAATTGATTTTCCACCATCATGACCACTCAATTTTTTAAATATTATTTTATGGGTACTCATATATTATTTACAATGGAAATTAATTTCGAATTTTTTTTTTGGAATTTTAAAAATATATAAAAAATTTCAATGTGAAAAGATTATTTTCCTCAAAAATGTTTTTAATAAAAGTTTTATGGTATTTTTATTACTAAATGACATCATTTCATTATTGTACTTATAATCCACATGGTATATGTTTTATTTATACCAACATTATTATTTTATTGGATATTTTATGATAAATTTTAATGAGGTTGTACAATTTTATTACCATTCACCATATTTATCTGGATAGATTATGATTATGTTTATTTCATTCCAATAACTACCAATATATTGTATATTATATTTTCAATTGGAATGTTTATATTGATTATGTTTCCTTAATTTCAAATGAGGAATGCATTGGACATAGTAATTTCTAGGTGGGTCTAGGTTATACATAGACTCTCGAAGCATTGGAAAGTATCATGACATAAACTAGATTGGGTTTTGTTTAGGGCCTAACCCATTTATTTAGATGTCATGGTACAAAGCCTCGATGGTATGTTTAAGATGTTTGACATTATTAATTCCATTTTTATGAACATATTTTTTGATATTCCATATGATTATTCAATTATTTAGAGTATCTATGGTAAGGTTTTAAGATCATATGATTATTTATATGGAATTATTTGATCATCATTTATTCGTACCATATTATGCTCAATTTATTGATTAAATAAAATGTGTTATAGTTTATTACAATTACTTATAGATTATTTCTTTATTTATTCATGATATCATCCATTGTATACTTACCCTTATAGATCATTTGAGTTCACAACTTTCGTATATTTTATTTTCCCTAGGATACCAAGATGTGTATTTTGATTTATACATAAGGATATGCTAAAGGAAATAATGGTGAACTCAAAAAATTTCATTTCATATTTTTTTTCAACTATAATATTAGATTACAATACTTATCTAGTTTACCAACACTAATAATCTATTTGGTCCTTCAGTATGTGATTTCTTGTATCTTACCCTAGTGTAAAAAAATTAACCATCGATACTAGGCTAATATGTTCAGGGTCTTTAGAATTGGTATCAGAGGAATTTTAGTTGAAATAGTTGGAAATGGATTTAGAAAAACATATATTAGGGAAAATAACACAATTATACACATTGGGTATAAGTATAAAAGAACATCCTAAAAATATTTTAGGTGGAGATTATGTGGTTTTCCAATAAAAACATATATGTTTATGTAATATAAGAGGATGTGTTTCTATAATAAATATGTGTTGTAGTAATAACTCAAAAAAGGAATCTCATACATGAATCATGCATTACCAAGTTCACGACAATAGACCTTTCCACACACCTAGTTTAGAACTCTTACGGGATATTCATGGGTTAATTAAAATTTTATTTTAAAACCATTATGAAGTATTTAAAATTATTTTCATGATTTGAAAACATTCTAAAAGAAACAAGGTTTATGTTTATGATATTATCTTTGCATAAAATTTTCAATTTATGATAATTGTTTCACTAGTTATATAATTATAAATTATATTTCATAATTTTATAATCTAATATGCTATATGAAATTTTTTATAAATAGGACCTAGTAGAAGAAATGAGAATCTTATCAATTCACATACCACATATATGGATTTCCCTTAGGAAGGATAATGGATTGGAATTACATCTACAACTATAACTAAATAAATTATAACTATATTATGGAAATAGACTGATGTTATGAGAAAAATCCATTTTAGAATAGTGTTTCATAGTGATACACCATTCAGTGTAACAATGTTAGACCACTTCATGTGTCAGTAACCGCCATCATTAAATGGAAATAAAAATCAATTTGTAGTTGAGAAATGGATTTTCCCAAGAGAATACATTTATTTCTTGGGTATGTAATGAAATGGATAAGTTTTCATAGAAATTTATCATATATTTACGGATACATATGAATTGTAGTCTTTAATTCTAAACAACAAGGATGAGGATGAAATAGAGATCATGGAGTGGAATAATTTTAAGGTTGTCTTCTTGAAAAAATATTTTCCTCACAGGAAACAAGAAGATATAGAGTGATAATTCATGAGTCTAATACCAAAGGAAGATGATAGTGTTGATATGAATGAAGACAACATTACAAGGTTAGAAAGGAATTTTTTATACTATATATGTAATCCAAATAGAAATATTGGCTGCTACTTTTCTGGGATTAAGCCAATACTCTGAAGGTATCTAGTCTCCCAAAATTTTTCATCATATGAGGATATATTATCATGTTCTATTATGATTGAAAAAAAGTTATCTATGTCTTATGGATTAGAAGGAAGTAAAAAAGAAGTAGTGGAAAACAAAGTAGAAAATGGATAAGGGGAAGAAGGGAACGAAGGATTTACCAACATGTAATACTTGTTGAAGGAAACACCTTGTAAGTGATTTAAAATGGAAAGGTTTTTTGTCCAAGTCTTAAGAAAAATATCACCATGATCATGATTATAAGGGAAGGAAATAATCTCCCAATTTACAATAATACTGATAAAAGGATATGGGGAACTATGAAAATTAATTCTCTAAACATTAATGTAATTTACCTCAGAAGTAGCTAGGGGATTAAATATAGGATTATGTTATTACTAAAAATGGAGTGTAATGATTAATGTTATTATGTTTTGACTCTATAATTATTTTATGGTATTATTTGTATCAATAATATTTTTGTTATAAAAACGTGAAATGTATAGGATCGTACTACAATAGTATTTCTTAATGGATTTGATAGAATATAATGAATGGCACTGATGAATAGTAAATATGATTCAGTGACAAGTTGAACCTATTGTAAATGCATGATTTATGTAAGATAACACTTAATATGTTTCCAATGTTTAGATAATTATGAGATATTGTTGGTCACCAGGAAATTGGTTAGATATTTGAAGATTCAAGTAATCTTCATTAGAGTTTACTAAAAAAATTGATTTATTGAATGTATTCGATAACCTGAGATTTACTTTTTTTTAAAGAATGAATATTTTCATTATTGTTGTATAGTAATCAAGGTGATAACATATCTGTAATGTGAAATTAATATCCTATTTATATTTTTTGGGGAATATAATTTCAATCTAGTTACCTTCCTCTAAAGAAATTGGAGTTTGAATTTGGAGAGTAATAGTATGTGTGATTATTAAGGTTTACTATATATGGATTGCATTAAGTTGGACTCTAGGTGTTATTGGACAATATTTTCTCACCATTTTATGTTTAAAAAATATTTATATATGGGAGGATTGACTTTAAATTCTAAATATTTGTTTATTCTGCTTCGAAAAAATAAAATCATTTTGGATATTCATTTTTTGAAGTATGAAATGGAGTGGGAATTGATTGAAGAACAAAAAAATGATGAAATTAAGCCTATGAAATAGAAATATATCAAGTTATTCTATTTACATATGTTATCAGAAATGATGCTAAAGGAATTCCTCAACTCTACGAAAAGGATCTTGAAATAAAAATGCAATCATAATACATTCATTTCAAATGAATCAAATGGTTGATCATTACTGATTTTTGGTCTTGTAGTTGTTGACTTTCTCTTCATCATTCACTTTATTGTTATCAATTACCACTATCAACTACCATTATTATTTTGGAATTATTATTTTCTTACATATTCTTCTTTTCATATCCCACCTAAGGTCTTATACATGGAAAACTTGTAGTGTGATTATTACAGATGAAATTATTATTTCACATTATCTCTTATCAATATGATTATTTATTAACTAGTCTTATGATGTAAGTTTTTTCACTCACAGAACTTCAAAAAGTCAAACCCTTGATTACTGAGATCAAGTTTAAATTATGAGAATGTGATATATTAATGGTTGGGGGAATGTAACTCCCCAAGATCATAGAAGAATAAATTTGGGTTCGATAGAATATATGTCACAGAACATAAAACATAGATGGTAATTTAACACCCCGATACATTATGACAGTTTTATTTTTAATTAAATTTAATTTCATTAACAACTTTGGAAACACACAACCTCGAGTATAAATAAACCATAATATAGTATATCGTTATAACCTAGGCATTAAATTAGTTGGTTTGAATAACTAAATTAGGAAAATTATTTTTCTTAAACATGTAAAAAAACCATTGTTTATCTATTGATTATAAATAAAATAAGAATCATTTGAAATAAAATAAATTCTGAAAAATTGTATTCTTCTAAAAGACGGTTTAGTATCTCTTTTTGCACATCATATAAAATTAATTTAAATGAAAATTATAAAAAATATTTGATAAAAATAACTTCATTTTTAAATAATCGTATTATAATTATCTTTGGGTGAATTTTTTGGATTTATTTGAAATGTTTAATTTTTTGATGAATAGAAAAAAATAATGATTTGTATTGAAAGCTGCATCCTTGTTTAAATTTTTACAAAGTAAAATTATATTTTAAATCACTTATAATGTAAAATTAGTTAAATGAAATTATAAAAAATATAATTTATTCCACTTGAATAAATTTCATAATGAATTTATATATTAAAATCTTCTATACTTATGAAAATGTTCTCTTTGGAAACCAACATTTTTGTCATGTTTTTGGATATATTATTAAATTTGATTCTTCAAATTATTTGAAGTGAATTTTTAAAAATTTAAACCATATTTTTGGTGATAATAATTTATATTATCTAATAAGATCAACTCATTTTTTCCATTAGTAGTAGTAAAAGGGGTAAAAATTAATTACTTTTGTTATGGTAAAAACTGATTTACTGGGTGTTAAACTAAGAAAAAAAGGGTTAAAATGAACAAAAAATGTAAAAATATCTTTTAAAAACCATATTTGACCCTATAATCTATATTTTTCTATAATGAACCGTTTTTTAGGGTTTTATCATGATACAATTGTAGGTATCAGTTTATCATTTCAAAAATTCTTGGTATGTTCTCTCCCCCACTTATAAAAGGACACCACCTCTCCTCACATATTCACACTTTCAAAACCCTTTGGTTCAAATAATAATTTTAAAAATAACTTACTTAATTCCCTCTACACATCTTAAATTTCTTGGATTGATCAAAAATTCAATCTAGTAAGGCTTTATGTATAAACATAAATAGTCTCTCTGAAGAAGAGGTAAAATCATTAAACGTGCATATTTATTTTATTTATCCTTCCACAAAGTTTAAATAATCATCAACTATGATAAAATAATAACATAAATATATAGTATATCCTTATATTTTATTATGTAAATGGAATAGGTTATATCCATCTACACTTCCATCAAATGGGAAAAGAAATGGTCGACTGTGTGTATGGTAGAGTACCACCTCACGAACCAATGTAATTATTTTTTCATCACAACCTTTCAAGGATATATATAATGATGGTATTAAAATATATAAATTATATTTATGAAATTATTATATTAATTTAATTATAATATCACATTAATTTCCATTCTATGGGGGATACGATTACACTGCTTGTTTGTACATAGGACTACCACCCTGTGAAGTGATGTGATTGGTTTTTCATTTACACATTATATAGAAGATACTGAGTAAAAATTAAAAAATATAAATGACCTAAAAATAATTATTAAAATATTATATCACATATAACTACTTACCTTCCAAATCCATTAGAAAACCATAATGTCGCTCATGCGTACATGTGGACTACCGCCTCCACATAGCAAGGTGAAATGTTATTGATTTTATCATTCCTGGATGGTAATGGGGATAGATTTAATTTATATATATATATATATAAAATAATTATTATTTTATAAATTTGAATTAATATTTTTTTCTTCAATCTATTAAGAAAAATGTAAACAACGTTCATGCGTACATATGATCTATCATCTCCATCAATGGTATAATCAATTTTCTATCTATAACATATATAGATTAATAAAAATAGATAAATAATGAATAAATATTATATTTATATCATTTTTAAATTTTTTATATTATATAGAGATGATTAATTTAAAAGGAATGAAATTACAAAACCATAGATGCATGAAAACGAAAAAATTATCACCCAAAATAGTGATTTTAACAAATACTTTATAATAAATGAGTGATAAAAGTGTATAAGTATATAATTTATGGTATTATATATATTAGTATGGTTAAATAATTGATTTATTAAAAAATAAATAAATTATTCATGTTTTTTTTAACACATACAAAGAAGTCAATCCTTGGGTAAGGTCTTTTCGTCTCACTTTTACTTCCATGAGACATACTCCATATTCAACACTTAGTCCTTTGTGTGGATTATATAATGATCATTTTTATATTTTATATCATCACTCTATTTATGTTCATGGTATTCAATGTTTCATTTGAAGTTATTTATTTTATGGGGCTTATGATTCCAAATTTAATAAAGTTTCTAGGGTTTATTTCACAATCACATCATTATTCTAGATTGTATCCATTTAAGTATCCCTTGATGGAATTATTGATATTTATATCTTAAAAACAATTTATTTTCTTATAACCTGGTTATTCATGAATTTTTTCAAGAAATAGTACATTTTTCGACACTTTGGTCCATAAAATTATTGATGAAATGTTTAAAAAAAATTGACTTTATTTATCTCTTCAGTTGAAAATCCTTTTTCCTCAAAATATTTCTTATCAAAAAATGAAAATTTTCAAAATATTTATTAAATACATTTTGAAAAATTTTTAATTTTTAAAAATAATTGAAATGAATCTTGATGTCATTTTAAAAAAGGATCATTTATCTTTTACCAAAAATGTGAAATAAATCATTATTTTAATGTGTACAACATAAAAGAAATTTTCTGTCATCCTAAACACTCAATGTTTTAAATATTATTTTACCCTTGATAAAGTTTATTTTTAAAGTAAATTATTTTCGGAATATTTTTTAATATTTTTTTTTTAAAACTTTTTTCAATGTGAAACGGTTATTTTTCTTAAAAAAGTGGTGACATTTTTATGGTATTTCTATTAATAAATTTCATTAACCCGTCATTTTACTTATAATAAAATAGGGATTTGTTGAATTTATATCACACTTAATAATTTTTTTGTATGTTTTGTGAATAGTTTTACCTAGGACGTATAATTTTATTACCATTCACCATATTACACTAGATGTTTTATGATTATATTTTTTGATTGGGGTAAGTATTAAAATATCATATTCTTGTTTTTTAATAGGAATTTTTATGTTGATTATGTTTCACCCCTTTCATATAATTAATGAATCATACATACTAATTGATAGGATGGGATCAGTTATATATAGCCCCTTGATGCATTGGTAGGTATCATCATACAAACTAGGTTGAGTTTTAGTCGAGGCCTTGTCCATTTTTTTAGATTTCTTAAAACAAGGCCTCAATGATATGTTTCATATATCCTATATTATGAATTGCATAATTTTTAACATCATGATTGATATTCCATGTAATTATTCTATTAGTTATAATATCTTTGGTTATGTTTCAAACTCATTTGATTATTTAAATGTAATTAGTTGATCATTATTTATTCCTTCCATTTTATACTCAATATATTGATTAAATGGAATGGGTTTCAATTATTTCACATTCCAAATTTATTATTAATTATTTATTTATGATATCTTCCACTATATTCTTACCCATAAAGGGCATCTGACCTCACCCATTTCATATGTTTTATTTTCCCCAGGATACCAGGTAGTTTATTTTGATTTATATGAAGGGATGTGTTTATTCAAAGAACAGTGTACTCAAATAAAATACAATATTTAAAAATATTTATTCAAATATAATATGATAATAAAATACATATATATTTTAACCTGACTACAAATCTATTTTGTCTTTTAGGATGCGATTCCTTGTATCGTATGTCAATATAATGTATTGACCATCGACTCTGGTATAATAGGTTCATGGTATTTAAATTTTCTCAGTTTTTAATTCCCATTAGACCAACCAAATTGACATATTTCCCATTAAAATTGGACTCTAAATTATAAATAATGAACAAAATAATCTAATTCCTATGATATTCCAAAACAGTTTGGGAGTCTATGTTCTGTTTAGAAAAAAATAATTTCCACAAAAAAATGATCACTTTCTCATAAATTAGTTGATAAATTAGAGAAATAATATTTATAATACCTCATTTATTATTCTTAGATTTATTTTTTGGGAGTTTTTAGGATTTTATAGAACCTGAAGAATTAAAAAATACAATATTCAGTTGTATTTATGGTACTTTTTTCCACAGAATAATTCCACTTTGACAATGAAAATTTACCAAGTAAATTTCAAGGATTCACAGTAATAATTTTCTATGAATTTATTAAATTCATTATATGAGAATTTATTGATGATTTCACTTTGTTTGGTATTTATTTTGTTCATTTTTTTAAAATATAAACAATGTTTTAAAAACTTATATTGAAAAGAATCTGGTATTACATGTTAAAAAGTGTAATTTCAATGTAGAAAGAGGAATTTTATTTAGATATGTAATTTAAAAACCTAGTATTATTTTTATTATATAAACCCTAAATTTTCATATATTAACATTGCATAACTTTTGCAGAATACTTAAAAAATTATATAAATAGATTCTTAAAGACCATATTAATCTAGTGAATTTGGAGACATGGAAACACAAACAATAATACATAAGTGAGCTAAATTATCTCCCACTATGTTATTCATGACTATAACCCCTCTTAGACACATAACACGAAATAAATATCTTCACAACCGTGGGAAATAAAAATAAAAAGGAGTGTGCTCAAATGATCATTAAGGGTAAATAAGGGAGACATGTAATCATAAGTATGAGCATAAGGTTATGAGAATATGATCATAACATTGGAAGATAATACCATGTATATCATAAGATCATAAAAATGAATCATGGAATAAGACTTGGGAGTTCATAAGACATGAATCATAAGTAAATATATAAATTAATCCAAAAAAGAATAACATAGGAACAAAAATTGGAATTGTGACAAACACTTAATCATATAATATGATTCCCGTAGTAGTAAAAACAAAACTTCCAAGACAATATTGGTAGTATAGGTTCCTTCCCATAACTTCTTGGTAGTCATGGTTCACTACCATGTCCATCTTAGTATCATGATCTCATTCCTCATACTATCTTGGAAGTCATGTTTTATCCCCACGACCATCTCAATAGTAAAGGTTCATACCCAAAACCATCTTAGTCTATCTCCTGAGATATAAATATTTACCCAATGAATTGGAGGTAGATATAAGTCCCACCCATCTCATAATAAAATCATACCAACATGTTCCACAATATTATTTAAAATTATTTCATAACCCATGAAATGAAATGGGTATCATAAACATGTAATAATATTATTACCTATGGTACAAGATACAGTTTTCACATTCATTTCATTAAAATCATAACCCATGAAAGATAAATGGATTTTATAAACATATAACCTGTGATAGAGAAACATATTTCAAAAAAATATTACCCATTAAAGAGAAAAGAGTTTCACAAATACCATGACATTAAACATAACCCATTAAAAAAATAATATGGATGGAACCTTCAGATCAGTTCCAAGAAAATCATGAGTAACATCAAAAAATTTCATCTTAGATGGAAAATAATTTTGAAATATGTTTCAAAAAATATGTATTGATGTAAATATACTTTTTTCATTGAAAATTGATTTTAAATCCATAAAACCATTCTAAAATAATTTTCTTATAAAATACCTTGAAAACTTATAAATAATACTTCAAATCCTTTTGAAAAGTGTTTTCCTTGAAAACTTATAGAATAATCTTTAAAACATTTTAAAAACATTTTTCATTGAAACACCTTGAATATTTTAAAATAAATAATCGAAACTTTTTGAAACCCATTTCATTGAAAATAATTTAAAAACATAAAAAATGTAACGCCCCGACCCCAGCTACCCAGAGTCGGTGCATTACTTCGTAACATTGGCATTATCACAAAAGATCAAGTCTTGAAAGACCGATTAGTTTAGTAGCCTTGGAAACACTAGATACATTCATAATTCTTTCATTACATCAAAAATTAAACAAACTACAATAACATGGTCTTCATAGTCCACACTCATATCCTCACTGACTATTCTTGCAAGTCAGTCATAATACACTTCTTCACATCCTGGAAAATATTAAAACATTGAAAGGGGTGAGCTCAGATGCTCAGTAAGGATAACAATATTGTGGAAGCTTTTATAAGAAAACATAATCATTTAAGGCAATGTATAACTAAAACAAAAGCCTTTTAAACTTGAACATCAACATAATATGTCAAAAGTAAAATGAAATAATGACATATACTCATTCACATGGATATTCTACTAATCGAATAATCACATTCAAAATCACTAACCACTTTCATAATGTTGGAATGCATAATGCCAGACTATCATAACCACGTAGCCAAGGCCTCGTGCCAAGACCACAAATAAGATTTTGTCAAGGCCTTGTGCCAAGACACTAGTTTGTCTCATGAGACCTACTGATGCATCGAGGAGCTATAGCGGGCTCCACCCGTCACATATTAAGTCCAATTAATTCCCATATGAAAAGGTTTAAACATAACATAAATATTCGTATTAAAACTAGCATACAAAATGTCAATAATTTCACCATAAACTATGAATGGTATAAAATAGCACATCCACAGTCAAACATATCACAAAACCTTCAATACAATATAGAAGTTTTGTATTATAATAAATCAACTTCAAATAAGCGTAAGATCCATCAAAGGATGTTGACATAGATGAAATCAAAACACTTTTTAGAGAAATATCTCTTTCTATTTTTGAAATCATTTAAGAGCCATATAAAACAAAACATTTTCTTGAAAATATTCTTATAATCTTGTAAGGAAAGCTTTGAAGATTTTATAACGGCGGAAAGATTCCTCTTATAAAAAGTCAAAAAGGGTATAAATTACTTTAACCTATATTCTTGTAAATAATAAAAATGTTTTGAAATACATTTTGAAGAAACATGGATGTGGATGATAACGAGGTCCCAATAGATAATTATGTATAAACAACCTTGGATAATGAAGAGGTTGTGAAGTAAACCCTTACCTTGTACTTTTCCTTGGTTGGGGTAGGTTAAACTCCTGTATAATGGTGAAATAATTGTTATTAAATTATACAAGAATCATATACATTCATGTGATATCATATATGATCTTTTAACATTGCTTTGTTAACAATATCTTAGATTTATCGTTGTTTCAGGTGTTAACTTACTCGTTTTCTTTTATATGTTTTGTTATGTAAGTCGTGTTTTTCATGGATAGGTTGTATCTTATTCATATCCAGAATGATATCATGTCCTTAAACATTATTTTTAAATCATCAAATGTTAATTATACTTGAATGGATCGACGGAGAATGAATCTCATCGCGTTCGTGGAGACGGTAGTCCGTACGTATGCACGAGCGACAATATCATTATTTTGATATTAAAATAATATATAATTGGATAGTATATCATATATACAGAATCATTATCATGTTATATTTATTATTTACATGAATTACATATCATTATTATACCCATCTAAATAATAATATATTGAATAACAATTACACCACGACATGGAGACGGTAAGCCGTACGTACGCACGTATGGTGACATGTCACTCAAATGATGGGTAGAATACTGAATATGGTTGTTCCATATTTATAATAACATCACAGTATATAGAAGATACTGGAGTTATAATTTTATAATTGAAATAATAAACAAAGAGGGAGTGGAAGAAGATAGAAACTTGAAAGAGGGTGATGAAAATGTTACCTCTTCTTCGGGTTCTTCCTTTTGATTTGATCAAAAGGACTCCTTAGGATGAATTTCTGAATAAAGTAAAGCTTCTAGGATTAAGGGAGAGAAGTTGGGAGAGTATTTGGGCAGGGGTTGGCCGAACCAAAAGGCTTGGAAGTGTGAATAAGGTGGTAGAGGTGGGGGCCTTTTATAAGAGGAGAGGAGGGGCACTTTTGGAAAGATTGAAATGTTACATTATTTCACAATGCTTTTCGGATTCCAAAGGTCCCACACTTATATAATTAGAGGCTAAGGTGATAAGGTTTATAAATATCCTCATCCAATAGGCTTTGGACAAGTGTAAGCCTTGGATTTTGCATTATCTTCTCATTTTATTTAAATCGTTAAATAATGAGGTCATCGCTGCATCATAATGATGTCATAAATAATTTAATTTATTTAATGTCTAAAAATTATAACAAAAATACTATGATGTATTAAATCTTTTTATATTTCTAATGAATATTTATATTCAAAATGTGGACTTGTGTAACCCCACTTAAAAACTGTTTTAGTAAAAGAACTCATGTTTGTGTCAATTTAATTTTAACATTAAATAAATATATATTAATGTCATTTTCCAACTAAAGTGGCTCCATGGGGTCCCCAAGTTGACCCATGGGTTTTCGTGGTCGGCCATGACTCATCCAATAGGAGTAGGACAAGTGTCAAGCTCATATCATATTATTAAAACATTGTTTTTACCTTAAACTACACTAATTACCTCTAATCGCGATTTAAGAACTTAAAAGTTACTATTCACCAAAAAATTATTTTAATCTCATTGAACCACATTTTACTTCTTAATGACAATCATGTATGTCGGATTTTTGAAAATCAAACCACAGAAGTGGTAATATTTCATTTAAATGAAAAATCAGTTATTTAACTACCACTTAGTGGTTTCACTATTCATCAAAAATTGAAGTTTTTCAGAACAATGCCAAAATTTAACCCTAAGCTATAATTGATATTCCGAATTAAAAAATGATGTATATTTTAAAAAATTCCAAACATATAAGTTGCATTAATTAATTTTATAATTAATTCCCGCTGTTACAACAAATAGCGTGTTTTTTAGAAACAATTTATATCAAAAGATTGGCAATTGTTTATGTCCAATTTCAATGTTAAATTAATTCTAATGACCACCATTGGACAAAATGGTAAAAATATATTCTAATTATACTTTAAAACCACTGAATAGTATAATTTATCACTATAAATTATTTTTATTTAAAAAGTTGTTTTTAAGTATTTTTCACTATTCATAAAAAATAGAAGTTCTCAGAAAAATACCAAAAATTCAACATAGGCTAATTTAGATATTACGAATACAAAAATGAAGTCCATTTTGAAATATAAAATTTCTATAATTTTAAAAAGTGGTTATTACTATTCATAACGGCTACTTTGATTAGTCGCGGTGTTTTAGAACTCGAAGTTGCGTACAATGCAAGCTATTGCATTATTGAATGAGAAGCGTATCGTGGAAGCTCGGGGTGTTACATTCTCCCCTCCTTCAATAAATTGCGTCCTCGCAATTTGAAATTTTTCTTTGAAAGTAAAAGGTTGAAAAGAGAAAATACCTTTGAGGAAAACCCACATCGGAAATAAGATTAATAAAATTTAGCCTTAATAAAAGGGAAAGGGAAATGAAAAAGTAACCACCCAATTTTGATCTCGATTAGGAGAACATTGCTGGAAATTAGAGACATATAATTGGAGTAAAAAGGTAAATATTTGTAGGGAGTGATTGAGGTCATCAATCACAATCAACTGTCAAATTGAGGGCCTCAAAGCCTTCAATCTATGTTGATTTAAAATATCATCAGTTCAACAAGACATAAGGTATTAGGATAACACATTTTTTTTAATATACCTTTACTAAAGATTAAGAATTAATTTATTCATTGAATAAGAGATAGGTATATATATATTTATGCTTGAGAATTAGAGTTTCAACCTTCAACTCATCTTTCACTCAAAAAGATAATAGAACTCAAAAATATTATACTTATCCTAATTGTATAAGGTTCCAAATGTTAACACATACCATTTAGATTAGTAAAATTATTTTGTAACAACCAGGGACTTCCTGTAGGCTAGTGGTAGGAAATAAAGGCCTGTCGCACTATGATTGTGGGTTCGATTACTGTAGCTTTGTCCGACGCGACGGGTTATGCCCCACCCTGCAGGTTGTCCTTTTCCTAAAAATATAGTAATATACTATTCCAAAAATAATCTTCATAAATGTTTTAACCTTAAACAATACTATCCAAAGATCAACTTAATCCATTCCAACCTTTATAGTTATCCAAAATACCTCTATCCAAACTTTCTCTAAAAGGTCTCTTAATTCCAAAATCAATTTATCAGATTCCCCAAACAAAGAAAAGTTTCTCTTATTGTCACAAACTAAAAATATAATTACCTTCATCATATTAAAACCTTACTGAAATCAACAAGTACTGCAGTACAATCCTTATATATATCACATTATTCTTATAACCAGAATATAATCCATGAGTCCGAAAGCACCAATACATTAATTATTCTGCTTCAACTATAGTAATAGCATAAGATTGTCCTTGATCCCTTGGCCTTTTCTGAGGTAAGTTTCCCTGACGCTTAGATCATTCATTTGCATAATGACCCATTTCTCTACAATTGTAGCATTCAACTTTGATAGCCTCTTTCTTTCCCTTGCAATCACGAGCCTGGTGACCCTTTTCTCCACATTTATAACAAACTCCCATTCCTTTTAGGCAAGCACTGGGGTGATTCTTCCCACAACTATCGCATAATGGAAAATCCTTCTTTCCCTTTTTCCCTTTATCCGTTTCTTGTTCCACCATTCTCTTCTTCTCTTGCTTTACTTTGTTGTCATAAGACTTAGAGAATTCCTTTTCTGTCTTTATAGCACATGAGACAATATCTTCGTATGATGAGAAGGTTTGTGATACTAAAGCTCGACGGAGAAATGGTTTTAACCCATCAAAGAAACGATCAATCTTACTTCTTGGGTTACGTATATAATCGTAAGCATGCCTCGCTAACCTTGTAAAGTTAGCCTCATACTTTGTGACATTCTCATCCTCCTTCTACCTCAGACTCAGAAATTGCCTTTCCATATCTGCCCGATGGTCACGAGGAAAGTATTTTTCTAAGAAAATCTCTTTGAACTCCCTCCATTCCATATTCGATACGTCATCATCTTCCTTTGTGTTTTGAATCAGCGACCACCACTGATCGGCATCTCCAGTGAGGCGGTAAACTGCCATGACAACCTTCTCCCTTTCACTACTCCCCAAGGCATGGAATATTTTCTCTAAGGAATTTATCCATTTCTCAGCTACTATAGGATTTTTACTCCCATTGAAGGTTGGTGGTTGTTGCCTCATGAAGCGGTCTAACATTGATCCTCCACGTTGCGGATCAGGGTGCTCCATACGAGTAAGGTTATTATTCATAACCTGCGTGAGTTGTCCCAGTATGGTAATAAGTTGATCAGCACCAATTGTATCTCCAGATCCACAATAATTATCTTGAGCAGGAGGTAAATCCCTACACAGAGTGCGTGCATTGATACGGCTTCCATTCCTTCCACTAGGTGCCATTTCTAAACAATGGCATAAACTAGATTAGTTTATGAATTAAAATACATAATTCCATACTTGTAAAACACTTTACATTAATTGAAATACTTATGGATATAATCCATAATCATAAAAAGAAATGTTTTCTTTGAGGAAGTATATAATCATAACCCTTCATAGTGGTTTGTAAATAAAATGAGAATTATCCTAAGCATATCCCCCGGGAGTGTCATAACCAAGAGTGCAGCAAGGCCCGTTGTCGTGCACCAGTTCTCGTTCGAGTCTAGCTCAAAGCGGTGTTTTCGGGTTTTACCCCTAGGTACATCTGTGCCAGAGCCGCCTCTACTTTCTCGTATCTAGACAGGGATGTATTGCTCGTAAAACTCACAAAATCTCTACAATAACAAAACTCTAGGAAGTTCTTCCATACTAATCCTCAAAGATCATCTTAGGTCTACGTGCTCTAATCAGAGTTTATCTAAATCTAGCTTCCAATGTTTGTACTAAACTTCGTCTGATACCAACTGTAACGCCCCGACCCCAGCTACCCAGAGTCGGTGCATTACTTCATAACATTGGCATTATCACAAAAGATCAAGTCTCGAAAGACCGATTAGGTTAGTAGCCTTGGAAACACTAGATACATTCATAATTCTTTCATTACATCAAAAATTAAACAAACTACAATAACATGGTCTTCATAGTCCACACTCATATCCTCACTGACTATTCTTGCAAGTCAGTCATAATACACTTCTTCACATCCTGGAAAATATTAAAACATTGAAAGTGGTGAGCTCAGATGCTCAGTAAGGATAACAATATTGCGGAAGATTTTATAAGAAAACATAATCATTTAAGGCAATGTATAACTAAAACAAAACCCTTTTAAACTTGAACATCAACATAATATGGCAAAAGTAAAATGAAATAATGCCATATACTCATTCACATGGATATTCTACTAATCGAATAATCACATGCAAAATCACTAACCACTTTCATAATGTTGGAATGCATAATACCAGACTATCATAACCACGTAGCCAAGGCCTCGTGCCAAGACCACAAATAATATTTTGTCAAGGCCTTGTGCCAAGACACTAGTTTGTCTCATGAGACCTACCGATGCATCGAGGAGCTATAGCAGGCTCCACCCGTCACATATTAAGTCCAATGCATTCCCATATGAAAAGGTTTAAACATAACATAAATATTCGTATTAAAACTAGCATAAAAAATGTCAATAATTTCACCATAAACTATGAATGGTATAAAATAGCACATCCACAGTCAAACATATCACAAAACCTTCAATACAATATAGAAGTTTTGTATTATAATAAATCAACTTCAAATAAGCGTAAGATCCATCAAAGGATGTTGACATAGATGAAATCAAAACTCTTTTTAGAGAAATATCTCTTTCTATTTTTGAAATCATTTAAGAGCCATATAAAACAAAACATTTTCTTGAAAATATTCTTATAAGCTTGTAAGGAAAGCTTTGAAGATTTTATAACGGTGGAAAGATTCCTCTTATAAAAAGTCAAAAATGGTATAAATGACTTTAACCCATATTCTTGTAAATAATTAAAATGTTTTGAAATACATTTTGAAGAAACATGGATTTGGATGATAACGAGGTCCCAGTAGATAATTATGTATAAACAACCTTGGATAATGAAGAGGTTGTGAAGTAAACCCTTACCTTGTACTTTTCCTTGGTTGGGGTAGGTTAACCTCCTGTATAATGGTGAAATAATTGTTATTAAATTATACAAGAATCATATACATTCATATGATATCATATATGATCTTTTAACATTGCTTTGTTAACAATATCTTAGATTTATCTTTGTTTCGGGTGTTAACTTACTCGTTTTCTTTTATATGTTTTGTTACGTAAGTCGTGTTTTTCATGGATAGGTTGTATCTTATTCATATCCAGAATGATATCATGTCCTTAAACATTATTTTTAAATCATCAAATGATAATTATACTTGAATGGATACGACGGAGAATGAATCTCATCGCGTTCGTGGAGACGGTAGTCTATACGTACGCACGAGAGACAATATCATTATTTTGATATTAAAATAATATATAATTGGATACTATATCATATATAAAGAATCATTATCATGTTATATTTATTATTTACATGAATTACATATCATTATTATACCCATCTAAATAATAATATATTGAATAACAATTACACCACGACGTGGAGACGGTAAGCCGTACGTACGCACGTATGGTGACATGTCACTCAAATGATGGGTCGAATACTGAATATGGTTGTTCCATATTTATAATAACATCACAGTATATAGAAGATACTAGAGTTATAATTTTAGAATTGAAATAATAAACAAAGATGGAGTGGAAGAAGAAAGAAACATGAAAGAGGGTGATGAAAATGTTACCTCTTCTTCGGGTTCTTCCTTTTGATTTGATCAAAAGGACTCCTTAGGATGGATTTCTGAATAAAGTAAAGCTTCTAGGATGAAGGGAGAGAAGTTGGGAGAGTATTTGGGCAGGGTTTGGCCGAACCAAAAGGCTTGGAAGTGTGAATAAGGTGGTAGAGGTGGGGGCCTTTTATAAGAGGAGAGGAGGGGCACTTTTGGAAAGATTGAAATGTTACATTATTTCACAATGCTTTTCGGATTCCAAAGGTCCCACACTTATATAATTCGAGTCTAAGGTGATAAGGTTTATAAATATCCTCATACAATAGGCTTTGGACAAGTGTAAGCCTTGGATTTTTCATTATCTTCTCATTTTATTTAAATTGTTAAATAATGAGGTCATCGCTGCATCATAATGATGTCATAAATAATTTAATTTATTTAATGTCTAAAAATTATAAACAAACTACTATGATGTAGGAAATATTTTTATCTTTCTAATGAATATTTATAGTCAAAATTTGGACATGTTTAACCCCACTTAAAAACTGTTTTAGTAAAAGAACTCATGTTTGTGTCAATTTAATTTTAACATTAAATAAATATATATTAATGTCATTTTCCAACTAAAGTGGATCCATGGGGTCCCCAAGTTGACCCATGGGTTGTCTTGGTCGGCCATGACTCATCCAATAGGAGTAGGACAAGTGTCAAGCTCATATCATATTATTAAAACATTGTTTTTACCTTAAACTACACTAATTACCTCTAATCGCGATTTAAGAACTTAAAAGTTACTATTCACCAAAAAATTATTTTAATCTCATTGAACCACATTTTACTTATTAATGACAATCATGTATGTCGGATTTTTGAAAATCAAACCACATAAGTGGTAATATTTCATTTAAATGAAAAATCAGTTATTTAACTACCACTTTGTGGTTCACTATTCATCAAAAATTGAAGTTTTTCAGAACAATGCCAAAATTTCACCCTAAGCTATAATTGTTATTCTGAATTCAAAAATGATGTATATTTTAAAAAATTCCAAACATATAAGTTGAATTAACTAATTTTATAATTAATTCCCGCTGTTATAACAAATATGGTGTTTTTTAGAAACAATTTATATCAAAAGATTGGCAATTGTTTATGTCCAATTTCAATGTTAAATTAATTCTAATGACCACCATTGGACAAAATGGTAAAAATATATTCTAATTATACTTTAAAATCACTAAATAGTATAATTTATCACTATAAATTATTTTGATTTAAAAATTTGTTTTTAAGTATTTTTCACTATTCATAAAAAATAGAAGTTCTCAGAAAAATACCAAAAATTCAACATAGGCTAATTTCGATATTACGAATACAAAAATGAAGTCCATTTTGAAATATAAAATTTCTATAATTTTAAAAAGTGGTTATTACTATTCATAACGGCTACTTTGATTAGTCGCGGTGTTTTAGAACTCGAAGTTGCGTACAATGCAAGTTATTGCATTATTGAATGAGAAGCGTATCGTGGAAGGTCGGGGTGTTACAAAAAAAATATTGAAAAAGTTTTAAAAATAATTTTATTATAAATAGTTTTCTAAAATGTAAATAAATATTGAAAAAAAATTGAAAACAATTTCATTTAAAATTCTTGGAACACTTATAAATAAATCTTGAAAACATTTTGAAACCCATTTCTTTAAAATTAACATTGAAAACTTACAATGAAATATTAAAAACTTTTTGAAAATGGTTTCTTGAAAATAAATGTTAAAAGTTATAAAGAAATATTGAAAATGTTTTGAAAACATTTTTACATTAAAACTTATAAAATAAGCATGAAAACGTTTTAAAACCCACTTTACACCTTGAACCATTAAAAAAAGCTTGAGAACATTTTCAAAACCATTTTCATGAAAAATAATTTAAAAAAATTAATTTCATGAATTTTAGGAAAACCAATACTTTAAAAAAACTTTTTAATACTCTAAAGTAATATTCAATGGAATTATGTTCATGACAATAGGTAAATCTGTAAGTTCTGAACATTCCTTTTACACTATAAAACATTTAGAAAAGTGCCTCGATCAGTAAACAACAACATTATTCCTTTTTAAAAACCCATTTTTGAAAATAAAATTAAAACATGGGTAAAGATATAATTTAATATTATAGTATTATAGAATAATATTTTTGGAAATCATATAGAAAATATGGTTTTTAAGGAACAGAGATTTCTGACTGAAGAGAGAGGTAAATTTAGACTTTCTTAAGAACAGTTTTTTGACTATATTATATAGAAAATAGTATAAAATAGGTATGAATACATTATGATGTTATGAAGAACCATATAATAATAAAATTAATGATTTTTATTGAGATATTAATCATAATATTTCATTAAATGAATCATAATTATAAACAATCTTGAAAAGTAATGTGATTGTTCCAATATACACTTAACACTTGGTGAGTTTGAACCATAATCCCCTTTTAATAAAAGAAAAATTACATGAAGATTAAAATATAATGATTATAAATATATTCATGATATAACATTTCAATTCCAGTATACACACCTCATTGAAAATTATGGGTGGATAACATGGAATGTGTATCAAAGAAGGAAAATTGAGTCAAAATCATTTTAATAATTTGTTAACTTTGGAAACATTGTCCCCATGAAGAAGTATAATAAAAATTATATTAAATATCCATAAATATAATAATAATAATAAAATAAATACATAGTAATTATACGCACCACACAAAAGGAATGGGTCGTGAATAAATCATGTATCTCACAAAAATAAAAAGTGAGATAAAATTCTCTTACCTTGTGTCTCGACTCTCGTCATACTCACAAAAAACTTTTGTATAATAAATATACCTTTATTATAAATATATATCAGGAAAATATTATTATATTTATTAACTTCTATGGTTTCACTACTAATTTATATTACCATTTTGTTAACAATTCTATGTTAAGGTTTCACTTCGGCAAATATCTGCTTCATTCATTGTATGTCTTAAATTGTTATATATTTGGTCCTTATAATAATATCATGATTTAAAAATTGTAAATAATTATAAAAATATAATTTATATTCAATATATTTTTATTAAAATAATCTTTATTATATATAAGTAATAAATGGAATACACTGTTCATGGAGACGATAGGCTGTACGTATGCATGAACGCTGTTTATGTTTTTTTTATCGTACTAAAAGAAAGAAGGTAAATGAAATATATTTTTATATATGTATATATATATATAATTTTTAAATTATCATTATTATGTCATATATATCATATAATTTCACTAAATCCATCCTTAATGCATTCCATGTAGTGTGTAAACGAATCACATTTCATTTCGGGGGAGGTAGTCCACACTTCCTCAAACAAAATTATCTTATTTATGCGAAAGAGAAAGTATAATTATATTTATTGTCAAGGTGTTAAAAAAGAATAAATATATAATATATTAAATATTTATGAAGATTTTATATCATAATTTCTTTCATTAGAGGTGGTATAAGAAGAAACAAACAATCATCATTTTGTGAGGCAGTAGTTCGCCATACACATAAACATTATGTTTGTTACCCATTATATAGAGGTGTGTATAGGTGTAGGTAGAAACCCTAGAATAAAAAAATACTTTTTTATTTAATATTTTTTTATACAATCATAGAATAAAGATAGTGGAGGGAGTCAAGACATAAAATAAAACAATGGATCTTGAGAGAAGATGTTACCTATTAATCAGGTAACTCTTTTTGGTTTGTACCAAAAGGCTTCCTTGGATTTAATTACTACAAAGGGAAGTATTATAGGATAAAGGGGGGTGTTTAAAATTATATTGGGAAGACTTTGTCTCAACCAATTGGTTTAAGAGGAGTGAAAAAGAGGGCTATTGGGTGGTCTCTTATATGGAAGGGAAAGGATTCACTTGGCATTTTTTAAAAATAAGATAGGGGTACCCTCATTTTTACCTAAAAATATTAATACCAAACCAACAAAACTCGTTAATTGAAGGTGAATGGATGAATAATTTACAGCCAATGGCTGTCATTCAAATTTATAGGTCATTTTGGGACAAAATTTATGGTTTAGTACTTGGTTAACAAAATGTTTCTCTAAATAATCATAATTAATTTTAAACACTTTCACTAATGTTTTTGGTAAAAAATAAATTTCACCTTATTAAAAATTATAAATTATGATGACTAAAAATATTTATTCAATTTTTAAAAATTCCAACCATATGATTGGTAGAAATTAATTTTAAAAAACCCTGCTTGTGGAACAACACTTTGGGTTTTTAAAGTCAAAAACATCCAAAACTTTGCTAAGTTTTTATAACCAATTTAAAATTGAAATTGATTAAAATGGACTAAATTAGATTAATTTATAAAATTAATATCTAATTAAACTTTACAACCAATTTAAAATATAACATAATAGAATAAATTAATTATATGAAAATGCATTTTTGAATTAAAATTCTGTATTTTTAACTGTTCATTAAAAAATGAAACCTGAAAAAAAAATACCAAAAAATTATCGTAGCCAAATTTTTATTTTTTTTATTTAACATATGATATATATTTTTACAAATTAAATCAATAAAAGATCCAAAATGGATTTAAAATAGTTTACCCATTAACATAAAGAAAAACTATCTTGATAAAAATATATGTTTTTAGTATCGAATTGGGTTTGTTCTTATCTTGTATCTATCAAATATATTAAATGATTATAAAAAATATTTTTTTAATATATAAGATATATATTGGATTAAAATTTTTCACTATTATTAATTAATTTAACTTATTAATATAAATTTTTTATTCGCAAAAAGTAGACATTTATTAAATGAGCCCCTTCATATTCATTTGGTTTCTAACTTATTTTCTAATTAATAGCTAAATAATGAATTACACTATATATATTCATAATTCATTTAATACTGTAATATTTAATTTAATGGCCATGTCATATCCAATTAAATAATAATATTTTAATAATTAATTTTTATTCGGTAACACTCGATCTTTCAGGTTACGAAAGCCATCGAAGAAAGTCAATCTTTCATATAATGTAAGCTACCCTCGGCGTTTTTTTTTGAGAGAAAGATAAATTTTATGTTGCATATAGTGCACAATTAATTTTCTATTTTATATAATGCAAGACATACATAGTGATTTAATATAAAATAAACCATTTTAAGTGTTTCTTAAAATGAAAAATATCAAAGAGATTAAATTATATTGAAAAAATAATTCAAAAAATATTGGGGTGTTACATTTTACCCCCAATAAAATGAATTTCACCCTCAAAATTCATCTAGGATATCAATGGTTTAATATTTGAAATTTCGTTCCATAGAAACCCACATAATAAAGTTTAATCCTCGAATTTCCTTTAATAATGGAAAATTGGAAACATAATAGTTACCCAAATTAACATATAATTACGATTCCACATAAGATAAGATAGGTGGACAGCGAAACCATGGACTTGAAGGAAAAGCATAAATTTTTTAGGAAGTTTTTGAGTTCATCGATCAAAAAAAATTTAATGATAAATGAAATGTTAAGGGCCTCAAATACATAAATTTGGAATGAAAGTTATAACTATTTGTCTCTAAAAATCCTTAAAAACAAATATGGGTTATATATTAGTCTCTAAACATAAAAACTAACACTACTAGTACATAATAAATAACTATTAAACAAAAATAATTATATATTAACAAGGATATCGCATAGGCCAGTGGTAGGTGTGAAACCCTTATCTTCCTTCAGTCGTGGGTTCAAGACCCGTCTATTTTCAGAGCATGATTGGTCGTCACACGACATACATGAAGTATTTTTATAAAACAAAAATAATATAATTTCTAAAATAAATATTATGGACATACTTGAAATAAGTTCAATCAATAAATAGCCTTTTAACAAAGGTTTTAAATACAATTTCAACACATAAATACTTCATAAGAAGTTAAAAATAGAATTTTCATAAATGGTTAATATAATAACCCCTATTGAAGATGAAAATACAAAAATAAAGAAATAAATTCACAAAATCGACTTAACATTGATCCCCCACATATCAAAAATTATCACTTGGTTGTCACATTACAAACATGTAAATACCCTCATCATATATTCTATTGAAACATAGTAATAACTTGAATTACCATAAATAGATATAAAAAACATTCATGATTCCTTATTTCATAGATTATTGGACATATTAAATAATTCCAAGAAGTTTAAAACTTCTTCCATGATAGAATAAACTACTTGTCCATGGATCCATGATGGGTGATTCTGGTGATGACGATGAGGTCTTTTTTGAGTACTATGTTCTTCTATGATGTGTGCGGTATGGATGTTGAATGTGAAGGTTGTTTTGGGTAGTAGACATTGAATAATTAGATGTTAGTGTCATGTGATGAGGACGGCGATGAAGGTTATGGAAGCTCTAATGATAACAGTGGTGATGATGATGTTGATGGTTCTGAGAAGCGATGATGATGGAGGTGACAAGATGTTGGATATGTTGTCATCTTGAATCGAGGCTAGTGAGAGAATCAATGTTTATACAACTCTAGGTGGCTCTTAGATCAACTAAAAATGTTTATGGCTATCACGAGGTTATTAAATTAGTCTAATTCTTTTGAATAATAATTTAAAAACACATGGTGCAACACTTTACTTCGGAAGAAGCTACGATGTGATGATTTTTTCGTAAAATTGGAGTTTAGTGTGATTTTTATAATGTCGTTATGTTTTTAATATTTTTATGTATAGTGACCACTTTTCCTTATAGTAACTTTTTGATAATATCAAAAAAATGGATTTAGTGGCATAACATAAGGAACATATTAAGGGTTATCTTTACCTTAATCATGTGTTTTCCACAGAAATCGCATTTTTATTAAATCATTTTCTATTTCATCGAGTTCATTAAACTTATTATTGTAAATCATTAGCTAAAAAACATAAACTATAAAATCCTTTTTTTATTTCACCATTCATGAAACATAATTCTTGAATCCAAAATAAATAAAAACATCTATTATTCTACTTCATTCATAAGCCATAAGAATTCCACTACATCCAATTAATTAATAGATATATCCTTTCATATCTCATTTGTAGTCTCGTTATCTTCATAAATATAAGTATTACTCTCACTACCTTTCAGAGTCCCTTTGGGACCATTCTTCTTTGAACATTTATTTTCAT
This sequence comes from Viscum album, assembly GCA_963277665.1. Taxonomy (NCBI): domain Eukaryota; kingdom Viridiplantae; phylum Streptophyta; class Magnoliopsida; order Santalales; family Viscaceae; genus Viscum; species Viscum album. The sequence goes on from OY728119.1 coordinate 1,084,814,002, forward strand.
AATGAACATTTATTCCATACTTATTACACCTAACCATTGATGATGTATTAGGGAGGAAAATATTCTCATGCATTTCATTAACTGAGCTCTTCATTTATCCCTTGTAGTCACTTGATTTTTATCCTTATTTTACATAGTTAAAATATCTTTTTATTCCTCTAAGGCAACCAATTAGATAATTATTTCCAAATTTTTGACATAAAAGAAACTAAATCTTATTTCTTACATGGTCTCTACTACCCAAACTCTCAAAGAACACCTATCACATTTTCCATGGTGGTTCTGATATCTATTTAAGTTACACATTATTAATCACATTTCATGAAAACTAATTTGTCATGATTAGGAAATCTTTTACACTAGTGATCATTCTACTTTACTGCTCATTAGAAAATCATCCATCACATTCATCATTACTCTAGTTCCTTCAGGTTCCTACCATTAACTAAAACCAGAATCATATGTGTGTGTGTGTACATATATTAGGTTCTTGGGGGTAAAATTACATTCAAACAACACACACCACACACACATATCCCTAAAAGGAATGTCATATCCACCTAAGGGATAACCCACCCATCATGTAGCTTTAATTACATTATATATTTTTGACTCTAAAGCCTAGTATACATGAAGCCCATTACATGTATTTAGGCCCCAAATTTTGGCCCAAATGCCCATTCTAGGAATAATAATTGGATTTTATAGTACCTATACCATTCTAGTACTAATTGTAGTACCTGTTTCTACAATTGTGTCACCCTCAACCGCTACAGTGCCCCCTGGTGCTACCGAATCCTAGTGTGAGCATTACTTATCATTTAAAAAAACACATCGTCATGAAAATAATTACTTATAAGGTGCATAAATCATGAAACCTTCCTTAATATATGAAACCCTAGGTTAATGATGGGTTATTCATATCTAAATTATATTTAAATCATTTATGATGGATCATGAATAGTTTGTGATTTCCCAAAGCATGTCCCCTATGAGTTTTGAACCAGGTGTGAACCAAGGACTATTGTCATGTAAAATATTACCCCAAGTTAGGCCAATAACATCTTATCGGAGTTGTTAATTATAGGTATATCTATTCCAATTCCACATCCATTTGTAGTATCCAGACAGGGATATATTTCTAGAAAACTACTCACTCTATCCTTCACCAAAATTCCAGGACATATTTCTATACATTTCTTTATCCTTAAACTTATCCGTAGACATGTATATAGGGGTATCACTAAGGTATGATAATGTGATCACAACATTGGAACATCATACACTATATATCATAAGATCATGAGCATGAATAATGGAATAAAACTAGGTAGTTTATAATACATAAATCATAAGGAAATAAATAACATAATCCATGATAGTATAACATGAGAATAAAACATGGAATTATATAAAACACATAAATCAAATAATAGGATTTCTATAGTATCCAAAGCATTGATAACAAGACCACCTTGGTAGTATGGGATCACTCCCTATACCATCTTGGTAGTCATGGTTCACTACCATGTCCATCTTAGTGGCAAGAGATCACTCTTTATACTATCTTGGGAGTCATGGTTAACTCCAGTGGTCATCTTAGTAGTCAAGTTTCATTCCCAAGAACATCTTTCTCTATCACATTAGATATAAATATTTACCCAATTCATTGGAGGGGTATATAGGTCCCACTCATCTTATAATTAAATCATACATACATGTGCCACGAGATCATTAAAAATCATACCATAACCCTGGAAATCATATGGGTATCATAAACATGTAATCAAATCATAACCTTGGTAAAAAGATATAGGTTTCATAATCATTTCATAAAAATCATAACCCAAGAAAAATAAACTGATTTCATAAACATATAACATATAAAAGAGAAATAGATTTCATAAACATATAACTCGTGAAGGGGAAATGGGTTTCATAAATATTGTGACATTAAGAATAACCCATTCATAGAAATAATACGAATGAAACCTTTAGAAAATTCCTTATAAAGTTGTGAGTAACATCAATGTAGGTTATATTAGATGGAAAATAATTTTAAAATATCTTTCAAAAAATAATTCTTGAGAAAAATATCCTTTTTTATTTGAAAAATTTATTTATAATAAAACTAATTGAAACAAATTTTCTTAGAAAATACCTCTGAAACATATAAGAAAGAAATTAAATCATTTTGAAAACTTATTCCTTTAAAACATATATAATAAGTTTCAAAACATTTTAAAAACATTTTTTTAAAATGAAGGCATTAAAATAATGCCTCGAATTTTTTTGAAAAACATTTAATTGAAAATAATTTGGAAACATATAAATAAATATTGAAACAAAATTGAAAAAAAATTCATTGAAAATAATTTTAAAACATATAAATAAATTTTGAGTACTTTTTTGAAATCTATTTCATTTTAAATTCATTAAATACAAATAAAGAAATCATGAGAATATTTGGAAAACCATTTTTTATAATAGCATTTAATTCTGGTAAAGAAATATTGAAAACGTTTTTAAAACCATTTCATTATAAATTTCTTTGAAAACTTATAAAAAAAGATTTAAAGTTTTTTGAAAACATTCTCGATAACTTTTTAAAGAATCATCAAAATGTTTTGAAAACCCATTTTCCCTGGAAACTTTCAAAATAATCTTGAATACATTTTGAAAATAATTTTTATGAAAACTAAATTAAAACAATTAATTTTCCTGATATTAGAGAAATTTTCATTTAATTTTTTTAATCTTATAGAGGAATCTTAAATGTAATGAAGGTCTTTACTATGGGTAAATTCGTATGTTCCGAACATTCCTTTTTCACTGTAAAATGTTTAAAAAATTGTCTCGACCAGAAAACGATATTAAGATTCCTTTTTAAAATACCATCTATTTTAGAAAGTTAAAACATGGGTAAATATTTAATTTAAGATCATAAGATTATATTAGTATATTTTTGTAAGCCTTTTAGAAAATACGGTTTTGAAGGAACACATTTCTGATAAAAGAAAGTGGTAAATTCAGAATTTCATAAAAACACATTCATAATTAGTTTATTTTCCCAATTGTGTAAATATGGTTCCAGTATATAAATATATAATTAATAAAAATAGTTTAATAAAATTTAGTAGTGTTCTTGACATATGGATTATAATATTTTATCAAAGTAATCATAATCATAAATAATCTTGAACAGCGATGAGATTGTTTCAATAAACTCTTACCACATGGTAACTTTGAAACACAGTCCCATTTTAAGAAAATAAAATTAAATTAATCATAAAACATAATTAATATAAATACATTCAGGATATAATATTCTAGAGTAATTATATACACTTCAGGGTAAAATATATGTGAATAACATGGCATGTGTCTCAAAGAAGGAGAGTTGAGACAAAATCATTTTATTAATTTGGTAACTTTTGAAACATAGTACCCATGAAAGAAATATAATCAAATTAATATATATATAACCATAAATTTAATTATAAGAATCACATAATAAATCCATGGTTAGTATACACACCACATAAAAGGAATGGGTGGTGAATAAAGAATGTATCTCATGGAAATAAAAAACTGAGATGAAATTGCCTTAACTTATGTCTCAAATCTCATCGTACTCATACAAACCTCCAGTATAATATATATAATTTAATTATAAATATATCACAAAAAAATATTCTTATATATAATCCTGTATATGTTTTGATATTGACTTTATATTTCCATCTTGTTAACAATTCTATGTCAGGGTTCCACTTCGGGTAATATCTGCTTTGTTCTGTGTGTGTGCATTACTTTATTAAATCTATGGTCCATATACTTATATAATGATTTCCATGATTTAAAACATGATATAAATGTCACTTATATTTTTTATATGTGTATTATAATAATCTATATAAAATATAAGTATGAAATGGAATACTTTGTTCATGGAGACAGTAAGTTGTATGTATGTGTGGACGTTGTTTCCGTTTTTATTACTGTATTGAAAGAATGAAGGTAATTTAAATATGTGTGTTTGTGTGTAAAAAAATAAATAATTATTCCAGTAGAAATATTATATCATATATATCATATAATTTCACTAAACCTATCCTTAATACATTCCATGCAGTGTGTGAAGGAATCACATCACTTTACGGGGCGGTAGTTCACACTTCCTCAAATGATGTTATCATATTTACACCAATGGGAAAGTAATAATATATGTTTTTAAAAAGGATTAGAAATAATTAAATACATAATATATATATAATATATAACATATAAACAAATTTTATATCATAATTTCTAACATGAGAGGTAGTAATGTAAAAAAACAAACAATCATCATTTTGTGAGGTTGTAGTTCGTCGTATACATAAACAATATGTTTGTTACCCATTAGATGGATTTTTGTGAAATTATAGGTCTAAAACATAGCATAAAAACATCCTATTATATTTAATATATTTACTTTTTTATACAATTATGGAATAAAGTGAGTGGTCAGGGAGAAAGAAAATAAAAGAAAAGAGCTTGAGAGAAGACGTTGCCTCTTAATCAGGTAACTCCTTTTGGTTTGTTCCAAAAGGATTCCTTGGATTTATTTCATCCCAATGTTAGGATTATATTAGGGATATAGGGATATTTTAAAGTTGTTTGGGAATATATTGTCTTAACCTATGTTGGTTTAGGGGTTTGAATAAGAGGGAGAGGTTCTTTCCTTTTATAAGGGAGGGAAAGGACACGCATATAATTTTTTAAAAGAAGTTACAAGTAACATAAAAAAATCACACCAAAACAAAGATAACTCTTTAATTTAAGTTTAAGTTCTTAATAATGGAAAATAAAAATGGTTTTGAAAAATATTATAGGTTATTTTGGGTCTTAAATTTATGGTTTGTTACTTTGATAACCTAATTTTTCGTCGAATCACTGTTAATTATTTTAATCGCTTTCACTAATATTTTTGTAAAAAAAATTTACATAACAAAAAATTATAAATTATTATGATTCCAAACATGGAATATATTTTCCAAATTATAATCATATAACTTTCCTAAATTAATATAAAAATAATTCAGCTGACAGGACGACACTGTAGGTTTTTAAAGTACAAAACATCCAAGAAGTTTGATAAGTTTTTATACCTAATTTCTAAGTAAAGTTGATTAAAATTTCATAAATTTAATTAATTTAAAAAATTATTATCTATTATAAATTTACAAACTATTTAAAATATAATTTCACTTTATAAACCAATTAGATGAAAAATCAGTTTGGAATTCAAATTCAATATTTTTAACTATTCATTAAAAAATGAAACATTAAAGAAAAATACCAAAAAATGTATAATAACCTAATTTTTATGTTTATAATTCAAATATGAAGTTTATTTTTACATATTAAATCTATAAAAGTTCAAAAAAAGTTATTTCAAATAGTTTCTCCATTAAAAAGTGGTAAAATAGCATTTGTAAAAATATAGATTTTTAAGCACAAAATCGGGTTTGTTATTATCTTATATATATCAAATATATGGGATGATTATTAAAAAAATATCTATTTAAATAAATAAAATATATATTTATTTAATATCATTCACTATTAGAAATTAAATTAAATTATTGATAGACTTTTATAAAATATGTCCATTTATATTCATTTTTTATATATTATTTTCTAATTAATAGGTAAACAATGAATCCAACTATAAATATTCATGAGTTAGTTAATAATATAATATTTAATTTAATGTTCTTTATATATCCGATTAAATAATAATATTATAATAATGAATTATATTTTGGTAACACTCTACCTTGCGTATTATGGAATCCATTGAGGAGAGTCAGTCTTGTGTTTAGCGTAAGCTAACATCAGTGTTCCATGTAGAGAAATATAAAATTTATGTTGTGTGTAGTGTACGATTAATTTTATATTTCTTATAATGAAAGCCAAATAGTGTTATTTAATATAAAATAAAAAAAATTATTATTGTGTCAAATAAAAAATATCAAAAATATTAAATTAATTAGAGGAAAAAAAATCCTAAAATCTCCGGGTGTTATAGTTTAAAAGTGTAAAATTAAGGTTATAAATGAATTTACTTACACAAATTTTTGGAAACACATCATATTATTTTTAGTACATACAATATTCAATATAGGATTCATTAAGGGTTTTATTAAGATTTCTCTAACACTATCTAGATTTATTTTGAAATATTCTAAATTCGTTTATTATAATAATTGAATTAATTATTTTTGTGTGATAATGATTAATATAATCACACCAAAATTCCAATATCCACAAAATGGGGATAACCAATTTGATCTGCTTTATAATGATTCAAAACTATTCTATTTAAGGAGTATTGTCACAAAAAAATGAAGGGTATCGCCATAAAATTTACTATGCTTTATGAACACTATATATAACCTAAAACTAGTATACCTACACTAAAAATTATTTTTTAGATGTTTGTTTATTTAAATAAAATTATGTTATATTAACTTGGTACTAAGGTAAGTGTTTTATCTAACTATGCATCCCTTAAACACATGATAAATAAGGCTAAAGAAAACCCCAGTCTGGTAAAATGTGTGTTGCTACTCTAAGAATTTGATCTGGAGATTAAGGAAAAATTAAGAGATTAAAATAAAGTTTTAGATCACTTTAGAATGATTTCAAACATATATGATGTATAAATTCCAAAAAAATGACACTTTAATTATATAATTTTAGTTAAAAAAACACTATAATATTGAAGTAAAATTTTCATGATATATTGATATATAAAATTTTCTTATAACTCATCTAGATTTATCTCATATAAACCAAAAATTTGATTTTAGAGTTAAATATTAATCATTGTTTTATGTTGGGGGTAAACTATACCTTTGGAAAATCTATAATGACCAAATTATTATGAGATTTATGCTTGAAAAGTTGTATAATATGTATTATAATATTGTCATTCATAAGTTTATAGAAGAATTTTTAAAAACTAAAGTAAAAATAGAAAAGTTATGGAATCTATAATTTACAATCCCATGTTATTTAAAGATATAAATGAGTTTTTAAAAAATTAGAAAATATGAATTCATATGGAATATTTCAAAGGCATAATGAATGTCACAAAAATTAATATTTTTTTTGTAAAAATGTTGAGGAATGGGGAATATATTTTATAGGAACCTTCCCCATTTTATTTAAAAATTCATATATTTTGTTATCTAAATATTACATTTCAAAATGGGTGAAATTCAAAGCCACTAAAACCAATTATTCTTTTATAGTTCGTGGTTTTTAAAGGAATAATATCTTCGCTAGATATGGAATTTAAAGATAAATCAACACTAACCAAGGAATCCAATTTTGAAAAAGGATAATAGAATATTTCATATATAATCTAACATACCTGAAAATTTTATTTCATTAATTAAATAAAATATCTCATTACAATACTTTCCTAAGGCCTTTTTGGTTTAGTGTTTTAGAGAATTGAGATAAAACATTAACTAAAGAAAATCATGAATGTTTAACTAATGGACATTTTCTACACTATATAAGAAACTAATTAATATAGAAAAAACATTAAATATCTCAAAATAATTCTCCACATAAGTTACTATTCTATATGTATCATACTGTATTTAAATTTATAACCTTGGGAAATGAAAACAAAAGAAATGGGGTGAGCTCGGATACTCAACCTGGGTTGACATTTGGGAAAACAATCAGTGATAAAAAGTGATAATAATATGAGAATATGAGTATAAAGAGGATATATAAGAAAGTTAGTCTCAATAAATAATAGATTATAAATCATGGAATAACATTAGAATAAATTTTAAATATTCCACATATCAAATAAATAAGGAATAATTTTGATTTATGGCACATGTATAATAATATAAATCATAAGAAAGTGGACTAGGTTTCACTCCCCTGTTTCCAATATTTTATCAAGCTTAACTCACATATTTACTATAGTGTATTGGTCATGAAAACTAGTTTCTCATTTTGGATCGAGAATCACTAATGATTTCACCATCATCTCATGTTATTTTAATATTTAACCAATGCATTAGATGCCTATATAGGTACCATACAACAATTAAATATTCACCATACACATGTGTTCCATATGAAAATATCAAAGAATCACATCATTATAACCTAGAAATAGTAATGGGGTTCTTAAAACTATCAAATTAAAATTATTAACTTATTATAGTATAAATAACCCTTGAAAAAAATGGGTTTCATTAAATACATCATAATTAACCCATGGAAAGAAAATGGGTTTCATTCAACACGTAATAATGAACTAAATGAAAAAAATGGTTTTCATATCCTTTTCAAATGGATTCACATAATTAAATCATTAATAAATCAATAAATTATCATAAGATTATTAAACTATAGAAAATAAATGTGTATCTAATGATATTTAAGAAGTTTCAAAGTAAATACAATTAAATCAAGATAATAAATAATGTGTTATTTTTACCATATAGAAAAAGGATTTATTATTAATAAAATAATTTCCCTATTCAAGAGAATAATTAAATCTAAGTGAATTCCTTTAATAAAATGAATGGAAAATTGGGTATTCACAAATCAAAGGCATTAGAAGAAAATTTATGCCTATTCACGGTGGATGGTTAGAATAAAATAGTAGTGATACAATATGTATTTGATATAAAAGAACATTAAATAATCCCTTAAGAGAAATAATGTGGATGGTTTCAAAACAACATATCCCTATTTAAACAATGTAAACATGGAAATATATTGACATATTAAAAGAAATCCTTATAAAATAATGGTTTAAATGGTATCATACATGAATAGGTCAAGAATTGAATTATTTGATGCCTCAAGATCAATCACTAAAATTATAAATATATATATTTATTATAGAATAAATCATATAACATAAATCAAATGATTGTATATACTTTTAAATATGAAAAGTAAAATGGATGTGGAAAATTAAAATATCTTTTATAAAAAAATTTAAGAATTAAATAAAATACAAATTTACATGACACATCAAAGACTAAATTTTGAAAAGATAAATTGAATGATTTTGAAACAATTTACTTTTATAAAGAATATTTAATAATGGAGTCTTGAAAATGGAATAATGTTTTTTTTAATATGTGTGGAGAAAATATAAAACAATTTATTCTTAGAGGAACCTTTTTAATACAATGAAATTACATTTTTTTTAAACCAACATTGTAAAAAATAAAAATAAAACATCATTTTTATTAAAACATAATTTTAATAAATTAATTTATGAAATAAAAAATAATAAAATATATCATTTTGAGAACTCAAGAAAAGAATAATAATATTGAAGATAAAGATTTATTATTCAATGAAAGAAGATTTTAATTAGCAATATACCTTATGTGCAACATACTCTATAAAGCATGACATGGTTTAAAATGTTTTTATTTGGTAAAAAAATAAAAAATGATAGAATACCACACAACATAATCAAAGGGTAAAATGTCTTAAAATTATATAAAATATTCAAAATAATTAATATAACTAAATGAATTAAAATTGAGTTACTGAAAACTCTAATGACTGATGTAACACATGGGTGAAAATACTTTTGAAGAAAAGGAAAATGTTTAGATTATTATATACTGATAATTAAAAAGAATAAAATAATATAAAATTCATTGGAAAATAAATAAATTTAACACTATATAAAAGAAATATGGTGTGTATAAAGTAACATGTCTCAAAGAATCAAAATTGAGACATAGAAAACACCTTACCACCTTTGTAACTTTTGAATCAAAACCCCATTATTGGTATAAATTTAATTATAAAATTGAACATCATGAAATATAAGATAATAATAATAAAAAATTTAAATACGGTTTTATTTTCACCATAAAAAATAAAACATAGTGTATAACATAAACATGTCTTAAGGAATCAAAATTTGAGACAAAGAACCTCTTACAACTATAGGATAATTTAAATAAAAACATATTGAAAGAGAAAGTTTTAAGATAAACATATATTTCTGGGAATAAAATCGATTTCATGATATAATAAATCAATTAGGTATCCTATATACCACATAAAATAAAAATGGTAAATAATACAAAACATGTTTCAAAGAAAAGATTTTGAGATGAAAACCCTTAACTAGGTCCGGATTAATTCTTCACTTTCACCAAACATCATGAATAATATAGTTAGTTTTATTAATTATATAACTAAGAAGTACATTCAAAACTAACCATTTATACTCTTCATTTATAATCATTCCATTTATATATTAGTTAGTTTTTACTTATTTTCCCGCATCTCATGTTTAAAATTTTAATGGTTTATACTAGTTTATTTTGCGGTATCATTATTCATTATCCCTTGAAAATTAATTCTTAAAATAATATAAAAGTTAATTTAATGGATGGATTATAATTATTTTTATGTTAAAATTTCCTTTAATGGGTGTTTTAGTCTTTATCATATAATATGAACTCAATAACAAGCATATTTTGGTGATTTGGAACCTAGAAAGGGTGATTTCATAATTAATGAAATAAATAATTATGTAACCATTTAGGAACCAAAAAAAATTATTTATTTAAATATTTATATCATATTACACTATTAATTATTTTTTTATAATCATAAATGGTATAATTTCATAGTATTGTTCAATTAGGTGGTCATTCCCACAAAAATAAGAAGTTGTCATCATTAATGGATGATTATGAAGTGATTTAGTTTCACAATCATTATACTAGTTGGGTAAATTTACAACATTGTGTTTACTTGTGTGATATATCATAATTAGAAAATTATGGTAATAAATAATAGATACAAAACTATTTTATAGTATAATTAATTTTATTTTCTCTTAGTTCTCTTGTTTTAGATAGTTAATATTATGACGGTTGTTTATTATTCATATCAATGTTTGGTTATTAAATATATATTAATTGAACCTTAATACTTACATACAAATAATATTTATTCATTAAAACAATTATCAGTACAATAATATAAAGGTATTTGATTAAATAAAAATTGGTAATCAATATTTCCAAGGAGGCAGCAGTCCACACATACCCAATGATAATGATTTCATTTTCCATATAGTTGGGAAAATGATTAATGTGGTTAATAATTTTAGAATTTAAAATATTACATTAATATAATAATTAAATATTGAAATCACTATTATAAATATCCTTTTAATGTGGTTATTAAAAACAAAACACATTGCATCATAGAGGTGGTAATCTTTACAACGCATGAATGATGATTTTATTTTTCTTTATAGAAAAAGTGAATATTAGTTAATGATTATAAAATATTTTTAATAATATAAAAGTATTATTTTGATTATTATGATATAATTTTAGTATTTTGTGATGGAATATGAGGAAGAATAAGTAAACATAATAAAATATAAATTATAATGTACCAGTTAGAAATTGACACCTCATTTCTGGAATTATCTCCTTTTGAAGGTAGTTAAGCCTTTAAGGGGTGTTCTTTTGAGAATACCAAATCCTATTTAAGGTATATAAGAATTTTTAATAGTGGATTTAGTATATTTTAGGATGAAATAAGGGGGTTTTTTAGTGTTAGGTAGTGAAGAGAGGAGGTCCCCTTTTATCAGTGAAAAAGGATTTAATTCTTTGCAAAAACCCAAAATGGTTCAATTATGGGAAGTCACTATTAAAGAAAGTGTCTCCAAAATTAATAAATAATTGATATATGAAGATATAAGTTCAATATAATCTAAAACTAATAATTCTCATACATTTTTTAAATGCATTTTTAATTCATTACCATTAGGTTTTTTTAGTCTTACCATTTTTTCTTTTACCGTGGTAACTAGTTTTGACCTAATTTAACAGGTCCTTTATTGAAAAAATTAAATACACCTTATCATATAATTTGGACCAAAAAATTCCATGTTTTGAATAAATTTTATTTTTTAAAATTTATAAAAAATTAAAAATTAAATTATAAAAAATATATATAGTCCTATAAAAAGGTTTCATGAATTTCCAGTTCATACTTATATACTAATGTTTCTATAAAAGTCATGTTACTTATAAAAATAGAATCTTTTACTATTCACCTAAATAATCAATCATTTTTCAAAAATCAAAAGAAGATACTAATATAATATTGTGATTATGAATCCAAAAATGAAGTTTATTTTGAAATTTTAACACTCTAAAATATATATATTTTATTCTTTAATAAAATTAGAGCCAAAAGCTATATTTATTTGTAAAAAAACATTTTAAAATACTAGCTGTTCTTATTTTTATTTTACAAAAAAACACTAATAAAGTAATAATTAATCAATTAACGTTATATTTTATTAATATCATCATTTAAAAATAATTTACTTTGTATTATTTTATAAATGTATGTATCACAGTCCAACATATATTCTTAAACATGAAAATGAATAAATGGAATTTATATAAAATAAACTTTATATATGAATAAATATTGTTATAATTCATAATTCAGTTACTCATATTCAAACATACTATTTCAATGGATAGTTTGAACAACCACATTTAAAATTTATAATATATATAATTATAACTTGAGGTTGAATTTTACTTTCGTATTATGCATGTAATAAGTTAGTGAACATATTTTAGTTAATTTTAAGAAAACATATATTAAAGTCGTAGGTCTTTACATTTTACCCTATAAAAAGTATGGCCTCTCGATTTTAATTATTTCTTACTAATTAAATTGGGTGAGGTTGTTCTTAAAATATTCTTACTTCAAGATATAACTTTTAATATGATATCTACTTTACTCTCTCTGTCTATATTAAATTACTTATCTTTCCTCAAACAAAATTATACATTCATAAAATCTTGTACAATACCATGTTTATAAAATATTAATATATTATTTATAACATACCACTTTGAAAATCATTTCAATGTCAAAGACATTAAACAATAGAGGAATCATATATTCCATCAAAATTTGACTATTATCATCAAACTGTAGTTCATAATATCACAAACTTTTCATTATATATCATGAAACAAAAAAGAGAGATAAAATTTCTAAAAAATATCATGGATCACATTTTTATTAAATAATTAATTAATTACAAGGATATATATAATATATAAATCACTTTTATCAAAATAAATCAACCATTTATTACCTCAACATCAAGAATAAAAAAATCCTATTATTTATTCATAGCTCATCATGCGTTCTTTAATAGTTATCCCCAAAAATATAATTTTTTCATAAAATCACTTTTCTAGTTTATTGAAAAAATTTAATATATGTCTTCATAGCACTAAATAAAATCTAATAAATAATAATTATATGTTTCAAATAATCCTCATAACTTTTACACTATATTATAATATCATTGATAAATATCAATCGATGATGAAAATAGCTAAGAGTATACAAATTTAATTTTTATTAAAATGTTACCTCAATGCCTTTGTAAGGATAAGGAAACTTTCCTTTCTCAATCACAATAAGAATATACTGAAATTTTCAACCATTCTAGTATTCTCTCATATTCAGATATAATACATAGTGTATTCTGGATACATATGTTTTTCAATATCTTATTTATTTTCTTATGTCAACCAAATACTAAAACCAAAATGATTATGATAATATCCATTAAAATAATTTTAAATTATCATATGAAAATAAAATATATATCCCATGTTTTCTTCTTCAATGACACATTTATTTCAACCTATGATACTTTAATTTTAATTATGTCACACTTGGTTCATCCTATTGCTCTCTTGGTTCTAACTAGTTTACTTTATTTGTTATTATAAGATAATTCTTAACCTAATACATTAAAGTAATAAATAAATAAATCCTTAATAATGGTTCATAAAGATAATTTGATTGACCAAATCATATCCCCCAATAGTTTCTATCTGGGTGACCAGTCCTAGGCCCACTCACCATACACCAAAGTAAAGATTGATTCAATTCTCAATAATTCTTTTTTGGGGTGATTTCCCCTATTTTCATCTATTAAATATCCACACATATTTTCTATAATCTATAAAAGAATGAAATTTCTATGAGAACATCATAATATCTACCTTATAAATACATTAGTATTTTATCATGTATTTATACTTTTGCCTTAGAATTATCCATAGGGTTTTCACTAAATATTCCTTATCCCAATCCCTGAAATATCAAATATTTCTGTAAATAAAATAAAAAATTAATATATATATATATATATATATATTTTAAATTAGGAAAGAAATTAACCTATAAAACTTTGATAACCTTTATAACTCCCAAATTATCCTCAACTAATAACATGTGAATATCAAAAGTTATCTAAATCCTTCTCTGAAAAAACTATAGAATATTATAGAGGGGACCATTTATTTTCAATACTCAAAGGAAATTTTTCATTACAATTTATTCCCAATACATTTTAGGTTTATATTTTTAGATAATTAGGAAAACAAATTAACAAAAAACTCATTCCATTATAACTAATGGATATATTTTCCACTATATATGTAAATATTTAATATATAACTAGTCTATAACATCTACAACAAATTCTATATGTAAGTTTATCTTTTATACAATTCAAACATTTATTATCTTCATGACCTAGACAAATTTAATTATAAAAAATGGGTGAGCTCAAATGCTCGGTAAGGGAAAACAAAAGTGATGGCCATAAAAGATCATAAGTGAGTATAAGATGATAATATGGGTATAATAAGGATACATATGAAAGTTATAACCAAAAATAATAAATAATAAATCATGGAATACCATAAGATTACATCATGAAAATACATCATATAATAGAAAAAAGTCATACCTACGATTTTTAGAACATCAAAAAGCATAAAAATCAGGGCGTAATGGATTAGGATCCACTTACCTATTTCACTAAGTGGATCATATTTTTCTAACCTGTTCCACATAGTGTATCAGGCATCAAATCCTATTTTCCATTTTGGATCGAGCATCACTACTCATTTCACCCTTATACAATGAGTGGTAAATCTTTACCCAACTCATTGGAGGGCTATATAGGTCTCACTCATCACTTAAGGATTAACCATACACATGTGTTCCATAAGAAAACATCAAACAATCACATCATTAAAACCAGAAAACAAGAATGGGTTTTATAAAAATTTTAAATAAAAAAACTAAATCACATTTTAAAAAATAAATAACCATGTAATTAAAATGGGTTTCATATCATTTTAAAATGTATCCACAAATATAAATCATTAATTAATACATAAATAATCAAAACAATAAGAAACCATGGAAAATAAATGAGTATATAATGATATTAAGTAACATTCTTGGTAAATACCATTAAATCAAGATAATAAAATTTATTGTATTTACACTATATAGATAAAGGGTATATTGTTATAAAAATAAATTCCAACAACAATCGATAAATGGAATCTAAGTTAACACCCTTCAATAAAAGTAATATAAAATAGGGTATTCACTAAGAAATTTCATGGGAAGAAAATTTATTAATATTCACATTGGATGGGTAGTAAAGACAAAATGTAGCGATAAATAGTATCCTTGATAAATAGTATCTTTGATAAAAATGTACATTTCATAATCCATCATAAGAAATTGAGAGGATGGGTATAAAAGAAAATATCCCAAAATAAATTACAGAAACTCAAAAGGATATTGACATAGATAAAAAAACATCATTTCAAAAGAAAGTTTCAAATGGTATCACATAAGTTGGGATCAACAATCAAATTTATTGATACCAAGAGTTAAATCCCCCAAATTAAAAATAAATATACATATTAGAGAATAGATCATGTAAAATAGACCCCATGTGTGTAAATATTTTTGAATATGAAAAAGAAATTTATGGTTGAATACCTAAAAGAGATTTTAGAAAACATTTTTAACATTAACATAAAATAAAAACCTAAATATTACTTTAAAGTTTAACTCTTGAAAAAATAAATGTTTTTTTTAATCTTAATTTTAAAAATAATATCTAATAGTGTATCATGGAAAATAATATAAAGTTTTATATGGGGAATTTGGAACCAAATTTAATACATTTTATTATGAGATGAATGTTTTTAATAAAATAAAATTAACTTTATTATGAACTCAAATTTTAAAAAGAGTAATAAAATCAGATTTTGTTACGAATTAATTTTCTTAGAGGTGATTATAAAATAACATAATATAAAATATTAGGTTGGGGGAATCATTTCATGAAAAAAAAAGGTGTGAGATAAAACATTATAACTCAAAGAAAAGAGAATTTAGTTATTAGTATCCCATATGGGAAACATAATTCATGAATAATAAAATATTTTAAAAGGGGTTTACAGGGTAAAAATGTCAAAAAATGAGATAATGTCACATAATAAAATCAAAGTATAAAATGTTTCCAGAATATATAAAATAATTTCATAAGTATGATCATGACTTAATGAATTAAAAATGAGTTATAAAAACTCTTTTGACTAGGGTATCACTTGAGTAAAAATGCATTTGAATAAAAGAAAAAAAAAATTAATAGTATATCCCAATAATTACAAAGTAAAAAATTATAGAACATTAATAGGATAGTAATTCGATATAAAATCATATAAAGGAAATATGGTGTGTAACATGTAACATGTATTCAAGAATTAGATTTGGGACCAATAAAAACCCTTATAGCATTTGTAACTTTTGAATAAAACCCCATGACATGTATAAATTTCAATAAATTATTGAATATCTTAAAGTATAAAATAATCATTCTATAAAATTAAAATGGGGAATTATTTTATCCCTAAAAAATAAAATATGCTTTATAACATAAACATGTCTCAAGGAAACAAAATTTGAGATAAACAACCCCTTACAACATGAAGAGAATTTAAATAAAAACCTCTCAAAAGAGTTATATTTAAATTGAAATTAAATTATATTCAATAAAATCAATTTAATTATATAAAAACTCAATTAGATATAATATACAACAAATAAAATAAATTAATTTCATAATAAAAAACATACCTCAAAAAAGGGAATTTGAGATGAAAACCATTACCTTGGTTATGATTCATTCTAAACATGCACCAAATGTATTGAATAATTAAATTAAGTTTATTAATTACATAACCAATTGAAATATTTATACCTATAACAATTTATACTCCTCATTTATAATCATTACATATATATATATAATTAAGTTTCTAACTATTTTCCAACATCAAATGTTTATAATTGTAATGGTTTATACTAATTTCGTAGGAGATATGTACGTATTCATTATTATTTCAATATTTATATACCCAAAATTAGTAAATTTAATATAATGGATTATTTATAATTATTTATGAATTTTAAATATCATTTCATGGGTTCTTTATTCCTTATCTTTGAATACAAAATTGAGAACAAGCATATTTTGATGATTAGTTACCCACGGAGGGTTTTTTCTTAGTTAATGAATTATATAATGATATAAAAATTATAAAAACAAAATTAAATATTTATCAAAATATTTATTTCATTTTACACCATTAATTATGATTCCCTATTCATCCATGATATAATTTTATAGCATTGTACATGTAGGTGGTCAAACAAACACAGACATAAACATACTTGGATTAATATATGATTATGAGGTGATTCTTTTGAAATATCATTATACCAATAGAATAATGAAACTATTTAGTGTTTATTTGAGTGATAAATTATAATTAAAAATTTAGGATAATAATTATTGGATAATAAACAGTTACATGGTTTTATTATGTAGTTTTCACTATTAGTTATCTTTTTTAAGATAGTTAATTTTATAATGATTGTTTATTGTTCATCTTATTAAAGGGTTGTTAAATTTTTCTTTTAAAATAATTAATTATTAAATAAATAAAATATTTATAAATTAAACCCATTCTTATTACCATCCTTAATATGTGATAATGAAAATAAAAACAGAAATTGATCATCCTATTAAGGTGGTATTCTGCATGTATGAACGAATGATGATTTTGTTTTCCATAGAACAAGGAAAATGCATAATAAGGTTTATCATTTAAGAATAAAAAATATGTAATAATTATAATACTAATATATTAAATTACTTATTATTACCAGCCTTATAATTCATTAATGTAAAATTAAACAAGCTCCGTCGTGTGGGAAGTAGTTCAAACAAGGCACGAATGATGATTTTATTTCTATTAATAGAAAAGGGAAATGTGTTTAATTATTTTTACATCATAATAAAAACAATATAGTATAATTATAATACTAATTTTATAATTTTAATATGTTTTAATGGGATTTTAAGAATCACAAGTGCACATAATTAAATAGAAATGAGAAAGAAGTCGTTATAAATTTATACCTCACTTCTTGGATTATCTCCTTTGTGAAGGGGTTAAAACTTTAAGGGATAATATTTTGAGAAAACAAGAACCTATTTGATATGGATATAAATTTTTAGAGAGTTTTGGGAATTCTTTTAACCAAAATAAGTGGTTTATGTGTGAGGATAAGTGAGGAGAAGAGTGCTCGGATTATAAGTGAAAATAGATGAATTTTTTAAAATACAAAAACAATTTCAATAATAGGATGTATATATCTAGTAAATTGGATATAAATTGGAGAAATAATGGATAGGGTGAGATATAAGGTTGATATAGACCAGAAATACCCATTCCCACACATTTGTTTAAACAATTTTTCAACTCATTGCCTCTATGTTTTTTTAACTCTTTCAATTTTAGCTTTTAACGTAGTAACTAGTTTTTACCTATGGTAACATATCCATTATGACCAAAAATAAAATCAAACTCACTACATAATATAGACCTAATAATTCAAAATTTTAAATAATTTTTTTTGATTAAATTTTTTAAAGTGATAAAATTCATTTTAAATATTGAATTTAAAATGTATAAAATTTTTTTTGAAAAGAATAAATTATGTTCTAAAATGTAAAATATGGAAATTTAAAATATAAAAAATATAAAAATATAAAAAAATTTATAAAAAAAAAATATACTTACAAAAATGTTTCATTGAGTTCAAGTTCAAACTTATATATTGATATTATAATAAATATAATGTTATTTATAAAAATGTAATTTTTCACTCATCACCTAAAAAATAAATATTATTAGAAAAGTCCCAAATATTTATCATAATATAATATATTTATAATGAGTATAAAATGATGATTATTTTATCAATTTTACATTCTTCGTTATATAAATTAATAATTTGAATAGAATTATGAAAAAAACATTATTTTATAGGAAGATAACTTTTTAAAATAACAGATTTATTAATTCTTAATTAAAATAAATCACTAATAAAGATAGAATTAATAAATAAATATTATAATTTTTTAGCATATTTATTTAATAATAATATACTTATTTCCATTTTATAAAAAGTGAATCACATAAAAAGATATATTATTAAACATAATAATTAATTAATAAAATATTATAAAATAGAAATTATATACAAATTTATATTATACTATTTAATAATTAGTTTAATTTTATTAATAACAACTAATTTAACATCTAGTTTTATAAACCTTATTTATCATTTATAATATTTATATATATCACAATTTTATTTTAGTTTGGTATTGCGTTTGGAGAAGGAAATCAAAAATATTTAACTTAATTAGAGGAAAAAATATATTAAAATGTCAATTCATTGCATTCAATGAGAAATTATAAAATAACACAAAAAAAAATAAACCATTTACCATCCCCAAACCCTTATACATGCTAAATTTCCCCATATATGTTTTAGAGGAATTATAAAAATATTTTCAATCCAAATATGAAAGATTGTAGTCGAAGGATGGATGACCATGGGATTAAATAAAATCCTTCAAAACTTCACATTTTAATAAATCAATAAAATTTTGGTTTATGGGAAAATCAATAATTTACTTGGGGAGCTATAACACAAAGAATATTTGGTAAACATGTATGTCACGGCCTGTCCCAATGGGGCTCATGTTGTGACTCCCTTTTCCCAACCTCAATAGGTTAGGGGATGGAGACTATAGTAAAGTAGGCATATCATTAGCATGGGATTCCTTAACCTAAGTACTTAAACAAACACACACATCTCCAAGCCTATACTATGCTAAAATGTCAAAAAAATGAACAACCATGCATGCATAAAAACAAATACCAAAACTAGAGTAAGGTAGGAAGTAAATGAAGCTAAATAAGGCCCAATAAAAGCCTATCATGAAGAGTCCAAAAACTTGTCCAACCTAAAAGTATAGATAGGTAATGCTGTCATGATATCACAGGAAAACACCTTGGTCTATCTAGGCTCACAAAGCACTACCTAGTCCTGGTCTCTCAAGGACTCTGTCAAAAGGTCGATCATTTGTATAAGACACAACACATTTAGGAAAATCCCATGCAAGGTTGAGTATAACAATTCACATTAAGAAACCTTGAATCAAAAAATCATATGAAAAAAATAATGTTGTCATCTCTATACAGATATATTTCTAAATCACATAAAATATAAATATATAGATATACTCAAAAAAGAAATATAGTATAAAGGTAAATCACATCCATAACACGAGTTTCGAATTCTGTCATGAAGGTTCAACTTTGCACTTTTTTGGGAGAACACACTCCAAGAATATGATGACACTGATGGAATCCATTTGAGAGGTAATTCTCATTAGGTTTTTCCATAGTAAGTACATGATGAAAGTCTAAATAGATATGGTTCACTGATTAAGATCATTCCCAAGTCCCGGGGGTACACCAATAACAAAATCTAGATAATCCTTCTAAGTTGAGGACCGGAGACCTCATAGTGTTGGTCACAATGATAACTTGAAATCCACCTAGTCTATGAAGATAAATAGAGGATCTCACTCTGGGCCTCATGGAAGGATTCCAACATCTCCATCCCAGAATTCCTACTAAAGGGATCATTTTCCTATGTGTAGGAGGAAATTTTATAAAACTCCTTAGGGAAAAGGATAAGAGGAATTCACCCTAACAAAACTTGTCCAATATGAATAGGATAAGATATTGAAGCTAAAATTAAGTAAGTACATGGTGTGTAGTATGGGTACATGACTTATCCATTTGCCCTATCATCTATACCATGTAAACAGCCAGTGTCTGTGTCTGTGTCTGTGTAACAATACATATCCTGTTGTGACCAATGTACTCTTTCCATGTACCAGTATATGGGTTTACCCATGTAATAGTATATGGGTATTCCCATGTGCTTGTGTAAAAACCATGTCGGTGTTGGATTACATAGTGTGCCCTTACCTGTGTACCCCAGCCTAAGTCTTTGTACCCTCTAAGTTAGATTTCAAGATCAATAAATACGACCACATGTTTTGTGACAATCACACATACCTTGTGATACTTATCTACCCCCCATAACCCTAACCACAAGTTAGAGGGGCCCACAAGTTGTATAATCCTAGATTACATGTTGTGTGTTATAGGGTTTTCTAGAATCATATATCTAGTTTATGTATGTATTATCCACTACTTTGGCCATTTATCCAACCACACCCCATGTCTTCACCAAGTATAATGGTGGGTTGACAAGTTCCCTTGTCAAAAAACCAATATTTGGCCACAAAATTGTTCAAAAAACACCCTTGAATAACATTTTCATTATGAACTGAAGGACATGAAGTTAAGTATACAAAACCATTTAAACTATATCTGCTCCATCATCTCACCACCATCACATTGGGTCATGCTTGGATCTAGAATATCAAATTTTTTGTTCCATAAAATGACTTTGTAATGATTTATTTATCACAATATGTCGAATCATGGGCCAAACAAAGAACGCTCATGATAAATAAAGAATTATGGGAGAAAAGAACATGAATAATCATGAGGAAGAAACCTCAATCAATGTTTTTGTTTACCTTGATTCATTTCCATTATAATTAATAATGAAGAGATAATAATTATTCATAAACTGATTCTCCCAATAAATCCATGTAATAATCCTATCCCATAATGCACATAATCCAAAGACTAATAAATTGGTTGATTAATCCATTTTTTCATAGGAATCAATAATAGAGAAGGAATACAAAAAAATCTACCTCAATTCAGATCAATCACTGATGAGGAATGATGTTGTACCATGATCATTAGTGAGATCATCTAATTTCGTCTCATACCAGTCATCGATATTCGATATGGTCATCGTTTTCCAATGAAATATTCTTTAATTCTCTCAAATATCTCTCCAATGATTTCCAGGGTTATGTAAATAAACCAAAATATTTTCATAAGTGTGAATTTAAAGAAAACATTAGGTCATTGTGTTGATAGTTAAATAAAATAATTTATTTTACACCAATGATGAACTTTCGACAAACACCCTACGCTGACAAAAGATAAGTCGTTCCTATGGTAAAACCTATATTATAAACTCAACAGTTCCCTCAGATTTCTAATCTAAGCCCCCTTTTAGATATTATTCCACTTTTTGAGGGAAACAATGCATGTTTTCTATTTAATATATTTAATATATATCAAACATTTATTTCGGGAACATCAGGCCTCAGAATCGCACGATGTCTCGGTGCCTAATTTCAAAATTAATTTATAAAATATCCAAAAACAATAAATGGATAATATGTGTCACTAAAATATCACAACTGTGGGGATTTACATCCTAAAAATCCAAAAACAAAGGCTACACAAAGAGATGTGGGTACTGAAAATGGATCTGATCCTTCTACTCTGATGTGATTTCCAAAAGACTATTGGGCTTCAACTGGACATGAACTAAATGAATCTCTCACCCATACAGGATCATCTCTTGAAGATACATAATCTCTACTATGTAATTAGAAAAGGTAGCTCCATCCTTGATGTACTCCCTTCCATAACCGAGATGTAAAGTGAGCATCATATTTAAAAACTATCATCATGTTAACTCCCTAGAGTCAGACTGTCTTCAACATGTAGAGGCACCCCTAGTCTCTACTAAACTCAACTCGTGTATATTTAATAAGTGGTATGACTTGGTGAGATAGTCTACAATCATCCAGATGACATTATATCCCATATACATACATGGTATGTCCATCACAAAGTCTATGGACATCTCATACAACTTCCACTCTTTCACTTCAAGGGGTTGATTTAAACCCACTAGAACTTGGTTCTTGACATTCACTTATTGAAAATTAAGGCATCGAGAGAGACACTATTTAACTCCCTTTTTCATCACTAACCACCAAAACTAACATTAGAGGTCATGGTACATATTTTTCACACATGGATATACCGACAAATGAGACATATGAAACTCTCCCTAAACCTCATCCCACAACATCATTTTTACTATAGTGAATCCTTTGAAGGGAATTACAAGCCCCCTAACTTTAGAAAATACACCATGAGCATGTCTAGTGGATATCTAATTATGTAGGGTCTTAGATTCGACATTCCCATGTTGTGCTACCTTGACATGTAGTAACAGATGAGGGGTAAAAATCATTGAGTAGAGGTAAGATGCTTCATCTCCATATATAAAGGATAACTGTAATAAGGACAATTGTTCTATTGCCTCATTCAGAAACTACGAATAAGATCTCTTGCTAAGAGAATCTTCTACAACGTTCCCTTTCCCAAGAGTATACAAAATTTCAATGCAATAATCCTGAAGGAAATATATCCATCACATGTGTATCAATTCAATATTATTTTTATAAAAGATATACCTGAAACAACAATGATCATAATAGAAGATAAACCACTCATTCATCATGTAGTGTCTATACATATTTAGTGAAAATACTACCACTACTAACTCAATATTTTGAGTCACATAGTTATTCTCATGTGGTCTCAACTAATGTGAAGCATAGGAAATAATAGACAGCCTAAGCATCATAACACAACCAAGCCTAGTTACTCATTTATCATAGAATAATATGTACTAGACACGCTCCTATATAAATCTCAATATGGGAGCGTTCATCAATATATGTCTCAACTAAAGAAAATTTTATTGTAACCTCTCTATCCACATGAAAGGCTATCCCTTTCAGGTCAAAATTGCCATGGGTACTAATATCCTTGATAAATTTGGTATGAATATCCAATAATTGTCTATAAAAACAAGGAATATTTATACCTCAATCATTCTCTTGGGTAGCTCCCAAGCTAACACTTCCTCGATGTTGGTCGGGTCCATTGCTACTCCATCCACTAAGATAACCTATAACAGAAATTGGACCGCCTGAATCTAGAACTATAACTTTGAGAGATTATTATAAATATTTTTCTCTTATAGTACATCCAGAACCTTCTTAAATTGTATATTTATCTCATTCTTTGATGCCAAGTACACACAGATATCACCAATGAAGACTACTACAAACTTGCCTTCTAAAGGATAAAAGATCAAGTTCCCTCTTCCCAAGAAGACTAATGGGTTTTTCTTTATTCCAAAGTGAATTTCCAAGTACTAATAATGATAATAAAAATATATGATTTTTTTCATTAGTATATCCTTGTCTTATACTCACAATTGGTGATAACCTCACAAAAGTTCATCCTTTGAGAATCATCATGCCCCTCTCAATTCATCAAAGAGGTCATCAGTCATCGAAATTGGACACCTATTCTTTGTGGTCACCTATTTCAAGTGCTATTAGTTTATACATAACATCAAGATATCATCCACCTTATTGTAAAATAATACTAGGTATGTATATGGAAAAACATCGGGTCAAAAAAATCGCTTCCTCTTCAATTCTTCCAATTTCACCCTTAACTCATGAAGCTCTATATGATCCATATTATATTCATGTGGGGAAATAGGTGTCCTCATAAGGTTTATATAAAATCATAATTGTATCTCTGGGTGGGTAGGTAAACCTAGGACTTCCTTAGGGAGGAAATCTCTATGCTCTACCACCATATCAAGGAACTAAAAACTCATAACCTCAAGTACAAAAAGGGTCATTCTAGCCAACAGAGTATTAATTTGTTTCACCCTCCTATGAGTTATTTCATATATCATTTCCTAGGTATTATTTCACCAAAAAATGAGAACCTAGTTCTATTACTACAGACACACCACATCCTTTTTCTGAAATAGTTAATCCATGAAAGAACTATAAATAACCATTCCATACCTAAGACAAAGTCGTGGGGCCACATTGCTGCTTCAAAGAGATCCCAATAGAAACTCTCACCTCCAATATTTAGGTCACACTAATGGAAAAATATGTTTTTTTGAGTCATCTCTAGTAGGTGTCTCCAAGCATATGGGTCAAGATATGGGCTCAACTAGAATCTCTAAACCATGAATAGTATAAGTGGAAATAAAGGAATTACTATAACCTCTGTCTATTAGTACTGAACATAATGTAGAAAATATATATATTTTACCTTGTATTATTCTTAGAGCCTCTAGGTCATAATCCTTGACCACATGAAGTTGTCCTCACCTATGTCCTCCGGCTTATTGATCCTCGTGTGGACCACCCGGGGGGTGCTGTTAGTAACAAGTCAAAGAGTCTACCACCTCTAACTAATCTACCAGCTCCACTACCATGTCTTCCACCATACAAACCTTCCTTATTTTAACACTTAATTTTTTGGAAACCCATACATGGCCTCCCTATTAGCCTTTTGTTAGATTGGACAATCACAGGAAAGATGTCTCATGCCTTCACAAGACTAGCACCGCCTCTCCCATGGCGGACTGGATGCATCATAAGATCACTAAACCATAGACCCTCTATCATGGGACCTCATTTTAGAATTTCTCACATGTTTAGGTCCTGTATACTGACATCAGATCCCTTCTATCAGGGTCTCTACTCTTATGGACCCACTACCGAAAAACGCAATCTTTGTCTTCTTAACCAAAACACTTTAGACCACCAAATTTCACCCTAACACCCTATCATAGATAGGAATTATTAGAGGGATAAAGTTAGATCATATGACTCTATGCAGTCCTTGCTAAAAATTATGATCCTATAAGAACTGATCATAAACCATATCCATCGAGTGGACGGAAAGTTTGGTGAACCATGATGGATACTCATCTACTATCATGATAAACTACTGAAGATGAAGAAGCGACTATATACCAACATACCTTATAATTACTATAGATAACCCCTATTTAAAAAATCATTAAAACTATGACCATGATAGAGTCACCTAATCATTATAACGAGTCACTAACCCCAACCATATTCATACTAAGCCATGTAGATGGATCTCCACCATGACCACCATCAGATCTGATGGTGTGCTGATCAGATGAAAAACCCTGGTCACTGCCTCAATCCATTCATCAACTACCTATGTTTTGGGCTTGCCTTAGAACCTAAGGGGTCTCTGTCATTAAAACTCATGAAGTGCATTCATCCTGTGCACCTCATCTGTTGGTATTGCATGTAACATGTTCTTTTATACAGTAAGTGGTATGGCTGGTGCACCACCATGTAATATGATATCTAGATTTGTTCCCAATATCAATGCCTTGTCATTGAGGAGATCATCCTCATGATCTTATTGTTTAATCCTATCTGAAAAATTTCACATAGGCAACTTAAAAATAAACAATATGTACCATGTTAAAGGATTATATCTAGTGAGAAGATTCAAGAAGTACATGGAAACAACAAATTATTCCTATATGATGCATATACCTTTGTTTTCACTAAAACTAGTGTCCTCATGTAATGATATGAAAAATAAGGTGATTAGAATCTCAGTGTATGGATACATTATCCACCTCACTAACACTGGTGTCCCTAACCTAAAATCTAAACTCAAAACACTCAACATTTTTTTCCTAAACCAATATCACATACTCTAATCATAAGGCAAGAATGACTACTTTGATACCATTATACCAAAATCTATACTAGTGGGTCCCATTTAGTGACTCTCCAAACCCACCTACAATAGGCTAAGGGATATAGACTATCACAGAGTACGCATGTCACTAACATTGGAGGCCTTATGCTAAATACTTTAACACACACACACATCTGCAAGCCCATGTAATATATAAATGTAAAAAAACAACCATGAATGCATACATATAAACCCAAAACCAAAGTACGATGGGAACTAAAGTAAAGTAAATAGGTCCAAATTCAATCCCACCACAGAGTATAACAACAATTTCTACCTAATATTATAGATATGGATTATTTTCAATATACCAAAGAAATGCAATAAAGTTTGTCTGGTCTCACCAATGACCACATGATCCTAGTCCCTCATGGGCTCTGTCAAAATATTGATCATCTTCACAAGACAGTACATGTGTGAGTAATTTTTGTACTGGGATGAATATAAAAACACTCAGTATGATCACCTTAAACCACAAATCATACAAAAAATTAATATTTTCATCTCTATATAGTTATATGTATATAACACATATAACAATAATATCTAGATATACTCAAAAAAATACCCATAGTCTAAAGATAAACGATAATCGTAATACTATCTTAGCATTCCAACCCAATGGTTAAACATAACACTTCTCTGGGAGAACACACTCCATGAGTCTGATAACACTGATGACATCCATTCAAGAGGTAATGTATGTAGGGTCACACTATAGGAATTACATGAATAAAGTTAGAAGTGATATGATGCACAAATTAGGATCACTCCCAATTCCATAGGGTATACCAACAAATCAATCTCAATTAACCATATAGGTAGAGGATTTGAACTCGATTATTTTTTGTCATGATAATACCAATAACTCCACCTAGGGTATGAAGATGAATAAAGGATATCACTTTGTGCCTCTTGGATGGATTAAAATAAATCTATCCAAGAAGTCCTTCTAAATAGATCATTTTCATTTGTCTAGGAAGTGATTCCATACCAACCCTTAGAGAAAACAATATAGGGAACATGACTAAATGAAACTAGTTCAAGATGTAGAGGACAATGGATCCAAGCCAACATTAAAGTAGACACAGAGTGTAGTAGTGGTGCACATTGGGTCCCTTAGTCCCTAGTTTCTCTCCATGTAAATGGACCATGTTCATGTCTTTGTCTGTGTAAAATTACATGGTGTATGGATACCCCTGTACTATTCATGTGTACCCATACATGGGTATTCCCATGTACACATGCCCAAGTCATGTCTGTGTGAGAGTGCATATTGTGCTCGTTCCTATGTACTCTATCTCGAGTCTGTGTAGCCTCTGAGGTATATGATGATCTCACCAAAGGAGAACACAAGTCATATGAGAATTTCACATGCCATGTGATACTTATCTCCCTCCCATAAACCCATCTTCCTCTGAGAGGGGACCACATGCTCTATAATCCTGGATAACCCGCCATGTGTTATGGTATTTTCTAGAATCATAGATGAAGTTTATGTTTATCTTATATAACTATATGGACATTGATCTATCTGTATCCCAAGTCGTAACAAAAGATAATGGTTGGCTAAACCTTTTAATTGCCTAAACACTGAAATCAATCCATCAATCCATTTGGAAAACACCCTAGAATTTCATTCATCATTGTGTGTTGAAGAACACTAAATCATGAATCCAAATTTTTTTGATCCATCTTAACTTACATCATCATAGAACTATCATGTTGTTTCAGGCCTAAATCTATAATATTGAATCATTGTTCAATGAAATTTTTGTGCAATTATAAATTACTCAAGGTATGTAGAACCACATTTCAAATGAAGAACTCTTATGATGAATGAATAATCAGGGGACAAAAGCACAAAATCAATCATGAGGAGCTGGCCACAATCAATTTTTTTGTTCAACTGGATTCATTTCCATTAGAACATATAATGAAGAGGTAAAATTAATCATAGA
Source organism: Viscum album (assembly GCA_963277665.1). Classification (NCBI taxonomy): domain Eukaryota; kingdom Viridiplantae; phylum Streptophyta; class Magnoliopsida; order Santalales; family Viscaceae; genus Viscum; species Viscum album. Next base: position 1,084,842,938 of record OY728119.1, read on the forward strand.
GAAATTCTCCCACTAAATCCCCATAATAATCCCTTCCTATAATACACAAGATCTATGGATCAATCTGTGGGTTGTTTTATCTATTTTTATCATAGGAATCAATAACAGAGAATGAATCCATGTAGAAAAACATCCCACCTCGATACGAACTGATCATTGATGAATAAAAAAGTTATGTGGTGATTTTTACCAAGATCCTCTAATTATTTCTTACTCTGTTCATTGATCTTTGATCCAGTCATCGTCTTCCAGTGAAGTCCCCATCCACGCTCACCAATGTATCTTTAATGATCTAGAGGGTTATGCTTATAACCCTAAACAGTTTCCCAAATAATGCATTCAAATAAAACATTGGGGAACTCCATAAATGGTTAAATTAAATAATTTTATTTAATTACATTTTTCTATGAAAAAGTTCCCACAAACACACCACACCGACAAAGGTTATGTAACAACTAAGGTAATCCCCACTTTCTAAACTCAGTGGTTCCTTAATATTTCAGATTCATTCCCCCAATTGGAATTTATTCTAATTTTTTGGAAAAATGATCATGCATGAAATTTAATATATTTAAAATTTATATTCTAGGAACACCGGGTCTCAGAATCACACACTGTATCAGTGACTAGTCTCAAAAATAATCCATTCAATATCTAAAAATAATAAATTGAAAATATGGGGCACTATAATATAGATGAATTTAGATCATAAAAATGTTTTACTAGAAAATAGAACTTTCAATTCAGTAGTTTCATGAAATTGGCAGAGAAGCATTTGAAAATTCTAGAATATACAAGGAAATAGGACATAGGAACATGACAAGATGGTTAAAGAAAGAGAATTTCACCCTAAATAACAATTTCATCTTGAAAACTCAAGATTTAATCTAATTATAGGTAAACTTCAATCCATATGAAATGAACCATTAAAATTCACTCATGTATACCAATTTGGTGTCATTCATTTAATAAAATAAAGAGGTTAGTGTTCATTCAATATCAATGTAAATGTGATTGGGAATTAATTTTGGAAACTATAACAAGTACCATTAGAGGAAATCACACTTCTCCAACTATTATACTTTTAAAACCAGTAGGTTTTAACCTTCCTTACCCTTGTTTTATACGATCTATATTTTAAATATTCTCAAAATACTATTTCTGTTAGAATTTACTAAATTCACAAAATCATTCAAGTGTGGGGGAGGGGGAACCATTAGAAAACTAAACATAGAGGAATGGTGAAATTAATTTATTTTTCTATCCACAAAGATAATACGAACTTTCGAATATCATTCCATGCAATATTATCTAATGTTAAAATTGCATACTTATGTTGCTTGTAACCCAATTTTGGAATATTTTGCACAATACCATCATTATAATAGACATCCAAGTCATGATGGATTAACCACAACTATTTATGATTTATTATAAAAACTTTGTAGAGTTTAGGAACTTTTGTTTAAATTAATGAAGGAATTATTTTGAATTATAATCCCCTTCTTCATAATAAATTCTTACGTTGGAGTACCCTTTACATTTTACCCTTATATGCCTCTATCTTCCATGAATAACCTTCAAGGAAACCAATTTATAAACCTAAAATCCTTTTTGAACATTATCTTGAAGTAATTTCATGATATTAGTTGAACTCAAGTAGGGGAGGATGTTGTTTTGTGACTATTACGTTAACTGAGGCAATTTTAGATTAATATAACATAACAAGAAGAAACTTTGTAGTGTTCTTTTGGGTAAAAGAATCTAATTTTAAGAAATATATAAATAAAATTATCCTTTAAAAATGTACTAGGAAATTGACACTACTATTTTAAGTGCAATGAATCCCTTATGTATTCAAAATATAATTATGTTCATAATCAAAAAACAAAAAAAAAAGAACAATAAGGTTTCTGATAGTAGATTATTCAAACAATTACTACTACTCATATATTGAATTTTTTAACCCTCCACAAAAATAAAAATTTGTATAAACAACCCTAAAAAGTATATTCATGATAAAAAAATTACAAGGTCTGTTTGGTGGAGTTATAGAAGATCAAAAAGCCTATAGTGACACGTTCATGTGTTTTAAATGATAAAAACTTCCCTTAAATTCAAAATTTTTATGACAAGATAAATAATTCTAGGGATGATGGTTTTTAGGTGAATTGGAGGATGGAAAAAGTGGAAATTGTTTTAATGTACCACATAAATAATATATAATAAATTATTTAAGTGAGGAAATTTAATTTGGGGTTTCTTGATTTTTTAAAAAGGGACTCACATTAGCTGTTGTGTTGACTTTTTATTAGTAATGTTATTATATTTACTTATCTAGGGGTACAAGGTTTAATTATAGATAAATTGAAATAGGTAATACATTTTATATCTTCATTTATATTTAATTCATTTTATTTCCTAATATTGTATAATTACTTCTGCCATATGATGTTTTGGAATTATGGTAACATTTCATTAGATTTTGTAAAAATTTCTTTATTTGGAAAACATTTAATTTAATTATTTTATATAATATATGGAATTAAATTAATTTATATTCATTATTAATCTTTTATTTTATTTTTTTGATGGATTTTCAACAGTGAAGAATAAATTTTTAAAAATACTAAGTTTTATAAGGATTCCTCCATTGTTGCAAAGGATTAATGTCCAATACGTAATAAATTTAAAGGGTATACAAAATAAATTTGAAAATACATAATATATCTACCATTTATTCTAGATCTATGAATAGTATAATTTTAGATGATATGGATGTTTTTTTTAAATCTTATGTAAGGAATTTTTTGATACATAAGTATTTTCAACAATATGCACTAATAAATATGGTTTTGTGCGTAATTATTGGAGCAATATTTATGATTTTGAATATTAATATTGGGGATGCATAAGGTTTTATACTGTACTACAGTAATTTTACAAAATATTTTGATGTGTGTTTAATGATTTTTCAGGTATCCTAGTGACACGTGGAATAAAAATTAAGGATATTTTCTCTAGAAGATCTCCCACATGATATTTTTCCTTTTCAAGATCATGTTAAGAGAATTTTTTAAATAGATCATAATAAATATATTGATGTTGAACAAATTGGTAATCATTTCAATTTGAGTTTTTTATAATATGGTGGTTGTACAATGGGAATATAATATAGACCACACTATGGAAAGGATGGTCATTTTACACAATATAATTCCAGGCACAACATTGTGAATCATTAGATTTTTTCTTTAATGAGGTATTGAATGATTATAAATAATGAATAATATTGTTTCAATTAAACTAGTGGTGAGTTGCGTTGGGATTTTTGAGTATAACTACGCCTTCATAGAATTTTACATGACATAGTAATGAAGGATCTTTAATGTGGTTTCCTGTAAGGATTTCCCAAAACCAAAACATTTCCAGAACCTTTAATAGCATGTCATGTTTCTAAAAAAAATTAATTCGCAGATCCCATCCTAATACATTTTTCCATCTAAATGATTTCATATTTCAGTCATCCATGCGCCTTAAAAATATCACATGGTAAGAATTAAACAACATTGAAGGACACAAAAGATGAAGAATGATATGATGATTCCCCTTTTAAAAGTATTATAGATTAAGCATTAATACATGGATAATTCCACATGAACAATTTTAACCTTATATAGCATTAGGAGGAGTAACTTTCAGTAATAGGATGGGTTTAGAAAGAGTGAGTGTGTGTGAGTGAGTGAGAGAGAGAGAGAGAATCCATGCATATAATTTGATGTATTTTTTCTACTATGTTTTCTTTCTTATATCACTGTTGTAACCCTATGCATGGATGGATAAATCCATTTTAGTAATTATAATAATGGGTAAGAGAACCATTTATTATTTAGTTTTAATATCATTATAAAAACCGTTCTCGTTTATTTTATCTCAATGAATAGTATTATTATATTTAATTAATTGTGATTTTGTTAAGTTGGTATTTCACACTATTTAATGTTTCGGGAGATAAGATATATTCAACCTATACTTATTCTTGATCAAATAAAATTGATTGAGTAGGTATTTGTGGTGATATTTTCATCGATCACCAATATGAGTGGGGAAGGAAGTGTATCTTTCTAAATTTCCCTGGAGTTCATTCCGCTGATTAGATGTTTCCTAGGTATTTTTGGAAGGGCTCAATATTTATCTTTCACACTCATATATATATTGGTGGTGAACACTAATAATTTGGAAATTACACTCACAAGAAACACTTGTTGATAGACAAATAGATTTTGAATTATCTTTTTTGTCAAATTTCAGTAGAAGGATTGATCAATTTAATAAAAAGATATTATATAAATGGGTGATATAACACCTTTCCCAACCATTTATTTTATCACAAGAATCAATCATATTTGTTTTTATTTCAATTTTTATTTATTTTCTCGAACCAAATAAAATAAAAACTCCTTTCTTTCAATTTACTATTTGTGAAAATATTAATTTTTAAACCCTCCAAAGATACTACCTTTGGTCTCTGTTGTATGACAGATTAACATTAGGTAATTTGTTTATTTTTTTACCAACCCATGAATTTTGTGTCATTGTCCATATCATATATTTGTTAATCAAATCTCTTCACTTGATTAGTATCATACCCAATAAAATTATATTAAGAAAAAAATTAAAATGACTTTAGATAGGTATGATATAATTAATATTCACAATCATGGAATCAATTTGACAACCTCAGGTTGAAGGATTTATAGCCAATTATCACTTATGTAACACTAATTTAGTATATATGACAATCCGTGTGAGGTACTTTAGGTGGTTCAGGAAAAATATAAGTTCACCAACTTATATACAATGAGTGATCAAGTGTATATCTATATAACTGATCCAAATCATATTGAGCTTAACTTATCATTACAACCCATATGATTATCATCTATAAAAGATAAATTGGTAATATATATATCAAGGGTTCTTTATCATATAATCTTCAAGTTCTATATAATAGACCAAAGTGAATGATAATGTATTTCCATTAATATACCATACATGATACAAAATATCTATACACCACCAACACTTGACTAAATTTAGGAAGAAGTACTAACATAAACAACATCCCACTTTACCTCCTTTTTAAATAAAATTTACCATCACACCAATGCAATGGGAGTCCAACCAACCTCTTATTTTATCAACATGAAAGGGAGTAGTTTACTATATTTATCATCATACTTCCCTTATCATTTATCTCATTTTTATCCTATATATATATAATTGTAAATCTCATAAAATTATTAAAATTTTGTCTTTATTTTTCAATCTTTTTTTCCTTCTAAATTTCCCCCTAAAATGTTATTTAGTATTATAAATCTTGAAAATAATTCTTTATATCAATCCATGTGACCCTTTAACTAATATTTATTCATAAATTATCATTGATCAATCAAGTTAGTTTAAATAACTCGAATTAATTACTTAAATGTCTCTTTGTTTATGAGTTAAGTAGATTAAATGTTTTAGGTAGAAATTTTAGCTTCCAAAGTGTGCAGGTAGTTGCACACATGATTTTTATTGAGTGAAATATAGAATCAATGTGTTTTTTAGTATATGAAAAAAATGTGTTGAGTTTTATATAGAGTAACCTTAAGTGTTCAATAAATGTTTCTAAAGGATTGCATAAAATCCCATGAAATCATGATGCATCAAGTTGAATATGTGTTGCATTAAATAGTAATTTTCATTTTATGAATTATAATTTATCCCTCTATAATTATTGTGTTGGTTATAAGACACAAACCCTTTCAAAGTAAAAAAATTCATGAAGAAAACATTTTCCACAAGGTATCATTTTAATTAAAATTTTAAGGATAAAAATAATAATTTAAATTCAATTTAATGTGATTATATTTGTAGTTATATTCATTATGGTGTCCACTCCCAATTAGGTATCACATTCATGTTTTCATGTTTATGTTTTTATATTTAGTTGTTTTTTTATATGTGTGAGTTTCACAACCTAAAAAATCTTATAACTATGGAAACAAATGAGTTACTAATAAGAGATACTATATATACAAAAACATGGAACTATTTAATAATATTGAAATCCAAACCTATTTAATTTCAAAAAACACTCTTTGAAGCTAATCAATATAAAATTTTACATACAAATTTAATAACTCAGAATTGAATCCCTTTAATAATATTATAAATAATAGATATTTTATAAAATAAGGTTATATTTTTTACTTATATCTAGGAGGCCTAATGTTTGATTCATTCTGTGTGCATGAGTGTGTTATTGAATATTTTATTATGTATTTTCTTCATTTATGTGTCTGCCAAAATTTAATATAGTATCATTGTTATTATTATTATTGTTATTTTTTATTCTTTTTGTTATTATTATTAATATTATTAAAATAGAAAATCTAATTTATTAATAATAATAATATTTTTTTTATTTTTTACAGAATCTCCACCCAACCCATGTATATTTTATGCTCATCCTAATGTCTGGATTTCACCTATGGATATTTTATTGGAATGGACCTTCATGAACTTTATTTTTTTCACTAAGGGATAGAGATTTTTTGGGTGAGTTTAGTGGTGATCTAGAGGTTTTAGGTGGTGTTTCTACCTTTTGAGGGACACCATGGTATGTAAAATGGCTTGGCAAGCCATGGTGGAAGGTGTTTTAGTGTGGTTGTTTTCATGTGTTAAGCAAGCTACATGATCATTCCCTAGGGAGGGTATTGTTCTAGTTATGTTTGTTTAGGTTCTACCTATGCACCATGTCCAATTGGAAACACCAACACAAGGGTGTGACACTAGGGATGGTTATTATTTGGAGAGCTTATACAAAACATGTAGAAAAGGCTCACCATGAAGTCAGCCTTGGTTTTGTTGGGCTTAAAATTGGAAGGAGATGGGAAATAGTGCATGGAATCTAGCCCTAGAGGATGAAAAAATAACTTTCATGGCTTAGACCTTTCCATGGACCAAGTCTTGGTGTAGGTAAAATCACTTTTTTAAAATGATCATGAAAATTGAATCTCATATGGGGGATTCAGATCACACATTGATCAGACCCACCACTTGCATTTTGGTTTTTCCATGTACCATGGTGGTACATAAGTCTTTTCATGTAAATAAGAGGTAAAATTCAGACTTTTTCAATTTTAAAACCCTCACCTAGCTCGTGGCTAACCCCTATGCATCCTTCCCTTCTCTAGTCAGCCCTTGGTGATTCAAACCCCTTAGTTTGTTTGGATTGTTCAAATTGGTTATATCTTGATTAAGGTAACTCTCTTTTTCTCTATCCATCTTACTATATCTTTATCATGTATCTAATAGTACATCTTATTTTTTTTATACTCTATTTATTGGTATTTTTTTATGGAGTGTTGTTGGGTATAGGAATTTGGTGGTTATTCCTTCAATATCAGTAGTGGTCGGTCCTTGGTTCTAATTTGTTTCTCTTTGAAGCTTCAAATCAATGTGGGGGATCCTTCATCTTTCCTCAATTAGTTGTACAAGTGGGATTATCATTCTTTTCTTCCTTTATGGAGGTAATATGCACTATATTAAGGAATATAATTAATTGGTTAATTTGAATTAAAGGTGATGGGGGCATGAGTTTTACTTGTTCATTTGTTTTACCTATTTGGTTGAGTATACTTATTATTTACTTTCTTAACATTGGATTTTATGGGGATTTATTTTGTTGTGTGATTGTTGAATTGGTGAAACATGTTTTAATCATTGATTTGACTCACTACACATTAAATTGGATGAAATTTATATCTGAATAATAATTTAGTTTCCCATGGAATCTCAGCTTATGTGATAATGCCCTATAAATTAAAGAAGTTAATATGATGAAATACATTTGTTAAAAATTAAATACAATGTGAGGAGGTTTTTATGAATGGTGGTTGTAATTGTTTTTTGTTACAATGAGAAAAGACTGAGATATATGGTGGTTGTGACATGTGGAAAAAATTTGGAACTTGTTGATATGTGTTTAGATTGGGTATTGTTGTATTGTGATGTGTTGTGATAGTTTCATGGTAGGGATGGAATTAATTGTTAATAATTAAATTTAAATATCATGGGTGAAAATGGATAATAAAATCTTAAAATTTAATCCTAAGTGTATTCAATGTGATCTTTATAAATATGGACTTAATGGGATTGATAAAGGAATTTGGATGGTAATTAGAAACTCTGGAAATTGCTTAACATGACAAGAAAAGTGGAATGTGAATTGTGGATTTAGATTTATTATATAGTGTAATGCACATAGAGGTGTAATTATAAGTAGTGAATGTTATGAGGCCTTGTGGTGATGTTTTTATTTGTGATGTTTCCCTTACTTTGAACCAATTGGTTGGCCTTTTCTTTGACTATTATATATTGAATTCTTATTATGATCCTTATATACACTGAACTCATGTCGAGTACTATATACTGGAACCCAAATTTTTTGGGGATGTTTTATCCAATATAGAATGTGATAAGGAAGGATGTCTAGCTACCCCCCTATTCCCAACTCTCTCCTCAATGCAATGTTCTTACACACGGGTTGTGACAGCTTGCAGACATAATGCACTTACAGTTTCGTCTAATGAGAATGATGAGTTCATTTATTGTGTGGATCATGCACTATATGAATAAGGAATGAGGTTTGTGTCCTTTATATTCATGATACCTTACTATTCTAGTTTATGACAGATGTTAAGGGAGGATGTGCATGTGATAACCAACTGAATGTGGGGTACTTGGTATAATGATGTAACTCAAGTGTATTTGAGTGGAATGTGATGGCTAGTTGAGCATGGTGTTCTTGGTACCATTCAGTTTCCCATGTGACTATGGGAAGGATTCTTAAGAAGGGATGGGAGTCTAAGGATATATGACATTGGAGAATGAGAGTTGAAAATCAGTTGGAAGGTGGTTCAAGATACCCTTTATCGATAACCTTTATGTTATATTACTATACATAGATGTGTTATTTAGTGGGAAATACATATTGATAATGGGTTTGGTTGGTTATCTTGTTTTGGTGTGTGTTGGTTCTGATATTTTTTTCTTCAGTGCATTAATATGCATGTTTCAAATGTTCATAAGAGACATTGAGTATGATCCTATTGAGTATTCATTTTTTCTAACTACATGTATATATTAATTTTTTTAGGTTTCTAGGAGGACATTAGGGACCAAGATAGAAAATTCAATCCCAGACATTGGATCTTTTATTGAATCACTTCACAATGATTTCTTTATTATATTTATTTGGAGAATATTTATATTTGTATAATTTATACATGCACTGTGGCATGGTTTTCATTGTTTTCCTTTTCATTTATAAGATATATTTTCCTATGTATTGGTATCATATCTTCTGATACTACTTACCTATTGAATGTAATGCATTCAATATATGATATTTTTATACCCTCTATCTTAGTTACCAATACGGAGGATACTAAAGGTGGGACTCAAGGGTTATTATTTCTCTTCCTTAATTATCTACCTAGGATGGGTACCTTTAGAGGAGGGGATTGTGACAGAGTGGTATCAAAGGTTTTAGTTGATACATAAGATGATGTTTATATTTATGAATTATTATTATTTCATGGTTTTTTTATGGAAACAGTTTCAATCAATTATTTTGTGACTTGGGCTAGGGATACTAGCCATGATATGGGATTTTTAGGTATCCATGAGCCAATGAAATGAATCTGAGCCTACCAAACACTCAAGTAAAGTGGTGAAACGTATACGGTATATACCTTTGAGTGGTAGGAACATCATGATTTTTTATGTTTCTTTCTGAATTTGGTGGTCTTGGGAAATTAAAATAAACTAAATAAACCTTAATAAAAATTTATGATAATGGGCTTAGGGAGTATTTATTTTATTTTTGCATGGCTCTTAGAAGTTTTATTTTTGTGGTTTAGGTTGGTGAAGTTTACCAGGATAACCTAGTTAACCATAACAGGGTTAACCTAATTGAGGGAGATAAACAGTGGAACAGGATGTTACATGACTTTTAGTATCAATATTTGGACAATTATGAGGGTATAGTCTCTAATCTAGAGACAAATCACTCTTTTGAGATTCTCGATATTGTTGTTAGTTTGATTTGGTCCTGTTCATAGTAATGGGTTCTATTAGCAGTCATTCGTATGATGGGTGCAACTCATTAGTGGAGGATTTTATACCTCAAGGAGGGGAAGAAGGTAGATAATTCTGTTGAATACTTCAACAAGGAGTTCCAAGTAGAGATATTATCATCGACTATAAAGGCAATGAAGATTTAGGTTCAAATTTATATTCAAATGGGGAGCATGAATGTGTGAGGGATTAGGATATTTTTCAAGGATATTTTTCATTTCAACCATGATCTTTTTTAAAAAGAGGATTCCCATGCATAGTGCCTTGTAGAGACACTCTTTCTTTCTATCCAATATACAGTTTCTTCATTTACTTTCTAATGTATTTTTACATAAAGAATAAGTTAGAGTTAATTTTGTTAATGCACTTTTGAAAATGGTTTCCAACAAAGTAAATCTAGAAGGATTCCTTGGGGAGTAGTGTTGTTAATATTATATCACAAGAACTAGGTCCTTTACAGTTTTGTCCAGTAGGGATTTGACCCTAGCAGTCTCTTTTCATCCATCTAGGACTAATAGATTCTATGAATTTTCAACGGCTTTGGGCTAGTATTTTACATATGTGGGTTTCATGGTGATCATAATATCAGTGGCTAAGGGTCCTTAAAGCTCAACATAGTGGTGGTGGTTAGGATCAACATCTATCCTAGCAAATTCCTCTATTGAGACCATTTCAACAGAAGGGGTAGTAATCATATGCTCTATTGAGAGGAGATGGGGTAAATAGGGGATAACCTTAGGATGTTACCTGACTTCAGTGACCTTAAACTGATCATGGAAGAAGAGGTGTACATCAAAATAGAGGTGGGTAAAATAAGTATTGATAGTTACATGCTATAGAGGTTCCAAAAATATAGGGTCAAGAGATCAATAAAGGTATGATCAACTTGTCATTAACCCTTGTTTTTTAATTTTTTTTATTCAGGTGCTTAATACACTTTTTTATCACCTACTTTCGGCTATCCTTTTTGACAAGATGTGGAGAGGTTTACTATTCCGCAGTGTTTACTACACAACTTTGAGTCTAGACCATCTAGTTCAATGTGTTCTGAGGGTGTATACCGATGATGGGGTAGCATCTTTCATTTTGGGATATTTTAGTTCTTTAGATACATCCTTAGAATATCATCCTTAACATCTATTGTCTTTATTTAATATATGGGGTTATCAATTGCTTCCAAATGGAGGTCTTGTTCTCCGATGTGGGTGGTCGGTGGGTAGTTTTCATCAGTGAATGGAGTTTGGGGATGGGTAATAGACATGTGGGGCCCCTTATTTTCTTTACAGAATAGTTTTATGTGAAATTAGTGGTCATTATGGTGTAGGAAACTCCTAAAGTTGTTGAGGAATTTCGGGATTTTTTTCTTGATGAGGTTGTAATGGTACCCGCTTAACATGATATAGAATTCATGATAGATTTAATTCCAAATTATTATTTGATTTTAATTTAACCCTATCAAATAAAAACATATAAATTGTCATTGTTGAGTATTTTTATAGATGAAAATATATTTAAATGTTTCATCTAGCCTATTTTCTCATCGTGTGGTCTTGTAACACCTTGAGATTTTGTAGAATATTTTTTTGGTTTAATTTGATCATTTTGAAATTTTTTCAATTCACGCAACACTAAAAACACTTTATTTTATATTGAAGAACTGTGTTTGGATTGTGTTACACAAAAAACCAATTTATTCTTGAATTACATGAAACATAAATTTTAGCTTGTTCTATAGGGAACACTGAGGCAAGATTCTGTTACACACAATAATGACTTTCCTTGATGGCTTTTGTAACATGCAAGACTGATTTTTACTGAATAACGATATATTATTTTATATAACCTATTTTATCAATTATTAGTTATGAAAAGGGTTAACTAAACTATGAAAATATATGGTTTACACAAATGTTAAATTAATTTTTTGGTTACAAGTTAATTATAAATGAATATGAAAACCAATTGAATATAAATGAAAATATTATTATACCCACTAATATGTTTTACCCTGATAAATTAAATTAATTACAATGAGTTGTGGATATTAATGTGATATATATATTATATTCAATCAAATATTTTTTATTTTCATCCAATATATTTGATAGGATTCATTTAAAAAACAATTTTATGCATAAAATAATATATTTCTTATTAAGGCATTTTTATATCCATTTAATACAGAAATTATTTTAAATACAATTTTTGGAGATTTTATGGATTATATATGTAAAACTAAATGTCATATTTGAATTAAAAACATAAAAATTAGGTTAGAGTAAATGTTTGGTATTTTTTTGCAAGGTTTCATTTTTTAATGAATAGTTAAAAATAGTGAATTTTAATTCAAAACAGATTTATCATATAATTTATTTATGGTGTTAAATTAAAAATTAAATTTGTTTAAAAATTAATTAGATCAAATTTTTATCAATTAATCCAATTTATGTTATTATAATAAATTTCATTTTCAAATTGTGTATAAAAACCTAGCAATCTTTTGGATGTTTTTACTTTAAAAACCCACAGTGTCATCCCGACAGTGAGATTAAATTTAAATCATTTTATGACACATATATGATTTGAATTTTTAAAAATTTATCCCATATTTAGAATAATCGTAATATATAATTTTTTAAGTCAACTTATTTTATTACCAATAATGTTAGTGAAATGAATTTAAATTAATTACAATTATTAGGGTAAAATTAAGCTTAATGTGGGACTAAACATTAATATTAAAGGACCAAATGACCTAGAAACATGTTCACGATACATTGGATGTTAATATTTAGACCCTATCATCAATTTTATATAATTTTTACCATTATTGTATCAACTTGACATGGTAAAATCATGGATGGAATTCCTCTTCCCAAAATTTACAAGAGTACCACTCCTCCTCCACTACAAAAAAGACTTCATTCCTATAACTTCCACACACATATAAATACACCATTCCTCAAAATATATCTACCCAAATAGTTCTAAAAAATAACTCCCTTAATTATATAATCCTATCTTTAAAAATAAATCAATCCAAGGAAGTACTTTGGGGAAAACCAAAAGGAGTTACCTGAATAAGAGGTAACATTATTCCTCTTGTTCTTTTATGTTATTTCCACTCTCCACACACTAAAATATTCTTATAATATTCATTTATAACAAAAAAAATATAATAAATATACTCAAATGTTTTTATTGTAATTTTCTAACTACAATTACACACTTCTAATAACTAACAAAATATTGTGTACATGTACGGTGAACTACCGCCTCACGAAATGATAATTGTTCATTTTTCCTTTACCGCCTCTCATGTTGGAAATTATGATGGAAAATATACTGATATATGTTATATATTATATTTATTATGTATTCAATATTATTTAAACTTTTACAATACTTATCTTTATACCTTCCATTTTTTGTAAATACGATAATTTCATTTGAGCAAATGTGGACTACCACCCACTCAAAGTGATGTTATTAATTCACCCACTATATTGAATGTATTAAAAAAAATTAGTGAAATTATATTATATATATGAAATAATAATTATAATATAATGATATTATATCAATAGATACATATATTTTTTTCTTACTTTATTTTAATACGACAATAAAACCGAAACGATGTTCATGTGTTTGTACGGCCTACCGTCTCCATTATTAGTGTATTCCATTTCATAATTAAATATTATATATATTTTTATAATAAATATTTAAATAATATAAAATATATTTATATAATGTTTTAAATTTTTAAAATCATGATATAATTATAAGTACCAAAGATATAAAAAATTAAGATACAGGCGAATTGCCCAAAGTGAAACCTAAACTTATAATTGTTAACAAGCGGGTAATATTATATCACAATAAAAAAATATATGGTATTAGATATAATAATATGGTTTTATGATAGATGTATAATAAAAGTATTTTTATCATATAGGAAGTTTTTATGAGTATAATGATATTCAATACACAAGGTAAGGGAATTTCATATCAGTTTTTATTTTCATGATATTCATGCCTTATTCACAACTCATTCAATTAGTGTGGTGTGTATACTAACCAAGAATTTATTCTATGAATATTATTTTTTAATATATTTGTATTTATATATCCATTATATAATCTTTCTTTCATGGGTTCAATGTTTCCAAAGTTACCAAATTGGTAAGATAGTTTTGACTCAATTGTCCTTCTTTGAGACACATGTTTTGTTATGGACAAACATTATTTTTTTGAGGTGTATCTAATTCTATTTTATATGTTACATCATGAATATAATTATTTTTTGGATATTTTAAGCTTCATTTAATTAAATTTTATAACCTGAGTTGTATGATTCAAAGTTTCTAAGGTGTAAGCGTTTATTGAAACAATCTCATCATTTATCGAGATTATTTATGATCATACTTTCATTGATGAAATATTGTGGTCCATATCTCAAGAACTCTGAAGAATTTTTTTAACAAATGGTCATTCATTTTATATTCAATTAAGAGTAAAAAATTTCTACTCTTTGGTACATAATATTATCGACAATGTTTTTTTAATAAAACTTGAATTTACCTCTCTCTTCAATCGAAAAGTTGTGTTCCTCCAAAACCATATTTTCTAAAAGGTTTCCAAAAGTATTATAATATATTACTATGAACATTAAAAGTAATTGATTCCATGTTTTACATTAAAAAAAGTTTTCTAAAAATTAATATTCATTTCATTTTTTGGTTGAGGCACTTTTATAAACATTTTACACTACAAAAGGAATATTCAGCACGTATAGATTTTCCCACTATCATGACTATCATTATATTGAAGTGTAATTTACAATATTAAAGAGGTTTTTTAAGAAATGTTTCTCCTAATATTCTATAAATTCATTGTTTTAAATTTCATTTCAATAAAATTGTTTTCAAAATGTTTTCAATATTATTTTATAAGTTTTAAGTTAAAATAGATCTTTCAAAACATTATCAATCTTTATTTATAAGTTTTCAAAGTATTTTATAATAAGGGGTTTTCAAAACCTTTTCAAGATTTATTTTATATTTTTTCATATTATTTTCAAGGAAATGTTTTCAAAATGTTTTGAAATTTTATTTATAAGTAATCAAAGTATTTTCAAAGAAATTGTTTTCAGAACATTTTCAGGATTTCATTATAATTTTTCAATGTATTTTCAATAAAATGGTTTTCAAAATAATTTAAAGCTTTCATTATAAGTTTTTAAGATGTTTTCAATGAAAAAGGTTTTCAAAATGTTTCCAAATCTTCCTTCATAAGTTTTCATTTTTATTTTCATGAAATTTTTTTTCAAAAGGTTTTATGTTATAAAAAAACCATTCCAAATAAGAAAGTATATTTTTATAAAGAAAATTTATTAAAGGGTCTTTCAAAATTATTTCCCATATATGATGGAATTTTTTGGTGTTACTGATTCCTTTATAGGGAAATGATTCAATTTTCACATCCATATTGTTTCTATAAATGGTTTATGTTTAAATGGAATGATGTTTATGAAACCCATTTCTCGTTCATGGTTTATATGATTTTGATATCTAGTTATTATCATGGGTTATTCTTGTGATAAAATGGTTATCGAACCTGGATCTCTTTCCATAGGTTATGATATGATTATATATTTATGATATCAATTTCATTTCATGTGTTATGATATGATTTTTTATGTTTTTGTGGAACATGTATGTGTATTTTAATTATGTGAAGGGTGGGACCTATATCTACCTCCAATTCATTGGGTAATGATTTATATCTCATGAGATATACCAATATGATCTTGGGAGTAAATCTTGACTACTAATATGGCCATGAAAGTTAAAGATGACTACCAGTATGTTATGAGGAGTGAACTCATACTACTAAAATGGTTATGGGATTGAACCATGTCTACCAAGATGGTATGGGGAGTGAACCAATTCTACTAAGATGACATTAGAAGCAATTCCTTTACTACTATAGAAATCATTTTATATGCTTTAGTGTTACAGAAATTCCATGTCTTATTCCAATGTTATGCTTTCATGGATTATATTCTTTATTTACATATGATTCATGTCTTCAAAAGTACTAATATTTATTTCATGATTCATGTTTTTGATCTTTTATATGCATGGTGTAATCTTATAATGATATGATCATGTTCTCAGAACCCTATGATCATGTTTATGATTACATTTATTCCTTGTTTTCCCTTACTGAGCATCTGAGCTCACCCCTTTTTTTGTTTCCTTCCCTAAGTTGTGAAAATATATTACTTTTATGATATTTCTAAGAGGGGTGCTAGTCTTGGATAACCTGGTGGGAGATAATGTATCTTTATTTTTTACAAGTGTTTATGCTTCCCTGTTTCCAAAGGCACTAAACTAATACAGTATTAGGGTGTTTTTTTGTGTGATGTTTTAAGTATTCTGAAAAATCAACATAATTTTTATGTATGAAAAAGTGAGGGTTAATATTTTTGGAATCAGATAAAAGTATTAGTGAAACTTTGTAAAATAGGATGAAAAAACATTACTGAGATTCCTAGGTATATTTATAAGGATATGTCAAGGGATGTATCTATAGATAAGTATAATAATCAGTTAAAAAATAGGAAAATGTCTAAAGATTGAAATATTTCCATGAAATAAATCTATTTTTGGATACTATAAGTGGATTTCGATCTAACGTAGATGTACCTAGGGGTAACAACTTCGACAAGGTGTGTCGATCTTGACTTAGTGTAACCTGGTACATGAAAATGGGCCTTTTTTCACACTTGCTTTGACACTCTAGAGGGATATACTCTGTAAATTACCAAAATTTTCATGGAATTTTATGAAGGATAAAAATATAAGTTGTCTATTAATTAAATATTATAAACCTAAGGTGTCATATATTAAGTAAGGTGTTATAAATTATACATCTTATAAGTGGTTTGCATGATTATGTTATTCCTCGCTATGATAATTGTTTCTAACTCAATTATTATTTGTTTTAATAAATAGAGGTAACCATAAGTAACTATATTAACATTGAATATGATAGAAAATATATTTATGAGCAGTCAAATGTGATGATATCTAGAGTGAAGGATGTTGTGATCATGCCTAATCGGTTATCAAGGATCATGATCAAAAATGTGTACCTTAACCAACTCTCAAACCCACTAAGGAAGAGAAAGAAAGAGTTAAATTAGAGTTTAGTTCATGGATACCATGGAGTAAAAAATATTTTTTTTTCATTATGTCAATAATGTGGAAATAAAAAGCTAAGAGAATGTCTTAGAGAAACAAGAATATTTTTTTTTGACTCTGGAAAATAAGGACACAAAGCAAGTAGATGAAAAGAAAAAATATAGGGTTATGTTGAGGAATTGGATAGGAATATTGGCCTCACTAAGACATCACCAAAGGTAAAATATTTAAATTGTGTAATAAATGGATATTATGAAATTCTATGTCCTAAGGTGAAAGCTTTATATGAGAATCAACAAGGTGGTACGGGTAATGGCTATATTTCTAATGATAACGATACTACAGATAAAAAGTGAAAGTAAAAAGGTATTAAATAAAATGATAAGGTTTCTTTATTATAGCTTATGGATTAATTGTAATAATATATTTTTTTATGTATTTTGATTCAAAAATTTTGTTATATGAATGATGAAATATAAACTGATTATTTTGTTTACGTTTTTCACTCATTGCTTAAAATTTTATATTGATTGTTCCCAATAGATTGGTAAAGTGATTTAATGACAAGGTGATATTTTTAATAAGGGTAGTTAACCACTAATATGTTATTTATGTTAAGATAATGTTGTTTGGATATAGATATTTAATAAATGAATAAATAAATAATATAGAACAAATTACCTTGGAACTGAGTAAGGGCTTGTCGATAGAAAGTTTATGCTATCATTGATGAAGTTTATAGAATTTTTTTAATTTATGGAATAGATCTAATATAATTTGGAATAAAGAGAAATTCATGTTTTCAATAAATATTTTTGGTAATTTAGGTAATTTCCATGTTTGAAGATATAATGTGTAACATATGGGGGTCAATATTAAGCTGATTTCATGACCTTCTTTACACTATTTTGTATTTTAATCTTTCTAAAGGGTTATATGGTTAACCATTCCGGAAAACTTTAAGGTAAAATTCAGAGAAATAATTTGTGTAGTAATATTGTACAGAAAACCATGGTTAACAAAATATTTAGTGATTGACCTTATTTCAAGGATGCCCCTCATATTTTGGAAATTATATTAGCGTGGTTTTAGAAAAGTAAATCATGTCTTTAGGGAGAAAACTAATAAAGTACAGAAAGGCTGTAGATCATGAACCCAAAATCAAAGGACTATATGGGTTTCATACCTACCACTATTCTATGAGATGTCATGGTTAATGTGTAATTATTTTTTATGAATAAATATTAGTAGAGTTACTTTTTCTGGTTAGAGATTAATGTATTAACTACAAGGATTTTAAATAATTTTTAGAGGAAAAAAGTTATAATTTTCATTCATTTATGGGCCCTAGGATCTACTATAAGTTTATTTTAGTACTTTAGGCATCAAAGTAAATTTCTGGACATCAATTTCTTAAATTAATGGATGAATTTGAAATATAAAAATTAACAAACAAAGAATGAAAAAATTATATAAATATATCAAGTAATTATATTTTTATATATTTATGTTCATTTAAAGAATTACTCTATGATAGAATAATGGTAAAAAAAATTGTGTTGTCCTAATACCCTAATTTTTGTTTAACCAGTGGCCTTTAAAATCATCACATATTTTTGACTTTGAGGCCCTCAACTTTTCTTTTATCATTCACTTGTTTTTTATTGATGACCTCGATCATTCCCTATAAATATTTATTCTTTTCCTCGATGTCTAATCTTCCCTACCAACCTATGTTATCCTAAGAGAATACCATGTTATATGTTTCTTTGGGTAACCATTACTATTCCAACATTCCCTTTTTATGAGAAGTTTTAGAATTAATTATTACGATGTGGATTTTTGGGAATGAAACATTCAATTATTAAAAATTTGGTAAACTAGATGAATTTTTAGGGACAAAATCATTTTAAGGGGTGTAGAATGTAACCCCCATAGATTTTGTGAAATATTTTTTCTGAATTAATTTAATCATTTTGATATTTTTCATTTAACACAACACTGAAAATTGTTTATTTTATATTAAATCACTTTTTCAAGATTTAATTATACCCAAAACCAAGTTAATAATTCACTACACAAAACATAAATTTTATATTTCTCAACAAGAAACACCAAGGTTATCTTTCCTTACCTACAACAATGACTTTCCTCGATGGCTTGTGTAACACACAAGACTGAGTTTTTCCGAATAATGATATATTATTTAATATAACCTAAATATTAAATTAGTATTTATGAAAATGGATAACTAAAATATGAAAGAATATTTTTTAACAAAATATAAAATGAATTCATTTTTACAAATTAATTATAAATTAATATGAATTACGATTAAATTAAGAAAAAAATTATTATACCCACAAAGATGTTTTAACCTAATTAATTAAATTAATTATAATTAGTGAGTGATATTAATGTGATATATATATATTATATTCAATAAAATATTTTTTATATTAATACAATAGATATGATAGGTTTAAGATAAAAACAAACCCAATTTTATAAATTAAACACTATATTTCTTATTAAAGAATGTTTACCACCTTTTAATAGAAAACCTAATTTTAATAAAATTTCTTGACGTTTTATGGACAATATATCTCAAGAAAATTAATATTTGAAATTTAAACATAAAAATTAGGTTATGGTATATTTTTGGTATTTTTCTGTATGGTTTCATTTTTTAATGAATAGTTAATAAATACTGAATTTTAATTCAAAACAACATTTTCATCTAATTTATTTGTGGTCCTAAACTAAATTTTAAATTAGTTTTAAATTATAATTAGATCAAATTTTAATAAATTAATCTGATTTATTTCATTATAATAAATTTTACTATGAAATTTCGTATAAAAAACTAAGCAAACTTTTCAATGTTTTTACTTTAAAAACTTGCATTGTCGTGCCATTATAGGGATTAAATTTAAATTAATTTAGGACAAATATGTGATTGTAATTTGAATAAATGGATTAAAAATTTCTAATCATCTTAATTTATAATTTCTAATATATTCACTTTAGTTTTTGACCAAAAATATTAGTGATAGTAATTAAAATTAATTACATTAATTAAGGTAAAATTAAGCTTAATAAGGGACTAAACATTAATCATAAGTACCCAAATGACCTGAACACTTATCCAAGATCCATTTTCTGTCCATAATTAAACCCTATCTTACCTTGTATCTAATTTTACCATTACGGGATCCACTTGACATGGGAAAAACATGGGTGGAATTCTTTTTCCCAAAATTTACAAGAGTGTCGATCCTCCTCCATTATAAAAAGGCCTCCTCTCCTCCAAATTCCACACACCTATCAGGAAACTTTTTCTCAAAATATATCTTCCAAAATAGCTCCTGAAATTGAATTCACTCAACATATAATACTCTCCTTGGGAATAAATCAATCCATGGAATCCATTTGGTGAAAACCAATTGGAGTTACCCAAATAAGAGGTAACATTCTTCCTCAAGTTCTTTTATGTTATTTTCATTATCCTCCCCCTCACCACTTATTAGTCCAAAATTGTATAAAAACACTAGTATACTAAATATAATATGATTTTTTTATTCTATTTGTTTGACCTAAACTTACACACACTTCCATCTAATGGGTAACGAACATACTATTTAAGTGTATGATGAACTATCGCCTCATTAAACGATGATTATTAATTTTTACTTTAATATCTCTTATAGAAGAAATTTTTATAGACACTATATTTATATATTTTGTAAATTAGATTTGTTATATTTTTTATTTTCTGTAATCCTTTTACAAAACCTATCTTTATGATTTCCATTTGGTGTAAATATGATAACTTCATTTGGGGAATTATGGACTACTAACCCCTCAAAGCGATGTGATTCATTCACATAGTACATGGAATGTATTAAGGATGCATATAGTAAAATTATTTAATATATATGAAATAATAATAATAATTTAATGATATTATATACATATATACATATATTTCACTTTCTTTATTTCTTTCAATACGATAATAAACCAGAAACTACATTCATGTGTACGTATAACCAACCATCTACATGAACAATGTATTCCATTTCATAAATATATATTATATATATTATTATAATATGAATATAATTAATATATATGAAATTTATATCATGTTTAAAATTCTTAAAATCATTATAAAATTATATGTACCAAATATATAACAAATTTAGACACATGCTAATAATAAAGAGCATATTAGCCAAAGTGAAACCTTTACATAGAATTATTTACGATTGGGTAATATAATGTCATAACAAAAAAATATATGGTATTATTTATAATAATATGGTCATCTCATATATTTATCATAAAATTATATTTATTATACAGAAATTGTTTATGAGTATGGCGAGATTCAAGACACAGGATATGGGAATTTCGTCTCTCTTTATTTTTGTGCAATTCATACCTTATTCACCACTCATTTAATTTTTTTGGTTTTTATACTTCCCATTAATGTATTATATGTATATTATTATTAAATATAAGGTTATTTAAATATATATTCTATAATATTTCATTCATGGGTTTAATTTTTGAAAGTTACCAAATTGGTAAGATAATTTTATTTTATTTTTCCTTCTTTGAGACACGTGTTTTTTTATGCACCGACATTCATTTTCAAGGTGTATCTACTTCAATAAGACATGTTATATAATTAATATCATTATTTTTATGATATTTTTATATTATTTTAATTTCATTTTATTACATGGGGATTATGATTCAATGTTACCAAGTGGTAAGAGTTTATTGAAACAATCTAATTTCTTATCAATATTGTTAATGATTATGCTTTAATTAATGAACTATTATGAAACATATCTCAATAAATCTGAAGGAGTTTCTTACCCTATGGTTATTAATGTTTTTTCTAAGTAATGGTACCATTTTTTTACTCTTTGGTGCATAATATGATATATAATGTGCTCTTAATAAATTCTAAATTTACCTATCTCTTCAGTCAAAAATATGAATTCCTTCAAAACCATATTTTATAAAATCTTTAAAAAACATTTAAACTATTTTTTATGATATTTAAATGAAATATTTATACTTTTTCCTTTTTAAAACAAAAGGGTTTTTAATAAGGAACCATATTATCATTTTTTTGGTTAAGTTTCTTTTCTAAACTTTTCACGTTAAAAAAGGAATGTTCAGAACTCATGAATCTATTCGTCATTATGATCATAATTACATTGAACCTTCCTTTATAAGATTAAAAGGTTATGTTTTTTAAAATATTTTTTTTTCTAATATACTGTAAATTAATTTTTTTAGTTTATTTTTCAAGAAAATTGCTTCCAAAATGGGTTTAAGAGTATTTTATAAGTTTCAAGGGAAAAGGTTTTTTGAAACACTTTCATTCTTTATTTTTATGTTTTATAATTATTTTAAAATAAATGGTTTTCAAAACATTTTAAATATTTCATTATAATTTTTCAAAATATTTTCAAAGAAATGGTTTTCAATACGTTTTCATGATTTCTTTAAAAGTTATAAATGTATTTTGGATGAAGTGGCTTTCAAATCATTTTCAAGATTTTATTATAAGTTTTCAATAAATTTTTAAAGAAAATTTTTTTTAACATCTTTTCAAATATTTTTTTTATGTTTTCGTGTTTATTTTCTTGAAAATGGTTTTCAAGAGGTTTTATTTTTTAGAAGAAAAATTTCCAAATAAGAATATATAATTTCCTCGAGAAATGTTTTTAAAATATATTTCAAAATTATTTCCCAACTAATATGAGATATGTTTTTGTTACCCATGATTTTTTGGGAAAATTATTCAATGTTTCCATCCATATTCTTTCACTAAATGGTTAATGTTTTGATGGCATGTTGTTTATGAAACACATTTATCTTTTACGTGTTATATTCTTTTAAAACCTAGTTATTTTCATGGGTTATTATTATAATGAAATGATTCTGAAACCTATATATCTTCCCATAGCTTATGATATGACTACATGTTTATGATGCCCATTTTATTTCATGAATTATGATATGATGGTTTAGGATTTTTTGGAAAATGTATGTATAATTTCATTATGAGATGGGTGGGCTTAAATCTCCCTTAAAATCATTTTTTAAGGATTTATATCGCTTGAGGTAGACTAAGATGGTTTTGGGAGATAACCTTAACTATTAAGATGGTAATTGAATTGAACGATAATGAAAAGGATGGTATGAGGACTGAACTCATGATACTAATATGGTCATGGTATTGAACCATGACTTTCAAGATGGTATGGGGAGTGAACTCATTCTACTAATATGTACTTGGAAGCAATGCTTTGATACTATAGAAATAATTTTATATGCTTAAGTGTTGCCACAATTCCATGTCTTATTTATATGTTATGCTTTCATGGATTGTGTTCTTTATTTCCATATAATCATGTATTATGAACTTCCAAGATTTATGTCATGATTCATGTTTATTATCTTTGATATGCATGATGTTATCTTATAATGGTATGATCACATTCTCATACCCATATGCTCATGTTTATGCTTACATGTGTCCCTTTTTACCCTTTCTAATCATCTAATCTCACCCCTTTTTATGTTTCATTCCCCGTGTTATGAAAACATATTACTTGTATGATAGTTTTAAGAGGGGTTTTAGTCTTAGAGAACCTAGTATGACATAATTCCCCTCTCTTATGTACCGTTATTTATGTTTCTATTTTTCTAAAGTCACTAAACTAATATGGTCTTTGTGTGCCTATTTTTGTATTATTTTTAGTATTCCATAAAGTTATGTAATTTTTTATGTATGAAAATTTTGGGTCACTATAGTGCTCTCGTGTTATTTTCCAAGAAGGTGGACAATATTATAGGTCTTTGTATTGACTACTAGAGGATGAATCAGGTGACAGTTATGAAAAAATGTACTCTTATGAGGATTTTTAACCTTTTCAACATGTTTAGAAGATCTATTTTGTTCTCTGAGATCAATCAATGGTAAGTATATCATCAGTTGAGGATAAAAGAGGAAGATATCTAGAACACTGCCTTCTAGTGCATGTATGGGCACTTTAAATTCATGGTCTTTTCATTCAATATCATAAATTCACAAACCTTGTTCATGGGGATCAATATCATCATGTTCTATGAGTTCCTAGTAAAATTTTTAGTCATATACATAAATGATATATTAATATACTCAATTTAGATGGAGTATCAAAGAGACTATCCTAGATCAATCTTTTGGGTTATTCGACGCCATCAGCTCTATGTAAGGTATTCCAAGTGAATGTTTTGGACTTGGGAGGTGTGTTTCCTTAGGAATTTTATATACCAATAGGGTGTGTCCATGGACTCATCAAAAATTGATGTAGAGGTTTATTAGGTAGAACCTAAGAATGTGGAATTGGTTCATAGTTTCCCCATTCTGACAGGCAATTATTGAAGTTTCTTATCTGATTTCACAATGATTTCAACTTTTTTGATAGCTTGATCTAGGAAATAATAGGCCTTTATCTAAATTTATCACTGTTAAATAGTGTTTGAATACATGAGGGGGGGTTGATCAGATCCCTAGTGCCTTATCCTTCAAAGGAAGGGGTGATGTTTTAGGTGTTCTATGACACCTCATGTCTAGTCTTATAATGTTTATTAATATATCAAATAGTTATGATCTCTTATGGGTCAAGGAAGTTTCACCCCCAATAGTATAACTATGCCACCCAACATTTTAATCTAGTAGTGGTTGTGTTTTCACTGAATCTATGGAAAAATTACATTATCTTAGAATGATTTGTGGCTTTGAAAATCATAACAGCATGGGTTATATCTTCTCTCGGTGTGACTTGAACCTTAAAAAATAGAGGTGTATGGAGTTTCTTCAATATAATAACTTTTAGATCATCTATAAATCAATAAAGGGTAGTTTCCTGGATGAAACGCTGAGACGGAAGTCATGAAGTGGTACTATTGAATGTTTTAAATATTCTTTGAGAGGGATGGAGGAGTTGGTAGCCCATCAACTTGATTCAAGGGTGGTTGATGTAGAATTTTTCTAATTTTTGGTGATGGTGTAGTATTATATAATGCATCAGGTGGAGGAGTCTTAGTGGTGATACTTAGAGGCATATGTGATGTGCAGTTTTGTGGGCCATATGGATACTTTGGATGCTTGGTTAGAGGATGGTACGAACCGAATTTTATTTTAGGGGTGTCCATTTTATCTGTTGGAAATTTTCTGAGGGAGTCCTCTATGAGATTTAAATATCACCTTTAGTTAGACACCCAAAAGTATATATGGTGTATCATGATTTAGGGTACATTTTTTGTTGGTCTAGTGAGAAAAATGATGTGTAAGAGTTTGTGACATGCTGTTTTTTTTCTAGTAGGAAAAGGTGGAAAATTGTGTTCCCTTTAGTTTTTTAAAACCCTAGGATGTCCCTAAGTGAGAGTGAGTTGATATCTCAATGGATTTAATTATGGGATTACCTCAGGCATAGGGTAGATATGATTTCCTCTAGTTAATCATGTACTATATGAAACCATCATCTAAATTCCTAGTAATAAAGGTTTTAGGTGTCTTTGGGGACTTTTTGAGAAGGTATGCATATGTTGTTATGCTAATACATGGGGTTTTGAGTTCCATTGTCTCATATCAGGATTATTGTTTTATATCATGAGTATGGAGGGGATCACAACATTCTCTAGAATGTTAGTTACACCTTCCCATGATTTTCCACCCTCAGACAGATGGAAAGATAGAGCAAACCATTTAAACACTAGTGGATAAGTTGATGGCATACATCTTGGAATTTGGTGGATCTTGGGGAAATAACATTCCTTTGGTTGATTTCCCATAAAAAACATATACCAACCATCCATAAACATGATCCAACATGATTCTTTGTATAGGATATTATTTTTTCTCGATTATGTTAGGTTCAGGTCGGGGAGTCATCAGTTCTTGGTCTTAATGTGATACATATCATGACAGAGAAGGTTTAGTTTTTTATTTTAGAGGATGAATGAGGTCTAAGACTGGTATAAATATTATTCCAATCACAGGATAACACCACGGGAGTTCGAGGTTTGGGACCATATATTCAAAAAAATATCTTCATCATGGGCAGGGAAGGTTTTGTAGGGGAGTTAATCTTTCTCCCCAGTTTGTGGGACCCCTCAAAGTGTTGGAGAATGTTTGAGAGGTGGTGTATAAGTTGGAATTCCCTCTACATGTGGACAACATCCACAATTTCTTACATGTGTCTTATCTCTATCAATATCTTCCGAATTACTTTCATGTCATCCACTAGGGAGAGTTGGATATTGATGAAAACAGGATGTTCATAGAGTGACCAATAAATATCCAGGATCCCAGAGATAAGGTGTTTGTGGACGCACCATTCCCTTGGTTCATGTTCTATAGAGTCATGGTGTCATTGAGGATATTAATTAGGAGTGCAAGACATATATTCATGTATTTAAGTTTGTCTCGTTCTATTTTTCTTTGATGGTGTAATATTCAGATATTATTGATTTATGAAATGTTCCTTTTTTCACCTTGGATATAATTTTTTGTTAAATCCTCATGTGTGTGATGAGTGTAAATCCCCATACTAATCAATATTTGTTATTTATGAAATTTTTTTAAACTATGTTATAGAATAAGTGCCTCCCAAAATAGACAATATCTTAATGCTTGAGGTGGATTTCTTTGATTTGTATGCTTGGAACTATGTTTTATGATAGTTATAGTTGTCATTTGTTAGGTTTTTTTCTATTTATGTGTGGAAAATATACGGTTTTGGGTTATTGTGGGATGGTTGAAGTGTTTCAATTATAATGAGATCCCTAATATGTGTCTCGTGGAATTCTTGGTTTGATCCTTCCCATCCTTTTTTGTTTTGGGTTCATTTTTATTCATTAGGATGATAATTTTTTGATAGGTATCTCATTTAATGTAATAAATATAATTAGACTTTACTTGGTGTTTGCATGAGGTTTTGATGTGTTTCGACAGAGTATATAGGTGATCATGAGGTTTGATGTGGTGCTTTGGCCATCTTGAGGGACCCCATGGCTTGTAAAATGGTTTGACAAGCTATGGTGGTGCGTGTTTAGTGTGGGTATGATCATATGTAAAATGGTCTATGTGTCCATTACCTTGAGAATGTGTGGTTTTGGGTATATTGGTTTGGTCTCCAGTCAGTGCACTATGGGGAAGTGGAAATTCCCATAAAAATGAATGGCATTATGGTGGTACTCTAGTAGAGTGCCAATGTGAAACTGTCAGAAGAGGCTCACTATGCTATAGCCTTGAGCATAGTGAGGGTAAAATTGGATGGTGATGGGTGTTAGGTAATATCTTCTATAGTGGAATAAGATGGAAGAACCAACATGGATTATACCACATTGTGGTCTGGGCCATGGTGGTGGTTAAATTTTGTTTTTAAAACAAGTGTGAATATTGGGTCTCACATTGGGGATTTAGATCTCACATTGAACATACCAACCATGGATGTTTTGGTAATCCATTAAAAAATTGTGTAATCTAGTGGCACTCTCATATAAATAGCAAGTTGTCTTCCCCCTTTTTTTGATTTTCCAAACCCTTACTCAGCTCTTAGTGAAATCATGCGCATCCTTCCCTTTTCCAGTCACCCCTCTTTGTGATTCAAACCCCTTATTTCATTTGGATTGCTAAAAATTGATTCCTTTAAATAAATATAAATCTATTTTCACTATTATTCCTCCCTTCACCTTTTCTTCTATATAGGAGAATCATTTGGTGGTTTTATCCTATGTTTTGGGTGGTGTTTTATGGAGGATTTCTACATATACGAATCTAATGGTGATTCCTTTGAGATTCGTGGTGTTTTATCCTCAGTTCTTGTGTATTTTTCTTTTATGGGGTATGCGGATAAATAATAAGAGGCTTTCCTGATATTTTATTTTACCTATGTAGTTGAGAATGATTTCTATTTCCTTTCCCAACTTTAGCTCATTTATAGTTTTGTTATGTTTTTTCACAAATTAATTGGTTAACCTTATTGGGATTATTATTTTGACTGACCATACAAGAAAATGGATAATAATGTATAAAATTATAATAATTTGGTTTTTTATGGAATCTAGTCTTGTGTGAGAATGCCCTTGAAATTAAAGAAAAAAATATAATTAAATTCCTTGGTTAAAACTGAAATTCTATGTGTGTAGGTTTCATTGTGTAGTGGTCGTAATGTATAGTGGTTGTTATGAGAGGTAGTTAATATATGTGGTAGTTGTAACATGCCATTAAAATATAGATCTGGATGATCTATTGAAATAATGGGTTGTTTTTTGCTGTGATGTATTGTGTTGGTTTCATGGTAGTTATAGAATGAAATAGTATTAATAAAGTTGAAATTTAATAGTTTGAAATGGATAATTAACTCTTGAAATAAAATGGGATGTGTGGTTAATGTTTATATTTTTAAATATGAAACGAATGTGCTTGATTAAGGGTGTTGGTTGGTTGGAAAATCTGTAAATTTATTAACTCTAAAAAAATGGATTATATTTCTAGTGTTAATGGATTGCTTATATGGTGTCATGCATTTAGAGGTGGAATAGAAAGTGTAAGAAATTGTTTGCCCTTTTTTTGATGTTCTATGTAGTGATTGTGATCATACTTTGAACCCATCAAAAGGGAATTATGTGAACATTATATATTTTATATTACATTTTTATTTCTATATGCACCCCACAGTATCGAGAACCTTGTTACAAAATTAAAATGTTTAGGGGGGTTACCATTATCAAAGATAGTTGGGATGGATGGATAGATACATCTTATTCCCCACTCTCCCTTTTAGATGATGTTCTTATGCACCAGTTATAATGGCTTACAGACATAGTGCACTTATGGTTTGGTATGATTATATTGATAATGTTGTTCGTAAGGGGTTATTTCATTGTAATTAGTGAGCATGAGGTTGGTGTCCATCATGTTCACAATAACTTACTATTATGGTTTTATAATAGTGATTATGGGAGGATGTGGGTGTCATGACTAGTTTCATTTGGGGTTCTTAGTACGAAGAGGTTTACTAAGTGTCTTTGGGTAAGATGTGATGACTATTTTCACAAGGGGTTCTTGGTACAATGAATTTTCCAAGGTAACATTAGGTCACATTCTATATAAGGGATGGGGCACTAAGATGTACTAAATTGGGGAATGAGAGTGGTAAATTAGTGGGAAATTATTTTGGGGTACCTCTTTTCGATATGATTCATATTATATTACTATACATGGATGTGTTATTTTTTTATCTTTCCACAGTGATGATGGTGTTGGTTAATTGACTTATTTAGGTGTATATTGGTTCGTCTATTTTTTCAATGGTGCATTAGTATGATCTTTTTCAAGTGTATATGAGACCTTTGGTATGATTCTATTATGTTTTCATATTAACCTAACCTCGCATATGTAAAAATTATTTTCCAAGTTTATAATAGGACATCAGAGACTGTGCTTGAAATTATTATCATAGACATTGAAGTTGTTACTGATTCACTACCATAGAATTTATTTGGGGTATTTGTTTGGAGACATTTTTAATTTGTTGTTTTACTTTATGAAGACATTGTGTGATGGTTTTCATGGTTTTAATTTTTAATTATGATATAGAGTTTCATGGGTATTGTTATCAGATATCCTTATCATACTTATCTATTGAGGTTAATTCTATCTATATAATAGATTTTTATACAATCAGTTTTGGTAATAAACTTGAGTCCTACAAAAGGCAGGACATGGGGGTCATTATTTTTCTTCCATAATTAATGGTCTAGGAGGGATACCATTAGACTTAGGGGTTGTGATAGGTATAAAAAGTCACAGGTCATGAAAATATGACTGAGTAAAATTACACCTACCAACCCTAAAATAGTCTGTCAAGGTGGATAAATCATGTGGTTGTGAAATTACAATGGAAGATTGCAACCAATAGGAATCAAACCCTCAACATCGAAGAACCAAGAAAATAATCCTAATTTTTGGTCCACCAATACGGGGTAATAATAAATATAACATATTTATAATAATGGAATATCCAAAAAAAATCCCAAAATGGACTATGGTTAATTTAAAATATATTCTCTATAGTGAAACCACTTTCTACCCATTAATCTATTTTGAAGCTTAAAAATATTATTTTATGGATATTACAATTATTTTTTATTAAATATAAAAATTTTCAAAAATAAAAAATAAATATAATTAATAAATTAATAAACATGGATAACGTGATGCTAATGGGTTGTTAAGGCATTAAATTATTGAAAAAAATCAATATAAAAGAGTCAATGGGGTGGTTTGGATGTGATTTTGTTCTATAAATAGAAATTTGAATACAAGTTTTTAGACGATTAGAGATGGTATAATAATAATAATAATTAGTAAAATGATTGAAAATATAAAAATAAAAATGTTGGCAAACATTTTTAAGTTAAAACTAAGATACTGGAATCCAATTTAATCTGATTGGATAGTGTCATATATCCAATTTAAGGTGACCTAAGAATAACATAATTATATATTAAATAATTTTAATTGAATTTTCTTACAAATCACATTAAATCACACCTCATAACCAATTGGTTCAGTATCTTTGGATATCACTGACATGATCTTCTTATTTAAAATTAAGGCTTCAACATTTCTTATAAAAATTTTCACTCATGATATCCTTCTTGACATAGCATATATAATATTCTTCTTCATAACATGGATAATAGAAACATAAGAAAGGGTGGTCTTAGATTATTAGTAAGGTTGGATTTTATAGAAAACAATCAAATATAATAAGTTTGAATAAAATGAACATGTGGGTATAAAAATATAATCAAGGTAAATGAACATAACATAATAAAATCATACCCAATAAAACATATATCATAAATCTTAAATCATGACATAAAGATTTTATCATAAAACATGAGTCTTGGGAGTGTGGAAACCTGAATCAATAATATGTGAGTATGACATATGAATGAATAATAATATAAGAATATGAGCATATATCATGAATTAAGGTTAACCACTAAGGAATTAATCACATAATGGATGAAGATAACATTCTACCTATAATATATTAGTCTTTTACTAACCACCAATGTACCTTTTAGAATTGTTCTAACCCCTAATATACTATAACATTTTGGGATGGGGCTAACCACCCATGTACAAAAACCATATATCATGATATATAAAACTTTAATAAACATATTGAAGGGATGTGTCAGACCAACCCAAAATATAATGATAACTCATATATATTTGTGACATTTGAACATGGAAATATTTATAATCCCATCACAGATTGATTAACCTATGATAAATAAATGAGTTTCAAAAAAACTTCCATAATACATTATCATAATATATCTGAATAATGATTGTTGATGGAATAATTAGAAAATATCCCCATAGAATCATAAGAAACATTAAATGATTTTGAATTAGTAGAAATATAATTTTATAATAGAATTATAAATTTCATTTAAAATTAAGAATAAATATCATGTACCTTTGATAAATTTTATTTTGAATAAAAATAATTTATAAAAAAATTGGAAAAAAGTTATTTTGGAAGAAAAATGAAAATTGGGAGAGGAATTTTCTTAAGGAAAACCATTGAAGTTGCAATGAAAAATTCATTCATGTGATAAATTTTAAAAAAATATATTTTTTCCACACTATTGTAGATAATGTTAAAGTATATAGAAAACGACTTTTATGGAAAATGTTAGAAAATATTCCATTGATTAAGTTTATAAATATCATAAATAAAAATTAAAAACGAACTTAATAAATCATATAATAGTTGATAAGTGCATCAACAAAATAATATAAAGAATATGGACTTGCATAAGAAAGATTCCAAACCAAAAAGAAGGGATAAGGTTACATATAATTACAAATATCATTTTAATCTAATTGTTAACCAAATATAGAAAATGGTATGAATACTTTTAAACTCTTTAAATAATAAAATTATATGAAAATTTATGTGTCTTTATAGATAAATAATATTTAATTTTCCCAAATGGGGATTTAATCATAAAAATATCAAATTCAATGTGAGATTGGAAAAGAAAGACTTACCTTTACTCCCAAATTTCATGGAAGTGATTTATCCTCAGATATATTAAACATAACCATATTAATAACATATTTTTAAAACTTTTTTATATTTATTACCTTTTATAATATTGAATTAAAATCATTTATTTCACATATATTAGTTAGTTTCTATTTAATTTCATTATCGGATGTCACTAATTTTGACTATTTCGTACATGTTTTGTTATTGTGAGGTTGATCCTAATTATTAGATACCAATTTAATCATTCACATGTTATTAAAGGTATTTAAAACATTTTTTTCAATTATTTATACATTACAATGTTTTTTAGGGAATTTAAGGGTATGGTTGGAAAGAATGGGATCCACGATGAGCATGTTTTGCGTAATTTTCTAATACCCATGCATGAAATTAATATAACCATTCATTTTTTTTGTAAAAATTACAAAACCATATTCATAACCTAAATTACCCTCTAATATCATATATTAACATTATTAATGTCTTGGTATAGCTTCATTCACGTGAGTATTTGAGTTTACCTAAATAAAAACTTGTTAAACTAATGAATGAATACGAGTATAATTTTATATAATTGTAATATAATTTTATAAAAATAACAATCAAGTTAATATAAAATAATTAAATATTTTAATTATATTTAAAAAGATTTTAAATAAGATTTAATTGAAAAACATGTTGAATAACGAGGTACTTTGATCAATTCTCTCCTTCCCGAAACGGGTTCCTTTGGAATGAAGAATTTAGGCTTCCTTCTTCAAACCAAAATCTACCAAATGTATATGAAGGATTTATAAGTGGAAAATTGGAAAATATTTGAGATATAACATAAACAATATATTGGTCTTATACAGGAATTGGATGGGTCCTTTTATTGGTGAGTTTTGAGTGGTGTTTCTACAAATATTCGATCATAAATGTATAAGGTTGTCATTTTAAAAGGGTAATGGATAAAAGTAGAAAATAATTGATATGGAACATAAATAACAACATAAAAACAATTTATATATGATTTTTTATGATATTTTAAGTCTTTACCACTTATTTTATCCCTTTTTACCTTATTTTACCTTTATTGTGGTAACATAATTTTTACCTGGGTATGTTGTTTTTAGGCCCTAAAAATAAAATTTTCCTTCCAAGAAAATTTCACAATTATAATTAAAAAACTAAAGTAAATTTAATCAAATTAAATTTTTAAATATTATTAATTTAACTTTTAATTCCAAATACAATATAGACAGAAAAAACTATATTTACAGAAAAATGACTTTTTAAACATTAAGTGTCCTTAATCTTATTTCATAATAATTACTAATTAAATAAGTATTAATAAGAAAATTTATAAATTGAAACACTAAAATATATTCATCATTTAAATGTGATAAATCTAATTTATTAAGATAAAAATAATCAACACTTAAAAATAGATCATTAAAAATATCACTTTTTTATCATTAAAATATTTTAATCATGTCACCTTAAGATTAATTTTTCATCTTCTAAAAATTAAATTTTATTAATAAATTAGTAATTTAATAAATTTTTAAAATTTATAAATAAATTAAAGTATTAATTAAAAATAAAAATCATAATATGTATCAAAAAAAATATTTTTTTATAGTAAAAAACTTTGTTAAAATATTATCTTTTTACTTTTTTCAATAATTATTTATTATTTGTCAGTTATATTGTTTTCAATTTGTTAATAAAAACTAAAAAACTTCAATATTATGATTGGATACATGAATAACCAAATACATTATATCTAAAGATCATATTCACAATGTTCGTATATCCAATGACAATATTTCCATTGACCATATATGTAGTGATCAAATTTTATTCATATATATTGCCTTACATTCCACACTAAAATAATTCATCTTATTCATTTCCTTTTCTCTCAACATGTTTATTATATTTTTATTATTTTTTCTTTATTATATATTTATAATCAAGGGTATGATATTTATATTGAACCATGAGGATAATTATTTTAAAGATCCAACATTTGGTTGGTTCATTGAGAGGGAGAGGGGGTGACCAAGTTAACTTTTTATTTTTCTAAGGTTTATCCATTTTAAGAACATAAAAAAACATTTCTAGTTGAATCCTCAATCCTCTCCCCTTTAAAATATTATCCTTACCGAGTACATAGGAAAATGAAATCACACAAAAAAATAAAACAAGGACATACACAGTTTAACATAAAATATTACTCCTTTCCATGTTGCTTATACACACCAACATCGATTCTCTCCAACCATCAATAGTAATTAGTTATATACCCCAACTATAATATTTCCTTGAATTATTATACACTCAATCCCTTGTTTAATAATTGGTTATACATACTAGTTGGTAACTCCTTCAGTAATTTTTTATATACCCCAATTGTAACGCCCTGACCCAAATCACTACGTCTGAGATAAATTTCCACACAACCTCATGTGTAGCTCCCCATAAAAAAGTGGTTGTCGACTAATGGTGATGGAAAATAGGTACATCATGAGGAGACTATTTCTCCATTAGAAGGTAAACATCATAGTATACAATGGAAGTGATAACAATAAAATGAATAAATACATAATAAATAAATCATCAAAATAGAATCATACACATAAATCACCAACCCATTCAACAGCAACATGAAATATTAGTCACACAACCCAAAACGAAGAAATACGGATCACCACTAGTGGTGGATTAATGTATGAGATAAATGAATATAAATAAAAATAAAATCAAATATAAAATATGAACTTTGTCCATAAACCCCAGTACCCTACTATAAATCCTACTCAATCAACCGACATGGGCCCCTTATACTTCACTGGATCCCGTGTCATAATATCTACAAGTTCACTGAGATAGCCGATTGAGTTGAGAGTAAAAAACCAAGTAGGATGCCACCAATGATGCTTAAAATATGTTCATAAGATATATTTTTTCATGTCATGAAATTATATAGAGAATAGGTAAGAAACAAGTATATCACACAAGCACAACACATATTTTGGGTCCTTAGATACCGGATCTATCTACTTTGGCTCCATACTAGAAGGAAAATAGACCATACACCTTACACATCCTTCCTAAGGGAATAGCCCAAATACACATTTTACACTTCCCATTGGAAGGGATATCCCATGAACATGTCTAAAAATTTCAAAAATATCACTCTCTAGGGGGGTATTCTATATGGCCCAACCTGTATGATCAACTATAGAAGACCGCTCATTAAACACGTAGATATAAGATGAAAAATTAATATCATTTCATATCAAGAAATATTTATAACCACCACAAAACAAATGTGATAAAAAAAATTGATCATATGTATCATAGGCTGCCAAACATGATAAAAATCATTCCAAGAACCTATATAAATATGTACTAATGATAAAGACCACCTACTTTAGGTGAAACACCATTTGATGAA
The DNA here is from genome assembly GCA_963277665.1 of Viscum album. Taxonomy (NCBI): domain Eukaryota; kingdom Viridiplantae; phylum Streptophyta; class Magnoliopsida; order Santalales; family Viscaceae; genus Viscum; species Viscum album. Next base: position 1,084,878,946 of record OY728119.1, read on the forward strand.
AGGGGTTAATGTCTGAGTCTATTTTCACCACTCTAAATCCAATAACCATAATTGATCTAATATTATTAGAATTATAAGATCAGTATTGAGAAGAATACAAACACAAAAGGTAGGAAAATATCACACATGTTGTTTCCTCTGTAAATGGGGATGACCTTGTTTGCTTAAAGTTCAAAGATTACAATCGGTTTCTAATGGGTTTATTCGTAGAACCAGAAACATCCAATGATTCTATATCCATTTGGACTTACTTTCCAAGGGTAGGTGCTCATTAGTTGTGGACCGATGAGGCTTAAGAATTTGCATTGGTCGAGAGGATGGGAGGTTGAACTCATCACACCTTTTTTAGGGGAATTATTGTCTACTCCGGGACTCTATTTATAGATTTAAGTTATGTTCGTAAATCCTTATTACACTACCAAGTATGAAATTGATATTTATTTAAGATCTGACAATCAATGATTAATATGTATGAGATTTATAGAATCTTTTATATGTATTTTAGGTTCTTCATCTATAGAGAATCATTTGTATTTGTTAGAGATTCTTAGTCTATGGTATCCTTCAACACATTATATAAATATCTCTTGGTCATTATGATAACCATACTGGTTTTAAAGCCACTCAGCAGGGCACTTGAAGTTTATTGCCGTTCAAAAGGACATGGAGTATTTTAGAGTTGGGATCATACCCGCAGATGGACTACCTATGTGTCCTTGTTAGAAAAGAAATCAGAACCCATGTAGTTCAGGAATTAAGATATAGTTTAACGTCATATGGGACAGATTAGAATTAATGGGTGATGGTCTTGAACCTCATAAAGGCTTCCTATGTACTCCACTTTTAAGGTAGAGATCAAAATCAACGTAGTTTGGTTGGGAATTGTGGGGCTTACATATGATTAACGTCACAAAGAGATATTTCGTGGTTACTTGCACACTCTAAGCTCACGTGACAATTTGTTCCATGAAATATTCGGTCACAAGGAATGATATGGGGCTTATGTATGTATGATTTACAAAAGAGATAAAGATCAGGAATTACTTTATAGAAGAAGCCAGGGAACAAGGTCCATAAACGTATATGTGCTTTATGGATATTTGGATGATCTAACTTGGGGCTTACTCTGGACGAGGATGCCCAAATTAGGAGGAGACTTGTGATTGGGTTTTATTACTGAGAAGGAAGCCCAAATAAAAAGAAGTTAAGACTGGTTAAGAGAAATTATGACTGGGGCTTATTCCTGAGAAGGTGGCCCAGGTTAATGGGATTTGGGATTTGGGGATTACTTCTATGTAGGATACCCATATTTGGGAACTTGTACTGGGGCTTACTTTTGAAAAGGAGTCCCAAGTTATGAAATTATGACTGAGGATTATTCATGAAAAGGAGGCCCAGTTTAGGGAATTATGATTGGGGCTTACTCCTGAGAAAGAGGCCCAAAAGTAAGGAACTTGAAGACTGGGGATTACTCCTGAAGAGGATTCCCAAATTTGGGAACTTGTGGTTCACTCCTGAGGCGGATGTCCATGAATAGGGGACTTGGGGCTTACTCCTAAATAGGATTCCCATGAATAGAGGAGTTGGGGCTTACTCCTAAATAGGATTCCCATTAAATATTCTCATCTTAAATGATTAGGTTGAATGTATGATATCTCTAACCTTAGTGACATAAATATATGTATATCACTAGGTTTTGAGAGGTGTTCCATAGAATTCCTTTCAGATAAGGAATACAACCAAGGAATCATGCCATAAATGGCTTGGAGGAGGATTCTGAAGGCTAAATCATGAAGAGGATAGGTGGATTTGAAGAAAAGAGATGAATGGACAAGAGGGGCACCCAAAATAAGGTAGTCATGCAGGTCCTGTTTGGGCACACAGGTCATGGTCGCACAGGTATATATGTGCAACACAGGTGTACTTGTGCGACGGTCAACCCATATGGTAATACTTGGGTGAGGCTTGGCTCAAGACCTTAGTATTATCCCTAAAGACCTTTAAATGAGTGGAGCACAAGTTTTGTTGAAGGGATAAGGTGGCATGCAAGTGTATTCAATTCCATGAAGGGTTAGACACTTAGGCGTGCAGGTGTTGATGAATTTCAACACTCAGGCCTTGTTCCCCATCTTTAGATCTTCCGTTCTAGGTAAGAAATTACCTTAGAAGTGTTCTAAAGGCTTTGAGAAGAGACTTGGGTGCTGAGATGTTAGATATGAGTTTCTGGATTTTTCGTCCCCGAAATGGGGGGCCCACATAGGGTATTTATAGGCCTTTGAAGACCTTGGGAGAAAATAACTTAGGGCACGCAAGTCACCTGCATGACCAATATGAGGCGTGAAAGTATACTTGCACAGCCATGATAAAACTTCCGCGACCCATGTGTAAACAAATCCATGTTCATGCCTTTGTAAATTTTTTATGTTTCTTCAAAGGATAAATCACTTTGTGTTAAGGTATTTTTATTTTTCATTAATTAGATTTTGTGAGAGAAATGAGTGTCAACAAAAGTCCCCCCTTAGAGTTGGATCTGAAAGGAATGAGGATGTGACTCTGAGGTAAAGAAGAAGACCAAGGAAGGGTGGAATTCAAGTTTTGAGCGTGCAGATAGCGGCGCACAGGTGATAGGGGCGCAGATGGCGTCGCACAGGTGTGAGACGCATAGGCTTCGGTGCACAGGGGTGCGGCCTTGCCTATAAATATGCAGCCATTCCTCGTGCAAAGAAACTGGATTTCAAACTTTTGAGCTCTCTCGATCCATGTTTTCCCCGTCGTGCAAGTGTCTTGTTTTCTGTTGGTTCTTTGTGTCACATTTCTGTAGAGGTGTTTGGACTTGCGCGATGATACCTGCACTCCAAGAACTTATGCGACACAACTATACTTGCGTGAAAAAATTGGACTTGCATACCTTAATGCCTTATCCATTTATTTTTTCTTCACAAATTTTATGAAAAATAAACTCACTTAAGAGTTAATTATTCGACCTTTGTGCAGATTCAATGGCTCCTAGAAGAATCGGAACGGCTGATGAACTGGCCAGTAAGCGAATTAATGATATGATGAGCATTGTAGGCCATGATTACTTTGATATCTATGACATCACTCTTCCAGATTTGGCCAATTACTTGAAGAAGTGTCATCTTAACTTTCCACATAGCATCTATTTTCCTCTGTATGGGCATGGTCTTCTACAAGATGTAAATATTCTAGAGGCAAAGAACTATCTCCCACATTCTTGGTTTCAGAATTACACCAATTTTGCTTCAGAAAATATCTCAAGTGGAGGAGCATTTATAAACACTGGAACAATGGAGAAGGACTATATAATGCATCATATCCCTTGTGCGCCAGATCTGAAACCTCATAAACTCGAGTTGCAACAACATTTTTATGCTTCAATCTTCCAAAATTCTCAGATGGATCAATCCAAAGGCAGGAAGAAGAGTTGGTACTTCCATCCTATAGGAGGTGTGAAGCCAACATGGATGTGGGAATACTGGGTGTGACGAACCTGTGCAGATTTTGGTGAGGATTTGAAAGGAGCTGCGATATATGAAGTCGGCTGGGTTGGGCAGACATATGTCTACATGAATGATGAGTTTGTACTAGAGCTAATCAGCCGCTGGAGCCCAGAAACCAATTATTTCCATCTGAATCATAGAGAAGTTGGAATCAGTTTGTGGGATGTCTACAAGATCTCAGGGGCTCTAATTATGGGTGACATGTATGATGAATTCATCCCCCCCAAGGCGACTTAGAATGATTCCGAGAAGACTCTGGCTTTGGCTTTGGAGTTATTGAAAATCTTCCACAAGCTCAAGAGTTCAAAGACCTCCCTAATTAATTATAGAAATGATATTCATATAGAGGAGTGGATGAATATGTTTCTTCCCAAGAAGGATGAGAAGGATTCGAAGGAGAAGGGTCCCACCTGTACTCGTCCTACTACCTGCCTCAGAACCGAGAAGAGGGGTGCTCTTGGCACATTCTGGACAACCCTGGAAGCAGGATAATTTGAGAAGTGGGGATATGAAGTAAATCATAGAATCCCAAAAAAGACACATCTGGTGGGCTTCTTAGCCTTGTGGCTCAGTGCTTATCTTTTTCCAGTTAGGGATTCAAAGGGAGGCATCAGGCCAGGGACCTTCTTTGTGGCAGCCAGGTTGGCTGAGAAGAAAATGGTTCGGTTGGCCACCCCCATTTTGGAGAAGATTCATAGGATCTCACTCCATGTCTTTATGGGTAAGTCTCCTTTGAGATTATTGGGACCATTCCAAGTTTTTTTGGGATGTATCGCTAATCATTTCAGGACATATAATGTATAAAATAGAGTACAGGTTCCTGGAAGTTCCTTCCGGCCATCAGTGCAGGAATTTTATAGAGTTTCTCTATTATCCCTTAACCCCTATGATACAAAGGTGAGGCTGAGCATGTTTAAGGAATTCAATTTCTTTCCTTATGGAAACCCACCAACCGGGCGGTTTGTTGATAATGGAACCGCCGATCTGGAATTGAGATTGTACAGGCTGTCTTGCAGAGATGGTGTACTAGCCACCAGGATTGACGGAGAAATTATAGTCGAGGCCTATGCTCTATACAGATTTGCACGCCAATTCAAGTGTCTGCAGCAGACTGTTGTATCCCCTCCTGTGCATGTTAGGTTAGAGAAGCATCTGATGGTTTCCCAACAACTATGGTTGCTGACATCTATGGAGAAGACTGGGGTAGTGTTTGATCTACCAGTTGACAAAGAAGTGAGTAACTTGACTACATGGTATGTCAAGAACTGGATAGCATCATACCCTGAAGGGGTGTTGAATCATCCGGTTTTTCAGGTTGGGAAAAAGAAAACTATAGAGAAAGAAACCCTTAATCGGTAAGGTGATGCTTCCCCACCTAGAGCTGATTCACCAGGTTCCTCACCTAGGGCTAACCTGTCGGATTCCCAAGATGGGGATGATGAGGGACAATATGTGGTAAAGTGGCCTTGTGCCAGATATAATCCTCCTGTCAGAATCATGATACCAACTCCATGAACTCTTAGTGAGTTACTTCAATGGGGAAATTTAATCATCATTACTTTATAGAGAAACAAGTCTTATTTTCTTATCCTTTATATGTAGTTGCAGGAGCTGGGAAGAAGCTGAAGTCTAAGATTGTAGGACCCTCCTCACATCCTTCTGGTACACATGTTGAATATCTACGACTAGAGGTTTTCCAGACATGGCGAAGATTATATTGCGATGCTGAAACTGCCTAGATGGATTTTTGCGAGGGGCTAAAAATCCCTTGAATAGGGAATATCCAGGCTTCTATAGATATTCGTTACAAGGATAACCTCGATGAAGTGTTGGCATACATCAGTGAGCTGGAAATGATCATATATGCCACAGATGATTTCATTCTTGTCACCAAGCGAGTGAAGGAAATGATAGATCATGGCGCCACTAAGGGGACTGGTGGTTCTGGATATGAGTAGTGACATGATTACGTGGCTCCTAAAGATGTAAGTTTCTTTCCTTATTTTCTTTGCAATTTAATTTCATTCAAAGCTTTGTTATTCAAGGAAATTACTTTCTTCATCCTGCAGGTTGTAAAGAAAGGAACTGCTGAGGTTCCTTCACCATTGTATAGCCCTGGTGGTACTGCCATCAGGGCTAATGAATCTCCTTATGAGCCGGGCTAGATATCTCTAGGCTAGAAAACCATGAAGGAGGAGTTAGACATGGATTCTAATTCTCTAATTCCTGTATTTGGAGATGATGATGTCAACACTCCTAAGAAGCCAAAGAAGAAAAGTCATCGAAGGAAGAAGCCTATAGATAAATGCTTCATCAGTAGTGGTGAGTCCTTCAGATAGTCATGAGTCTTAACCCATGAAAAGATTGATCATAATTCTTGGGATTTCATGGGATTCTTCAATTTCCCCTTTGAGGGAGAGGATTGACCCTCCTTTGAGGATGAAGAAAGGTGCCGGTGAACAATCACAAGTTCAGGCTGACCTGGATGCTCCTGGAGAAGAGCGAGTGTCTTCTCCTAGTATCCCTCCTGTTGCTGTTGCAAGGAGAGAAGATCCTGCTTCTGGTAAATTAATAATGCTTTATAAGATGTTGAATGAAAACATCAAATGACTTCCATTCTGTGATACTTTAGGTTCAACCCCTACACTGGAACAATTAGCGGCCACTACAACTGATGCTGCAATTTTATCTGAAGACGATGTCTGGGATTAGAGGCCACAACATGAAGGTCACCAAGAAAATGTATCAAATGCTCCCACTAGTGAGACTAACCAGGAATATGAGATAACATTGGATGATATGATGGAAATTAGCACATCCTTTGAAAAAAAAATTAGATCATGTTAAATTACCATGTAATTTAGAAGATTTTGGACGTGAGTGTTATCCTTCGTCCTGTTAAAATAACTTTATTATTACATCTCTGACCATGATTGGTTCAAATGTGCAGTTCTATCTGAACAAGGTACCGAACTGCCAATGCCTGAAGGGGGTACAGATAACCCTACTATTGTAGAGACACTGACTCAAGTGGAGCTGAACCCGGTAGAGCTTCCTCAAACTTGTCATGAAGATCCTGTTGAAGCTAGGAAATATGGGGAGGAGCCTTCTCCTGCTATTCATTTGTCATTGGGTAAGAGATAACAATATTTTTGGCTCCACATAAATTACAGGACAACGTAATCAACTTCTATTATCCTTTAAAACTAACCAAGATTTTCAATTGACTGTACAGGGCCATCAATTCCACGGGCTAGATCTGGAGGTGAAGCCTCAGCCTCCGCCCCAATGGGAATAGAAAATGAAATAATACAGGTCATGAGGGAAGGAGTAGAACATGGAACTTCTTTAAGTGCATTAATCCCATATTATATTCCCCCCAGTGACAGTGATGTTGAGTTAGACCCGGAAGTACAAAAGGCGCTCCAATTTTCACGACGCAACGCATGGAAGAACATATAGAAGATTATATCTGAAGTGACTCTTGAAGAGCTGTCAACAAAGATCCCCTGATTGTCATCCATGTTCGTTATGTTGGGACTTGGCGGTTTTGGATATCAAGAGATCCATGTCGCAGAAAAACAAGTCATCTTAAGAAGGGAGCAGGAGCAGAACTACCATCAAGATTTGACTAGGGTCAGGATGTCTTCCAATATCAGCGAATTTGAGGTTGTGGTGTCCCGAGCTGTGGGTGATCATGATACCAAGTTAAAGGAGATGAAGCGTAAGATCAAAGAGAAGGTTTTTCAGAAGATGCACCTTCAGAAACAGTTAGATGCTATTACTGGGGAACATGACCAGCTGAATAATTCACTGGATGGAGTTCAAACGAATGGTATGAAAGTCATTGCAGATGCCAAGAATGCACTCCATCAAGCTGAAAAGAGTGAAGTTGGTTGAGTGCATGAGCTTCAGGGGGCTACTGATTAAGCCCAGCATTCCGTAAATAAAATGAAACTTTATGTTGATAGCCTTTTGTAATTCATGGAAAAAAGAAGAGGCTCCAGTCGGTGGATGTCCTTCTAAATTTTGTGCATCAAATGAAAAACACTTTCATCTTTAATCATTTGTGCCTGCATTATTTTGCTACCTTTTTTAAATTTTTAGCTAATACAATGGGCATAGTAAGCATAGTTTGATTTTTTCTAGGATTATTAAAAATAACCCTACAAACTATAAATCATTAATTGCTCAATATTACCTAAATCATACGAAATGTATGTTTAGTGAGATGGGACTTTACTTTTGTTCAGAATTCCCTTGTCTTTTGTGATCAGTTTAAATTTATGCACATCAGACATAAAAATGCTAATGTTTAAGGTCAAAATAGCTTTAACCGAATGTATTAAAGTTTACTCAATTCCTTGATAATTTATCTGAAAACATATTACTATATTCAAGTATGGAGGAAAACATGTAAACTATGACTTAAGAAATTTTGAATCTGAGGAATGATATGAAAAAGGGCTAAAAGGCATTAGAAGAAGTATTTCCCAATAATGAAGTTACCACTATTTAAAAAACTCTTTAGGGTGTTAAATTATACAGGGCTGCTTAAGGGAATTGGCTGCATGGTCAAATAATAGCATCTTTTGGTTGATAGGTCTATTATGTAGACTACTTATGTAAGGCCGCCTAAGGGAACATGCTGCATAGTAAGGAAAAAGAACTCTCAGAGATTTACTTTTCTACTGCTAAAAAGTCAGTGAAAGTTTATGGAGATTCAAATTTTCCAAAGCATAGAGTCGGCTGTATAGAGAGAGGTACTTGAATATGGATAGGATATTTCCAATCAACATTATTAAAGAATTGGATGATTGTCACTCCCATGAAGGTCTTAACCAAACATAGGGAAGGGAAATATAAACCATAGAATTGAATACATTCAGATCATGAAAAAGAGTATGGGAAAAATATGTTAAGGATGGCTATTTTGCAGATCCATACATATTTTTAGTAAGACAAATAAGAACAAAAGAGGTTTTTCTCCTAATAATGAAGTTACCACTATTTAACAAACCCGTTAGGGGGTTGAATTATGCAGGCCCACCTAAGGGAATTGGCTGCATAGTCAAATAATAGCATCTTTTGGCTGATGGTTCTGTTACGTAGACTACTTATGCAAGGCTGCCTAAGGGAACGTACTACATAGTTAGGAAAAAGGACTCTCAGGTATCAAATATTTTGTGACCAGAATTCATGAAAAGTGGATTATAGAGATCTGGAAGTATTTAAGTTTAGGAGTATGACACATCAAAATGGGAATTGTTCAATGCATGTAGAGATACACATACCAATGATAACCATAATTATGTTGTGGATGGGTCCTGAATTTAGGTGCTGGACTTCACTACGTATCCCATAAAGTTGAGAATCAATCCATACATAGTTATTGAAATATAGTTTAACGTCATATGGGATGAGAGTGTAAGAGATCATAGTTTAGGGTCATAGAACTCGAACCATTATAAGGAATACACAGTTTGTGTTTATTATAAACCTGATGTGAATGAAGTCCAGGGTTTTTATACCACATTCATGTTTTCACAAGGGAGCTTTTCAGCCAAGGGACTGAAAGTGAAATTTGGGGTTAGGCCCAAAGACTTGGTGCTGGATTTGAGGGATGATTGAATGTTCCTACGTATCCCATAAGGATGGGAATCAAGCCGCATGTAGTTCTTAAAATACCCTTTGTATAGATTTGATTCGTACAAGTGAAGGGTGAAAGGGGGACTTTATTGCAATGATGGATTGACCCAAGATAAAAGGTTCAGAAATTTCCATATATGCACGTAGTCTTTGGAATATAACATGATTAGAGATCAATGTAAATAATGATTCCCTCTCAAGTGAGGATGTCAAAAAATGTTGTAGTTTATTGTTGTACATGACAAAAAGTGTGAATAGTTTAATGTCATATAGCAAGGATGATGGTGAACCAATGTAAAAAAGTTTTGGTTCTGGGGCTACTTCACATATCAACATCATATGAGATGGAGGTGAACCGATGTGAAGAGATTGGTTTTGGGCTTGAACCTCTGGAGGTTGCCTACGTACCTAGCCTAGAATGCAAGGATAAAAGTCCGCGTAGTTTCTTTAAAGAATGAATTGGTCATAAAGTTGTTCTTGAGCACAATGACCTAAAAATGGTGTCAGGACTTACACATGGTTAGCGGCCTAGAGAGGGTGTTATGATTGAAGTTTACTCTAAGCTCACGTGAGTCATACTCGGTGTGAGAAACAAGAGGTAGCAACAACCCTAACAATGCACATTTTAACGTCATGTAGAATGTATTAAGGGACTTTGTTCAGTTTTATGTCAGGTAGGATGAATGAGAAGTAGATTTTAACGTCATGTAGGACAAATATTGGGACACCGTTTAACGTCATGTTGAACAATAAGGGTGTTGTACAGTTTAGCATCGTGTAGCTAAGACGATGGGGACAATACAGTTTAACATCATGTTGGATGAAAGGGGGACTGTGCAGTTTAATGTCATGTAGTAAGGACAAAAGAGGACATAGTTTAACATCATGTTGGACGTATTAGGGACTTTTTCACAGTTTAACGTCATGTTGGATGATGGCACAGTTTAACGTCATGTTGGACAATGGTGCAAACAGTTTAAGGCCATATGCATGGACCGCCAATTATGCAGTTTAATGTCTTGCTGGACATAAGGTACTTATGTACAGTTTAGCGTCATGTAGCTAGGACATTACAGTTTAACGTCATGTTGGACGAAGAAGGTACTGTGCAGTTTAATGTCATGCAGTAAGGACTTAAGAAGGGTTGTATAGTTTAACATCATATAGCTTGGACGACACAGTTTAACGTCGTGTTGGATGTAAGTGAAAATAGTTTAAGGTCATATGCATGGACCATGAGATGTATTTGTATTATAAAAAATACTTCTTCATAAATCTGGAATTTGTTGGAGTAGTGATGAGTTCTCCATCCATTGAGATTAAAGAATAAGATCCATTGGAGTAGACCTTATGTATTGAATAAGTTCCTTCCCATTTTGGCTCCATCTTGGGAGGTTTCTTTCCTGGTATCATTGGAGTTATGAGAACCAATAACTTTTCTCCCTGAATGAAAGAACGAAGATGAACTTCTTTGTTGAAAGCTTGTGCTATTCAATTCTCATAGATTTCGAAGTGGTGCAAGGTGCACAATCTTTTCTTGTCTAATCGTTCCAATTCATCAAATCGCTCATGAGATTGTTCATCCATAGTTGACTGATCACAAATGGCTACCCTGAGTGAGGTTAATTGAACCTCAATGGGAAATACTACTTCTGTTCCATATACCAATGAATATGGAGTTGACCGTGTTGCAGTGCGGGTGGTGGTCCGATAAGCCCATAAAGCATGAAAGAGTTTATCAGGCCATGATTTCTTATCTTTATCCACCATCTTTTGTAGTATATTTGAAATATTATTGTTGAAGGATTCTATTTGTCCATTGGTCGCTGCATGATACCGAGAGGAATGGTTGGATTTGATGTTGTATTTTTGATACAACTTCCTTACCTTGGATGAACAGAAGTTGGTGCCATTGTCCGTAAATATGGTATGAGGGACACCAAATCTGGTAATGATGTTAGACTTGATGAAGCTAACAATGGTTTTAGAACTCACTTCTTTGAGAGGTATTGCCTCAGTCCATTTGGAAAAGAAGTCAGTATCAGTAATAATGTACTTAAACTTCTTGGTTGAAGCTGAAGGATAAGGTCCTACTACATCCATTCCCTATGTGGAAAATGGCCACGAGTATTTAGCTGCATGAAGAAACTATAGGGGTTCATGAATGAAGTTGGCATGTACTTGGAAAGAATGACACTTCTTTGTGAAATCAACACAATCTTGTATCATTTGTGGCCAAAATTATCCAAACCTTTGAATTTGATCAGATAGTCTATGTCCAGACTGGTGGGCACCACAGAATCATTCATGCACTTCTTTCATGACATCGATTGTCTCTTCACTGTCAATGCATCTGAAGAGATTTCCATCAAAACCTATTTTGTAGAGTATTTTCTCTAGGTGATATGGACTATCATAATGAGTAAAATTGACCACACGTCGTTGGATTTGTTCTTTCCCGGCTCTATCAGGTGCAAGTGTTCCATTTTGAAGGTATTCCCTGATAGGTGACATCCATCCTGTAGTATGACCATATGGTTCTAGAATGGGACTAATTTCATTGATTTCCTCTATTCTGGATTGAATATAAGGTGAAATTGTATGACGGTGGGCAATACTGATGCTTGTCTCGTCCTGATTTGGATCTTCCAAAGCAGTAGCTATATTATCCAATGCATCCACTTGAGCATTTTGTGATCGCAGGACATAAGAAAATGCCGGTTCCGAAGGAAATTCCGCCATTAAATCTATGAGGTAATCATACAAAGGGATTAACTCTTCTTTTCTGATGGAATAATCCCCACTGACTTGTTTTATTACCATGTTTGAATCACCTTTCAATTTTAAGTGATTCACTTTTTCTTAAAGCGCCAACTCTAATCCTACGATGAGAGCTTGGTATTCTGCTTAATTATTCGTACCGCCTCCCAAAAATGAGAAGGAATAAGGTAGCACTGCCTTTTCCGGGGAAATAATTACAATTACTAATCAAACTTTTTTGAACTTAGGATCTTCCATTTTCTTCCTTGTTGGACTTTTGGAAGCACCATTAATGTACATTTCCCATGTTTGAAGATTATCTTGAATAGAAAAGACTTCTTCATCAGGATGTTCAATATCTAAAGATGTATCTTCCTCTGAAGGGTTTTCAACAAGGAAATTAGCCAGATATTGACCCTTTATTGCCTTTTGAGAAACATACTAAATATCAAATTGTTGCAAAATAACTGCCCACCTTGCTAGACGTCTTGTAAGAATTGGACGACTAAGGATGAATTTTAGCGGGTTATTTCGAGATACCAGTTGGACCTCATGATGTTGCAGGTAGTGTATCAGCTTTTGAAATGCAAATATTAATGCTAGGAATCACTTTTCAGTACTTGAATATTGTGTTTCTTCATCAAGCATAGTCCGAATGAGATAGTAAAGGCTGTTTTCATTCCCAACATCATTCTTCTGGGCAAGGAAGGATCCCAATGATCGCTCTAAGGATATCACATAGAGGATAAGTGGTCTTCCTTTAACAGGTGGCATTAATACCGGAGGACTCAAGAGATATTTCTTGAGAATATCAAAAGCCTCTTGATATTCTTCAGTCCATTGGTAAGTGACTCCCTTCTTCATCAATTTGGTAAAGGGTAAACTTTTGCCTGCCAGATTGGCGATGAAACGCTGAATATAGGCTAAGTGTCCTTGAATTCCTCTAAATTATTTCAAATTTTGAGGAGGTGACATACCAAGGAATGAATTTTTCTTCTCAGGATCAACTTCGATACCACGATGGCATACAACAAAGCCGAGAAATTTTCCTAAGGTTACCCCAAAAGCACATTTCAAGGGGTTCAACTTCAAATTATGTTGTCGATGTTTGTGGAATATGACTTCCAAATAAGCCAAGTGATTAGAATGTTGTTCGGATTTAACCACCAAATCATCCACATAACATTCAAAAAATTCCCCTAAAAAGGGTTTGAAGATACGGTGTATGGAACGTTGATATGTTGCGCCTGCATTATTCAGGCCAAAGGGAATTACCCGATAGCAAAACACACCCTGAGGGGCTCTGAAAGCTGTAGATTCTTAATCTTCTAGAGCCATTAAGATTTGATTATATCCATAATATCCATCCATGAAGAAAAGTACTTCATTGCCAGCTATTGTATCAATCAAGAGTTCTTTGATCGGAACTGGAAAATCATCCTTGGGACAATGCCAATTAAGATCTCTGAAATCAATGAAAACTCTAATTTTTCCATTCTTATTTTTCACAGGGACAATATTATCCAACCATTTGGGATATTGAACTTCTTTGATGAAGTTATCTTTGATAAGCATATCCACTTAAGCTTCAATTTTGGAAGCATAAGTTGGGTGTGTTCTTCTTGAGACTTGCTTAAATCCTTGATGTTCTTCTGGAAAACCCAAACGATGAGTAGAAACATCAGGATCAAGACCTCGAATTTATGTATAGTCCTAAGAAAATATATCTAGATTTTACTTTAAAAATGAAATATATATTTATTTCTCTTCAAGAGTCATGGTTGCACTAACTAAAGTGGGGTGTGGATCTTCTTTTGTACCCAGATTTATTTCTCTGAGTTCATCCACAGTGGTAGAGATACCCTCTTCAAATGTTGGAGGAGCATCTCTAAGATCTTTCTCTTCTTCTTAAACATGTGTTATTTATTCTGTTTCTACTTTCATAGTAGATGATGAATCAGAATTTCCATGATCAAGAAAGATGTTAAAATTTGAACATCTTAAAGAAGAGGCTACCATTTCTGACCCTATTGATGATGAAGAGTCTTCCTTGGGTAATAAAGAGGAGATGACAGATTGAGAATTGACATCATCATTTATCTCTGACATTTCTATAACTTCTTCTGGTCTAGTTGATGAATTATAGAATTGCTAGATTTCAGCGGATGAAATAAAGACATCTCAATTTGATCTTTCATCATTGTTTGGTGAATCACCCATTTCTCTCATGTTATCTGTCTTGATTGCCGTAATTGACATTATGGAAGTTTCAATAAGAGTATTTTGATTTGGGTATATCCGGTCAATTTGACTGATAGGCAACACATAATCTATACTCACATGTATGAATGGGTTTACTGGAATCTTTTCCAAACCATATGGAGCATTAATTTTTGTAACCTCCTTTGCGGTAGAAACCACCTTTGCCTCCATGTGATAGAATTCTGCCTCAATATATTGAGATTCACATGTTTTAAATGGGGATTTATCAGCATATAATTTCCTAATTTTACCATTGCAATAATATTTGAGACATTGATGGTATGATTAAGGTATAGCTTCATGTTGATATAGCCAATGTCTTCTAAGAAAAATGTTTAAAGTTGTGTCATGACGAACAACCATGAAATCTGAATTGGATACAGGATCCCCAAACTAAGTTCTTAGTGTGATCTCACCCAGAGGTTCTTGTTCATTTTTATCATATCCTTGAAACATCAAAGTAGAAGGAGATAAATCATATTCGGTGAGGCCCAATAAAAAAAGTGTACGAATAGGGATGAGGTTGAATCCTAAACCATTATCAATGAAAACTCATTGGATGTCTATATTATTGACCTTGCCAGATAAATACAAAGGTCTGATATGTCCATGCACAACATCATCTTCATCTTCATCTGTAAAATATATCACTGCATGTAATTCTATAGGATCAATCTCTACATGTTATACTTCAGCTGCAGAAATTTCAGTTGCGTATTCCTGAGGACTTGACAAAGCCTCAATGAGTGCCTCTCTAAGATCTTTTTATAGATTCAAGGCATCCAGAATTGATAACTTGGCCAGTACTTGGGCCAAATGTATCAAGACATCATATTTTTGGTCCAAAGGTCTATGTTTCCTAAAAAGAATATGTGGTTTTGCAGGTGCCTTGGAAGTTGACACTTTAGAAGTAAATGCTTCTTGTATCAGGGTAGGAGTTGGAAATACTGCTGGCTTTGGAAGATTAGACCGATTTGGTCTATTTATTTGCTGAGAGGAAGAAGCTGTGACCTCTAACCGATCTTCCAAAATAACTATGCTAGGACTGAATCTGCCATGTGTGGAAGAACTTTCTTGTTCTTGTTAGGCCCACTGAAGGGCTCTGCCACGAGTTTCTGCTGCATATACAGTTCTAGCGGGGTAGGATTGAAATAGTGGCTTCTGGAATGTCCACGTCTTCCTCTGTATCCTAGACCTCTGGAACTTCCTCTAATTCCTCTATTTAATACAAGGAATTTAGGCTTATCAAGATTCAAACTGTGACTGGCATAAGGATCTGTTAAGTGAATCATGTTAACAGAACCAAAGATCATCTCTTCATCTGATGAAGACTCTGCCTGATTATCTAGTTTAGGTTGTGCCATTTGTTGGGGTGGTGCCTGTTCTTTTGAAGTAGAAGGAATAAAATCTACCAGAGTCAAAGACAACTTGGGCTTTGACATGATCTCATCTTCTTCTGACTGGTCTTCTTTCTTCGAATTATGCCGCTTCTTTGAGGATTTTCTCTATGATAAAGTGAGTTTTTCTCGGGCATTCATATCATAAGACACAATTATTTTCGTAAATTTAATTCATAAAATGGCATGAGTTCGATTGATCGTTTTCCTAACCATCCAATCATAATATTTCTACTTATTTTTTCTTTTGACTTCATGCCACTCTCCTTATTCATCGGGATCTGTAGAAGTAACAAATGCTACCTGGGCTGAGAAACCTTTTAGTTTTACTTGTCCCGAATCCACCATCTTTTGTAGGAGTTATTTGAAGAGAAAACACTCCCAAATGGGATGCCCCAACATCTGATGATATGGAAAATAGTTGGGATGGTCTTCATCCCCTTCCTTGTTCGGCATTTTAGGCCTTGAAAACTGAACCAAATTATTTTCCAGAGCCGAAATGAAGTAACCAAAAACTTCTTCATTTCGTAAATAATAAACGTTGTTCTTTAACTCCTAAAATTGTTTTCTTCTTTTATCTCTTTGATAATATTGATAAAACAGCCTCTGTTGTTGATGCTCAGGAGGTGGATCCCTTAAATAAGATGAAGGTATTGAAGTGGAAGCAGGTATAGGGGCTTGTTTAAGTGTGATTATAGTAGTATTTTCTTTACCCATTCTCCATCCTGGAGATGATTTAATTACATGAGTTTTATCCTAAGTCTTAATAAGAGAGTCTTCGATCTGCTGAGCGATCGAAGTAAGGTCTCGAAACCCTCTTTTTTATTTCACTGGGATCAATGGTGTGCGTAATTCATCAGGAAAATTTTCCACACAGATTGGCAACAATTCTTCTTGAGGGAGTGGTAAGATTAAGGAATATGTTAATCTTTTCCAGCGAGCAATAAAATCCAAAACTATTTCATTCTCCATTTTCTTATAATTTATAAGATAAAAAAATTATTGTCTTTGGAAAGGTTGAGCTGAATTGAAGAATGAATCGTTGATGGAGATCTTCCAACCCGGTAATTGACCGGTATTGCAAGCTTGTATACCAGACAAAATTATACCCTTGTAATGACTGTACAAAACACCTGAGCTTAACTACTTATTGTTATTGAGGATTTACCATCATAGGATCAAAACAAGAAACATAATGTGTTAAGTGTTGTTCTGGGTCTCTTGAACCATTAAAAATTGTTAATGTGGTACATGAAATATTTGATGGGGGAGGAATTGCATGAAACCATTCAGGGTAACCTCTCTTTTCTGGTTGAATTTGTGCACTTTTTACCTCCATAGATTCCAGCCAAGATGTTCATGAATCAATGGTAGTTCTTAAATTTTGAGAAACATCTGGTTGAGCTTGGACCTGAGCAGGTGCAATAACTGGAGCTTGGACAGGTATGGTGTTTGGTACTGCAACTGATGGTAGCACCACCGATTGTTGTTGCACATGACCCATAAGATTAGACTTGTGATGGTATACTGTTAAAGGAGGATAGTATTGATCCATCTAAGTAGCTGCAACAAATTCCCTTGACTGACTGACTTCATCACACTTAGGATGAAGACTACCTTGAAGTAGTTCTGCATTCAACCTCCTTAATTCCTTCATCTCTTCCTCTTGTTTTGCGAACCTTTACTCTAGTGAGAGTGATTGGCCTTCTTAAGAGGTAGGGTGTAATGTAACCTGACATTTTTCCTTTCCCCTTATTAGATGCCTTTCGAATAGGGGGAAGTTGGTTATTTGAAGGAATAACTAGATTCTAGGTAAGCCTTTGATTTCATGTATGCACACCTTCTTCATTTGTTTCTGTGTGCACAACCTCTTGAGCAAGAACTTCCTCATCTGATTCCTCTGAGTTAAATTCATGTTCTGGTGTATCAGTAACAATGGCATTGATGACATTTATCGATGCATAATGCATTGCATCCCTTCTATCGGCATTTCTGTGATATTTTCTTCTTCCATGTCCTTGATAAGACATTGCCTTTTGTTGAGTTGATCCCTCAGGAACTTCTTGATAAACCGTAATTTGGAGGGAATATCCTGATAATTTGGCTCTTCATTCCTCGTGTGGCTTCTTCCCAAATCGAGAGCATACTGACTTTCGCTGAGGAAGAGATTGAGGATTTGAAAAAGTCCCCAGTTTGGTGGACTAGGGTTGTTCATGATATTCCTACTTAACTCCTCGAATCCTACTTGTTGATTCTGAGGGTTGGGATAAAAGAGTCCCCATTTTGGAAAGGTCGGGTGGTTCTTGAGCTGCTACATCTGAGACTTTCTTAAAATCTCTCCTGATCTTGCGGACTTTAGTCCGGAAATTGGCTGGATGCATCAACCTACATCCACTCAAATCACCTGGCTCATATGACTGTTGGATGATTTCTGACACTTCTGTCACCTGATGATGCGCATTCTCTAAACGAGAAGCATGTTCGATATTCTCATTTCCCTGATGCAAGAGTAATTCAAAAACTTGTTCTATGTATGCCTGACTTTGGGAAGAACAAGTTGAGGCATGTTCCTGAGCAATCCTTTGATTATAAACAAAACTAATTGGTTGTGGCCAGACATGGGCAATAACATTGCATGAGACCATTTTTGGCGGGCTTTGTTGACTGGAGAGTAGAGTGAAATGTAGTGCTCCATGAACACCCCATCCCCTGATATGAATACCAGATGGGGAATTAACAATTAACTGGCGTTATCTTTTTAGTGATCCAAGGCATGAACGCTTAAGGGCTCTCTGCTGCTTTTCAACCTTTCGATATCGGGAAACGGAGAGAGATGCCAAATCAATTTGGCATTGTAACCCTTCTATTATCTTGAAATTATTTTCATATTCATAATAAGATAATTTTTTTTTCAACTGACAAAGATTTTTCCACATGTTGAGACGAATATCGTGAATACAATCTTCCGTTAACATTTCTAGAATATCATACTGAGAGTCATCCAAAGGCCAAAACATGACTGGTAATTCACCTTTCTCTAGTTGTTTTCTCATATTCAGCACTTCCTCCTTATCATTTCATGAATATTCTTCTACCCGATTTGACCAAAGATGGTGCTTCTTTGTTGCTTCATGATATTAAACACAATTGGTAGAGAATTCATTTATCAAACTAGAAGATGAATGACCCAGGGGTGGTTCGGAGAATGACCTACATCTCGGGCTATCTTCTGATTGAGAAATTATTTCACCTGCTAGCGGTAAAGCATCAGACATGACTGGCTTCACATTTGCAAGTGCCTCAAGGTAAGAGGGATTTCTCGTTATTTCATTTTCCTTTAAATAATTTTTCCAATAAATTAAAATTACTACTACAGAGAGGACTTTTGCAGCTAAATTCATCATCATGGGGAGGACCACCATGGTGAGTTGCAGAAAAAGATGGAACCTTTTGCTCCATGATCTTCTGGCCAAGCAGAGGGTTATCGTGGTTCTCATATGAAGATGATACTTTTAGATCGACCGAACTGTCATGAAGCAAGACTTCATGAGGAAGTGTATGATGAAGACCTTCGAAATTATTGTTCCCACTATTGGTAAATGAAAGAGTAGAATCATGAGTTGCAAAAGATAATTGTCTGAGGGATTCAAGAACTCCAGCATCAAGCAAGGACTTATTAAAGATCGGCTCTTGATTTCTTGACTGTGATGGACAGGTCGTCTTCTTAGACACTCATTTTGGGAACCACTTGTTGACAAAAGTGGTTATTATGGGCAGGTGTATGTTCCTGCTTAGGAGAAATATTCAGGTTAGGCTGATTATCTCCATTAAAATCGGGTGTATGTGCCTGACTTGATTGTCCATATGACATGGGGGAGTATTCACCACAACCCTCTTGGACTAGAACAGAGGCGTGTATCTGTTACAGAGTGATATGTTGATGAGTCACTCCACTGGTAGGGATAGATTTGTATTTCTTTACCTATGATGCTGCTGAAGTTGTTATAATATTCTAACAGGCATCCAGAATATGGGCAGGGATTTGCTTCTCCTCTTTCACCATTTTCAGAATGTGCTTGGTGACTTTAGCTTCTGTAATGGGAATATACATCCATTATATGCTTGTATTAGGTGTGTATTCCTTCTACTTTCCTCCTTTTCCTGTCAGTGAATTCTGACAGTACTCATGTGTGGGGACAGAGAGTTGAGTCTGCTCCAAATTTATCGTCAGAGATTTCCGACTGACTTCTCTGGGTGGTACCAAATGAGACTGTTGGCATGCTTGATGAACATTGGTAGTTGTATTTGCCTTTGTGTATTCTTCTTAAAGTATGGTTAACGAATTTACTTCAATACTAGCAGATGAGACTGCTGACAAAATTGTTGATTGTAAACAGGTGTATGTCCCTACTTATCAGTTGCCACCATATTAGATTGGAGAGCTTCTTTGGTGGTAGTCAGACGAGCCTGATAACTACATGATGCGTTATAAATAGGTGTATATTCCTACCTATAATACTCTGCCAGAATTTCCTGGCGGGATTGGAGTGTTACTGCTAGACGAGTCTACTGGGAAGTAACATCAGGACGGACGAGTGTATATGCCCGCTCATTGTTTTCCATCAAGTTGGCTTGATGGACTTCTCTGGAGGGGGAATAAGTAAGAACCTTCTCCCTGTTGACTATATTCCACCTCTGGTGGTTCGTCTTGTGTGCTCGGGTCAGAGGAACCTGAGCTAAACCCCTAAATATAGTACCCTCATCATGTTGAGGGCGCACTGCCGCACGACTTTGGCGGCGATTGTTGATGGGATCCCTCGGGAAGGACTCCTATCTCCTTAAATTAAGGCCTTGAGTGGACTTCTCATTCACCTCCCCATAATATTGGAGGGACTGGTGATTGTGTTCTGTGGATAACGACCCGAAACGGTTGGATATGGTGGTTGGTACCACCTCCTTCTTAATCGCTGGTCATCGCTATTCGGACAACCAGTGTGAATTATTGACTTGGAGGGATTTTCAAGAGGCCTACAGAGTCATAATGGTACCATGTTGATGGTATTCCTTAACCAGTGCATTTGAGACCCAGCGTTGAAGATGCTGAGTAGGTGGTGTCTTCCTCAGAGCAGACGAGGATCCTGCAGAAGTAGCAACAGAGGCATTCATAGGTGTGATCTTTAGAGAATCCATTTCTGTAATGCAGAGAGATCTTGGAAACGAGTGCATGTTTGATATAACAGACATAATCAAGATAAGTTTGGCCACTACATATTTTTGATGAGTGCATGTGTTATTGATTGCTTTTTTGGCCCTCACATTGAGTTAAATAGGGGCCTAACAAATAAGTAAAACATCATTTAACTTGGTTAAGGGTTCACGTCGCGTTCACCATTTTTGTTTCTTCTAGAAATGGGGATGACCTTGTTTGTTTAAGGTTCAAACATTCCAATCAGTTTCTAACAGGATTATTTGTAGAACCAGAAACATCCAATGATTCTATATCCATTTTGACCTACTTTCCAAAGGTAGATGCTCATTAGTTGTGGACCGATGAGGCTTAAGAATTTTCATTGGTCGAGAGGATGGGAGGTCGGACTCATCACACCTTTTTTAGGGGAATTATTGTCTACTCTAGGACTCTCTTATAGATTTGAGTTATGTTCGTGAATCCTTATTAATTTACCAAGTATGAAAATGAGCTTTCCTTTAGATCTGACAATCAATGATTGATATGTATGAGATTTAGAGAATCTTTTATATGTATTTGAGGTTCTTAATCGATAGATAATCATCCGTATTTATTAGATATTCTTATTCAATGGTATCCTTCAACAAATTATACAGAAATCTCTTGGTCATTATGATAACCATACTGGTTTTAAAGCCACTCAGTGGGGCACTTGAAATTTATTTTCGCTCAGAAGTACATGGATTATTTCAGAGTTGGGATCGTACCCACAGATGGGCTACCTACGTATCCTTGTTATAAAAGTAATCAGAACCCACGTAGTTCGAGTGAAGAAATATGGATTTTATGCATGATTGATGGCCCAAAGAAAGATGTCATAATTACTTTTACCCTCTAATCTCACATGAGTCATGCTCGGTGCAAGAAACAAGAGGTATCAATAAAACCTGACGATTGTGCCATGAAAGATGCAATCATAAGAAATGATGTGGGGCTTATGTATGTATGAATGCCAAAGATAGATGAGGATTGGGATTTACTTCAGGGAAGAAACCCGAGAACAAGGTCCATAAAGGTATAAGTGCTTTATGGAGATTTGGATACTTCACTTAGGGATTACTCCTGAGAAGGCTTCCCAAATTAGATGGGATTATGAGTGGGTTTTATTTCTGAGAAGGAATCCCAGATCAAAAGAAATTAAGACTGGGGATTGTTCCTGAAAAGGAGGCCCTGGTTAAGAGAAATTAAGACTGGGGCTTACTCCTAAGGAGGATGCCCAGGTTAAGAGAAATTAATACTGGGGCTTACTAATAAGGAGGATGCCCAGGTTAAGAGAAATTAAGACTGGGGCTTATTCCAGAAAAGGAATCCCAGGTTAAGAGAAATTAAGACTGGAGCTTACTTTTAATGAGGATGCCCATATTAGGGAAATTAAGACTGGGGCTTGTTCTTGAAAAGGAGGCCCAGGTTAGAGGAAAATTATGATTTGGGCTTACTCCTAAAGAGGATTCCCATGTTAGGGAACTTGGGGCTTACTCCTAAAGAGGATGCTCATATTAGGGAACTTCTCATCTTAAAGGATGAGGTTGAATGAAATAAATCATGATGTTTTGTGAGATGTTCCACATAATTCCTTTTAGATAAGGAATCAAATATGGGAACCTTGCTATAAATGGATTTGAAGAAGGTTTTGAAGGAATTCCTTGAAGAGGAAAGGTGGATTTTAGGAAAGAAAGTGAATAGGCAGGAGAGGCACCCAATAAGAGGCAGGTGCGCAAGTTCTTTTTGGGCGTGAAAGTCCTGGTCGTGCAAGTATACTTGCATGACACAGGTGTACTTGGGCGACGGTTAACCAATAGGATAATACTTGGGCGAGACTTGGCTCAATCCCTTAGTATTATCCCTAAAGGCTTCCAAAAGGGTGGCGCATAAGTTCTGTTGAAGGGATAAGGTGGTGCGCAAGTGTGGCTATTTCCCTTAAGGGCGGGACATTTAGGTGTGCAAGTGTTGATGAATTCCAACACTTAGGCCTTATTCCTCCTCTTTAGATCTTCCATTCTAGGTAAGAAATTTCCTTAGAAGTGTTTAGAAGACTTCAAGCAGAGACTAGGCTGCTGAGAGCTTAAATATGACTTTTGGATTTTTCATCCTCGAAATGGGGGGGCCACAAGGGGTATTTATAGGCCATTGATGACCTTGGGCGAAAAACGAATAGGGCGTGCAAGTCACCTACGTAACCCATATGTGGCACGCAAGTATACTTGCATGACCATAGTGAAACTTGCGTGACCCATGCTTAAAGAATTCCTTGTTCGTGCCTTTTTCAAATTTTGATATTATTCAAAGGATGAATCTCTTTGTGCTTAAGGTATTCCCCTTTTTCAGTCATTAGAATCTGTGATGGAAATGAGCACCAAAAAACATTGTATGGTAATGATTTTGGGAATACAGTTTAACATCGCACAGTGAGGACACTACATTTCATAGTTTAACTTCATATAATCAGGATGTATCCCATAGTTTAATGTCATATGATCAGGATGTTGTACACAGTTCAAGGTCATATGTCTTGGACCAAAGAAATTTATGTGCCAAGGTTACTTATGTGGCATAAAGGAAATAAACCCATCATTAAAGAGAAAAAAGATGACTGTGTTCCACATAAGTATTGGGAATAAAACGGTATATATTTTAAGGTCACTTAGCTAGGACCATGGAAAATAGTTTACAGTTATGATTCATATACTCTAAGAGCAGAAAATAGTTTAATGTCATAATGATCAGACCATGGAAAATAGTTTAAAGTCATGCTTCTTATCCTATAAGAGATGTAAATAGTTTAAGGTCGTAATTCTCAGACTATGGGATCTTGGTTTATGGTCATAAATTATGGACCCTGAGAAAATAGTTTATGGTTATAATGATTTGACCAGGGGTAAATGTCAAGCAGGTGTGGTTAGTATTTTGGAGTTGCAAAGCCGATGTGAATGAGGACCAAAGAGGCCCAAAACCACACACTACAACACTGAGATAACATGCACACGGTTTAAGGTCAAGAATCTTGAACCATAATGGGGCCAAATGACTGGCGAATTTGATGAATTTGCATCTAGTATGGGTGTCACTACATATCCAAAAGGATTAGAATCAATCCGCACGTATTTATAGAAAGATGATACACATAGTTTAAGGTCATATGGTATGGATCATTGAAAATAGCTTAAAGACATGTTCCTTGGACTGTGGGGGAAACGTTCATTCTAGGGGTATATATATGGCACGCAAGAGGTAAAACCTGATGTGAATGAGGGTAAGTAGGCTGAATTACCATATTCATATCTTAAGGTGAGTCATGTATGGTTCAAAGTCATAATGTATGGACCATAATGAGGGCCAAAGGTTAATGAATTTTCAATTGGTCCTAGATATGAGAAGTCCTGGAATAACTATATATCCCATCGGGATGGGAATAAATCGACACATAGTTTTAAAACATGGTATGGTAGAATACTAGTACTGATGGGGGTGATCCTCTTTGATGAGGTAATTTGAGGCGTCCCACAGTTATCGTGGAGTATCCCATTTTCAAAGCATGGGGTAACATTTTTTAACCATCCCATAAATATCGTATGAGACATACCAATATAAAATGGGGTAAACATAATATCTTATTAAGATTAATCCTGATTTTAATTGGGGTAGAATCATATTTTAATTTCATGCATTGAGGATGTCAAAATTTCCAGTTTGAAGTTGTACAACATGGGCTATAGGGGATGTAAATTGTTTAAGGCCATAATACTTGGACCTACTGTAAATAGTTTATGGTCATGTCACCTACACCATAAGCTCTTAATTTATGTTCATAGAGTTTGGACCAAAGAGATGGGGGCACCTAAATAGGATATGTGTAGTGAGTAATTATGAAAAATATGGTGTGAATGAGGTCCTAAGAGTCCTACCACTGCAAGACACATCCCGGAGAGAATACTACTTATAGTTTAAAGTTGTGATGCTTGTAATTTCTATAAATATTTTACGGTTGGGTTTCATAGACCATAGGCTCTTAGTTTAAGGTCATGGAGTCTAAACCAAAGAGAGGGGTCTTCTTAAACTAGTATGTGTAGTGAGACAAAGTGACAAACCTGATGTGAATGAGGTCCTAGGAGGCCTACCTCCACACAATACAACCTAGACCAAAAGGGATCATCTCAGACAAAAGTGATATATGGGCCATGGTAGGAGTAACTCGATGTGAATGACAACAAAATAGGCCCATTTCGTATGACACACTTATGGGGAGACTTTCATAAATTTTAAATCCCTGATGATGTGACTTTGACTCTCATTTTAAGTTCATGGAGTTTGGAACATTGAGGGTAATTTATTCAAAGGAATGTGTATAGGGTGGTGGAGTAACAATCATGACATGAATGAGGTACTATGTGTTATACTACTACAAAACACATCCCAAATAAATCCCACATATAGTTTAAAGTCATAATTCTTATGTTGAGATTAATAGTTTAAGGTCATGGAGCTTAAACCTTTTGTAAATAGTTTAAGGTCATGTTACGTGGACCATAAACTCTTTGTTTAAGGTCATAGAGTTTGAACCTAGTGCATAGTTTAATATCTTGTTCTTGGGATGTATATACATTTTTTAACATCATACGGTGAGGATGATAATTTTTATATAGTTTAATGTTATGAAACTATGAGAACCAGTATCCTTACATGAAGTACTATTTTAGAAACTTTTCATTGGTTGGAGGAGTAATTCACTCTCTATCCATGGTAATCAAGGAGTACACTCCATTTTAATAGAACTTGTGAATGATGTAAGGTCCTTCCCACATGGGCTCCAAATTTTGAAGTTTTTTTTAGGTATCATTGGTGCTTGAAGAGACAGTACTGTGTTCTTCTTGCGGCTTGCTTAAATCCTCGATGTTCTTCTGGAAAACCCAAATGATGAGTGGAAACATCCGGATCAAGCCCTGGTTTTTCTGTATAGTTACAAGAAAATATATCTCAATTTTTCTTTAAAAATTAAATATACATTTCTTTCTCTTCAAGATTCATGGTTGAATTAATTAAAGTGGGGCGTGGATCTTCTTTTGTACCTAGATTTATTTCTCTGAGTTTATCCACAATGGTAGAGATACCCTATTCAAATGCTGGAGGAGAAACCCTGAGATCTTCCTCTTCTTCTTCAACATGTGTTACTTCTTCTATTTCTACTTGCATAGTAGATGATGAAGAAAAATTTCCATGATCAGCAGAGATGTTAAATTTTGAACATCATGAAGAAGAGGCTTCCATTTCTAACATTATTGATGATGAAGGGTCTTCCTTGGGTAATAAAGAGGAGATGAGGGATTGAGAGTCAACATCATCATTTACCTCTGACATTGTTATAAATTCTTCCGGCCTAGTCGGAGAAGTATAGACTTGCTGGATTTCAATGGATGAAATGAAAACATCTCCATTTGAGCTTTCATCATTGTCTGGTGAATCACCAACTTCTCTCATGTTGTCTGGCTTGATTTCTGTAATTGACATTATGGAAGTTTTCATAAGAGTATTTGGATTCGTGTCTATCCTATCAATTTGACTGATAGGAATCACATAATCTATACTCACATGTGTGAATGGGTTTACTGGAATCTTTTCCAAACTATATAGAGCATTAACCTTGGTAACCTCCCTTATTGTGGATTTCTCATTACCCTTCATGTGATAGAATTCCGCCTCAATGTATTAATATTCACATGTTTTGAAGGGGTATTTATCAACATACAATGTCCCAATTTGACCATCGAAATAATATTTGAGACATTGATGGAATGATGAAGGGATGGTCGCATGTTGATGTGGACAAGGTCTTCCAAGCATAACATTGAAGGTTGTATCGTGATCAACAATCATGAAATCAAAATTGGATACAAGGTCTCCAAACTGAGTTCTGAGTGTAATCTCACCCAATGGTTCTTGTTCATTTTTATTATATCCTTGCAACATCAGAGTAGAAGGAGATAAATCAGCATCTGTGAAGCCCAATAAACGAAGTGTATGAATGGGGATGAGGTTGACTCCTGATCCATTATCATTGAAAGATCGTCGGATGTCCATACCATTGAACTTTCTTGATAAATACAAAGGTTTGATATGTCTATGCATGACATCATCTTCATCTTCATCTGTAAAATATATCACTGCATGGAATTCTATAGGATTATTCTATACATGATTGACTTCAGCCGCAAAAATTTCAGTTTCGAACTCCTGAGGACTTGACAAAGCCTCAATGAGTGCCTACCAAAGATCCTTGGATAGATTCAAGGCATCCAGAATTGATAACTTGTCCGGTACTTGGGCCAAATGCTTTAAGAAATCATATTATTCTTCCAAAGGTCTGTGTTTCCCAACAGGAACATGTGGTTTCATAGGTGCCTTAGAAGTAGATTATTTGGAATTGGATGCATCTTGTATTGGGGTAGGAGTTGGAAATACTCCTGGCATTGGAAGATTAGACCAAATAGGTCTATTTACATGCTGAGAGGAAGAAGATGGTACCTCTATCTGATCCTCCAGAATAACTGTACCAGGACTGAATCTTCCTTGTGTGGAAGAATTTTCTTGTTCTTGTTGAGCCTACTGAAGACCTCTACCACGAGTTTCTACTGCATACACAATTCTAGAAGGGGTAGAATTGGAATAGTGGTTTTTGGGATATCAACGTCTTCCTCTGTATCCCAGACCTCTGGAACCCCCTCTAATTCCTCTATTTGATACAGGGAACTTAGGCTCATCAAGATCAAAGTTGTTACTGGCATAAGGATCTGTTAAATGAATCATGTTAATAGAACCAAAGATCAACTCTTCATCTGATGAAGATTCTGCCTGATTATCCCATTTAGGTTGTGCCGTTTGGCGGGGCGGTGCCCGTGGATTTGAAGTATATGGCATAAAATCTACCAGAGTTAAAGACAACTTGGGCTTTCACATGATATCATCTTCTTCTGATTGTTCCTATTTCTTTGAATTATGTCATTTATTTGAGGATTTTCCCTCTGATGAAGAGGGTTTTGCTGTGGCATTCATAGAAAAATACACAATTGGTTTCTTCAATTGCGTTCGAAAAATGGCATGAGTTCGGTTGATCATTTTTCTGACCATCCAATCATCATATTTCTGCACATTTTTGTTGTTGACTTCTTTCCACTCGAAATGGTAAATAATTGGGACAGTCTGTATCTCCTTCCTTGTTAAACCTTTTGGGCCTTGGCAATTGAACCAAATTATTTTTCAGATCCAAAATGAAGTAACCAGGAACTTGTTCATTTCGAAAAGAGTAAAATTTCCTCTTCAGATCCTAAAATTGTTTTCGTCTTTTATCAGTTTGATCATCTTGACGAAACGGCCTCTATTGTTGACGCTCAGGTGGTGGAGCCCTTCAATAAGATGTATGACAACCCTACTTTTATTAAAAATTTAAACATGATTTATTACATAAAACTTCACTTGATACAACAAAGAAGATCAAGAGGTTTAGTGTATTTGGGGCTTAGGAACATTACATAAAAACTGAAAATATGAAATACAACATCTTTATTGAAAACTTCCTTTACATGACCACTACATTCCATTGTACTTAGCATTGCATGGGATAACCTGAGGACATGCATAAGAAAAGGGTGAGCTATAAAGCCCAGTAAGGGAGTACACATGGAATAACATGAGGAGTACTATACATGTTAGAAAATAGGCATATCAATAGATCATATAAGAAACATGAACATAAAGGCATGATAAACCATGACAATTATAACATGGAAATGTGGCAACAACACTTAACATGGAATTAGCATGATCCAAGGCTCATTGCACATGGAGCTTGAGTAAATCCTCATTGAACATAAAGCACGAGTAAACCCTAGTTTCACTTTAAATAGCATGATTCAACACTCATTTCACATGAATTATCATGATACAATACTTTACCCAATGCATTAGAGTGTTATAAGGGCGCACCCTTCTTTAACATTTCATTTCATGCATAAGTGTGCCACATGGATCACAAAACATGGATTCATAAAACATAATCATTTATTCCACGATAAAGGAATGTGGAATTCATACATGAAACTTTATAATCAATAATTAAATGTTCATAAAGGTGAATACCCTTGATGGATAAATGGGCATGGTATTCACTACACAAAGGCATTGGCTTAGAAAATCGATGCAATTTCGGCAGCGTAACGACGAGACATAAGACTTCATAAAAATGGTTGATGAGAGAGAAATGGGTTCATCATCATATTTACATGTAATGGACAGTAAAGAGTTCATATAGATACATTTCCCAACAATTTTAATAGAATTTAGATTCATGATACAAAATTATTGCTTGAATGTAAAACAAGAGAGAGAAGTTCCTTTCAGAATTTCGGCATAGTAACAGGTGTATATGAGAGGCATTTAATGAGAGAGAAAGGGGTATCCCATCATTCAAACAATAAGAGGGAAGTATGGAGGAGGTGTGAAACCATACCCCAACATTCATAATTGAAATTAAAAGGGAAATACAACTTAAAAAAATTGACAAAAAGGAGAAAGGAGGAAAAAACACTTACTTGGAAGTGTGCTTCCAAAGGATAGAGAGAGGCTTTTGAGAGGCTTCTTGGGAGCTTGGGGAATCTTGGGAGGATTATATAGAGAGTAGGTCAGAGGTTGGACGAACTCCAAAGGCTTTGAGTGAGGATGAATTGGGAGCTTGGGTGGGTTTATATAGGAAAGGTGAGGGAATTCTTTATTATTTAGGTTTGGGACCCCTTATATTAAATTAATCCAAATGAAAAACCATCCCATGGTTATTGCCAATGGTTTTTGGAAAAGGGAAGAGGAAAAAAATATTTTATAAGGACAAAGTCCGAACTTCTTAAAATATTAAGGTGCTTATGTGGAGGTGAGTCACACTCCCATGGAAATTAATTTAAAAATGCAAGGTGTTGAATAAGTCTTGAGGGGTCCATTAATGCTTTGAAAAGTATGTTGAACAAACCCAAAATCACATTATTTTAATTTTAAAAAATTTATTGGCCGAACATAAAGATTATAGTATTTTATTACATCACCATTGGGTCATTATGATGTCATAAAACACATTATATATTTAAACGGTATTTAATTTTTACTCAAAAATTTGACTGTCTCAGAAAATTATGAAAAATTCACTGTTGGATAATTTTGACATCCTGATTCCAAAAA
Source organism: Viscum album (assembly GCA_963277665.1). Classification (NCBI taxonomy): domain Eukaryota; kingdom Viridiplantae; phylum Streptophyta; class Magnoliopsida; order Santalales; family Viscaceae; genus Viscum; species Viscum album. The sequence goes on from OY728119.1 coordinate 1,084,908,996, forward strand.
TAACATTTATTTTATCTAGATAAATTTATAAATATGTTAATTTTCACTTTTAAAATAAAAACCGACATTTATCGAAAATTCACAGGTTTGGACAGAAATGGATTCCAAACCATAATAAAAATTATAATTGCATTCATAAAATTATATGATCATTTATATTTAATAAAAATTAATTTAATAATAATAATAATATTTTATTAAAATATTATTTAATTCAAAAATCCCTCAATTTAATAAAATAGAATTCTTAGTTAAATAATAGCTAAAAACACTATTTGTACTTTTAAAAACTATTTACAATGTATCAAAAATGACTAGAAATTATATTCATTATTATATACAAAAATAATAATTTACATGAACATAGTACTACTTATTTATTACATAACCCTGTAAAACAATTGCATAAGACCAAAGGTTAATGTGTGCGATAGTGATAGACTCTTGGGGTGGCTCGGATATCATTGCTTGAGTGGTAATTTCAATCAACTTCCAGTTTTCCCGTAGACGGTAACATTCGAGCTTGACAAGAAGAAGCTCTGCTTGGGCTTGGTCAAGGGCGATGCCCAAAGACACCACCTCTTTTCTGAGCTCCAACAAATGGGCTTCGTACGGAGCAATTCTACTGGACGAGGCCATTGCTTCTTTTGTCTACGTAAAATTGGATGTGTTAAAGCCCTATATTTATACTAATCATGTGATCACTGTTCAATGGCTATATTAGCAACGGTCAAAATTCATGACATAAAACCAATGAAGTTGACAATTTATATAAACATAATGAGACATTTAATTAGATCAAGAGTTATTTCCATTAATGAAACTTTGGGTCGTTACAATATTCCCCCCATAAGAAATTTCGCCCTTGAAATTTTCCTTTTCCCACACTAAAACAAATGTGGGTAACTCAGCTTCATCATATCCTCCAATTCCCAAGTTGTTTCTTCAAACTTTTGGTTTCTCCACAACACCTTGATGAGGGGCATTGTCTTATTTTGTAGAACTTTTTCTCTATGATCTAAGATCTTCACTGGTTGCTCCTTATAGGAAAAATCATCTTCCAATTGTACCACCTCAGAAGAGAGTACATGTGAAGGGTCCGGTATGTACTTATTTAAGAGGGATACATGAAAGACATCATGTACTTTGGCCATAATAAGTGGAAGTGCGAGTCGATAGGCCACAGCCCCGACACGATCAAGAATCTCGAAGGGGTCTATGTACCTTGGACTTAACTTCCCTTTCTTTCCAAACCTCATGACCTTCTTCCATGGAGATATGCGTAGAAAAAACATGTATCTAACTTTAAAATCAAGGTATTGTCGACGGTTATCTGCATAACTCTTATGTCGACTCTGAGCTGCCTTGATATGCTACTGAATGGTTTTCACCTTCTCCACCATTTCCTCGACCGTTTCTGGTCCAAGCATCTTATGTTCACCGACCTCATCCCAACATGCCGGTGTTCTACACCTTTTCCCATACAGGGCTTCATATGGTTCCATTTGGATGCTCGAGTGGAAACTGTTATTATATGAGAACTCAACTAGAGGAAGATGTTGATCCCATCCTCTTTTAAAGTCCATTGAGTAGGTTCTCAACATATCCTCAAGTGTTTGGATAGTCTGCTCGAATTGGCCATCAGTTTGAAGATGATAGGCCGTACTAAAGTTCAGTTCAGTATTCAGAGCATTTTGAAGACTCTTCCAAAACTTAGAGATGAATCTTGGATCTCGGTCAGACACAATAGATAGTGGTACTCCATTCAACCTTACCACTTCCCTCATATATATTCGTGCCAGTTGATCCAATGAGAAATCCTCCCGAATAGCAATGAAGTGTGCAGTATTTCTAAGACGATCCACAACAACCCAGATTGAATTGTTGACTTTGGATGTCCTTGGAAGTCCGGTAACAAAGTCCATGGTGATGTTCTCCAATGTCCATTCTGGTATGGGAAATGGTTGCATCATCCCCTTAGACTTCTGCCTCTCTACCTTCACTTGATGACACACTAGGAACTTTGATGTATATTCAGTGATCTCTTTCTTCATATTATCCCACCAAATGTTTTCTCGGAGATCTAGATACATCTTTGTGCTCCCTCGGTGAATAGAGAAATTTGAACTATGTCCATCATCCAAAATATCCTTCTTCAGCTCCGAACTTATTGGAACACATAGTCTTTTCCCAAACCGCACAATTCCTTCTTCATTAACATTAAACTCTGAGGATTTCCCATTTTTGATAGCTTCCACTTTTTCCTGAATTCCCATATCATCCTTTTGAGTATCCTTTAACCTTTCCAAAAGATATGGTTGAGCAATCATTTGTTAAAGGATTGATGATGTTCCCTTCTTTATGATTCCCATGTCCATCTTCATCAAGTCTAAGAAGATTGGATCCTTCTCAATTCTCATCATTGATAGAATCGTTGGATCCTTTCTACTTAGGGCATCTGCCACCTTTTTCGCTTTCCCAGGGTGGTAATGTATTGAATAGTCATAATCCTTGATGATCTCTATCCATCTTCTCTGGTTCATATTAAGCTCTTTCTGCATGAATATATATTTAAGACTCTTTTGGTCAGTATATATCTCACATTTTTTTCCATAGAGATAATGTCGCCAGATTATCAAGGCAAAGATCACAGCCCCCAACTCCAGATCATGTGTTGGATGGTTTCACTCATGGATTTTCAACTGTCTTGAGGCATAGGATATCACTTTATCATTCTGCATCAGCACACAACCTAAGCCCTTCTTTGAAGCATCACTGAATACCACAAAAATTCACCACTTGTGGGTAAAGTGAGCATGGGCGCAGTGATAAGCCTCTTTTTCAACTCCTTGAATAATTCTTCACATTCATCACTCGAAGAAAACTTTACTCCCTTCCGAGTTATCTTGGTAAGAGGGTTGGACAATCGTGAGAAATTTCTCAAAAATCATCGATAATATCCAGCTAACCCCAATAAGCTACGGATATCTGTTACTGATGTTGGCATCGGCCATCCCTCAGTTGCATCTGTTTTGGAGAGATCCACAGATATCCCATTGATTGTGAATATATGGCCCAAGAATGAGACTTCCTTCAACCAGAACTCACACTTTCTGTACTTTTCATAGATCTACTCCTTGCACAAAGTCTCCAGTACAGTTCTTAAATGCTCCTCATGATCCTCCTTGGTTTTGGAGTATATTAGAATATTATCTATAAAGTCTACCACAAATTTGTCTAGGTAATCTCAAAATACTCTATTCATAATGTCCATGAAGATTTCTGGAGAATTGGTGAGTCTGAAAGGCATTACTATGAATTCATAGTGCCTGTATCTTGTACGAAAAGCAGTCTTGGGGACATATTCCTTCTTCACCCTTACTTGATAATATCCCGACCGCAAGTCCACCTTGGATAGGTATTGTTCTCCACGCAGCTGATCAAACAAGTCATCGATTCTTGGGAGAGGATACTTGTTCTTTATCATGATTTTTCTGAGTTCACGATAATTGATGCAGAGCCTCATTAACCCATCCTTTTTTTGATGAAGAGGACTGGTGCACACCATGGTGAAGCACTTGGGCATATAAACCCTTTATCCAGATTCTCTTGTATTTGTTTCTTCAGAACTTGAAGCTCAACAACAGCCATTCTATATGGAGTCTTGGATATTGGTAGTGCCCCAGGTATAAGTTCAATTGAGAACTCAACATCTCTTCTATGAGGAACACCAGGCAGTTCCTCGGGAAACACTTCAGCGAATTCCCTCACAATAGGCATTTCTTCAAGGATGGTTTCTTCCTTGGACTCAATCATTTGAGCCAGATACATGTGCTCATAAGGTAGTAATATCCATTCTTGAGATGATGAAGCTAAACGAGATTCATCTTCCTCCTAACACTTGTAAAGAATCGGGGGTCGATTCTCCATATGGAGTGTGATTTCCCTCTCCCGACAATTTATATTGGCTCTATATAAGGAAATTCAATCCATGACAATAATTGCATAAAATTCCACCATAGGGAGTATAAGGAGGTTCTCCGGGAAATTCAATCCACAGATTATAACAGGGGAGGACTTATATTCATGGGATGCAATGATTTCCCCATTTTCCTTACTCACCGACATCTTTACTTCCATGATTTGTGGTGGTGCTGGGATTGTTCTACTAAACTGTCGAGATATAAAAGAATGTGTAGAACCTGAATCAAAAATTACATTCACTATTCTTGAATGAATAACTAGCGTACCTGTCACCACTTCGTTGTCGGGGTTCACTTCGGCAGAAGTGATGGAAAAAGCTCTTCCTTGCTTCCTTGGAGGTTGTTGGTCGCCTCCGAAAACCCTTGGATTGGGGCACTGATTTGAAAAATGACCCGATTCTTTTCATTTGTAGCATTGAACAACGCGTTGTGGTTTGAACAGAGTGTTCCTCTCCTCTGTCGCAATCGTGGGTCCTTCTTTCCGACAGTTAACAGCTAGGTGCCCTTCTCTTCCACACCTGAAGCATTTTCTCGTCCCCTTAAGGCAATTTCTAGGGTGCTTCTTTCCGCACTTTTGGCAAGTGGGGTGATGGATGTTCTTAGCACTGTTGGATTTATCCATCGGACCACCAGCATTGAAGTCCAACTTACGCTTCTTGTCCCCATGATACCACTGTGATTCCCTGATCTCCATTTTGACCTTGAGGGCACATCGGACAATTTCTTCATAGCTGTCGAAGTCACGGATCGCTAATGCTTTCTGAAAGCTAGGCTTCATCCCACCAAAGAAGCAGTCAACCTTGAATTCAGGGGTAACGACAAAGCCGGAAGCATATCCTGCAAGCCTTATGAAGTTTTTCTCATACGTTCCAACAGATGCTTCATCTTTTTTCTTGAGGGAAATGAAGTCCCTTTCCATCTTAAGCCGGAGGGTGCACGGAAAATATTTATCGAAAAACATCTTCTGAAAATCCTTCCATTCCAATGCCTCGATCTCCTCCTCATGCTTCATATTTTTTATCAACGTCCACCATTGATCATCTTCACCCTCCATACGATTGGAAGCTAAGAGTACCTTCTCTTGTTCATAACATTGAAGGATGGAGAAGATCTTTTCAATGAAGTTTATCCATTGTTCAGCGATCGTGGGATCAGATGATCCACTAAAAGTAGGAGGTCTTTGTCTCATGAAGCTCTCGATAGCGACTCGTTCTTTCTTAGGGGGGTTGAGCATTCCTCTTGACCCGTGTTTCTATTCAATGCTTGATTTATCTGAGAGTGAAGCGTGAAAAAGTTCGTGATTCCCGCTCTCATTAGATTTGGCATCTCATTAGTACATTCATTGCACTGATCATCACATCTATTGTTAGCTTGAGTCCTCCTATTACCGGCCATTAGCTAGAATAAAAGGAATGTTAGGGGTAAAACATAAAGAGTAATCCAAAGACAATAGTTGATGAATTATAAATAAACTTTCATTTCCTTAACTCATGAGTCTATAGGCTTCAATCTAGGCTTTTCATGATCTACTTTCTAACATATATTCTTAGGGTCATTTTTCCCTTAATAAGGGTTCATACTAAGATTGTGAATTTATCAAAACATATCCCCTGGGAGTGTCGTAACCAAGAGGGTAGCAAGGCTCATTGTCGTGCACCATTTCCTATTCGAGTCTAGCTCACAACGGTGTTTTTGGGTTTTACCCCTAGGATACATCTGTGTCAGAGCCGCCTCTACCTGCTCGTATACAGACAGGGATGTATTTGTCTGATAAACCACTTACTCAGTACTTACAAAAACATAGGGATATTTTTATTATACTTATTCTTGTCTCTAAGGTTTTACAAGGGTTTCCTAATCCCAAAAATAACTAAACCTATCCTCTGATACCAACTATGACAACCCTGCTTTTATTACAAACTTAAACATGATTTATTACATAAAACTTCACTTGATAAAACAAAGAATATCGAGAGGTTTAGTGTCTTTGGGGCTTAGGACCATTGCATAAAAACTTGAAAAATGAAATACAACATCTTTATTGAAAACTTCCTTTACATGACCACTACATTCCCTCGTACTTAGCATTGCATGGGATAACCTGAGGACATGCATAAGAAAAGGGTGAGCTATAAAGCCCAATAAGGGAGTACACATGGAAAAAAATGAGGAGTACAATACATGTTAGACAATAGGCATATCAATAGAGAATATAAGAAACATGAACATAAAGGCATGATAAAGCATGATAATCATAACATGGAAATGTGGCAACAACACTTAACATGGAATTAGCATGAGCCAAGGCTCATTGCACATGGAGCTTGAGTAAATCCTCATTGCACATTAAGCACGAGTAAACCCTCATTGCACATGAATTAGCATGAGTCAACACTCATTGCACATGATGTATCATGATACTATACTTTACCCAATGCATTGGAGCGCTATAAGGGTGCACCCTTCTTAAACATTTCATTTCATGCATAAGTGTGTCACATGGATCACAAAACATGGATTCATAAAACATAATCATTTATTCCACGATAAAGGAATATGTAATTCATACATGAAACTTTATAATCAATAAGTAAATGTGCATGAAGGTGAATACCCTTGATGTAGAAATGGGCATGGTATTCACTACACAAAGGCATTGTCTTAGAAAATCGATGTAATTTCGGCAGCGTAACGACGTGACATAAGAATTCATAAAAATGGTTGATGAGAGAGAAAGGGGTTCCTCATCATATTTACATGTAATGGATAGTAAGGAATTAATATAGATACATGTCCCAACAATTGTAATAGAATTTAGATTCATTATACAAAATTATTTCTTGAATGTAAAACAAGAGAGAGAAGTTCCTTTCGGAATTTCGGTATAGTAACGGGTGTATATGAGAAGAATTTAATGAGAGAGAAAGGGTTCTCCCATCATTAAAAAAATAAGAGGGAAGTATGGGGGAGATTTGAAACCATACCCCAACATTCATAATTGAAATTAAAAGGGCAATACAACTTAAAGAAAATTGACAAAAAGGAGAAAGGAAGAAAAAACCCTTACTTGGAAGTGTGCTTCCAAAGGCTAGAGAGATGCTTGTGAGAGGCTTCTTGGGAGCTTGGGGCACCTTGTGAGGATTCTAGAGAGAGTAGGTCGGAGGTTGGACGAACTCCAATGGCTTTGAGTGAGGAGAAAGTGGGAGCTTGGGTGGGTTTAAATAGGAAATGTGAGGGAATTCTTTATTATTTAGGTTTGGGACCCCTTATATTAAATTAATCTAAACCACAAACCATCCCATGGTTTTTGCCCATGGTTTTTGTCAAAGGGAAGAGTAAAAAAAATATTTTATAAGGCCAAAGTCTGAACTTCTTAAAATATTAGGGTGCTTATGTGGAGGTGAGTCACACTCCCATGGTAATTAATTTAAAAAGGCAAGGTTTTGAATAAGTCTTGAGGGGTCCATTAATGCTTTGAAAAGTAAGTTAAACAAACCCAAAATCACATTATTTTAATTTTAAAACCTATATTGGCCGAAAATAAAGATTATAGTATTTTATTACATCACTAATGGGTCATTATGATGTCATAAAACACGTTATATATTTAAACGGTATTTAATTTTTACTCAAAAATTTGACTCTCAGAAAATTATGAAAAATTCACCATTGGATAATTTTAACGTCCTGATTCCAAAAATAACATTTATTTTATCTAAATAATTTTCTAAATATGTTAATTTTCACTTTTAAAATAAAAACCTACATTTATCGAAAATTCACAGGTTTGGACAGAAATGGCTTTCAAACCTTAATAAAAATTATAATTGAATTCATAAAATTATAAGATCATTTATATTTAATAAAAATTAATTTAATAATAATAATAATATTTTATTAAAATATTATTTAATTCAAAAATCCCTTAATTTAATAAAATAGAATTCTTAGTTAAATAATAGCTAAAAACACTATTTCTACTTTTAAAAACTATTTACAATGTATCAAAAATGACTAGAAATTATATTAATTATTATATAAAAAAAAATAATGTACATGAACATAGTACTACTTATTTGTTACATAACCCCTTAAAACAGCTACATAAGACCTAAGGGTAAGTTGTGCGATTGTGACAGACTCTTGGGGTGGCTCGGATAGCATCGCTCGAGTGGTAAATTCAATCAACTTCCACTTTTCCCGTAGACGGTCATGTTTGAGCTTGAAAAGATGAAGCTCAGCTTGGGCTTGGTCAAGGGCGAAGCCCAAAGACGCCACCTCTTTTCTGAGCTCCGACAAATGGGCTTCGTACAGAGCAATTCTACTGGACGAGGCCATCGCTTCTTTTGTCTAAGTAAAATTGGATGTGTTAAAGCCCTATATTTATACTAATCATGTGATAACTGTTCAACGACTATATTAGCAACTGTCAAAATTCATAACATAGAACCAATGAAGTAAACATTTTATATAAACATAAAGAGACATTTAATTAGATCATGAGGTTTTTCCATTAATGAAACTTTGGGTCGTTACAAGATGAGGTTTTTGAAGTAGAAGCAAGTACATGTGCTTCTTTAAGTGTAACTGTAGAAGTCTCTGCTTTACCCATTATCCTTCCTGGAGCTGATTGAATTACACGAGCTGTATCCTTAGTCTTTATAAGAGAGTCTTCAATCTGTTGAGCGATTGAAGTAAGGTCTCAAAACCCTCTTGTGTATTTCACAAGGATCAATGGTGTGCGTAATTCTTCACAAAAAGTTTCCACATAGATTGGCAACAATATTTCTTGAGGGAGTTCTAAGCTTAGGGAATATGTTAATCCCTTCCAACGAGCAATGAAATCTGAAACTCTTTCATTCTCCCTTTTCTTACAATTTGTATGATAAAAACTGTTGTCTTTGGAAATGTTGAGCTGAATTGAAGAATGAATTGTTGACGGAGATCCTCCCATTCGGTAATTGACCGGGATTGCAAGCTTGTATACTAGAAAAAAGTAGACCCTTGTAATGACTGTACAAAACACCTGAGCTTTACTACTTCTTGTTGTTTAGGGGTTCCCATCACAGGATCGCAACGAGAAACAAAATGTATCAAGTGTTGCTCTGGGTCTCCCTAACCATTAAAGATTGGGAATGTGGTACTTGAAAAATTTGATGGGGGAGGAATTGCATCAACCCATTCATGGTAAGATCTCTTTTCTGGTTGAACCGGTGCACACTTTCCTTCCATAGCTTCCAACAGAGATGTTAATGACTCAATAAAAGACATTAATTTTTGAGAAACATCCCGTTGAGCATGGACCTATGCAGGTGCAATAATTGGAGCTTGGATAGGTGTGGTGATCGGGACTGCCACTGATGTTAGTATTGCTGGTTATTGTTTCACCTATCCCATAGGATTAGACCTCTGAGGGTGTACTGGTAAAGGAGGATACTCTTGATCCATCTCCGTAACCGTAACAAATTCCCTTGGCTGACTGACTCCAGCACGCTTAGGAGGAAGATTACTTTGAAGTAGTTCTGCATTAAACCTCCTTAATTCCTTCATTTTCGCCTCTTGTTGTGCGAATATTTTCTCTAGTGAGAGTGATTGGACATCTCTAGAGAAAGGGTATGTAACTGATTATTCTATTTTCCCTTTTTGGATTCCTTTTATAGAGGGGGATGTTGGTTACTGGAAGGAATACCTAAATTCTATGTAAGCCTTTGATTTCTTATACGCACACATTCTTCATTTGTGTCTGTGTGTAAAACTTCTTTAGTAGGAACTTCCTCATCTGATCCTTCTGAATGAGCCTCATGTTCTGGAGGATCAACAACAACGACATTGATGACATTTATTGATGCATAATGCATTGCATCTCTTCTATCGTCATTTCTGTGATATTGTCTTCTTCCATGTCCAGGATGAGACACTACCTTCTGTTGAGCTGATCCCTTAGAAACTTTTGAAGAACCGTAATTTGGATGGAATCTCCTGATAATTCGGCTCTTCATTCTTCTTGGGTCTTCTACCCTAATCGAGAGAAAACTGACTTTCTCTGAGGAAGAGATTGAGGATTTGAAAAAGTCCCCAGTCTGGTGGACTGGGGTTGTTCCTACTATTTCTTCTCAACTCCTCGAATCCTATTTGTTGATTCCGAGGGTTGAGCTAAAAGAGTCCCCAGTCTGGCAAGCTGGGGTGGATCTTGAGCTATTATATCTGAGACTTTCTTAAAATCTCTTCTGATCTTGTGGACTTTAGTCCAGAAATTGGCTGGATGCATCAACCAACATCCACTCAAATCACCTGGTTCAAAAGACCGTTGGATGATTTCTGACACTTCTGTCACTTGCTGATGTGAACACTCTAAATGAGAAGCATGTTTGATGTTCCTGTTTTCCTAATTCAAAAGTAATTTGACAACTTGTTCTCTGTATTCCTGATTTTTAGAAGAACTAGTTGAGGCCGGTTCTTGATCAATCCTTTGATTACAAACAAAACCAATTGGTTGTGGCCGGCCATAGGAAATAACATTGCATTAGACCACTTTCGGAGGACTTAGTGGACTGGAGAGTACAATGAAATGTAGTTCTCCATGAACACCACATCCCTTGATATGAATACTAGATGGGGCATTGGAAGTTAACTGGCACAACCTTCTTAGTGAACCAAGGCATGAACGTTGAAGGGATCTCTACATCTTGTAAGCATTAGGATAACGAGAAATTGAGAGAGATGCCAAATCAATTTTTCATTGTAACCCTTCTATTATCTTGACATGATTTTCATATTCATCATAAGATAATATTTTCTTTTTCAATCGAAATGAGTTTCCCACATGTTGAGACGAATATCGTGAATACAATCTTCCGTCAAAATCTCTGGAATGTCATACTTATAGTCAGCCAAAGGCCAAAACATGACTGGTACATCACCTTTCGTCAGTTGTTTTCTCATATTCAGCATTTTCTCTTTATCATTTGATAAAGATTCTTCTACCTGATTAGACCAAAGCTGGTGATTCTTTGTTGCATCATCAGATTCAACAATATTGGTATATAATTCATTCACCAAATTAGAAGATTCATGACTCGGGGGTGATTCAAAGAATGACCTACACCCCGTGATATCTTCTGGTTGAGAAAGTATTTCACCTGCTAGCAGTAAAGCATCAGACATGACTGACTTCACATTTGAAAGTTCCTCAAGATAAGAGGGATTTCTCATAACTACATTGTCCATTGGAGCATTTTCCAGGCAATGTGAATAACTACTACAGAGAGGACTTTCGCAGCTAAATTCATCATCATGGGGAGGACCACCATGGTGGGTTACAGAAAAAGATGAAACATTTTTCTCCTTGATCTTCTGGCCATGAAGAGGGTCATCATGACTCTCATCTAAAGATGATACTTCAAGATCGACCAAACTGTCATGAAGCAAGCCTTCATGAGGAAGTTTCTGATGCAGACCTTCGGAATTAATGTTCCCACTATTGGGAACTGAGAGATTAGAATCTTGAGTTGCAATAGATAATTTTATGAGTGCATCAAGAACTCTAGGATCGAGCAAGGCCTTATTACATATTGTCTCTTGATTTCTTGACTGTGATGGACATGACCTTTTCTTAGACGCCTTCTTACTCATTTTGGGAACAACTTGTTGATGAAAGTGGTTACTACGGGCAGGTGTATGTGCCTGCTCAGGAGAAATAGTCAGGTTAGGCTGATTATCTCCACTCAAATCAGGTGTATGTGCCTGACTTGGTTATCTATATGATATGGGAGAGTATGCCCCCACAACCCTTTTGGACTAGAACAAAGGTGTGTATCTGTTCCATAGTGAGAATTTGATGTGTCACTCCACTTGTAAGGATAGATTTTCATTTCTTTCCCTGCGATGCTGCTGAAGCTATTATAATATTCTGGCAGGCATTCAGAATATGAGCAGGGATTTTCTTTTTCTCTTTCACCATTGTCAGAATGTGCTTGGTGACTTCAGCTGTCAGAACGGGAATATACATCCATTTCATGCTTGGAGTAGTTGTGTGTTCCTACTCTTGTCCTCCTTTTCCTGTCAGTGAGTTCTGACAGTACTTATGTGTGGGGGAAGAGAGTTGAGTCTTCCTCCTGTTTATCATTGGGGCTTTCCCATTGACTTCTCCGGGTACTACCAAATAAGACTGTTGGTAGGCTTGATCAAAACTAGCAGGTGTATGTTCCTGCTGATTTCACTCCGCCAAACATGGTTGATGAACTTCCTTCAATACTGGTAAATGATACTGCTGGCAGAATTGATGAGTGTAAGCAGGTGTATGTGCCTTTTTACCAGCTGTCAACACATTGGGTTGGAGGGCATCATTGTATGTATTCAGATAATCCATTTGACTAGTTGATGATTTTTAAACAGGTGTATGTCCTTCTTTATAGTACTCCGCCGGAATTACCAGGTGGGAATGGCGTGTTTCTTCCAGACGAGTCTGCTGGACAACATAATTAAAACAGACGAGTGTGTGTGCCCGCTTGTTGCTTTCCACCAAGTTAGGTTAGTGGACTTCTCCAGAAATGGAAGAGATAAGAACCTGCTCACTGTTGACTGGTCGTCGCCTCTGGTGGTTCATCTTACCTTATCGGGTTCGAGGAACCTGAGTCGCATTCCTGGAGATGACACCCTCATCATGTTGAGGGCCCAATACCGCACGAGTCTGGAAGAGATTATTGGTGGGACCCATGGGGAAGGACTCATGTCTCTTTGAATTAAGGCCTTCAGTGACCTTCTCATTCACCTCTTCATAATATGGGAGGGACTGGTGATTGTGTTCTGGGGATAACAACCCAAAACGGTTGGAGAAGGTGGTTAGCACCACCTGCTTCTTGATTGATGGTCGTCGCTGTCCGGACAACTAGGGTAAATTAGTGACATGGAGGGCTTGTTGGGCAGCCTCCAGAGTTGAAATGGTATCGTGTCAATGATATTCCTTAACCAGGGCATTTGATACCCAGCGTTGAAGATGCTGAGTAGGTGATGTTGTCCTCAGAGTGGACGACGATCCAGTAGGAGTAGTAGCAGAGGTATTCACAACAGAGGAATTCATAGGTGTGAACTTAAGAGAATCCATTTTTGTAATGCCGAAAATCTTGGAAAAGAGTTCATGTTTGATATAATAGACATAATCAAGATAACTTCGGCCACTACATCTTTTGGATGAGCACATATGTTATTGATTGTTTTGTTGGCACTCTCATTGAGTTTAAATAGGGGCCTAACAAATAAGTAAAACATCATTTTAACTTGGTTAAGGATTCACGTTGGGTTCAGCATTTTTTTCCCTCTAGAAATGGGGATGACCTTGTTTTCTTAAGTTTCAAACATTCCAATCGGTTTCTAACGGGTTTATTTGTAGAACCGGAAACATACAATGATTCTATATCCATTTGGACCTACTTTCCAATGGTAGGTGCTCATTAGTTGTGGACCGATGAGGCTTAATAAATTTCATTGGTCGAGAAGATGGGAGGTCAGAATCATCACACCTTTTTGAGGGGAATTATTGTCTACTCCGGGACTCTCTTTATATATTTAAGTTATGTGCGTGAATCCTTATTACACTACCAAGTATAAAAATTATCTTTCTTTAATATATGACAATAAATGATTAATATGTGTGAGATTTAGAGAATATTTTATATGTATTTGAGGTTCTTCATCGATAGATAATCATCTGTATTTGTTAGAGATTCTTAGTCAATGGTATCCTTCAACACATTATATAAAGATCTCTTGGTCATTATGATAACCATACTGGTTTTAAATCCACTCAGTGGGGCACATGAAGTTTATTGTCGTTCATAAGGACATGGAGTATTTTAGAGTTGGGATCGTACCCACAGATGGGATACCTATGTATCCTTGTTAGAAAAAGAATCAGAACCCACGTATTTCAGGAATTATGATATAGTTTAACGTCATATGGGACAGATGATAATTAATGGGTGATGGTCTTGAACCTCAGAAAGGCTTCCTATGTACTCCACTTTTTAGGTAGAGATCAAAGTCCACATAGTTTGATTGGAAATTATTGGGCTTACGTATGATTAACGGCCTAAAGAGATGTGTCTTGGTTATTTTTACACTCTAAGATCATGTTAGTCGTGCTCAGTGTGAGAAACAGGAGGCATCAGTAAACCTGACAATTTGTGCCACGAAAGATGTGGTCACAAGGAATGATACAGGGATTATGTATATATGATTACCCAAATAAATAAATATCAGGACTTAATTTAGAGAAGAAGCCTGAGAACAATGTCCATAAAGGTATATGTGCTTTAGGGATATTTGGATGCTCTAACTTGGGGATTACTCTTGAGGAGGATGCCCAAATTAGGGGGAGATTTGTGATTGGGTTTTATTCGTGAGAAGGAATCCCAAATCAAAAGAAGTTAAGACTGGTTAAGAGAAATTATGACAGGGGATTATTCTTGATAAGGAGGCCCAAGTTAAAGGGACTTGAGAACTGGGGCTTACTTTTGAGAAGGAGGCCCAAGTTAAAGGGATTTGGGATTTGGGGATTACTCTTAAGGAGGATGCCCATATTTGGGAACTTGGACTGGGGCTTACTTCTGAAAAGGAGTCCCAGGTTAGGAAATTATGACTGGGGATTATTCTTGAAAAGGAGGCCAAGGTTAGGGAATTATGATTGAGACTTGCTCCTGAGAAGGAGGTCCATAATTGAGGAACTTGAAGACTGGGGCTTACTCCTGAAGAGGATTCCCAAATTTGAGAACTTTGGGCTTACTCCTGAGGAGGATTCCCATGAATAGAGGACTTGGGGCTTACTCCTAAAGATGATACCCATTAATAGGGGACTTGGGGCTTACTCCTAAAGAGGATGCCCATTAAATCTTCTCATCTTAAAGGATGATGTTGAATGAATGCAATATCTAACCTTAGTGACATAAAGATATGTATATCTCTAGGTTTTGAGATATGTTCAACAAAATTTCTTTCAGATAAGGAATTCAACCAAGGAATCAGGCCATAAATGGAATTGAGGAGGATTATGAAGGCTAAATATTGAAGAGGAGAGGTGGATTTGAAGAAAATAGATGAATGGCCAGGAGGGGCACCCAAAAGAATGTAGGCGTGCAATTCCTGTTTGGGTGCGCAGTTCATGGTCGGGCAGGTGTATATGTGCAACACAGGTGTACTTGGGTAATGGTCAACCCATAGGGTAATACATGGGAGAGGCTTGGCTCAAGCCCTTAGTATTATCCCTAAAGACCTCTAAATGAGTGGTGGGAAAGTTCTGTTGAAGGGATAAGGTGGCGCACAAGTGTCTTCAATTCCCTGAAGGTTTAGACACTTAGGTGCGCAGGTGTTGATGAATTTCAACACTTAGGCCTTGTTCCCCCTCTTTAGATCTTTCGTTCTAG
This sequence comes from Viscum album, assembly GCA_963277665.1. Lineage (NCBI taxonomy): Eukaryota > Viridiplantae > Streptophyta > Magnoliopsida > Santalales > Viscaceae > Viscum > Viscum album. Next base: position 1,084,924,396 of record OY728119.1, read on the forward strand.
GTAATAAATTAACTTATAAGTGTTCGGAAGGCTTTGATTAGAGACTAGGGAGCTGAGAGCTCAAATCTGAGTTTCTGGATTTTTCAACCTCGAAATGGGGGGCCCACAGGGGGTATTTATAGGCCTTTGAAGACCTTGGGAGAAAATAAATTAGGGCGCACAAGTCACCTGCGTGGCCAATATGAGGGGCACAAGTATACTTGTGCGGCCATGATAAAACTTTCACGACCCAAGTGTAAAAAAAATCCATGTTCATGCCTTTGTCAATTTTTTATGTTTCTTCAAAGGATAAATCACTTTGTGTTAAGGTATTTCCCATTTTCAGACATTAGATTCTTTGATGGAAAGGAGTGTAAACACATTCTTGAGAGGATCCATTTCCAACAATGTTCTAGGTCAAAACAATATACAGATACCAATTCCATGAATTTGAGTGTTGATTATATAAACTATCAATGATTAAATTTTTAAAACATTCCAAAACCCTTACATTTGACTAAGAAATAAAGAGTATAATTGGGTGTGACCAAGGATAAGTATATAGAATTGATATGGATTAAGATATAACTCACAAAATTTGGAAACATGGTATCAAATTGATATATGGGTGTCAATAAGAGGAGACAGAATGAGAGGAGAGAGACCAATATTTCTAGAAGAGGTCTCTGAGGGTATTGGGGGTTGATAAAATCCTAAGAGATCAAGAAAAGAGTAAATGTTGGAGGCTCTAAAAAATGATATAATCTAACTAGATTTACTAAGAACCAAATACTAACACCGGTCATCCAGTTGGGTTTTCAGAGCTATTGTTGATTCTAAAAACTCCATCGTCTAGCTAGTAGATCCCTAATGGTTCTCCGGTGGAACAAATTCAACTTTTCAAGCTATAAAATGTCCACCAACCTAGCCCATTATCAGTTCTAACATCCCAATCACATCAATCCTACCTCAAAATACATAAAAATATAAAAAATATTTATATAATATGACATAAGGAATATCTCAAATATAGGTTATCACAATTATCCCTCTCTTATTACTTCATATCCTCAAAAAGTATCCCCAGAGGTTTTCTCAAACAAATCATGCCACTATAATCGAATTTATGTCTCTCACTCCTATGTATCTACTTGAATATGCATATACTTCCACTAAACCTAAACAAATGTAATATTCTTATCTCACAAAACCTTTTCACTTTAGTCAAGAATCTCAATGGTATTCTCCATAAAAGATTCATCTGGTTCCAACTAAACATCCTCACATTCGATCACATGTGCATGATCGGGCTCATGCCTCCAAAGCTGACACATGTGGAATGTATTATGTATACCTTGATACCGTGGGGGAATTTTTATCCAATATTCCACCATCCCAATGATTTTGATCATCTCAAATATCCCACATTATAGTGTTTATGACTTCCCTTTCCTATTTAAATATTTATGCCCCAACTGAGGGGACACCAGCAAGAAAACTATGTCACCCATAGTGAAATCCAAGGGTTGTCTTCTTCAGTTGATATATATTGATTGTATGATCTGCACAATAACAATTCACTTCTAAATCAACTGCACCCACTTTGAGGTCTCTTGTACCAAACTGGGCCTAAAAATTGATGCTTCGCCTTTCCCATGCAATATTAGTGGCGAATGATATGGTTTATCTTAGGGATCCACAAACAGAGCCATCTAAATCAAGGAATCAAAATTGTTTTTTTTGTGAACTCTACAATATCCAAGTAATCATCCCAAGATCCTCTAAAATCCAACACACGTTCTTGAAGAATATCCTTAAAAATCATGATTTTTCTCTCTTACTTACTGTTATTCTGAGGAAGGAAAGTTGTACATATCTTCAATAAGTCCTCATCAACTTCTGCAAGCCTTAACAAAATTTCAATGTGAACCGAGCATATTTTTTAGATACCTTACTAAAACAAACTCAATGAATTCACCCAATCTCCCAAATATAGAGACTTCCTAGATGATCCTCTAAGTTATTATATAGGATCATAAATAATTGATCCACCTTGGTTAACCTATCCACTACAACCCACATGGTATCTCAAATTCTCAGATTCTTGGTGAACACTATCATGAAGTTCATATTCATCTAATCCCACTTCTACAAAAAACACTAAAAGTGATTGGATAAACCCTATAGGTATTTAATGATTGACCTTGATCCTCTGACAAGTCAGACAATGGGTGATAAATAATAAAATTTCTCTTTTCATTTTGCGACACTAGAATTTTCTTCTGACATCATGATACATTTTGGTTGATTATGGGTGTACTTACTACTGAAAATAATAATAGTACTTCATCATATCTTCCCCCCCTTGAAAAAAGAATTATCACCCTCCCATACACCAGAATTACACCACATCCATCTAAGGTACATCCTGGAATGTAATTATTTACGCTAACCACTAGCTTATCACAACGATATCTGAACTAGAATCTTAATTTTCCTTCACTAATTCCACTAATTAGGATGTGGTCACCAAGGTTGAATAAGAAACTACCCTTGAATACTTATTTATGCCCACCTACCCATTATCTAGCTTATTTGTAACACTCTAACCTACTTCTAATGTCTTCTCTCCAACTTCATGTGTCTTCCTACAAAGGGAATCTGAAAGAATATTCCCTTTACTAGAAGAATATGGCATCTAAAAGAAAAATATTTAAATTATTCTACTCAATTACACTACTAGAGATTCAACTCATGCTAGGAGAAAACATACCACAAACACTTATGGTACTTGTATATGAAAAATATCTCACTAAAGAGATAGTGTTTTCAACATTTCAATGAATGAACAATGGATGTAAACACTATGTCATGAGTAAGGTGGTTATACACATGGGGTACTAACTGACATGACCTGAAATTAAATACCATTTCATCTTGAATTATAATAGATCCCAAGACAATTCTAGATGAATCACAATACATTGCACTCCCAACTTCTTGCTCAAGAACAATCAGAATCAGATCCAACGTCAACCACTTCTTCTGCTCCAATAAGTCCCCTTCGCACTTTTCTATCCATTAAAATTTTACCCTCTTCTTGGTAATAACAGTAATAGGCATTGAAATTTAATAAAATTCATGAATAAACCTCATGTAGTGCCTAGACAAACCATTGAAACTTTGATTCTTGAACATACCCCTCAATGAGGCCAAAGACATCATTACTTCTACGTTCTTCATATCAAAAGATATTCCTTTTTAAGAAGCCACATTCATTATAAAATGAAACTCTTGGATCCAAAAGTGATACTTTGATAACATGGGATAAATAAAATGTGATCAAATAGTACTTAATGTAATCTTAATGTGTCTAGTATGTGATTTCAATATCTCATTATATATCCTGATGTCATTCAAAACACAATGATGAAGGAGTCCAAATGAGGGTTAAAGAACTTTCTCATTAGATCTATGAACACTAATATATCATTTTTTACTCCAAATGTAAAAATAAGATACTCATACATTTCATATACGTCCCTAAACATCATATTTGGTATGTATTCCTGTCTAACACAAAGCTGATGGTAGCCAGAACATAGATCAATTTTTAAAAATCACTATCATCCCTTTAATTGATCAAACTGGTCATCAATCCTTGGTAAGTAGTAACTATTTTTCGCACTGATCCAGTATAAATTCCAATATTCTACACAAATTTAAATACTACCATAATCTTTCCTAGAAAACAACATTGGATCTCCCTAAGGGGAATTTATTAGTTTGATGAATACCATAAATTTAAGATCTTCAAGTTGCACTATGAGGTCTTTCAATTCATCAGATTTACTATGATAAAATAAAATCAATATAGGTCACACACTAGTATTGAGCTCAATTTCAAAATAAAATCCTCTATTTGGAGGTAACCCTGAGAAATCCTTTGGAAATACATATCTGAACTGGTTCACCATAGGAAGAAAGGATGATATAGTAACCACATGATCCACTATAAGAAACATGCAAACTACCTACACTAAAAAAATTCTCTAATAAGGATGTGGTCCAACTCTTCCTACCTCGACATCCCATTCACTAATAAATATGAACATCTCCATTTAGGAAATGAAAATTCAATCATATTTGATAAAAATCGATGTGTTCATGATAGCTTGTCAACTAATCCATTGTAATGATCACAGTGATACCTAACATCTCTATAATTGTGAATCTCCACACAGATTTGAAAAAAATCAAAAAATAATATCATAGAAATATGTGAAGATGGTCAACATTCTTTTATATTGGTGTATCAATAGATTAATACTAAGAATAGTATATAACTTGTAACTGTAACCTAGCAATGACTTGTGATTATATGAATGAATTAGATGCTCATATATCAACCAAAGTAACATATAGTGTAAAATAAAATTCATATGTACCAAAAAATATTAAAGGTGAATCTAAAGAATTAAATAATTACTACTTAGGTTTATAAACCCTATAAGAATCCATTCTGTAATACCCTATATGCTTGTGAGTCACTTGATTCATAGAACCTTATAGGGACTGCACATGCGTTTGCAGTCCTACACCCACACCATGGGCTGAATTTTCTATGTTCATCCACAAAGACGTCACACAGAACTACTTTAAATAATTGGGCATACAACACTTGTTAATTTTTTTAGAGAAACTAGGTAGTCCTTAAAATATTTTCCATATAACCCATGGTTATAGATCCTAGAAGAGCTGCCTCCCATAAAAGAATTTGAAGAACCTCTACTCTACTATGATTGTTTCCCACTACCCCAGTGTCTATACTTTGAATTTATTTTCTTGTTCATAAGATAATCAGATAAAACTATGATATAAAATGCACCTGTTGATCTATTCGAAGATGGAATAATACTTTTATTACTATTTTCCTTGATACCCTACTCAACTATCAGATCCCAATGGAGAATTGCATCATTGGTCATCAGATCAATGTTTTGGAACTGGTGTTTCATCCCCGGATGATTCCCAATCTCGAAATTTATATCCTTCAACATATTATTATTACATAGAAGAGGAGAAAGGTGAATTAACTCAGAAAATCATGATAAATATGAAGACACTAAAATCGACCCATGTTAGAGCTCTATGATCTCTTGAGAATGGTCCATATTCAGTGTATCATGGAATAAATCATTGAATAAGATGCCTTTAAATGACACCCACATCATCACTCCATGTTTAAAATCCAAAATCGTAACCTCCCTTCACTATAGAGAATCTCCCTAAATCATAAAGGTTATAATCTTAACCATTCAATCCTATGGGGCCTCCACCAGGTTGAATATTCTCTTGATGATGCATATCCATAAATCTACATACTATGGGTCTCCAATTCCCAAGAATAATATGGTATGATAGAGTTAGAAGTCATGAGTGTAGTTAAAAATCATTAGTAAACCACTTTGGGATCCTCCACCCTGAACAGGTAATAGTTAGAAGAGTTGTGACTGGAACAGCTATATATCTTGATATTGTCAAGAAACCATGGTAACATGCTCAATAAAATCCTCCTTCACAATATGTGGAAAAAATTCTATGAGGTGGAATTTTATAAAATTCAAGACCAACATTTAGAGAAACCTGACAGCTAACCAAGAGACCAATAGTAGATTACATGCACACAAAAGGGTTTTCAATAAGGTTCAACCAAATATATTACCATAAAAAATAAGGCATAACCTTATAAAGAACTAACTAAGACCCAAACCAAGACACTATTACCTGCATGTTAGTTATAACTAAATATATGCACAAGATTATAGAATATCAAATAAAATAATGAAATAAATGATGTCCCAAAAGCACATATCAAAATTTCAATAAGAATTTTAATTATTTAATCTCTATATAATGTAATCCACAGGAATATGTCATGTTATTATAAATGTTTAAACATGATGTATGAACACACACAAAATCAAAAAAATCAGTATACCAACATCATGTGAATCACTAAAGGTGAATCAAATCAAAGACAACATCAAACAATAAGAGCATCAATTCCCATTTTCATAGAACCTCAAAGGTCCACTATGTTGTTCTGGTCAAGCACTGAAACATATCCCTTTCTATGTCCCAACCATCATATATCCAATCTACCCTATCCCACTTCATGGAAAATAAAGGAAAAAAGTTAGTGAATTTATTCCTCTTATACCATTTGGTAACACCCCAAACTAAATCATGGAGTTCATGATGGAGTGACACACTACCACATATGCACCTCCCAATATTCAAGTGTTTTTTGACTAGTGGAGAGGGACAAATGGTACATCATGGGTAGACTATGACCTCGGTATTAGGTAATCATATCATCATAAAATTTATGTAATGATTAAAAAATCAATCAATAAATTATAAACAAATTATCAAAGTAGAAGTACACAAATAAATTACCAACCCATGGAATTGAAGTATGGAACATCATTCACAGAACCTAAAATGAAGAAATAAGGATCCCCATAGGTGGTGGATCAATGTAAAATATAAATTTAAATAATTAAAAAATATAAACTGCATTTAATACGAATTACATCCATCAATACTAAAACACTCCTACTAATCCTGCTAAACTGCCCACTGCAGGGCCCTTACCCATCACTAGATCCATGCCCATAAAATATACAAGTGCACTAAGATACATGTATGGGGAGTGAGTATGAAATAAAATAGGATAAAACCAATGGTCCTAACATAATTTAATAAGGTATAATAGTGAATTTTATGAATTTTAATAGATATTAGATAAGGATAAAATATATCACACAAGAAAAACATTTCAACCTTCTTTGATCCCATGCCGAAATGAAAAATAAACTAGGCACCCATCAAGTCCTCCCTCGATGGGATACACCAAAAACACCTTCGACACATCCTATTAGAATGGATATCCCAAATACATGCTAACTAATTTATGACACATTCCTCTCATGGGATATTCTATATGGATCAGCCTACATGCTCAACTATAGAATATAACTCATAAAACACATAGGTAATGGATGAAAAATTAACATCACATAATATCAAGAAATAATTATAACCACCACAAACCACATGTAAAAAAATAGATTAGTGTTATCTTATCCAACACACTCATACTAAAGAATAATGCCTAACAACCTATATAAACATGTGATAATGAGAAGGACCACCTACCTTAATTGAAACAACATTTGATGATAAGGTTTGATGTCTGAGACCAATTACACTATTATGAGTCCATGAACTATCCTTAATCCACCCTGATTATAATTCCCAGATTAATATTGAAGATAATTTACATCCATAAGGAATAAAAATATCCCACATATGAGATAATATCTAATGATGAAAATGGTATAGGTTTAAATGTTGTGGAGATTCCAATTCCATGAATATCTAAGAAAATCCTATTAGTAACCAATAATTATCTTAATGTACCATTCCAGAACCATTATATTTGATCAATATATTAATAATATAATTGAATTTTACCATATATAATAATAGATAATTTATATGTCTCAATATATAACTCATCATATTTTGTAAGCTAGAAGCAGACCAATGTTCGTACATAGATGGGAGGAGGTGGAATGAGAGGAGAAGACAGATCATGCAACCCATAGATACAATATGATGGATAAGTATCAAATTATATCAAGTAATATTTATAACCACCAAAAAAAATATATAGAAAACATAGATAATATGCCTCATGAGCTACACACACTCAAAAAAACCATGACAAGAACCGATATAAACACGTGTTAATGATAAGAACCACATACCATATGTGCAACAATAGTCGACGATAAGGGTTGATGTCTGAGTAAACTTTCACCACTCTAAATCCTAAAATGAAACCCAATACACCATGAAAATAATTCTAGTATCAACATTGAAGATAATCTGCACCCAAAAGGTAGGACAAGATCACACATACCCGAGAAGATATGTTGTTCAAAATAGTCTAGGTTTAAACAATTTGTAGATTCAATTCCCTAAATCTGAGAACTGATTCAATCAAGGATCATCAATAATATAATTATACCATTAAAAATAAATTATATTTGATCAATAAATCAAGAATATAATTGGTTTTGAGCATGGAAAAGAAGATATAATTGATCTAGATCAAGATAGAACTCACCAGATTTATAAATGCAGAATCAAACCAATGTTTGGGCATCGATGGGAGGAGATGAAATTAGAGTAGATATTCCAAAATAACTAAAAGAGAGATCCTAGGGTATTGGGTGTCAATAGATGATTTATATAACAATAAAAGAGGATATGGGTTATAATTTTAACAAAATATGACAAATACAAACCAAGATTACTGGACCATGAATGGTTCCACTAGATGACCGATTGGATCTGTAGTGTTTATAAAAATCTTATAGACCCCACCTCCACGTTGATGGATCCTCACTAGCCAATTTATGGGACTTATATAGTTTTCATTCTACAGGATGTACACTAGCCTATCCCCTTTTGGGGTCTAGCCTCCCAAACACTTATAACCCACCTCAAAACACATAATCACATATATATAATCGATTCACAAGATGAAATAAAGAATACCTTAAATAGAGGGTTTCATGCTAATAAAGAGCCCCCAGTAGTCAGTTATACACCCCAAACACAAGATCTATTTCAGAGTCTATCAAGCATAGAAATGTATTCATCTTTAAATGGACTTCCCCCAAAGGCAATTTGGATCACCTTAACTTGTATACAACACCATAAATATGTTTATCCATTTCAAGGAAATATATTCTAGTATTTAAACTTCCTTTGGGTTTTAGATGATCATGATCAACTCAGTACTCAACCTTCCAAGAATTTGTCACTGTAAATTATTATTTCATAACTTTTTAATCTATAACAATTCCCTTCGATTTATTCTCCTTTTATAACTTTTTTTTTTGATTCCATGGAATTCTATCGACCGAAATGAACTTCTGATGAAAGCATGTCCTAAACACCCTATATTTAACTCTTTTTATCTATAGCTAACAATATTTAATTTTCAACTCACGTCCATAACTAATTTTTCCCCTTTATACATACATGTTTCTTCCCATAGATGTGGGGAACATGTAGTCTTTAGTTTGAAATATATTACTACTAAACTTTTCAATTTACCACCTTCAAAATCTTATAAAGATATTTCGATTTTACTTTATCAAGGATACTAAAAAAATTTAAATAAACAATATTACATTGAATAATATATCTTATATTGAATCTTAAACATTCCATATTTGAATTCCATACTTTTAACATCCATCTCAGCATCTTCGGAATGTTTGACTTTAAAACAATGTAAAGTATTTCTGGAAACTTCCCAAAAAAATTATTCCAATGAATTAAATATTATCTTTTTGGTTCTTCCTGTTACTCAACTCAATATTCTATATCCCTTAGAACATTTATAATTCTTCAGTAATATTTATGTGCTTCTTTTGGTCCTCATCCAATCCACATTTACTTAGTTTGAACTGTGCTTGAAGAATCTTCTTAGAACCATCCTCAATCATTTTATGTTATTACTTTCATATATCTGGACTAAATTTAAGTACCTCCTCTACCTTATGGTTCTTTTTTATTTAATTTATCTATATCCTAGTAACTTTAAAAATCAATTATTTTTTCTATGTGTCCTCAACATCTAATGAAAAGGCTGTTTTAGGATCAACTTAACTTGGATCAATTTTAGTCTTTATCTATAGTGATATTCTTTTGATGAATGAATAGTAAAGTATCATAAAAATTATTCTTTTAAAACCTAAATGAATCAGGTTTCTTAACATTCAATATTACACTACACCTACTTTAACATGTATCTACAATGACCTTAAAAAACTCCTTCTAAAATATCATTTCTTAAAATCATCTATTGTGCACCAAGTGATCTATATCATAATTTATTTAAGATTTATCTCCAAAATTTCCTCTAAAAACTCAAATTCATATCCTTAAATCGACTCAACCTTATCCTTTTGATTTTTTTATATGAAACTATTTGATCTTAAAAAAATATTAATTTCTTCAACTATAAATATTCTCTTGTTTCCTCCATATTGGTTTTTTATTTTCAGTGAGACCATAAATTAACCTTTAGTATTTCAATCGATTGAACTAAAAAATAATCTTTCAAAACTCCTTTTAGATTTCCATACATTGATATTTCTTTCAAAAACTCACATTTCACCTTCTTCCAATAATTAATTTTTCACCTTCCTTCAAAAACTAATGTTTCAGCCTAAATTCCATGAGAAACATATCCTTCAAACATATATTAACACATTGAAAAAAAAATGATACCAAATTATTTTTCTCACAAAAATATAAACCTTATTATTTTTTCTTAATATCACCACACATCCATCAAGTCAAAATTTGTGATCATTCATTACTAATTGAAAATTGAATATTTATTTTTCAAATAAATAAAAAGTGACAAAGAACAAGGAAGAGCATAGATTTGGGGATATAAAAGGATGAGACAAAGGGAATTACATTATATGACATTTTTATAATCTTTATGAATTGATCATAAGCTTCAAAATGGATATTTTAACATCCTTATTGCCTTTTGATGCAAGAATATCCACATCCTTTTTCCCTCCCTCTAGATATAAATAATCTAAATGTCCAAGTGTATCATATTCTGAAAACTCAGGATGGTATAAATAATATTCTAGTGGATTAGGTTGATTCCAAACATAGGATCAACTATAATAGAAGAATCGGATTCAACACATGAGATGATTGTGTTATAAGATATGAAAATGGAATAAACCATTAGCATGAAATGAGCCTCCATTTAAATTGAAGTACCTTCACCATAATGGGATGAATAGGAAATGAATACTGAGACACCTTTATCATGATCATGGGTAACTCCAAAAATGACACCTTGGATGAATGACTCATTAGATTTAAGTATGAGTCCAATCTTAGGAACCTTATAGCTTACCCATGTATTTTTACCCCCTGATATAGTCAGAATATCATCCATGTGCTGAGGAAAATGAGTGAAAAAAATCTTGTGTTAGTACAAATCTTTTTCAAATAAAATAGATGGATTGAATCTCATAAAAAATTCAAAAATTTAGGTAGCTAGTTCTAGAATGAGATCTTGGTGGCTAGCATAGTTCTGTATATTCCAAATGGTTTAAAATCCCACTATAAACAGAATACTTCACCAAATGCAATTCAGTGCACCCCCTATATGTGAAGTAAAAAAGAAGAGAAATAAATGATCCAATGAGTCATGGAATCATGTAGTTCCTCCAAGAATGTTTCAAATGTACCTATCCCATTTACCTTTCATAAATAGGTGAAATATATAATCATATCATTGTATTTTTTCAGTATAAATATTTGGATGCTAATTGTACTCCTTTATTTCCTCAATTTCAGCAGGGAGGACACTGCTATATAGTCTCCAAAGTAGTAAATTCATCATTAGGGTTGTTTTTTGCACCATAAAATTATTCCCAGTGGGTTGATAAAGTGAGGATCATTTCTAAAATTATAGAAATATGAACATGTTAAATCTCCCAAAGGGTAGGGAGTGAAGGTGAAATAATTTAGAATGTATTCTAACTATAATATATTATACATAAATTTTTTTATTATCATTGAGAAAAGACTCCATGAAATGAGGAAAATAGAAATAATAATTATAGATGATTTCAAGAATAGACCATCCTATAAAATTAAGGGAAAATCAAGACTAGTTGTCAGACCAAAATTATAAATCACCATGACTAATAATCCAGTAGTAATTATCAATTATGATTCTAATTATACAGTGAAGGCCACACCCAATGTGATATCCCAGAGTACCCTCATTCCAAAAGGAATTTGAATGATCATATTTCTATTTTATAAACTTATCCTATTGAAAATATATTTATAAATCTTCCCAAGTGAGTTTTTCTTGTATTTAAATGATATTTTTAGTGTTACCTCTAAGATTAATTCCCCCTTCAACTAATGGATTAGACAAATTAAGATAACAATCCCATTGATGTATCCATTAAAGATGATAATACCAAATAAATTTTTTTATATTATTCTCTATATTCCTGATAATATCATTATAATACTTTTAAACCGAAAATACATGCACAGGAACTGAGGACAGGGAACTATTAACTAAAGTAATTCTCCCTCAAAAAGAGAGAAGTTTTATTTTCTAATTTAAGGTTCTCCTAGTGAATATATTACAAATCCCATGAAATTGATGAATACATATTATACCATTGGAAACATTTCATCTAAGATACTCAAATGGGAATTTATTTTTAGGGATTCTATGTCTATTCTTAACGTGTTTAGAATGCCTACTAGAACATGATTTGAAATTTATGACACTACTTTTGGAACAAGTTGATGTGTTATCCACTTTTTCTACAATATGAATTCAAGATAGAGTTGAAGTTGAAAATGGAATTTATTTTTCTATTAATAAATAATAGAATTAGAAAAATCTTAGTGAGAAATTCCTATTAAAGCAAGATGTAATTTTAAGGGAGGAACAACATTATTTGAGATGATAATTTTAATATTTATAATAAGAAGATCTTAGTCAAGAATAAAGAGGCTCTAAGAAAGGTGATCACCTTGTCAAAGGAACCTGAAAAAATTTAGAAATAAAAATATCCTTCCTATTAAATAAATAGATAACCCAGGAGAAGAAAAAAAATCATAACATAATATCACAAACCCATTTAGAGAATCTACATTTTCTTAAAAACATTAACAGGAAGCTTCATTACATCATGAACTATTCCATTTCAATATCAATTTTAATCATGATATTTGATCCAAAAACCCATATATCAATATCTGATATCATCTTATGATCCAAGATAATGGATACTTGTATGTTCCTAAATTTTAGAAAGTTGTGTTTGTCATAAAAAATACGGGTCCTTGAAAAACTATAAATCCTTTTGTTAAGAATAATCTTTATAAATTTAAAAGAAAAATTACATAAAATAATTAGTCAAAATTGAATAAATTCACTATGGTTATTGACCTTAGAAATAAAGACAAAAATAGTTTAACATGTATATATGTTAATGGTTCCTCTGTTAAAATAGTCTTGAATAGCATAGAATACATCATATTTGACCAGGTCATAGGAGTCCAAAAAGAAAGATCAAGGGAAGCCAGTGAGGCCATGAGTACTATCAACGTTGAGGATTTTAATGGCCTCCAAAATTTCTCCCTCATCTTGTATCACACCCATTGAGTGGTTTTGGTAACTTATAATTGATCATGAATCATTTTTTAAAATCAAATTATCATGATAAGACAACTGGTTAATATCACATGCACCCTGGCTTAGGTCATCAAGGAGATTAGATAAATGAGTAACTAGATTGGGTCATTGACAATAACATATCTATAATTTGATCCATCCAATAAAGTATACTCTTCTTTTCCTATGAATTGTTTCACCTTGATGACTGTATTAAAATATGTTGTGTTTCTTTTACCCTGCCTTATCCATTTAGTTCTTGATTATCATATAGCCTCATGTTCTTCTTCTAAGAGACCCTCCTCCAAGATTATTTGTTTTTTAGGAACAAAATAAAAATATCATCATCCTAATGGGACTGAAGCTAGAAAAAAAACTTGATCAATTTCATCTTGAATACCATGAAATTTAAAATCATAATTTTTTTTTGAATTTTATACAACTTGTTATATCCCCCTTGAGTCTTTGAGGTTTATTAAGAAGAATCACCAAAGAAACCCTGGAATTGGGGCCCACCAAGAATCATTAACCATCACATTAATTCCTAGAGTTTCCATATATTTTTTTGAGAAGAATAAACTCATATAATTAGATACCAAATACTAGATTTGAAGAATTAGGGTGGAATGGTAAAAATGATATTGGGAAAAATGATTTACACTTATGTCTGGGAAGGTTTCAATAACAAAAAAATTTTCCAAACACCTATCCAACCTGCACCAAATACTTGTGTATCCCTATTTATTGTTACACTAGGTGAACTAATTCCTAGTGTATCCCAGATAAACAAATATGTTCTGATCTAAAAAGAATCTAAAATCATCCACAACCCTACTCAAATAGAAACCCCCTCCCTTCTTTTCAGATTTGTTCTGAACAGTGTTGAATTTACCCCCTAAAAACATGCCTGAGATCTAGGATTTGTGGAAGATAAAGTGTGACATAGATTTTAACTTGAATTAACTTCACATCTAGAATAAACAATAGACATAATGGAATCATTTTAATTATTATTAGAATTTATTATAAGATATTGAGAAGATCCCTCGATAAAATCCACTTAGAGTCTCCCATTCTAGAAAATCCAAATATGGTAATTGGTAGGATAAAGGTGAATATTATTATTTATATAAATATTATAAGCAAACACCTAATTTTATAGAATAATTTTCTTTAATTATAATATAGAAAGTAATGATATTTCATTACTCCCAAAAACTTTGAGATGGTACTTAATCTTGGGAGTTGAACCAAGCCCCCTTGCATTCCAATTCATAGTATAAATCATGGGCCCAGTTGAAAGGGGATATAAGGGTTTGAGGGAGAATTAGGTAGATCGAAAAGAGAAGTATAGGATTAAATCATGGAATGGGTGAGTCTACTATTTGGATTATAGGGAATATATTGAAGTTATTCTTCTTATTTTGATGATGGGAAAGTACAGGGAGGACCTCATCATAAAATGCTAATATACTTTAAGAATTGGGATATTAATGTTTATCCTTATTCTGATCTTGCATATGATACCCTTGCGAAACAAGCATCGCAACATATTATTCAACCTCTAGAATAGGGCATTCTACTTCATTTAAATAGGTTTGAGATTTGGGGAACTGACAATCTAAGAGATAGAATCCAATTAAATTAGGGTGACTCATGGGAGACACATATAGAGGATAGGATCACCGATTTGAAGAAGGATATGTCTATTATGGGGGAACAAAGAACCTATTATCTATGATTTTAAAAGTTTTAGGATCCATAACACCATATGGGTGTGTCTTATAAGTGAAATCTTGAATAATCATAGGGTGAACCACCTCTAAAAATGAGGTTGGATTCAAAAAAGAGGCATCTAGAGATGAATGACTCACACCCACATTAGGAATAGCGTATGGAAGATCTTAGGGAATTTATATAATGAAATTATAATATCTATAATCCACAACACCACATAGAGGTATCTTACAGGTGGAATCTTGTACAATAATAGAGGAACCACCTCTAGAAATGATTTTGGGTTCAAAATAAAGGGATCTGGTGGAGAAACAATCACACCAAGCATAGGTCCATAATATAGAATCTTGTGGGGAAGATATTCTTTAACTAAAATACCAAAAGGCACAAATACAGGTCCCAAAGGGGGGATCTTCAGGGAAGGCCCAAGTGATTGGCTCAAGGCCTCACCTTGGGGTTGGGATTATAGGCCATGGTTTATGGGGAAGTAATATGAATAAACTTGGAAAGAGTAGTGGGGGGAAACCTAGAGAAGTTGGATACACTATACTTTTCTAGGGTGAAAGTTCAGACCCTTCATGCCAAAATATTTTTTTTGGGAGTAGAGAGGCTAGAATGAGACCCACACAGTTACAAGTTTCCATTGTATATCACATTTCAATTGCATCTTCATTAGAATAGTGGAAATGACCAAACCCATTTATAATGAATTTTGGGGATTCCCATATTTTAAAATAGAGGATGGATCCAAGGTAGCTGGAGCCACAATGCCACCACAGAAGAATCTTTCCATCAATGCACATCAAGAGACCACCGAAGAAGAAGAAGACTCTGATGACTAAAATAACTCCCCTTTATATCCCAAGCCCAAATGAGATCCAATTATAAGGAAAAAGGAATAGTAAACAATTTATTGTTCTAGATGGAAGACACCACCACACTAGAGATATCACAAGAGTTGATGAAGCTATAGAACATATCCAGGGAAGTATGATCATAACCATACTTCTCAATAAGATACCATTAGTGGTAAAACGAAACTTCATCAAGATTACCTTAAATAAGTTAGATAGTTGGGTAACCATCCAATATTTCCCAAAAAATTAAATCCAAATATATAGTAGGGATGATTGGGATATGGGGTGAGGAGGTGAGAAAAACTCTTTAATCATTGTCGATTTAAAAAAAAAATTGGAGCCGAATAAGCTAGTTGAGAAAAATCACATGGATAGGTTGAGGGCTAATCAAGTGTATAAAATAAGAGAGATATAAAAAAGGTTTTATATATTTTCTAAAGACATAGTAACATGTGTTTTCATGATCAAGAACTCTCAATTATATTTTAGATGTCACACATAATAAGACGTAATAATGAAATGAAATATCTTGTACAAGCTTCAATAAACACATTAGAAAGTTCAAGTTCAAGAAAAATAACCCCCCCCCCACCCCCACCCCCTATCTCATTTTTCTTCACCATCCAAAATCTCCCCCTTAGTTAATATATTCCATAATAAGGGATGAGAGTTTGATTTTATTACCTCATACTCAAGACTTGGTAAATGTTTACATGATGAAATTCCTCTTTAACATAATTTTATTCATATAATATTCATCTCAATGGATACACTCATTTTTTCATCTCCAATGTAGTTTAGATAACTCCATGAACACTAATTATTATTATTTTCCTTCTAATGAATTCCTTTAATCAAATTCTTCAAATCCCAAAATTTTATTTAAAAAGACATAAACTAACATGGAATAAAGAGGAACCACTCTGTTCTTTAGAAGTAATATTCAAGTTTAGAATTTATTCTCAACCCAGACCACTATTTTCTTATAAACTCATTGTTATTCTTCATATTAACTATTTAAATATGTTAATTTCTTATCTTATTCTCTTATATTACTTTCTTATGTAATTATTTTTCCATCATAGAAGTTAATATGATTTTATACCCATATTTCTTCCACTTCTCACATGTATTATTTTGAATTTTCAAATCACTGATTATGGGGGACTCCCCAAAAATATCAATTACTCAAAGGAAACATCTTCCTTTCTCGTTTACTTTATCTTTTATTCTATATTATTATATATTATTAGTTTAATTTCATGTTATAATTGCCATTCCATGATTCTTCATTTACTATATTCCAAATTTTCTTCCCATTTACGTCATAAGGATCTTAAACTTCAAAACTAGTCATGAAATCCATAGATTTGTAGCATACTAATCAAAACCTATCAGAAAATTCCTTAAAATTATCAAATTTATTTTTCATGGTAATATTAGATAAATATCTATTCATAGATAGTTTTATATTGAAATTTTCCTTACTTACTCACATGACCTCTCTATTTATTATTATATGTTCCTTGATAATGATATATTAAACTTACAAAGCTAATATTTGGACCATACTTTCTATAACACCAATAACACTCTCTTAATTTTAATATCTTATCATGATTATAAATCTTCCAAAAATTTTGATGATGATTTTGTTCTAGAATATAAGCCTTATTTTATCTTTATGGAAATGATTTAATTGGATCATTTCTTCATATCTTACATTAAAAGGAATTTATTTCATACACCTTAGTGTAGAATATTTTACATTAACTTTTATATATTTAATGAATATTTTTCTTTCCTTCTTTAACACATGTTGAAATATGACACCTATTGCTTTTGTCTCAAATATCCCTTCTTATTTTATAACCATAATTTACTAAACATCACTCACCATCATTTAAAGCTCAGTAATGTGCAATTTATGAAACTTTATCTCACTAATATAGACTGATTCAATATTTTTTATCTCTTCCTTTTATAAAATATCCTTATTTTTCACCTTTGATAATTATTCCATTATTTCTAGGATTTTTTAACCTCTTTAATATATACTTCCAAATCATGCTTCAATTTCTATTCTAGATTAGTTCTACCTTCTCCATTGTCATCACTGCATGATGTATTAAAAAAATTTAAAAATTAGAAGGAAAATTCATATAATTATCTAAATATTTAATTGAAAATTAATCAATTTTATTATTCTTCCCCATTAAATTCATTTTCTTTCATAAGTAATGTTTCTTCTTCTTCTCATCCATTTTCTATTTTCGTAACTTATCATAATCCCCATCAGTTTCATATTCTTCCATTTTATTCTTTTTATAATAATAGTAAAAGTGTCCAGGGTCATCAAAATTCTAATACTTTCGTGATTTTTTTCTCTATTCCTTTCATTCTCCTTTTATAAACCTACCTGAGAGAAGTGAAATAATTTTATTGAAGTCATCTTCACCTTCCTTGTCTTCTTAGTCATTTGAATTAATAAATATTTATTATTTAATTTTTCCCTTTCTCATTGATTCAAAGTCCATCTAATATTTTGATTTTTTCTTGAAAATGGGATTTTTTATCATTTCATGGGTTATGAGTACATTTTTTTAACTCTTATGGAGTCAAATCCTCTCTTTCCTCTAGAGATTAATTTTTTAATAAAATATATCTGGGAAATTTCTCAACAATTTTTTTACAAAATTTTAATATGATAAAGTGTCTCTGAATGACTATATATTACTAAAAAAATGATTCACCCTTTTGATGTTCTCATAAATAGTTTCATAGTTTTCATTTTTAGATCTTCAAACTTACTAATCCAGATCTGACGCTTTTCTTCCATTAATTTTATTTTTACTTAAAAAATTATTTTAAATTTTTTCCAAGTTTTCTTATCTCTTTAGAGTCCTATAAACATTCAATAACTGATATTTTAAAATAAATAATAATATCATTATTATTATTACCATCAACCTCTATATTTATTTTATTATAAAATTTCATCAGTGCATCTTTTTCACTGGGTGGAAATCTGATAGTGTGTTCATATACAACTTATAAGCAAACACAAAGTAGATAAGGTATCATCCTATTATACCAACCATGATAGTTATTTTAATTGAAGATAATAATACTTGTACTATTGAATGAAATTTAATTTTCTATCCTCACTAAACATATCTAAAGATGACCTTTTTTATAATACCCAATGATGTTCCTACATTTTATAAGTTCACTAAGGGGAAGGGGTGAACAAGTGAACTCTTTTATTTTTATTATGTTTCCACTGTTTAATTACATCAAGCTTTGTGATTGGATAAGTCCTCAATTCTCTCCTCTTTAAAATATTAACCTTTCTTCATATATATGAAACTAAAATCAAAAAACAAGAAGAGGGGTATTTCTAAGGTTCTGCATAAAAGACTACTCATTTCCATGGTTGTTATACTCCCCAACATATATTCACTAGTAACTTCAACAATAATTAGTTTCACACAAAAACTATAATCTTCATTCAACTGGTTATACTATTTATACCTTATTCAATAATTAGTTATACTACCCAATTAATAACTCCTTTAGTTATTGGTTATACCCCTAAAATATAAGCCTTCAATAGAAAATTATACACCTTTTCTACAAGCTCCTTTTTAGAGTTAATTCAATATTGAAAGATCATCTTAACCATATGGTATTCATATAAAGAAAAACCAGATCACATTATCTTGTATAAAACTTTCTTGAGATCATTAGTGGCTTTGAAGAAATATTTTCTACTCTTGACACTTCCTTTAGATCTTGGATGACGAGGATCCACTTAATACACAACTTTTAAGAACATTGACTTTGAAAATTATTCTTCTAAAACATCTCCTTTTGGAATATTTTCCATTTGTTTATTGTTCTTCTAAAACTTTATCCTTCTATTTCCTCATACTTCCTTTAACCCAAATTTACTTCTAATAAAAGTAAGTTAGAAACTCCCTTTCTTCAACTCTTCTCCCCAATAGCTCCCAATATTTCATTCTAGATTTGAATCCAAAAATCTAGTGTTTCTCTTAACTTTATATATAAAATATTCCTTCTATATATATGGTTAAATCATGGTATTCAGTTTAAAATACCCACATACTCATCTTTTTAATTAACCACCTTCAATATCCTATGAAGATATTGGGATTTGACTTCATTAAAGCATCCATAAAACGTGGCGTCAATAATCTTAAATTCCTCCATATATCTCGTATTGAATCATGAAATTTCCATCTGTCAATTTCATACTTTAAACTTACAACTTTTCAATTTTATAATATTTTACATTAAAATAATTTAACTTCCTTTTGGAATATTCTAGTAAATCTTCTTCCAATGAATTCATTATGCTTTTATTAGTTCCACCTTTTCCTCAACTTAATCTTCTCCAGCCTTTTAAACTTCAAGAATTATTTAGTAAGATTCATGTTATTTTAATTATAAACATTCAATGAAACTTTACTTGGTTTGAATTATTCTTACATAATCTTTTTAACATCATCCTCCAACTTCTGATGTTATTATATCTACTTACCAACACTGAACTTAAGAACATCCTCATTTTTTTGGTGTTCTATTCATGCATTGCACCATCTTCTTGTATATTTAAAACTCCATGATTATTTACATGCATCATCAACTTCCAATGAGTAGTATTATTTAAATTCCACTTATCTTTGATTAATTTTTCTCTTCTATGATAGTGATGTTCTTACAATGAACAAACAATATAGTATCATCATACTTTTTCTTATGAATATTTCAATGTCTTGGGATTATTTTCTCGTTCTTCTAGAAAAGTTAAACATTCACAACATCTTTGACAACAAGTTCCTACAGTTAACTTTATATAAACCCATATCAATAATATCACTTATTTATCTACAATTTTGTGCTTATATTTTTTGGATTTAGATTTGCCGCAAATCTTTCTTCCAATAAACACAACTTCAGATTCATCAATCATCTTATCTTTATCCTTTGGTTGTATTTTATATATGGTTGTTTGACATTCTTGAAAATTAAATTTCTTTTACAATAAATATTCACATGTTTCTTCCATTTTTATTTTTTATTTTTAGTGATATCATAAATTCTTTTTCTCAACTTCCATCCATTAAAATAAAAAATGTTCTTTTGGAACTACTCCCAAACATCTATCCATTGATCATTCCTTAAAAAACATACATTTCACCTTCTTTTAGAAATTCACTTTTCACCTTCTACTGGAAAATAATATTTCACCTCAAATTCTATAAGAAACGTATCCTTTAAAAATATATTTATATGTAGACAACAAATTTGACCAAAATACATTTTACACAACATATTTCATGTTTGTGGTCTTTTTTTACTTATAGATTTATTCCAATATTTTTCATACTAAGGTTTCATTTTATATTATAATAATGTTTAATTTTTATGTTTTATTATAATATTTTATCATAATAATATATATCACATTTAATTTTAGTGTTTTGTTTCATATTCAACAAGTTATTCAATAAATTATTTATTTAAAGTGAAATATATGATAAAATCATAGGTTGTTACATTATACCCCCCTTAAAATAGTTTATCCCTCAAAATATTTTTACTCATATGAAAAAATATGAGGGTAATTTTTCCTCATTAAACCCTCAGGTTCCCACATACTTCCTTGAAATTATGATAACTCTATAGAAAATTAACTAGGTGGGAAGCCTTATATAATAGTACATTATCACTAAAATTCATGATTTATAATGGTTATTCAGTGTATGGAAGATCATGTTATAATTTTAAAAACTTTTAGTCCATTATACATGAAGGGTTGAGTACGTACTACTTCAAAAGTGATTCATAGAACATATCATGAACTTCATATACATTCGATGGATGTACAAGATGATAAGAATCCATCCCCACATGATTATGGATCTTGAAATGGAAAATGTATCTAAGGATCAACTTCCCTTATTTCTGAATCTCATAACCCTATTTAATGGTGATATTCAATAGAATTCCTTTTCTCTGACCTCAAACTTTAGATATTTCTGATGGTTATCGATCTAACTCTTTTATCAACTCTGGGAAATTTTAATGTGTTTCTAATGGTTTAAAAATTCCCTAAAATCTATTGAGAAATATCTTGTACTGGAATCTAATTCTATTCAACATCATTCCCACATGTTTCAGTTCCAAATATATTCTTATATAGATCCTTGTATGGTGTTATTTGAATGATAAAATGGAACTATTATTATATGAGAACACTAATAAGGAGATATTTTGATCTCAAACTACATTTAAATCAATTGAAAAATATCTTATCATACAATTCATAGTTTTAATGGTTATTTTAGATTTATCCTTAGTCTGGGGATGATAAATATTTTTGAATCTTAACCCTGTATCCAATTTTTTTTAAATAATTCTCTAAAAATTTGAGCTAAACCTCATATATCAATCTAATACAATGGAAGGTGGGAAACCATATAGTCATAACAGTTCCTTTGTGAATATCCTAAAAAGTTAATCGAGCAGTAAATATTCTAGAATAGAAATGAAATGAAATAACTTCAAAAGGTGAACAATTATAACCCTAATGGAATTTTGTCCTTTATAAGTTTTAGGAATCCCTATGAATCCATAAGGATTTTCTCCTACTTTTATATAAGTATAGGTAATACTTGTTTCATACCCTTATACTTATATTATTATTCCATAACCTATTAGAATACTAAGAATCAGTATATATATTATGAAATCTCTCTCTTCATATTATCCCACCAGAAAATCTCTATGAGATAACTATACATCTTTGAGCTTCTTGGATGGATAGAAAATGTTGATATATGTGAATCATCCAAAATCTCCTTAAATTATATTTTCAAAGGGGAACATGTTCATTTAGTGAATACTATAATTCTAACATTATAAAATTTGATCATTGGAATATTTTATACAATCTTCTGTAGCTCCATATCATCCTCTATCACCTGCTTGATCTTTACAAGGACAGATGGTTGAGTAGTCATTTTGTAAGAATAGGATTTATTCCCTTACCTTATGATTTCAATATTCATCCTTGAAAAATTTCTGAATATTGGATCTCTTTCAATCCTTATTATGGATAAGGTATAATGATTCATATGTCTCAGAGCATTAGATACCTTGTTTTCCTTGATATGGTGGTAATGATTTAAGAAATCATAGTCTTTAATTAACTCCAATCATCTCATTTGAGAGTAGGTTCAATTATTTATATATGAATATAAACTTTAATATCCTATAATAAATATTGATTTCACCCTTTTCACCATAGAAATAATTCATACATATCTATCATTTCTAGGTCTAGATCATGCATATGGTAATTTATCTCATAAAACATTAATTCACATAAGGTATAAGCTACAACCATTTACTTTTTAAGGATAACACATATAAATTCTCTATTTGATTCATTAATATAGGGTAACATGAGTACATGTGTAGTGACAAGATTTATCTTAATGTCCTTTAAATTTTATTAAGAGGCATACCCTTTGTTGTGATTACATAACCAAACAATGATTATTTTTACAGGAAATAATCACACTTATTAAACATGGAATATATTTTCTCTATTCTCAAGTTCTTCACCACAATCTTAAAATGATATTTATGCTCTTTATTACTATTATAATAAATGATAATGTTGATGATGGGTCATGAGAAATTGAAAAAATAAAATTTATAAGCCAACTAAAAACTATTATAGAAATAAGAAGAGTCAAACCCAAGGGAAGTAAATATAGTGGGTTCAAGAAAAATAAAAGTAAAAAAATACTCAAAATAGTTGGTAAATTTGGATTTTAAATTATAAATTATTAAACATATAAGAAATTATTGGAAAATAAAAGAGAAAGTTGTGAAATTTTTGTAAAGAAAATTTGAGAGGGAAGAAGTGTTGATGAATTGGCGAACCTGATGGATCGAAATTGATAAAACAATATTTCTATTTAGCCTCAATTTGACCCAAATATAAAAATAAAATAATTTTAGTATCAAAGTTGTCACTTTTCTACTAATTGTACCCAAATACCTCACTCAAATGAATGGATTTTTACCCAAAATTTAGATAAAACAATTTAACAATGGATATGATAAGTATAAACCTTTTCTAGATTAATTAAATTGGTTGCTACCGGTCATATAAATCATTTAGTGTTTTTTACCCATCAGTTCATGAAACAATGGGGAATATGCACTCATAAATAATAATAAAAAGGAAATATTAAATAAATAATTTCACACATCAACCCTCTAGTAACTTCCCTACACAATGTGTTGATTTTTTATGTGATAATAATTAATTTCTAACACTAATAAAACCCTAATAACTCATTAATATGTGTAAAAACATCATTATAGAATAAAATACATGTCACACAATGATTAAAACCCAATAAGAGAAACATACAATCAGAAAGGAAAAAATCCCAAACAGTAAAAATATTCAATTTATTCATGATCTGATATCCTTAGAGAATTAGTTACACATTTTGGTAGCAAGAAAAAATTATACATAATAAATCCATCTAAAAATAGACAGTAATAATGGAATGTAGAAAACAAAATTATGGATCTTCTCTATTAAGCTCAATCCTCTTCTCCAGCTCCAACTTCTTCTGAACCACTACCTTAAGCACTACCCCCTTATTTCAGGTCTCATATATCTCATCGCCCCTATGTTGTGTGAAGAATGTATCTCACTTATAACAAATCATTATCACATATACAATAAATCTTGGAAATATAACTCAAAAAAATATTTCCAGTCTTGAATCATTAGTAGCCATGTGGCACTGGTCATTATTCATCATCTCCTTTATCATGACTTGAGAAGATCTTCTCCATAGATTTCACAAACTCCATGTGAATTATATTATATATAACTGCATTTTTTAGCTGGATATATCTACATCATCATTCTTTCTCTCTTTATTCCTTGGAATTATTTGGTGAAGTACTCCTTTAGCTCAACTCCATAGGTTCGCACACTTATTTTATTTCAAATTAATAAATTAAGGGTTGGTGTGGTATTTTTAAATCCATAATAGTATAGTGAAACCCATGAATCTTAGAACCATATAAACTCCCCCTCATATATGATCAAGATTCACTCCCAATATTTGGTCATCATAGCTATTATTAACTCATATATGGTTTCAACTAACTCTTTCATAGTTACTATTTCAATTGACTCGAACATGGCAATAACAATTGACTCATACGTCTCTTTCAAAGAATTAATCATATGTATGTGAACCTACAGCACTCATATATGATTTTTCACTAATACATTGAACATACCTTTCACTTACATGTATCAGTGTTTATATCACCCGAGAATGACTCTTCTAAAGTGGGTGCTCCTAGAAAATCACACATCAATGTAAATAAAATTTATCTTCCAAAAATGGGTTACTCTTCCAAAAATTACTTTACACTCCCAAAACATGAAAAACTAAAATAAAAAATTATTAAAAAACTATTTATATAAATAAAATGACTTCAAACTTAATAAAAATTCAAAAAATATTAATTATGATTTTAAAAAAATAAAAAGAAAATAAAAAAAATTCCACCAAAAAATATTTTTAAAATAAAATCATTTAACACTTTAAATTATGAAAGCTAATATCCAAACCCTTTTACATTCTCTAAAAATGTTATTTTAATAAAATATCCACTAAAATAAAAAAATATAATTATTCTTAAATATAATGTAAATTAACACAAATAAAATCTGAATAATTGAGTACTAAAAATCAACATTTTAATTAAAATATCAAAGAATAACATTTTAAACTCTAAAATGATAAAAACTCAAAATATTTACAATTAGGGAACATTTATCCTCAAAGATATTACATTTTCCCAACATATATATGTCAAAATTGTATTATTGTAAATAAAAATAAAATTAACCCACACTTAACCCATTGCTTTCTCTCAAACAATCAATCCATCAAATTCAATAGAATCTAATAAATATAAAAATGAAATAATTTTCATGCCAACAAAGAAATAATTTTTATAAATGATTTCCCCTGTGAAATTATCATGTAAGAATGATTACTCTACCATAAATAATGGTTTTTGGTTATATTTGGATTATTGTTTTTATAAATATGAACAAATTTAAAAATAATAATAGTATTTTATCTAACTTAATTTACTATTCACTTGTTCTTATAACTTCTCTTTTTCTCCTCGGTGAATAGACATGCATATTTTAGCATAAAGAATAACAAGACAAAATTTAATGTATTATTGACTCTTATAATTAAAAAGAAGCATAATTAACACATCTCATAGTTCTATCATGGAAATAGAAATCTCAAGTGGGGTTAAGAGTTCATTTTCAGTTCGTTTTCATGGAAAGTTTGGTAATTTAAATCTGAATAAAAAATTAAAATTTCATTAAAATTGTATGACATACTCAACAAGTTTCACCAAAAAAATTTACCAAGATAGAAATATAAATTATGATACTCGGTTTAAATCAAGCAGAATTAAAAAAAGATAACCACCACAAATTTTCAAAACAAACTTTAAATAAAAAAACTCATAAAATGAAAAATAAAACTTGTAAAAAATCAATTTAAAAAAATATTGTACTTTGATGTGAACACCATGAAATATAGTTTATCATAGTTTAAGATCCTTCCCCCACACTTTAAACTCAAATTCTCCCCAGTGCTAAACCTTAAGATAGAAGAAAAAATTCAAAATTGTTTTAGTTTTAAAAGGATTTCTAATTTATCAATATAAAACTAATGTTAAAGCATCACAATAAAGATTAAAAAATCATGTATATTACATATTATATCATTTAAAAAAATAATTCAGAATGAACATGAGTTTATTATGAATATAACACATAAATTTTAATGAAATATAAACAAATAACATGTTTAATAAATGTTTCCAATAATAGTAAAACTGTCAAATAGCTAAAAAAATTAGAAAAAATTCAAATAAAGTTTCTAGAATTCTTAGAAAATACATGAAAACTGAATCAAAATATTTTCTATTGTTATTTATGAATACAATACTGACACACATAAATATAAAATATATCACATTGGATTTAGCTACAAAATTAAAATAAAATCCCCCACATTTTATTTTTGCATAAAGACAATTTAAAAACATATTAATGTATTTAAATTCCACATTCAATGGATCACGCCATAGTTTAATATGCATTTTATTTTAAATCAAGATAAAAATAATTTGAATAAAAAACTACTAATAATTGGTAATTTTTTCTATAGTACATAACCCATTTGGTAACTCTCCTTCAGTAATTCTATCTCCACTTGGTTTATCCCATTATAGTACTTACAAAAGTTAAAAAAATAACCATTAAATATGAGTAATAGAAATGAAGTACATGAAACCTATTGTAAATGTGATAGGGTGTGTAAATGATCATCCAATTCATTAATGGATCAATTTTAACTAAAGGAAGGGTAGATAAAGGGTAATAATGGGTTAACTGCAAAAACATAAAGTGAGGGACTTTTATTAAAAAAATATTTTTTAACCTTGTGTTACCTCCCATATAGTGAAAATTTTAAAATAATTAGCTATACAATCTCAATTAAAAGAATAACCATGATCACTTGGGAGGTTGGATTTCTTGATTATTTTTATTTTCACTATTTTGAGAGGAAGTTTCATCATGGTCTCTTAAAATATCTATAACACTAGTATCTATTAGTGTCTCGTTGAAATCCTTTAGATCCAAAAGAATATATTATCTCCTAGGTCAGTTTCAATTTTTAAAATCTCAAAAGTATGAAAAAAATCTTGAAATAACCTCATAAAAATTACCCATATTTCCAACATCATTCTCATGGTTTTCTTATACACTAGAGTAATTCAAAAACTCGGTAATAAGTGCATGAACTATTGGGTCATGTTCATTGTCTCCCACAGAACCCATATCATAGTGATTTTCCTAATGAAGCAGGATAAATATTCTTAAAAACTACCATAAATTCCTTAAGATCATTTATTGAAAACCCATACTCTAAAAAACTATTGAACTAATAGGATTTTTATACTTTTCTATAATTTTTCCAATAATCTAATTTTTCACACACTCCACAAGTTGGTAAAATTTCTTTCCAAATGATAATGGGGAATAATTTCCCTAAAAATTTCCCTCAGTATTAGAACACTAATTTTAACTTTAACGTAATTTTAAATAGACTCACTTATGTTGAAATTAATGGTATAAAGATCAGAATCTAATCTGGGTTTAAGGGAAATGGTTTTCTCACAAATAGAGGGTTGTGAGTTCTGACAAAAAACCTAAGAATCGTTCTTAATAAAGAGGATGTGTTCCTCTTGTACCACTTTATGATCTTTATCAACGAGTTTATTAATTATTATCTCAATAATCTCTAGTATTTCAAGTTACTTTGTGGATTCAGATTCAATAAATTTTACCTCAAAATGTTTATCAACTAATCCTTGAATTATTCTATCATAATGACCATGAGTAATCTTCCTTATCTTAGCTCCAAAGATCTATTCATCCACATAAATTAGCTTACATCTTTTTACTATTAAGGAATTTCTAAAGACACTAAATTATTCTTGATCAACACTAACATGGAAAATTATTTTTCCATTTGAAACATCAATAATAGCACCACCAATGACACAGAATGTCCTGACTAAGATGATTTGGAAATTATTATCGTACTTTATTTCCAAATAAAATAAATAAATGGGTACAATTAGATTCCCCATACTAACCAATAGGTTATACACCAATTTAATAGGTCAACTGATAGACTTATCATCTTACTATAGACAAACGAAACTGGGATTTAACACCCCATGACCCAATTATTGAAGTAAAGAGTAAGTCATAAGGTTGACACTAGATCATAGGTCACACAAGGAATTTTGTTACCCACGTTTTCCTATAATATGAGGAAGAAAATACTTCTAGGATATTTTAATCTCATAAGCATGTTATTTTATAGGATAGCATTGCATTCCTCAGTTAATTTTATAGTGTAAATTTCTACTAAACTCCTTTTATTTTCTAAAAAACTTAAGAAATTTCACATAAAAAGGTAATTCATTTAGGGCCTCTATAATGGGTATATTCATGTTAAAATTCTTAAATATATCATAAAATTTCATATAAATAGGTTCATCATTTCTCTTATTAAATTTTTGGGGAAAGGGAATGGGTGGGCCATATTAATATAAAACAGGTTGGTTTCTCTCTTTTTAATTAATACTAATTTTCTTCGTTCATTACATGATTAATTCCCATTTCATATTCTATTTTCTCATATCTCTTTCAAGGTTAAAATCATTATTCAACTCAGTTCAAGTCTTGTTTTCCACTTTTCTATATTTTATCTTCAATAAATTTTCATCCTCAAAATCACTTGAAACTTTTATCTCTTCTTCTCTAGTCTATACCATACATTTTTCTTATGTTTTAAAACCACTCATTATTTTAATATTCATCACATTTTACTTTCGATTCATATCTATTTTGCTATGAATAATTCCTTAATCTCTAATAAAAAAATTCTTTCAATTATCTCATTTTCAATTGAATGTTTTAGATACAAGACTATTGAGAATCCACCTTAGTGATTAGTTTCCTAACTAAACCCTCTAAATTTGTGTTAGAATTAGAAGAAAAATCAATTTTTTTGAAAATGAATTTTTGGATGATTTTAATATCCAAGGGTAAAATATTGTTTCACTACCCCTTAGTCTCTCCATGACAAGTTTGGTTAGTTGTTATATTCAGGGTTACAGTTTTTTGAAAATGGATCATTGTTACCCTACACAATAACTATAAAGTCTAAAAATTTCACATGTTCATCTAGTTATATAGGTAAATTAAAAATAGGATACAAAATTCCTAGTGCGACTAAGATATCTATAATTATTACATTGATGCCTAAGTGAACTATTCTCAATATCATTAAAAATTTCAGTAAACTATACATTTGTCTCACTCTTATGCATAGTCATTTTACTAGAATATTTGGGATGAAATTTTTTATCTATTTTATTAAATAATTTTTTAGATTCCTTGGATATCATATTATATAAATCCTTACAATATTCTTGGTCAAAAATGATTTGGTGATAGGTTGTAAGGTTATAATAAAATGTGTCAATTAAGAGGTGGATAGTAAGTTGGTAATTGGAGAACTACGTATAAATTGCTCTGAGTCTATCTCATGTTTCAAATATAATTATCCCTCATTATAAACTAAACTTGAAATCTTATGAATCTCTTCTATTGTAATATTATTTTGGTAAAATTTCATCAAAATGCATTGAAAACTTGTCTCAAGTTTCAAAAAAATGTTCACAAAGCTATTAGAACTATTTCATATCCTTAACCTTCAAATAAAATGGAAAACCAATCAAATTTAGCCCTTCCTCACTAAACCCATGCTCTATAAGTTACTGTAAAACACTATTTATATATCTCATAAACTCTAAATAATCCACATTTTATAATCCATTAACGAATGATAGTATAAAGAGATGATATTTTTCACTTCATATTTCTTAAAACTAGGGGACCACCTAATACAATAAGGTTTTCTTCAAATAATAGGTAGTTAAAACTATCTAATTCTTGGTCTCTCATCATTTTAATTTATATATTGAGGTTTAATAATGTTTTCATTGGGTTTCATAGCTCTCTCAACTTATAATTTACCCATTACAGTTTTATTGGTTCCCTTTAGAGCTCTATAATGTGTTTCAATTTTAGGAATAAAATAATTTACTCTAGTTGTTGAAAATAACCTATTGTTTATATAGTTTTGAAATCTTCAATTTTAGTTCATCACACAATATTAGAAAACAAGAATATTTTTGGAATTTATTTTAAAAATATATTTTTCTTTTAAAAATATAATTTAGTACTATTTTTTTCTTTGTACATGAATTTTTTTCCTTGGAAAAAACACCAATTTTTTAAGAGGGTTAATTAGACTTAACAAACATAGAATTTATAACCCTACTCAAACCTAATACATATATAAAGAGGGTTTATCCCAATAGAAATAAATATAGTTAGTTTAATAAAAAGAATAATAAAAAATTGTTATCTATAACAAAATAGTTGGTAAATTTGGATTTGAAAATATAAATTGTGAAGTATAGATGAAAAATATGTAAAATAAAATAGAAACATGTGAAACGACTATAAAGGAAATTTTGTAGTGAACAAATATTCATGAATAGGGGAACAGTATCAATATAAATTGATTAAAATGATTTTTTTTTCAGACCTATTAAGACTCATAATTATTCCAAATCTATAAAAAATGAGGTTGAATAAACATGATTTCACTTGTGTACTAATTGGTCCCAAATCCCCCACTCGGAAGAATAGGTTTTTCAACAAAATTTCAAAAAATTATGATTCAAACATGTAAAAAATAATATTTAACATTTTCTATATTAAGTACTTCAGTTGATACCTTTAAAGGAATATATTCATTTTTTACACTCATTGGTCCTTTGAAAATAGAGAAAATATACACATGAATAACACAAAAAGGAAGGTCTAAACAAATAATTTCACGCTGCAACACTCTAGTAACTTCCCACCTTAGTGTGCCTATTTATTGTGTAAAAAGTGTTAAATTATATCTATAAGAAAACCCTACTCTCATATTCATACTTTTAAACACATCATTAGATTATAAAAGAAATAA
This sequence comes from Viscum album, assembly GCA_963277665.1. NCBI lineage: Eukaryota > Viridiplantae > Streptophyta > Magnoliopsida > Santalales > Viscaceae > Viscum > Viscum album. Next base: position 1,084,956,096 of record OY728119.1, read on the forward strand.
ATCAGTAAGAGGAAAACATAAGAGGAGAAGTAGATAATCATAAAGATAAAAAATACTATATATTAAAAAGATTCAATTAATTATCTGTATGATACCCTAAGCAAATAAGTTACACATGTTCTTAGAAATAGAAAAAATGATATCAAATAAATCTATCTCAAAAACAAAAACAAACAAAGAAAAGTAGAAAAGGGAAGGATGGGTTTTCTTTATCAAGATTAATCCTCTTCACCACCAACCATGCCCTCAAAACCATTGCGTCGAGTGCAACCCCCTTGTTTCAGTTCTTTTCATTCTCTCCACCCCTTCTTTTTGGGATGAATTAATCTTACTTATAATGAATCCACAAAAAAAATTCAATAACTCTATGATGTGGGCTCAAAAGTAGCATCCCAAAAATTCAATCATTAGTCTCGTCCTAGATCCAATCACTATTCATCTTCTTTTTCATTGTGACTTGAGAAGATATTCCCCATAAATTTCACAACCTCTATTTGTGTTCATATACAGCTTACTACATTCCACATTTAAGAAATTATACAAAATATTTCATTCTCTCTAGCTTCCTTGGGAACCTTCAGTGAATCCCTTCTTGAGTTTAGCTTACAGGCTTAATCTCTTCTTTAATTTTGAATTAATAAATTAAGGGCTGATGTGGAAATTTTAAATCCATAAAAACATAACACCAAATTATTTAAAATTATAATAACTATAGACATAGTAAACCCCATAAAGTTACAAAAATAATGAACCCCCCTTCATTTTTTATCAAGATTGACTCTCAATATTCGATCATCCATAGTTTGATTTACTCACACTTGGTTTTCACTTATTCATAAATTTTTTTCTTCAATTCAATATTACATGGAAGTATAATTTTACTCATACATATCTTGTTGGGAATGAATAATACATAGGTTAACTTGGAGCACTTATACATGATTTTTTTCACTCATACGTTCCACTATCCTTTCATGAAGATACAGCTACTATTAGAGAACTCAAGAATGAATCTTCCAAAGTGGGTCATCCTCAAAAATGAATCTTATAAATAAATTTAATTTTATCTTCCAAAAATAGATTTACTCTTATAATAATGAATTTAATCTTCTAAAATATACAAAACTAAAAAAACATAATGCAAATCTAATCAATGAAATAAAATGAATTCAAACTCAAGATAATATCAAACCATATTTATCATGTCTTTTGAAACATCACTAACCAAATTAAAAATTTATTCCATCAAATAATATATTTCAAATAAAATCATGTAACTTTATAAATTATCAACTCGTTAAACCAAAACATTTTACATTCTCTAAAAAAATTATTTCATTACAATTCCACCAAATTCACAAAATAATTTTTATTCAAGAAAATGGAAATTAAAATAATTAATATTCATGAAACTAGGTTCTATAAATCTAAATTTTCATTATAATGTATCTGATTTTCTATGTATTATTTTTTGATACTATATGGATCATTTTTTAGACCAACTGCTATGAAGGTGTGTGATTTTGAGGCCCAGTGTGCTTGAAATAAATGTTTAAAATATATTAAATACCATGACCTCATGGTTTTCCTTAAAAAATGGAATAACTTATCAAATTATTCCCAAATCAGAAAATATAAGGGCACCATTGAGTTAAAAATGATGGTTTTATCCTAGGTGTGACTTAACGTTAGTTAATGTGGGTTTTTTTAAAAAATTCATCACGGGAGGGAAAATGAATAAAATAATTGAAAAAATTATTTTATTTATAATTATTGATGTATAAACTTGTTATCCTTTAAATGGGATGTTAGGTCAGATTTTTAAGGTTAGTTTCATAACTCTAGAACCTCTTGTGTTCCTTTAGAGAGAGCTTTGAGGATTCTCTCTCAAGCAACCAAAATTGGATCATGGATCGATGATCGAGGTGCATCAATCTCTAAGGATCTCACCAATGAACGCGACACAACATCATTCTTTATTTGACATTGATCCAAATGAAGGTAATTCATATGTTCTATTTATATTTCTTCATCATTAATTTTTTCTATAATTAATGAGAATCAATCAACGAACAGATTGTTCCTCAGTTCGGTCATCTTGTGGGAAGGTATTTTCATTGCAAGGTTTTGATGGGTGAATTACTTTGTTATTTCATTTCATCATTTTTATTCTAACAAAATCATATTTATATCGACAGAAAAATTGATTGTGGTTCATTCCTCAAATCCATTATTGTGCCTTTCTCCCCCCGTTCATCGTTCATCGTGGGTGTTCTTCTTTTGTCCAGTCACTCACATATCCTAATCAATTAATAGTTATGCATCTGTTTCTTGGAACAACAATCCAAAATTGTAGATCTGGGATCATCACAATGTGATGATGGTGTGATGATCTAAGCAGTTATGAATCAAATGACATAGATACTTTATTTTCTTGTTCTTTAATGCACACAAAATAATGAAGAATAATGTAATTTTTTAGCAGATTGAAGGCCCAAATCTTGTTGATTTGGTGATGGATAGGCTCAAAGAGAACTGATATATGTTTTCCCAACAAGGTGTGGCCAGAATTGGAGGCCATAGTGATAGATGAGATGCATGGACATGTATTTGGGATTCAAGAAAATCCTGATCCACACGGCGTATAAGTTGGATATACACATGGTGTGGATCCCCCTATGTGATGTTGGGGTTTGGGGTAGAAGAAAGTAGTCACATAGTGTGTGGATAGGCCTATATAGTATGTGGTCCCTCCATGGATACTCAGCGTGTACTTTGGGAAGTACACAAACATGGGGTGGAGATGATGTGTTTCGCACACTCCGTGTACTCCCCCCCCCATGACATGATATAGACCAAGTACATGGGATAAGACATGTACTGGTACATAGGATAAATAGTTTACCGGTAAACAGGAATATGTACAGGGGCTAGAACCATGTACTGACACGTGGGTAGACTACCCGAGTAGTCTACACATTTTGTAGTACTACGTGCACATGGTTTGAGACACGGTCCCTTTACATGGGCAGGACTCAGGTTCAAGGTACACGGCATGTGACCCATACCACACACTATGTACTCTTTTATACATGGATTGGATCTCTTATCCTCTATATATTAGAAAAGTTAAGTTAATGGGAGTTCCCCTTATCCTTTCTATCAGGGTTGGTATGGAATCTTTTCCAACTCTTAATATTGTGATCCCTTAAGTGGTACTTCTTGTATAGAGTCGTTGGAATCCCTTTGAGAGGAATTTAGTGATATCCACTATTCATATTTAGGCCGTAGGTGAATTTCTTAATATCAACATGACCGACACAATGATGGTATGAATCCTCTACTTAGAGGATTAATCCATATTGAGTTATTGATATTACCCCATGGCCCTAGTAGTGATCATATTCTCTGTATTGTATTCTCTTCATGCTATCAGTGTGTTATTTCTCATTATGTGACCCGAAGAGAAGTGCCTCTCAGATGAATATCATATCTAATATTAGTCTTAGTATTATGTTCTCCTGAACGAGTGCTTTGTGGATTCTTTGAGCTAGAATCCTAGGTTGGTATACTTTGGTTGTGACTTACCTCTAGACTGTGTGACAAATTTGGGTATATATTTATATTCTTGTTATATGTGATGTAGACATATACCTAGTTAGAGTTGACTATATTTACATTATTATGTGCTTTGTGGTTTCATAGTGTCCTACTGAGTATTATTATACTCACTCTTGCCCGTGATTTGTCCACATGTGTCATGTATTTTACAGACGATGGCCCTTTTGATGGAGTCCAAGGTGGACCAAGACCAGAGGGTGCTTAATGTGACCATACAGATCGAGGTGTGTTACTACATCTTTTAGGCATCTTTCCCATTACCTTTACTTCTAGGATGTAAATGTGTTAAAGATTCTTTTTGGCGGGCCTATATTTGGATTTTTTTACCTTTCTTTACTTCCTAGCGTACTATGGTTATGAGTTTTAGATGTATGCATTCATAGTTTTTTTTGTTTTTACATTTCATATATTTATGGGATTGAAGATGTGTGTGTGTTTTTGTGTGTGTGTGTGTGTCTAGGTACTTAGGCTAAGGCCTAGCATGTCAGTGATATGCCTACTCCGTGCTAGTCTCCATCCCCTAGCCTATTAGAGGTGGGATGTGGGGTCATGGCACAGGCCCCACTAGGATGGGTAGTGATAGAGTGATGTTAGAGTAGAGTCGGTTCTACCTTAGGATTGGGATTCTATGAGATTAGTTTGGGGAAATTGTGTTAATTTCTTCATGTTTGGATTTCATGTCAGGGACTACAATGTTGGTGTAGCGACCATCGTATCCATACACCAGGAATTTGATCACCTTCTTTTCGACTCGATAAATGGTAACACTAGTTGTAAGGAAAACAACAGAACATGCATCATATAGTAATCAGTTGTGATTTACATGTCCTTATAGAGTTAGATCTCCAAATATACACATCGAAAGTGGTACATCTTTTTTAGTTCAGGATTCCTCTATAACTTATTCAATCTAGGATTCAACTGCATGATCATGAGGAAAATCCCCTTAATTATGAGACGTCGATATAGGGACTAGTTCCCAATATGTTACCTCCAGGTGTTTCACTAGCCATACCACTACCTGTAGAGAAACACGTGTTACCCACAATATAGGTAGATGAGTAGTTGAGGATGAGTGCACTTTATGATTTTTAGTAGTAGAGACCCCTTAGGTTTTAAGGTGAGGCCAGACCACAGGTGGACGTGGATAGGCGTGAGGTGGTGACCTTACATTTCTATCTAATCAGGACACCACCAGATCAAATGGAGATCATAACAAAGATCATTCTTCATGGATGAGTTGGGTGATCGTGGGGTTTAGTTACCCATTCTTACGATGAGGTGATTATTTCATGGAAAATTTTTGAGTGCCTTTCCATAGAAGATTTCTCACTAGTTAAACTGAGGGGTGTATATATCTAATAGCTTCTGCAGCTTCAATAGGTCAACATGATAGTAGTTGAGCATTTGTCGAGGTATAATAACCTCTCCAGGTACATGATGTATATTGTTTGAAATCGTTTCTTCTAGGATCAAACCATCAAGCGAGGTCTGGATAGAGACATCTGGTCTATTTTTATCCCTATATGCATTCCAACCTATTATGGGGTGTTGAATCGATAATTGGTGGTTGATAATTTCTTGGCTGAGCAGATAAAACATCTTGTTGTCAGCAGTGGGAATAAAAGAGCAGATAACTTTGTAGCAAGGAGACGATGTTAGTCTAAGGGACCTAGACATTAGATAAATTTTAGTAGGATGTCCTAGGATAGAGGATATGTAGTTCAAGGATCACAAGGTGGGTCCTGTTAGTCCAAAGAGAGGTGATTCTACTCATGTGATGTTCATGGGAATCTCACTTGAGATTTTCCAACCCACTGTATAGCTGAAAGAGAGGTTATGGATGGGTCTCTAAAGAAACTTGGTAGTAGTAGAAGGTAGGTTAAAAGGGTAGAGGACATGGCCAAAAAGTTGGAACAACATTTGGAGGTGGTTGATGTTTTAATTTGTTATAACCACCACCCCTAGGAGGTCCACACCAGGATAAGGGAGATGGAGGACAGGGGCGAGGATAGGTAAAAGCATTATAGGCTTATGACATAGGGGCTCCAAGGACGACTCGAGGAATGATTGGCGCATTACTATCATAGGGCGTGGAAAAAGAAATTTAATTTTCCAGATGCAGCATAGAGGCTGACTAGGGTCGTCTCACTTGAGGAGATTTCTCAGTAGTTCACTTAATCTAATTTAACTAAAATAATTATTTTTGGTTGTTTTTATTTAATCTAGTAATGGAATTCAATTTAATATAAATAAAATATAAAACCAACATGCAATGACAAAATGAAATTAATTGAGAAAGAACTTGGACTTTATGGGTTGGTCTATAGGTTCCATCATTCTCTTTGTTGATATTTAAATTAAGTTTGATAATTCAATTATGAGATCTCATTCATGAATTACTATTATTTTATTTATTGGTGTGAAATATTGAATGCATTTAGCAATCTTAACTTCACCTCCTCCTATAATCAAGGTTGATGGCACACATCGATCGAGAGTGTGACATCTTCCAAGACATGGCTCCATCGTATGCCATTTCAACCACTGAATGGATCAACTCCATCATATGAAGAGCTTGTATCTAGTAGAATAGAGGGAAAATATTTAATAAAAGAACAGAAATGAGTTTGATATCAGTGTTGTTGTGGACGATCGCCACAGCCGTGCACATCACTCTTGCTCATCACAAACTTAATAAAACATTGGAATGTAAGCACCGAATAAATGAAATTTCCACATACCTACCCTGGGAAAAGTCTTGGATTAACCCCTCATTTTTTAGGGTAATAGGTAACAGTGGATAATATGAGAAGAATAACATAAGAAAATAAGAATAAAAGATGAATAAGAAAATAGGGTGGATGGGTGGACACAAAAATAAAAATAATGCATGAAATTTATTAGAAATATAAATTAAAATTGAAAACTAAAAAAAATAAAGAATATAAATAAAAAAAAAAATTAAATGGGGAAGATTTTTGGCCAGCCTCCCTCGGTGGAGATCTCCTCCTTAGTTCCTTTAAGGAATGGATGGAGAATGAGATATTTTGACGGGGAGGAGCTCTCCTCCTTTTATAGCCAGATTTATGTCCTCTGAATATTGTCACATTTTTGACACAATATTTGCCTCGTCACGTGTAGACCCCTTCATGAAAGTTGTACACTAATGTGTTTTCCATCCACCCTCCAAATTTCAGCTCATTTGGACACTTTTTGAAGTACTTATGAATTTTTTATTGTCGGTTTTTGATTCTGGATGAAGCATCCATGCTGCTTCCTTTAAGAATATGTCATTCAATAGCCTCCTTAATGGATTCCAAAGTCCCTATAATTTATTGGGTGAACGCCTATTTTGAGTCATAATTCATACCCAACTTTAATCAATGCATTTCAAGGTTCGTAGGCCGAGATGGATGTCCATTATATTGGTGGGGTCCATAATGTCCGCCCAGAAAAATCTTCAACTTAAATGAATTTTTAGGCCCTCTAGATGGCCGAATCAGCTCCTAGTCCAAAGGAAAACGTTGAAGGAAATAAAATAAGAATTCTAACTAAATTTTAATCACAAAATCTGCATTTATATGTTTCATGAAATGACTAAAATACCCTTGATGAAAAAATATGTCTAAAATCCAGAATTATGCGTTTTTCACCATTTTGCTCAAAACAATTCATAAATCAAAAATTGATTCATATAAGATCAAATATATTATTTGGGATGTTTAAAACAATTTAAATTCATAAAAAAAATTGTAAAATATTAGATCTATCAATTCCCTCACACTTAAACTATGCTTGTCCTCAAGCGTAAAATCTCAACATGGAATTCAGAGGACACCAATGTTACAAATATTCAAATTCCAAAGTAATAAAATTTAATAATTTTCAATGTCAAATTAAATGTTAAAAAATCTACATAAAATATAAATTTAATTTCCCATTTTTCAAAGAAACAATTAAACCATGTATTTTACTTTTCCCCTTTGGAAATTGATAGAACTTCTCCTTTCATTCATTCAAGCTCCTTGATTCATTATTATTAAACATGCCAAGTCCTGATTTACCTCACTTTTGATTCTTTTTTCTCATCACTCATGATACAATTCAAGTAGATTTATGCTCATATCATGAGATCATGAACCTAATCCATAAGCTTGTAAAATAAATACTTCTTCCACTTTGTAAAGACAAAATGCATATAAAATCATGAGGACTTTTAAATAGAGGTTCAAATGACTCTAAGGCTTAAGCATCGTAGGATTTGATGTTTCAAAAATTAAGCCTCGAGGAGGAGGTTTATCTCTTAAGCATAATGCATGATATCAAAAAATTTAATGAAATTATCCCCTTTAATGTACCAACACCTACTTCCCCTAAAACTCAAAGTAAGTTCATGCTCAAAGTAAATCTTAATGAATGATTAATGCACCCTCTTGATTTTTTTTAAATTTTGTATTTTCTTTTCTTTTTTTTGAAAGTTATGATTAGAAGAAACCTCACATCCATAACCTAACCATGTACAAATAGAAGATCGTTGGTCTGGAAAATGGAGATTTTTGGTTCTCCCAAATCACAACCCTTTTTTTCTTTCATTGTTTTTGTCATTTTTATTTTTTTTAAGAGGGGAAAAATAATAGATTAAAATAAATGATTACACAACATTTCACAATTACCACATTAGAACTCTCACACATTTTCCTAACAATGTAAATCATCCCTTCCACCATGAATCCCTTGAACCCCCACCCTTCATCATTAAAATACCTTGAAAATACCAATAAATGGGTAAGAATGGATAAAAATGGCTTGAAACATGGCTCATACCTATAAAGGTCTTTCATGGTATCTATGGTATAAAAGAAGGATTGATGTAAAAGTGGACTTTAAATATAAGGTCTTTTCAAAAGGTGCCACAATCATTTTAAATATGTTTTTGCACAGTCATAGCTTTGATAAGTTCAAATGCAAGTTCTGGTCGGTGACATGTCCCAAGATCACTCAAGAAATATGCTCAAGAATAAATAGGAAGTACTTGGTCTAGAAATCCTCTCGAAAATAAGACATACGATATTGGATAGTCACTCAAGGCCTGATCAATAATAACAAATTAATTCACATGAATTTTAGAAATTCAAAGTATGAAAAATGGTAGGGAAATTTCATTTACCTAAATCAACTAATTCCTTTAAATTATGAGTTATCATTTCAATATCCATGATTCACTTTAAACATCCAATTTTCCATTTTACTATTTCAATCTCATTAAAATTGAAATCTAAAACATCGCATCACTGGATTCCTAAGATACTCATGTCTCATAGATAAGTCTAGTTAAGCATTAATTCAAGTGTGGGTATGCAATTCTTATCTTTAATTTTAAAATCATGTTTTGGAAAAAAATGTAAAGAGTTTAAGAGTTAATCGTAAAATTTAAACTCCCTTTTGAAATAATTTTTTGGTCCTCTTCATCCAATGCTTTGGGTTTCCTTCTGCCATCATGAACCTATAAAATAAAACAACTCAATTAAGCATAAAGATCATGTCATTTTCTCTCAAAAAGATAAGAGGGAGTAGGACACATTCTAGACTAATTCTTAATACTAAATTTGAAATTTAAATTCCTAATATTGAATATGAAATTACTAAAAATAAAGTAAAGGATAAATCATTGTATGATCCCCCAAGTGGGCCCTGGAATCATTTACTGCCTCTAGAGGGAAGTACCAGCTTTTATCAATAATCTATCGATTGATAAAGATTATTTGATTTGAACCACCACATGTGGATCTTCTCAGCTTATAGTTCCTTGTTCTTATTGAGTAGGACTCTATGGATAGAGTACACCAGATCCACCCCCATCGCAATGTGGTACAACTTGCATGGTGGGGGTAAGATGAAGCACAAAGCCTCCTCCACATTTGTTGCTACTTGTGAAACATTCTCTTTCCCTTATTGTGCTCCCTCTAGTAAATATTCAGTGTGTTCAGGCAGCTCTAAATGTTCCTCAACATGTGAAATTTATTTTCCCTCATTATCCTCCAAGGCATAATATGTGATGGTCGAAACTAAAAAATCAAAACTATTAGGGGTGATACTCAAATTCTTTTCAATAAAATTAAAATAGTTTGAGTTTAAGATTGTATCATCTCCCTAAGTTAGTTTGACTTTAATCTCATCTTCAATTGAATTTGCCTCTTTGATTTGATCTTCACTGGAAAAAGGTAGGTAGTCAGGCTCCTCTACTTTGATCTTGGATTCGACATCATGGATGTCTTCAGGGATATCCGGATATACTAGTGGCACTTCCTTCTTGGACTTGAATCCTTTTAAGTCAACTTTGAGTTCATCGACCATGGCCATCAAATATTCCAGTGAGATCCCGGTTTTTATGCCTATTTCCACCTGGTTGGACATTATCATAAGTGCGTCACCTCTCCTTTGTAGGGCCTCCTCATTTTTTTTCTTTTTCTTGTTCTTGCACCTGTGAGTAATTGTTCCATGCAGAATACATTGAATTTGAATGCATCATGGAAAAAGTTTTTTTCAAATTTTTTTTTAATAATGAAAACTATCTAAAATTTTAAAATAGAAAAAAGTAAAGTAAATAACTGATTAGATCCCTGGAAACGACGCCAGTTTTAGCACAGCACGCCTATCATAGGGTGTGGCAAAAGCAATTTAATTTTCCTAGTGCAGCATAGAGGCTGACTAGGGTCATCTCACTTGAGGAGATTTCTAAATCGTTCACTTACCTAATCTAATTTAACTTAACTAATTATTTTTTGTTTTTTTATTTAATCTAGGACAAGAATTCAGTTAAATTTAAATAAAATATAAAACTAACATGCAATGACAAAATGAAATTAATTGAGGAAGAACTTGGCCTTTATGGGTTGGTCTGTGGGTTCCATCATTCTTCTTTTTGGTATTTAAAGTATGTTTGATAATTCAATTATGAGATCTCATTCATGAATTACTATTCGTTTATTTCTTTTTTCTAAATATTGAATGAATTTAGCAATCTTAACTTCACCTCCTTTTATAATCAAGGTTGATGGCACACCTCGATCGAGAGTGTGACATCTTCCAAGACCTAGCTCCATCGTATGCCATTTCAACCACTGAATGGATCAACTCCATCATACAAAGAGCTTGTATCCAGTAGAAGGGAGGGAAAATATTTAATAAAAGAATAGAAATGAGTTTTAGATCAGTGTCGTGGTGGACGATCGCCACACTCGTGCACATCACACTTGCTCATCACAAACATAATAAAACATCTGAATTTAAGCACCAAAGAAATGATATTTTCACATACCTCCATTGGGCCAAGTCTCAGGTTAACTCCTCATTTTTTAGGGTAAGAGTACACAGTGGATAATATGAGAAGATTAATAGAATAAAATAAGATGAAATGATGAAGAAGAAAACAGGGTGGATGGGTGGACAGACAAAAAAATAATGCATGAATTTTATTAGAAATCTAAATTACAATTGAGAACTAAAAAAATAAAGAAAATAAATAAATAAATAAATAAAATGGGGAATATTTGTGTCCGTTCTCCCTTGGTTGATATCTCCACCTTGGTTCCTTGAAGTAATGGATGGATAATGGTATATTTTGAGGGGGAGGATCTCTCCTCCTTTTATCACTAGATTTCTATCCTCCAAATTTTGTCATGTTTTGTACACATTAATTTGCCGCTTTACACATAGACCCCTTCATGGAAGTTTTACATTAATGTGTTGGTCTTCCACCCTCCAAATTTTAGCTCATTTGGCCACCGGTTGTAGGAGTTATGATTTATTTATTGTCGGTTTTTGATTCTGGATGAAGCATATAGGCAGCTTCATTTAATAATATGTCGTTCAATAGCCACCATAATGGATTCAAAACTCCATGTAATTTTTTGTGTGAACGCCTATTTGAGTCATATTTCATACCCAACTAGAATCAACGGATTGGAAGGTGTTTAGGATGATATGGATGTATGTTACATTGGTGGGGTCCATGTTGTCCGCCCAGAAAACTCTTCAACTTCAATGAATTTTTAGGCTCTTTAGATGGCCGAATCATCTCCTGGTCCAGAATAAAAATTTGAAGGAAATAAAATTAGAATTCTAAATAAGTTTTAATTAAAAAATTTGGATTTAAATTTTTCATGAAATGACTAAAATACCCTTAATGTAAAAATATGTCTAAAATCCAGAATTATGTGTTTTTCACCATTTTTCTCAAAACACATCATAAATACAAAATTGATTCATATAAGCTCAAATTGATTATTTTATGATGTTTAAAACAATTGAAATGCATACAAAAAATGTGGAAAATATTATCTCTATCAATGATCTTTGCCGTTTCTTCCTTAGTTGTAGTACTAATGGATAGTGTCTATAGTCATTATTATCTGTCCACATACCTAGTACATGACTTAGAGATTCTAGTAGAACTACTAATTCAACCCTTATTCTTAGAGAATCCTATTGGAGAAGCCTCAGGTATCACGCACTTGTGCCAATTGTGTGATCTAGCCCTTGGAAGCAAGACTTTTGGTTGGGATCTCTATATAGTAGCATTAGGGCCTTATGCATTCATTATTGGTATGGATTGTTTATATATAGTTCATTCCCAGGTTGATGATTTTAGGAAATGGGTATGGTGTTTCTGTAGTGACATAACCAGCTTATCCTTTTTTGGTGAAAAGGAAATCCAAAAAGAGTAATATGGACTCATGCATAGGTGGTTGCAGCTAATTACTCATCAACTGTCTATCCTAACCCTTGGTGTAATGGATGTTATGAGTTTCTAGTTTCTTGTAGTAGTGGCGGAATGTAAGGAAGCCTTTCCTGATTATGTTCCAGATTCACCTCCCTACCGAGAGATAGACATATGCATTGATTTGCACCTTGGGATAGAACTGATATCTATGCCATCATATCAGATGGATCACACATAGCTTCATGAGATGAGGGTACAATTTCAGGATTTGTAGAGAAAGTGCTTCTTGATACCCAATGTTTCACCCTAGGTAGCCCCTGTTTTTTTCCAAGATGGAAGACTAGAGATGAAGGTTGTGTGTGAACTTATGGTGCTTCAACCAGGTGACTGGGAATAACAAGTATCCACTACCAATGATCTAGGATCTCTTAGATAAATTGAGATAGGGACAATGCATCTTGAAATTGACCTCACGTCAGGTTATCACTAACTACGAGTACAAAATGATGATATACCAAAGATTCCATTCAGATGTTTTTATGGCCACAGTGGGTTCTTGGTGATGCCCTTTGGCTTGATGAATTCTCCATTAGTGTTCATAGGACTCCTGAACCAAATCTTTTATCCTTACATAGACCAGTCTGTGGTATTCTTAATTGATGACATCCTTATATACATGGAGTCCGAGGAGGATCATGTGAGACACATAAGGATAGTTCTGGACATACTCTAAGATCACCTACTTTATATAAATCTCTCAAAGTGCTAGTTCTATATTTATGTGGTCCACTTTTTGGGACATGTTATCTCAGTAGATGGAGTGGCAGTGGAATCAGCCAAGGATGAGGAATTTTTAGCTTTGCATCCCCTTAAGAGTGTGATGTAGGGACGGATCTTCCTTGGGTTAGAAGGTAATTATTGGAAATTTATATCTGATTTCTAAAAAATATCCAAACTCTAAATAGCTTATACTTAAAAAGGGTAGCCTTTTGTGGAAAAAGATATGATAGTATTATTTTCAGTAGTTGAGACAGATTGTGAAGAGCACTCCCATATTGATATTACCGGAGGAAGGTGTCGAGTACATAGTGTTCTTTTATGCATCAAGAACCGGTATTAGTGGTGTTTCGATGTAGAGGAAATCATTGATTTCCTATAATTAATGATAGTTGAGACCACTTGAGTAGAACTATTCAACCCACAATATTGAGCTAGAAATAGTATTATTTGCTTTGAATATATGGAAACACTACCTAATGGGAGAGTGGTTTATTGTCTACTCTGATAAAAAATGTCTCAAGTATATCTTTTCTTAGAAGGATCTAATATTTTGATATATTTTATTTATAGAGTTACTCTAAGATTATAACTTGGGTATTGTCTATACTCCCGGGAAGGGAAACATGGTAGAAGATGTTCTATGTAGAAGATCTTGTTCATAATCTTGGAATGAGGTGTTATAGTATTTTGTCTCATTGTAGTTGTCCTATGTGGATGGAGATAGGGCAGCTTACCTCTAGTCGATGTTTTTTATAGATCCACTCTTACAACAATTCAGGGAGGAAAATCTTAGGGATACTGATTGCGAGACCCTACATGATTACATATCTATAGGGTATTCTCCTAATGGATATTCAAAAGCTGTGGAGCACATCATTATTTTAAAATGATGCACAAGGGTACCAATGATGTTGTGAGAATAGGTTATGAGAGAGTTTTATGCATCTCCTTTGGTAGTACATATAGGTGTGGAAATGATGTTTCAGGACTTCTGATAATAGTTTTGGTGGCCAGGGATGAAGAAAGGAGATACAGGGTTCTTCTCTCAATGGCTTACTTGTCAGTAAGTGAAGGATGAGTACCAAGTTATGGTGGGTTTGTCTCAACCCCTTGAGGTGACAAAGTGAAAATGGAATCGGATATCTATGGAATTTGTGATGGCCTTACCATGTACGCCATGGTACATGATTCCATATGGGTGATCGTACAACGACTCACCAAGTTATCCCACTTCTTAGCTATATGTGAAAAAAGTATAGTAGATAAATTTGAATTCCTCATCATTCAAGAGATATTTTGAATCCATGGGGTTCCTTTGATGATTTTTTCATATCATGATTCTCGCTTTACATCCAGTTGTGGAAGGGATTGTAAGAGGTGTTTGGGAACAAGATATGCTTGACCACAATGTTTCAACCCCAAACTGATTGCCAGACTAAGCAGACAATTCATGTTTTTGAGGAAACTAGTGAGCTTTCATGATGGATTTTGGCTATAGTTGGGAGGATCACATACCAATGGTAGAGTTTTTGTAAAAAAAATAGCTTCCATTCCACTATGTATATGGCACCATTCAAGTCCTTATATGATCCGCCCTGAAATTCATAACATTATAGAACTGACCCATGAGAGTCAACACTCACGGGTATACAGTTAGTGTGATCTATAAAATAGAAGGTAAAAATCACTTAGTAGTGAATGAAGATTTCACATAGCCATCATAAGTATTATGTTGATAGGAAATGAAGGTCTTTAGAGTTCGAGGAAGGAGTCCATTTTTTCTCACAGTTTTCACCTCGATGTGGATTATAGATATTTGGCTTGGGTGGAAATCTATTTCTAAGTTTCATTGACCCTTTCCATGTATTGTGTATATTTGGAAAGTTGTAATTCCTCTTAGATCTACCTCCATAGTTATACTAGGTACATGAAATCTTTCACACATCGCAGTTGAGGAGGTGCATTCAGGACCCATCACATGTTATTGACCAGGGCTAGCTAGACATTAAGGATGGAGAAACCTTCATTGAGTGCCCAGTATAGATTGAGGATAGGTATGAGAGGATACTTTGTGGGTGATCGATTCCTTTTGTTAATTTCTGGTGTAAATATTACAATCTCTAGGAAAGAACTTGGGAGCGGGAGGCTTTGATTCATGATTAGTACCCACATATTTCTAAGTAGAATTTGTTTATGATTTTCAGAGATGAAAATCCCTAATGTGTGGAAATTTTAATATATCATATTTTCCATGTATAATTTTTGGATATTATATAGATTACTTGTGAGACCAGGTACTAAGAGGGAATATGAATCTGAGGCACAGTGTTCCCAAAATAAATTTTTGAAATATATTAAGTATATTAAATAGCGTGTGTTCATGGTTTTCCTAAAAAAGTGGAGTAACTATTAAATGGGTTCCTGGATCAGTAATATGAGGGAAATATTAAGTTCAAAGTGTAGGTTTTACCATAGGAGTGACTTAACATTATTCGGAATGAGTCGTTTGTAGAAAATTCAATATGGGCACGAAAATGAATAAAAAATGAATAAAATTATTTTATTTATAATTCTTGATGTGGTGACTGGTTAAACATTAAAAGGTATATTATGCCATAATTCTCATGTTATCCATATAACCCTAAAACCTCTAGGGGACTATTGGATAGAGCTTTGAGGATTATCTCTCAGGCGAGTAATGGCGGATTGTGGATTGATAATCAAGGCACATCGATCCCAAAAGATCTCACCAACGAATGTGGTGCATCTTCATTCTTCATTAGTGATTGATCTAAATAGAGGTAGGACATTTTTTATTTGGATTTCTTCCCTATTCTTAATTTCTATAATCAGCATGAATCAATCAATGAAAATATTGATCTATGGTTTGATCATCTTATGAGATGGGATTATTTTGAGGGGTTTTGATGGGATAATTCCTTTTTATTTTGAATTATTCATTTTTTATTATAAAGGATTTGGATCGAGATAGACACTAACATTGATCGAGGTTCATTACTCAAATATATTCTTGTGCCTTTCTCCCCCTGTTCATCATTTGTTATGGTTTTTCTTCATTTGAAATGTGGCTTAACAAATCCCAATCAATCGATCATTGTGCATCTGTTTCTTGGAAAAATGATTCAAAATTGTAGATTCAGCATCAAAATGACACGACAATAGTGTGATGATGTATATAGAATTGAATCAGGATATATAGATATATGATTTACATTTTCTTCAGCATGAAATGAAGAACGAAGAACAATATGATTTTTGAGTCGATTAAAGGCCTTGATCTTATTGATTTAGTGATTGATATGTTCGACGAGGATCAATATAAGATTTAATAGAAATTTGTGGTTGGAATCTTAGGTAGGAGTGGCAGAGGAGAAAAACAAAACTAGTTGTTGGAATCTAAAAAATTTCAATTCACACAGCATGTATGTCAGATCCACACACTATGTGGATCCCCCCATGAGTTGGCTAGGGTTTTCGATAGGAAAAATTATCACGCGACATTTAGTTATGCCTACACAATGTGTGGTCTCTCCCCGAATACTCAAAGTGTTCTTTGGGAAGTAAACATACATGGCTAGGAATACCCAGGTTTCATACACGTCGTGTACTTCCCCGCACGACATTACCTAGAACATGTGAATGGGCTAAGTCATGTACTAGTACAATGGAAGATGTACAATGGATAGAGCTCTGTAAGGACACGTGGGTAGACCACATGGGAAGTCTACACATCATGTAGTAATACAAGGACTCTATTTACATGGGTAGGAATTAGGGTCATGGGACACGAAATGTGACCCCTTACTACATGTTAGGTACTATTTTATACATGGATTTGATATCCTATCATTTTTATATTAGAAAAGCTTCATTAGGGTGAAATAAACTTATCATTTTTCTGAGAGTTGTTATGGAATAATTTCCTACTCCTAAGACTACAATTCCTTTAGTATGATTTCCTAGATAGAGTCGTTGGAATCCCTCCAAGAGGCTATGAGTGAGATCCTCTATTCATCTTTGTTCCCAAGGTGGAGTTCTTAATATTGACGTGACCAACACTATGGATGTGTTGATCCTTTACTTAGAGGATTAATCCTTATTGAGTTGTTAGTATCACCCCATGGACCTAGTAGTGATCCTCATCTGTGTATCATATTCTCTTCAGACTATCAGTATGTTCTCTCTCATGATGAGATGCAATGAAAAGTACCTCTCAGATGGATGTTGTCAGTGTTATCAAACTTAGGAGTCTGTTCAACTGGATGAGTGCTTTGTGTAATCTTCGAGCTCTAATCCTTGACAAGTATATTATGGTAGTGACTTACCTCTCACTAATGAAAAATACTTATTAACGTTAGTTTTATTTTTATTTTTTATGTCTCTTGTTAGATGTTGTTATTAACGGTGACAATATAAATATTTTCTTTAACATCAGTTAAAAACCAAAAATTTTAATCAATAATGGAAAAACGTTTTTACGTCGGTTATTTAAAAACTGTCATTAAAAACATTAATCCAAAGCATTTTTTACATCTGTTATTAAATAACCAATGTAAAAGATTATATATTACATCAGTTTTTTATGTCTGTTATTTAATAAAAAAAATATAAAAAACTTCATTTGATCATTTTTAACATCATTTATTAAATAAAAAATATAAAGTATATAAATCATGTCGGTTATTTTATAACCAATGTAAAATATACTATTTTACCTTGGTTATTAAACAACTGATGCAAAAAACATGTTTTTTTAAAAAAATCATATTAACCTTATTATCTACTTCCAACCAAACTAGAAATAAGAATAACTGGTAGCATAGAAATAAATAAATTAAAGAATAAGAAACAAGTACAACCAGTAGAAGAACCAAAAAAATGAAGTGAATTTAGGTTTGATAGGAGGCCTCTCAAAGGCGGTGCACCCTCTTCTCCCAAAGATAAGGTTTCTCTTGGAGTCGATTTGAATGGGGTAGGATTGTGTGATAGTTTTAGTTTCTTACCTTGGCATCACCTACCCATTCCTCTCTCGTGGTCCTAGGGTTTTTTCCACTCTTACAGGATTTGGCCCTCTGTGTTTTCGTGGTTCTTTTATGGGGTGGTCATGATGGTGGATGGTCTGAGGATGGTTTTGCAACATCAGTCTAGCATGTACCTTGGTCCTCATTGGTCTCCCCCTCTTTTCCTTCATAAATCTTTCTCGATTCGTCCTTTAATGTGTCTTCCCGGTTTTGGCTCAGATCTGCGGATGCAGTTTTGGTGGGAGGCTTGTGGGTTCATTGTGGCAGGGATCCAGAATTTTCTAGCTATCGGGTTGTTGTCTACATCGGTGGGTTCTCTATGATGGTGATCCTTTTAAGTTGGTAATTTTTCTGGTGGAATAGTTGTGTGGTTCCCTTCATACCAGAGTGATACTGGTTGTGTTTTTGATGATTCATTTTTTTACCGATTTCAGATGGTCGAATCCAAAGCCACAATAGTAGCAGTGATGGAATCTGTTTGTCTTCACCAATGATTTTGAATATTATGAATGTTTTTCTCTTCATGGAGTTTTGATCTATTTTGGTGATGATTTTGGATAACTGAGTTGCTGTTGTGAAGCTTTATCAGTGAAAAAAAATTGGGTGTGATCATTTTCATGGTGTGATTTTCTACGTGGATGGAGATTTTCGGTTCAATGATGTAATTTTAGTGGCTTGTGATTTGAGGTTTGAGAATCATTGAAACTATTCTCTTACAAGAATTGCATCAGATGGGATTTAGAGCATAGGACTTCTTCTAGTTTTTGCTTTCGGGTATGGATGTTTGAGAGGGTATGGATTTTCCATCAGTTCTATGCATCTGCAGTCATGCATGGGACTGCTAGTTGTGAAGTGATGAGTATGAAAAACTGGTTTAATGTTTATAATGTTGGGTAGGAGATCTTTTGGGTAGGCTTTAATGAGTTTTTTGCTCTTAAATTTTTGTATCATGGTGCCTCGAATGTTTTTAATTATTTGAATACATGTATGGTTTCTCACTTTTTCCTCAAAAGTGACTGAATAATAAAAAAGTAATTTTCAGTTAGTCAGTCCAGTAGAAGAACCAGAAGGAAAATTACACATTCACAAAAAACATTCAAAAATTATATTATTAACTAAAAACAAACCTAGATCTAGCCAATAGATCTTTGAAATACACATTTACAATTACAACATAGAAAATTACAATATTCACTAAAAATAACTAAAATCTAATCAAACATATAAAATAATTTGACCATTCCACTTGTAAGTGTGTGGCCTCTGGTGCACTATAAGGTTGAGGTACATCAAATAACTACAAATTAAAAGTAAATTATTTAACACATATAATGAATAAAACAAATAAAATATTAAGGAATAGTTTATAAGGAAGTCTAACTCTATTGAACTTTATAACTTTTCTGGTTGTATTTATTTCATACATAAATCTAAATACATAATATCATCATTCATTGAGGCCTTAATATGTATGCGAATTCTATTTAAATGAGTTTTTCAATTCAAAATGTCATTTTTATTTAATACATCCAAAATGTACTAATTATAAATGGATATTCACCTTTACTGTTACATATTTGATCTTGGCACTCTTTTTCTTGGTGGATTTTTCAAATAAATCACATCCCTTGTTAGAAAATAATATTAATGAAATAAATCTAAAACATATTATAATATAACCAATTAATAAATTAAAACTTATGTTTCCAATATCTTCTTAAAATTTCATCACACATCACCATGGATAGAGAATATCCAGTAAAGTGTATTATCCCTTAGAAAAAAACACCTAACATCCAATGTTCACTGATATAAAAGAAAATTTAATGTTAGTGGTTATTATTTTAATAGATAAATAACACATTCTAACATTCTGAGATATATGTTCCATGCCTCTTAGCATAAGGAAACATCCAACACTGCATAATTACATTCTGTTCAAATCTTTTAGCTATATAAATTGTTCTTCATTCCTCATTCAATGCGTGTTCTTTAGGTGAAATCAACTGTAGGTCCATCAATCCATATACATTTATTTTTCATTCTCCTTGCATATTTTATAAAGATACCAAATAAAAAATAGACATCAGTATAAATTTTCAATAAATTTAATGCTGGGAAATATTTATGTTATGACTTACATGGAAAGAAAATTGAATCATGATGATGCCCAATTTATCTTCCCAAACAAGCTCTATGATATAATTTTTCAGAATCTCCACATATATTACACACCCATAAACATGAGCTTCCATTGTAAATGTATAATGACCCACCAAAAAATTTGAATATCTTGACAATATTTCAAGACAACTAGAATATGTATCTGATGCCATAGCCATTTGTATTTTTTGTTTCCTATATAGTATTTCTTTACCTTTAAAGTATTCCTATAATTAAATAGATAAATATTTTAACTTTCAAATGTTAAAATAAATTAATACAAAATTAAAATAAAAGATAAAATATACAAATACCTCTATGGTAATGTGTCGCTTAAATCTGTATGGCCAAACTAAAAAGTGGCCAATACTTTTTCCAACTGTCCCCACCTCATCTATATATAACGATACTCCAACTGTAATATCTATAATATCTTGTACATTGACCCTATGCTCCTCTACCTCTAACTGTTGATGATGAATTGTATCTCCTATATAATATATCTTCCCATATGCTACTATATTATAGTGAGGATCATAAACATATAACTCATAGTAACTAAGAACCTGTGGAGGATGAGGTGTAGGAGTAGGATAAAAATGGAGTCTGTAGGAAGATGTGGGGGAGTGGGAGCTGCTGGCAGAGGTGGAGAAGTGGGATTTTCAGTCTGAAATTGTCTTTGTATGTCTGTAAACATAAACTATACCGACGCTATGATCATTTCCTCAATCATCTCTTTAATATTTTGAACTTCAACCTCCAAATAGTCTATTTTTCTATAAAACCCCTCCATGGAAGAAGAAGAAGAACATGCTAACACTTCTCTCATTGATACACCCACAGGGTATCCTTGAACATGACCTAGGGTTTGGGATTTCCCAATTCTACAGATAAAATATCTTGCCTCCCATCACCTTTAAATACCACTTGTGTGCTCTAACCCTCAATATAATCTTGTATGAATTATTTGAAAAATTATGTAATGATTCAAAGTATATAAAGAATTTAATTAACTGAAATAAATAAAATAAACATCTTACAATCCTCTCATCTATGACCCTCACTTATTCAGTAATATATTGTTTCTTTTTTCTCATCTGATACCTCTTCCCTTTTTCATGTCTAAATAAAGGGGATGGAGGGGTAGCCTCTCTAGAGCATGAAGACTCAGCTCTAAGTTTTTATAACTTTTCATCCATCATATTTTCTTCCAATAAAGTATACCCTCCCTAAGATAGTCTATGAGGGTATACATTTCAAGATTAGATCTCCTAATGAGATCTCATAGATTCCTTTAAACTAAGAATAATAAAACATTAAGAAGTTATTAATAAGGTAATTAATATAAAAAACATCTAAAATTTTAAATTTCACTTACCAAAAATGATTCTTGTCTTCTACATTCATAAAATTGTTTCCATGTGTCTTTGCATATAAAAGGATATATATGACATGGATTTTTATGTTTCTTGTGCCCAAAAATGAAATCAGATGTGAGGGTTGATTTGAAATCCACTGATCTCGAAGTGTCCATTGATAAAAATTTCCTCCTAACTCCTCCAGTATCAGTTATATAAAATTTCATATAATAAATAAGAGTCAAAATATATAATACTATAACCATTTCAATATTAGTAAAAAATAGAAATATATCTTAACAAAATGGTGTCCCACAGCAGAGCTAGTGATGTTTTTTCAATAGTTCTCCAATTATTGAACAAAATGCTAACTTTTCTTTTACCCAGAGTTGATACAAAAACCTAGAAATTTTTTTCATTAGGTCCTCATGGAATATCATTCTCATAAAATTCTACCACTATTATTTGGTCCGGGCTATGAGCAATTGATAATTTTGGTAATCTTGTTCCTCCACATTTACCAACCCTTGAATTCTTATTTTTTGTTGTGGGAATATATGAAGAAGATTGGGGAACAACAAGAAGAGCATGTAGATTTTCCTCCCCATAGGTATGATCATGAATATCATCTCTATAAGTATGCGGTTGATCAACTGATTTATCTATCATTATCGTTCATATCAATGAAACAAACATTTAGTACAAAAATTTACAAATTCACATATTACAATTCTAATGTAAAGAAAAAGTGAAAAATATGAATCAAAAAAGAAAACTAAAACTTAACACATTAATATTCATATTTGTTATATTTAACTGAAATTTTAACAATAGAAATGATATATGAAATGTCATGTAAATGAATGAAAACAAATCCAAAATTGGTGTCATAATATTAAAAATAGTCCAACCTAATAAATCATTTTTTACACAAAAATATTTTTTAACATATTAGAATTAAAATAATTTTCATTAAACAAAATCAATAAATATATAAGTTACGTAATGGTAAACATGATAAACTAAAAAAAACTAAAATAAAAAAACATTTAAAATTATTTGTTTTAATATATGTTTTAATAAAGAAAAAAACACAATATCTAACATTTTTTAAAATTAATAAAAGTAAATGAGAAATAAACATATGTTACCTGCATTATTATGAATGTACTAATGGATTTTTTTCCCGAATTCCTTTGTCATGATCGTTCATTAGGTCAAAAACCATGTCTAAAAAAATTCTCATCATTATTATCTATTAATCCTTCCATAAAAGTAGGGATCTCAAATAAATCTGTATCTTCATCAAGATTATCATCACCAACATATTGTTTTTCCCTTGTAAAACAAAAGACCACTGTATATATGATTGATCAAGAATATAGAATATTTGTTTTTCATTTTTTCATTATAAAATAATTATATGTGACTTCCAATATATTTATATTAACATGTGTCATTCCAAATTCATCATGTCTCACACTATTGTTACCAATATACCATTTGCAGTTAAACACTGAAACATTAATTTTAACGAAATCAACCTCCCATATTTCTTCAAGGACTCCATAATATGAACTTGCTATAGAAATTGGGTTTTGTCTTTAGAACTCAAAAAATGAATTGCCTCAACGAACACCAATACGCCACTATTCTAAACTGCACTTCTGTTTTCCTGAGATTTTGTATAAAATATATATCCATTTATGTCATACATGTACCTTGTTATCACATTTAATATTAGACCATCCACTAACCTTATTAATGTCTCTGATTCATATGATCTACCAAGCATGGTCTTTTTAAGCCATGGAAAAAATGTTTTGTTATGCTTATTCAAAATCCAAATTTATTTATTTTTTAGATGACATTATTTCAACTAATTAATATGATATTTTATATATGGTTAATCATCAGATATGTTATTCAAGGTGAATAAATGTACCTTCTTCATTTGTTAACCTGGAAACAATTTGATTTCCCATAAATCAATTCCCCCCATTATTAACTTGTTCATGGTGATATGGAGGAAAACCAATGTACTATGCTATAGAAAATTAGCAGGTAAAAACTCTACAACCTCCTCATAAATATAATTTTCAACAATGGAGGCTTCAATTAGATAAGTATTCTTAATATACCCCCTCAATGTCTTCATATACCTTTCAAAATGATACACCCAACATAGATATACAGGTCCACAAAGATTTATTTGTCATAATAGATGAACTATTAAAAGTACTATTATAACCCAAAATAAGATAATAGAAAATACATTTTCAATTTACAAGGTATAGAAATTTATTTATATTCCAAAATGTCTAAAGCATCCAGATCAATCACCTTATTAAAAATTTAATTAAAACAATAACACATCTTTATGATATTTTTTTGACACAGATGTGAAATATTCCCTGCAATGCAACTGGAAAAATTTATTTTATCATGATGTGAAAATCATGAGATTTAATACCTATCACCTTCAAATCCATAAAAGAGGAAAAAGTTTTTACATTTTTAGAATAACCCTATGGCACATTGATATCATGAAGACACTGATGAAATATTATTTTCTCTATCTTGGATAATGTATGACAAGCTAGGGGAAGAAATGTTCTCCTTCCATTAGGAGTGCGAGCTAACTCCAAACGTATTCCCATTGATAGTAAGTATAATATTTCATTCAACCCATCTTTTGTATTTCCTCTAATATTTAATAATGTTATAATTAAACTATTAAAGATATTCTTCTCTACATGAATGACATCAATGTTATGTTTCACTTCATGATATC
The DNA here is from genome assembly GCA_963277665.1 of Viscum album. Classification (NCBI taxonomy): domain Eukaryota; kingdom Viridiplantae; phylum Streptophyta; class Magnoliopsida; order Santalales; family Viscaceae; genus Viscum; species Viscum album. The sequence goes on from OY728119.1 coordinate 1,084,980,579, forward strand.
TCAAATATGGTAGCTCAAAAATATTGGCCATTTCTTCCAAATATATGTATCACTATAATATTTATGTGTGTTTTCCAATGTCAAATCAAGGTTTTTTTTCCTCTCAATATAATCATCAATGGATAAAGTTTTTGGAGAAATATCAAATTCTTGTAATCCAATGAATTCATTTTTTTAATCTTCTATAAGAGTGGTCCATAAGCAAAAATGTTCGATTACACATGTATACTATTTTGATACCATGATACAATTGAAAATAGAAGTATTTTGTTCACAAATTGGATAGGATTTAGGCCCCTTAACACTATATCCAAAAAAAATCCATACAATGGGAAGTCATTTATAGTGAACATAATCACTACATGTAGTTGAAAATATTCTATTTTATAAAAATCATACACCCTAATATCATCTTCCCATAATAGTTTCAAATTATCAATTAATGGTGACAATAAAACATCATTCTCATTTCTGGGTTGCTTTTCTCTAGAGATCATTAAACTCAACATTTCATACTTTTGATTCATAGAAAATTCATGATATAGGTTATAAATTACCTATAAAATAGGCCATAAACTATGTGTGCTACTGAGGCTTTGATATGGATTCATTCCATCCATGCACAATCTATGTATAATATTTTTATCATTATTTCTAAATGTAGGATAGTGCTCATCAAATTTTTTCCAATATGGAATATCATCTTGATGACATATTTTTACAATACATGTCTACTAAACATAATTCCATATTATCCTTTTTTTCATTATGTGAATTAGAAAAGAAACATTTCAAATGAGAAATTATAAGAAGATACCAAAATACCTTTTTAGGGATCTAAGTGATCTCTACATAATATTGTTATTTTTCTTTCAACTTATCCCATGATGTCCCGCATTTAGGACACTCTAGAAGAAATTCATATTCTTTCCAATATATCACATAGTCATTCGGAGAGGAATTTACTTTATTATATCCCAATCCCAGTAGGCATAATATTTTTTGGGCCTTATAATTTAAATATAGTATATTGTTTTCTTTAAGAAAAATGTCTTTCAACAATTTTAGTTTCTCTATAAAACTCTTTTCACTTCATCCGTGTTTCACCTTGAGGTTAATAAATCTTAACACTGATGATAAAACCATAAAATCCATACAACCAGTATATAATGGTTTTTCAACATCTCTATATAGATTCCCAATTTTTGGTTGTTTCTCAATTTTCTTTCTTCAATATCATGAATCATTTCTTCAATTTTATCATAGTTACCATCTTGCAAAGCATCATCATTAGTAGATCTAAAATTATGAATTTTTTCATGAAGCCAAATCCATGGGCTTTAACTATTATTAAAACCATGAAAAATTAAATGATCTTTAAAATCTATACTTTTCAACTTCTTTATATTTAAACATTTCATACATGGAAAGAAAAACATGTCATTTTTTGGAATATTATATTTAGAAAATTCCAAAAAAAATCATCAACACATTCCTCATATTCATCACTCATTCGAGGTGTCATAATCCAACTTCGACTCATTATTACCTATAATAAATATCAAAATTATAAATCTTGTTAAGTTAAGATAATTCTATATTTATATGAAATATTCCATAATTTGAAAGTAATTAATTTTTGAAATATAAAAAATATGCATATTTGTATGAGATATACATGGAAATAATTTTAAAAAGAAAATATAGTTCGATAAGATAGTTTTATATTTATAGGAAATATTCCATAATTTGAAAGTAACATAATTTTGAAATATAATAAAACAAATATATGCGTATTTGAAAAATATAATGATATTGTTTTTTAGAAATAAGATAGAAAACCACGATATAAAAATAAATCACCATCCACTAATGTGATGTACTATTAATCCATCACCACAAGAGTTTTTTTACTTAATTTATTAGCCTAATTATCTAAAATATTAACCTAATAGGTCTTTGGATTTTTTTGAATTGAAATATTTTCTTTATTTCATGTAATTTTGATGGTCACATTTTTGGGTTTTAACATTCTTATTGAGTTTGTTGTGTAAAATGGTATTTTTTATTTCTGAAATTGATTTGAGTGGTACGTTGATATTTTTATGTTCTGAGCCACTTTTTGAAATGGATTTATATTAGACTCAATGTATAAGCCTTGAGAGGTACTTAGATTGTCTTGGGAAGGGGGTGCAAATATCCTATTCAAGGTACGCGAATAGGTTGTTTTGGGGGCTCTGTAGCCAATAATAAATAGTTAACCAATGTAGGGAAAAATAAATACGCAACCATGAATCAATATACTATGTTATAATACTAGTAGTCAGTATAAAATATGTACTACATACAACCTGGACATATAGGAAAATAATTAAATAAAAAAATGGCCCAACCTATATAGGAATAATGACTACATATTCATCACCAAACACATGGACAAGTATAACTTATTTTTTTCTAAGACAGAATAACCGAAAATTTAAGGTGTTATATAAATTGATAGGGGAGCTACAGTATATAACCAATGTTTCCAAGACCAGGGATATCCGTAATGGGATTTCATATTTAAATTAGGAAGCATCTAACCAAAGTAACATGGAGATTCATTCCAATCGATTTATGATCAAGGATAAGAAAAACCATTTCCAATAACAATAACATTTAGAAATTAGACAAGATATTTCAATATTTAAAAAATCAAAATCACAAAAACATAAATATAGGGCATTCGTGAAAAATAACAACTGAAATAGAGGCATTGGATTCTTACTAGAGTATTGTGAGTCGATCAGATAGATGCGACGATAAAAAAATGATGAATGATACTAGAAAAATGAGGTTGTATTTCATGGGTTTGAAGAATAATTTCTAGGGTTTCTACGTGAGTGAGAATAGTCATTATTACATGTTTGAGAAATACCACAAAAACCCAATATGGGGCTTTATAAAATATTTAAATGATTTATCATGTCAGTTATTTAATAATTGATTTGATAAAGTTTTTTTTATTACATTTATAATTTCAGTTATAATATAACCAATGTGATAAAACCATTTTTTATGATGGTTATTTTATAACTAACAAGATAAGGTAATGATGTTTGATTTATCCTGTCAGTTATATAATAATTAAAGTTAAAAAATTGTCTTTATCACAACGGTTATTTTATAACAGATGTGACAAAGGGAGATATTTGAGTTTTCATGGAAGTTATAATATAACTAATATAGTAAATCAACATAATGCATTTTTTACATCGGTTACAATATTACTGATGTGATAAATCAATTTTTACAGCTTTTCACTTTGCTTATTTATAACTGATTTAAAAATGCCAATGTGGTAAATAATTTTGGTAATAGTGTCTATACTGTGTTTCTTTATTGGGTATATCTGAATATTATTATTTTGCATGTTGTAGACATATACCTGTGTAGAGCTGACTGTATTTCCTTTGTTATATGTTTTGTGGTTTTAGGGTGTCTTGGTGAGTATTTTTATACTCACCCATGTACGGGCTTTGTCTGCACATGTCATGTCTTGTTCATATGATTGAACTTTTGATGGATTCCTAGGTATATGAAGACCAAAGAGTGCATAGTGAGACTAGAAAACCCGAGGAGTGTTCCCAAACCTTTTAGACAGCAATCCTAGTACATTTACTTCCATATTGTACATGTTTTACATACTATTTTTTGTTGGATTTTATTTGGCCCAATTTACTTTTATTTACTTCATGATGTACTCTGTTTATGGGGTTTAGATTTTTGGATTCATAGTTGTTAGTTTTTGGTTACGTTTTAGCAATTTCATGGGCTTAAAGATATGTGTGTGTGTGCATGTACTTAGGATATGGCCTCACATGTCAGTGATATGCATACTCAATACTAGTCACCATCCCATGGCCTATTGAAGGTGGACTTGGGGAGTCGTGACATGGTCCCCACGAGGATGGGTCATCACATTCATTAAAATATCAAAGAATGACATTTTCAACTCCACAATGATAGAAACACATAATACTTCTAATTAGGACACATTTAGACTGAATGATATTAGATTCCCAAAAATATAAGTGGAAACTATATATAACAATAAACCACATTAAATATAATCTATAATGAATACCAGAATTTAATCAAGGTAATCTATAAAGACTCTATTCATGATATCTGTGAACATATCAGGGTTTTTTGTAAGTCTGAATAGTATCACTATGAATTTATACTCTTTATATCTTGTACAGTGGGTTTTCATAAGTATATCATCCATTTTCACCATTAATTAATGACATTTATTTCAAAGTTCAATCATTGATAATTATTTATCCCCTCATATTAGATCAAAAAAGGAATCAATTTTGGGTCAAGGATACTTTTTATTTATTGTGTTGTGTTAAGTTCATGATAATAAATGTAGAGATGCACTAATCCATCTTTCTTCCTAACAAAGAGGAATGTTTAATGAACATAATATTTTTCATATATTTTATACTATAATTCATGTCCTAATACCACTAATTTTTTATTTTAAGGATAATTTTCACATATATAGGTTTTAGGAATAATTTAGGTTTTATTTTGAAAAAGTATTAATTTTTTATTATTATATCAACTTTTTATTTCTCTCATAACATTTTTTACACAAATACAAATTGCGATAATATTATTATTATTTTAGATTTCAAATTTATTTGTATATATTAAATTTAAAAGGACTAAAATTTGAATCCAAATATATGATTCTCAAATTAAAATCATAAGTGACGCCTTAGAATCTATGCATAGATTTGATGAATTTTAATATTGGGTCTATCTCCCATAGAATGCCAGCCCAAATGAGAAAATATTTTAAATAGAGATAGATAAGGGTCCAAGGGAAAATATCCTAAACTATTTATTCTTGATATTCATTATTTCTTAAGGAAATAAATTCATGAGAAACCATATCATTAGAATTAAAAGAGTTTTCTAGGACAAAAATATTTTTCTTAGTAATTGTCTCATAACTCTAATTACATGTGTCAAAAGAAGCTAATTTTTTTTAGAAAATAACGTAATTTATTTAGTAATAACATTTAAAAATACCACTTTTTGGTATTATTCTATTCAATTGTCAAAACCCATGCCAGATTTTGGAAGATATAATTATAGGGAAACCATCCACCACTCTTGCCTATAAATTTTCACCTCCACTTCATTTCAAAGGGGTTGTCCATTATCTATATATTAAGAGGATTATTCTCTATTTTAACTATATTTTTAATTTTTAATATGTAATAACTTCATATTTATATTTTATTTTATTTTCTATTTCATTTCCCCCCACTACACTTCTCTCATATCAATGGTTTTGGAGAACTAACTCTCATAATCATGGAATGGGGGTGGTTATTTTTTGAGTTTATTTTTCTTCAATGTTTTTTATTATTAAATTATAAGATTTCATTAGTAGTTAAATTTATTTATTGTGTGGTTTTTTTCTTTCCCTGCTATTATTTTCTTCTTCATATTAATCCTTTCTACTCTCCTTGATCCTTAAAATGTTGTATATAGTGGAGTATCATTATGATGATGATGGGTTTCGAAGAGGTATCCAAGATCTATTTAAAGAGATTATTATCCCAAAAAAAAAGATCTTTGGTTGTGGTAGTAATATTTTAAATGGTATAGTGTTGAGTAATAATTCCTAATCTCAACATTGAATTGAATACTAAGAATTATATTTTAAATAATAATGATCTTCATTAATATGAGCTTCTAAGAAAAATATTTTATTCTTTACTAACTTATCTTTATATTATCTTCTTCTTTATATTTTTTCATTGATATATTTATACGTACTTTTACCATATGTATTTTTAAAATCACCACTATATTAGTATATTTCATTTGTATTATATTTTATCTAGTTATATGTATGACAATAAGAGAATATTTTTGGTAAGATTCCACCTCAAAAGATCAGACCTAGGGTGTACACTATGTGGTATTTTAAGTTAAATTAGAAGACATTAAGTTGGGATTCATGAATAATATATCTCATATATTTGTTTAAATTCAAGGGAGGCTTTAATATTAACCATTTTTTCATAAAAAATCATAAATTTAAAAAACTAAAAAAATAAAATTTCATTACATATATTTTGTTTATTATGTGAAAATGTGGTCTGTTATAGAGATTTTTTTTATACTTCTCATATTAATTGTTTTGATGAGTTTCTTAGGGATGATTTCCAAAATATTTGAGTGAAAAAAATTCAAATAATCTTGATGAAATGAGTATAAAATAGAGATTATTGGAACTATTGTCATGAAAGTAAAATATCCATAGATGGAACAATAATAAAATTAATTTGAAGAAGTAAAGAACATTTCACCCACATTTCAAATTGAATACCCTGAGGATAATAATAAAAAATTCTTAGAATATATATTTCCCTATCTAAAATATTAATTCCCAATGTCTTGACCTATATAGGAAGAGTATGAAGTTGAAATTGTTTAGGGATATTTATTTTTTGAGTAATTATTTTATTAAAATCACATTGATACAGATTTGTAAAAAGATATCCCATGTGCTGAATTTTTTGGTTTTTCTACAATATTACATGACATAAAAGATAATATAAATAAAATTTCCCTCATTGAAGATAATATGGTGGTGTAATTAAAATAATAATAATATCCTGAGGATCCTGTCGGAATGAGACTATCTACTCAATACTAAAATGAATATTTAACGGTGGTGGAGAACATTAGAGTTAATAGGGATCACCTATATATTCTTCTCCATCTCCATTTATACTTTCAAATCTTTCTTTCTTATCTTTTAGGGTTTGGGCATTTCATATTTTCTTTGAGGGTTCCCACGATTGGAATACACTTATGTATGTTTTTTTAAGTAACGTGTGGTGGTTTATGTTATAAAAACCCCATCCAAAATCAGATAGGGGATGACCTGTTGGAATAACCTAACTTGGGGTAGTAATATCCTAGCACTAATTCATAGGGTCCAAACCAAGATATATCCTTCTCCTTTCCTTTTACTTTTCTCTTTATTTATTATTTTTTATTCAATATATTTCTTATTTTTTTATTTTTTATTTTTTTTAACGTTTAAAGTAAAATCATATGGGAGCATAACTCAAAGCTAAAACTATTATAAATAAACCGAGATTGTGACCATCCTTACCTTTGGTTTTTCTATCCTTTTCTTTTTAATCTCTTTGAAATAAAATACTAAGTTATGAGTTGTTGTGTTTTTTTTTTGTGTTTTTTATTTTTTAGGAACATTGATATTTGATGAATAAAATTTACCATTTTCACTCTTGAATTGATTTTGAGATAGTTTTATTGATTTTTTTATTGAATGTATTTTAAATGATTGATGATGTGGAACATTTTCTGAAAATTTTATTTTCAATCATTTTTATTTTTTTAACACATTTTGAAATCCATCCCATAAAACACTAAATTAAAATATTTTTCTAGTCATGTGAGGTATTCTGAACCATTTTTTATATTCTTCTTAATACCCGCACTTTATTTAAAGAAAAAAAACATGTACAAACCAAAAATTTTGATTTTTCTATTTCAAATATTTGGATTTTATAAAATGTATATGATTTGATTGAAGAATTTCTTTTCCTAGACAAATTTTTAACATAAAACCTACCTTTTCATCTACCCTTGTTTGACCATAAGAATTAATGAATTTCTATATAGGGTTAAGCCATAGTTTAAGCGTATTTTTCTATACCTACCATTACTCTTAATATTTTTACGTGGATATTTCATGTTTTGGTGTGTATAAATGTCCTCTCATGTGTGTTCTTTGGGAAGTAAATTGTGGTTATGTGTGTGAGGTGTCTATCATTATTCTAGGTAGTTGATTTATATAAATAGGGATGATTCATTATCATCATTTTTTCTTAATTAATATCATCTATTTCTCCAAAAAAAAAATAATTAAATGAAAAGAAATGAAAGAAATGGAGATGATATTGTATCACACACACATGTAACCATAGTGTTTAATTTGATATGTTTTATCTAATATTGGGTCATCTTGATTCACAGTAAGTTTTAGTTTAAAAATTCATAGTTTTTTATGCTTTCTCAAGGTTTTATATTTTACTAGCACATTTAGCAGTAATCTGTGTACTATTAGGCAGAGGGTTATGTCATACTGACAGAGCAGTTTTACACGGTCTCAGCAAGGTTTTTCAAACCATGCAGAGCTACCTAGAAATTGTGTGTCTTGTTCAATGAGTAAGGGTACTCATGTAAAATTGGTGAATGTTTTGTAAAATAATATATTTAAACCATGGAGCGTGCTAATAATTAGTTAAAAAGTGATATTTAGCAAAATTTATTCTCTTTTTAAGAGGGGATTCACCCCCTTATTCCCCCATAAAATTTCTCCAAATCTAGGGAGCCAAGTAGGATCTCAAACCTCATATATTCCTCGATTCTTGGATTTTTCTTAGTGGTTTCTAGGTAATTCTAATTTAAATTTCCTATCTTTCCCTTCTTTCTCCATTTCACTTCACTTTATTCTTGGTTTCAATTCCACCTTTGAATCCTAGTGCTCTCAATATAATATTTAGGGTTTGGTCTGGACCAAATATTGTGGGTATTGGTGTATATGGTATATACAAGTCATCTCCATCCTTTTTTTGGTGTTCACCATCAAAGGTGACACATTCCAACTTGATTTGGATTAATTTCCACTTCTTTATGGTATTTGTTTGTATGAAATTGTTTCATTTAGGAATTAAAAGTATTCTTGAGATTTATAAATCTATTTTTGCTAAATTTATGAATATATGTGATATCCAAGTTATGTTTATAAAATAACTTCATGATGTTTGAACTTGGTATAAAGGGTTTTTATTTTTGAATCCCATGTTTTTATATTAGAAATGGAATTTTTTAAAGTTTTAATAATTTTTGAAATTCCTATGAGGCTTATGAAATGGTTTATATAGTGTGTGTTGGGTTTTGATTTTTCTTTTCTTTTTAAAGAGTGAAAATGAGTTTTTAAGGAGATATTTTTTTTATAATGACGTGTTGACCATGAAATAGTTTTAAAAGGGGGTTCTTTGGTGAATTTCAAATTCTAATTTGAAATATTCTATTTTCATGGAAATTTTGAAAATTCCTCAATGGATAATTAAAAATAATTTAGTGAAAAATGGAAGTCCATTGGTATATTTTTATATTTAAAAGCCTAAACCCATGTTTTATAGGGTGGATTTGAAATGAAAATGGTTTATGTGGTTTTAACGTATTTCAAATGGATATTTAAAGTGTTGTCTTATGAAATAGACATTTATTGAAATTACAAGTCATGTTTTTTGGTAAAGTATCATTTGAGCCTTTATAAATACTATAATTTAAATCTTATAGATACACTATTGATTTCTTATTGACTCTTGTTTTACCTTGTGTGGGTTTTTTATCACTAAGTGATGCTTTTTTCTTCCTTTTTAGGGAATGTGTTTTGTTTATTCCATATATGTATGATGTATAGAACAAAATGTGAAGTTTCTATATATATAAACCCTCTATTTTAATACATAGACATTACATCACTTTTCTGGAATATATAATAATTCACACAAAAACATGCCTAGAGACCATAGTAGTTCTGTTCCTTCAGAAACAGGGAACAAATTCTTATAATTTGATGAAATATCTTCAACATATCCCATAAATATCTTATACTTTAGTACCCCTAAAAAACTTTTTTTATAACCTAGGGAAAATAAATCATAAGAAAAAGTGTGAGACCAGATGATCAGTAAGGGTTAACAAGAGATACATGTAAACAAAATCATTAGCATAGGGGTATAAGAAAATGATCATGAAAATATAATATCATAACATGCTTACCAATTATCATAAACATGAATCACGGAATAAAAATTGATAATTAATAAGACATTTATCATAAGTATTTAAAAAAAATGATCCATGAAATCATAACATAGGAATAAAGCATGGAATTATGGTAGACACATAATTATACAATAATTATTTCTATAGTAGTGAAGGCATCATTTATAACTCCAAGTTGGTAGTATGGGTTCTCTTATCATACCATTTAGTTAGTCATGGATCACTCCCATAACCATCCCGGTAGTCATGGTTCACTCCCATAACCATCTTCGATAGTCAACATTAACTCCCAATACTTTCTTAGAAAACAAGGTCCTTCATGTCTATATCATGACATATAAATAATTACCAAATTCATTGGAGGTAGATATGGGTCCCACATATCACATAGTTAAAACCATACTTAAGGAATAAAATTTGTTTCTTAAACATCATTCCATCAAAACATATACCATTCAGAGAAAAAATATGAATGGTATTCTTAAACTATACCGAAGTTGGTCATATTAGATGGGGAATGATTTTGAAATATAACTTAGAACACGACTCTTCCGTAAAAAACAGTTTTCAAAACATAAAACCTTTATAAAACCCTTTTCTTTGAAACCGCTTTGAAAACATATAATGATAAATCATCAAAAATAATTTAAAACATTTCCTGAGGAAAATATCCTTTCTTCTTTACTATCATTTTCTTTTCATAAAATGGAATAAAATTTTAAAAAAAAATTATATGAATATAAAATTTTAATATTGTAAGGGAATATTCAAGAAAATAAGGTATCATGAAATCATAAAAATATGTTCTTACCGTATAAGTTAAAAAAACTTTATTCTCGTACTTTTTCCAAAAATGTCAAAAAGTACCTCATTAGGAAAATGACAAAATATTCCTTTAAAATAGTTTAATAAAAAATATTAAATGGGTAAAATTATTATATAAAATTTGATAAGAATATTAAAAATAATTTGAAATATACTTTTAATATACATGGACATGGGAGATAAATATTTCCTAGCAGATACGTATAAACAATCAAGATAATAATGAGATTGTGGAATTAACGCTTAAAACATTATAATCAGTGGAATAGTATGCCCCATGAAATAAATGAAATTATATGGATATTAAAATAACATAATATCATTTTAATACTCATAAAATATATTCATGGGTTGTATATACACCATGTATAAGAAACAAGTAGTGTTTGAGGCATGAGTCTGAAAAAATTAAAGGAGGGACAAAAATCTATTACCATAGGTCTGATTCCCACTGAACGTGTCTGAAACTCCTATATACTGGATTTGGAAATATTATTAACTTATACCAGAATCATAATAATTATTATTATATCATATATGATTCATTTTTTACTTTAAATTACCCGTTTATTAACAATTCCAAGTTAAAGAAACATTTTGGGTAATAACTGCTTTGTTTATCATATATTTTTTGACTTGTTATTCACGATCCTATTACTTAGATCATGATTTACATACTTGAATAATGTAATTAATGATTTAAATATCATATATATTTATTATATACATATTTATTAAAGATAGATATATGAAATGGAATACACCGTTCATGTAAACGATAATCAGCACATATGCATGAACGTTGTTTCTGTCTTCTTATCATACTGAATAAAAGAATGTAAATGACATAGATGTATATATATATATTAATAATTTATCATAATTATTTCATATATTTCATATTTATTTTTTATATACATGTTTATAATCATTCTTGAAATGGTTAATGTGGAAGATGAATCTCATTACATCGTGGAGATGGTATGCCATATGTTCGCACGAGCGAAAATATCATTTTCCTAATTGTAAAAGCATGGAGATTTATATTGTATTTTAATTCTAAAGAATAATATAATGTAATTTTTTTATTTATATTTATTATATCCATCATTATACCCATCTAAATAATGTAGTGATGAAAACATAATACACCACGATGTGGAGACGGTAAGTCGTACATACGCACACGTATTACTTTAATTTTTCATAGGACGAATGAAATATAGAATATGGTTGTTCCATAATCATAAAAAATATCATAATATATTTTATAATGGATATATAACATTATAAAGGTATCAAAAATTGATGAGGAAGTATAATTAGAAACTATTTTTAAAGATTCGGTAAAGAGATTATCTCTTCTTTGACGATCTCCCTCTAGATCTCCTATTAGGGATACTAGAGTTTTTATTTTGAGAATAAAAGAACCTCTAAAATGTGACTAGAAAATTTTATAATGGAAAATTTTTTGGGAACTTCTAATCTTTAAGAATAAATGTGACTAAAATAAATGAGGGAGGAGGTTCCCTTTTATAATTGAGGTGAGCGACACTTTAGTAAACTCTTAAAATATTAAATTAATATAAACAGTTTTTTTATTTAAAATATCCTAAAATTGAGTTATTACATGTATAAGATGAATATGGGAATAAATCCTCTCAAACAATGATTTTTTTACATGATTAGGTCACAATTTTAACCATATCTTTTGGATTTAACACTTAGTTAAACCCTTTTAATTTTACCATGACAATTTGAATTTTTATTCTTTTGGATTAATACAGTTACTATAAAATGAAAAAAGAACCACCAATGGATCATTGATGAAATTTTTACCATTATTCTTGTAATATGTAAGAATTATAGATTTTTATGAATTTTATGTCATTTAATAAAATATTATTTATTTTAAAGTATCATTTATGTCTATTTTGATACTATTCATTATTTTTATTTTAACAAATATCATGTTATCATGATAACTTCTAAAAAACACTTATAATATCTCAAATATATGTCAAAATTATCTATAAAATTCGTGTATGTCATTAATTATGTCAAATTATATTTATTTTAATATTTTTAATATCATTTATTTGATATATCCATTAATAAATTAATTATTTCATCACTATTATGCAATCCATTAATTAAATTATTTCATCTATAAAAATTAAAAATAAAGTATCATGATCAATTTATATTTAAGATCTTTCAAATTTATATTTATATTTTAATTTATCTTCTATATAACCCCATATTAAAAATGATTTACTTATTAAAATTATGACTGAATTGTTTAACTTGACTTTAAATAAAATATAATAAATGTCATATTATTACCCAAGTGGTTCAAAAATGTTATCATTTGGTCAAAGGTGGATTCTGGTAAAAACCCATCCAGTGAAATTAGTATAGGTTTTAGGCAAATTTTATAATATTATAATATTATTTTTAACTTTAATTACCTGATTTACCCTTAACCATGGTAAATAAAAATAAAAATATTATTATTCACCAGATATTAAGTTTATCTTATTAGACAAAAAATTTCATACTAATTATTACCATATATTTACATTTATTCAAATTAAATTTATAGAAGTTACTAAATTAAGTTTAACATTAATCCCATAGATCTGGCAATAAGGCGGGTAAAAGAGACGTTCAAAGTTCAATAAGTTTTAATGTCTAATTTCAATATAAAAATGATTCTAATTACCTAAATAAAATCAATATATGTACAATTGATCTATCGAGACATTAAAATAAATATAATAATTATTTATATGAAAATGGAACTTTCTAACTACAATGCAATATTTTCACTATTCATCAAAAAATGAAGCTTCTTAGAAAAATAAACAAAATCACCCTATGTTAGTTTTGACATTCAAAATTCAAAAAATTAATTTTTTTATCAAATTCAGTTTCTATAAGTGTCTAAAATTTATTTTATTATTATTCATGGAAGGACATGAAAATAATTTCCTTTATGAAAATAGTATTTTTAAAACATATAAAGATTTTTACCAAAAATTATACATTTCACTATGAATATGTTCTATTTATGTGAAAAAATTTAAAATCTACTTATTACTACTCATATTAATATGTTTAATGTATAGGTTATAACTATCTCATTTAAATAATTATAATAGTAAAGTGTTGTTTCACAGATTCTCAGTGTTGCATGTAATGCAATCCAAGTTGGTGTTGCTTGTAATGCAAGATTCAATTATTGTTGTGTATAACATAATCCAAACTTTTTGATTTTATATAATAAAAAAATATATATTTAGTTTTTCATTAAAGTGAAAATATGAAAATATTAAATTAATTCACAAAAAAAATAAATTCACAAAATCTCGAGGTGTTACATTCCACCAATTAAAAAATGAATTTCTCCCTCAAAATTACTCAAGGTTATCGAAGGTTTAATACTTGAATATCCCTTTCATAGAAACCTGCATCATTGAAATGAATACTAATACTTCTTTTTAAAAAATAAAAAACTACAAAATAATGGTTACCCAAATTAAATCATAACTAGGTCTCTACGCCAGAGAACATAGGTGAAGACTTGTCATAGAGTAAAAGCATAAATAACCATATATATTGATAATGATAAATGATCATAAGAAAGTGGGTGATCGAGAGAAAGTTAAAAATCCAAAAAACCTAAACTAAAGAAACATGAAATTGTATATTGATAACATCAATAATGATAATAGCAGAACACCCTTTTACATCATGATTCTTTCTTAATATTGAAGAATTTTCAAGATAAGATATACTTACTTAATTTAAACATAACTTCACCCTTGGTTGTTCCTAGATAAATTTCCACTTCATCTCATATTATATGAATTAAATTTTAATTTTTCATTCCTTAAGTGTTAGTAAATCCTGAGAAGAACGATAGGTCATTCAATCTATCTTCAAAAACATGTTTAGCACAAATTATAAAATATTTATAAATCCACCTATTATTAGATAATACTTTAATCATACAAACTTATCCGAAGTTTAACTTAAACTTTATATAAATAAATAAGCCTAGAATCCCTCCAAAAGAAGAAAAATTCAAAACATTAGAAAGTGGTTCACTAAATCATCTTAACATTTATCTCCCATATATCACAAGGTAGATCTTGCTTGTCACATTCCAAACATGTGACTACCTTAATCATGTATTCTATTGGAACATGGTAATAGACTAATTCAAAATACATTATTATTGAAAACATGTGTGTTTCCTTATTTGAATGTCCAAAAGCTGTAAACTTCACCCATGATAGCAGAACCCACATGTCAATAAATCCGTAATTATTTCCAAGGAAACTAATATCGTTCAATTTACTTATTCATATCAAACATATCTTTATCCAAATATCATTATCTCATCATCATGGTCATATTAATGTTTATCCTTCCATTATATGTTTTCCAAAAAATATCAACTTATTACCTCAATCAATTTCTATGGTTACCAATACCATTTAGAACATGATATTAAATCCATAAGAAAAAACTACAGTGGACCAATCCATAGATTTTTTCATTATTTCTTAATACCATAAAATTACTTCAATAACATTATTCATCAATTTTTATACATAAACAATCAAATATTCCATAACTTGTTTTTCATACTCCACATCACCAATAGTGTTCTCCTGATATTTCCCCTTATCCCTCTAATTAATAGGTTGCCGACATCGATCATCATCACCGGCCCTTGGGATTGGGCACTGGTTAGCATAATTCCAATTTTTCTTGCACTTGAAACACTTAATTTTAGGAGTTTCACTCTTTGGAGATTTCTATTTATTCCCATTACTTCAGAAGTAAAATGACTGATGACCTTCTTTCTCACACTTAAAACATCTATCAGTCCCCTTAAGGAAATTTTCTCCATGTTTCCTTCCACACTTTGAGCATAAAGAAAATATAATCTTCTTTTATCCATATTTGTTAGTGTTTCCTTTGAATTCTATCCTTATTTTCTTATCATAACCATGAGATAGATTCATAACTTCAATCTCTCTTTTTGTAAGAATAATTAAAGGATGGTACACATAGAAAAATAATTTCTTAAACTCATTCCAATCCATGGAGTCAATATTATCTTGTTTCCTCATATTATTGATAAATTTCCACTAGAGATTTTATTTACCTTCCAAGTGATAAGTGCCCAACATAACTTGTTCTTTTTTTTAACATCAATAGATTGAAAAATATATTTTCAATGGTATAGATCCATTTATCATCAACTAGTGTATTGGTCCTTCCACAAAAATAAGGTGCACATTTTTTTAATAAGTATTCAATACAACATTGTTCCCTCCTTTGGTTATCTGGAATCCTAGTAGGATTTATCTCTTGAGAAGGTTTTTTGGTCATTGAAATAAGATTGTATTCTCCATCTCCCATAACATTCGGTTTCTCATGATCAAAATAATTACATTTTCCATCACAACCACTATTAATGTAGTTCCTTTATGTTCCATCCATTTAATAAAACCAAAATCATATATTAAAAAATAGTTATCATAATGAGGAACCACATAATCAAGAAAAGTCACTTATAGGATATCTAAATTATGACACCTTCCCTAATCTATAGAACCTCGGGTTCATCCTTGTTTATTCATAGACAACTTCTATTTAAATCCTTTATGATGGTTAGTGATGATTTTTTTTAATTCCCAAACATATACCTTAGGAGTGTCAAACTAGGTGTGAATAAAGGCCCTTTGTCGTATACCATGTTACACTGAGTCTGGCCCGACACACCTTTTTAGAGTTGTTACCCCTAGTTGCATATATTCTAGAGACACATCAACTTGTAGTGTCCAGACATGGATGTATTTATAAGAAACTGCTTCCTCTATCCTTTATTAAAATTCCAGGACATTTTCTTATACTTGTCCTTGTCCTTATACTTATCCTTAGACATGTCCTTCGATTTCCCACTATGGTTTTCTCATCCAATTTTCTAAAGGATAACTTAACTTTTATTTAATACTAACTATATAAACCTTATCTTTTAATACATATACATTACATCACTTTTGTGGAAAACATGATCACAACTACAAAATTAACCTACAGTCACATTTTTTAATCGTTGCAATAGCCTATGGCCACGGTTTTGGAAATCGTGGTCGTTATCATCGTGGTAGTAGGTCTTACCTACTTCCACGATTTTAACTGTGGTAATAGGCAACCTATAGCCAAGGTATTTACCGTGTAAGTAGGGTCCTAGTTCAATAGTTTTAACTGTGGTATTAGAGGTCCTAATGCCACGGTTAAAATCATGGCTATATCATTTATATGGTATAAAAAAATTAATTCAGGCCCACAACCCCTCCCCCCCCCCCCAACCCTTGAACACCCCTACATCCCCATACCCCCTGGATATCCCCCTTACACCCCCTCGACATCCAACTTGCACCCCCTTGACACCCCCCCCCCCACCCCACACACACACACCCATACCCTTGGATAGCCCCTTTACACCCCCCCTGGACAGCCCCCTTTCACACCCTTGAACACCCCCCCCCCCCCCCCACCCTCATTCCCCCCTAGACATCCCCCTTGCACCCCCCAAGATAGCCCCCTAATATCCCCTTGAACTCCCCCCCCCCACCCCTGCACCCCATTGCCCCCTATATATCCCCATTGCACCCCCTGGACAGCCCCCTTGCACCCATCTATGCCCCCATGCCCCCTGGATAGCCCACTTTCACCCATAGATAGCCCCATGCAACCCCTTAAACACCCCCCCCCCCCCCCGCACCCCATGCCCCCCTAGACATCACCCTTGCACCCCCTGGATAGCCCCTTTCACCCCCATGCCCCCTGGATATCCCCCTTGCAGCCCCTTGCACCCCCATGCCCCTTGGACATCCCCCATTAACCCCCTAGACAGCCTCATTGCAACCCACCTGAACACCCCCATACCCCTTGTAAATCCAACTTATACCCCCTTGCACCCCATGAACCCCTTTACATCACCCTTACACCTCCTTTGATAGCCCTCTTGCACCCCCTTGAATACCCCCATGCCCCACCAGGACAACCGCATTCCACACCCTTACACACCCTGGACAGCCCCCCTACACCCACTTGAACACCCCCCCCCCCAAACAACCCCCTTTCACCCCCTAGATAGCCCCCTTTCACCCCCTTGAACTCCCTCAGGACAACCCCCTTGAACACCCCCCCCCCCCCCGCACCTCCATTCCCCCCAGGACAGCCCCCTTGCACCCCCCTAGACACCCCCTGCACCCCCTTGAACACCCCCCTACACCCCCATGCCCTGACCCCCCCCCCTCCTCCCTCCACACCCATGCCCCCTTTCACCCCCCCTCTTATACACCCCCCCTCCTCCCTCCACACCCATTCCCCCTTTCACCCCCCTCCTATACACCCCCCCCCCCCCAACAATAGGCCACCCCTTGATAGCCCCCTTTCACCCCCCAAGACATCCCCTTTTACACCCCCTTGATAGTACTGAAAATCGGGCCATTAGCGACCGCCAAGCGATCGCTGAAGGCCCTCTGCCGGCACCCTATAGCGACCGCCTATGGCGGTCGCTAATATAAAAAAAATTTAAATTTTTTTTTTATTGAATTGAATATATATATATATATATATATATTCATATATATACTATTAAATACAATATTTTAAATATATATATATATATATAATATATATTAAATGTTTTAATATATATATAATATATATATAATATCAAATAATTGTGCTATAATAATTTAAAAACTTCGATTCAAGAAAATAATCTCATTTCAGGTCTTTCGGAGCACGTTTGCTCCGAATGGGACCGCTGCACAGCCGTTTTGGTGTTTTATGGCGCCGGAAACGCATTTCCGATCGCCGAGGTCAAACGGAACCTCCAAATGAGGTACTGTCTGGCCGACCATTTTACAATTCACGCCCCGGATTTTGTCGTACGGTTTCGTGGCATTCGGAGGTCGTTCGGGTGGTTTTGACCCCCCAACGCGTCATTTCAGCGCGCGCCGCGCTGCTGAAAAAGACACAATCGGGCGTGCCGTGCGCATCGCACGTTCGATGGACGTGCGGCCTCCTCCTGCATCTCAGGAATAATATTTCTATCGTTCTCGTGCGGTTTCAGGTCATTCGGAGCACGTTTGCTCCGAATTGGACCGTCGCACGCCGTTTTGGTGTTTAATGGCGCCGGAAACGCGTTTCCGGCCGCCGCGGTCAAACGGAAACCTCCGAATGAGGTTCCGTCTGACCCACCATTTTAAAATTCATGCCCCGGATGTTTTTGTACGGTTTTGTGGCATTCGGAGGTCGTTCGGGTGGTTTTGACCCCCAAACGCGCCATTTCAGCGCGCGCAGCGCGGCTGAAAAGGACACAATCGGACGTGCCACGCGCACCGCACTTCCGCTGGACGTGCTGCCTCCTCCTGCATCTCAGGAATAATATTTTTATCATTCCCGTGCGGTTTCAGGTCTTTTGGAGCACGTTTTCTCCGAATGGGACCGCCGCACGCCGTTTTGGTGTTTAATGGCGCCAGAAACGCCTTTCCGGCCTCCGCGGTCACACGGCCATCTCCGAATGAGGTGCCGTCTGGCCGACCATTTCAAAATTAACGCCCCGGATGTTGTCGTACGGTTTCGTGGCATTCGGAGGTCGTTCGGGTGGTTTTGACCCCCCAACGCGCCATTTCAGCGCGCGTCGCGCTGCTGAAAAGGACACAATCGGACGTGTCGCGCGCACCGCAAGTCCGATGGACGTGAGGCCTCCTCCTGCATCTCAGGAATAATATTTCTATCGTTCCTGTGCGGTTTTCAGGTCGTTCGGAGCACGTTTTCTCCGAATTGGACCGCCGCACGCCGTTTTGGTGTTTTATGGCGCCGGAAACCACGTTTCTGGTCGCTGCGGTCAAACGGCACCTCCGAATGAGGTGCCGTCTGGTCGACCATTTCACAATTCACGCCCCGGATGTTTTCGTACGGTTTTGTGGCATTCGGAGGTCGTTTGTGTGGTTTTGACCCCCCAACGCGCCATTTCAGCGCGCGCCGCGCTGCTGAAAAGGACACAATCGGACGTGCCGCGCGTACCGCACGTCCGATGGGTGTGCGGCCTCCTCCTGCATCTCAGGAATAATATTTCTATCGTTCTCGTGCGGTTTCAGGTCTTTCGGAGCATGTTTGCTCCGAATGGGACCGCCACACGCCGTTTTGTTGTTTAATGGCGCCGGAAACGTGTTTCCGGCCGCCGCGGTCACACGGCACCTCCGAATGAGGTGCCGTCTGGCCGACCATTTCACAATTCACACGCCCCGGATATTGTCGTACGGTTTCGTGGCATTCGGAGGTCGTTCGGGTGGTTTTGACCCCCCAACGCGCCATTTCAGCGCGCACCGCGCTGCTGAAAAGGACACAATCGGACGTGCCGCGCGCACCGCACGTCCGATGGATGTGCGGCCTCCTCCTGCATCTCAGGAATAATATTTCTATCGTTCCGGTGTGGTTTCAGGTCGTTCGGAGCACGTTTGCTCCGAATTGGACCGCCGCACGCCGTTTTTGGTGTTTAATGGCCCCAGAAACGCGTTTCCGGCCGCCGCAGTCACACGGCACCTCGGAATGAGGTTCCGTCTGGCCGACCATTTCACAATTCACGCCCCGGATTTTGTCGTACGGTTTTGTGGCATTCGGAGGTCGTTCGGGTGGTTTTGACCCCCAACGCGCCATTTCAGCGCGCGCCTCGCTGCTGAAAATGACACAATCGGACGTGCCGCACGCACCACACTTCTGATGGATGTGCGGCCTCCTCCTGCATCTCAGGAATAATATTTTCTATCGTTCCCGTGCGGTTTCAGGTCGTTCGGAGCACGTTTGCTCCGAATTGGACCGCCACACGCCGTTTTGGTGTTTAATGGCACCGGAAACGCGTTTCCGGCCGACGCGGTCACACGGCACCTCCGAATGAGGTGCCGTCTGGCCGACCATATCAAAATTCACGCCTTGGATGTTTTCGTACGGTTTCGTGGAATTCGGAGGTCATTCGGGTGGTTTTGACCCCCCAACGCGCCATTTCAGCGCGCGCCGCGCTGCTGAAAAGGACACAATCGGATGTGCCGCACGCACCGCACGTCCGATGGATGTGCGGCCTCCTCCTACATCTCAGGAATAATATTTCTATCGTTCCCGTGCGGTTTCAGGTCTTTTGGAGCACGTTTTCTCCAAATGGGACCGCCGCACGCCGTTTTGGTGTTTTATGGCACCGGAAACGCGGTTTCCGGCCGCCGCGGGTCAAACGGCACCTCCGAATGAGGTTCCGTATGGCCGACCATTTTACAATTCACTCCCCGGATGTTTTCGTACGGTTTCGTGGCATTCGGAGGTCGTTCGGGTGGTTTTGACCCCCCAACGCGTCATTTCAGCACGCGCCGCGCTGCTGAAAAGGACACAATCGGACGTGCCGCGCGCACCGCACGTCCGATGGACGTGCGGCCTCCTCCTGCATCTCAAGAATAATATTTCTATCGTTCTCGTGCTGTTTCAGGTCGTTCGGAGCACGTTTGCTCCGAATTGGACCGTTGCACGCCGTTTTGGTGTTTAATGGCGCCGGAAACGCGTTTCCGGCCTCCGCGGTCAAACGGCACCTCCGAATGAGGTGCCGTCTGGCCCACCATTTCACAATTCACGCCCCGGATGTTGTCGTACGGTTTCGTGGCATTCGGAGGTCGTTCGGGTGGTTTTGACCCCCCCAACGCGCCATTTCAGCGCGCGCCGCGCTGCTGAAAAGGACACAATCGGACGTGCCGCGCGCACCGCACATCCGATGGACGTGCGGCCCTCCTCCTGCATCTCAGGAATAATATTTCTATCGTTCCCGTGCGGTTTCAGGTCGTTCGGAGCACGTTTTTCTCCGAATTGGACCGCCGCACGCCGTTTTGGTGTTTTTTGGCGCTGGAAACGCGTTTCCGGCCGCCGCGGTCAAACGGCACCTCCGAATGAGGTGCCGTCTGGCCGACCATTTCACAATTCCACGCCCCGGATGTTGTCGTATGGTTTCGTGGCATTCGGAGGTCGTTGGGTGTTTTTGACCCCCCAACGCGTCATTTCAGCGCGCGCCGCGCTGCTGAAAAGGACACAATCGGAGGTGCCGCGCGCACCGCATGTCCGATGGATGTGCGGCCTCCTCCTGCATCTCAGGAATAATATTTTTATCGTTCCCGTGCGGTTTCATGTCTTTCGGAGCACGTTTGCTTCGAATGGGACCGTCGCACGCCGTTTTGGTGTTTTATGGCGCTGGAAACGCGTTTCCGGCCGTCGCGGTCAAAGGGGACCTCCGAATGAGGTTCCGTCTGGCCGACCATTTCACAATTCACGCCCCGGATGTTGTCGTACGGTTTCGTGGCATTCGGAGGTCGTTCGGGTGGTTTTGACCCCCCAACGCGCCATTTCAGCGCGCGTCGCGCTGCTGAAAAGGACACAATCGGACGTGTCGCGCGTACCGCACGTCCGATGGACGTGCGGCCTCCTCCTTCATCTCAGGAATAATATTTCTATCGTTTCCGTGCGGTTTCAGGTCGTTCGGAGCACATTTTCTCCGAATTGGACCGCTGCACGCCGTTTTGGTGTTTAATGGCGCCGGAAACGCGTTTTCGGCAGCCGCGGTCAGACGGCACCTCCGAATGAGGTGCCGTCTGGCCGACCATTTCACAATTTACGCCCCGGATTTTGTCGTACGGTTTCGTGGCATTCAGAGGTCGTTCGGGTGGTTTTGACCCCCCCAACGCGCCATTTCAGCGCGCGCCGCGCTGCTGAAAATGACACAATCGGACGTGCCGCGCGCACCGCACGTCCGATGGACGTGCGGCCTTTTCCTGCATCTCAGGAATAATATTTCTATCGTTCCCGTGCGGTTTCAGGTCGTTCGGAGCACGTTTGCTCTGAATGGGACCGCCGCACGCCGTTTTAGTGTTTAATGGCGCCGGAAACGCCTTTCCGGCCGCCGCGGTCACACGGAACCTCCGAATGAGGTGCCGTCTGGCCGACCATTTCACAATTCATGCCCCGGATATTTTCGTACGGTTTCGTGGCATTCGGAGGTCGTTCGGGTGGTTTTGACCCCCCAACGCGCCATTTCAGCGCGCGCCGCGCTGCTGAAAAGGACACAATCGGACGTGCCGCGCGCACCGCACGTCTGATGGACGTGCGGCCTCCTCCTGCATCTCAGGAATAATATTTCTATCGTTCCCGTGCGGTTTCAGGTCGTTCGGATCACGTTTGCTCCGAATGGGACTGCCGCACGCCGTTTTGGTGTTTAATGGCGCCGGAAACGCGTTTCCGGCCGCCGCGGTCACAAGTCATCACACCATCGCCCCAAAATTCATTCAACTCGTCAATCAATGGCTGAAGGTAAACATAAATCTTATCCCCCGGACTTTTAGGTCCATCAATAAGAGTGGAAAGTAATATAAATTGTTGCTTCATACAAAGCCACAGAGAAAGATTATATGGAACCAACACCACGTGCCATGTGCTATGAGTTGCACCAACCATAGACTTGAATGGATTGAAACCATCTGCTGCCAATCCCAATCGGACATTACGAACATCTTTAGCAAAGTCGGGATGTCTCTTATCAAAATCCTTCCATGCATGAGAGTCTGCCGGGTGGGTTAACATGTCACTTTCATGAACTCTTTCTGCATGCCATCTCATTAAATTAGAAACTTTAGATGACATAAAAACTCTTTTCAACCTCGGTTTAAGGGGAAAGTAACGCATTTGCTTTACGGCAATCGGTTTCCCCTGTATCGCAATCTGACTTTGATGAGTCTTATTTCCCCTGTTCTCTTTCCACCTGGAAGCGCCACAAACCGTACAAATATCCAAATGAGCAGTTTCATTTCTAAACAACATACAGTTGTTTGCACATGCATCTATAGTCTCATATGTAAAACCTAAGTTCTATGTCAACTTACGAGCATAGTAATACGACTCAGGAATCTTAGCGTCGACAGGAAGAACTTTTTTCAATAAAACCAAAAGCATGTCGAATGATGTGTCTGACCAATTATTCAAAGTCTTCAAATGCAACAACTCCACGATAAACGATAGTTTATTGTAAGAAGTACATCCAGGATATAATTCTGTTTTCGCATCATCAAGTACTTCATAAAACCTCCTCGAATCACGATCTGCACCAGAGCGAAGATTTATCTCACCGGTCTCATGATTCTGGATGTCAATGCCTTCAGGATCAAACCCACGTACCATTTCAGTAAGCATTTCATGCATTGGATCAGTCATCCTTGCATCAACATCCATCTGAGCTGCATCTGTATTTTGACAACGAACATATTCTTCTCCATGACGAGTCCAACTCTTATAATTTTTCAGAAATCCATTAAAGAAAAGGTGCTCCCTCACAGTATCTCGTGTGAATTGATATCTGTTAGCACATTTTCTACATGTACAACTAATATAGTTACTTTCAAATCCTCTCGTGAAGTCAATAAACTGCATAATGCCATTGAAATATTCTCTAGACGTTCGATTTGGAAGATCAATCCAACTCTTATCCGTAATAATATCTGTATAACAAACATTTACACAATACTTATTACATTTACATTTTTCAAATCAACTATATTAAAAATAAATATTAAGCATTTGTTTATGAACCATTGATAAAATAATAATGTAACTGAAAGCTCATGTTACCTGATTGAGCTACAAACCTGAAAGGGAGGGGAGCCGAAGGCGGTGCTACGAGGGAGAGGAGGCAGCGAAGGGGAGCTGGAGCCAAAGGCGGTGCGGCAAGGGGGGGACGGGCGGCGGCGGCGGCGGGGAGCTGGAGGAGAGGCGGTGAGGGGACAGGGGACGGGCAGCGAGGGGGGGTGTCCGGGGTCGGGGGGGGGGGGGGGGCTGTCTGGGGTGCAGGGGGGCTGTCGGGGGGTGCGGGGTACGGTGTCCGGGGTGCGGGGGGCCTGTCCGGGGTGCGGGGGGGCTGTCCGGGTTCGGAGGGGGGGTGTCCGAGTGCGGGGGGGGGGGGTGGGGGGGGGGGGGGGGGGGGGGTGGGGGGGGGGGGGGGGGCTGTTCGGGGTACGGGGGGGCTGTCCGGGTTCGGAGGGGGGTGTCCGAGTGCGGGGGGGCTGTCCGGGGTGCGGGGAGGCGTCCGGGGTGCGGGGGGCGGTCCGGAGTGCGCGGGGGGGGGGGGGGGGGGGGGGGGGGCTGTCCGGGGTGCGGGGAGGCGTCCGTGGTGCGGGGGGCGGTCCGGAGTGGCGGCGGGCGGGGGGCTGTTCGGGGTGCGGGTGCCATCCAGGGTGGGGGGGGGAGGGCCGAGAGGCCGGAGGGCGGCGGCCGGAGGCCCGAGGGGCGGTGGACGGAGGGCCCAAGGGCGGAGGGATGCGGCCGGAGGGCAGGCGGCGGGGAAGAGCGGGCGGGGCGGGGGAGGCCGGGCGGCGGGGGAGGCCGGGCGGCGGGGGAGGCCGGGCGGGCGGGGGGAGGGGGGCTGGGCGGCGGGGGAGGCCGGGCGGCGGGGGAGGCCGGGCGGCGGGGGAGGCCCGGCCGCGGGGGGAGGTCGGGCGGCGGGGGAGGGGAGGGCGGGCGAGGGAGGGCGGCGAGGGAGGGAGGGGGTTAGTGTGGCGATCAGGGTTGAGGGGGTGCGGGGGGGGGGGGGGGGGCGAGCCCCGTTTTTTTTTATG